>CAXIVR010000006.1:110140952-111428452 GCA_964035755.1 Teleogryllus oceanicus | reverse complement strand
TATATATATATATATATATATATATATATATAGAGAGAGAGAGAGAGAGAGAGAGAGGTGTTAGTTAGTTAGTTAGTTAGTTACTGTAAAATTTCTTGAACTTTATTATCCGCGATCACAAAGTGTCAGCCAAAATCCGTTTCCAATTTCCTTGCTTGTGTGCGATTGCTTGTCCAATCAATTAATGCTTACAATACCTCCTTGAATGTGTGTTTGTGGAACATAGACATGTGCTATGAATGCACAACTCCCCGTTTCGCGAATCGGCCGTAAGGTACAATTAGAGAGCGCTAGTGCCGATTGCCCGATTGATGGAGTTCATCTCGGGGCAATCACACGATACATAGCCTGCCAATCCTCGTGGAATATTCGGTGGTATGGGAATGCAGTAGAGTTCACTATGGCAACGTTAATCGGCCGCGTAACAAGGTGCGGCTGTCGGCAGATAGAACCTCTGCGGAAGTCAGCGCTGTTGCATCGCTAGCAAAACGCACCTCGGTGGCTCATTATTTTTCCGCTTACGGCAAGCACGTCAAACCGCGCCCACACGAGCTACTTGCTGGCATGGACCCGTACGGGCTCGGGCAACTTCTCCTGCCTCCGTACTCATTTCCCCTCCAAATCCACAAAGGGCTGTACGTGCGCAAGGTGGAGCGGCGCGAGGCGACGAATAATGACTTTGAGAGAAAATGTTTTTGGTTGAAAATATCCGCAGGTGACTCTGCAGAGAGACTTTCCCGACGCACTGTACGTATTGTGAGTGTACATGAATGTAATTTTGAATATTTTTTTCCTAAATTGATATTACATTTGAAAACTGCGTTTGACTTTAACATAAATTATAATTTTATTTAAATAGTATTGAGAAAAATACGCAAGCTCATACTTATAGTTTTTTCTGTAAAACGTAATTGACATTTTCTGTTTAAATGGGATTTCAATGCTTATTCAATATTTTATGTTTTCCATTAATGGTTTGAAAACAGTTTAATATTCGGAAATTGAGTGTTTAACAATATTAAAGAATAGATATTTCCATTGTGTGATCTATAATTTTCACTGAATTATAATTAGATAACTAATAAAATTTTTTAAATTAATTTCCTATTTGTTTCCTTTTAACAATTTTTTTCATAAACTAACGTACTTTTAAGTGCGACAATTTTATCATTTTTCAGTCTCCATTTGGAAAAAGTAAGTACAATTTACTAAGCGTCAAATCGCAAACCCAATTTCCATGTTTTCGATTACAGTAATCATTTTCCCCCTACAATTCTTCCAAATTCTTTCGTTATTGTTACCCGTTATTCTGTCCACACAAAATAAAACTTTTTCATGGTGGCAAGGCTTGCCTAGTTAACCTCTTGGGTAGCGTACTTTTCGAGTGTTTTCTTCACCGAACGTCGCGGCGCGATTCTTTCCTCGCAGCTCGCACCGCTCCAGCCCCCGCTCTCCGCGTGTCGAGCAACTTCCTCCCAGCCGCGCGTAATTCCCGCGTCGGCGGCGTCACGTCGCCCGGGCCCGGGACGAGGCGAGGGACAGCAAACATGGCGCGGCGTAATCTGAGACGATTAGGCAGCGCAAGCAATCAGAGCGCGCCGGTGCTCGCGCCGCTCGAGATACGCCTGGCTCGGTGCCGACCCGCCACCCTTGCCCTTCACGCCCCGCCTCGCCTCGTCCCGCACCCGCCTCTCCTGCCCGCCCCGCTCTGCCCGACCCGCTCTGCCCGTCCCCGCTCTGCCCGTCCCCGCTCTGCCCGTCCCCGCTCTGCCCGTCCCCGCTCTGCCCGTCCCCGCTCTGCCCGTCCCCGCTCTGCCCGTCCCCGCTCTGCCCGACCCGCTGTGCCCGACCCCGCTGTGCCCGACCCGCTGTGCCCGACCCGCTGTGCCCGGCCCCGCTGTGCCCGACCCCGCTGTGCCCGACCCGCTGTGCCCGGCCCCGCTGTGCCCGACCCGCTGTGCCCGACCCGCTGTGCCCGGCCCGGCCCGCTCTGCCCGGCCCCGCTCTGCCCGCCCCGCTCTGCCCGGCCCCGCTCTGCCCGACCCACTCTGCCCGACCCGCTCTGCCCGACCCCGCTCTGCCCGACCCGCTCTGCCCGACCCCGCTCTGCCCGGCCCCGCTCTGCCCGCCCCGCTCTGCCCGGGCCCCGCTCTGCCCGCCCCGCTCTGCCCGTCCCCGCTCTGCCCGTCCCCGCTCTGCCCGTCCCCGCTCTGCCCGTCCCCGCTCTGCCCGGCCCCGCGCTGCCCCGCCTTGAGTTACAACTGCGCTGGAGTGCAACAAGGACGTCTCTCAAGGATTAAGGGAATGTGGCAGTGATCCCGCACTTGAAATGTAACGTTTATTTTCTACGGGTCCTTTTTATAAGAGTGAAGTAAAGGTCCCAATGATGATAAATAGTGAAGGTTTAATCAATCATTAAATATGAACTTGTTTTTCGTTGGCTTAATTTACAAATTTAATGAGAAATTTTCACATACTTTATTTTTATACTGATCAACGTTTCAATAAGTCTTATGTTATGTCATCTTCAGGGTCTGAAATTTATGTCAATATATAGGAATTTTCAAAACGTTGCCTTTTTAAGAATCTGAATAAAATAAATAATGTAACATTTCTCATTTATTTAATGATTAATAAGTAATATTGGCCAACAATAAAAAGAATAATCAAATTTCAATGTTTAATGGGTTGTCAATGCCAATCAAGGAAAAGCTGAAGGGATTTTCAAAAAATGACACCTTTTTTCTCAAATAAAGACCGGAGCACTTTTAAACTAGGTCGAAGTCTCATACATTCAAGTTTGTATTTTCTAAAATTACACACGTACAGCTTTTTTCGACTTTGAACCTTTTCGCGAGTCACAAATCTGAGAGCTGCCAAACACTTCAGGCGTTTATTTAATTAAAGTTTCGAAATGACATACTTCGGTTCTCAAAAATCGGTACTTTATGTTAAAAATGTGATTTCAAAAATTTATAAAAATGAATATTCTGAGTGGGAGCGAAATGAAATTATTAATGATCAATGAAATTCCACGAGTTCTAAGTTTCGCTGTTGATTGTTTCATGGCATTTTGTGCACAGTACATTCAGAGCTTCTCTCCTGGTTCACTGGAATCGCTGGCTCCGGCTGCTTCTCTGGCCACTCTTGCCATTTCCCCTCCCACGTCGCCCCACCCACTCCGTCTTTCCTGCTCGGCATCCCCGCCACATCCCCGCCACATCGCCGCCACATCCCCGCCACATCGCCGCCACATCGCCGCCACATCGCCGCCACATCCCCGCCCCATCCCGCCCCATCCCCGCCCCATCCCCGCCCCATCCCCGCCCCATCCCCGCCCCCACCCTATCACACCGCGCCAACCCCCCGCCGCCACCGTCGGCCTGTTGCTTTCGTCCTGTTGTGACTGGCCCGCCCGCGCTGCCGTACCTGTTCCTGACGCCTCGGACCAATGTTTGCTTTACGACTCATAAACCAGGCCAAGTGGCGTAGTTCGATTTTTATCGCTCCGGGGACGTCGCCACCGACTGCGAGGGTGTGGATGAGGACTGACGCCGGCAGTCTCCGCGATCTCTGCACTATCTTTCTCGTACTTCTCGCTCTTCGGACATCTCCATGGTCTCTGTTGGTTCAGTTACTACATTGCATACTCGTTGGTTCAGTTACTACATTGCATACTCATGCCGCAATTCTCATATTTCTTCTGCATCCTAGTTTTGAATGCGATGTCTCGTTTAATGAATTTCTTTTATGCTGTTATTAATAGATGAAAATTCACATATTTTCATTTTATACTGTTTCTCAAGTGAAACAATATTAATTAGTTACTCTGTAAAAGTAGAGGATATGGAGTGTTTATATAGCATTCGACAGTTTATTAAAATATATATATTTGAAAACTCTCTAAGATAAAATATGAACTTTTCCTCTACGAGAACAAAGAAAACAATGCCAAAGTCTGTATTACACAACGCTTCATTCGCCGCCATCTATAAGATTCAGAATAAACAGTTATTTTGTACTTTCTCATATATGTACGTATATGCGGAGTAATGTACCTAGAATAGAGAAAGTTGTGTAATGCTGCGCCAAAAAAGCTATTTTTTTTTTCTTTTTTGTTTCCACGATTCAAATTCTTTTCAAAATAATCACCTGAATCAAATATTACACTCCTTTTACCCCCTTAGTTGCTCATACTGTTAAAAAATGGATGTGAATATGTGCGAATTTTGAGTTCCACTCTACTTAAATATTTCATCGTCCACAAAGTAGTAGATTTTTTTTCGCCTGTCACTCATTTAGCTTCGAGCAGCTTTTGCTACCTTTGGCAATCTTCACTGCAGCTGCTTCGTCAGAGCCGAGGGCAGAAGCGGAGTGGCAGGGGAGCGTGTGCGGCGCGCGGCGCTCGTTTAATCACCCGGCGGCAGCCAGGCGGCGAGGGGGCCGCACCGGCGCTCGTTAAGTGCTTGCGGAGGGGAAGTCACGCCGCACCACGCTACGCTGCACTACGAAACGACACGACACATATTCTCGACAGGACACGCCCCTTCTCGACCCGGCACGCCACGCCCCTTCTCGACCCGGCACGCCACGCCCCTTCTCGACCCGGCACGCCACGCCCCTTCTCGACCCGGCACGCCACGCCCCTTCTCGACCCGACACGCCACGCCTCTCGACCCGACACGCACGCCCCCCGACCGCACGCACGAAAAAACCCCGACCCACCACCAACCTCACGCTCTTCGCGAAGCCACGACCTTCCACGTCAGGACCCTCTACTCCACGCTCCACTCCAATATACTCCTCACCTTTTTATCTTTCCTCGCTTTGTTCCTCCCTGTCACGTTACGGCACGCCACACCACGTCTCGCCCTACCTCGCCTCGCTATGCATCGTTCCCGCGGCGACAGGAGCCCTGTCATACAATTCCCGACGAACCAAGCTGAAGTAGTTACGCCCGTAAAGGAGGAAACTTGTCGTTACTTTACAAACTTGCGTCTTTTAACAAGAGTCTCCTGATGAAATGTCGGAGATGGGGACATCCAAGACATGAGTGTTTAAAAAATAGGATACAGTTTTCCAGAAATTAATCGATTTCCTAAAGAATTAATATTAAATTGAAAGTATTTTTTACCCTTCACTGCCACTACATTAATCTCAAAATTACGCTGCCACGCCCGTTTTTTCGCTACTCTAAATAGCGTAACTTGTGCATCAGAATTATTCACATGGCCTCGTCTGGTGGGCAAAATCTGTATCAGCTTCATACACATGGCAATCTAAGGTTAAAATATTGAAAATAAATTATGTTCAGTAAAATATGCAATGGAATGAACGGTAATTGAGTAGACATGATCGTTATAAACTTCAAATTTGACTTATTTAAAAAATAACCTTTCTTCCAATAATTCGATTTTACCTCCGAGCATCCTCTTAATCCATGACTGATTTCTGTTCAGTAGTTATTTATTGCACCTTCCGGAATCAGGACGGAACATTGATGAAACAGGATATTACATGATGTACAAGCAGCGACATCCAGTCTATAGGCATAGTGACTAGTTTCAGCGCATGGTCATGGGAGGTTGGCTGACATCTGTGTGTGGTTACCTAACACGATAAATGCATGTTTGTATTTATACTCGTGGGAGACTGATCAAATGTTGAGAAACAATACGAACACTTTTCTGAGGCCGTCTTGACATTCCAAATGTGCTTCTACGATTTTTTTGTTATCGGAGCTCATGAATGTTTTGACATATTCACTTACATATTTCTACAAAGTACTTGAGAAAACTAGAAAACAATCTTGACTTTTATGATGGGGAAATAAAACTATCCTCGTTTGATGCTTATAACTTAGTTAAAAATTCTACTTTACAATCAATTTATTTTCATACATGATGTTCTATTATACATGAAATTTTTTCGGTAGAAAAATAATCATCTTAATCAGAACGTGCGTGTTAGTTCAACAGATTCATTATTTTATAAGTCAATGTGTCTAAATTGTATATTATTCTACATTGTATTATACCAAATCATTATTATTCTATCTTTGCTAGCATCATACTGATATAAAACATTATAAAATTGTCTAATATGGTCAATTCAAAGTTAAGAGGGCACATTTTTTTTCCGTGCGTATGTATGACTTGTCATGATGAAATCGAATACTGTAATTTAAAGCTCATATTCTTATTCCCGGGGCATTTCTCGAAGATAATTTGATAATATTCATATTATGTGCAGAAAATTCTAAAAATTTTCTTGATTTTCATAATTATAAAATGTAGAAGGAATTGATACGCAATGTTCAGTAGCCTTGACCTTCGCATAGGCAAGTGGTGAGGACAGCTTGATTGATTTGATTTATTTAAAGTCGCATCAACTACATATGGTTATTAGCGACTAGGTGAGGACAGAGGCAAGTGGAAAAAAAAAACTCGTCGTGAGCGCGGAATCCTGTTTCTAAGTTGCGAATGTTTCCGGCGCCTGCCGCTGCGGCGCTGCGTCACGCGGGCTAAGCCGCTCGTAAATCGGACTCTTGTCGAAACGCATGGGCGGCGTTACGGGGATCTGTCTTCGCGGCCCCGCGCGATTAATTTGGCTTACGGCGCGGCGCTCGTCGCCTGGCCGCGCCACCGACGTCAGCGGTCTGTTGTTCGGTTGGACAGCGCCGTCAGCAAAGCCCGACACGCGTCGGTTTGTTTTCAATGCGGGAGGACATTGCTCGAAAAAAGAGCTTTGAAGATATATCAATCTTAGTGTCATCGCGATGTATGTTTATATTGGCAAGCGTGTAATTTGTGTGGCAAGCAGCGGGATTTTTGTAAATATAAATATTGAACGAATGGAAATAAATATATCGTAGATGCTTCAGAAAAGTGACGCATCTCTCATCGTACTTCTTTAGTTGGGTGAAGAAATCTGTTATAAATGCGTTTATTTTTAATAGTAAAATTTTGTAAAGAATCACAACCATACAGCCGTGTTGAAATAATTTCTTTCCAACGTTCAGCAGATTGTTAATTTTCCGCTCGGCAGATGATGTCTCAAGTGGAGCTGACTTCTCGGAAGAACGTGCGCAGTTTTCCGGATCATTCCCCAGCGTGCACTTGTTGCCCCCTCCCCCTCTGCCTCCGCCAACGAAGTGGAGAACACAAAAAGCGGCCGCGTCGTTCCCGAGCCGCTCCTTCCGCGCGAGTTACGGTAAACGCGCTGAAACATGCACGAGCCGCGCCGCGCCGCGACCGTCCCCACCCGTCACCGCCCCGCGCCGCCCACCTCCGCCCCACCACACACCTCCCTTTCCGCAAATATCTCGCCCCACCCACCCATCTCGTCCCCACCCATCCCATCTCGCCTCTCACACGTCCCATTTCGTCCAACCCGCTCTTTCTCACCCCCCTGTCCATCTCGCCTCCCATCGATCTCATCTCGCCCCACCGTCCCATCTCGCCCCACCGTCCATCTCGCCCCACCCGTCTAGTCTCGCCCACCCGTCCCATCTCGCCCTCACTCATTCCACGTCGCATCGTACCATCCATTCCATCTGTCCCACCTCGCCCCACTCATTCCACCACGCCCCACCCGTCCCACTTCGCCTCACCCGTCCCACCTCGCCCCACCCGTCCCATCGCGCCCCACCCGTCCTCTTCATCCCGCCCATCCCACCTCGCCATCATCCATCCTATCTTGCCTATCAAGTTCCACCTCGCCTGCGTCCGTCCCACCTCGCCTACCAAGCTCAACCTCGCGAAACGCCGCCTTACCCGTCCGTCTCACCCCCGCCCTTTCATCGCCCCACTCCGCTCCACCCCGACCATCCGAACCATTTCGTCCCACCCGTTCCAACCTCGCCCCACCTCACTCCTGCCCCATCCTGACCCGCGAACGCGGAGGATCCGGGTGGAAAGGGGAGAGGTTAGGACAAAGTGCATAGCTCTTGAATTTATTACTTCATAAATCAAATACATAGTATACTTTTATACCTTGACTCAATCACAAGGACATTTAGAACATACTTAAGCACTTGAAAACCTTGCCACAAGGTTTTTTATCCATAAAAAGTCAGATGTTTTCCACATACAATCCCATTGACCAAAAGAGGAGCGGTCAAACTTCAATACATTTTTTTATTAAGTTTTGACTTTTTGCATATAATAACTCTCCAAAGTCACAGTTGTTTAACCAGATTAGGGACGTTCTTCCTCAAATTGGGGGAAAGTTTGCTTGTGATAAGAAAGTAGACAAACGTTCCGGAACATTTTAATAACGGAAATTATGAAACTTATATTAGCATGTCTTCTGGGAAGTAAATAAATAAAAAAATAGTCAGTTTATTAATAATATTCAAACTTATAAAACTTTTTTCAGAACGGACCTTCATTCCCTGTACAGTTGTACGCTGACAAAGGGGATTGTGCTGTTAAAAACATTAGTAATTTTCAACAGCGCATTGTGAAATTTGGAAAACTTTTGTCTCGGTGCATTGGAATGAAGAATCCATAACTCAGATCATTATCTTCTTCAGTATTTAGGGTCATGGAAGCATTCCTACTCCATTACATTCTGACTATACGATCACTTAGACCACCCCTCTAAGAGTGTCAGTTCATTCTGAAAAGAGGTCAGAGAATGCGAAGGAGTAGAATAGTGTCTTATAACGTTAGGGAATGCGAAGAAAAATATAACGTTTGTATCTATCTATCTGTGTGAAACAAGTTGGTAATAAAAATATTATTATTATTATTATCATTATTATTATTATTATCTAGCTGCGAAAAACTTGATTTTATCTTGCCGGAGAATCCTCTACCAACTTACACTGTATTCTCATTTTAATAGTTTTGAAGGAAGGATGAAGGACGAGATTTGTACGAGTCGAAAAAACACGTTATCAAAAAGAATTTATGGGATAAAAGAGACGGTCGAGATGCCAGTTTATCACTAATAGTCAAGACTCCATTAACTCTAATACTGGATCACTTCGTCAGCGATGCAGAGGGGACCAGGTCCTAAAGAGTGCAAAGCTAAATCAGAAGCAAGAATGAGAAAACATGGAGGAGAATGTGAGGGAAAGATCTAAAGTAAGAATCAGACGTGCAGCAGATGATAGTACAGACTACGTATCAATCTAGAGCAGGGAAAAAACCAATCTGCAAGGACTCATGGGCTACAGCAAAACCATTGATGTGGTTTCGGGCTATATTTTCATTACTTTGGCGATCCACGCCTGACTTCCCCCGATCTCGGCAGTTTGACTGACTGCTCTGAAAAGGGGAGGGGTGGAACCATGCGAGATAACAGGCCGTACCGCGCATATCATAGTGACACACATTGAGATGATATTGAAATTCTGAATTTACTAAAATTTAAATCTAACCTAATTTATTTTCACATTAATTGGGTTGTTCTCCCCGTCAGTGCGTTAGACGCAAAAGGTTCTCGTCCGATATGGACGCAAGGGACTCTCAATTTCGACTAATAATCTTTCGTGGGCCACTTTATATGACACTGCGGGCCGCCAGTTGGACAACCCTGATCTAGAGGAAGAAAGAAAATAAAAGGATGTGCAAGATTTTATACAGGTCAGAAAGAGAAATGAAGTGCGGTAGAGGGCAAATTCATCAAGGAAAGGGATAAATGAAGAAAAGAATAGAGAACGAAACTGTGGGGGTTGTTCACTACGGCGACTCATCCTCCTCAAACTACAATCCTCTACCGCTGTCACTCCTCCCCAACGCTGCCAGGCGCAACTTTCGTAAGCCCCTCTTCTAGGTCGACCCAACTCGTGTATATTTTATTACCTCCTCGTAAATATCGCTCAAATGATATATGAAAGTTCAGAGTACTTGGCTGGATGTGCGTCGGGACACTGCGAGCATTAATTCATATTTGAGAGGCTTTAAAAAATAGGAGTATGAAGTTTAATGTTTTATGAATGGCTCTGGTAAGCTGCCACATTTACAGAATAAATTCGTATAAAAGACTAAACGTTTTAGATAGAAATTCAAGACGACGACGGTATTATTTGGAAGCCGTTTATTTAAAATAAAAGATATTTTAATGTTGATACTATTTTAAATTATAGTTGCAAATTTGTATTGTTTTAATGTAATCTTATTCTTTTTGTGTTTTTATTTTAAATTTCTTTTACTATACAATTGTTGGATTTCATTTAGTGTTAACAAATTGAAAGTTTTGATGAAACATTCTCACGTAAAAGAAGGCTTTGTTCTAAATAAAAGTATGCTTTGTGCATTCTCTGGAATCCTTGTGTTGTTGGCAGACTCTCATAAAACGCCAAGAGATCTGTGCATGCAATCAACTACTGATTGTGTACTTAATACTTATCCTTACTACTGAACAGTTGTCTAGATTATTATAAGCAAGTGAACTTTTGAATCCATGTTTTTCTATTTTCCTCTCGACTTGGTTTCTTCATTAGGCATGGACTTGAATAAAAGTACTAAAAGCCTCTTTGAGATGTAATACAACAAGAGATATAAACTCTGACAAGTTTGCTCTTAAAAACTTTTTCGTGAAGTTTCCATTTTTTATTTAGTGCGACTTTTTTAATTACAAAACGCTGTAATACTTATTTCTTTTCCGTATGAAATTAACAGATTTTTGATTAGAGGAACAAAGTGATTTATTTTTATCCTCTTGTGAATATATTTTTCGCATAAGAAACTGCTTGATTTATGTAGAGATTTTGTATTATCACAATAAAGTATTTAACGTATCTCAAAGTACCATCTAAAATTCAGGATTTTGGTTGTCTCGTTAAGATAAATGAAGTTTTTTTTCAGAATTGAACCCGTTCAAAAGTTTGAATTTTTTTTATTTCCATCGTTTTTAGGAATATGCTGGTGAGATTTCTTTTGTTCATAATCTTTAAATAATGTGCATTTTTCTTTATACAAAGTTTTCCATCTAGGTAATCTTTTTTCTCAGATTTTTAAGAAAGACTATTTAAACATTTGAAAGAGTTTAGAAATTGAGAAATCATTTCATTATTTTGTTATTTTACAAGTCTGAAAACGCGTATTGAAAATTTCGAATCATACATTAAAACTTTTTTCACTAAAGGAAATGAACTGCATGTAATGGATTTTTGTTCGTGGCACAAGTAATGAGAACTGATATGTATGTACGAGTATGTGTGTTGCGTGTGTATATGGCTCAAAACCACCCACCACCATGATTCTGTCACGAAACCTCCCACCAGTTTTTAATCAATTATTGTTATCCTAGGTAACTTACCGACCTCCATTCTGTTCACTGTTTCCCCCTCATCCCTACTCAGCGGCCTACCTGACCCCTGAACCTTGTACCTTTACCAACCCGTCAGACTATTACTAACTTTATGCGTATCTCTCGCGCTCGTTGTAACGCTTATACTTAGATTAAAACCAAGGTTAAAAACAAGGTTACGAGAAAGCCAAGAGGATGCGTTTTTATCAAATCAGAAGATTCAATAAGAAAACTTTGTCGTAACAATTGGATGACTGTCCCCCATCTCACGTCGTGACCTTAAAGGGACAGTTTTAATCATATTGTACAAGAACATACCAATGCCATCCCTTCTCCCTCCCCAACAATATCCTGTCTCAAGTCTTGCTTAGCGTCCAACCTCCTATTCGGACATAACCCCGCTGCTACAACCTTCCAAAACCACGCCATTCCAGAACGCACATCTCTTTTCCCCATCATCTCGATCACCTGTATCCGTTCACTCCTCCCTCCACGCAATTTCCTCTCCCATCGAAGCACTCGTCTCCTCCACCCACGTCTCCCGTTGCGTCACCTGCATCTCGGCCGCCTTGGGCGCCACTGCAGCCGGCGCGGCGCGGCGGCGTCACCCCTTGGGGCACCGAGGAGCGGCGCGGCGCGAGGCGAGGCGAGGCGTCGATATCGGCTGGCGGAATTGGAGCGTCTGGGCGTTTCCGCGTGCTGCGCCGCCGCCTAAGCGCCTTATTAGCGCACGCTGCGGGGGCGGCGCAAGCGGAGGTGGGCGTCTCGGCTACAAGACTCTTCACTCGCCGCCGGCGACGGCGCCAACGCTGGTAGAGATGGCTTCGGCGGGGCGAACGGAAACGGTTGCGGCGAAAACCGGGTGACGCTGGAGACGAAAACGGGGTGGCGGTGATGGTGAAATCACGGAGACGCTGGAGGCGAAAACGGGATGGCTGGGGGTGGGGTGGAAACGAAATAGTAGTGGTGGTTGTGGTGGCGGCGGCGAAAAGGGTTGGAAGGGTGAAGGGGGAGGGGTGGGGGAGCAACAGCGGCCTGGGCGACGATGGCGGTGGCGGGGGTGGAGGTGATGGCCGTCGCCTCGGGACCGCACGTCTGTTATCCAGGCCCCTAGCCACTCAATTCCACACATCGCCGCCACTTCGGTCGGACCCTCCCCCCCCCCGTCTGCACCTCGCCATATGCTTCTCCTTCCCAATTTCCCTGCTGGATTTTGTGCCTATTACATGATCGATGGACGAATCTGATACGTTGGAGAAGGGTTATGTATGAGATATACACATCACGACATACGGTACAAGTGGTACGTTTGGGGTCATATTGGTGAAGTTAACTGGAAAAGTGTGGGTGTTCAAAGTAATTATCAGTGTATTACATGAACTATCCAAAGACGTTACAAAGTGTTTTCAAAGAAGAATGCACTGCACAGCACTGCATAACTATTGGGTACAAATTACGAGAGTTCATAATTGAAACAAAGTTAATAATCGAGAATTTACTTCAACCAAATTTGAGTAATTTTATCATGATCTTTATTTAGGTTGGTCAAGTTGTTTGACCATTTTATTTGGTAGTATAACAGAAGAGAATACCTTTCCGTATGAGCTATTGGTGTTACAATGTTTTTATTTGCTATATTCTCAATCAGTAAAACGCATTTTTTTCATGATATTCATTCATGGTATTAATGATATTGGATTAAAACAATTGAGCTAAATTTTTGATATGTTAAAAACAAATGCAATTCCCCTACATATGTTTCAAGAAAAATAATTGTAAAACACTGCTTTCGTCTCACTAATGCAGTTATACTATTTAATTATGCGTATCAATTATGAATTCGCAGATAAGCACTATAGGTATTACTTTTGCAATGATACCGTCATACTTAGTCTAAATATGTGATGATCATGTAAGGAAAAATCATCAAATTAAGAACCTCTCTTTGTATTTGAACACAAGCAAAGGGGATCCTACGTGCAAATTTTCTTTCTCGTATTCCCAAAGAGACGTGGCCGCATCGAGAACATTCCACGTATTTGCTGAACTGGTGGTCCAGCCCCCTTTTCACGAAAAGTTTTATTTATTTATTTAATTAGTCAAAAAATAAATAAATCTTCAACGACCCCGATGCACAAATTCTTACAATTACTAATAACATGGATACTGACACAATAAATAAAACACGCATGTGCAGAGCAGTTAACATAAAATTACATACAGTTAACATAAAATTATTTTCGAACTATTTGCTGAAAGAATCATGGGAGGTAGTTTATAACGCTATTGACACAAAAGAAAAATATAATTTATTTTTTCTCAAAGCTTTCATTTCTCTTTAACGCATGCTGTCCTATTAAAAAGAGAAAACTAAACATTTCACGAAAAAGTAATACTTGGATCACACAAGGAATTAGAACATCGTGTAAAAATAAACGCACTCTCTACTTTATTTCACGAAAAGTTGTCCGCACTTTATATTCCACGGACTTCTGATGCGCGCTGTGGGACCGGCAGTACGTTATTCTTAGGGGACGTTCATTTTAGGTTACTCTCCGGAAGGCAGACTAATGGGTCGTAATATCTCGTGAATACTGATTGTGGGAGTGCGGACCTCTTAGGGTTCTCTGTGGTCGGATACCGCGGTCTTCACTACGGCACTCTGTTCACTCTATAGAAAGAGATGGTAACAGTGCTGAATTCTGTTGCTGCGTCCAAGTTCAGAACTGTGTCCCCATGTCACATTTGTAACACGTCATAATTTCTGTGGGTTTGGTTTGTTTTTCTCGTGTTTCCGGGCGCGTCAACTGCTTTGGTCATTAGTCCCATTAGTGTAGTGCATGTTTTTCTCGGGAGATGGCGGTGGTCTTCCCCAGCTAGATGGCGAGATCCGGCACCGACCTACGGTTGGCTAGTGGGGTTCCCCCTAACCAGGACTCTCCCACCAGCGGGGCACCGCCCCAGCCGGGACAAGCTCTAAGCTCCCGACCGGTCTCCCCGAATATGTAGTGCATGTTAGTGTAAGTGTGTGTGTAAGGGGAGAGGATAGGACAAGGAAGAGGAAGGACAGATCGCGCGCGGTCTGTGGCCCGTTTCGTAGGGTACTGCTCCGGCATTCGCCTGGTGTTGATCGGAGAAACCACGGAAAATACCGGTCAGAGCAGCCGGCCGCTAGAATTCTCCTCCAGACAGCGACTGAATTCGACCTAGCTGAAAAGCTAGTGTCGAAAATTCTGCCGCCATCAGGACTCGAACCTAGGACCTCCCGGTCAGAGGCGCTGCAGTGACATCAGTTGATGCACTGAGCTACCGCTCCCATAATTTCTGTGGGAATTTCTCAACTTTATTCCTATGTATGTTTCTTACTTATTTTCCATTGACTACTGAAGGGTATTAACCATACAAAACTGGGTGTGATGAAGGGTGGTTTTCTTAAATGGTTACAATTTTTGTCTTTAATTATCCTTTTCTTACTTCACAAGAATTGTTCGGTCGAGCCTATCTCGTAATAGTTACGATTGCGCTATTAACTTATGTTCTACATGTATACTGTGATAATTTGAAGGCGTTATCCCATTTGTCAGTTCAACATTTATACAAAAGCTCGTTGAAGCAGTTCAACATAACATGGTTGAAAGTTCTTATTACCACATGCGACAGCGCATGTAGTTGTGCTACAACTGAATATTTGTATACCAGGAAATTGTGAGTTCTAACCCTGAGGGTGTCGTATCGTCGTCGTCAGATCAATTCCAACCGACCACCACTACCTGGTTCTCGAGGCCGGCTGAGCTCTCATCCGTGACTTACTCCGATCAATTCCGGGAGTGTGGTGGAGCAGTACCTTAAACAACAGACATTAGCCTCGCGATCCTCGTTTTTTTTAAGTGGACCATCTTTAAGGCCGAGCAATGGAATAGTTTTTGACCCCATCACTTACAGCCATCAACAATGCAACGAGTCTGCGGATATGACAGTCACTTAGATTGTAGCACCACCGAAGCCAAAGAGATTTTATTAATATGAATAATAGTTTTGTACGGTTAAAATAATTTATTACGATTCCGCGACCTCGAGCGTCAATGGAAATTAAAGAAAATTAATTAAGTTGATGAGCTTATCAAAGGAAGATATATAATGTCAAATATTTTTCAAACTGTAATTCAGTAGAATTATTTTCGATATATCCATAGATATAAAACACCCCATAATTAGAGTATTATAACTTATTCGAGTATCCTTTAGTAATATATCAAAGCTTATGTTAATTTAGTGTGAAGCTCTAAAGAACTACGAAAGATAATCGAGATTAAATGCTCTGGCGCCGGACGATCGTCTTGTAAAAAGCGCATTTCCGGGCCACGGTGCCACAAAGCGGCAGCCACTCCCTTCGGGGAATCCCCCGGGCGCCATTAGGCGTCTCACGCACAGCGCGCGCGAATTCACTTTATCTGCGAATGCAGATGGATTAAAACTTTTTATCGCCTGGTAAATTTTACGTTTAATCCAGGAACACGGAGAACAGAAGAACTGCTCGCTAAATGCAATTAGGGTGTGTAATAATTATCATACGTCGTTTTTTTGTTCCGAGGTGATTAACATACCACAGAATTAATGAGTAAATTCTTGAACTTTGAAAAACGTTGTGTGATATCGTTTCAAGTAAATATGCTTGTGATGGAGGTTAATGACGGCATGCATTTCTGGAACAAGTGCCTTGATGTTGATCTAATTCCGAAAAATTTTGAATTGGACACTTTCTTAAGGCATCTTATGGAAGTACTATGAATTAAAAAACTCGAGCAAATTCAAATTCTTTGTTAGTATTTCTTTTCTCATTCTTATAATTTGTTACTAAAAATTGTATCGTGTAAAATATATTGAAACTCTAAGTGTAGAAAACAACTTAGCGGTAAAGATATCGAACCACAATGTGAATCTTTCATCGCTTGAATTAAACTCAGAACCAGCTTTGTGGCTCTGTCTGCAGCGATTCTGACAGAGAAGTCCTAGAATTCAAGATGGCAATGACGAATTTTCGACATAAGCTACAAAGCTCATTCAGCAGCTGGCTGGAGGAGAATGTTTGCATCCAGCTGCTCTGATCGGTAGTTTACCATTGTTTCTCCGGTCAACACTTGGCGAATACCGGAGCAGTGTTCTAACAAACGGACTGTGTGCGATCTTTTGTTCTCGTTTTCGTTGTATCCTCTCCCCATATGCACTCGCTTACTTATAAGTACCACACGTGTCGGTAGACCAACCGGGAGTTTAAAATGCTTGTCCCCGCAGAGGTTGTGTCCCGCTAGAGAGGTAAATCTCCCACAAACCGATGTGTTCGACGACCGCGGAACGTCCACTAAGAGGGGATCAATTGTAAGTAGTATTACATGAAAGCAATAAATTGCTATTTTGGATTTGTTCTAGAGTTTTATGGTTATAACTCCACACCTGAACACACACACACACAAAACAGACACAATGTTAATTCGCCTTCTTCATGAAACATTGATCAAAGGTTCTGATTGTTTTATTCACTGTCTTCAGGAGCTAATTTTTTATCCGGAAATCATTTTCAAAAACGACATAATTTTACAACTTCTTGTTGTTTTGCTTTAGAAGTAAACGCAATTCGTCATATAATAACCATTTTGAGCATCGATCACAGACGTTTTACAAAGTCTTCAAACTTGCGACTACCTAGAATTCCACGAGAAAATTTTATTCCCTGGCCTATCATCGCCGTAATTGCACAGACCGTAAACACAGCCACGACATCGTTAAAAAATGTCCCGTACTCGGTAATCACGTTAAAAGTGCCAGACGACTCGTAATTGATGCAAATCCATTAATTTTGCCGACGCCACCGGAGCGTGCTAACCACCGATCGACATCATTATCGCTGCGACTATAAATCGCAACGGCGCGGCGGTGGCGCGGGTGCTGTAGGCGAATCGCAGTAATTGCTGCCCGGCGGCGGGTGTAGGTTTGGGTGTCGACGTTCACATGGTGGTGGGACTGAGGGAGGGGCCGAAGGACGGTAGGCGAGAAGGGCAGGAAATACGGGTGAAGGGCAGGAAATACGGGTGAAGGGTAGGAAATACGGGTGAAGAGCAGGACTCTACTACGGTACTCTACGAGAACAGAAGTGATTACAAACAAACGAAAGAAATGATTTCCCAATCCATTGTAGACTTATTTCAGTTGTCTGATCAATGTTTTAGTTACATAAAAAATCTCAATTTTCTTTTTGCTAATTTTTTTCTGACCTACTATTGCAATATCAGAGCACTTCGCCATATCGCCATGCAAAACGTTTCAGGTATAAAGAAAAAATTCAGAACTATTTGATGAGACTACAATACGGATAGTGCGAATGAAAGTTATAAAAAAATACATAAAAATATTCGTAAGTGCTGAATACATTAGTACTAAGTGATTATGAAAATATCTAGTATAATAAAAGTTGATCGATGTAAAGGTTTTCTTTCAAATTTTTCGAATGGTTAATGATTTTATATAATGAATCTCTCTCATATAATGAAAACAAATAAAAATAAACACGAAAAATGTTTTTGGCCTGCAGTTTTTTAATAGCTTCATGTCGGCTTCCGGTTGCTTTCTTTTGTTTACATTCTCTCTATTTTCTTTTGGAGGATTACTCAAATTAATTAAAGTAAGTGAAGAAACTAATAAAAATCATCGCTTGACTGCTGGATGGCGATGTGCCGCCGTACCTTGTTCGGTGTCAGAACGTCAGCTCTGTGGTGAGGGTGCGCTAGTGAGCAGTCGGGTGGGGGAGGGCGTCCTGCGCCGTCGTCGCTTCGACAGCGGGGGCGGGGGCAGAGCGTTTGACCCTGGAAAGGTCAGCGCGCATCGCCACCGAGGCCGTCGCTTTGCGCCCCCCCCCCCGGCGCGGCATGCCGACGCCAAAGCGCCTCGCCCACCCTTAGACACCGCCCTTTCAGCCGGCCCCGCTCGCTTCCTGTGTGTGGCTCCGCCTCGATGTGAACGCTGATCATGACCTACCATGCTTTTTGTTTGTTTTTACTTCGTGTCGTTGCGACGCTTGCTATGCGTACCCGCCTGTGGCAACAACCTCACACTTTTCCTCTCTCATGAGCACACCGGCAAAGGGGGCTCAGGGCATCAACTGATATCACTGCAGGGTCTCTAACCGGGAGGTCCGATGGTACGAGTTCAGCGATGGCAAGATTATCGATACTAGCTACACAGGTAGGACAAATTGAGTCGATGTTTGGAGGAAAATTCTAAGTACTATGATACCGACTGCTATGGTCGGTAGTTTTTCGTGGTTTATCCAATCAACACCAGGTGAATGCCAGAGCATGACCCTAACAAACGGACCGCATGCGATCTTTCCTTCCTCTTCCTTGTCCTATCCTCTCCCCTTACACACACTTACACTAACATCCACTACACTACCTCACATGCCGGGAGACCGGCTGAGGTTTAGAGCTTGTCCTGGCTGAGGAAAACCCCTGATAGCTGCCGGTAGGTCGGCGCCGGATCTCGTCATCCGGCACGGAAAGACAACCGCCACCTCCCGAGAATAACATACACTGCACCTACGAGATTAATGACCCTAGAAGTTGACACGCCCGGAATCACTAAGCAGTGAGTCTCTGTTAGCACGGTTCTCCTCCCTTGCTACCGCCCCTTCTCTGCAACATCCCTACCCGCAACTTCTTTCTCCTACTCTTATTTCCGTGTCCCCGCTCCTACCCCTACCCCTGCCCCTGCCCCCTTCACGTCGCCCTTTCACGCGTGTGCGCACGGGTCGGTCGTCCCTGTCTGCCGCCGGGCCCTGTCCTGTGCTGCGCCATCCTCACGCCGCATCGCTTAACCTCCGCTCATTCCGCACTCAAAAGCGTTACGTCCGCTTCCTGCCTCCTGTGCGAACGAATGTGTCGTCAAACCAGGCGTCGCGCACGGCGCTTTTCGGTTACGGGAGAAGAGGGAGTTTTGGCACGCACAGCGTACAGCAATCGACTGCATTTTTTGCACCTCTGCGCATGCACCCACTCGAATCGAACTCGATCTTGAAGTAATAGCGGAGCCCGCTATTCCGTCGGAAGTAGGGAGTTTTTGCACGTCATATCGTACAGTAATAGACTGCAACCTCTCATCTTCTGCGGATGCGCAGATGGACAAGTAATGTCAAATTTGAACTGTGCATGCCCGAAATATCGATACTGCTCTTGATTGCTTTCACGTTTTGAGTTGCAAAAACTCTCTATTATACTGCGGTTTTTACAGAGCTGAACTTCAAGGTCACTGAAGGCCCGTCACCACGGTTTTTTTTGGGCTGAGTTTTTCGGTTATTTCTGGGTCGTGCCGCTAGAGTCGCTTCATCTGCGGCACTGCTTGATACGGTCGCGAGCATACGATACCTAGCAGCAGTACTGAAAAAGACGCGAAAAACCGTGCTTAAATGCTATAGTGGTGACGGTCCTTCAGTGACCTTGAAGTCAAGCTAAGTAAAAACCGCAGTATAGCGAGAGACTTACATCGCATGGTGATCGATCACTCGGTCTTATTGTATAGGATTTTTCCTAACACTGGCTGCTGAGTGAGCCGCGAACTGTATAGAACGATTTTCCTAAGGATGAGCCAGTGACAGTTCGCGAAAACAAGTGAACATCACATGTATTTCAGAGAAGTATCCCTCCGCCACGACAGCTGTTCAGTTACGCCCCTTCGTAAAGTGCTAATGGCTCCTGTGAAAACATCCCTATGCAGAAGTCTAAGAGTTTCGTAAAGGTATATGCACGTACGCGAGTTCGGGAAATATTTAAATTTAATTTTGTATGTACAAAATCTCTTAACATGCTCTCACAATCAGTAAAAGAAAACTTCCACGAATGTAAATTGAAAGAAAAATTATTTTAAGCCGGAAACACATGCACCGGTACGCTTCTCGCATTAAAGTCTCGTTTTTAAAATAAACATAATATTTATCACACAAAAAGTAAATTCAGTTATGTTGCCAGCACTAGCTGTCACTTTGGCTCATCCTTAGGAAAATTGTTCTATACATCCATCTGATGCGACATGAAGTTCGTGGCATTAATCTGCATTTGTAATTATCTCTAAATATATTATATTTATTTAATGTATAATAATTATATAACAATATACTGATATAAACAGAAGCTGAATGAATATGAACAGGTTGGATATAAATGATGAATATAAATGAAATGATAATAATGAATATAAACAGGTTGCTGGGGAGCTCTAGCCTTACAAATGCTAATCAAGAGGAAGTGGCATTATGGGAATATATCCCACTTTTTTCGCCATTGTTCGAAACTTCCTTCATTTCGACCTAAATGTTTGTGTGAGACCTCTTTTTCGGCTTCACCCACGCTAATATCGATATTGCTGTCGAGTGCTACAATGTTATATTTGAGACAGCACCATAATGTATGCCGGTGACGTCTCTACGATATTTATTGGCGTTCTTTGGAGCGTGTGGAACATTTCTGCAATTCGAGTATCGTTAATGTTGATTTATGTAGCAATTAATTAACTGATTCAGACAAGATTTTAGGACAATGAAAAAACCAACTTCTGAAAATAGTGAATCATCTTTCTAAGATGTCAATTGTGAACGAACAAAATCATGTAATGGATATTAAATTTTAAAAATCACACTGAGAGAAACGAAATTAATTTACTCTATTACTATCACAACCGAGCATGTTCTTTCTTATCAAAGAGCTTTCAGCCTGTTAATGAGCCTTTTGAAGCGATCGGCTATAAATTGAGGTATCTATTGTATTTTATGTGGCAATAATAGTTGAGCTTACAATGACATTAGTTTATACTGAAATATTGCAATCTTTATTTAAATTATTGGTACAAGTGGATGTATGTAATGAACGCCTCTACAGTATGTTTTCGAGATATCACGTAAATATTCCTCACACTTTTTTGGGTTCGCATATTTTACGCATGTTTGAGAATAAATTAAAAACGATAGTGAAATCCTCGACTGCATACATAATCCTATAGTTAATTGGATGGTGAACATGAAGCCACAAATTCCACATGGTTGAATAATAAATCACTCTGAAACTTACGTTCTTAAAATCTGCAGAGCATTTCTCCCGTAAACTAAAGCATTATCGTCCAGAATACCCCAATTCAACATAAGGTTTATTATCATTTTTGTTTCTACCAACAAAATATATTACTAGTCTTTAGAATGTACCGAATTTATTAAATCAAGGAAGTTTACAGAGGTCCCATTCTGAAAAATTTATTTTTCTCATAATGACACTGTCTTTTTAATAGATGAAGAGGTATAAATCAAACCTGTAATAGCACAAATGTTGAATACCGTATGATCTGGCTTCGCAGGTGCTGCTCTGTAGCGGAATGCACACGAAACGGTGTACCGTGATGCATTTCGTCAATTCAACTTTCTGTTGTTGCAGAAGGCCGAGATTTACAAGCGGTAAAATTTTTACGTTTTGTAGGCTTTTGTCGTTAAGCACAAACTGTTGTGTAACATACAAATTACCATCTTTATGAATCTGGAAAATATTTGACTTTGGAGCTTAGACATTAGGGTTAACAACCGTGTACTTGTTGCCTGGTTTCCACGTACGGTCTGCCTGTTTTGAGGTACCGAGTGACAAGATGAAGGTGTCACAAATGAGGAGTAAACATTCAAAACATGACATGCTCACTTCACTCTTTTGGAATAAAAATTAAAAGTAAAGGGAAAATCGTACATTTTCAACTTCGTCTTTAACTCAATGAATAGAGTACTGAATAATGTATTGAAAGACATCTCACTTTTTTCTTTGAAATAAAATTCTAGGTAAAACCATCAGAACTCAATTTTTGCCAAATGGACATGTCATCTTTTGAATTTTTGCCCCTCAAATATGGAATACGCCGACCTGGATGGCCGAGCTGACTAAGAGCAAGTACCGACTCAGCGCTTCGGTCCGAAGGGTCGTGGGTTCGAGTTCCGCCTTGGGCATGGTTGTTTGTCCCTTGACTTTGTATGTGTTGTCGCGGAGGGCCTGGCGTTCTGCTGACCCCAGATCAGAGGAGCCCGCAAGTGTGTTGGTCTAGTGTATGGTCGAATATGCGTCCCATCAGGATGTAAAGGATAACCGGCTGTTGGCTGGATAAAAGTTTAAAAAATTATGGAATACGTCGGTATCCCAGAAAAGACTGGACGTTGCAATTAAGATGCAGACCATCTGTTCTGCTCTGGAAAGTTTTGAACAAACAATAAGGGGAACAATGAATTGTGTCTGAAATGTACGAGATGTGGTCGCATGCAGACAGCGCCGGTTATGAGAAAGGGCTTATATTTGTGATTTTGTGATTACAAATGAAAATCTCCATTGCACATAATTATGCCATTTGTTTCATTGTTCTCAGATTTCAAGAAAATAGAACATGTCAGTTTGAAATCTTGACTAATTATTTTTTTTTTCTAAACAAAAAATAATGCACTTTCGACAAAAATAACCTTTTTTAAGCACTTCGAGTTGTATTATGCAGTTGGCGTTTCATTTGCGATTACATTGTTAGTATACCTTCTCATTGTGCAACATTGCACAATCAGTTCTTCCTTTACATAGTTGCGAGCAACACGACAAAATTTTATTTCATATTTGTACCTCTTCCATTACTGTTGCGTCACACACCACGTAATTCGATTTTTATCCAGCAAAGAATACAACGTGGATGTACTTTTGTTCAGTGTATTAAAACACATTTTGTATCGTTTTTTAGACCGAGTGATCGCGCATCAAGATTTTCTCACTAAGGTGTTTTTCGTTGTTGTTTTTTTTTTCAAACAAAAATGCTGGTTATAAAATTTTCTTCAGGATCTCGGTGTATTTGAATACTATCTTGTCAATACTTAGCAAATATTTTCTACTTGAGAACTGTTTCTTCAATAATCGAGTTTTCATGAAACAATGTATTACCTTTACAAGTAATTAATGTTTCAGTTAATAATAATACAAGCTTTTGTTATAAGTCCTACATTATTTAAAATATATTTACATCAAGAATGTACCTGCGACCCCAATGAGCAAGCAGTAATAACGTGATCTAATATAAATACATTTTTACAATATTTTCAACCGGATATATTTTACGTCTGAATATTAAGCAGGATTTTTTTCATCAGTTGTATGCGATACACAGTAATAATTTCAACGATTCGCTTGTTTTATTTTTCGTAAAATTCGCTCGACTGAATTTAAAGTAAACTAAATTCTGATTAACTGGAATATTGATGAATTCCCATCTGTATACACAGAGTATCAATACTTTTTTATAATTAAACTTTAAATAAAAAGCATTGCGGTGTTGTTCATATGAGCCATGTCGATAGAGACTCTTTCAGTTTGAATTATTTGGCGGATGATTGCAGTGCTTAACAATTATCCGTATATCGTAAGGAACACTTCGAAATTACGTGGCTTTATGGTAACCATACCGCAATCTCATGTACTGGAATACACTGTCAGTTACCCTGCCCTCCTCTTTTGTATTACAATTCTTAAGGCCATCTTGGTTCACGGATTTGGTTCATAGAAAATAAAATGTATAAAAAGCTGCTGCAGTTAACTCACTAAAGTTGCAAATCATCGTGTAATTATTTTTAGAAGGGTGACATTGATTCAAATATGTTTATCGTAAGTTAAAAAAAGCATGTTGATCAGTAAACGTTAAGCTTCTATTACTAAACAAATTATTCTGCTGTTATGCTATTTCACATGCTTCAAAGATTTCTTTCCAATCTCAAACCAAATGTCCAGTTCTTTATTTTCTATACTCACATATTTCAAAGCATAATTGTCTCATTGCTAGAGATATGCAATGTAACATATTAAATTAATAAAATTCTTTACTGATCTTTACTCCTTGTATATACTCATTGTGGTATTACATGCTTAATTGTAGCGATTACTGTGTTCCTTTTTCTTTGGAGTTTCGATCTCAGTTACTTCCTGTGAACGTACTTTTCCTTTTTTTTTTTTTTTTTTTTTAAAAAAGAATATGTATGATTTTATAAGTACATTCCAGTAGTAGTGAAAAGTCTTTAATATTTTAATAGTATCTTGTACGATGTAATTCCAATAACATCTTAGATCTGAATATGATATCGTGTAATATACGACATGGAAAGAATTTATAGTTGATGTTAAGCATTTTGGGAATAAGCTCGTGGGGTAAAATACTTGTTCTGTGAGAGTAAATGAACTTAGAATAACTACTATCTCTAAAGAAGTGTAAATAGTTCTGATTTTATTATATTGACTATATGTATTTATTAAATGTTATAATTAACAGAATTCGTATGTACTAATGTCTGAATCAGAAACTTCTGATCTGTAATTCGGGGAAGATAAGAAGCAGCATGTATGGTGAGTTGCAAGAATTTACTGTACACGTTGATCTGATCCTGCCGCTTTCACTCCCATTGCGAAGTAATGAGGATTAACGGCTACGATGGCGCGAGCTCGCTCTCGTAAGCCGTTTACGCGGTTGTACGGAGGCGATGGGGCACCGAGATCCGGCGGGGGCGGGTTTCTCGCCGGCCGCTTTCCAGGCGCGCAAGCGGAAGCGAGGTATCGACAGGGCCGTGACGAATGGCGAGCTGCACCGCCGCCTGCTCTTTGGCGGTGGTGCCTGTGCGGGGACGATATGAGCAGCGCGCTGGCGCGGCAGGTCTCTTGGCACGAAAGGTGCTATGCTCCGTGGAAACACGAGTGAAAGTAAAGAGTGCTTTCTTTCTTAATTTCATGTTTATAAAATGTTCTTGATCTTGTATGAAACATATCTCTAATCTTGATCAAATTCTTCTCCTTCTTTATATTATTACTATTATTATTATTATTATTATTATTATTATAGCGTCTATTGAGTCAATACATTATACTTTCTTTCTTTCTTTTATTCTCCTGTTTATTCATTTTGGTGCATTTTGTCTTAAGACTTTCTGATTATGTAGCACAATTATATCTATATCTACATTTCTTTTCTTTTTTATTTTTACCATGAATTCATTCGAATTTAATTTTGAAGGTGTAGCATCATTATTTCAAGAAACGCATTTTTCTCTGTAAATTAATCATAGAAACTTGAAGCTGAGCATTGCAAGTACGAGAGTGAATAGATGAGTATTTGCTCTCAATGTTTATTATTGATTACGACGATTGTACAAAAGTTTCTAGACTATTTTTCGGCATAGGCCCCATGCTTTTCAACATAGTTCATCAATCACAGCTTAACGATACCCTCAGAAATAAGGATTTTCGATTAAGCCGCATTCCAAGTATGAACTACTTCCTCACGTACAGCTCGGAGGCAAATCGTCGGACTCCTAAAGCATATTTAATTGGACCTAACATATGATAATTAGTCGTGATAAGATTGGAACTGTATCCGGAATGATCGGACACCTCGAGATTTTGAACGAGTTTGGGCAGCGGTATGTGGATGCGCGTTATTTTGCATCAAAAGCATCTGCGTCTTTCGGCAGTTCTTCAGCGTTATCGTATGTTGAATCTAAAAAACCTGTATATACGTTTATATGTATATACAAATATAAAAAATGTGATAAGTTGGCACTAGATCAATAACCACTCATCTGTTGTACATAATTAGGGCATGGACATGCTCAATATTGGGATCTGTAGGGAATGAGACTGAACATCTTGTTCTTTTCTCAACCTGCGTGCTTATTTGATTGCTTTTGAATGGTTCTATCCACTGGTGAACCCTTTGCTAAGGAAAACAATTGCACGCACATTGGGCTGAAAGAAAGAATTCAGAATTTTAGCTTTCACTACACATTCAGATTACAAAAAACCGGTAACGGATGCCTGTACTTTCTTGGTGTAAATGAAAAGTGGCGCAGCTGTGTCTACGTCACAGCAACTCCAGCAAACATTTTAACACTGAAACTTGCCTTTAGCAAAGTAAACAACGTAATCGTAAGGTGGTAAGAGCACAAAGCTGCACCGTCAACGTGCTGACGATTAGAACGAAAATGCAAATAATTATTGACTAACTCGCGTGAATACTTAGTTTCTAGCGATTAGCATTTGCTAACTTACGACTAAGAGTCCATTTCGGGTCTACGAGCAGAAAGAGACGCGTTTGTCGTTGTTTAACAAAGGTAATAATAGAAATGAAATAAATTGTCCGTCTCGCTGGGATATTTCGAAGAACAGGCTCTCTCGTGGCTCATTGTAAAGTTGCTAGCCTTTCACCACTGAGGTCCGAGTTCGATTCGCATCGATGCCCGTCGAATCTCATGTGAAATTTGTACCAACAAAACGAGTTTGGCTGCTTCATAAGGGATAGTCCAACCCCTGTGAAGTGTCCTAAACTCTACCCCATTCCTAATTCCTGTCCACTTCTGGCCGTTGGGTTGTGACGCAGGAGCGCGTAGTAGGAGGCGCGTACATGGAGATTCTACCTGGCGGTCCTCTCGACAACCGGCAGACGATGCGAGACAAAGATAAAATACGCTACGTTAATGGAGCACACTGCGCTCAACGCTCGACAAGGGGCGAAGAGACGCGTTGCGTCGATAAATGATATGATAAAATTAAGGACGCAACAAATTCAAAAAACAAAGCTAACTTGCTTTTACAGTGAATAATAATAATAATAATTATTATTATTATTATAAAATAATATAATAATAATAAAACAACAACAATAATAATAATAATAATAATAATAATAATAATAATAATAATAATAATAATAATAAATCCATTGATCCTAATTTTGGGCAAGGCCTCCCACTTAAATAGTGGAGTGGATCAAACTTGTAACAGCTTTCTGGGGAGCTAGTTCTGGAGAGCGTTTATTCAAAGCGAATTGTCCACTGCCTATATTATTGATCCATGTTCACATTATTCACTGACCATATTGTTATTGGCCACCATCCATCTTGCTTGCTGCTATTGACCTCACTCCCGACCATTATTAATCGTTGAACTGGCCGTAATTGTCGCACCTATTATCTTCACGCATTATCAGTGAATAAAAAACACAGTAAAAACGTGGAGTTTGAAACATTTTTCGAGGGCTACAATCAATCTTCAAATTGGTACAAACTTAGCTGATATTTTTGAGAATCCTTTTGCAGTAATCGAGTAATCTGCGTCCGTACATTTGTCACTCGCGATTAGGGCTCTTCCGGTCTTCCAATCGAGACAAAAGAGATTTAATTGGACACGTCTCGGTCTCATGGTGGAGGAATTAATCACTTGTCTTTGCTGAACCATTTAAATTATTTTAAGAAATTTCTTTAAAAATGTGTTTTTTAAACAACTTAAACGAGTTTTGGGTGAATTGTGGCACCTACAGAGGTGATAAATAGCTCATTTGCTTCTTCTGAACTACACAATTCGATTGTAACAGTTCTTATCCGTTTTTCTCTGAAATATTGTGAAAGTATCAAAAAACAGTTTTCAATCTACCTCCGAGTACATTGGTGAAACACTGTGCATAACTATTCACCCCTTCCGGCAATTACATGAATCGTCACGACGATTGACGATAATTTTAACTAATTTAGTTAGAAAACAAAAATTTAAACACGCATTTTAATCGATATCGAACTTCCATTGAACTTATTATGCTTGCAAATAGACCAGTAAGGTAACTAATGTTTGAAATATTATTATTATTATTATTATTATTATTATTATTATTATTATTAACTTGCAAAGAACAAATAAAACTTCAACATACAAGTACTGGCCGTAGACACCATGCTAACCTAGTCTTTAGTGCCATTTTCACCATTTCATCATTGTTATCCAACTTATTAGTCTGACAATCGTCCTGTTGTTTACAAGAAAAAAATAGTTGAAAGTTTTGCTTGATTGCAGTATTGTTTTTAAGATACAAGTTATATTTGGCGACACGCAATTCCTTTTTATTTGTAACTGAGGATGTATCGAGTACAAGACAATATTAATAAGGATTTGAAGCTGAACCCTGGTTACATAGAAGCACTGAAACGGCGAGCCGTGAGGCGCGAAATGACAAATGACCTCATGCGGGGGCTGGAGGACATATCCGCTGCATGTATGCTGGAAGATTTTAAAAACGACGACACTCTTATAGCAGCTGACAGGATATCGAAAAAATTAGGTAAGATTCAGGCACAGGTGGCTATGGAGAATAGAACAATATCAATGCCGTCAAAGCAGTTCATAGCTACATACTTCGCTTCCTTTACGGAAGACACTGTTGTGAATAGTATGAAGGGCGAGTTTCCTGATGCGGACGGTGAATTGCCAGGATTTCCAAAAGCGCGGTATTTGTTTTCGAAACAAAACTTTGATGAGTTAATATCAGCTTGCGAAGAAGAAATAGAGTGCCCTGGTGAACACAAAATTGAGGCTCTTATTTTACGTGCGACAATGTATTTGGTCATGGGAGATTATAAGAGTGCTCGTGCAGATTGCACTGCTGTCATCGAGGAAGAAAATGTTGACACAAAAATAAAAGTAAATGCCTTAATTAAACGAGCATCATCACACTTGCAATTACAAGAACCAGAAAAGAGCCTGGAAGATTTTAAGGAAGCTCTTGGTTTGGATCCAACGAATGCTGATATTTTTTATCATCGTGGCCAGTATTATTTGCAAGTACAAAATTTGATGAAGGCAATGGATGATTACAAGAAAGCGGTGTCTCTTAATCCAGATTTTCCATTCGCCTACATGCAAAAGTGTTACACTGATTATCGATTCGTGTGTCTCACTCTGGATGACGAGAAAATGGAAGAAGTTTTGAAGAACTTCGAACGAGGTTTAGAGAAATTTCCTAAGTGTGCTGAGTATTTCTCTCTTTTTGCTCAAATTATGTGCGATAGGGCAGACTACGAAAAAGCGGATACGTACTTCAATAAAGCATTGGAAGTGGAACCTGACAACGCAACAATATATGTTCACAAAGGTGTGTTGCAATTAGAATGGAGAGAAGATGTGGGCCAAGCTATTCACTACATATCTGAAGCGTTGAAAATAGATCCTTACTGCGAATTTGCCTACGAAACCTTAGGAACTATCGAAGTTCAGAAAGGTGACTTGGATAGTGCTGTAGAACTTTTCGATAAAGCGATTTCATTAGCCAAATCCGAAACTGAATTAGAACATTTGTTCTCCCTGCGTAATGTTGCACTAGCACAAGCCAAGGCATCCGAGAAGTTGGACATACTTCTGGTCTCTGACGCTGAAGATTAGACAATTGAATCAAATAATCCAAGTCTATTATTACATTCATTTACGTAGGCAGTGTCTCTTTGAGGAGAATAAACGAAACATATTTGCACATCTTCGAAACTTAAAATGAATTTAAATCTGAATTAATGTCCATGAGGAATAACTACTGCTTATTTTCGTTCAGTAAGTAGTATTAATGTGTCCTATACATACAAATATTGCAAAATCACTTATAGTGTGGGGTTATTTGTTAATAAATAATTATATTCATTTACTGATTTTATTTTATTAAAACGCATTGTTTTGCCGTTGACCTTTTTGATAAAATCATCTGCAAGTTTTTCTCATTCATTATTTCATTTCTCGGTTCATGTCAAGGGTCTAACCACTGATTATAATTCAATTCTGATGAATATTTTTTTTATGTTTAAAACTTCCGTTCATGCTTTCGATATTTTACCGTATAACTAATATTTGCAATATTTACTAATATTGTAATATTTACCAGAGATATTTTCTTAATGTTTTCTCTTGAAAAATCCCTGAGAGCAAAACATGGAGAATAAAACTTCTGAATTTTTAATGAGCGTATCCTCAAGCAATTGTTTTGGAGGAAACTTAAGATAAAATTGTTTTACAAAAGATTGAGTAGAAAGACAATTACAAAGATTATTAGATGTAATTATGATGTTCTCTCGCATATTTCACAATACAATATTCAAAAGTTTATTTATCTATGTAATGCCATGCATAGTTTTACTTCTGGTCATGTTGGTATGATAAATGAACAAGTGTACAAACAGTTCTGGTTCTTTTTTAACACTCCTAAATACTTTGCAAGTTCCTTACTCACATTGCAAAGTAATTTTATATGTTTTGTTAATAGATTCCATGAAATTTACGTATGTTTAATTTACAATACTTTACTTATTTTGCACATTGATGTCTTTTGTAGCTTACTATAAACCTTATTTTGAAATTAGTGTTTGATTTCGAAATTAAATATCAACTAAGATTAACTTAAGAACCTATTATACAATGAGCTACATTAACATTTACTGTTTCATTGCTTCTGATAGATAAATAATACTGAAATCCTCATACCTCTTATTCATTACTTTATATTGCGAATCGAATACACCAATGTATCGACACAAATTAATCGTGCTGAAGTAGCAAGAAAACTTTGTATCAAACCATCTCGAAAATGGAATGGATGTATCAAGCTCGAAGATTATTCCTTTGACCATTGTATGTATTGAATGAGGATACATTTCAGGCCTCTTGGCAACATTTCAGACCAGATGTGTACCGCCTCGAGTTACCCTCCCAGAATCGACCCGGTATTCATTTATACAAGAAACGCGAGAGGACTTGCTTCAGCGGAGACTATTATGACAGTATCCTTCCACGCAAAACATAATTCATGAAACGGACACGAGGGGAGTCGGTGTAACGTAAAACAATCCACAAGTTTCACTTCCACACTTCCACGCGTACAATGGTTGCTCGTTATCACAAAAGGCCGATATAAAAACAATCCCTGGAGAGCGCGCCTCCATTTAAAGGCGCGTGCGGGGGGCTGTATCGAATGTGCGTGCGTGGGTGGGTGCGCTCGTCGCTGCCGCTTTGTGCGTGGCGAGCCCGCCTTTGTGCGCTGCGCGGCGCGCCGGCAAGTGGCTTTGCCACCACAAAAGCCGAATGTTCTTTTCGCGTCCGCCGCGCCGGGCAGCGCTGTCACCCCTCCCCCCCCCCGCGGTGCGAACGGCGTGGGAGGATAAGCGAACCGGGCGAGGGGAGGGGCGTTTTTCCGACACCTCCACGTCTTCAATAGTCCACGTACTTTGCCCTTTGTCTCTTGGACTAATGGATACTTAAAAGAGAGAGTATTTTTTTATGAGTCGTTCGAATAGACAGGATCCCCCCTCCCCCAAAAAGGACATTGGTGTCACAGTTTTTTGTTGTTGTTTTTTCTGGTCGAGAATTGGCTATTCCAGAATCACGCGAACGTCGCACTTGAACCCACCCGGGCCCAATCATATTTTCCCGGAGGCAAGTGAACATGACCTTTTTGGGGGAATCAGCACTATTATGCCGAATCCATTTTTAAACCCCAAGTTTGTTAGCCCTGGGAGGATGATGTATGATGATTATGATGATGATGGACGGTGAATGAACCATGCCCGAGGCGAGGTTCGAATCCGCGATCCTTCCCCCGAGATCGCCACGGCACTACTGTCTTAGCGATTTCGGCTATCTAGATCGATTCACAACTAGTTTCGGCTATCTAGATCGATTCACAACTAGTTATTATTAGGCAAACAAATTCTGCTGTAGGGAGGAAAGTGTGGTAATTATTTAAAATAGATATTTTGGAAGTGCGTGAAAATAATCTATATTTTATAATATTTTTTAAAATATGCAGTATCGTATCGAAAAGGAAGGAGTCGTAAATATGAAAACGCAGAAGATTGTCTTTCTTTGCTTACTGAAACGTTTCTCTTCCAACTGATATTTTGCAAATTAAGTCGTAAATTACCTCGGTCTAACTGAATGTCAATATCTCTCAGAGTTGTGTAATTACTGTTCCTTTTGCGCCATGTATTGGAAGGAGAAAGATTCTCATCCAAAACAATCTAAAACGTGGGATCGATTAATCTACTTCGATCGTGATTTTCCTCATGGGATGAGTACGACTATGAGCTACATCCCAGAAACGATTATCACGCTTAAATGTTCATTCGCTACCAAACATCATTTCGGCGACAGAACTACCACCTACGTTGTTATCATTAATTCTACGAAAAAACTTCAAACTATATTAGTGGTTCATGTTTTCTATATGCCACCGACGACTTCAACAGAAAAAATCTTAAAGAACAAAAGCAATAATCGCTATATGAACATTCGGTGTAATAAAAATTTCAGCTCTAAATATGAAGTTGCCACGTCATCATATGTAACAATTCTGAAGATAAAAGAATCAAAGAATTGTATCGTAGTGTTTTTTGATCCACATTCCTTCGTTCATCTTTCCAGCTAGACTGCTGTATTACCTTCTTTAAATATGAAGACGGTATGTTGAGTTCTTGTTCCCTTGGGAAATTGCCGAACAATGAGTACGTAGCTCCGTTACAGTAGTGAATAATTGCGACCCCAGCTGCGCCACAGCCTCCGTGCACTAGCGGTTGCCTGCCGCCGACCTGTTGCGCTTGTGGCGGAGCAGAACACTCCTGAACGGTCCACCTGCGACGCCAGTGATTTTAGGTCGTTCACGCGCCGTGGAATGGCTTGATGTTCCATCAGAGTGATAAAACCACCACCGCAGAACTAAATAGAATGCGTCATATTTAGCAATACAACCGTATTATCTGTTGTGTTACTAATTTACCATGACTTAACAAAGCATGATTATGGCATAACCATTTCATAAAACTGTTCCAAATCTCCAAGAAATTATTCCACAATTTTTAACTACTTAATTACTAGTAAATAGTTAAAAATTTTGTCACTGTTTTAGCTAAGAGGTCTGTGTCAGTTCGATGGAGTTCCTGTGTACAGTTGCGAAGCGCTCATCCAGATGGCGACTACATCAGCTATTGATCTACACTAATGGCGGGATATTTAGAGAATTATTTAATGCCCAAGCGGTGAGGTGTCGAATTAAATAGACCATTCGTTTCAGCTAGTAACGAGTATCGACCGCCTGAAACAGGATTCTATTCCAACATTTTTAATGACAATCATTTATTTCAGCAATTGTACAACATTTCGTAACTAGTTTTGTTACATCATCAGGTGCTAAAATAATGGGACACAGAAACCGTTATTCTACATGTCAATTAGTGTAATTACTAGTATAGTTTATAAACACTACAATTGTCTCAAAAGTATAAGTCTATTGAGTAAAATTATCTCAAAATCAAAAATATCTACTACAAAAGAGATCCTTTTAAACTTATAATTTTTATACAAAACAACCAAACAACAGAAAACAACAAAACAACAAAACAAAAGCAATACAATACCAAATGGACACTCACCTTAGTCAGTGATACTTTTATTTGCAAACATATATTGACAATCAAGAAGAAATATGGATTCTATTCCAACTTATACTGAGTTATTGCGTGTTCAAGACGGCTGATGAAAGCTACATTTAAAAAAGTAGGGCTAGAAAAATAATGCACTCACCCTCTGACATGTTTTGTAAAAATCGAAAGTATGTAATTAAGGCTATTTTTAATCAAGAATATTTTTTCACAACTAGATATCAATGATTTAAATGTTTTTGTGTATTATTTAAAGAATACCTACAAGTTCAAACTCATATAATAGATATCTCTTTTTAAAATTAAGCTAGTCGCTTATGTTCACGATAGTCATGTGATAAACTAATTCCCTATTTACAATTGTTCAGGAAAATCATGCCGTTGTGACAACAGTACGCATAGTTTTTAAAAATATTTAGAACACACACGAGTGATTCTAAATTTTCAAAAGTTTTCTTATGATTGAAAATCTTTCCCACCTTGGCAACATTGAAAAAATATAAGATATAATCATATGGTATCACAATATTAAAAGAAGTTGATAGCATCTAGCATTAATTCCATTTTATATAGATTCAGCTCTATTATCAAAGAAAAATATTTTCAGAGTAGTTCAGTTCTTTATTGGTTGGCTTAATTTTCATAAAAAATATATTTTCTAAACAAATTCTTCCTTCGATTCTCCACTTGAAGTCATTAGTTGATTGCACATCTTTCCTGTGCTTCAAAACTAAATTCGTTTTCGGGAAACTACAAAGGACGGCTCCATCATGTTTTATTCGAAGCTTCAACAGAAAGTCTCATGAGCGAAAATGGAATTCTGTCTTCGCACATTCTTACTGAAAAGGAAGCAAAGAAAAGAAACCTCTAAAAATACACAGAGTGTACGCTTTGCCTCTACGAACCTCGGCGATAAAATTTTCATGATCAATGAAGGCAGCTAGCGACGGGAACCATCGCCTAGCAAAAAAGAAGACGAAGGGCGAGGAGTTGAGCCGGCCTCATCATCATATTTAATCCGCCGCTATGAATAGAACTCATTCATATGAAACGATTTCCGGACTGAGCATTTTGGTAAGCCACGCTTGCCAGAATTCCCACTTGCAGCAAACGTAGACGAAATGTGTGAAGCGCGTTGAAGTGTTAAACATTCTTAAATGGGTTTTACTGAAAATTGTAACAGTTTCTTCAATATTAGTAATCATAATTATATCAACAAACTGTATTTCCAATGCGCGCAGAAATGAAGAGAGAACTATGAAACCTCCGGCCGTATGAGAAGTATTTACTGTATCGTTAGATACCCGGAAACTCAGGAAAAATACTAAAACAACTAAACAATTTCAATTTTCTCAGAAAAATGTAAATATTTCATATTGTTTTCTCGCCTATTGTCATTCTGCTTTTATTGACTGATACTCATACTCATTGCGTCAAAGCTGACGTCATGCAACAGCAAGGCTCCATGGAGGAGAAGTTTGCCATTAAATATTTGCTACATCAATTTCAGTGATATTCTTTGCGTGTAAAGAAGTGTTGCATTGTATATCCGTGTGTACAATATTATGTTATTGCAGTATTCGTGAATACTATTTTTGTTAAAATATTTAGTTAAATGTAGTGTTATACGAGAGTATGTTATGTGTTGTTCTTGAGAAGTGCGCTTGTTACGTTTTGGAAAACGATTTTTTCAGGTTTCGTTGAACAGGATTGTTGCTGCTGCATTCCATTAGTAATAATACATTGAAATAAACTTAATAGAGAATAAACTTTCGAAATGGAAAAACTTCCCTTTCTTTATTTTTATGTCTAAGACTGTCTGTATCTCTCTATATCTACTTGTGTGTATATCTCTCCATTTCTCTCAACATCTCAGTATGTGTATCTATCTCTCCTTCTCTTTTCTTTTTGTACCTACAACTTCTAAACTAATTCTGTGAACCTACCAATAACAAAATATCAAATATATCTAAATCTGTAATTACGATATAGTGTATTTATGTCAGCTTTTTTCTGCTAACATAAGTCATAAATTTAGCAATTCATAACGTATTCCATATGATGTCAAAACATCACTTCCCCTTCACCCATAACCACTATCAACAGCTCTATTACACTAATTTACATTCATACAATACATCGAAATATGTATGTTACAATGTGTCGTAGTTCTTTCTGCCTTTTTCCAGTATCATAAAACCTACTCAAATTTAGTCATCCACACATTTTGTTGTTAGGTGACCGTTCCATCGCGGGTCACTGCTCGGTGATATTCAGTTGATTCCGAGACCATTTCCCACCGACCCCGTCTGATTAAACGGCCGAGCGACAGCGGGGCTGGTGGCACCTACTCCGCGGAGGCGCTTTTCATTTGCAGTCGTGCGCGGTTCACATCCCCGAGGCGACACCAACCATTTATAATGTATTTTGCGCAAGTGGCCGCCAGTTAGATTTCATTTTAAACAGACCGCCGCGTATTCAGCAGATAAATGTGATAGCGGTGCTTTTGTTGTTATGATTAATGTGTGGTTTATCGTGGACTTCATTTATCGATTTGTTTGCGTACGTTGTATACCTTGATGTGAAGCTTGTAAAAAATGATATGCAATTAATATAATTTATGATAAAACAAAATGTATGCCTATGTATTAATTTTGTATACGTTTTTTTTCTGTGATCTGAAAATGATTGACAGTTATTAATTGAACGGTCGTTTGGTATACGCGCGATGAATGCACATTTTAGACAGGGTTATCAATAATTGTCTAAATATTTATTTTGCTTTATAATTGCATTATATATATATATATATATATATATATATATATATATATATATAAATTACTATACCAAAAACTAGCAATATTATCGTAGTTATGCGTGCCTGCCATTCGGGTCATTACCGTTGTTTACGAGTTTGAAAACAAGTTTCATTTACGACATAAATATGTGATTCGTTATTACGATGCCCAATGCAGGAAACAAAACATGGTGTATGAGCATCGGGTTTACATTTGAAAAACAATTGAGGTAATTACATTCGTTATATTTTTCGGACGCTGCTAACCAAAATATTGCAACATTGCTTCATCCCAGAGCTTCTTAATAACAAGTTCTGGATTAATATTTCCTATCTGATTGAAAAATAAAATACAAAAATTAGTATTGAGCATACTTCGCTTTCCATGACCTTAAACAAATACTAAATAAAAACGTCGCTCGAAATATAACCTTTTAATAAACTGCTTGATTCACTGACGTGAGCAATTTAATCTCCGTATGCCCAATGGCCCATTTGAAGTTTCCTACCACACACCGACAAAGGCACCTTATCTGAGTCATTCTCTTGATGCCGACCCCACGGCATGCCCGCCCACGCTTTCACTGTATGTGACTTTATTGCGGGTTCGTGCAAGCGAGTACGTTTGCTCGCTCCGGGCCACACTTCGCCGCCGCCACTGCCTCGCGCGTTAAACATTGATCCCCATTCTTCCGCGGCACTCCGCCGCCAGGAGTCGCGCCCAGCCCCCGAGGCGGCGCAGAACAAACGGCGGTCGTTGTGCGCTGCCGCCCTACCCCTGGTGCCACGCACCACGCCGCAACTCCCCTCCGTCTACAATCGTAAATGCCACCCCTCCCACCGACTTATTTGGCTCGCCATCAATTAATGTCATTAGTGTATCTGTGCGCCCTCGCGGTTGAGCTCATTGATCAGCGTGCTCGCTTTCCATGACGATCCCGGGTTCGAATCCCGGTCAAGCAATATTATAATGTGCGTTTTCCTTGCGATGTCCCAGTATATGTTGCTGTTTGACGATGAGAAAACTCATTTTTCAGGTTGAGAAGACCAGAACCCGGCGTATCTTTGTGCTAACCACACGTACCCCCTTAACCCGTAGCCGCGAGGCCGAAACGCTGCTGGTAGGCCATTGCCTGTACGCGGGCTGTTGCACCAACTACAGACAGACAATATATCTGAGCGGGAGGCCCTAGGGTTCGAATCTCAACGCTGACAGGATTTTCAACACTAGCACCTACCACAAGGTCGAATTCGACCGCTGGCGCGAAGAGAATCCGATCAGTAGTTTTCCGACTGATCCGATCAGTAGTTTTCCGAGGTTTTTCCGATCAACACAATGCGAATACCGGAGCATTTCCCCAACTAACGGGCAGTACCCCAACGCATACATGCACTACACAATTCTTGGCTGTCCGGCATGATGGTCGAAACGTCAGCTCCATCGACCATGACGTGGCTAATCCCGGACAGCCAAGAATTCAACGACTCCGGCCGCGGAAGCCTACGACTCTACATGCACTGCACTACCATACATGTCGAAATAGCGGTGGAGAACTTAGAGATTGACTCGGCTTGGGCGGAGTCCCGCTGAGGGAGTTGTATGGAGAGAGAATCGACGAGTACGTTGGCGTCGGATATCACGTTTCAACTGGGGAGGAACACCGCGCTTCCCTGGATAAAATACGCACGACTCTAATGGCCATAGCAGTTGCGCCTTGAGAAAAGACTAGACAGTGGTTAATGTTGCGAGTGTCGGATTGAATCTTGCATTATGCAGAATGACTATAGCTACATGAATGACGATGAACGTATCATTTCGGACATCATTGGTATTATCCATTGAACTCTGGATAAAGTCATCTGATTATCTGAATGTGCTGCACCTTGTATGTTCTCGATCAGTAGTTTGCCATATAAATACATTGGAAATTATGCGTTGCAGAGACTCAAGGACGTAAATACGTAAATTAGCGTAAATACGTAATTACGTAAATAGCAAAGCTCGAATCCTCCTCGCCTACCCGGAAATGAGTCGCAAAACATTAACTGAGGTGTATTGAGGTTAGGTTAGGTTTGATAGTATCTTATAAATAGACATTATCCAATAGCCTTAAAACCTTCCCACCAGTAAACTGATCGCTAAGTTTACTAATTCTCGTCACTTAACGTACTTCACGAAACGTACTGCCCTAGCATTTTTTATCCAATTAAAACTTAATCTGTCTTAAGGCCAAAGTGTGCTTCGAAGCTGTTCCTACTTCGAACTTTATGCACTTATTTTGGGTAATGTAAACAGGTACGTAATGGGGTAACGTAATGTTAACAGGATGATTCGGGAATTAGCCAGATTCCCACTTTATACGCAGAGTTACGAAGAGCACTGCTCTCCGTGCACCTATTGGTTTCAAATATCGATCAATCCATTTATTATTTGTGGAGGAGTTGATAACCGGCGTGTACTTCATTTCTCCTACAAAGAGAGACTCCCTCATGATTGCTTATGACATACCACATTTGATCGGGTTCACATACGACCGCCGTGATAACTTTCGAGTTGTCACTTCGGCTTTCAAACCTGCTCGAACAGTGGCGCCATTGGCGACCGCTCATGTCTCCTGCAACCCTCCGTGTCTGCTCATGGTTGGTCGGTACAATTCATGTGCTCATTGCCCTTCGCGGCAATTCATTCTTCTTGTAGCTATTCAGCACTCATCACCATCGCTCTTTCGATTATTATTATTATTATTATTATTATTATTATTATCATCGTCATCGTAATTGGCATCGTGACGTTCCACCGTTCCCTTACTCAGTTCGTCTTCTTCACATACTACTTGGAAGTTTTATCACGGTCCCATGTTCGTTTTCCTGATTCTTCTGAACTCTTATAAAGTTCTAGGGAAATAAAACTTCACATATTTGTTCTTCAATACTTTCTCATTTTAGAATATCCTGTTACCGCTTTCAACTTTTCTTACTTTCTTCTCGTTCATGTGTTCCTTCCTTCAAGTCTTTCTTCGAGCTCCTCTGATATTTAGTAAGTTATACTTATTTGTACTCCTTTCTTTTGCCTTTTTTTTTTTGTTTTTGTTTCTGTCAACTCTTTTTTCAATTCACGTATTCTTTCACTCTTCTTTTTGATATCGTTATCTTTCTTTTTTATCGCAATGTCTTTCCTAATGTGGTTCCCGTAATTATTTCTTTTATTTCATTCTTTATTGCCATAGTAGCTTTCTCCATCTTTTCTTTATAGTTTTCTATGTGGATGGTGTCCATGTTAGTGAATGTAGGTGGCGTGATTTCGTCTCGGTTTGCAAGCAATCTTTAATGTTGTCTGTGAAAATCGTCTCTTTGGCTCCGATTATGTATCGGTGAGAAAGCCCGGGGCATCGGAATGCGTGTCGAATGAATATGAAAAAATTTCCACCTACATTTTTTAACAAAATATTAACTTTTTCAATAAAACCTGCAGCTGTAACCGAATAATACTTCTATACACCAAAAATGTAAAGTAATCGTGATATGTAAGAAATAAATGAATACTCCATTCTTTAACCTTCTTTTCTCTGCTTCAAGAATTAAATTATCACAGGACTTAAATGATCAAACTAATGTTGGTTAAACTAAAAATATATTTCGTCTATTACAGCATATGTCTTTAGTTTAATTTTTCAATTCCATTGATATTACTTTGGTTTGTGCAATAATCAAGAAATTATAGAAAATATCAGAGAATGTAATGGAAAAGGGATTAAATGCTGAAGTGAATAAATGCTCAGTGTGAATTGAATATTCTCCACTATTTTTTCAAAATATTCCTGATAAAAATATTTTTTGCATTTATTTGAATAAAAATGTAATAATATTGACATTTCTCAGTGCGAATCTAGTTATATATTCTATCAAATCATATTTGTGTCTTCTTGTCGCACATCCCATGGGATTTATAAACGATCAAAATTCATTATATGTCCATCACAATTTATTTCTCACCTCAACCAAGGGCAAAAATATATTTTCGAAGTCCCAAAGTGTACGGGCGTATTTCATCAACGCTATATGAAAAGTGACGGGCCAGAAGAGACAAAAAGCTCTGAACGTCAAAGTCGGAAGCAGTCGACCCGTTTTCCGTGCGTTTTTTTTCTTGCGGCTTGTCGCGGGCACGCAGAAGAGCTGAACAAACAACACCTGCGCGTCCTCACGCAGTCTGCGAACGCTGTGGTTAGAGGGCGACCACCACCCGCCCTCTCGCTCGCTCACTCGCACCGCTGCCAACCCCCTGGCCACGCCCCACCTTTACTCCCGCCTACACTTCGCCCCGCCTTACTCCCTGTCCTCCCCGCACTTCTCCCTGCTCTTCTCGCCCTTCCGTCCTCGCTCTTCGCCACGCCAGCCGTGCCCTTTCAACTCGCTTTTTGTCCCGCCCTTCGACCCGCTCTTCGCCCTGCCCTTTTCTTGGCCTCGCTCCCCCCCCCCGGCCCCCCCCCTACCGCTCTTCGCTGCCTCGCCGCTGCCCGCCTCTCCCTGTCTGGAGGACAATTCTGGCGGCTGTCGGTTCTGATCGGTAATTTCCCGTGGTTTCTCCGATCAACGTCAAGCAAATGCCGGAGTTGTACTCTAACAAACGGGCTACGGACTGCGCGTGATTTTTCCTTCCTCTTCCTTGTCGTATCCTTACTCCTTACACGCACTTACACTAACATTTACTACACTACCACACTTGCGGGGGCCCGGTCGGGAGCTTAGAGCTTGTCCCGGTTGGGGCGGTGTTCCACTGGTGAGATACATCTGGTTGAAGGGAAACACGGCTAGCCAACGGTATGTCGACGCCGGATCTTGCCATCCAGCGGGGGAATGTCGCCCCCACCTCTCGATGAAAAACATGCTCTACACTTATGGGAGCGACCTCGGTAGTTGACGCGCCCGGAATCACTCACAACCAACCTGCTCTCCCTCGCTCGGCCCCACGACTGCTCCGCCCTACGTAGCCCCTCCTCCGCCCTTCCTCGCCTCTGCCCCGTCTCCGCACCTCTCCAGCCTCTCCTTCCCGCCCCCTCTACCTGAAAAAAAAATCCGCCACCAAACCCAAACACAAGCCGCCAACTCCTCTCCACACAGATCGATGTGGAAGCGCCGGCCCGTGCGTTCAGGCGCCCCCGCGCGAGCTGGCTTCTTCGGGGAGGGCGAAATGAGGCGGTGGTGTACCGCGGAGGGTTCGGCTTTGTTCTTCTTGCTTTTCTTTTCTTTTGCTTCCCTTACTCCTTTTGTGTTAGTCTTCATTAGAGCTCTCGTTCTCCAGGTTTTCTGTTTTTCGCAATCTCTTCGAGAAATTGGTTCCTACAATATTTATGTTGTCGTTCCTTCTTTTCCTCTCTGCTTTCTTTCCCTTTTTTTTTCTTCTTTCTTAGTCTTTATTTTGTTCCTCCTCTCCATCGTTCTCTTTCCTTCGTTTACTTCTTTCATATTATTCTCCGTCACTTTCTCAATTTTCCCCTTCCTCCCTTCCTTATTTTCTTTTGTATATTGTACTGCCTTTATAAGGTTAAAGTTTGTTGGAAATTGGTTCTCTTTCTCTTTTTAATATCGTTAACCTTAGGAATCAGTTAATATCAGTACCTTCCAGCAAATAGTAATTTTAAACATTTCATTCTTTGCAATTTGATCAGTAAAGTGATATTAAAGGTACCACCGATTGCGGACTCCAGTCCAGCGACTACTGGCGATAAGACTTTGCTCAAAATGGTTATATAAGGAAAAGAATCGAGATGCAAGTGAAGTGAAAGATACGTGTAAATTGGTAATAGAGATATACTCGTACATTTTTCGTTTATTTTTGAATCTCATACGACATATTGAAAAATATTCACGAAAATGTTATTCAAACATTGAAACACTGCTCAGAAGATGTGGGTCATATTGGTCATAATTAGTCTTATATTCTTCTTAATTGTTCATTACAATTATTTTAAACACTCCAGAGCCTTTTTGACTTACTACTTTACCTTTATCTACTTTTAGGTCCTTCTGGTCTCACAGTCTATTGCGACTACTGACATTTCAAAATACGGCGCGACTATTGCAAGATTAAATATATCCTACACAACCTTGGAGTAGTTTTCATGACCTACAAATTATGTGTGCTGAGAGTTAATCTTGCAACTCTTATAACATTGCAATTTGTAACATTATCCAAAGGAACATTAGTCACTTTTCATGTAACCATTAATTGATCACCAACTTCTTAAACTTTTCTGTTCTATAAATAGCTCCTCGTTTAACATTTTCTGTTTCCCGGCACCGTGATGACTGCTCTGGTGTTATCCAAAACTGTGATTGTATCCTCACCGTCGCCCCGATGATTCCCCGCGCCCCTTTGTTTCGGCCGCGGGGCTGGCGCGGGCCGCGCAACCAGTGTCTCCGGCGCCGGGGAAGGGGGCGGGGCGCGAGGGCGGGGCCGGCGGCGCCGACGGTGTGACGCGGGTAGTGACGTCGCCGCAGTTGCTCGCGACATCATATCCGCTCCCACCTGGGCGGGGCGGCGCGGCGGAGTGGAGTGGGAGAGGGGGTGGGGAAGGGGGAGAGAGAGGGGGCGTGGCCTGTCAGCGGCAGAGCGCGCGCGCGCGTGTGCTGGGGCGGCCCCGCGGCTTGAAGGGGAGCGCCTGGGCTGAGCGGTCGCCGCGCGCGCCCCGTTGCCCTCGGAAGGGTTGAGTGCCCTCGCGACGCTACGAGGTTGTCCTTGGGCGTGAAATTCTCTAAATAGTATTACGAGACGTATTCATTCCACCGTGGAATGGTTGGGTGGGTTGCTTTCTATTTCGCTGGAGAATGGTGGTTGTAATAGGGGAAGGTACGGGACCTGCTGCTTCACGGCATTCCACCACTCTGTCGGGGGAGTTGTAAGGGAAGGGAAGATATCTTGTGACTGGCGCATTATAAAGAGAACAGCCCGCCATTCACTTTTATAAGAAAAATCACGGTAATCGCCTATCAGGGCAGCCCCATTCCGACACAAGAGTTCGATCCCGGATGGCACGGCATATTCTCTAATGATTAAGACTTCTATGAAATTTTTGTCTCCTAGAATAAAATAAACTATCTTCCAATCATAGACACTTCATGTCGTTAGACGTTGTTTTGAAGCTTGCAGCTACCGATTCTCATTTTCGAAATATATACATGTTAAGTATGCGAAAATGCATCTCATTAACAAAATGTTTTAATTCTGTAACTATTCCATTTACTAAAACTGTACTGTTATGGTTCGACTGATTCCTGAACCCCTTAATTGTTATTTTCAATTGGTTTTTTGAGTCGAAAACTATCACCGAAAATAACCGGTCTCATTTAATTTCTGAATCTCTGTGGTAGTGTTTGTATCCATTCAGCTATGTGAGCCCAGTGGAAAGACTGAATGTTTTGATACATTGCTGATTATAAAGTGGGATGATTAATGAAGTAATGGTGAAATGTAGGGCATACGACGCGAGAGAACCCCAATAAAGCCTTCTGCGGCCCCCTTGTCCACCTCGAATTCCACAAATTCCCAGCGAAGGAAGGTAAATAGCCTGACCGCTACATAGCCGTTCATCCCAGATATCTTATCTGAGAACGTTTCTCCAAACGTTTCTGTTATCGCAACTTCCCCATCATTCCATTGCTAAATACACCGTTGCTATTTAATAAATTGAATAGAGAGATAAAAGGAAAGATTTCAAGTTTCATTCTTCATTGTTGTAAAAAGTACTTCATGATATCCCTTGAAATTCCCTCCTTCTTGCAGCATTCAGTGTTGTAGTTCGTGCTGTAACTCATTTCAAGTGACACAATAAGCAACCACTGCCTGATAAGCAACGATTACATAGTGGAGTCTCAGGACAAAAATTGTATGCAATTTGTTTTGTCGAGGAACACGAATTGTTATTTCTATTGAATTTTTCTCGCTAGTTTTGATTGTGTCTTAACTGGAAATACCTTGAAATACCTTGAAACCCATTATTGCAAATGCAAAATACGATTTTCACAGTATTTTTTGTTTGTCCTGAATTTAATTCAAAGCCTTGTTAGTAGATTTTTATCAGGTTTTGACCAATTTATAATTATTTTCGGTCAGTATTCTTACTAGTAATTTTCAGGAGTTATTAAACTTTTGATATAATGCATTCTGTTAAATTCTTTTGCAATTTGACCTTCCTCCTAACTTTATCTAAATCAACCTCTCTTCCCTGATTTACTTGAAAACCGCAATGATGGACGGCGTCCATTTTTTGCTCTTAAAAGCGGCCTCTCGAAAAAAGAACTCGATACCATGGCAATTAAAAGTTTAAAATGGAATTTAATTTGACACCTGAGCTATAAATTAAATGCTCAACTTAATTCAAAGCCGCCTTCATTACCTCAATTTTAAAGAGTAATGATGCAGGACGGGTTATTGGATGGAAACTTCTGGAAAAAACAACGACGCACGGGTGCTCCCTTGTTATAATGATCTAACAGAGAGGAAAATAATGTACTGAAGTGGTCGCTGCCAGGTGAATATTAACTTAGTCCTGTTAGAAACAGTTTCTCTTCTCGGTTTGGTTCCAGTGTTGGGATGTGAACCTGATTTACTTTTAATGGTTGTAGAAATTCCCTCACGAAATTGCGAAGTATAAAATAATACGCGTCGATGCGTGTTGAACGAAAAGTAAAGGATAATTTTACCAAAAAACGCTTAATGTGTTATGTGACTGCAGTGTAAAGCTTCTGAATTCCAGAGAAATAATATTTAATCTACTTTCTACATCAGCGTTTCTAATATAAAAATTCTTAATTTTGCAATATTCGTAGTAGTATTTCGTTGAAGTATTCGTTGAAGTATGGATTCGTAGTTTTTTGACTACGAATACATACTACGTACAGTTGCAAATGAAACAATATCAATAGTTTTATGGCCAACAATTTTTCACTTACACATTTTTTCTAGTAGACAATTTTAAAGTCGATTTCTGTGTCGTTATATTGAAAAATGTCACTTATAGGTTACATGCTCCTGCTCAAGATAAGTCAATGTCAATTCAAGATTTTCTCTTGGATTTTTCCATTAGTAAATATTGCATTCGTTGCGTGACTGGGTTTCATGCAAAACTACCAGTACATTACTGAACAAGGGCTTCTATATAATATTCATATTCACATTAGACATAAACGGAGGGAATTAATTTGTTAATTACATTGATGGTTTTCGTACACAAAATTTTAGTTTTCTGGAAATAGTGAGTGAATATATTGTATTTTTATTTAACGCATAATTTGTGTTGATACAATTAATATTTTTTAAACGTTTGTTTAAAAGTTCAAGAATCGCAACCATTGCTTTATTTGACTTTTTTATGTAATAAATTATCCTAAACTACAGAATTATTATTTTCTACTATATGGAATATGAATGTGGGGAATTTTGTGCTTGCTTAAAAATAATTTCAAGTGTCAATAATGGGACTCGATACTCCGGACCGCAGAAAAGAACTCATCTTGCGACCAAATGGGGAATATCGTAAACGGCGATTCTCGTCTTGGCGCGTCCTCAATTGCAAAGCATCTATTGTTTCGTGTTCACACAGCACTTTTCTGAAGGATACTAACGCTTTTGGAACCTTTCACGGCCTCCTTTACTCGCTTTGATCAATACATTCCGAAGATTTGTTTATGTATTCAAACAGGCGACGATTGATGATTGCAACTCTTCAAGAAAATGTTCGGAATGTAGTATATCCACAGATGCCGACCCAAAGTGTGTTTTGGATTAGCAAGTTTCCAAAAAAATTGATGCAAATTTAATATTTAAACAAATCATATACGAAGAATGCAAAAGATCTCAGATTTTAAAAGTCAGTGAGAGATTACCAATAGCGTAATTGTTTTTTTTTCTTTTATGGTATTTATTTGCTTGTGTATATATTTCTTATATCTAATAGGTGCCGATATGAATTAGTTGTCTTGCATTGTTTCAGTAAAGTTAGCGTGCGTCAAAATTTTAAAAATCTCTCCAGCAGTTACCATAGGAATGCGCATAGAGGGCAGAGGGGCTTGGCCACCACTGAAAATTTCAGAACGGTCACGAAGCCCTAGGTAATGAATCATTTTAATTTGTACTGATTTATTGGTATCACCTTCGATGCGAAGCTCTATACACACTACATAACTTACCTGCATCGAGAGGATCGCGGTTACGCGAGGGAATACGGGAACAGTTGAGTGTTGCTACGGGTTCTCTTATTGGAACAAATTATTCAATTCAATTTTATTAGTAATTTGTTTTCAGGATTTACCTATTACAAATTGCCGAGTATATTCACGGCACAAATAACTTTTTATAAATAGCTTACAAGTAAATTCTGATAGAACAGATAGTTGGCATAAGACACGATATAAATAACACAAAAATACAAATAATACGGTAGCACAATACGAACTAATACAATAACAAAAGATACAAAATAATTGAGACAGCAGAACATACAAATATATACAAAACAAGCTGTCAAATGAGGTTTGACGCGTTACAGATATAACAAGATCATTCATTAGTTCTTGTGAAATTTATCTTGAACTATTCATTTATAATGATGAAAATGTTAAATTTAGTATTCATATTACATATCGAGAAGATTGGATTTGAATGTATTTTGTGCCATATATTTCCACTGTTGATGTTGATCTCTTTGCCACTGGACATCTGATTTGAGCGACTACTGGAAAATGGAAGTAGGGAGAGCCAAAGTTAGATATTTTTCTGCTTCTGAAGATTTCATATCCCTAATTTCTCGATATATTGTACTGTATGATGATGTCATGAGTGTAAGTGTATCGTCCATAAAGATTTTACTTACAATTGTTACAACACTCGAGGCAATACTATCTCTGATTACAATCGTATTTTGTTGCATAATTAAGTTATGAAATCCCAAATCATTCATCAACCCGTCCAGAACAGACACCCAGTTATATTTATTAGAATTATGATAAACATTTCTTGATTCTAGAAGTTTGTTGAAAATTATACGTGGGTATCGACAAGGTGCCATAGCTAGCAATTTTGTCATGTAAGTCAGTGATTTATTAATTACTTCTGTTTCTATTTTAATTGAGGCAGTTTCTTTTCTAATCATGTACCAAGGAGTTGTTCTCGATAGACCCAAAAGACGTTTGTAGAAGTTCGTTTGTATCTTATTCAGTTGATTAGTGTAAGTTAGACCCCAGATACCTGCAGCTTATAGCACAGTAATTGCTACCATGGAATCGAAGAGTTTTCTCTCAGTCTGCCAACTATCATTTTCCCCTGCTGTTACGATTAGCTGCTTAGTTGAATAACCCTGGCATTGTGAATTGAATGCCATTGTAAATTAAATACCATTGGATGGCATTGTGAACTGGATCCATTGCGAATTGGATGGAGGGAATTATGAGAGGGAGATATAGAAGGGAATTATAGGAGGGAAATATGAAAAGACGTACCGAGTCAAGTTAACTAGTTAATTAGTAAATAAGTAATTGTGAAAATTAAAATAAAGTAACAAATAAAATCATATATGTACCATGGGCGTAAATTATGGGGGGGGGGGGAATCAGGCCAAAGAGCCTCGGACATTTTGACGCCACTTAATCATTAAAACCCTTATAACGCCCTTGGTGCATAAATGAATGTTAATTCCGTGAATATGATCAATTCCAGATTTTCTCCCTTTTAGGTTGAGAATTTGAGGAATTTCTACACATTTCTGGAAAATGCTATTCAAATCATCTAGCAACACTGTGAATGCTGCGACAGACAACATTTGTGTTTTTGAAGTTATTTCATTCTTCTTATATTATGTTTTATTTTTATACTAGTAAAGTTTGTCGTTAGCAAATAAACGTTTCTTGAAAAAGAGGGCCATGAATAGAATTGGCCCTCCCTTCTGTTTTAGACTGCACATACCTATGTCAGTAACTAATACGGTGTATTACAACCTTTTAGATTATCAGGCAAATTATTCTTCAGTTCATATGACCCTAAGGTGAAATGCCTACTCAAGTTCATATGTGCCTTCATTCAGGTTACACTAACTAGCATTGTCAGATGTGGAATTTGCAAGTAGATCAAGTAGCAGTGCAGGAAGCAGCAGAGATACCAGGATCAGGAAACACCATCGCAGTTCGCGACGAACGGGACAACCCGAGCAATACGCGCTTAGAGCTGTGGGATCAAGCAACAGCAGAAGCCCTGGGGGCAAGCAGTCGGTAGAGGTGGAGTATGCTATGATGGGTGATGTCGGCGGGTAGGCGGGCGGGCGGCGGCGGTGGGATTGCGCGAACAGCGGCGCAGCGCCCTGCGTCTGACCTGTACATTATTAGAGACGACTGCGCAGGGGGCGTGACGGACAAGCCAGGCGCGACTTCAGTAATGTAATTTCCCTGTTGCGTTATAAATAAATCCCGGCTCGGAGCCGAGGCGATGGGAGGTGACTGGAGGACGGCGGAGCGGGCGGAGCGGGGCGGGGCGGGGCGGGGCGGGGCGGAGCGGGGCGGGGCGGGGCGGAGCGGGGCGGACGGAGGACGGGCGGGGTGAATGGAGCTGGGGTGGGGGTGGGGAAAGTTGATGGACCGACGCGTTGCCCCCTTCCGACGCGACCGGAACGATCGCTGCGGCCGGAGGAATAATTAAGCCCGTGCAAGCGGCCTGCCTGCGGTGATGAGGAGAAGCGGCCTGCGATGATTCGGAACTGAATGACACCAACTGGATGATAATTCGCTGATTGACAAGGGACTGACATCGCTGAAAACTGGGGAATTGAATGTCGATTGTTTTATCTCCTCTGGCTTCTCGTTTCTCGGTCAGATATTAAAAATGGGGTGGAGTTTGTCATTTTTGTTCTTTTGTTTCTTGATCTATTTGACGCATTTTGATAAAAAATGTTACAAAAAACGTATATGTAAGATTAAAATATTAAACATATCTTTGCGAAATTATCTCAGTTTCATTCATCAGTATCTTACCTATTCTGCCTCTTTATTATTTCACTCATTTCATTTCTCTTTTCGCCTCATTTACATTTCTGTTTCCCTCCAGGAAATCTTTCCATTCTTTTCTGCAAATAGCATGTCTTAATTTTTCCTAAGAACGCCACATACTTTTTAACCGCTTTATAATAAACGTCGTTTTCCAAGTCGAAATACAAAATTTTCGTTTCATTCATTAAAAGGACGATAAGATCCACCAAGTGTGAGCGTGCTATAGCAATATTTTTCACTCTTAACCTTAACCACTCTTAAACGAATGAACTAGAAACGACCAAATTCCTCTTCCATAAATCCAATAGTGTTCGTGAGACATTTGCCATAAAATGACTTCAGTTATTCCAAATTTGTTACCATTTATTCAATGCAGTTGGTGCACAATTCACAGCAGCGGCTCTGTCGAGAATCTCTATGCCCTGGGATTCAGTCAGCTGCGCACATGTTCCTGTTCTTTAAATGTCACACGGCATTCTTCGCCACTTACGAATGGTTTCAAAAACGCATCGAAAAAACAACTTACAAAGGTTCAATTTTTGAACTGATTGCACACGTAAGATACGTGCTCGTTTACTACATCTAAACATCGTTAATATTTTAGTTTGGACTAGAAATTTTTTGGGGTTATCTTAAAAAATATATTTCCACGCAAATTAGATAAAAAATACTCAATTAGAAAACCTCATTGAAAAAGCATTTACACATAATGTGAGAAATGAACAATTGTTGTGACATCACTTATGTAATCATCCGCAACCACTAGTATTGCTGGAAATTAGTATCCGAATGCATCTAATTATCTTGTGCCGCAAGTATGTGAAAAGAGAGCTTCAGCAAATATTTGCTAACGTATCTACAAAAACTGTAGCTGGACCACATGCTAAACATGCTATGCACTGAAATTATGTTTCATAGCTATGCTTCTTTATGAGGATCGGATGTCGCGGAGTAAATTCTCCTCCGTTGTTCAATGTGATGTCACCACGCGTTTGATATCGATGACAGTTGATGCTCGTCCAGCAGGATTACGTCACCAAAATGGATCTTCAACCTCTTGGCAATAGTTGACGGTTGCGTACTTTCCCACTCACGCATCGACTTGCCAAGTCGTAGGGAAGTCGAACGGACAGAAGACTTTTATTTATTTAGCGTGCAAATAATCGTAGTTTAATAGTATTACAGTATCATGGTGTCAATATCACAATGTATTGCTTAGTAGTACATCCAGTGGATGCAAGCATTTAGTAATTTACTATAAAAGTCAAGTGAGAGAAAAGACTGTGAATTGAATGGTGAAGGCTCCCATAAGCCCAGCGAGACAAATTCCGCCTGAACGGCATTTTACTCGCTTCTTCCCCGAATTAGGGGTATTAGGACATCAACTTATATCACTGGAGAGCCTCTGACCGCGATGACCTAGTTTTCGGGTCCCGTCGGCGGCAGAATTTTCGACATAGCGAGATCGAATTCGTCCTGAATCAGGAGAATAATTCTAGCGGCCGGCTGCTCTGATTGGTAGTTTTCCGTGTTTTGTCCGATCAACACCAGGCGAATTCCGAAGCAGTACCCTAACAAACGAACCATGGATCGCACGCGATCTTTCCTTCCTCTTCCTTATCCTATCCTCATCCACATTATTACTCTTACTCTTACATGCGCTACACAATCTTACATGTCGGGAGACCAGTCGGGTGCTCGGCTAGGGCGATGCTCCGTCAGTCGGAGACATCTGTTTGGGGAAAACCCCGGAAGCCGGCGTGAAGATCGGCGCCGGGTCTCGCGATCCCGTGAAAGACGATCATAGCCACCTCCCGCGTTATAAGATGCACTACACTCAGGGACTAACGACTTTAAAGTTGATGCGCGCGGAAACATTTATCTATCTATCAATCAATCTCACATCTGTTGTCAGTTTCACGAATATTGGTTCACACATGCGGAAGCCGGGTTTAGGCTGCGCGCTGGACGAGCGGCAGCGCCGCGGCGGCGGCGGGGCGCACTGCGAAGCGGGTGCGTCGTGATAGATGGACGTGCGAGGCGCTGGGAACGCGTCCCGCTTGCCGGAGACACAATTTATATGGTAATTGAACTGTTAATTTTATCGGTGTCCCCGCCGCAATGATTTCCCAATGGACCCCGGTCCGCTTGGATGTTTCGGGATTTCATATAGAAATAATTCGCTGCGTCATGAGCGACACAGTGATGTGAAAAACTTGTTATCACGCCCACTTCCACAGTTCATTTAAAAAGACGCATGGTGTGTCATTTGCATAAGCCATTTTTAATTATGATATGTTCGTCAGTTTTTGTGTGTGCTTGTCATAGACCCTGAATTAGGAATGATTTTGCAGAAAATATATTTTCGCTTTTGCAAATTCATAGACATATTTCATTTCATTAAAAGAAATAGATTAATTACTAATCTTTTATTACGTATATAGACATTTTAGTCGGTATAAAGATTATAGATATTTCAGACGGTGTGCTTATATCGGTATTATAATGCTAAAAAATAACCTGTGAAAACTGTATTCATTATTTTCTATTGAGAAATTTTATTGATGCGATTTATTGTCTTTAAGATTCACCAACAACGAAATAAGTACAGTAATCAGAATAATAAACTGATTTATTCATCGCTTTTGAGGCTATTTATTATGGAATTGTGTTTAATGTATGCAAATACATACTGTAAAGTAACGAACCACGAGTAGTACATTTCTAATTCTACAAAGTAAACCTAAAAGTGGATATTAGTAACACTGTTCCTAATGTATTGATTGTAACGAACACGACACGAGAATTAGATAGAAAATGTGTACTAACGCTGTTAAATTGATTTTGTAAATTCGTAATTAGGTTAATTTTCAAAAAAACGTATGTGCCGATTATATATTTCAGAAGGTACTTTTAGTAGGCAAAAATCTTTTATCATTCCAAGATCTCGTATGTTGGAAGAGAAAATATCATATGCAGAGAAGAGTTTAAGAGAAAATGAAGGAAGCGCGGCATCTCAGAGAGCCGATGACACGAATGGGGATATAAATTTCAATTGCTTTCGCGCAACAGGTAGTGCAATTTGTACGCTCATTCCAACATCCTTTAAGGCGATTTTAATTTTCATTGAAGCAAATGGTGGGGACGAATATAATAACAAACATTTTGTGGTGCGCTTCAGGGTTTCAATGTCTCGTAAAGCACGGATATATTTAACGCGTGACATCTAGTGGAACCACCAAAACCCCATAAAAAGAAGGTCATTTTTCCACACTTCGTAATTCCACGGTAGAGCAAATATCACTTGTGGTGTTTCATCGCCTGAATCGATTTGACAATATGTCACCAAAAAGTTACGTCAAGCCTATTGAAATGCTGCATGTCAGGTATACCGGAAAGTGACAAAACTGCAATAGCTACAATTGCAAACGATTCATATGGCACATTAGTCACGATGATCCAATTGAAGCGTCACGAAAACTACTAAAGCATCTTGTATTGATCGAAGAATAAGCAGAACAGTGGGAAATAAAAATTAACGAAAATAAATCAGATCAAATAACTTTTACTTCGAGAAGACAAAAATTCCCTACAGTAATTGTTAATACTAATCCAATGTTGCAGTCTGTAAGTTGGAAGTATTTAGGAATGCTTCTTCACAGAAGACTTACCTCGAAACCCCTTATACCAGCCAAGAAGAAGCAACTTCAACTACGCATGAAAAGACTATATTGGCTACTACGACAGCATTACAAACTATCACCTCTCCATTTTACAGAGATTTCAATAAAAAACGCTTAGAATGATTGTTGCAGCACTATGGTTTATCCAGCGCTACACAGAAACCTAAAAGTGCCGTCGACTTTTGAAAGAATTGAAACAATCAACTGAAACTATCTTCAACGTCTCGAAAACCACCCAACTCCGCTAGCCAACAACCTACTGGATAATAATCAAGAAAACTACCGATTTCCCAGAATTACACCCTTACAATTTCATTATATATTTTCAAATTAGTCCCAATATTTACATAGTCACATATGGTATTTCTCAACTTTGACTCACAACCAAAAGCACAAATTTGACACTAGAAGCAAGAAGACGGTGAAATATACCTCTGGGACATTTTCACCCACAATGATTTGTAATTGCTAGCTATCAATTGTATCTTATTTACTAATTATTTTAATATAAAATAGATTCTAAATTTATTTTATTCATTTTTTTAAAAAACATCTGTAATTGTCACGTGACGACCTTCATAATACATACTGTTGTGATGGAACCGCTGTTCGCGGTAAGAAGCTGCCAAACAATATTATTCATATCTAATAGGTGATCCTTTTGGTGAACTAACTGTACAGCATACGTGTACAGCATTTTGGATACCTATTATACGAGTACATTGGTTTAGCGCTGAAATGTCGTTGGCTTCTATATAACAGAAATGATTAAAGGCATGATCATTGCCAACAATACTGTTTATTTGAATAAGAATGAATACCCGTTTTTGTGGCTCCCAGACAGTAGGAAACTGAGGATGATGTCTAAGACATCGAAAGCTGCTCTTATTCAAATAAACAGTATTGTTGGCAATGACAACGCCTTTAATCATTTACATTTCTACCTATTATACAGTCTATTCCACAGGGTGGCGTAGCGGGAGTGTTGGGGGGGTGAAGGAGTATTCAAGCGCGTCTGCAAATCACGAAGGAGCCTCTCAGGAAGCTGAATAATTTCCCGGAGCCATTACGACGCCGTCACACGACTCATCTCCGCCACACAAGCGCAGCAAAGAGGGAAATAAGCTGATGACGGAAAGCGGAAGGGAAAGAGAGAAAGCAAAAGAGGAGCGTTGAGAGTAAAGAGGAGGAGGATGAGGTGATAAATGAGACGTTAAGAGGGAATGGACAAAAGATCAAGAGTTCGTAGAGAAGTCGCGAAAAGGAGAATCTGTACATGAAGATTGAGATCTTGTGAGTTACGGTGCATGTCTTAAGCATTACATCTTGCGTTGCCGAGTGCTTCTTCAACGTTATTGCCTCATTTTATTTCTCGTAATCTTGAGAAAGTGTCTGAATTAATGGTCCTATTTGTGTCTCGGTTCCTTCTTCTTTTCATCCTTCATCCTGCTGTTTCCTTAAACCATTCTTTATTTCTTTTATTAAACAATTCGGTATATTTGATATTCGATTTATTATTGAATTAAGTAATTTCGTATTTCTATTCCATTTTGTATTCCATTATGATTCCGAAAACAGTATGACATTTCAATAATACTTATTATGGTTTGTCAATTTCCGATTTTTTTAATCAACCACGTCTACTTCTATTCTTACTGCACTACGCCTTTTCTCCAAATAAGTGAAACTGCATGTGATACGCAACTTCAATTCAATTTCCGGACATTTTAATGAGAAATTGTAGGTTATTATCCCTTTATTCTTGTTTGTCGACTTCTCATCGATAGTTATTCTGCGTTTATCTAGTTATTAAAAGCGATAGTACTAACGAACAATTAGACTTTTGTTTCACCGCTAGCAGAAACACGCTCTGTACAAAATTTCATGTTGTATGTTGTCATGTAGTACTAAACACACAGAGGAGAGTAAAGGAGACCGCATATGGCAGAATAAGTAGCTGAATAGTGTTCCTGGGGCAGCACGGGTATTGCGAGTGTACGTTAGGGACCCAATGTGTGTGCGTGTCGCTTAATTCGTGGTGCAACAAGCACACAGCTGCCGCTCGTGTATCCTCCTCGGTTTCATTTCTGCAAAACGCAGCGCGCGCTGCGTGAAATTCTCGCTTCCATAAAGCGAGGTCACCAATAACACGCGTTAGCCCCGGAATGTTAGTCACGTGGTGCAAGTGCAGCCCTGCATGCCCGCTTGCAACGTGCCCTGGCGAAGGTCCACAGCGACAGACAGCGAAAATTTTAACGCAATGAGAGGCAACTCCGAGGTAGGATCTTGCAATTTTTTCGATAATTTATGCAAAGATACATTGCTTATTGACAGTAATTATCATTAAAGTTGCGGGATTGTTTTCAAAACCGGAATAAGTGCTATGTTCCCCCTTATTATTGCGTGAAGCACTGTAGTATTCTAATTTTTAGATGGTTGTTTTCTTTTCTTCCATTACTTCTTCCATTATTTCCTTTTCTTCCTCTTCCATTATTTCTTCTTCTTCCATTACTTATTTTTCTTTCCCATTTACTCCTTAACCTTTCCGTATTTAATATAGCTCAACAACTTCCAAAAAGCACCCAAGGGTGTTTCTTGACTGAAGAGGTGAGGCGAAGCTATTCTCCTACACTCCAGGCGGGGAAGATACTTTGCCACAAGCAAGCTGCCGCTGCCGCAAAAGCTGATTCGCTGCCTTCCACCCCCGCTCGATTGTGAGATCGGCGCCGATCTACACATTGGCTTGTGGGGATTTCCCTGTCCAGGTATCTCCTTTTCCTGGGCACCACCTCAGCGGGGCTGAAAATCCAGATACCAGACAAGCTCTAGATTCCAGACTGTATCCTGACATGTGTGTGCAGTATATGTAAGTCTGTGTATGTGTGTGTGTGTATGTTAATGACGATATGACAAGGAACAGGAAGGAAAGATCGAGCGCGGTCCGTGGTCAGTTTGTTGTGTACTGCCCCGTCATTCACCTAGTATTGATGGAAGAAGCCATCGCAAACTACCGATCAGAGCACCCGGTCACCAGAATTATCCTCCAGGCAGCGGCTGAATTCGACCGAGCTATCTATCCAGTGTCGAAAATTCGCCACTGTCGGGCTCGAACCCTAAAACCTTCCAGTTGGACTCGAACGATAGGATCCCCCAGTCAGAGACAGCGGCAATGCTGGGTCTGTGCTAATATCTACCGGTACCAGTTCGGCGGATTTGACTATTCCACAGTCGGGAAAGGAGGACCGCGAAAAAGAGAAAGCTTCTCCGTCACTACTATTCTCACATGCGTAGTTCGGATATTTGTTCAAATTTCTCGAACTAGTTTCCTTTTTTGATCTATCAGTATTCTGTATTTTCCCAACAAACAATTTTTTGTATACCAGCATTATAAACGAGGTTTTCTGTTGCAAGAAATCGTTCATAAAAGGGCCTTTTACAGCACAAATGATGACGTATTAGGTTTTACGGCACGAATGATTGCGTCATCACACACGTCATAGTTGCGTCACAACTCACCTTTAAAATTGACGAACGCTGTGGAATTGCATGAAGAGTTCACAGAGTAACCATACAACCAGAATAACCAAAGATTTTTATTCTTGAATATAATAAATCAGTTTACATAATTACATTATTTATTGATGTTAATATTAATGGAGCAGTCTGTGAGGTTTTGAAAGATAAAGGAACAGAACCAGGTACATTAAAAGTTTTAGTTGATGAAGTACCTGCTACGTTATTTTCGTCATTTGACACTATTCTTCTAGCTATCTTTATTTTATTCTGAATTGATTCCTCAATGTAAGATTCTGCAATATTTGATGATCGCCATCCTCCATGACGCTTAAGGGTGGTAATATCTGCACCACTGTCGGCTAACATAGTAGCCGATGTTCTCCTGAATGAATGTCCGGAATATTTTTCATGATTTGGAAGTTGAAGGTATTCGGCAATGAGTTTAGGAATTTTTCCGAAAGTGTTAATCCCAATGGGGTTACAAGTGCATCTACCTTTGTTATAAAATAAGAAAAGTTTATTATGTTTGACTTTAGAAGGTCTGAGGGCAATGTATTTTTATACAAATCTATATAAGAGAATCCTTCATCAGAAATAACGGTAAATATTCTGTGTTTGTTAGTTTTAGTTTCTCTAATTTTGGCAACTAAAACAGAACCTTCTTCAGAGACATCATCGGTGCATATGTTATACAATTCCCTCGTCTACAAGCTCCAAATATGCCGAAAATCGCAACAACCTGAAAAAAGAGAGCAAAAGATGTGTTCCAATAGTTCACAAATATTTCAAATAAATATAACTTAAATACCTTCATCAAGAGATACTTCTCATCAGCTGCTTCTACTAAAAATTTGTTCACATCAGCTTGGGAAAAGACCATAGATTTTTCTGCTTCGTAACCGACATTCGCTTGTTTCATGTACAATTGAACTTTATTAAAAGCAGAAATATCAATACCATCTTTAATTTTGATCATGGCCTTCAATTTCGAGTGACTACACCACAAACTTGATGCCTTACATACTGCTGACTTCAATGTAATAAAAATTAGAAAATTAGACCATCACTAAAACTCGACTAGGTATGTCAATAAAGTAAGAGACACTTACTAACTCCGATATGTATGCCAGAACAACTGATTCGCATATAATCTTCACGTTCTTTGTTTCCATCCAATTTTAAATTTGTTGTACTCTTTTCGTACAATGCACTTGACTTTGCCGGTATTAAGCATTGTTCTGCCTTCGTGGCTTGTTCAACAATTTCCTGCGGCAAGGAATCCATCTTTCTTCGCATGCTCTTCAGAATCGCTCATCAGCTGTCCAAAATGCGTGACGTCATAATACCAATGTCAATGTTGCCAACAGTAAAACTGCTTTTGCAATTAGTTCATAAATTAATTTCGATTCTTGCATAAATTTATAATGCTGTTATACAAAAAAAAGCGTATGCAACTCGTTTATAATGTTGCTTTATTGCATTCGATACAAATTTGAAAACTCGCTCCTAACGTCGCTCGTTTTCAAAACATGTACTCATGCAATAAAGCTTAACATTATAAACTAATTGCATAAACTACTATTATTACATCTTTCTACCACAGATCCATCACGGGTTTTCCATCACAGGTTTCATTTGCCAAAACACTTGTGTTTGTGCGTGTGTGTGTGTATTAGAATCTCTAATTCGTTCGTCTTTATTGATAAATGAATGGAAACGCTTTTTGGACACCTCAAACTGTCTCTTCCCGGTCAGTTATCATTTGCGCCCTTTGTTCTCTAGTTTTCTTTTTATGAAACTCCCGTTTTGGCCCACACGATCCCGTTTCCACTTGATGTGATTTTATTAGTTGCAGGTACCTACTCTTTATATAGTAGAACTCTTCTCTTCCTTTCTTCTTTCTTTTGTTTGTTTTAGTTTTAGTTTTCTTTCCTATTCTTTTTTCGTGCGCAATTTTCCCGTTCAGAAAGCTTCAGAATTCTCCCAGTTGCCACTGCTGCGTTCCTAACCCTGCACATTCTCCACCCCCACCATCGCCGCCATCCGCACCCTCACTCGCACTCCCGCTTCATGGACGCGCGGCTGGCCGACATCCAGCGGTGTGGACGCTTACAGTGGGCCCAAACGACACCACAACCAAGCTTTCTGAGCTTGATGTCTGAGACCAGTCACTGTAGCGACCCTCATCAGCAGGTTCTAGGGTTCGAGTTGAAGATGACGGATGTTTGACACTACGTAAATAACTAGTTCAAAATCCACTGTCTGGAGGAGAAATCTAGCGGCCGGTTGATCTTATTGGTACTAATATGTGGTTTCCCCTGTCAATACCAGGTGATGGTCGGTGCGGGAACATAACAAACGAGCCTCGGACTACGCACGACACGAGATTTCCTCACTCATTCTTGTCACCCACTCTCCACTTACCCGTACATGCACTGTCCTCCCATTCGTCTTGGGAGCCGAATGCTTGCCCCCGCTGACCAAGTAATCTGGAAGGGGAAATCCCAAGTTCACGGCATGTAGATCACCGCCGGTTTTCTCGGAGAGGAGCGTCGACTCTTCTGCGGATATAACTTGTCCTACACTTCCGGGACTAATTACTGTATCAGTTGACCCACTCGGAAACACAAAATCTAACACCCACAATGTTTTCTGATTCTTCCGATTATATTTTTAATACATCTTTAAAAATCGTAAGCCGAATGAACAGAAATAAAATCAAAATAACACAAAATAACATATTAATACAAACTATGATTCATTCTTCATAATAAAAAATTAAAATCGTGTTCCAGCATGAATTGTTGTTTTTCACAATTTATTTGTAATTGTAAGATATAAGTAATGGATATTTTGTGGAAATATTCTCGTTTCTAGTAAATAGAGAACGAATTTACAGAATGAAACATATTACTAGGGGTTATGGCGTCTTTCTACACTGTCTTCATTTTTGAAGTTTTACGAAAATTTCACTTTTTTGTGGATGTTTCAATAGGTGACCTCCGTCGACGCAGCAGAATCTTGCTTCTGGATAAAGTCCTCGCCTAATGTTCGTGATCTGGTTCCAAATTCTCCCGGGGATACTACTATAATCCGTGACTTCCCTCACTTGCGTCGCGGATGGACGTCTAGACATGTTTTTACTTCCTACAAGAACGCTCTATCCTAATATTAGAAATGATCGTTAATTTTATATAAGTCAATTACAGTCTTCCCTCGACCATTTCTCTTTTGTATCTGAAAACAATGCTTATTCCGCCTCCGCTCTGTCATTTCAACCTAACGAAAATGATCCTTAACGCCGGTTGTTTATTTGTCACATAACGACCCTCTCGCGATCGTCTATTGACATCCCTATGTTGTATGTCATATACAATGACATTTCCATAATAAAAATGGTTTGCCAATTTGGTATATCACAGTATGGATGTGGGTATTCGGTTATCATTCAAAACTTTAAAATTAAAGATAGTGAATTTTCAATTACTTTTCACTTTCAATATTCCCACATCCCTCTCGTGGAGCACTTATTTCTTTATTATTTCCTTAATTATATCCCTATATTAATCAGTTTTTTACGATAGTCCCCAACCATTGCTTTTGATCATTGAGATTTAATTGATTTTGTAATTACTAAAAGCAATTTGAGATGAAGGTTCTTTCTCCATAGTTTTTTCAGTGGAGATCGCATTTTGGCCTCTTTGATCGTGTGCGCTCCGCGAGGTAACCGCCCTGCGCGCATATTTTAACCGCCTGCGGGCGCGTGAACGTCGCTTCCGCCACAGGAGGGCGCGCTCGGCAGCGACATAGCCCCGAGACCGCGCCCCGGACATTTCTCTCTTGACCCTGCGCTTCCTGCCATTTGTCATTCCCCTGCGCTGCGGGTTTCCACCCCCCACCCCCCGCCGTTTCCCTGCCTTGTTGCATTCGCAGCTCTTTCGCCCGGCGACGGCCACGACCCGACACCTGGCACGGCGACTGCGCCGCCGCCCCTTGGATGCCATACTCGGCGTACCACAAGGTCCGCTAGTGGATAGTTTCGACCATAATGTATTTCGCATGTTGATATACAAATCAATAGGTATTTGCAGGGAAATACTTTTAATTTACGATCTGCATACGTAATTAGTCACATGATTGTTTTAGTTGCTGTGAGAATATCGCCTTACAACAAACTGCTATATTTTTTTCAAGCAAAGAAAAAGTTATTTATTCGCTAGGTAACTAATATTCTTAATACTGGAAGACAATTCATCGAGACACCGTTTTAATGAAAATAAATTCTGTGTAATTAATTTTTAAATAATGTGTTTAAGAAATTACGAATTTTTAGTGCTTAATTTTACTTATTCCTTTAAATCGAAATAAACATTTTAAAGCTATACATTGCGTGAAAATATGTATTCAATCTGTTCAATTTTGAAATGAATTATTAGAAAATACGAATATACGGTGGAGGTATGGTAACGATAATTTATTATGAGGAAATAATTCGAAACGCATTATAATAACTTTCCCTTTATATAAATATTTCATGAAAAAACTATAACGCACAAGTAAAGACTGTACTTTCAAAAGAACTTCAATAATTTTCTTCGTACTATAAACTGTTCCTCAATGTAAGATTAATGTCGTATTATAATGTGTAAGTGATATCCTGCACTGTTACGCAGAGTGAGAATGATTAATATTGCGCCTTATGACATCTTGAGCCTGATTTACGGGCAACAGACGTGTTGCCCACCCGTAAATCCTGGCCTGCCTCCGCTAACCGAATACCATTGCTAGTGACCAATAGTCACTCCCAGTAACTCCCACCCGACGGCGGATATCGAGTCCCGGAAACGCCCCCGACAGCCTCACTAGCGGAGATTTACTGTGCAGAGGGCGGCACTCCACTCCCACCCGACGGCGGATATCGAGCCCGGAAGTCCTCGTCACCGTCCTCGTCACCGTCCTCGTCACCGTCCTCGTCACCGTCCTCGTCACCGTCCTCGTCACCGTCCTCGTCACCGTCCTCGTCACCGTCCTCGTCACCGTCCTCTCACCGTCCTCGTCACCGTCCTCGTCACCGTCCTCGTCACCGTCCTCGTCACGTCCTCTCCGTCCACCGTCCTCGTCACCGTCCTCGTCACCGTCCTCGTCACCGTCCTCGTCACCGTCCTCGTCACCGTCCTCGTCACCGTCCTCGTCACCGTCCTCGTCACCGTCCTCGTCACCGTCCTCGTCACCGTCCTCGTCACCGTCCTCGTCACCGTCCTCGTCACCGTCCTCGTTCACCGTCCTCGTCACCGTCCTCGTCACCGTCCTCGTCCACCGTCCTCGTCACCGTCCTCGTCACCGTCCTCGTCACCGTCCTCGTCACCGTCCTCGTCACCGTCCTCGTCACCGTCCTCGTCACCGTCCTCGTCACCGTCCTCGTCACCGTCCTCGTCACCGTCCTCGTCACCGTCCTCGTCACCGTCCTCGTCACCGTCCTCGTCACCGTCCTCGTCACTGCCCCCGCCACTGTCGTCGCCTCTGCTGCCTGGAGGCCTAAGCGTCGGCCATCGCCCTTACTTCGCATATGGTTACGTCCCCGCCATCCCTTGCCACGATACCGCCACGACCCCGCCCGTTTTCTGTTCCCAAAATGATCAAATATCTCTTGCACCTAACTTATAACGAGGGTAAATAACTGACTACGTTTTCATTTTCGTAGAAATTTTCCTTTATTTCCTTGTTAGTTTTTTATTTTTCCGGGTGTAAGATTTTCTTGAATCGAAAAAAATTTTAAGGGTCTTTCAATAATTGGAAAACCTTTGCGAATCCGTAATTCGTGAACTATTTACGCTCAGAATTGATACACATAGAATTGACACGAAATACGCATGAGTTTGTAACATTTTTTCCTTTACTAACATTTGAGGTTTACTACTTACAACCTCAAAAGCGTCCAAAACTCTCAACGTCCTTCATAAGAAGTACGCATTGCAATCTCGCTTCACATTTGTGTGCTGAGATTTGAATTTCACGCCGTGAATATGCCCGCGAAAAAGATGTAAAAATCAAGTTCTCGACAACACACTTTTATTTTTTTAATTATACCTGCGAAATAAATATGAAATTTTTGCCCTGCTGTTGGATGTTTTTAATTAATTTGTGATGCAGGTGAAGGCAACAGTGAAAGCTTTAAGTGTAACACGCCTATTTCCGTTTCTGCGAGCTGTCTTTCTTTGATTCTTTAAAAAGCGAGATAATTTAGAAAGTCGGGCCCGCGCGTCGAGGCAAGATTACAAGAAATGTGACCGATATTCCAAGATTTATATCTGCGTCTTTCAGACGACTTAAACTTGGCGTAAAGTTTTAATGAATAGCAAGTTTCTTGGGAGGGCGAGGAATGTTGCTCAGAATGCTACGCTTTGAATAACATTGCGAAATTCAAAGTGCGTTGCAGCTCTGTTGGGAATGCCGTTTGTTTACGTCAGTGGCTATTCTTGAAAATTTAGTGCAGTTTCTCTCCTAGTGTGTGTGTGTGTGTGTGTGTGTGTGTGTGTGTGTGTGTGTGTGTGTGTGTGTGTGTGTTTGTGAATGCAAGTGTGCATTGTGCATTGTACAGAGCTGATGTGGATATTGCATTGCACGTACGTATCCGCGGTAACTAAATATCTATTAAATAAAAGCCTAGAATATAACAATTTAGTCTCTATTAATTATAAAATGAATAATTGGTTATTCCATTATTGCTTTTTCTCAAACTACTTCCGTTGTATAGAGAAATAATTGTATTTCTTGCAGCAAAAACGGTTATTTTGTGACAGAATAACTTGTCTTGTCCCCTAAATGAAAAAGTGGATTATTCTTGATCCTATATGTAGTAAAAACCTTCTAAAACTTGTAGTCAGAACCACTATTTGTAGGTCCTTGATTTCAAATTGAGAATTTCAGTATTACCATTGAAATTGCTTGATTGTATTTTCTGGAACTCCAGTATAAGCGAGTAACATTTAACATAACGAAAAGAAATACTCTAATATGGTTTTATTACTATTCAACTTCAAAATCTGATTTTTTCTCTCCTTGATCATTACTGCTTACTTCCAGCAGTAACACACAACTCCAGTTTGGTGCATAACTACAAATATGATTTCTGAATTATTTTTATTTAATGTTATATCCCTGATGTGATCATTTAACGCCCGAAAGCAGTATAACAATAGTGTTCGTGTATTGCAAATCCGATTGTCAAACTTGAAATGCGTCTGCTGCACCAGCTTGTTTTTCAGTTCTGCCACTGCCGCATCAAAAGACTTCGTATTCACAAGTAGTCATCTGATATGGCTCAAAACAATAACAGCAAAGGAGTTATATTTAAATACACGTGTCCCCTAGTCGCTTTACATTGTATGCTACTTATGATCATGTTGTGTTGTAGAACAACTTGTACTATGGTATCAGCAACCCGTGGCGCAAACCCATCGCAGAGAAGTCATTAGGCGCAGCTGGGAACCAAGCCTAATGGGGCCTGCAGTCCATTTGCGCCTTTCGAGCAATTGCTCGCTAATGTCTTGTAGGAGCAGCTCAAAGCTCTGGAGCGCTCTGGCAGACTCTGTGCCTCTCCCCTCCACTTGCAGTGGTTTTCGCAGCCCCGCAGCGTACCAAGTTGTTATAGGACGCCGTTGGCAAGGATTCAAGCGCATTATGTCCTCCGAAGCAGATTCGCGTTGTTTGTGGATGCAGATTTTCTTGACGCGGTGGCCTTGAAGTGGTAATGAACTTCAAATGGGGTGAATGAGCGTTTCGAGAAGATGTGCTCTAAGAACACAAGATAAATTATTGTACAACAAGAAGCATCAAAAACAATATTTTTAATCTTTAGAGTTGTTCACAAAAGATTTAATTGTGATGCAGCAATATTGTAGTCTGTGTTACATAGTTATATTTTGACAAAAAATTAAAGTACTTACAGTCAAAATTTATGATGGTACTATTTAATAAATAAATAGCGATACCTGAACATTTTCTATTATATCGCTCGAAGGAAGAACTGAAGGAAAGTTACAATTTCAGTATACGGAATATCGGAACCTCACAAATATTGTTTCATGCCATTATTGTTTTCCCAAACTGATTAAATGAAGGAGTATTAAATTCTGGAACAATAAAATTATTATTCATTGTAAACTTAAAGTTAAACATGTTTCTAAAAAGTAATTGAAATGTTTTATATTTACTTAAATCTATTCCTGTATGTTGCAGTTGACGACACTAGGGAATTCTGTTATCCTTCTGAAATTAAAAATATAGTGCATCATATATAATTGTAATCACTGAAAAGTTTTTGTAAACAGACACACGTGTCAGAGGGTTGCTTGACATAGCAATTCACTAACCTTTGCATTCAAAAAGAGTCAATCTTCGAACTTAACGCACATGCTGTCTTCGCTTCGCCAACTTAACTCAAGATGTATGGATACTCCATAAATTGTATTGCAGTTGTATTCTAGTTCGTTCTGAAAGTGATGTAATGAACAAAAGATCGCAGATAAGTTTTTTTTCTATTAATTTTAATACATTTAGTGTTTTAGTTATAAGCCCCGTTAGTACGAGCAAGTAACACATTTAAGAGTCCACTACTCATCATTTACAGGAAAAATTGCGGAATTTGGTAAAGTAGAAAGCTCAAATGTCTTTCTAAACAAAAACCCTTAGTTTTTAAATGCATAATTTATAAACCATTTAATAGTGAATAGAGTATTTTCGTTTTCAAGTGTTCCAAGTTGTCCGCAACGAACTGAATTCGTTGTAACATTTCGTGTCTCATACTACTTTCTAGAATTGAACTTCGATTTGCTCTTGGAGCATTATTTCTCACTCTTGTAATTTTCATCATCAGTTTACACCGCTTTGTGTAATAAGTATTATATAACTAAATATAATAATTTGTAAAATAAGACTTGCCTTTGTGTACTATTTTTTCATGTTCTTTGTGGTTTAATTGTAATTAATTTATTATTAATTTCACTAATCTCTGTTATATTATTATTATATTATTATTATTATTATTATTATTATTATATTATTATTATTATTATCATTATTATTATTATTATTATTATCAATATTATTAATATTATTAATATATGAAATCTTGCCCTGTCATGAATGCATATAAGTTCCCGAGAAGAATGGATATCGTAACTCCATTTGTCGTCAGTCTTATTCAGAAGACTTCTTCGTATTTGAATTGACTGAATTGGAGTGGTGATCTATTACATTTTTCTACTTCCATTATATAAAGCTCTCATTTGATGACCGCAACCAGATGCATAATGATACTCATTACGATACAGATTTCATTATTATCAAGGGTTCTTGACCAATTACAGGGAAGTTTGCAAATGAAGTATTGACAATTAATCATTGAGAATCTTTTTAGTAAATGTTTCGTTCGATTGTGTACATTAAAATTGCATTTGATATTATATTATGTTTGTCAGTTTTTATTTCTTTGATTATTGTTATTTTTCAGGGAATATTATTAAAAATAAATTGGATCGTAATTTCACTTTGATCCTATTTGACTAGTACAGTACTCCCTCGCAGGCGGACCGGTAAACACAGCACCTGCGGCAGCATGCAAGGGTAGGGTAGAGATCTGTCCGCTAGGTGGTCTTGGCTGAATCCTGCATATCAACTGCCACGAAACGATTCAATGTAAAAGTTTAACTTATAAAAGTCGTAGAAAGAGTACCGTATGAAACTCGATGTAATAGGTATTATTACACTCGTGTGAAGTTTCCGATACTTGCTCCTTCCTCGCTCGTATCGCAATATCACTCCCGTGCATTAATACCTATCATTTCATAATTGTTTCGTAATGTGCTATTGTGTGCTGACGCCGAGTGTCTTGTGTTGCAGAGGAGGAGCTGGACGAATTCAACATCCACGTGGCGCGCCACCGGCCCGAAGAATTGGCCAAGCTGGCCAAGACCACCAAGTTCACCCGGAAGGAGATCCAGCTCATCTACCGCGGCTTCAAGCAGGTGAGCGTCCTCGCAATTTATTTTTCCTTTCTCAACATTGTCTAGACTTGCTAGGTTTTGGCTATGTGTGGTTTTATAAAGGGACAAATACAATCTTATACAAATATTACTTTCATGCTTTATTACAATCACAAAATTACAATTTATCGCTAGAAAGATAAAAATAGAGCCTATTTGATAATTTAGTGGTCTATGATTTTAATGAGTTTACAAATAGTTATTTTTTAATCTGTTTGTTTCAGATAAACTATGTTTCTTTAAAAGTTTTGCCAGAGGAATTTATTTTGAATAATTTCTAGTTGAAGCTAGGAAGCATTCTCATAAAATTAGACGCGCCTTTTCCCCCGAGTAAGAAAAGACTTCAAAAGTTGTCAGAGATGGTAATTTGATTACTGATTTTGGTTGTCGTTTGTTTGACAAGGTTGGATTTTTTTCGTTAAACATTATATCAGAAAATGAAGAGAGCACATTTTGTAATTAGTGTCTAAACTATATTAATCATATCACAAAGTATTGACGTTTTTAAGGAAGCTTTGTGGATACGTCTTTCCCTTCTTTCATAAAAACAACTCGTGAATAAATAATTGTCTATAACTCGTTTTAAACAACCTCACCGTGGAATACGCTTGAGAAATTTTACGCATAAATAACGTAAAGGAAAAAAATACTGTTGAAATGAGAGCTGTTCGATTCGGGTGGAAATAAATCCAAGTGTAGCGTAGCGACAAAGTTTCTTAATTCTGAGTTACAGCTCTCAGAAATTCCTAGGAGATTATTTCTAGTATTTTTTTCTGTTCTCAATAACTTTCGTTTCAGGCCAAAGACGAAAAAATCTAGCCATAACCTCACTTTTTTCGACAATCTTTGCTTCATATCACCTCATTCGTCAGTTTTAAAATCGTATTATCATAATAGAAGTTAGAGAGAATTAAATTTCCTTAAAGACTGAAATTTTCATAATTTGAGGATAAATTAACAAAGAGTTTTAATTATAAATATTTGATTAATTTTGATGATTTTGTAAGCTTTGGTCACAAACGAAGGGTTTCAATAATATTACAGCACATTTTCCATAATTTTACACTCGATTAGAAAAATACCGGTTTTGTCACAGGGATAGAGAAACGTCGAAATTCCGTCGACTCTGTTATACAAATATTTACAAAATTCCAAAAAGTATGTTTTCTAGCAGAGCTTTTACTGGGATATTTCAGTAGAGCATATCAATTAAGTGTTTAAAAAAACAAAAGTTACGTGCAAATTACAAGCATAGATTAGGGAATATTTCATTTTAATTTTATTTCAGTGTTAATACTGCAATAAAACTTTTTTTGTTGAAATGCTCACTCGTATCCTTGTTCCAGGAGTGCCCCACTGGAATGGTGGACGAGGACTCCTTTAAAAATATCTTCTCCCAGTTTTTTCCTCAGGGAGGTGAGTACTGTCAATTTTCAAGAAATTTTGACATTGAATGTCGTGAATTGTTACAACGAAGTCAATTTCAGACTCTTGTGTGGATTCGACTGTTTAATTTTCGACTCGCATCAAAAATTTACCCGTTTTTTTACTCCAATTAATATTCTAGAAGCTTTTTCGTTTAAGTTAATTAAATACTTTGTATTAAAGGACATTTTGTCATATTACATTATTCTATTCCATGTGTTCAATTGACACCATACGTTTTATATGGTATCATTGAATAGATTCCACATTAAAGATTAAAATGATAAAAAGTTTCTACTAATTCGTTTAACTTCAATGATAGCCTAACACCTTCCTCGAACGTGTCTGTATTCTCATAAGTATCAACAATGTTTTTCTTGCATGGATTACCGCAGAATTCTGTAGTGTAATTTCCATACGGAGTTACTGTAAGACTTTCTGTGCCATTCGAGATAAATACTAGTTTTGAATTAATACATAGTCTCAAAACGACACGATCCGCTAATTCAGCAAAAAGTTATAAGCTATCTTCTAATTTATATAAAATATAGAAAAAATTACTTTTTATTCTCATGCTGCTTCAATAGAAAATTTGAAATAAAACAAGATTGTCCTCATTACAATGTGTAAAAAACTCTTCCAAGAGGTGTTATTGATGTTTCCTAATTCTGCAACTGAGTAATAGATAGTTACGAAATCTCAAGTTCAAGCTCAAACTCATAATCAAAAACGCATTCACAAAGTTGTTGGTGAAGCCATGACCAATAGAATTCCGATCTTTTCATGTTTGTTTTCATTTCGTCTTCAGCTGAGTCAGTAGCCAGGTATCCTTTCCGCTGACCAGCCTTGCGAAGTAATCAAAAAGTTTCCGCTGTTCTCACCACCTTCGACGAGCACGGGACACGTAATGGCTTCCTCAGACTGCAGCCGCACTCTTTGTTTGCAGCGCAGAAAAGCCTGTTCGCTCGGCGCCTCTTTTTCGCGTCTCTTTCTGTTGCTCCCCGCGATCGACGGCAGAATTCCCAGATTTCCCCTTCAGCAGCACCGCAGTTCGTTTTCTTCCCTTTTCAATTGCTTTCTCCTGAATAGACGCGCGTGTCAGTGGAAGAGCGTAGGTTTATGAAAGCTGTTTTTCGAGCCATTGATATAGAGCACTAGACACAATTTCCGAGATGGCCCTGGTCATTGTTTGGCTTATGCTTCATATATTTTCCTGTTCACAAAAGACGGAAATGTAAATGTAAAGATTTTTGTTGCACGTTTTTTTATTTTATTCTACCTCTTTTCTTTCGGGCTTCTGTTTTCTGCTGAAAAGTCCTTCCACACAAATGTGTCATTTTCTCTCGTTAGAAAAGAGGAGAATCCATTCAGAGGCTCTCTAAAAACGATTGGGTGAGTAGTCTTTCTAGATTTTATTCAAAAAGCCATAACCGAATCATTATGGACTTGCAGCAGGATTGTATTAGAAAAGAGATCCCGTTCACTTGTTTCTAAACGAAGAGCGCCCAACAATCGGAAGATATTACACCCTTTCACAGCGTTCCGATTTAGGAAAAAACGTCTTCGTTTGTTCAGGAAGTCTACATTTGAGCGTTCACTTCCTTCAGACCGCGTCTACGATCCGCGAGTTCGTCTCGGCAGCTTCAATTTTCCCCTTCGCATCCCCATCCTTAATACTTTCCTCTTCCCCAATATATTTACCCCCCTCCCCCCCCCTTCGCACCCTCTCTCCTCCCCTTCTGCACCCTCTCTCCTCCCCTTCTGCACCCTCTCTCCTCCCCTTCTGCACCCCTCTCCTCCCCTTCTGCACCCTTCTCCTCCCCTCTTCCCCATTCCTTCTCCTATAGTGTCCTCCCCCCTTCCCCACCCTTTCCCTTCTTCATTCCCCTTTCCCCCCCCCCTTCCCCCTCCTAACCAACCGCACACTCTCCCCTTTCCCAATTCTTCCTCATCCACCATCCCCATCTCCCCTCCCTACTCTCGTCCCATCACCGCTCCCGGCTGCCCTGCCATCTGAGCGAATCGACTAAAAGCGTCGTTAGCATATTGCGAACGTTCTGCGCAGCTCTCCGCGACGGGGCGCCCTCTGGGCGGCGGTTCAAGAAACGCGAATCGAACCGTCAGTTCGCATCAGAAGTTGCGCTCCCGCTGTATAACATTTATTCCTATCAGCGCAAAGGAGAGCCTTTGGGAATGCGACACAATCGTCGGATTTATGCTGGAGGAAAGAGGCAATCACTACGAGCTATAAAGAGGTGCAATAAAGTCGTGCGTTTCCACTTGGAGTAAAAAAATAAATCCATGGTAGTGAACGTAATGCTTTCCCAAGCGCGCTTCCCAAAGAAAGGATTTCGTTTAAACAAAGAATGGGTGCTTCGACTCTTGGAAGCGGACACTAGTAAAATAAATTAAAAAAATTAAGTGTACGCTTGTTTTTTTTTACTTTTTTTCCCTTCTCGATACACTCCATTGAATTGCTTATTTTGGATTATGCGTACTATGGTAGAATTATTCATTCGATAACAGTGGAATCGAAGAGTTTTTGATGAATTTATATACCATTCCTGCTTCAAAAATTCTGTTCCTAACCATTCTTTAAATTCTTGTTTTCTTTTCCTCTCTGACTACCTCTTTTATTTAATGACTCTCATTTTATTTTGTATGTTCCTGCTTTGAGCGTGTTTTCTTGTTTGAACTTTTTTAACTTCGAAGCGCTGATTGAGTGTTCATAAATATTCTTTCCATTGAATCCTCTTTTTTTCCTTTCTAAGAAACGCAATTCTCTCTTTATTTCCTTATTTAGACTACAGTCTCTCACTCAATTCTAAATATACGTAACTGTCTATAAAATATCTGCAGCGTGTGTTTACGAAGGGAAAATTCCCTGTAGGAAATATTATGGTTCAAGGGGCATTTTGACTGTACTGTATTGAAATGTTTGGAAGAAAGAAACCAGTTCACAGAAATATTATTCGTTAATACTAGGTAATTTTCATGTCCGTAAGAAATGCAAAGTTATAGATCAATACATTTTATCGTTGCATTATCAATGATCATCTTTACAAAAGACTCTAAGCAACAATAAAGCTGCATTCTTACAATACCAGTGTATCTCAAACCGCGCAGCTGGTTTTTTCCCGGAACGCTTGATAAGCACGTTGCACCGGAGCGTGCTTGCCGTGTAGTCACGAAGCGTGGTATCGTCGTGCGTGGCAACGCACGTGACGGGAACGGAGCATTGCGACGCGTTCATGCAACGCGATCTGGCATCGCCCAGTCGCCGTCGCCGTCATCTAGCCATCTTACGCTAGCGGCACCCGAAAACCACAGCCAAACCGTATCTAATATTAAGAGCCTTACATTTTTTCTCGTTTAATTAACTAAATATGTTCATTGATTCCATGACAAATCGTTGATTATCTCTGTTAATAGCATGCGAGCAATTAAAATTCCACCTGCAATTAAAAATCCACCTACTAATCAGAATTCAGCGAAAGAGCGAAATCGTCTAATAAACTTAACACACACGTAGCAAAGGTATTTGCAGTCGGCCATGAAACATGAACGAAAAATTACATCACATATTACGTACCTACTACTACATATTAACAACGAATGAATAAAACTAAATTGGGTAAGTAAACGTTAGGAAGCTGAATTATGGAAGAACATAAAATATTTAACGTGAATATATTAAATGTTTTACATGTAAAACATTTGGCCTTAGGATTAACATTGTAAAATATGTAATCGTCTGTTGTGTTTACCAGTTCTAAAAGCTATATCAAAACTATAACCAAACTGTGTTAGAAGTGACTAGTTTGTGTTTTTCAATATTTATACATGTTTTCTCTCTCTTACCTGTCTTTACTTTTTGTGGGAAGTAATGTTATCAAGACTTTGTCAGCTTCTAATATTTTATCGGCCTATGATCAGTATCTTCCAGTATTTGCAAATAATTTGTAGAAATAAAAACAATGCAAGGACAACTAAGATACTTTTCAGAAGCAAGACTACGTCATGAAATGGCCTCGTCCGCGTGTGAAAAAGATATTTTTGGAGGTTTATAATTTTAATTATCCGAAATTGGAAACGAAAAAATATTGAACGTAACATGTTGTTAAAGGGGGATAATATCACTCATGGTATATAAGAAAACATGCTCTTATTGTCGCTCGTGTTCTTGAACATACCCCTTTTTATACACTCGTTTCGTTAATTACTATAAGCATCGGCTAATTAAGAGTCCTATAATTTTAGGCATTGGTGGATTTCACAAAATTGTCGGCACTCATAGCTTCAAGTCTAAAGGTAACCACACCCACCTAAAAAATACAAATTCAAATTCTTTGAAGTTAACGAAAATACATCTAGAATTAAAGGATAATTAAAGGCTCTGGAGAGAAAATTGTCCCAACACACATTTTCCAAAAATCAGGATTGTGAGAAGAAACACGAGTAACAATTCTTACGCCCCAAAATTCCAAAAACGTTAGAATCTCTACCTTACTGAACTACCACACTAAACGACAGATACTCTACCTCAAATTTAAAGATAATTTTTTTCTCGAGCCTTAAATATATTTCGGCCTCCAAAATTCAACGTTGTGCAAAGAAAAAGAAGTAACATGCATTCTTGAGAGGGAATACTAATAAAAACAAAAACCAATTTTTCAGAAAACATGAGACACCTTACCCAGAATTTAAGGCTTCCTCCGTCCCCAATTGGCCCATTTCCAATAATCGAGAAAGGTATCCGCGAGTACTAAGAGGACGTGGATATCGAGTCAAAACCTACGGCGGATTGCAGTGCTATGGAACGAAGAGATTATGAATATAAAATACCCGTAACCTTTATGACGGCGTGACGTTTGGATCTTAAGTTTCTCACGCCGGGATCTCAAGTTTCAGCTAATACAGAATGCTTCCTGGGATATAGCATGCACTAATCTTGGGGGACTAGTGAGTCAAGTGGATGACGCGTCTAGAAATACTCGTTTACGTATGTCAGCAATCTAAATATTTGTGTCGTCGCTAGCGAAGTGCCCACTGAATTTTGAGTTCGAAAAGCTCGAATACAGCAAAAATGTTCAGCGGCTGCCTCGTTAGGTGTGTGGGGCGCCACTCCAAAGCTAGAGAGCGGGTGGGTGGGAGGGAGGGAGGGGACGCACGGAGTAGCCTGTTTATTTGCTCCAAGGCCCCCACAAGGAGCGCCTTGGCCCCGGTAGCCATGGCAACGGCAGCTGTCAGCGCCGCGGCGGCGGTGCAACAGCTGGTCGATGGCTCAAGGTGCACAGCTCCTCCTCTCCCCTCCTCTTCCCACTCTCCCACTCCCCGAGCGCTTCCTCCACACAGCTGGACCACCCTCACTCCCAGAGCCACTAAAGACTAAGGGCGCGATGTCACTGATCGGATGATTTGTGGCAGGGAGCAGGTGTGAAGTTTCAATCGAAAAATCCCTGAGAAGCTGCAATAAAAACATATATAAATGTTGCAAAAATGTGATGAATGCATAGTTTGTCTTCTTTTTCTCTTGTTTCTTGCACTTTTATTGAACTCTTGACAAAATACATTCACCATGTAAAATAACATGATGTGGCCGGACAATATCCCAAGCTTAATAAATTCATTACAGTGTTCAGACGTGTCAGGGAAATCTTGAGTGTAAATAACGTGGCAAAATTTAAAAAACCTTCTATTTCTTGTTTACCTAATATATCATTGTATTACTTCTTACAACTCGTTAAAGTAAACTTCAATTGTGCAAGAAGAGAAATTAAGGAAGTTTCCCTTTGTATTGCGTCCTGAAGCCGTGTATCAAGGCCCATGATACTCCTTTCAGTAATTACTGAACTTATTTATTACAATCCCTTGTATTCTGCATAGGAAACGTTAGGACACTGTATCATGTTATCACTTCTTAAGGGTGGGTTGGTTGGTTGTTAGTGATTCAGGATGCATCAACAGCTGAGGTCATTAGTCCCGTAAGTGTACTGCGTGTTTTCCATCAGGAGATGGTGGTGATCTTCCCACGCTGGATGGCGAGGTCCGGCGCCGACCTACCGCAGAATAGCGAGGTTTCCCCCTGACAAGGACTCTCCCACTAGCGGGGCACCGCCCCAGCCGGGACAAGCTCTAAGCTCCCGACCGGTCTCCTGGGATATGTGGTGGTGTAGTGCATGTTAGTGTAAATGTGTGTGTGTGTGTGTGTGTGTGTGTGTGTGTGTGTGTGTGTGCGCGCGCGCGTGTAAGGGAAGTCAGAAGGACAGTCACGGATCAGTCACAGAACAAGGAAGGGGAAGGGCAGATCGCGCGCGGTCCGTGGCCCGTTTGGAAGGGTACTGCTCCGGCATTCGCCTGGTGTTGATAGGAGAAACCACGGAAAACTACCGATCAGAGCAGCCGGCCTCTAGAATTCTCCTCCAGACAGCGACTGAATTCGACCTAACTGAAAAGCTAGTGTTGAAAATCCTGCCGCCGCCAGGACTCGAACCTAGGACCTCCCGGTCAGAGACGCTGCAGTTACATCAGTTCATGCACTGGGCTTCCTCTCCCGGTCACTTCTTAAGGGCGCATTTCAGTGAGTAAGTACGAGGTATTTAATAGTATTTATGCTAATAACTTAAGCCAAGTATTCTAAGCAGAAGAATTTTGTCGTTGCGTTCATAAAATGTAACTCCTATAGAATTATCACTGATTTTCAGTTTCTTCTGCGCACTTAGAAGCTTAATTAATTCTTTAAAATATAAAACAATCGAGTCAAAAAAGTATTCCAGATGGTAACAAGAGCACATGCATACCGGGATTTTTGTGTTGACCTAAATGTTTTGTACCTCGACATTAGGTAAAAGGGTTTATTTCCCTGCACGTCCGAAACGGCATAAAAACCACATAATGGGATCAGCGAACATCGTTTAATCCAACATTGTGACAATTTATGTCGGTCAGTTAATGGCTTGCCATGTGATGAGATACCAGAACAAAGTTAGCAGAATACGTAAATCGTTGTTCATTCATTTACGAATTGGGCCATTTGATTTACAGCGCATTAAACATTAAAGCAATAGTGACTGTTGTTTCGCAGACCTGTAATCAGAGTCATGGCGTTAACCGTCCCGTTCTGGACGTGATATTTAAGGTCAACGAACGTAAATTACCTATTAATCGCTTCTACTTTATTAAAATTATTATTTATTTTTTTTGTCTAGATTTCTTCAATATACTAAAATAGTTTTAGCCTTTGATTTTAAGAACAACATCTTTCATCGTCATTGCTTTGTATTAATATTTATTACATAATATATACAGAGCGTTTCGGGAAGTACTTGTTTCCATCGTCAGGTATAATTGACAAAACAAATAAAATACTTTAACAATGGTCAGATATAAACAGAAGAATATAGAAGAATATATTATTAATGTTCACAAGTCACACCAAACCGCATCTTGATAAACAGAACTTCAAAGTTACAACTACCAATAACGTAAATTTCCAGGATATACAATGTTTTGTCCGCGAAAAATTCTTATGTCCCAGATTAATATTAGAAACGTAATATATCAAAACATCTCGTTTCAGTACACAGGTGGAATATACTAAATTTACTAGTTTGTATGAAGGTTTATTAAGTAATTTTTATCAAAATTAATATATTTCTCTTACTAACTATTAACTTCTTTCTATCTAACTTACTATAATTTTGTAATGTGCCTCTCAATTTCTCTCTACTTCCTCTCATACAGTAATGTGATTGTTGTATTTGCAGGATTGCAAGGTAATATAAACAGTCAATGTTTTATAACCATTTACTTTCACCCAATAATAAATACACAGAACAACATCACAAATATGTACAATGCTTCTTAACGGCCTTCTTGCCTTGCCGAGCCTTATCGCCTGCAGGGCGATAATAGTTGTTAGGTGATAGTGGCCGCAGTAGCCTCTAGTCTCCGAAGTACCGCGCGGCGGTGACGCCGCGATTAGAAGGTAGCGAGAGCGGCAGGGCCACCGAGGTCGGCGTTGATCGCCTGGCTGATACGCCACGACTTGTGACGCTAGCAAGCGTCGGCGGCAGCCGTGAGTCACGTTGTAGCGCGCAACCGGTTACGCCTCCCAGGGCGTATGGCGAGGGCGGCAGTAGCCCCGAGGTCGGTGCAGGTCGCCCGGTGGATACGTCACGGCAGGTGACGGTAGCAAGCGCCAGGGCAGCCTGCAGTCCTCGTGTAGCGCGCTGCAGAGTACGCCTCGATAAGGCGTATAGCGAGGGGCGGCAGTAGCCCCGAGGTAGGTGCTGATCGCCCGGCGGTACGTCACGGCCTGTGACTGTGCAAGCGCCGGGGCAGCCTGAGTCTCCTTGTAGTGCGCCGCAGGTTCGCCTCCATGGGCGTGTGCAAGTGCGGCGGTGGTCGCTTATGGTAAGCGGTAACTGAACTGGGCGCCCTGCTCCCGGCCAAGCCTTATACCTCCCCGCCTGGTGAAGGGAGAGGGGAGGGGCTGCGCCCCTCCACTAGCGGTGCGGCGGAGCGTAACTCCGTCTCGTTCTCTGATTGGGGATACCACATTCCTCCCGTTTTATTGTGGGCATATGGGTGCCCAGATGACGGCTGCGACCTCCGCAGCAGGGCTGGACCTGGTGACGCGTCTCGGCTGCTGGGTTCGGCGAATGATTCCGCCTCTGGTCGCCACCCTCCTGGATGTGTCATTTGCTGGTGTTGCCGGCCGAGCCGCTGGCTCGTGTGTGATGACTGGTTCCGTCATCCGCATTGTCACCGGCTGAAAATTAGAATGCATATTACTCCTATGTTGTGTCTCATCTATTTTATGCATGTTCCACCTTTTGTTATCTGGTTCTCATGTCTTCTGATGATACCGTTTTTGCTTGTACCAGATACATTCTATATCCTATAGTTTCGTGGATTACTGCTGGGATCCATTTTGGATAGGATTTAAACGACCGAACATAGACTTTATCTCTGACTTTGAATGTTGTGTTCCCTACTTGCTTCGGGCGTTTGACGGGTACTAATAGTGCCAATAATGTCCTCGGCTGCCTGCCATGAAGTCGTTCCGGGACTTTCTCTTCATTTCCTACTGGAGTTGCTCTATATGTCACTAATAGCTGTTGTAGTGCTTTATCTTTGCCAACTCCTTCTGCCATTCTTTAATCATGGTTGTTTTAAATGTTCGTACAAATCTCTCCGCTCCCCGTTTGACTGTGGGTGGAATGGGGCAGTCCTAAGGTGTTGAATGCCATTTTCTATACAGAATTTCTCAAATAAATGTGATGTGAATTGTGGCCATTATCCGATATCAACAATTGTGGTAAGCCTTCTATTACGAACACTTTCGTTAACATTTGAATTGTTGCTTCTGTTGTTGCGGTACGCGTCTACACACATATGGATACTGTGAAAATGCATCCGTAACTACTAACCACATTGACCCATAGAACGGCCCCGCATAATCAATATGTACTCGCTCCCATGGTTTCTCAGCTTTTGGCCAGCTTGAAAAGTGCTTCGGCGGACTTGCCTGGTTCTGTCTGCATATATTACAATTACGTATCAAATTTTCTATATCTGTTGACATCCCGGCCAATATACATATCTTCTAGCAACCGTTTTTGTTCTGGTAATGCCCCAATGTCCAACATGCAATAACTTTAACACTTCTGCTTGCAGCTTCTTTGGAATTACGGCTCTTATGTTATCTTCACAATTATGTATTATTACCCGTCTTGCATTGATAACTCGTTTCTCTTTAAAAAATTGATTTAAGTCTGGTGAACTATGATTTAGTTTCCTCGTTGGCCAACCTTACTCAAATAACCACTTACTTGTTTTGAGGCGGTCTTCCCGTGTTACCTGCGCTACCCTTTTGCGTCCAGCGGCAGCCGTAACAGGGCGTCGCCATCCTCGAAGTCTATGTACGCGCAGGCTTCTTCCAATTTGTCGAATGACTCGTCTGGCCCGCCAGGCAGCCTCGACAGCGCGTCTGCGTTGCCGTGCTGTGAAGTTGACCTATAAACAATCTCAAAATCATAATCAGAGAGGAAAATTGCCCATCTTTTAAGTTTCTTCTCCGTTCTCTCGAAATACCTTTTCTTGGATTGAACAATGACGTAAGTGGTTTATGATCTGTAATGAGCGTAAATTTCGCGCCATACAGATATTGATTAAATTTCTTCACCCCATAAATTATTGCTAGTGCTTCTTTTGAATTTGTCCATAATTTCTCTGTGCGTCGTTTAACGTTTTCGATGCAAATGCAATTGGTACTTCAATGCCTTCTGGCGTAATCGTTGATATCACAGCGCCAATACCATTTTCTGATGCGTCAGCCGCGAAAGTAGCTGTTGACCTGGCGCGTAGTGCGTCAATCTTGTTGCTTTAATCAGTTCTTGTTTCAGATGCTGAAATGCATTTTCACACTTTGTCGACCATATGAACTTCACATTCTTCTTCTGTAACTGGTTTAGTGGTGCCGATATCATTGCTCTATTCTTAATAAACTTGGAATAATAAGCAACCTTACCTAAGAATGAGCTAAGTTGTTTCAAATCTTGAGGTGCTGGCATTCTTTAATTCTTAAAATGTTTTTCCTCCGTTTTGCCTGTAACAATAATATCATCCAAGAAGTTAGCGCAATTTGGTACTTTCTCCGTAATTTGTTGCAGAAACCTTTGAAATATCGCGGGCGAACTGGCGATGCCATACGGAAGCCTTTGAAACTGATACAAACCATCATTTGTATTAATTACCATCATTTTCTTCGATTCTTCATCTAGCTCTAACTGCAAATAAGCTTCCGATAAATCTATTTTCGTGAAACACTCACCTTGTAGTTTCGCAAATATTTCTTCTGGTTTTGGCATAGGATAGTGGTCTATTAACATTTGTGGATTTAACGTAACTTTAAAATCTCCACACAACCTTAGTTTACCGTTTGGTTTTTTTATAATTACCACTGGAGTGGCCACTCTGCATTATCAACTGGTTTGAGCACTCCTTCTTGTACCCATCGTTGCAATTCTTGTTTTACTTGCTCTTGCAAATTGAATGGCACCAGTCTTGCTTTACAAAATTTTGGTTGACAATTTTCTTTCATCGTTATGTGAGCTTTATATGTTGTGCAATGACCTAAGCCTTCTGAAAACACTTCGGAAAACTCTTCACATATTTTCTTCATTTCTGCACTTTTACTTGTGTTGTCGACTGACATGACATTATCTTCTATCGTGAAACCAAGAGTGTTTATTCCTTCCATTCCCAATATATTTTGTACATCATATCGGTTCACAATAATAAAACGTAACTTTCGTTGTATTCCTTTATATCTTGCAGTCACTTCTACTTGACCTTTTACTGGGATGTTTATTCCTTGATATGATTTTAACTGTGCTTTACTGCTGGAACATCTCGGTGCACCTAACTTTTGATATGTTGTTAGATTTATTAGATTTGCTGTAGCACCTGTATCGATCTGGAACTCCATATTTTTCCCTAACATTTCCAATTGCACTCTTATCTTTCTTCCTTGTGATGAATTCAAAATCATATTCACCGTCTGTATTTGATCTACTTCCATTTCTTCAGACTGCTTGGTGCTACGTTTCACACTCTTTGGGTTTTCCTGTTTTCTGCCCGCCATTTGTTTCTTTTTCAGACAAACACTTTGTATGTGCCCGATCTTTTTGCAGAATCTACATTTTGCCTCTTTAAACCAACACCTGACTTCGTTTATGGTTACTTTCACAACCTGGGCATGATTTTAATTTTCTTCTGCTCGTTCTTTCTCCTTTGTGACTTTGCTCACTTCTTCTGTTTCTTCATCTGCTTTACTAGATTTTCAGACATTTCGTGTGTTGTAGCAATCTTCATCACTTCTTCCAGTGTTGGTTCTTCTTTCCGTATTGCATCTATACGCACTTGATTTATCGGGGTATGTAATATAACCATATCTCTAATCATATTATTTGCATATGACTCTGCACAGTTACTTTTATTGCACTTAAATTTGCATGATTTCGCTAAACCTTTCAGCTCTACCACCCATTCCGCATGTGTTTGACCTGGTTTTAATTTCGTTTGAAAAAACTTATATCTTGAGGTCAGTCTAATTATTCAGTCCCTGATCTTTGCCAAAAAATGTGCCCGCTGCTGTGCTTCGTTTGTCACACCATGTGCTTCCAAATGCTGCTCAAAACGTTCTATATAAACTGTCCAGTCGTCCTGATCTTTACTATATGGTGGAAATACCGGAATCTGCTGGACTTGTTGTTTCTGTATCTCGAATTGGTTCATTAACATTCTCATCTGTTCTTGATGTTGTGTTTGCAACATCGCGATCACTTGCGTTATTTGCTCCATTGTTCTTCACGTGTCTTGTTCTTATATCCTCGTCGCCAATGTTGTATTTGCAGGATTGCAAGGTAATATAAACAGTCAATGTTTTATAACCATTTACTTTCACCCAATAATAAATACACAGAACAACATCACAAATATGTACAATGCTTCTTAACGGCCTTCTTGCCTTGCCGAGCCTTATCGCCTGCAGGGCGATAATAGTTGTTAGGTGATAGTGGCCGCAGTAGCCTCTAGTCTCCGAAGTACCGCGCGGCGGTGACGCCGCGATTAGAAGGGTAGCGAGAGGCGGCAGGGCCACCGAGGTCGGCGTTGATCGCCTGGCTGATACGCCACGACTTGTGACGCTAGCAAGCGTCGGCGGCAGCCGTGAGTCACGTTGTGGCGCGCAACCGGTTACGCCTCCATAGGGCGTATAGCGAGGGCGGCAGTAGCCCGAGGTCGGTGCAGGTCGCCCGGTGGATACGTCACGGCAGGTGACGGTAGCAAGCGCCAGGGCAGCCTGCAGTCCTCGTGTAGCGCGCTGCAGAGTACGCCTCGATAAGGCGTATAGCGAGGGCGGCAGTAGCCCCCGAGGTAGGTGCTGATCGCCCGGCGGATACGTCACGGCCTGTGACTGTAGCAAGCGCCGGGGCAGCCTGAGTCTCCTTGTAGTGCGCCGCAGGTTACGCCTCCATAGGGCGTGTACAAGTGCGGCGGTGGTAGCTTATGCTAAGCGGTAACTGAACGGGAGCGCCCTGCTCCCGGCCAAGCCTATACCTCCCGCCTGGTGAAGGGAGAGGGAGGGCTGCGCCCTCCACTAGCGGTGCGGCGGAGCGTAACTCCGTCTCGTTCTCTGATTGGGGATACCACAGTGATACTCATATTATACTGATATACTCAAAAGTTTTTATAAAGATGCGGTTTGTGTCACTTGTGTACATTAATAATATGTTCTTCTGTTTATATCTGACCATCGTTAAAGTAAGTAACGAAACAAGTGTATAAAGAGGTGTGTAATTGCATGAATGATATTGTCCAAGAAAACGAACGACGATAGGAGTGAGTTTGCAATGCGGAGGCATGGACAAATAAAAGAAGCATTGGTGAAATGTAATAAAGAGCAATTATTCACATTATCGAAAACGAAGATTAAACTGCCTGTGGGGACGGCAACAAATTAAACTTCGGCAATTTTTTACGATAAAAACATGTCACTAAGTTGTTCCGTTCAATAGTAAATAGAATTCGTAATGATAAGAAATATTATACATTGTGAGAAGACCGACAGATGTTATAAAAAAGGTGAGGAACAGAACTGTATTTATTAAATAAAAGGAAACCAGTTTATTTCATGACGCTTCTGAAAAATATCTATTTTTTAAGTGTTTGCATTGTTTCTGTTTCCACAATATATGCAATGCTGCGGAAAATCTATTTTGAGTTTTCAACGGAAATACATGTTTTGGGGCCCCTTAAACTGAAAAAGTGTTGTTTTTTTCAAAACGGCTGTCCGTCTGTCTCTCGTAACTAAATCATACGTACTCGTACGATCTCTTCCAAATTTAATATCTATTTATTTATGCATTTATGTATTTATTTATTTATTTAAAATAAATATTCAAAATAAATGAATAATAAATAGACAGCGGTACAACTGATAATGCCTGAAATTGCGTAAATAACACTCTCACTCACTGCAAGAGGCGTGAACTTAATGACGCTGCAAGAGGATCCTGTAAGAGGTGTGAACTTAATGACGGCCATTTTTACTTTCTCTTTGAAGTGCATTTTGGTGTACTCTTTTTTTTAATTACACAAACGTATTTTTTAATTATCTCTCACGCCGTTAATATGTACATTTCAATGGAAGTGTACACATTATTGCATTTGTGAGTGGAAGTGCTTCAAATGAAGTTGTACGAAAACTCAATAGAATCTTTTGAAAAAGAGCTTCAAATTTCGTATTTACAGTAATGCTTAACGCCATTTTCTTATAAACGGCTCCAAAATTTTCAATCAAAATTGCTACTTAGAATGAGGTTTTAGCACTCTTAAATGTACTTAAATTAATATTTGGGTTTTACTACTTCGACACCGAAAAGTTGAGAAAAGCTTTAAAAAATGTAATTTAGGTGGCGATAGATGGTAGCAGGCAAGAGGGAGGGGTAAGATTGTACAGTACCAGTCCACAAAAAAGAAATTAGAATACTTTACTACGAGAAAGTATGTGCCATTCTGTAGCATCTCTAATTTTATTTGAGGGCACCATTACTTCTGCTGGCTGATCTTAAAGAACTCTAATCACAAACATATTTACGGGCGTAATTTTCTAATATTATTTTTTACAATTAAATAGATTTTGTATATCTTTTTCGGTCATACAATAGAATTTAGGTCTTTTTTACAGTATAGAAGTTATATATCTAATTTTTTGTTCACTAAAGAAAAAAATCGAGATATTTGGTAAAATCACCATAAGATCTGAATAAGTTCAAAGCTAAAAATCCGACTCTGGCCTTAAATAAATTCCTTCATGAACTGAAAGAAACCAAAGCAATTGTGCGTGGGTTCGTTGCTGCGGCGTGAGCGTTCAATATCCCCGCCAGCTGCGTAGTAGCCGACCTTTCGTAGACAGGGAAATGGAAAACGTCGCGCGCCCTCGTAAATTTCTGCCCCGTCGTCTCGGCGAAATCAGTTGCTCCCTCTGGCGCTGGACGTCAGCTCGTTCGCCTTTGCCCTTGCTGACGTCTACTGCCTTAGGTTACGCTTCCGCCTGCTTGGTTGCCTTCCGCGCTTTTGCTGCTGAGATAATTGTTCTGTCCGTCGTGCTCGTGTGAGAGCGCTGTTTCGCTGATTTACATCACAGGTTCGTAGTGACTAATCATTTGAATTGTGTAGGGCGATTCAAAATTGCCTTCTGTGCAATTTTTAGACGGTTCCAAACTAAACGTTTCTGATTCTTTTTGTTTACTTTCTCGCTTACTGCTAGATAATTTACTTTCATACAATAATATACGTACAATACTTTCTTGCGTGCTGCCTACACAGTATAAAGAAAGAATTGTAATGTTCCGGTAACGAATAAGTTGATAAATCGTGGTCCTATATCATGTAATTTACTTCCTCTAATAATTTGTGTAGTGAGAATCCACGTTTTCTAGATCCTTGATACCGAAAACTCGATTTATGGTAAAACTCAATTCTTAATTACTATCTATATACTTCTTTGACTTTAACAATATTTGATTGCTGACCGTGGCTTTCAAAAGTTAAAAGCTCGCTTCGATGTTACCAAAACACGCTTCTGTGAAATTATTCTTCCTTGTTTGTATTTTGCGCTTCAAGTATTGTATATTCATGTTTGTTTCTTGCGTAGAAGTAAGAAATGACTACTGTTCCTCACTAACAAAATAATTACAGATATGAAAAATGCGTGATTTTGTAGCTCTTCTGTTGTTTGAATGGAACCTTGTCAATTAAACACCACTATTTTTTCAGTCATAATTTGCTCCCATAAATTTATTTTCCCCCTGTACTCTTTCATGATATGTTTACGTTCCTGTCTATTTTCTGTTGCGAATACCATTTCTTTTTTGTCAGACGGTCACTTGTGCCGATATCTTTCCCTTATCCTCCTTATTTCTGATCCTCCCAGCCGAGTCTTCCCTGTAGTCCTATCCAAATATGCCACTTGGATCTCCGCCCTCGTCAGAAGCGCGAGCAAACATCTTGTCGCGTCGTGGAAGTCGATGTCATATGCCGGCAGGGACGCGCCTTCTGCGAGGATGTCGCTCTGGAGCTGCGAGGCGCGACGGCCGGGAGCTATCGGGCCGAGGGATAAGGCCTGAGGAGTGTCGGATCGAGGCGTGTCAGGCCGGGAGGCAAGGGCGGTCGGGGGGGGGTCGGCGGGCGGTCGGGCCGGGGCGTGTCGGGCCGGGGCGTGTCGGGCCGGGGCGTGTCGGACCGGGGCGTGTCGGACCGGGGCGTGTCGGACCGGGGCGTGTCGGACCGGGCGTGTCGGGCCGGGGCGTGTCGGGCCGGGGCGTGTCGGACCGGGGCGAGTCGGGCCGGGGCGTGTCGGGCGGGGGCGTGTCGGACCGGGGAGTGTCGGACCGGGGCGTGTCGGACCGTGCGGGACCGGGGCGTGTCGGTCCGGGAGAATGGCACTAAGGTTTGGGAAGGAGGGAAAGAAAAAATTAAAGGGGGACAATGCGAATAGCGAGTAATTCATGCAGCGATGGTAATAATGTGCGACCGCGGACAGTGTACTAGAAGAAAGCGATGCATCCTTAGGTGCATCGCGCCTTTCTTTACCATGCTCATGTTTTCGAATGAGGATTGTTAACCTTGGATAATAGTGAACAATTTCTGAACGCCAGAATTTGATACCATTATAATGTGTGAAATATCTTTTATTATTTCAGTATTTTGATGTTTTATAATTTAACAGACTACTATTACATAATTCAAGATTGTTATCCATAGCTTCATTGTAATCTCAAAAGGGTGAAGGCAGGGTATGGAGGATCTGATGTCAAATCATCGTTGTTCACTATACGAGTATATTAAGTAAAATTGTAATGAAAAATAATTTTTTACTCTGCATGTGTCTACTTATAATTACGATTGATGTTATTAACGTGCGTAATAATGCAGATGGAAAATACGATACTTTAATAATTTATCATCGTATCGAATATCCGTCCTTCCCGTACCTGCTCTCTCCATAACTGGCTACACGCAGTAGAGATGGTTCTCGTCAGTAAAAATTACCCTGGAAGTGGCCGAGATGAGCCGACGGGGTACCTGTGCCAGAAGATGGGGAGGCTCTAATCCCGGCATTGTAAAAATGAAATTTGGGACGATTGTCGGGGCAGTGTGTTACGGGAACCCGCAGGAAGAAACGGAAGTTTCATGATGACCGGAATGGGTAGCGTTAATAAAAGAACCGAAATGTTATAAAGCGATCTAACCAAAAATTTCATCAACAACGAAGGGCGATCGTTTAACTCCGTGTTGGGCTATTTAGATTCCCACTTGTAGACCCCTCAAAGCTTAGCTATTACAATGTTTTACACCTCACACACTACTGATCATGTTCATGCATTCATGTGCTCAGCAAACATTTTAATAGATGAAAGACTTTCTCGCGAGTATTGGTTTGTTCTGTGTCCCGTTGGGACATGGTTGTCAAATTCCCTATTGTTAAAACGTTCTCCCTCAAATTTGGGCATGCATTCGCAATGACAATATCTTGAAGAAATTTCATTTACTTGTCCTAGACAGCGTTCAATAAACAATTCCGGCCGATATTTGACACTCGCGGGGGCAGATTATGCAGGGAAGACGCGTTTAATGCTTGAGGTTGCGTAGAGCTTCTGTTCAGTGCTGTTGAGTCAGCATGAACGCATAAAATCAACGCCCGTCTGTGTGACAGACAAACGCACACTCCGATTGTACTATGCATATATTCTTTGCTCAAGTGCAAGCAATAATATTTTATCGCCATCGGATAAAAGGTACAGCAGCGCATAAAGTACAAACAAAATTGATTATTATTATTATTGATTATAAACATTGATATATTAGACTTTTTATTTTCGATTTTTTGTTTCTCTGAAAGATAGACTCGCGAAGCGGGCGTTGGTGTGGGCGTGAGCGGGGGCGGGGCGTGGCGCGTGCTCGGGGCGTCGAGTGGCGGGCGGCGCGGCGCGGCGTCGGAGTCCCTCCCCGAGGGCGGCTTTGACACTAGACCCGGTGCAGACGTAAGGAAAGAGCCCCGGGTGGGCGAGGGCGGGGCGGGCTCTCGACGCGGTAACGAGACTGCTCGGCGCCGCGCGGCTCGCCTTGCTGCTTCCGGTGCAACAGCTCCGTTGCACACGCCACGACGCGACGCGACGGCACCCTGCGCTCAAGAACTTCTTCGCTGTACAGGTCGGAGGTGTTTCGGATCTTCTCATCTTTCTCCTTCATTTGCACTTACCTCTGGCACTCTGCGTCAAATTTCTCTCTCTCTCTCTCTCTCTCCCACACTGTCGCTCTCACTCTGTCGCTCTCACTCTGTCGCTCTCACTCTGTCGCTCTCACTCTGTCGCTCTCACTCTGTCGCCTCCTGTCGCTCTCACTCTGTCGCTCTCACTCTGTCGCTCTCACTCTGTCGCTCTCACTCTGTCGCTCTCACCTGTCGCTCTCACTCTGTCGCTCCTCACTCTGTCCTCCTCATCCTGTCGCTCTCCACTCTGTCCTCCCACTCTGTCTCTCTCCTCTCTGCTCTCTCTCACTCTGCCTCTCTCTCCTCTGCCTCTCTCCTCTGCCTCTCTCTCTCTGCCTCTCTCTGTCTGCCTCTCTCTCTTTGCCTCTCTCTCTGCCTCTCTCTGCCTCTCTCTCTGCCTCTCTCTCTGCCTCTCTCTCTGCCCCTCTCTCTGCCTCTCTCTCTCTGCCTCTCTCTCTCTCTCTCTCTCTCTGCCCTCTCTCTCTGCCTCTCTCTCTGCCTCTCTCTCTCTGCCTCTCTCTCTCTGCCTCTCTCTCTGCCTCTCTCTCTCTGCCTCTCTCTCTCTGCCTCTCTCTCTCTGCCTCTCTCTCTGCCTCTCTCTCTCTCCTCTCTCTCTGCCTCTCTCCCTCTCTCCTGCCTCTCCTGCTCTCTCTCTGTGCCCTCTCCTCTCTGGCCCTCTCTCTGTGCCCTCTCTCTGTCCTCTCTGCCTCTCTGCTCTTCCTCTCTCGCCTCTCTCTCTGCCCTCTCCGCCTCTCTGTGCCTCTCTCTGTGCCTTCTCTCTCTCTGTCCTCTCTCTCTGTGCCTCTCTCTCTCTGTGCCTCTCTCTCTCTTCCCTCTCTCTCTGTGCCTCTCTCTGTGCTCTCTCTTGCTCTCTCTCTGCCTCTCCTCTCTTGCCTCTCTCTCTGTGCCTCTCCTCGCCTCTCTCCTGTGCCTCTCTCTCTGTGCCTCTCTCCTGCCTCTCTCTCTTGCCTCTCTCTCTTGCCTCCTCTCTCTGGCCCTCTCTCTCTGTGCTCTCTCTCCTCGCCCTCTCTCTCTCTCTGCCTCTCTCTGCCTCTCTCTGCCCTCTCTGCCCTCTCTCTCTCTCTGCCTCTCTCTGTCCTCTCTCTGCCCTCTCCTCTCTGCCTTTTCTCTCTCTGCTCCTCTCTGCCCTCTCTCTGCTCTCCTCTCTCTGCTGCCTCTCTCTCTCTGTCTCTCTGCCCCTCTCTGTCTCTCTGCCCCTCTCTGTCTCTCTGCCTCTCTCTGTCTCTCTGCCTCTCTCTGTCTCTCTGCCTCTCTCTGTCTCTCTCTCTCTCTCTTGTGTCTCTATTTTGCAAAGAAATTAAACGTCTAAGATTTACTCCGAAGCAGCAATTTTTTCTTCGTTCCATTCCTGTTGGTTATGCGGTGTTTATGAAATATAAAACGACACCTTATTTCATTGAACTAAAACAAATATAAATGGAAAATGTGGGAAAGCGTAAAAGTAATTGCTATAATAACTGAAATTAAGAAACGCTATACTTATCACTGTCGCTTCCTCTGTAAATGGGACTCTGTAGAGAAAGTGCCTCTCATTTCACACACAAAAGCTGGGAAATTTGCTATGCAGCACCATCCTCTTGTCGATTCGGAGAAAATTTTATTCTCCCTCTCAACACAAAATTTGGTTTAATCAAAATCTTCATCGAATGTTGGATCTACTCGTAAATAGACCAGCATTTAAATATCTTTATACAGACATTCATAGAATGAAATAGAAAACCTGAATAAAACAAATTCGAAGCGGGTTTAGTCCAGATAAGTGCTCATATACTAATAAAGTAAGTATTATTAATAGTATTTTGTTGTATATGTTACTAGTATTACATTTAAAAGACAATTATGAGTACTCATGAAACCCTAGACAAACAATGGGTATCATTACCATACTAGAGATCTGCAGTATCTTACTACACGAGTCAAGATAAGTATTATTCATGTCGCAAATTAAAAGTTAAAATTTATTACCCAGCGTTGTCAATCCTATATCATTTTTATAGTGAAGAAACATCTCCTCAATCCGTTACCTTTTCCTCTCCTACCTACAACCATTCAATAACATTTCGACCCTCAGACTTCCCTAGCACCTTCACTGTTTATTTTACCGCAAGCGTTGCCTCTCTTTTCCCTCTCTTCCTTGCAGAATCTCTGCAATCCCAAACCTTCGGCACCGGCACCTGCTCCTGTCTCCTCAATCCGGCAAGTTTCATATTTCACATATCACCAAGTCTCTTCGCTTCTTTACACCTGATCCTACCGGTGGCCCAAAGCTTTTTTATCTCCACCTTGCCACCGCCGCGCTACCTCTTCCTTCTCTCTCACCGCGCTTCAAACACATCCTCTAACGATAACCCATTTTCTCTTCCTCTTTGTCCTCCTCTTCCGCCGACATCGTCACCACCACCACCACCATCACCAGCATAAACAACCACCAACCTCCCCCCAACCCCCCCCCCCCCCCCCTACTCCCACAACCCCCTACTCCCACAACCCCCTACTCCCACAACCCCCTACTCCCACAACCCCCTACTCCCACAACCTCCTACTCCCACAACTTGCCTCACCAACCTCGACTCGCCAGCAAGCGCTAACAAACCTTCTCGGAGGGCAACTGCAACAGTAGTCGAGGATTACACCACGCGCGTCAGCAGCCCATCAAAATTTCAAATGAGCCCTCGCGCGCTGTCTCACCGCAACCACCCGGTTGCACCAGCCAGCCGTTCCTCCTTCCCTTCTTCCCTCCCCTCCCGTCCCCCTCCACCTCACGCAGGTTAACAAAGACGCCCCACACGGACCCGCTACTCCCCGTCAACCACCTCCGTCCACCCCGTCTCACCTCGCTGGTTCCGCCCACCCACCCCGCCTCTCTCAACCTCATCACTCTCGGTTCCTCTTCACTACTCCCCCCCCCCCCCACCCCACCCCACCCACCCACCCACCCACCTCACCTCACCTCACCTCACCTCACCTCACCTCACCTCACCTCACCACACCACATCCATCTCACCTAAGATCACTCCATCTCACATCATTGCAACCCACCTCACATCATTGCAACCCATCTCACATCATTGCAACCCACCTCACATCATTGCAACCATCTCAAACCACCCACTCACCCAACCCCTCAAACCCACTTAAAGCACCCTACATCAACTCCCACATTCATATCATCTGACCACAACTCAGCCCACTCCACCCCAGCTCACCTCACCTAATATCACTTCCTCACCCTCCCGAAGCCACCTCATTGCACCCCACATCAGCGTACAACACACTACATTACTTTACGTACCTCACCCCCTCTCATCTCACCCTCCCCCCCCCCCCTTTCCTCGCTTTGCCCCGGCCACTGCACTCACTTCTCTTTCCCCCACCTTTCTCTACTTCCCTCCACAACCCCCTTTCCCCCGCCGGCCGGATACAATACCCAGGTGTCCTGGAAAGCGGATTTCGAGCTCCTGCGGGTGCTCGGGCTGCTGCTAGGAGGATATTTACTCAGTAGGAACAGCGATTCCACTTTGACAATAGATGGCTGAAAGTTTTCTACTATTGTGTTTTGTGGTATTTTTAATGCTCCAGTTTACTAATAAAAGAGTTTTGAGAGTAAACTTTAAAACGGTTATTCCACATCTTTAGAATATAGTTTTTTGTTTCGTTGGAATAATAAAATATTATTCATAAAATTGATCTTCAGAAATTAATTTTGCCGTCGAATTGATTTATTCATTTTATTTGATTATGGAATTCGAGAACTTTTTTCCTCGAAAACTCCAATAATTTGATATATTCAATATGGATTTCGCTGTATTTAAACCTTAGTTTACGGTTTCTTGGTTAACATCGTTGCAGCAGCAGCACCTAGACATCCCTACCTGTCGCAACTTCTTGGATGCTAATCCCGCCGCCCGGCGGTGTCAGGGACACCCAGGTGCGCATCCGTCGCAGGTGCATCACGTGGCCGCCATCGACCCGCCGCCCCCGCCAGCCACGCCCCCCACCCCAACCCCACCAACCCCCGGCGCCGCACAACGTCGGTAATTGCCTCTCGAGGCGCCAGACTAATTAATGGATGTCCTTATTTCGAGTTAATTAAAAAACAATCTCGAAAATCTTCTTACGTGGACGAGGGCGCGGCCAGCACCGTCTGGGGCTGCGGTGGCGGCGGCGGTAGCGCGCCAGGCGGCGTCTAGGCGAAGGAGAGAAGGGCGGGGAGGGTCTCAAGTCGTTAAGTCTCGGGGTGAAATATGGCGGAAGTTCTCGAGAGCGACTGCGTCCGTTGGTGGGAGTTCGCGGAGGTTCGAGGGCTATTGCTTAACTTTTGTTCGAGTGTCGCAAATTTTGTTGCCGGATTTTTTGATACATCGATATCAGCCAACTTTTATTCTGTTTTAACTTTATTTCTGTTGGTCGTGTTTCGTAAATGCTGACACGCTTCTTAAATTGATAAACAGTTTGCGATGGAGGGTGATTTATGCCTTTCGCCTTCATTTTTACATTAAAAGTCAAATAACACGTTAACTCGTTTTGTTTGCCAAATAAGCAAAGAAGAATACGCCGTTTAAAGGAGATACATAATTGCCTTTAACAAAATAAAGATTCATTCTTGACTCACAATGCTGGATAATTAATTTTATGGAAGCACATTCTGCGAGTTTATGAACCGTGCAATATCGGGCTGTTGTTGCTGATATATATATAATTTGAAACTGTTTATTGAAATGCTTTTCCAAGAACACATACGTTTATAGCATTTTATTCTTCTTCATAGTTTTAGTTTTGAATTTGGATAGGTATATAAGCAGTTTTAATTAAAATTTATAAATAACACTAAAGGTACATTAGTGTGAAATGTGCTTCCCTCATTTGGTAAGCCGCCAACATTGCAATTCATTGCTTCGTAGGTATCAGAAAAAATTATATAGTTTGTTATAGTAATTCTCAAAATTGTCTAAGTTTTTTCACTTTTTTTTCATCGTATCTCTTTCAAAATAATTTTCATAAACGTATAGAGTTTTCCTAAAACTTTTCCATATATACTTTTTGAAAGATAAATGAAAGAAAATCAACATCCTCAAAATGTTTCTTGTGGTAGAGAAAGAGAAAGTTACGTGAACGTTACTCTTCACCGATACGGCGTGAATTGAACATCGGACATGATGAGGCAAGTCATTGAATGGTACTCAACCTATCACGCACTGGTGTTCAATCCAATCATTGATTGATTATTTTTTTCCTGTTTCCGGGCGCGTCAAACCTTCCAGTCATAATCATGCGCAATTTCACTTGTGAAGTTTTGATATGAGATTTCTCATCTCACCTCATTCATTGGCAAAAGGTGCTCATCTTCACCACCCCCACGACCACTAGAAATTTGTAACATTTATTCCGAAACATTCTATATTCCCTGGCGGGCATGCTGCTACCGACTTGCAAACGCCGGTCAGCGGGCACCGGCGTGGCGCCTATCCCCAATGCGTGCATAACCGGCGCCGGGTCAGGCGGGGATTAGTTGATTGGAGGGACCTCCACCCGCGCGGTGCCGTCCGCGCGACCGCACGCCCTGCCGTGCCGCCCCGACGCACCGCGCTGGTTAAAGCGAGGACCGCCTTCCCCACTAAGAACTATCACCCGAGCTCCCTGGTTCATTTTCAATAAGCAGTTAGATAGATATTTATTATTCTGCAGATAGATATATACAACCTGGTGGCAGAACTCTACATTTTACATATTACTAATATTAACTTTAAATTACTTAACAACGTAACTTTAAAATATTTAAAGACAATAATAATAATAATAATAATAATAATAATAATAATAATAATAATAATTAATATGCTAACAATAATAGCATTAACTACATTTTATGGTTGACCTGCACAGTTATTTTAAACTATTAAATACAAGATTACACGACTTTTTAATTACACTTCACTTCACATTAGAAATTCACTTCTCTTTCTACTTCTATACTGCACTACACTGCAAAACACGTCACCACACTTCAATACAATACCACTGAATATAATTATATATTTAGAACAGGAACGCATTTAATAGTAATTAACACAATAATAATAATAGCAATAAAAATATCAATAATAATCAAATAATAACTGATATAATAATCCAACTTACTAAATTAATAAAGTTTACAAATACCATTAGTTAATTTATAATTAAATCTAACCACGAATTACACCACGAACTTAATCTAAATCCCATCGCACATCACATAGCCTTTCTCGCCAATACTTTCTATTCTAACCTACCCCTCATTAATCACGACAGATACATTAATATAGGAAAATATAATGACAACCTATCTAGAATAAAAAACATATAATATATCTATTCTTTTCTGAATATTTTTGCAAATCTTAGTAATTTTTAGACGTGCTCGGTGAGTTCCCTCGTCAATTGTAGTTTAGATACAGCTTATAAGAATTAGATATAAGTCAACAATGCAAATGAAGATTCATATAAACTGAACTGTGTAAGTCAAACCTATACAAAATAAAAATAAATAAAAACCGTATTATCCGCAAGTATAGTTCGTTTCACGGTGGGCGACTCCTCTTTCGCGCATGCGCGCTGATAATAACCTGCCACGGTGCAGCCGTCTATGACGGTTTCATTGGTTTGAGTGCATCTTCCACCAAAGGTGAGCCGTATGTCTCTTGACAACAGTTATTCAGGAGTCTAGAGTGGTTAGAAACAATAAAATACCGCTGGTAGTAATTTGGTTTAAAGTTATGTTGGTATTAGTGAATTAAACATAGTATTAGGTGTTTTTTTGAACTGAAAATAACCATTTATTTGTACAACTGCGATCAGTTTGCGAAACGATATGGAAACCCGGTGAGCACTGAATATGGGAGAGTAATTCCTTGGACGATAATTTTAATGAACGCTTCGGGAGGTGAGGTACAGTAGAATGCCTTGCGTATTCAACGGATGTCCTCCATCGGCGCACTTTGTCTCCGACGGCGCAAAACTCGAAATCTACAACATTTAAAAGAATAAATTACTTTTTATTTGATACATTATCATCCTAAATATCAGTAATGCTAAATGCGCTTCGGAGCTTAGAAAATGTCTTGTGTATTGAAAATGAAGGAGGACAATTTATAAACTTCCTTTAGGTAATGTCATACGTAATAATTGTAATAATAATTTTATGGTTCAAGAATATATAGTTAATAAATCTGCAAATTTTGTCAAGTGACTTATAGCTCAGTCCGGCTAGTTTATAACAATATTGTGTTTGCACTCAATGTACCAAAACCTGTCTTTTGGTCATAATATAAAATGAATATTCTGAGAAAGTTCGTATCAACAGTAAGATGCATTTACGTTAATAAATTTACACACTAAATGGTTTATAAATGTGCTAACACCGGCACAACTGCATTAGCGAGATTCTGAGTGTACTTAAGTACAGCGTTTACATACTGGTCGGTACATACGTAACGTAAAGCGATCGTAGTGGAAGGAAATCCTCTTTTTCACACTACCCTCTATCCAAACCAAGCACTGTGCTACAGCCGTACCGCCAGCGTGATGTGTGCTCTCACACAACACTTTTCAGTTTTCATGTTTTTCAAGTACACAGAGCTGTAAACCACACAATTCAGCTTCGCACAAGGCATTTCGAGTTGGTTTTGGATCCTTTCATTTCCTTATTTTTTGTTTTCATTAACGCAATATTACGATAATAATATACTAATACATCTTAGTTTGAACCGTTCAAAACTCTTAGTTTTCAATCAGTCGCAGTATAAACTGTGATAACCTGCGCATGAACAAATAATTGTCATCTCTAGCCGTTACATTTGGGAGTTTTTGATAGAATAATTTCTAAGTTTTCAGGTTTAATTTTATAACTTCTGTTTATTTCTTAAAACAGGCGACACAATTTTAATGAAGGGTGAAGGTGAACGAAATGGGAATTCCACACAGTTTGTTGTTAAAAAATAGGATAAGTGGGGAGTTTGTGTAAGAAACACTATTCCAAGGCGATATATCAACACTGAAACATTTCAACGCTGAAAATGATTTCTCAAGCACTGGAAATGCAAATGGAGTTTCACGAAGTGTAAAATTTGATCCGACAAAAACGCGAGTTTGGGACCTTCTGATATCTAGAGAGATGATCTATCCGACTTGAAAAGAGTCTATCTTGATAACAGAAGGTCTCAGGCTCGGCACCCGGTGAAATAAAATATTTGCATATGGTAACAATCCATTTGCATTACTTCATGAAAAAAGTATTGTTATTTGTCTTTCGGTACCTACGATGAGAGAATATTGCATAGAGCACTTGTATAGAAAATGTAGTGTTTTAAAAATCTTTTCAGAATTAACGAGTGAATATTTTCACAATAATTTATTATATAATTAAAAGATTGAGCGTGGATGTCGGAATACTTTTGATACAAAACTTTGAATAAAATATCAACTTTTGACATTGACAATGACTAATAATGATGCAATTTGTACTTTTTATTCATGTTTTTTTTTGAATGCGGTTTTTGAATTATTGGATCGTTCGAACGTTTGCGCAAGATTATTTAAAACTATAAATACAAACAGATTGAATTTTATTTCTCATTGAATGATTCAACGTAATTTCTATTCAAACCATCGTTTTAAAATCATAGTCTGTATTGAAGAATAACGTATTAAAGAAATATATATGAAAAAGTAATCAAATAACTTTTGTCCATGACACTACGTACGCAGTCTTAGAGTCTGCGAGCTGCCTTTCTAAAAGATGCCACTCTACTTGTAAATAGATAGATAGATAGATAGATAGATAGATAGATAGATAGATAGATAGATAGATAGATAGATAGATAGATAGATAGATAGATAGATAGATAGATAGATAATTTATTTAATTTGCTTTGGGCCTTAAACCCGGTGGCAAATTCTTTGCACTTATTATACATCTAAGACCATAATAAAATCATGAAAACTAAAAAAATTCAATTCAATACTCAGTACAAAATTATTCCATTTAAGGTATGCCTACTAAATACAGAGGCCCTTCACAGACTACTGATTCTATCACTTCCACAATCTTAACCTAAAAGTGTTTATGTTTGTGGAAAAAGTCTCCATTAGTGTTGCAGGCAAGCTAATCCATGACTTGATAGTTCTATTTACGCAAGAGTATTTTCCAACATAAGTTATGTTTCCTTGGATGTATTTTTCTAATATGGTCGTGACGTGCTAACTAGACAGGTTCATGCATTCTTTCCTGAATTTCCATCCATGCCGGATTTTTCCCTAACGCTTTCTAAAATATACACAACCTTGCTTTTTCCCTACGGCTCGCCAATAATTCCCATGATACTTTGTTGTTAATCTTTCCTAACGAATTTCCCCTTTTATCAAATTTTACTGCTACTTTCTGAACTCTTTCTGTGGAATTTATTTGGCCCTTTCTATACGGATCCCAACACGCTGTTCCGGAATCTTAACACCGGACGCACAATGGATGTATATGCTTGTTCTCTTGCTTTACTACTTCCCTTACTTAACACTCGCATTACAAAGTATAAAGATTTCCTAGCCTTCCCAACAGTAAAGTTGACGTTCTCCCCCATCCAAGTTGTTAATTTATTATCACCCTCAGATATTTACAACTAGTTACCTGTGGAATCTAACCCGTAAGCAAACGCCTAGCTGTCCGGTTATTTCTACTACGCGTAAAACGAACTATTTTGCATATATCCGGATTTATCTTCATTCTATTAATTTCCGACCATTCTTCTAAGCATTGCAGGTCTCGCCGTAATTTATCCTCATTCGATATGTTCTCCATCTTTCTGTGAAGAAGGCAGTCGTCTGCAAAAAGTTTAATTTTTGAGCCTATTTCCTCTGCTATGTCATTTACATACACCAATTATAGTAAAGGTCCAAGTGCACTCCCCTGTGGCACCCCAGACCTTACGCTCTTTCCGATAGGCTATTTCCCACCCTCATTCGTTGGTGGTGGTTATTTATACAATCCTTAATCCATAGTATCACTCTCGATTCTAGCCCTATTCTGCCTAGTTTTTCAAGAAGTCTATGAACAAGTTTATCTATGTCTATATTATATAATATATTATAATAATAATAAATAATATAATATGTAAGTCTATCATGAATAAGTTTTTATGGGCAAACAAAAAATGATTATCGCGTCAGTTACGGATACATTTTGACTTAAAAATATGCATCTAAATATCATACAACTCTTGTTTTCAGGAAGTTTCTACAGATATATATTAATCATCTTTGAAGACCGTTGTACTCGTGGTAGGCATTAGCATATGATATTTGAGTGCCTCTTTAGCATCAAACAAGACTCTGGGAGAAAACAATGTGATATGATAGTCATGAATAGAGTGATTCATGATGTAAATATGCTAATAAAAGAGTAGGTGAATATCATGATCTGCATTGACTGAAAAACTGCTCATACATGTTGCACCATAAATCATGAACGCCAGTCTATCCATCATTTTCATAGGATAATGAGAACATGGCCTTCTGACGTCATAATGTTAATGGGAAAACTGAAAGGAATATGATTCTTCCGTTGGCCGTATGCACATATTCATCGGATATTACTGGCAATGTTGTACTTCAATAATTCATGCCGGATAGAAAATTATTTTTCTGAAAATTCTTACTAAAAATTGATGGAGAAATTGTATTTATTTTTACGTAATGTTGTTTTAATATATAATCACGGTTTCCCCCATCAAAAGAGGGTTTTTTACAATGTTCAGTGTGCAATTTTTGGGAAAGAATTAATTAATATATAGTTTGGTTGGTTTGTAAGGGAAAACTAAATATAGTAGTGAACATAACTCAGACTTTTTCGTCAGAATTATCGGTTCATTTTCATAGTCGTCACGAATATGTATTCACAGGTGGTTTGTTAAAGGGTGTATTTGGCGGATTTATGTTCAGGGCATCTAGCCAACACAAATATACAGGTCATTTTTTTAGAGGGGACTTTCTTGTAATTCCCAAAAAATTACAATTAGTACGTGATTTAAATTTCATCCATTTCATTGGATTTTTATATCCAGAGTTTTTTCGTGAACTCAGACCGTGTTCCCAGCTGCTCTTATCAAGTACTTCACATTTTTTTATATCTAAGACTTGTACCCTTATATTCTGTTGAATCACTGAAACTCTTATTAATGACTTCGATGTTTCTGTTCATTTTCACGAATAAAAATAATATTGTAAGTGTAATGAAGATAAACCTTGACGACTCGTTTATTTATTTTTGTAGCACAACTTCTGATTCGTTAAATTTTTAATCTGTATTGTAATAAATGTTCACTAACCAAAGGAAACTACTCTCTTCAAAATCTGAAAACTTCACATCTAGCGCAGAGCTTCAAAAATATACTGAAATATGAAAACATTTCTCAAATATCTAGTTATAACTAAGTGCAGAAGTGAGAAATATTTCATTTTTGTGGTTGAAAAGGCCAACGGGTAATTATAAAATTTTAATTATATTTTTATTTACTTACTTCCTAAGACCTTTGACCCACTTTTTCAAAATTGGTCCATCTGACTACGTCTCGCCTTCCCACATTTCGCTTCTTTTCTTTGGGGCTAAACAAAATCATCCAGTCAAATGACATGTCAAATGGAAAATCTGTAATAATTCATATGTTTCACATGATTTGTCTGCGTTTTGCTTTAAGTTATTTTTTAATTTAGTCGTGGGGTTTCCGGGAATTTCTTATTTTTTAGGTTTTATCTTTTATTCTGTTTTTATCTCCTACAGTTCAACGAAATCTTATTTCTGGTGGCTGTATTCTATTCCTGTGATTGTCGGAGAGAGTCCAGGTTTCACATCCAAGTCAGCAAGTTACTGCCATCACTTTATATAATTTGAACATAATTTCCTTTCTACTTCTGGTTTTTACATTCTCCAAATAGTTCCACACATACCTGTAAGATTTTGAACTTTACTTTTAGAGATTTTGTTTTTGAACAACCCTTTTAATGCGGCCAGATGAATCACTATTACTAGTGTGCTCGAAGAAAATAGCCAAATAACTGTAATTATATTTTTATTGTATAAAAATAGGGAAGGTTAGATATACCAGTGTTGTAATATTTTGTAATTTTGTAAAATGTAAAATTAAGCGTTTCTCGTTGCGTTTAAATGAAAAAACTATTGTGTAAAAATCTTCGTTTAATAGAATGTTGTATTACATTAATTTCACCATCACAAGTACATAGAAATCGGCTATTACATTTAAAATATTTTTGCAATACAGTTCTGCTTTATTGCAAACGTAAGTTGATTTAAAATATCTATTACTTTGCTTAATTTCTTTTCTTTTCTACTTTTTACATGATTTTTGTTAACATTTCTGAGGTTTATTTGTAGGTTTCTTCTCATTTTGCATTCTAAACCCAAACATTATCGATTATCAGGGATAGTGGCGTTTTATTCTATTTATACGAGGTTCATTCAATAATTAAAGAGACAAATTGGTCTGAAGAAATGAAGGTTTATTTTTGCAAAACAGGAATTTTCCTACCTTTCAATACAATTCTCACCAACATTTATGCACTTGTTCCAGTGAGTTACCAACTTTTTTATATCCGCTGCAAATAACTTTTTATTTTGGTGTTTGAATCAATTTCTCACATATCTTTTGACATCCTCGTTATCCTGGAACTTCTTCCCACGTAAAGCTTCCTTCTGTGGACCAAATAAATGGAAACCAGATGGTGCTAAATCCGGGCTGTAAGGAGGATGAGGCAGTACCTTCCAGCCCCTTTTGCCGATGGTTTCATGTGCGTGTTGAGCAGTGTGTGTCCGTGCGTTGTCTTGCTGGAGAATCACACATCTCTAAGAACATCTCTAAGAACGGAATTTCAAAATTTCAAAATTCAAAATTTATTGCTTGTTTATCTTTGAACATAGATTTTATTGCATGGGAGTTTTTGTTTTTTCTCCCTTTCAAAAATTCAAAATTTAAGTAGTATATGAGTAAGTGTAGGGATCACAGAATTTTGAAAATGTGCACACAATTCACTTTTCCCCATAGCACGTCATACGCAGTTTTTAACTGTTTTTTGACGTAAAATAAATAAAAATAAAATAAATAAATAAACGTAGACGTCTCTCATTCTTTACTGGCTTCACCTTGTTCAAAACATGTGAGTAATATTGGCTGTTTATTGTACGCTGTTCTTTGAGATAATCACAAAAAACACGCCTACAGCGTCCCTATACACCCTCAACTGGACTTTCCCTGCTGATGCGGCCAGAAGGACGTTTTGAACTGTTCTACCCACTTGTAAAACTTTCCCCGGTTCATACAACTTTCATCGTATACTTTAGACATTCTAGAGTCATATTAGTTGGTATTTCACCTGTAGCAAGTTAAAAAAGAATCACAAAACGTTGTTAAACTAATGTGGAATTTTCAAGTGTACTTCCCATCTTTCAACTTAATTTTGATGTAATTAACACAACAATGATGACCCTCCAGGTGTTCAGAGCTCATCCCAGTGATACCAACTTAGTCCAAAAATTACCAAACATGTCCTACCAAGGGTTTTTTCTCCAGATCGATTTGTCTCTTTAATTATTGAATGACCTACGTATCTATTGTTTCTCTTCAATTGATGTAGCGAACACTTCTGTCTTTGCTTTCAATGCCTTCATTAATTGTTGAGACGTTCGTTCTGTTCATGTAAAATGAATAAATAATTCGTATTTTATCATCAATGACACATCGTTAAAAAAAAGAACCGATGGGTACGACCCAATAATTACGAATGTAAAATCTATAGTGATAAGGAATAGATTTGTTTCAAGCGTATCTCGGGCACCGGATGCTCCGAAGAAGCGCAGTGGGATCTAGGAAACGTGTGGGAGGCTGAGAGCGCTTCGCGTATCGATGGAGACGCGCTCTCCCGGGCGGGCCGCGCAGTGAATGGTGCGGCGCGAGTGGGGCAAAGGGATCGGCGCCCAGCAATCAGAGCTGATGGGGCGACGATGGCCCGGAAATTGAGGGGCTCCGGCCGCCTCCAACCCTCGCAGTGCGGCGCTGGCCCCGGCACCGCTCCGCCCCCGCCCCCACTATGCTCGCCCATCTCTCCTTGCGGTGCACTCGCGCTCGCGTTCGCTCTGCCCACGCGGCGCCTTCGGCTCTCTTTGCCGCGCCTCCGCCTGGCCGCGCCTTGCTTTGGGCCTGCTACGCGCTCGAACCAACGATACGGGCTAGTGTAGTCGATCACATACTATTTTCTCTCTCTCTCTCTCTCTCTCTCTCTCTCTCTCTCTGTCTCTCTCTCTGTCTCTCTCTCTGTCTCTCTCTCTGTCTCTCTCTGTCTCTCTTCGTCTCTCTCTGTCTCTCTTCGTCTCTCTCTCTGTCTCTCTTCGTCTCTCTCTGTCTCTCTCTCTGTCTCTCTCTGTCTCTCTGTCGTCTCTCTCTGTCTCTCTCTCGTCTCTCTCTCTCTGTCTCTCTCTCTGTCTCTCTGTCTCTCTCTGTCTCTCTCTCTGTCTCTCTCTCTGTCTCTCTCTGTCTCTCTGTCTCTCTTCTCTCTGTCTCTCTCTTCCCTGTCTATCTTCCTCTCTGTCTATCTTCCTCTCTGTCTCTCTGTCTATCTTCCTCTCTGTCTCTCTTCTCACCACGTGCGGGTACCTAATCTCATGACTTCCTAACTTTATTAATATATTTAACGCTTATAATAAGTACTACTTCTTCCTAATCTAAAAATTATTAAGTAAATTCAATACGTTGCTTAATAATTTAATGTTGAAATTCAACAAAGTGTTACTATTTTAATATTTACTGTTTCATCATATATACTCGAAACAGCAATAAACAGTACAGCGAAATTATTGATTTTCATTACGCTCTTCTAACTTCTACTCTATTGAGAATTTAAATTAATATGAACATTGTTTCTCAATAATTTGCGCACGAAGTCAATGTTGTAGCAAGTGTTCTTAAAATGGTAAGGTGCTAAAATTCATTTAGACACAGCCTCAGTTACAAGATTGCTAATGCAAGACAGTTTATGGAAGTATATTTCAAAGCGCACTAATTGTTGAGCATGCCCACAGCTCGCATAATACGGTTCTGTCAGCTCTAAAGCAAAGAAGAGGAGTGTCGCTTCCGACTTCTGTTGTGCTCTCACTGGAAGACAAATGTTAGCTTTTAATTCTCTTCCTTCCTCCAAAATACTCCACTTCATTTGCATTTTAATGCCATATTTTTATCACGTATTTTCCGTTTTCTTTCTCACAGCCGTCCAAAGTGGCAGGCAAATTGTATTTTATGCAAATACGCTAATTTTGTCTCGGAATATTAACACATCAAGCTGACATTTTAAGCTTCAAGGCCCAAGAAGGTGCTTTGCAGGAAGTTCTTCAAGAACCTCAACTTCTCTTCAGTTCTTGTTGGAGAGCCCTGCAATTTATTTTTTGCTGAGTCTGCACGAAACTTGATTCACTCTCAGCAAGGAATCCATTTCTCACGATCAACGCTGCTCAGGAGCTTGATCATGGAAATATCGTTGGTAGTTCTTTACGGCAAATCCGATAAAGTGTTGCCGTGTAGGCTCTTTACGGAAGAGTAAGAGAACACAAGATGGAGAGGTTTCAATAAGAAATACATTACCCACTAGGGCACACGTTATTATATTGAGTTTATTATAATTATATTAATACATAGTTGAAGAAATGGACTTGTTCCTGTAAATTTGTTCACGATCGCAAATTAATGCTTCTGAATATCGATTCTAATTCTTTTTTTAGGTTTTTCTAAATAAATAAGTTTGTTACATAATTTTGCTGAACTTTTATTTTGAGTCTCAAATTAATTTCATTAATTGTGTGAATAAAGTTTATCAAACGGTGTATGCTTCATTTAAATTTAAGGGTGAGTTTAAGATTTTCTCTTTGTGAATAAATTCGAATAACGGGCTATAAATCTTTGAATGTAATACTTCTTTCAAATTGTAGGCTATTTCTTGGTTAAAAAACACATTGCTTTAATTGTAAGAAATGAAGTGAAACTCATTTCTTCTCATTATAATGAAATCTTTTATTTCGTAAACATCATTGAATTTTTCTCTGCATTTATTACAATGAAACAACGGAAATCTTGTATTATTCATAAACCACCTTTCTTTTGTTTTACATTGATAAAATGTGTTGACAGTAAGAGTAGGAAGTCATAAATAGGATACTATTAATAGCTTTGTCTTCTTTTATAGCAGTTGAGGTTTTAAACGACTACGCTGTCTGTTTCACAAACTCGCCAAAAACATTTCTGTTGAAAGTCGTGCGGAACGTGCTCGGCATTTTGAAGGCAGTAAGCTTCACGACCCGTTCAACTGCATAAGGAAATCAGCACTGAACGATCGCTTTCGGGTAGTGGCAGTTCTGGCCAGGCCTGTTCATTTCATGCTGAACTTGCCACGAACATTTTACAAATTCACAAGTTACAAATTTACAATGCCATTATGTGAACTTATATTACTAATATTTTATTGACAAGAGTTGCATCTCTCATAGTTTATTTTCTCTAATGTCATCGCGATTAACTTCGTTTTGTTTTCTAAATATACTTTTAATTTTAATCTACCTCATCTTGGCATACAAGTCATATAAAAGCCTCTAAATACAGTTTAATTTGATTAGAATACGATAACATTAAAAGAAAAAATTCATCTGGGATGTTCAAAGTAGTCTTTAACACATTTTTAATATAAGTATCAGAACTATAATTATTTCCCCTGTTTTGAGCGGGAGTTACCTTTCAGTTTTTCTTAACTTCACACAATATGTTTCAAAGTGTAGGTAATGTATTATACATTAGGGTTGATATTGATACAAAATTTTGGAATACGCTTTTCTGGTATTAACTTGGTCCGTTGCTTAGAGAGAGATTTGTAGGGGTTGATTCACTGCAGAGGCTCTGTCCGGGAGGTTCTAAGGTTCGAGTCTCGACGATATCAGAATTTTCGACTCGAGTAACGTAGCTAAATCGAATTCAGTCACTGTGTGGGGGAGCATTCTAGCGTCCGGCTGCTTTGATCGGTGGTTTTCCGTGTTTTCTCCGATCAACACCAGGCAATTCTAGAGCAGTTCCCGAAAAAAACAGGTCATAGACACACGCAACCTTTCCTTCCTCTTCCTTGACCTACACTCACACCTCAATTACAAACACTTATACTTACGTGCATTGCTCTACTACACATGTCGAGAGACTAATCGGTAAGGTAACACGCCGCTGGAAGATACCTGGTTGAGGAAAACCCGCAAACCGAAATGTATGTGGGCACCGGATTTCACCAACCAGATATGAAGAACATCGCCACCTCCCATGATAAAAAAAAACATGCACTACATTTTTAGACTAATAGTTTAGCAGTTAATATGCCGAAAAACACGACATAATCAATAAATCAGCTTAGCATCTGCAAATCCCTTCTTTTCTTGAAGGATTGGAACCACGCCCATCAGTCTGATCACTGCGTTTACCGACTACTTGGTACGCCGTGGTTTGCCCCTAACGTACCCCCTACGAGCCACCTCAACATAGTTAGGGATCTTGTGTATTAGGTCGAAAAAAGACAAACTCAACCTCAAAACATGGATATTATGAAACTGAAATGTTTTGAGAGAGTAAAAAAAACCTACATAACCTAATCTACTATGAGAAAGTCTAAGCTCATCAGCTCGTTTTGGGGTTTTCAGTGTTAATACGAAATATCATAAAAGATATGTGTGATATGTTTGAAGAAAGGGGTAAGTGTTTGGACACCCCTGAAGCAGTCCACCCCCCTCCTCTCGCCGCAACGCTCGCAACCCGCAAGGCCCTGCGACACTAAGCTGTCTTTGCTGACCGGGACAGGATTTTTAGACCGTCCCAATCTTTTCTGACAATAAAATTCTTGCTGACAATTAGAGAGAGGACAGCATTTACAAATATGTCAAGGACATACGCTTGGTGTTCTTTGATTCATTTCCTTTATTAATATTCAAAAATCGAGTTGATAATTTCTATATATTAAATAATGAGCACCGTAAACAAATGGAAAACTTAGAGTATGTTTAAATATAAGATGGAAATGTAATATTTTAAATAAAGTATTTCAATAAATATGTACTGAAAGTTTAAGTTAAAGATAATGAAAGCTAAATAATAATATATAATAAACCCAAAATAAAAATCTATTGAAAATGGATTTTCTATGTTTCTACATCTTCATGATAATGATAAATCTTCCAATGAGTATAAGACTATAACTCAACGAATATATTTAGTTCCGCGGGTCCCAAGTTTCATGATCGTAACGACAGCATTTGATTTTAAGGAGGTTGTTTCGATGTCCGTGGCGTTAGGAAATTTTGACTCTTTTGATCATGTTATGCCTTCTTATGCTTCGATTATTTTATTTTTCTATCGACTTTCGTGTCGCCTTTTTTATATTACTAGTTATCTGTAAGAGTATAATTGTATACTATCAAAAAATTCCTACTTATTAACTATATTATTGACTTGTAGCATCAAGTATAGTTTACAGTTGTTTTTTTTTAATTTAAAATATTTTTCTTTCCTTTTTATTCTTATTAGAATAAACATTGAATGACGTACAACAATACGGATATATCCGTATGACTACTAAAAAACAAATATATTAGTAATAATTTCACACTTCCCCTCATGTTAAAATCATACCAAGCCTCATGTTTCTTATAACTTCCTGCATTTACTCTTTGTCGCGGCAGAGAGTTCACTTTCTTATCGGGGCTGAAAAATCTCCATCCTCAACTTCCCTGCTCTGAAGAGAACTTGCACTATCTGCTCCCACGCCGCGGCATAAACTCGGAATACCTTACGCGTAGACACAGAAGCGAAGCGCGTGGCGTGCCAGAAACTGCTCTTCCGCCCACCAAGAAGCACAATGCGATTCCCCTAGCGGCTTATCGTTGCGTGTGGCGCCACCGCCGCCGCCTCCGCCGCCTCCGCCGCCTCCGCCGCCTCCGCCGCCGCCGCCGCCGCCTCCGCCGCCGCCGCCGCCGCCTCCGCCGCCTCCGCCGCCTCCGCCGCCTCCGCCGCCGCCTCCGCCTCCGCCTCCGCCGCCACCGCCCCGCCGCCTCCGCCACCGCCGCCGCCGCCGCCGCCGCCGCCTCCGCTGCCGCCGCCGCCGCTGCCGCCTCCGCCGCCGCCGCTGCCGCCGCCGCCGCCGCCTCCACCGCCGCCCCCTCCGCCGCGGCCACTCCTATCTGCCTTACGTAAGCGCCACTTAACTTGCTGCTCTTCCTCTGGGAGCACGCGCACGCCAGGGGTCGACGCGGGGTGGGGCGGCGAGGCACGCCCTCGGGGTGCCAAGCAACGCGCGCGGCATTTCTCTGTTTAGAGGCACTGCGCTGTTGTTTTTATTGTAGTGGACGTAATAATCCCACACGTTTTCTTGACCAATGACCGGGAAAGGTGGCTCAGTGCATCAACTGATGTCACTGCAGTGCCTCTAACCGGAATGTTCGGGTCCCAACAGCAGTAGGATTTTCGACACTAGCTTGTCAGCTTGGTCGAGTTCAGTGGCGGTCTGGGGAAAAGTTCTAGTGACCGGCTGCTGTAATCGGTAGTTTTCCGTAGTTTCTCCGATCCACAATAGGCGTATATCGGAGCAGTACCCTAACAAACAGGCCACGGACCGCGCGCGATCTTTTCTTTCTGTTCCTTTTCCTATCCTCACCCCTTATACACACACACTTACACTAACATGCACTACACTGCCACACATGCCGGGAGACCAATTGGGAGCATAGAGCTTGTCCCGGCTGGAGCGGTGCTCCGTTGGTGGCAGATACCTGATTGAGAAAACCCCGCTAGTCGACGGTAGGTCGGCGCCGGATCTCGACGTCCAGCGGGAGAAGATCACTGCCACCTGACGATGAAAAAATGCACTACACGTAGGGGCCTAATGACCTAAGTAGTTGACGCGCACGGAATCACTAACAATCAATCAATTGATCGTTGATCTTACTTGTCCCTCTCTGGCACAATAAAGAGGTGAAGGCAAAAGCTCGCAGCTCGCAGTAACATTTCGAACACATCTCACTGGCGCGAAATAGAAACTATTCTCTGTTGAAGAGTACTTGTGTTCATGATTTTCTCCAAAAAATCTAAAGAAATGTCTGAAGCAGGGGAAGATCCATTGTAGAAGATACCTTGAACTCCTGAGAAAGTTAGAACGCAAATTATTGAGAAAGTTGTAAAGGCATGACTAATTCTCCAGATGTTAGCATTGCTTCATAAAATGTAGTGGCCAACTTCGCAACTAATACCCCCACTCTACCCGCATTCATCGGTCAAGAAACGTTGCGCGAGTAATTTTTTTTAATTTATTTAAAACCGATCTAAAGGTCGCATCAACTGCAAAGTCATTAGCGACCACACCAATTACAATATCTGAGTACATAGTTTACATTTAATTCTCTAATAAAAAATTACATTATTTTAATACCATAATTCTACATTAGTACAATACACGCAGTTCTCAAAAACTAGCATGTTGTTTTGATCTCAGATTTCTGATATAATACCAATGATTTGACAAAATTTGATACCTTGATTTTGATAGTCAGGGGAATATAAAAGTGCACCAATATCCTGTCCCCGCAAAAGATTTTTCCGCTGTAAGACGAATTTGGGTCATGACACAATGATGTGGTCCAAAGTTAGGTTACAGACATAGATCACAAGTTCGGGGGGAATTCTTTTGTAATAGGTGAAGGTGAGTTAATTTTGAGTGTCCCGTCCGGATTCTTGTTATAACCACTTGCTCTCTTCGGCTAAGGTTTTTGCTGGTTACCAATGCCATAAAGTTTTTAAGAGTTTTATCAATACTGCTTGCTTTATATTCTTTCCATGTACCATTCCATTTCACATTCATTAGTTCCCCAAAATGCTTCATATTATCAGTGACAGTGTAGGATGGGTTGTGCATTTCATTGTTCTTCAGATTAACAACTGCGGATACTCTTCTATTTTCACTATTTGTGATGTGATGTAGTACAGTTGGTGCCCATGCAAGAGTGACATTTTTCCTTGTTGAATGGATCCTGCAGAGTAGATCTTGTATAATAGATATCATTTCCGATTTAATGCTTGTGTTGATAATTTTATTTATTATTGGCAGTGAGTTTGAAAAGATTATAAAATTAGATTTGTGTATTTAGGTTACAAATTTAAGCGCTGCCATTAAAACATAGACATTTGCAGTAGTGCAGCTGGCATAATTCGCAAGCCGATATTTAATTGTTTTATCCGGTAAATATACAAGAGCTTCATTTTTATCACTTACTATAATGTATAAAATACAGTGGTTGTTATAATTCAGAGAAGATAGTGATCCATTCTGTTTTTGATAAGCTGCAATTGTATTTGGTTAACGTCATATCAGCTGTAATGTTTGGTGTTTTCAAAGGAGGGGTACTAGAATTTTTACACTTTTCTGTGTGAATGTCTTGTATCTTAAGGTCCTTGAGTAGATCTCTTATATGAACGTATAAAGTTTTATGGGAAGAAAGCACTTTTTAAAGGGGGGTACTAGAATTTTTTTTTAAGTTTGAGGAAAACATCATTGAAGATTATTGAGTTAGTTGATGAAGCAGCTTTAAAGCATATGTAATGATAATAATTCTCTGCGAAATTTAACGACGGTTGCCTTGACTTTCAATTAGTATACTACCAATTGGGTTTTACTGCACTCTCCAGTTAGTTATGAATACAAATTTAAGAATCGTTGAATCGTATCATCTATGGGCATTCATCTAGAGATACTGGATCGTGATTTTTCCACGTCATTTTGCAGTCAAAATAGCATTCTAATATTCTTGCATTGGGTGAATTTTAAATCTTGTTAGCCCAGTTGTAATTTGAGGAATAATTGATTGATTTTGCTTAGAGAATTATAATGCATTCTGTTTTTTTGGCAAAAAATTTAAAACCTGATTTTTTGACCATTATCATTGTAAGTTATTCAGAGCCGTTTGGATGGTCTCTTGAGGTTAAGTTAAGGTTTTCCTTTACAAAGAATAATTATATCGTCTGCATATTTCCTAATTATTGTTAAAGGTAATTGATATTTATATCTGGATCATTGATATTAAATAGAAAAAGTGAGACACTTAAGATTGATCCTTGTGGGACTCCATTTTCTAGATTTATCATGTTAGAGAAGTAACCATTGACTCTGACTTTTATTTTACGATTCGTTAAAAATGATTGCGTGTTGTGTTTTTTGAACTGGTTAAATGCGTGTTTGGACTTTCGGATGGCTTCTTGCAATTTTCATTCCACCATGGTACGTTTCTTCTCCTCTGTGATGGTTTATATCTTTGCACGGAACTATTTGCTGCTTGGTTGATATCTAAAAAATATTCAATAGTGTAATCTATATCAACTATGTTATTAAATGCAGTAGATTGTTGCAGGTAGTTTTCTATTGATTTTTTATATTCATTCCAGTTAGATTTATTAAAGTTCCATTTCAATGTAGTACTACAGGTGATTGTGGAGTATTTGGAAATGTCAAAATTGATAAAAATAGGGAAGTGATCACTGTCATAGGGATATAAGGAGACTGTCCAGTCACATATATGGGCAAGTGAAGCAGAACACAGAGTCAGGTCAATACCACTAACTTTTCCATTGCTAAGGTTCACATGAGTTGCTTCACCCGAGTTGATAATAATATCAGAGTCTTCAACTGCAGATTCAATTTTCTGCCCCCTTGAGTCAACTTTATATGACCTCCAACGAGAGTGGTGACTGTTAAAATCATCTAGAATAATAAAAGGTTTGGGTAGTTGGCTAATGATATCAGTAATTTCAGACTTCTCTAGTGAATGAAAATAGTGACTATTGGGTATGCATATATTGCATATACATACTGTAATAGTATAAATTATTTTAATAGCTATAGCTTCTAAATTTGATTGAATATTCAATTGTTTAATAGGCATTTCTTCTTTAACATAAATTGCAACTCCACCACAAGTATAATTTGGGTTGTTACGGTTTTTTTGAAAAGCATTTGAAACCTTTTATTTTTTCAATATTATTATTTTGAAATTTGTCTCTTGAAAACTAATTTCTGGAAGGTACAAATTGCACAGTAATTGAATGCTTTCAAATCTGGGAAAGAAACCATTGACATTTCATTGCAAAACTTTCATCAATTAATGTCAATTATTGAACTTAACATACTTGTATCTGTATCACTATCGTCAAGCTGTTGCAGAGCTTGTTTAAGTTTTTTAGTCATTCTAGTAAACCTGGTCTTTATTGACCTTTCAGTAAGGAATTGGTATGCTTTATTCATTAGAATTATTCCATTAAAATCTTTGATATAATCTTTTGCAATAGTTAATGGATCTTGGGCACCATAACAGTTTTCTATAAATAATTTGAATTGTAGAAAATTTTGAGGAAATATTTCATTATTATTCTCTATGAAATCTTTGGCTGGTGCAAGTAGTTCACTGATTTTATTTGTGTTTGTTCTGAGGAAGGGGACTCTTCAATTTCTTCTTTCTTTTTCTTAGATGATTTTTTTTTTAGAATCAAGAGATTTTGTGGGTTTGCTTCTGCTACTCAAAGACTCAGGTTGTGATGAGGATTCAGATGGCAGCTTTCTTTTATTTATATGAGGGAAATTTTCTTCATTCATTGTTGGTGTTACTGGTTGTAGATGCATGACTTCAGATTCCATGGGTTTCTCCATTTCTGGTTAATTATGGACAGCAGTAGATGTAGACTTAGTTATCTCATTTTCAGTATGTTTAGATGGACATTTGATGGCAATGTGACCTTCTTCATTACAAAGAAAACAAGAAATGTTTTCAGTGTAAAAATATATTCTGTATGATGTGTCACCATAAAAAATCAAAGTTGAATCAGGTTGTTTTGTTACATCATCTGGATCTATGTAAACCAGTCTTTTAAAACTTAAAATGTGAGTTAAGCCGGATTCAGATATGCCTGCTCTAATTAAAGATATTTTAGTGGAGGTTTTTATTTCTTTCTGATTTAAAACTCTGAATTACTTCATGTGGGATTATTGGGCAAACATTTGATATTATTACTCTTACATGATGAATTATTAATGGTCTTACACCCAATTTGTATTTGTCAATTTCTATTACTTTGTGTTCTTCTGTGATTTTCTTTGCTAATTCCGGACTTGATAGAAATACACAAATTCTGTTATTGGATATTCTTGAAATGAATCTTATGTGACTTGGTTCAGTTATTGTTGCCATTTTCCTTACATATTCTTTAATGTTTATACCATATTGTGCATCTCTGACTATCGCTTGATCTTTCTTAGAGAATGAATCTGTTTGGGCAGCATTAGCATAAGTTTTGCTTACTTGATTTGGATGTCCATCTAGGGTTGGAGATTAGGGTTTTCCTGTAGTCAGAAAAACCTCTTGGTGTTATAATAACACGTGAGTGCAATAATAACAATAATCTCAAGTCCTATTTTTTACTCGCGTCACAATTATTTAATGTTTATCGTACAGCACTAATATTACGTAGCGTCTGCATGTCACGGCCACATAGATCCCCCGGAGTAATTGTTATTAATTGGGCGGATCGCTTTCCGTTTCTATGATCTCCACTTCGTGCCCACGTCTATTTATTCCTGTCCCAATACGCTCTTGTGAAAGTTGGAGTCCAAAAAGTACAGAAAAATGGCGAAATGTCCAAAAAGTACAGAAAATGGCGAAATGTCCAAAAAGTACAGAAAAATGACGAAATGTCCATAAAGTATCTTGAAAACATTTTTGAAACAAGTACTATTAAAATTATATGAAAAATCATGAAAATGCTTTAAAAATTATGGAAAAGGATAAAAAAAGAATTCGACGGTATTTTATATGAAATGTTGGTATTATAAAAAGGTATTAATCTAAATCGACGAAAAACGCAAAAATGTCATACAAAGATGGATCATTTCCTTTTGTCATAACGTAAAAGGAGTGTCTATACTAAAAAGCATTGTTCTAAAGTGAACAAAATGGCAATTCATTAAAATCCGCTCCCTAGTTATTAACACGTTCTAAAGAGGAGAACATGAGTGACGCGAGAGCGAGTGTTGGAAAGATCTCATGAAGGCGATGAGTACCCTAAGTTGTTGTCAGTAGGAGTGTGCAAAGGCGGTTCTTATACAATGTGTTAATGGCTGGTTGCAGAAAATTGACGCAGTGGTTGAGATACCAAACGAGCTATCGCAGAATTAAATATTTTTTTTAATATTTCTTAGATATTTCTGAAAATTAGTTTATGAACCCCGATTTATATTAAAGGATAAACACACAAATGAATAATTCGCATCCACTTATGCGCATAATAATTAAATAATTCTGCGTTTAATCATTATGTCATGTCAATATGTAAATTATATACAAGCAGTATCATCATCATCAGCAGCAGCAGCAGCAAAAGCAACGTCTACATACACTTTTCGTACTGTTCGAAAGGCGATTTCCTAGGTGCTCTGCAAACAGTATTGTTCATACTCCCGCGGCACGTCTTGAAACGTTGGTGAAGCTTACGAGATGCGACCGCGCAAAAAATGAACGAGATTTCAAGCGACAGCTTGATTTGCAGACTCGACAAAATCGCCGCTTCTCTCCCGAGAGAATGAAAGAGCGAGATGAAGCGAATCGAAAGAAGCTGAAAATGAGAAAATAATAATGGAGAAATTATAATTCACCATTTTGTAATTTAAAAAAATATGAGATTAAATTTGATAATCATAGACGGTATTAAAGCGGTGATTGCAGAAACCTTGTCAGTACTGTCCAGGTGTGTCTTTTGAACAGCCAAGACCAATGGTTAAGTTTCCGACCTCCATGTTCGTGGACTTTCGGCACGCGTTATGAGGTAGGACGGATAAAGCTACTACCTCAACTGAACGACTGCAGACATCCCTCGACCCTTTCTTCTCTATTCTGAATTCACTTCATTAGTATTACGGCCGGGGAAGCATTTTCTCATCCTTATATTGCCGTCCATGATAGGGGAAGAATCTTCTCATCAAGTGATTTAGCCCCTAGTAAATTCATGATACAGCAATGGTTATTGCTCTTTGCATGTCGTTATTGCTCATTGTAATTTTAATATTCTTTAATCGTGAATACAAGAAAAGAAGAGAATACCAGAGATAGACAATATTTGAACTACAATAACGTACGTTATTTTAATACAAAGTTTTATCTATCTGTTATGCTATATGATGTAAAATTAAACGTTATTTAAGGAGCATCTGTTCTCAACAAGGTGGATTTTCTCTTTTCTAATTTTAGAAACCTTGTCTTTCCAGATGCGAGCCAGTACGCGCACTACGTGTTCAATACCATCAAACACAACCACACGGGGAAGATAAGTTTCGAGGTAAGTGCGTTTGATTCCCATTGTTATTGAAGTACTATTGTTAGAGAATTATTATCCTATTATTCTTGTGTCATACTTTTTTAAATTTTAAATTATTACTTTTTTGCAAAGATTATGCAATTTTTAGTTTTTTCCGCATTTTAACGCGTATGTTGCTTCAAAAATATTTTATGCATTTTCATCATAAAACAAAATACGAGGAATAGATTTGATGACAAGTTGAACGACAAAAACTGATCGAAAATTTTTCGTTTTACTTCTTCTCTATTATGTTAATGTAAACAACATATGTTTAGCTTAGCTATTTTATCTGAAATCCTTCGTATCCAAAAACGTCAAATATACAATTAAAAATGGCAGGTTATTAATTCCGAAATTACCTTTAAACTTTCACCATCGTACTGTCTCATAGAACGTATCGCAGCGTGTTAATAAAGAAGCAGACAAAACATGTGCACGTAACGTATACACAAATTCCATTTAAATCGAAAGAAAGAAACGAGGGCTTCAAAACAGCATTTTGTTTATCATTCGTATTTCACGTAGGTACTATTGTCTGCATTGATTATCCAGCGAAACTTGGTGTTCAGGTTTCCAAAGCGTATTCAACATGGCTATTTTTACGAACAGCGCAAGCATAGCAACCTTGTGTATTTTGTTTCGTGTAATTGTTTTTGTAATATACTCGTTCTTTCTGCCGTGCTCGTGTACGTGAAAGCTCTGCACATACAGCAATTTGCTCCAGTATTGTTTTCATCTGGTTAATATGTTCCGCGAAATTATTGGAATGGGCAGAACGGCCTGGTATTGGAGTTAGTATATTGAAATTTTGTATTCATAAACATGCCCCCTTCGTATTAATGATTTTTGTCTTCATTATCGGTATAAACTTTTTTAATGGAATTGTTTTTATAACTGTATTAATGGTTGTATTTTGCATTGCAGAATTCTCTGCTTAATACCTTTAGGAATACTTCATAAAGCAGGGTCATGTTTGCTCGAAAATAAACACAAACAATCACGCTGAAATTATATTCGAACAAAACATATGATACACTAGTATAACTTCGTCCTTTGTCGTCTTACTAAATTCAAATGTGTTTCTCATGAGGCACAATGAGCATATTCTTGAGCAAACAATCGTATTGATGATGACATTTTATTTGTGATCTATTTTATCAAATACAATTAAAAATTGATGAGTGTAACCAGAATAACATCGAATTTAGTCCCATCACCTCATTGAACTCCAGCAGATGAATTTTTCATTATTCCAAATATAAAATAATTTTAAAGATATTTGAACAAATATCTACGTTTTTGCTCGAAAGTTTGTAAATTGATTCTCGTAATTTAATTTAAAAAAATTGTGATAATTATACGAACTTGTTAAATAGAAGGTAAATATCAAGTAGTATTGAGTAATAGTACCCTCTGACGTCTCTATACTGAAGTTTGTTTTCTGGATATAAGAGCGTTGTATGGCTTTTCAAGAAATGTTCGCAATCTGAATTAAAAACTAACAGACTGACTGTGTCTCTAGATACAAAATTTATTGCTTAGTTCAGAGATACCCACTATCACACATACAGGCGTATCCCGACAAGAGCGGTATTCTGCAGGGGCCGACTACTGGAGGGGGAGAAATCCCACGAGCTGACGATTAAGCCATCACAGGATCTAATGTTCAATGTGGGAAGGAACAGTGCCGCATTCCGAATATAACATTCGCTACACTTACGAAACCAATGACCTTAATAGTTGGCGCGCCAGGAATCTATTAATATTCACTCAAACACTCTAAATTTCTGAGTCTTGGAAATTCGGTCTCAAATGATATTCTTGTCGCTTGCACCGAGTCAGCGGTTTTGCCTGGACGCACCGCAATCTGATTGGAGGAATGTGCTTTTCATCGCGGCATTCGCTTGCCGCGTGCTTCCCATGCGGTAGGCCCTCCAGTTCCACATGGATCGCTTTGCCGAGGATAGTCCTCTCGCTCTCTGAGAGAGCAACCGAAGCGCTCTCATGAAAGTGTAGAGCCCTCGCCGTTTCCGGCCTCGCCGCAAGAGAAGCTCTCGGGGAGTAATATCCGGCGGCTGGGCGACAGGGCGACAGGGCGCGGGGGGCGAAAGCGCGAGGACGAGGCAAAAAGTTTGCGGACAGTGTTCGATTTCCTTTTATGCTGCGTTCTCATCAAAGTTCGTCATGGCTGCGTGACTTTAGAGTATAATCACGACTCAGAGGTGTTGTTGTCACTGAAATAATAATACAATCGGAAGTTTGTATCATTTGTAACATTTCTATTTTTACATTAAGAATGTTAATGCTTTGACGACTTACGCATCAGCGCCATCATCATCATCATCATCATCATCCCGTGCGAAGTGTGAAGATCATCAAAGTGCACCGCGTTCGAAAGTAGCTCATCCTGCAAGATAATTATATTTCGAAGCCAACTACAACCTGCCGACAGAGCGATGATTATTTTGAATTTTGACTGACCCTATCACTGATATGATATATGGAACTGATTATTTTTTTATCGGGATGTTTCAAAATTCACATACAAGAATTGATTTCTGTAAAAATATTTCAATATTAAATGTGGCATAGTAATTTCACAGGATGTTTCCTGGAATAAAATTAGTTTTTAGTGTATTTTAAAATGTTTTTGTAAAATATTTGTAAGCTACATGAACTTCAATTTTTAAAATAAGAAATTAAGAAAATACCTTAAAAAGAGTAAAAAACTCTCTCGATAATTTTATTAAATTTATTTTGGGTAAAACGTATTGCAAATTCCTGGCCAAATACACTTTAAAGACTTTTATTGTACTCGCAATACATGTATTCTCTAATATTTTAACATCAATTTTTTGTAAACATTTCCAAATTTCCAGAACGAATATTAATTTTGTAACATTACACGAGTATTTTCATTTACTGTGCACTGCCCTTCTCTTATAAATGAGAAAAAAATAACCATTATTTACTACTTCATTTCATCTATCCGTTCCCACTGTGCGACGGGCAGGAGGGTGGCCGGGCGCGACAGTGGCGCTACGGGCGGCGCGAGTCGGCACCAAGCGCCCTCTGTCGCCGCATCACTCGTGGAAATCGGACGGCGAACTTGGCTCTCGAGATTGTTTCTTATTTCTGAGAACTCTGTCCTCCCCCTGCCGTTTTCTCCTCCTCCCCATTCCCTAGACTCACCCCCCCCCCGTCGTCGTCTCTGTCGAGTCCTGGTCTCCGGAGGCCTGGTTATTAATTCGGAGTGAGCTTCTTAAAGAGGATGGCCTCGGGCCAGGCCTGTGTTGCCAGATTCGGGGATTTCCCCCCGCAATATCGCTTGTGTGGAGAAAATGAAGAAAGAAAACTTGGGGAAAATTTCGGGAATTTGTTAAGTAACAGAAACAATGAAGAAGTTATCAATTCTTAAGGAAAATTGAGTTATGAAGATCGTTATTAAAATTCGGAAAAATTAATGGGTATACTTTTACGTTTTGGGGTGTACAAATTCTTGATAGAATATAATAATTCAGAACAAGGATATTTCACTTAAATGTTTTTACTAATTAACATAATGAGAAAATAACTAATTTATTCATTTAGAAAATATTAAATTGATATGAACTAAGCTCATCTTTCGCCACTTAGAAAAAATGTACGTACTTCAATGCTTATTTATTTCTTGCATCACGTAGGGAAATTTCTCTGAATGCATTTGGCAGCACTGGCAAGGAGTGTTGCCGTAATTCCTAAGGGGAAATCCACCGACAGGTGTCAGCCACTGGCTGGTTCTTTTTGTGACAGAAGTGAAAAAATAATATTGCTGAGTTGTTAAAATTAAGAACACCAAACATCTAAACAATGTAATTCCGTAGTTGTATAACTTTGATATCTGAAAAATGGTAACATATTTTACACTTTCTCTGAAAGAAAAGGCTTAATCCTGGCATTGCATTTTGTTACAAGAACAAAAAACGACATAGGGGAAATATGTGACGATTATTATATTCGATTACTTGTTCATTTGTTTCTAAAACAATGCCTGTGAAAAGGCATTTCAATACTACCTTGCCAAACAGATTATTCTACCTATTCAAAACAGATGAAAATAGTGTTATAATAACAAAATAATAATATAATAATAATATAATAATAATATAATAATAAATAATATAATAATAATATAATAATAATATAATAATAATATAATAATAATATAATAATAATATAATAATAATATAATTATTAACAACAATATATAGCAATAGGCAAAAAGAAGCATGGCCTAATGATTCATATGACGTACTTACCATTAACACGATAAATTACTCTTCAAGGTGTTTGTTAGTGAATATATAACAAAGAAAACAGTTTGGAATTCATGTAACTTTAGACTGTGCTGGGAAAGGAGTCTTAAGGGCTGGAGATATAAGATTTCTTCTATTGACTTTCCATGATGTCTTCGCGCCGCACTCAGGGTTTATGCTTTCTCGAAGTCGTTCTCTAGCCACTGCTGTTTTAGCACTTGCGAAGCATTCAAGTGCAGAAGCAGCTTAGTTGGGTGATAATTTTACGTTCCGTACTTACTGTCTCCCCATCGAATCCTTGTAAAAAAAAAAGGCCGTAATGGCGCAAGTTTTTTACTGAAGAGCTCTTCCTAAACTCTCTTCCGTATTCAAAACCCCTTTTCTAGTCCTTCCAAGTCACAAGTCCATTATCGGCTTGTCGTTTGTTTAACCATTGTAAACTTCGACACCAGTGTACGAGTAGTTACATGTGGTTACAGTATTTTTATAAGGATATGTTACATTTATTTTCACATTTGCATTTGTAAAGATAAAACAGTATAAAAATATTTATTACATATGCACATTAATCCATTCATCGTCTATTTTGGGACTGGTTATTTGTCTATGTAAGAGTGGAACGATTAACATAAAAATAACGAATTATATGTTTAAAATGTAACTATAAAATTAAAATATTAATTTAGAAAATAATTGGCAAATACTATACCCCCACTTTGTTGTTCACGCCAGTGTTTAATTATCTATTTTACCCAATTTCCCTAATATTTTAGAATATTCCTTGTTTTAATTCATAAATGACGTAAACTTCTTTCGTGAATGCGCCTCTTATTTGGCGAACCATATTTCACTGACCACTCCGCACTCGCGCGTTGGTAAAAATTGTTCTTTCGTAAGATGCAAATTAAAAGATATTTGAACATCATCTCGAAAATAGGAATATTGGTTAGTAATAAAAACCTTACAATATCAGAGTAGCTTATTTTAATGTCATTGTTCAAGAATTCGAATATACTCAAAATCTTCGTACCGACTCAGATATCTGAGGGCAACTATTGTTGTCCCTGTAGCATTTCTGACCGAGAATTCGTAAGGTTCGAGACCCGTCGGTGCCGTATTTTCAAGACTAGACAGCTAGGCCAAATTCAGTCGCTGTCTAGTAGAGAACACAACGTTCGATTACTGTGTTCAGTAGTTTCCATGGCTTCTCTGAACAACACCAGGCGAACGCCGGAGCATTATCTGAACAAACAGGTCACGGACTGCGCGCATTGTTTCTTCTCTTCATTGCCCCTCCTACCCCTTACACACACACCTTACACACACACACACACACACACACACACATACACACACACACACACACATGGGAGCAAAGACCTGTCCCTAGCTCGATCGGAGCCCCCAGAAGATACCGGGAGGGAGGACCTGCGTAAGCTGAGAGGTTCAGCCCTGAATCTCATGATCTAGCAGGAGAGCAACTCTACCTTCTCCTGTAATACAACATGCCCTTCAGCAGGCATGTCAAGGTCGGGAAAGGTGAAAAGCTTACTAAATCACGTTGGTAGTGCGTCCAACGAAATGGACGCGAAATTTAAAAGTAAGGGGTGTACAAATCTCTCCGGAGTGGCGGACGTCACTGGATACCTGGTCCATGACGGTCTTTAAGGGATGTCATTTTGACAGTTATGGTCCCAAATTATAGCTACATTAATTCCCATTTTTCTTGAAGGAAAGTAAATAATCTATTACAAAGAAATAATACATCATTTCGATTTCAAATTCTCAGTAGAGAGTGAAATTAAAACATTGAATCTAAAGTATCTTGATTTTGAAATCGTGTTTAACACTCAAATATTCTCAAATATTCTTGTCATTTAAAAGCGCTGTCCATCCCTAAGCGAGAATTGTTAACATGTAGAAACTTGTTGATTTATTTCACATTATTGCTAAATACAATAAATTTTGAAAGAATGATTTAATAACTCATGACAAAACAAAAACAAGGAAAGAACTCGCTTTCCAACATATTCCAGTTACTTAACAACGATGTTTATGCAAGGAAGAATTTAGTATGAAAATAAATTTCAAATAGTAATAAGTAGTGAAGAATATAAATATAATACAATTCTCAGTTATTTGATAGAAAAATTCTGTCAAACATATTTTCGTATGAAGCCACTATTCACCGCCTTGCGTCGCTTCAGCTTGCTCATGTACACTCCTTTCTGGATGGAGGGGGGAGTGAGTAAGGAGTCAGGGGAAGTTGCCCGTGCTGGAAGGAGCGCCCAAGGCGAGCAAGTAGCTCGTGCGGGCGCGGCTTGAGGTGCCTGCACTTAGTAACAGGTCTAGTGAACATAGAAGGTGACGCGTTCGGAAATACAAAGAAATTAATCAATGGAACAAAAAACTTCATTCAATTCGTGAGATTCTTACCAAATGTTTGCATTTCAGTGCAATCGAAAAACATTGCAACGTGATTTCCAGTTTTTTTCGAATGTCTGACAGAATGATGCGATGTTGATGGTAATCTCGTTTTTGACGAAAGAAAAATGCGCTTCTTCCTTCCAAAATCGGTTTTCCAATACTAGCGTTTCAAAGCGGAGATCGAAGGATTTTCTCTTGGAAAGAAACACTGCCGCTGTCCTCCAAACGGCTCGAATCATCCATTTACTTAAAAAGATTCGCTTTAGATCCCGCTCTTGGTTGGTGCTCGGGGAAAACGATTGGTCGTTTTCAGGAAAATTTTTCCCCTTCATTGGCTCTCGGGGGGAAACAATTGTGGTTGCAGATCTTGTCCGTGGTTATATTTAAGCAGGTTTTGCTTTGATATGTCTTTAGTATGGGATAAATTCATATCTTTCTGCTTTCTGTATACATATAATAAATATTATGAGGAATTAAGAGGGACCAAATTTGTTTTTCTGCTTTAGTGATATCATGTCAAGAGGTAGCTACATTAGAGTTCACGCGAGAAGTCCTATTTACAAATTTAATTTGTGTACACATTTATGTATGTAGTATTTACGTACGATTTAAACGCTTCTAGACATAATTAGGCTATGTATTGACAAAATTAGCATAGTTTTCTTAGGAAAATCCCATGAATCCCTGTTTGATATTACTGGAAAATAGACATAATGAATTGAAAGTTACAAAGTACCTAATTTAGAATTTCTCGCGAGATGTAACGAAATAAATGTTATGCTTTCATTCAGTAGAGTTCGAATATCAAAAGGGTTCCATTATACAGAGTTAATCATACGAGTTACATGTTACAAAGTATTTATAGGAACTATTCGAGTAATGTATAATCCGCTGTGAAGTTAATGTGGCGTATTATCTCGAGTAATTTGTTAATACTTGAAGTGGTTATTCTAAGGTGAAATTTATGTCACCAGAAACTCCAGACATCAGATCAATAATGTAACAAATAAGCCCTAATGATGTAACATAACAAATACTTGCTGAACCTTACGATCAAATTGTACAAAAAGGAAAATCTGTTCAACAGAAAACAAGTTACAACAGAAAAGTACTACATATACCCTAAACGTAAAATTCCAAAACATTTTGTTTCATGTCTTTGAGTACTTACTCTCCAAAGCTGATAAAGAGGGAGATTTACAAAATCTGGAGCAATAAGTCACTATTCACTGGGAAGAAAGTGTCCATATTTATGAAAACGTAATTGAAATGTTTCTCTTTTACTAAGATTTGAACATGTATCTTGTAGTAAACTATGAAAGGAAATATTCTACACAACTTAACATAAAAACGTAACATTTTTATTTAAAATTGTTAATATTCAAACTTAAAAATCTCACTACCTTTGCTTCGCTAACTATACCCCCCCACACACACACACACACTCATACGCGCTAGACCAAGACTATGTTGAATAAGCTCTTGACTTGGCTAATCAACGTAATGACCAAATGACAATAGGTACGCTTTTATTGTATTAATTTTACAATTTGATTAAAGTATAAGGTTTATACTTTAAAATCGGTTGGTTGTAAAATGATACGCAGCCCACTACCTTTCATTTAAATGAAACTACACTAAATTTAGTTGACCAAAAGGAACCATTTTTTTCCCGAAGGAAAACCTTGGGTGTTTTAAATGCAATTGTGACAGTGGATCGGAAGTGGTGTGCGCAGCACACAATAGTTAATGCAAAATGACCATCGAGTTCCACGAAATGTATTTTGGTGCGAGAACTTCCGTGACGTTTTCCTGCAGCTGAGCATTGTGTTCTCGTGACAATTCCCGACAACCCGTTGCACTTCCGCTTCCGTCCAAACGCTCCGCTGCGACGTGTTTGTCGAGGGTCGTTAGCCGGTCGGGCGAGCAGGCGGCGGTCGCTCGCAGCTCCATCCGATTCAGTGTGTGCAACAAGCGCGGCGCGGCGCGGCGCGTGCGGCGCGCGCGAGTGTTTGGACGGACGGCCGTCCGCTTAATTCGCTCTCGGCTGCAAGTGCACTCGCTCACTTGCGCGCGCCCCTTCCCGGGGGAGGGAGAGGAGAGAGGAGAGAGATGAAGAGGAGAGGAGAGGATGAAGAGGAGAGAGGGATGAAGAGGAGAGAGGAGGGATGAAGAGGAGAGAGGGAGAGATGAAGAGGAGGGAGGGAGAGATGAAGAGGAGAGAGGGAGAGATGAAGAGGAGAGAGGGAGAGATGAAGAGGGAGAGAGGGAGAGATGAAGAGGGGAGAGAGGGAGAGATGAAAGATGTTGGAGAGGGATGGGGAGAGATGATGAGGGAGGGAGATATGATGAAGAGGGAGGGAGAGATGATGAAGAGGGAGGGAGAGATGAATGAATATTGATGCCAGTCACTTGAGGTTTTGAGGTCATTAGTCCCGTATGTGTCTTATATGACGGGGGTTAATTATGTTCCTCCCCTGTTGGAACGTGAAATCCGGCGCCGACTTTCTCATCAGCTTGATGGTGGAATTTGGCTGCCATAAAGTCACCGGGTCCTAGGCACAGTTGCTAAAGTTCCGATTGTTAAACGGCGACCATCCTAAGATAGAAATGCTTTTCATTTGCAGGGCGTTTCGGTCGCAGTAAGGTAGTTGTGACGGTTGAGGCTGCCTAGAACGCGGCCTTCTCGTGGGCAGCCGATTTATTGCGTCCGGACGCGGAAGCCTACACTTTCATCAGCGTGCGGGATTATCCCTTGCTTATTTCATCATCGTGTGGGACTATCGCGATTGAGGGCATTGCCCTAGTCCGGGAAATCCCTACGCTCCAGAATGATCTCACAACATGTCTGGTAGTCCAGTGCTGGGATGTGTGCGTATGGGGGAGGGGGTGAGGAGGGGACACGGGTGGGGGAGAAATAGTGCCGTGACATGTAGTTAGGGTTAAGCTCTGGCGTTCGCATGAAATTGATCGAAGACACCACAGAAACTACTGGAAGGACGAGCTTTTTGGAGAAAGCAGTCTGGGGTTCGAGGTTTGTCCAATAACGATCAATAGAAAAATTTAAAATCTAGAATTAACCAATCAACAAAAAACATTCATAGAATGTTAGACACCTATAGTGTTAAGATGCATTTGCGAGAAGGAACAAACCATCCCAGAATAAATTACGAAAAGGACAGAATATACAGAAGTGTAAACATTGGCATCGCATTGGCTGAAATATTATTTATATGAATGCAAGATTTATGGAAAATATGAAGTGGAATACTAGTTAAAATTGGTTTTGAAAAATGTAGAAAAGCACATTAAGGGAAAATTATACTGAAGTAAACAGATAATTCTAGGATATGCAATAAGCGAAATTGTTTCTACGAGAGTAGGTAGGAGAAATAAAAAGAACCGGCGAGAAAAACAATTGTGAGCGCGGCCCATGGTTACGCAGAATTGCTGTGTACAGAACACATTCTGCTGCACATTCTCATGGGAGCGCAGCAACTTTTCGCCAACATTTCAATTAGCGCTAGATCTCATTTATGTAAAAGCGCACCCGAGGAGGGAGCGTTGTTTAGTTCCGTCAAATTACGCTCGCAGCAGGTTTACGCTTACGCCTGGTACTAAGCGTTGCTGTTTTCACTAAATCTAAAGTTCTTTTAGTCGCGCCCTCTTTTTTCCTTCTTTTTTTGGATGCGTTTTGTAACACTCTACTCATTTACGTACTATGGAGACAAATATGATACGTAAATACGTATGCTACGTAAATTATTTTTCTTATGCACCAACGGACCGGGATAGATCGCTCAGGCCATCAACTGATGTGACTACAGTGCCTCTGACTGGGAGGCCCTAGGTTCGAGTCCCAAGGGTGGCAGATTTCCGACACTAGCTTGTCAGTTATGTCGAATTCAGTCGCTATGTGGAAGATAATTCTAGCGGCCGACTGCTCTGATCGGTAGTTTTCGGTGGTTTGTCCGGTCAACACCAGGCAAATACCGGAGCAGCACCCTAATAAATGGGTCACGGAGCGTGCGTGATCTTTCCTTCTTCTTCCTTGTGCTATCCTCACCGCTCACACAGACATTTACACTAACATGCACTACTACCACACATGACAGGAGACCGGTCGGGGACTTAGAGCTTGTCGCGGTTGGGGCGGTTCCCTGCTGATGGGAGATACCTGGTTGGGAAAAACTCACTAGCCGATGGTAGGTCGGCGCCAAATCCCGCCATCCAGCTGAAGAAAAATACCGCCCCCTACCGAGAAAAAAACATGCACTACACTTACAGGACCAATGACCCTAATAGTTGACGCGCTCGGAACTCAATTAAACACCAACGGACGCAAATTTGTAGATTTTGTACATGTTTTCCCTTCGATATGTGAGCTCACAGTGACAGATTCTGTGCAATTGAGTTCAAGAATCGCAGCTATTTTTAAAAACCTGAAATGTCTTCCATCTTAAAAAACACTGTTTTTTTCTGATCTGTAGGAAAATTTAAGGATGAAACCTAATGATGATCGGTGGTTGTTCAATGTAATGTGTGTTGTAATACTCAAGAATTATTAAATCTCAAAATCTGCAAACCGTTGATAAGGAAATATGTCTCAAAATCTTCAACCATGCTGTACATAATAAATTAGTTACATCAAAGTTTGTCCTTCTCATTCGCATAATTTTGAAATATGGTAGCGTAGTCCTTTTACGATGCTGTAAATTGTTCATAAGTATGTTATGCCGTCGCGTTGTTGCCCCATTAATTTTTGAGGGTTTAGAATCACTCCCATAAAACACTAATAAAATGACGGTGAGTAGTAAATTTGATTTGAGTTTGGGCGCTGTTTAAGACCTAAGCTTGAATAGCCTGTTTTATACGGTGCGACATGTCTATAAAAGCAGAGAAATAGTTAAGACTATATCTAACAACCTCCCAAGTTATGCGCACTTGTCCGTATTGACCATATAATATTTTTATGGATTTAAGACTTTTTAAGACGGTTGGAAGAGAATCAGAGATGTGATTGACAAGATTTAATGAATTAACCAACCACCTTCATTTTCATTTACCACTTACGTAAAAGGTTAATCCTTTGATTTAGTGAAAATAATTTTAACCCAGATTAAAAACAAAATTGTAAGTAAGGGCAGTGAACAAATAGAAAAACGCTGATATATGGGTCCCTGTAGTATAAACAAACGCCGGATCAGTCAGTGTAATTTCGGGATGTTACTGCGTTTTAGACATTTTTAGTTTAAAGTTGATTAAATCCTTTTTCATTAATACTTTTTTAATCGCTTTGTATTGTATCTTCATATTCATATACATCTTATAACCGATATTAAAATGGTGCTTTACTACTACGTAAAGTAGAATTATTTTGTTGTAGAAATGTTTTCTCAATCATAATTACTAGATAAGTATGACATAATATGACGAGACATTACCATTTTCATCCACGGGTACAGTTACTATTAGGATTAATGGATAACTCATCGGTAACTGAGACATTATTTTGATTTCCCATTTATCTTCTTTGAAATGCCCCTGTCCGCTAATTCTTCAATTTTCAGAAATCTTCAATTTCGTCCCAATTTTTTTCTGTTCAGGTTTCTCAGACTTTATTTTTTGCTAAAAAGTTGATTATTTTAAAACACTCGGGAAAAAGTTTCTTTCTGAAAATATACGTGGAACATTAAAGTTTATCATATTTTTAATTTCCTCGGATCGTTTCAGCTGTAGTCCCGATCTCTCGTGTGTTCTCTGAAAGAAACAATAACTAATTGTGAGGAAGTAAGATAATTTCACTTGTTTACCAAATAAATCTTCATTTTTGATTCCATCTGCTGAGTTGGGAGAGTTATAAACCCATCGAAGAACGTCGTCAGAACTATATTCTCATGGTGACTAAAGAACACGTAAAACCGAACTATTCAGTTCAGTACGAACAGTTCTAATAATTGATTATCTTTCCTGGTAAGAACTTATGTAGCCCTGATAAGCCTTACTGTCCCTCGTGCATTGTAGGAAGAGATTTGTAGTTCTCTTCGCGAACAGAAGTAAGTATAGGTGATATTCAAACACATCAGCATTGTTCCCGAGACGCCCTGTTATATCCACACCCACAATCCGAATTAAACCATACAGCGGTAAACAGGCTGTCTGCAGTGGTCAGTTTCCATTGCTCCAACCGAAACCTCGGAATCTGCTTGCTCCGCACAATACACCGCCCATTGCCCGCTACCCATCGCCCATCGCTCGCTACCCATCCCCTTCCCCCGCTACCCATAGCCCACCGCCCGCTACCCAGCGCCCTCCGCTCGCTACCCATCGCCTAACCCACTGTTACCCATCGCCCACCGCCCGCTAGCCACGGCCGCTACCCACCACCGCCCGCCACACTCCACTCCCCGTTTGCCCTACCCTCTTCCCCATTCTCTTTCCTGTCCACTCATTTCTTCCACCCTCCTCCCCAGCCCGTTCCTCATCCTCCCACTTCCACCCACTCCCCTTCACCTTCCGACCTCCTCCCAACGCACGCAGCCCGCGGCCAGCTAGCACGCCATGGCAGCAACAGGACGCAAATTAATTTCGCGGTTAGCGGGCATTTCGCGGGCGCAGATTCAATTTGCGCGGCTGCGCGTGGGGAGGGGCGGGGCGGGGCGGGGGGCGGGACAGGGGCGAGTGCGTGGCGGAAAAGCTGGGCTCGCCGCAGAACCCGCCCGCGACGCGAGAATGGGACCGAGTCGCAAGTGCGCGTTGGCGAACCCCGTTGCGGTGTGAATTGCTGTTGTGGCTTACGCCCCGCCGCTCGCGTGACGATATGTACAGTGCAAACCTGCAACTGTACTGCTGCAGAAACTATAGCCCCCCTGAGAAACGGTGTTAAGAGAACGGAGCGTTGTTGGTGTAAACTGAACAAGTTTAATCTGATGAAGATAATAATTAAAGATGTAAACAGAATAACGGATGAAGATGAGCCGTTCAGTGAAAATAGAAATTAAATGGTAAGAAGTTAAGAGATTCAAGTGGGGTTTATGTGAAGATAATGAGAAATGGATAGAGGATGGAGTAGTTAATAACAGTTATATTATTTTGAGCACTGAAAGAAATATTACAAAATTAACTTGCAATATAAGTTAAGAAAGGTTTAGTCAGATATTTTACTACTTGAAAAAACCCTCTAAAATCACCGTCATTATTTTTTATTCTTTGATTCTGTTAGGTATACATACAATATTAGGAATCCAAAATAATCGTGGTACTCAACGAATTACAACCTGATAGCCATGTTGAAACAGCTATTAATAGACGAAAGGGTTTCGCGTATAAGAAGATTGCGCACCGAGGAACAATGTCGCCCAAACAACGCCTACGCCGGTCCATCTGTCTTCGTTTCAACGCAATTAATGCGGGCGCTTGTTCCGCACAATGCGGCGGTGATCCATCGTCAGACGGAGCCTCGGGGCTCTGCGAGGCGCCGCCGCTGGCCGCATCGCGAAGGAGCCAGCGCACATTGTCTCGAACTGGGCGAACGCTTAACTAAAAGGGAATAACAGAATGTTATTTCTATTATTACTACTTACTATTATTATCATTTATTACTGTTTTATGTTAAAATTATTCTTCATTACTATTAATATTTTCGTTATTATTTTCGCGTTTATCTTATTTTCTCATTTGCGAGATGTGTGGGTGATGTCTATAAAATGATTTAGAAATCTTTTTCAATTGAATATTAGGTAACTCATAACAATTGAAGGGGTGAGAGGTCAACAAACCATTGCAGTTTTGAGATACTGTTGAGTTAATACTTACCGGTGGCGTGTAGACCATCACGCAACTCAGGTATGTTCTGCCATCAGTCGGGGGAATTTGAAACTTGTATTAGTAAAATAGAAGTAGGAGCATTCTGCTTTTCTCATCTGACGAAACTCAAAATTGTAGCTTGTAACAATGTCTCAGTTTTCTTTAATTGTCATTATGCAACAGGACTAATCACAAGGAGACAGTGCTCTTTAGTCGAGAATGGACGAAACCTTCACAAAAAGACAATAATAAAATATGCATTGATTTTGTACGTATTAAAAATGCCCTTTCAAAAAATGTTTTGAGTTCCGTGTGAGCGACATCCCTAAATTCTATAGAAATGCTTTGTGATAGAAGATTGTAAAATACATAAAATTATATTACATCATTTTCGTGGACTATGCTCGTCTCGCTGAATATCAATGTAATAGAAAGTTGACATTGAGATCGTAGATCTTCAAATTTTCATCTAAATTAAAAGTTTCAAATTTTTACTTTTAAAAAAATGTTCATTACATTTCCGTGAGAAGCTGAGAAAATAATGTATTCTTCTAATAATACCATCATTCTCTGTTAGATGATTTTGTTCCGGAAAACTTGCCTCAGTCCATACTGTCTCTAACACTGCGAAAGGAACGCAACAAAATTGATGCATGAAATGAAAATCACTATATCTCTGGCGATAAACCTCCTGGACCAGTGCAAACACTGCAGAACAGAGAAACATCGGAAACAATTTCTTGGACATTTCTGAAACTATAGATTGCGTGCTTTCTGCGAGGAATCTCTCCATTGCTATGGAAGTCGTGGCGTGCGGGCGGCTTGGGGGCGGGGGGGCGGGCGTGAGCGTAAACGTGGGGCTGCAGGCTCGGCGATGTCGCCACGCGGGGCTTAGTGTTCCGGCCGGGGCCCGGAATTAGGGCCGGAGCCTCCGGGGCTGCCCGTCTCCGGGCGGCAGAACGGGCTTTGCATGCGCCGCTTCCAGGCGCCCTCGGGCCCCTGCGGATACCGCCGACGCAACCCGCTTCACCGCTGGGGATCGCCCTCCCTGCCTCTCCGCTAACGCAATAACAACTCCGACATAACCAGCTACACAATGTACACTACAATGCAAACTGACGTAATAAATTGCATTATCATAAGTGCGATAAATTAATTAACTTCTTTTTCGTAATGCTGTGCTCTTCTCATCGGCTGAACGTAATCCGAAGAAAGAAAAGCCACTTTTAATGGTCAGCGTCCGTTAAGGCCTTTACACACAGCCGTCCATTAACAACAATCGAAACAAAGAAGCTGGTACTAAATATGGCGTTTGAATGTACCTATTCCGAACATAATATTTCTTGTTCATATGAGTTTTGTTTTTTAATAAGAAAATGGTGTTATATGTGGAAAAATATTGAACGATACAGGGCCGATAAAGCAAACATTCTTGGAATTTTTACTCAATGGCATGATTAACTATTTATTTAAAAAAAAGGAACAAATATGAGTGCCTTAGTATTCTTGGGAGCTACATAAAAACCATCGCAATCACATTAATTGCTATATTTTCATTCCCGTATCGACGTCCTTCGGCCAATCTTTGTATGCGCCGCCTCCAGACGCCCTCAGGACCCGGCGGATACCATCGACGCAACCCGTCTCACCGCTGGGGCGCGCCCGCACTGCCACCTCGCTAACGCAATAACTCTGACGTAACCAGCTACACAAAGTACGCGACAAAGAAAACTAACGTAATAAATTGCATTATCATATCTGTGATAAATTCGTTAACTTACTTCGTTAACTAACGACGTCACTCGTACTTTTATCGACAAATCCTTTTATCTGGGCTACCTTCATTTAATTTAATTATTAATCGAATTACTCAAACCGATTATTCGGATTGTATTGGTTGAAATATAGCGTTATTGTCTAGAAAAAAAGTGTGTTTATGAACGGATTTGGTGGATTTTCACTTAGCAATTGAAATCCATCATGCTTCTTTCTCTCAATTTTAATTTGTTGGTGGATGAGTATCAAATAGTATTCGTCAGGCATAAAAAGCCCGCTCATTGGGATCATGCAATGAATTCGGTTATCGAGGATTGTTTTGATGACTTTAAATTTCGTGGCATAGTAAAGCGTGCTGGTTGGTTCATGAGTAAAATTCTGAGCCAATTTCCAAGAAGCTGAGGGAGAGAGAGAGAGAGTTGCGAGGAGACTTCCAGAAGTCTTCCTGACTCCTGAAAATCGAATCTTCTTATCGTAAGTTCGCTAATGACTTGGTAACATGTTACAATTTTGCATCCTCATTCGCCTTGTAGGACCGCTATCCTTTCCTCTGTACAACGTCGCCCTCCGACATACTAATTTTGGCGAGTAAAAGGAATCATTCCCTTAAAAATGTCAGTCTCTCTTTCCTTTCTTCCACAAGTACAATATATCCTAAAAACAATATTGTTAGTTTATTTAAGGTTATTAATATGCATGTATGCAAAATTGTCTAAATATCTCTCAAATTTTCATTAAAATGCTTTGTAGCTAAATTAAGCCGTACACTTAATTAGATGCATTAATACTTTATTAATCTATTTTATTAATATTTGAAGACATATCTGTAAATACAATTATACAATCTTTTTAGAGGAGATAATTTTAATTATTTAATTAAATAACTAAAGTAAATATTAATAAAAATTTTATTACGTTCCGCTTTTGAGCTGATTAATCGTTACGAGTATGTTGTAAGTATACTAAGAATGCATAGGACATAGAGTACGGATAATTTATTTGCTGTTATTACTGCTTACAAACACAGCTAACACGCTACACAACAGCACTGTCACGTACATTCTATATGCACTAATATTCTTCGGAAACATACCAGACAGATGCCTTGGTTTTCCCTTTACTCCCCTCCAGTAGCCACATTCAGGCTGGCACTCGCTGTTCCAAAAGCCCGCTGACCAGAGAGATCAGAGCTCGGCCTCCTGCCTAACGAGCTATTTACCAAGGAGCGCGCGTTGTCCAGCGGAGATGCCCGAGGGAGGCACGTCCCGGGGCTCGCGATCTGAGCCCCGCCAACCAACCGGTCACCCAGCCATCCACCTCCCCGCCACCCCGCCACCGCCACCCCGCCACCCCACCACCCCGTCACCCCACCACCCCACATCACCGCCACCCCGCCTCACCGTCACTCCGTCCCACCGCCACCCCGTCTCCCGCGCCCCGCCTCACCGCCACCCCGCCTCACGGACACCCGGCCTCACGGACACCCGGCCTCACGGACACCCGGCCTCACGGACACCCGGCCTCACGGACACCCGGCCTCACGGACACCCGGCCTCACGGACACCCCATCCTGCCATCTCGTCATCCTGCCATCTCGTCATCCTGCCATCTCGTCATCCTGCCATCTCGTCATCCTGCCATCTCGTCATCCTGCCATCTCGTCATCCTGCCATTTCGTCATCCTGCCATTTCGTCATCCTGCCATTTCGTCATACTGCCATTTCGTCATTCTGCCATTTCGTCATTCTGCCATCTCGTCATTCTGCCATCTCGTCATTCTGCCATCTCGTCATTCTGCCATCTCGTCATTCTGCCATCTCGTCATTCTGCCATCTCGTCATTCTGCCATCTCGTCATTCTGCCATCTCGTCATTCTGCCATCTCACCGACACTCTGCCATCTCGTCATTCTGCCATCTCGTCATTCTGCCATCTCGTCATTCTGCCATCTCGTCATTCTGCCATCTCGTCATTCTGCCTCTCACCGACACTCTGCCACACCGCTGCCCGGCTTACCAGCTACCAAACAGACGCCTTTGCAAGTGCTATTTACGGTCGGGCACAAGGGGAGCCGCAACTACGGCTGACACTGGGGACTCCATGCATAGAGGCAGCGACGGCTACAAGATGATGAAAGACCTGAGAAATCTAGTACGTGGGTTGCCTAGTACTGTCATCTGACTGGAGTTCTGCATCATTACTCTAAAACGAGATATGCACATTTTTTTTATCATCTTATTTATGCATGAGTAACAATTCTTGGTTACCACGCATTTATAAATTCTAAAATATCATAAAAAATGTGTTAATAGGTGTTTTTAAATACGTGTAAAATCTTCATACAATTTCATAATACTGATTTCGTACGCTCGTAATGGAAAGTGTAAGTATAATAGGCAACCTCTTATTCCACACAACTTTGTAACGACTTCGGGAAGAAGTATTCTTACTAAGAATTAATACGTTTTGATCAGCTTATGTGATATCTTTTCTTTCTAATCATTAACATTGATTGGACGAATTGCATATCATTTTTAATTAGATAATAAAATTTTTCTTATTTTCCTTTTTGTTTGCCGTGTTTTTATTCCCCATTCTCCTTCTGGCTCGCTTCTGCGCGGTCCTTCTTTCGTCTCCGGAGGAGGTTCTGTAGAAGTCTCTGAACGCGCGGAGACCCTCCGTAGGAGACAATCTGCGCAATTACGAATCTGAAAATGAGAGTTGTTTTGCTCTCAGACGTCGTTATATTGCCTCTCCAATGACCATCCTGACAATTTTCACTCACTTAGCAAGTTGTTCTCTTCCCAAAACGAATAATCGGTAATTGCTTTAAGCGAAGTGCTCGCAGCATTACGACAATTTGAATTATGCCTTCTTTTGAATCGGGCAATGTCTCATTTGCGTTTCCTCATTCACATTCTCATAGTTTTCACTTTCATCTCTTTGTTCCTCTGACTGGATAAGTCTTCATACTTTGGTGTAATCTCTGTAATTTTTCTTATTCATTCGTCTACATTTCATTTCTTCCCCTTCATTCTCCTTTCAGATGTTTTTCCTCTTTTTTGTGTGCGGCAAGTGTCTCACCCCCTGTTAACAGAAACGTGATTATATTGATAATAAAAAATCTTAATAATGCTCCCTTAATTGTAGAATGTATGATAATATTAGAAAAACTTCATTACTTACATTTGTGTTGGTCAGAGATACCGTTTTGGGAAGATAACAGATGATGTCATTTTTTAGTACGAGAATCTAAATGTTTCTCGAAAGGATATTTTCATTTCAATTCTGACTGCCACTTCTAATATGAGAAGTAGTATCCTCATTCAGATTTCAAGCTACTAAATTACCAAAATATATAATCTGCGTTTAAACTATGAATCCATGTACTTATAGAAATACTGTACCACTGCTAAGACGTTACCACAGTTATATTACCTACGAAGAGACCTACATATCCCATTTGTATATAAGATTATTGCAAATTTGAAAGCCATTTGCCTTCAATATAACTTTACAGGATTCACTAGACTAATATGTGGATCAATGTAATTAGAGCCTCTTCCAATACCCAGATAAATAACTATATTTAAGTACATTTCAAATATTCGATAAAAGCTTTTGCAGATTTTCTTGTTTAAACAAACAGCGACATTCCATGCATCTTTTGCAAGCCGTAGTGAAACAGTACTGCGTTATTATCAGTTTTACTTTCTGTAGAGCTCTACGGTGTAAATAGAATGAAAGACTGATGTACAATAACGTAACAAAAGAGACAGCATGTATTCCTGTTTCACATGTTAAAAATTTAATCGAAGTCAAATCGAATGAAAACATTAAACAAATGCATTTAATCTGTTCGTCAGACGCTTGTTTCACTCACAATTAGAAGCAATGTAATATTAAATTAAGTAAATAAAATGTAATTGTGTTATTGAATATCTACTGTAATTTACTGGACTTCCATTAAGAACAAATCATAGTTTTGTTATTGACAAATCATATGCAAATGAATTATTCCTTACACGATCCAGCACACTGAAGCTATTTTAGTTAATTATTGTGGTCAATTTGACGATTATATCTCCCTGGCTGTTGCTATTGATAAACGAAGCTGTAAATATGGAAAATCCGGGCTTTGAAATATTTTAGAGTTGTGAAAGCGATGTGAAAAATTTTGCAGTTCATGAGCACTCGGTGATGAAATAATTGTAAATTGTCATTCATTAGGGTTCAGTACATTATTAAATGAGATTTTTACGTAATATATAATATTTAAGATTTGCGAATAAAAACGTAGTAAAAGTTTTGCTAAAAGATGGCCAAAGAAGGAAAAAAAAATTCCTTTGTTTCGGTGGTTCATAGAACGCCAGGTCAAAGAAAACAAGAAACAGAATATTAAATCAAAACACACGAATCATATTGTCATTTTATAATAAACCAAACATTCAAAAAAGTAAAGCATGGGAATATATTGCCGACTACATTTTGTGGTTGAAAATTCGCACGTCTTACCCGCAATACCTGCATTGACCTTCGGCGAATACGGAGGCATCTGAAATAGTGATCACGCGAGATTCCACTTGGACGCCCTTCAATGTCACGTTTACTGGTAGAACGTGATTTTCGACAATAGGTGTTGAAAAGAAAATTCAACCGTGCTTCAATTTCATAAATTATTGTAAAAGTTATTGTACATCAATTGTTGTAAAGTTTTAGTTATTTTTTTATTATACTAAATGTTCAATTACACGCGTTAGTAATATCAACGTAAGGGATCTTTTTACGAGGGTCATTCCGAAAATAATGCCTTCTCCTTTATTTGCATGACAACTACAGTAAATAAAAAAGACATCTTAATACGTGTTAGAACGACGTTTTTTGAACACTACACTATTTTCTCTACCGATTGACAAGAGCGTGCATGCCACGTTTGGAAGATCTGTACCAGCCGAGACGGAGAATTCGTACGGCACCATTCCATAAATTGTCGTTTTGTGGCTCAAAATGGTGACAAGTCTCGTCAATAGTAATTATTCGATTAAGAAAACCGCCACCGTCTGCTTCGTACTCAGTCAGAAGTCCCTCATAAACTTCCATTCGGTGCTGTTTGTGCTCCTATGAAAGTGATCGCGCGACTCATCTTGCGCACAATTTTCGGTAACTCAATTTTTCACATTACGTCTAATACAGTGCAGGAAATGATCAGCGCCGTACTGGGAGCGGTAGCTCAGTGCATCAACTGATGTCACTGCAGCGCCTCTGACCGGGAGGTCCTAGGTTCGAGTCCTGACGGCGGCAGGATTTTCGACACTAGCTTTTCAGCTAGGTCGAATTCAGTCGCCGTTTGGAGGAAAATTCTAGAGGCCGCCTGCTCTGATCGGTAGTTTTCCGTGGTTTCTCAGATCAACACCAGGCGAATGCCGGAGCAGTACCCTACCAAACGGGCCACGGACCGCGCGCGATCTATCCTTCCTCTTCCTTGTCCTATCCTCTCCCTTTACACACACACACACACACACACACACACACACACACACACACACACACACTTACACTAACACTAACATGCACTACACTACCACATATTCCGGGAGACCGGTCGGGAGCTTAGAGCTTGTCCCGGCTGGGGCGGTGCCCCGCTGGTGGGAGTGTCCTGGTTTGGGGGAAGCCTCACTAGCCGACGGTAGGTCGGCGCCGGATCTCGCCATCCAGTGGGGGGGGAAGATCACCACCATCTCCCGAGAAAAAAACATGCACTACACTAACTGGACTAATGACCGAAGCAGTTGACGCGCCCGGAAACACGAAATAATCAATCAAATCAATCAATCAATTCAGCGCCGTACAAAGTTCCTTGATTATGATGCGCCTACTTGCGCACTGATCGAGGTGCTCCTCATTTTGGCAGCTGTGCATGAACGACCGCGACTTGATTTGTCTTGCACGTCGCCGTCACCACCGCTCAAACGCACTACCCATCGTCGCCGCACTGTACTCGCATTCACTGTACGTTCTTTGTAAAAGTTCAGCAAGCGTATGTGCATGTCAATACGTACAATTTCCTCCAAAGTGAGAAATTTAATCACACATCTTTGCTTCTCACCTGCGTTTTAGCTAGACGCCATTTTAGCATACTGTCACTATGCTTCTATCCAACAAGTAGTGACGAAATTAAACGAACATGGACGGGAAGAATCGAATTACACTGTGACACTACTCACATTCGTTTTTGAGATCCTAATCCAACGTAAAAAATTGTAGGCTTTATTTTCTGAACGTCCCTTATATATAGAGTAAACTATTATCAGAGCATAATGAATTCATTTGTTTCGTGAAGTAAACGTCCCTTAATTAAGTCTGTTTGCTTACAAATTAATTAATATTACTCGAATATGTACTTTTTCCTTTACATAAACAAAACGAATATTTTTAAAAAATGTATTTTGCGCTAATGTGAGTTTCTTTCTTTTTTATTCTTTCCGTATTTATTATAATGCGCAACTTCTCAAACTCTCATAATTTCGTTGCCAAATCAATTGAACAAGGCAACTCTTGAGTCGTCAGTGACAAAGACGCTGTTTGCGCATTGGCCTCTACCCGCGATAAAGCTTCTGCGTTTAAAACCATTAACCATTGACTGGAACATCCATCACAATGCCACCCTCCTTTATCGAGAGTGCAGATTTGGCAACGTATCCGGAGAGCTAATAAATCAGAGTTCAAGGCGACTCGGAGGCCAAGAACTGGGCTTGCTTTGTTTGAAAGACTGCCCAATTTTTTTAAAGATATGATTCGACAATGTGAGACTTTTTTAACCATTTGAAACTGTAAATCATGGGAACTTCCTGATCTACAACATGTGTAATACTCATAGCCAAAATTCTCAGGGTCTACAAATATAATTAATGGGCAATTAATTACTTATTCCTTTGACCAGATGAATGCGACATTATCATTGACATGTGAGAAAATGGAATTAGCTCATTTTCAAACATTGAGACGAATTTACTAGACTTCCTCACTTTGCAAGTGCATATTCTCTTCACCACTTATAAGAAACCTACTCTATGAATGATTTACTGAGAGTATTCTCAACCCAAAATGTATCCCAAACCGGTTGATAATATCCCTTGAAATTCATGTAATGGTAGGTGATATTTAATATCAATTTTTGTGATATTTTGTTCCATTATCTTTCAAAATCGTGGGACACGAAATTCTTCCAGAGGTTCCTTACGTACATTTTTATGTTCAATATCTCTCATTAGTGGAGCTAAATTTATTACATTCGTATTCATTTAGTTAGTGGTACGTGAAGAGCGATTTTGATTATTTTACATGCGTACTATTACTTTCTCCAAATCGTGGGACACGAAATTCTTCCAGAGGTTTTGTACATTAAATGAATTGAACACAAAATTAAGTTCGTTATGCTACGCGTTCAGAATTCTTGCAAATTCAGTCAGCCTTCATACTGCTCGTTGTGTATACTTCGCGAATGTTCATTCCGCCTGAGATATGGCATAATATTCTGGGAAATACATCGTATAGCTCCCAGACTTTCATATTACAAAAACGAATTGTACGAATAATAACCAAATCCCACCCCGTGATTCATGTAAGCCTCTCTTCATTAATCTAGGAATTTTACCATTACCGTGTCCTTTTATTTACGAATCAGTGGTTTTGTCAAAAATGACTTGCTTAAGGGCGGAATATATTTTCAGAAAATGCCGATTTCTATTACTATAACACTCGACGTATAAATCATATTCATCAGGTGACAGTATCAACAGCTCATTTCAACAAATTCTCATACAATACATGTACATTATTTTACAACACTTTGCCAGATGACATTACACGATTAACTTCAATAGAAAAGTTTAACTCCCACGTGAACTCGTTTCTGCTGCATAACTTTTTCTATCCAAATAGAGACTATACTGAGCATCACAAGAAAAGTAACATTAATTTTACCAATGATACATAATGCATTATTTACCATTTGGACTGTATAAATGAGTATAAACTACCTGTAACAACTATTGTATTACAGCTTCCGGGTCAATGACCCCATCTCGATCAGGTTTTCGTCCAGTTTCCTGATCCATTGAGCAAATGCTGAGATGGCCCCTTGTTTTCTTCTGGACATAAATGTAACTTCATTTTCTGTGCACGTCTTCTAGAATTCAGTGGAAACACAATTCTTCAAATTATCGCTTCCATGTTGTCGCGGCAGGAAGTAATAAGAGCCAAAATGTATTGCTTATTTATCCTTGAAAATAGATTTTATTACATGGGAGTTTTTGTTGTTTTTCTCCTTTCAAAATTCAAAATTTATTGCTTATTTATCCTTGAAAATAGATTTTATTACATGGGAGTTTTTCTCTCTTTTTCTCCCTTTCAAAATTCAAAATTTAAGTAGTATATGACAGTGTAGGGATCACAGAATTTTGAAAATGTGCACACAATTCACTTTTCCCATAGCACGTCATACGCAGTTTTAACTGTTTTTGACGTAAAATAAATAAATAAATAAATAAATAAATAAATAAATAAATAAATAAGTTCTTTACATTTCGCATTTCGCTGGAGGAAGATATGCATTGCTATGAATATAGGGACAATGTCAATTGAGAGGAGATTATTTTCTGAATAGTGCACTTATCTTCCTACCTTTTCCTTTTCATTTTTTTTTCTTTTTTTTCCTTTTCATCTTTCTTCCTTTCCTTTTCCTTTTCATCTTTCTTCCTTTCCTTTCCTTTTCATCTTTCTTCTTTTCCTTTTCATCTTTCTTCTTTTCCTTTTCCTTTTCCTTTTCATCTTTCTTCTTTTCCTTTTCTTTTTCATCTTTCTTCTTTTCCTTTTCATCTTCCTAATAGTTTTTTTATCCCCTTTTCGAATTTTTAACCCCCATTCATATTTTTCCCTAAATTCATTTCCCCCATTTTCATCTTTTTCATCCTCTTGCGTCCTCTCCCGCCTCCCTCTGCTCCAAGCGTTCTCTCGCTTCCTCGTCCGCTGAAGCGGAACCTGCCCCGTTATAAATAGCCTCCGCCGCCCGCTCGCCTCTCGCGCGCTCTCCGGCGCCGATTGATTCTATCAGTTTCCCATTGAGCGGCTTTTCTGCGATTTACGTTAACGCTCTGCGGGAGAGAACCTTTATATTTGTCATCGCGCCCGAACCGCTCGCTGATCCAGCTGCATCTTAACGGGGCTTCATGAATTTTGGAAGAAAGTAAAAAACGTGCTTTCTATGAAACGTAAAAAAAGACATGTGGTTGGTAAGATGGAAAATTAGTGGTAAATATTGTTTACAGCTCTTGGATATACAAAGTGTGCTTGCCATTTCTAAAATCACTTCGAAAACCATGGTTTCGTATTAACAAATCAGAAAAGTCATAAGCAGGTCCGGGATTATTAGGTTTTAAACGACCTTGTTCCTCACTATTGAACTGCATTATTTTAATGTTCAGATCCGTTTCAGTCAGTTCTGAATCAAATAGGTTCTGTAGTTTCTAAAAAGAGAGAAAATGAATTATAATCCTAAAAGTTGCTAAATTGGATTTTTTTGAAACATGCAAAATATAATTAAGAAAACTCATTTCCGTTGATCGGAATTTTACGATGGTCTAGACTCAGCATCTAACATTGCTGATTTCATAGCTATTGATTATATTAATAATAATTTCGTTATAAAAATTAGAAGATGCGTTGCGTTCGTTTAAGTTGTTCCATAGAAACAAGTTTGTAATGTTTCCGTAATTGTTTTAATAAAGTACGTTTTCTATAAAAACTTATCGTTAAAATTTTTACATTTGTGATAATTAAAGACGTTAATGATAAATAATTAAAACGTTGCCATACAGTATTTTCGGTACATTTGTGTTTGCAGTAAATATTATTTTATGTGGGCTGTTGTAATAGATGTCTAAAGAATGTTAGAAATTTCAAAAACGACATTTTTTGCCTTGATATCCATCATGATATATTCAATATCTCGTAATTGGCATTTTAAATATCTGGATTAGAAAGAGTGGTACGTCAATGAAACAGAGAAAATCCAGCCCAGAATTTTACCATTTTGATCGCATTAAAAAAATGAAACGAATACCGCGGAGATAAAGAGAAAAGACTAATTGATCGTATCATCATACTACGAATGTCTATTGGTTCCGTGAAAGATAATTTCATCCAATTATTGATCAGTTTGTTGGGCCTAAACGTGGGCAAGGGTAAATTTCTTTAATCGAATACCATGCTGGATGTTTCTATTAACGAAACGAACCCATTTGCATTTGAATCTGTGCACCGTCCATGCTTTAATATAATATCGGTTTTCACTCTGGCTCTCGTGTGGGCAGCTGGAAAACATCTGCCTCTTTTCCCTCGGACGAGATCGTCTTTCATCGGCTGCGTTCGGATCCAAGTTCACTACGCACCGCCTTTGCTCTAGGCGGCTTCGATGGGACGGGAAGCATTAGACTTGTAAAGAGCTCTTTAATCGAATAACGGTGCAGTTATTGAAATATTTATTGAGAAAGGTCCTTCGGCGTCGCGTCTAGAGATTTGCATCCATTTCAGGAGAGAGTGCTGGAGTTTCTCATGGGATTAGGGTCGCGGATATAACGCGGAGAAAATGTGTGTTGAATTTATGGCAAATTACTGAAAACAAAATTAAGGGAAAACTTGAGAAGATTGAATACGTAAAATTGAAATGGAAATAAGAATGTAAAAAGAGAGAGCTTTTTTAATCGGATGTGGGAATAATTTAATGGCGTACACGGGACACGTGAACAAAACTAGAATGACAGAATTTTCAAGGAGTATGGTAATTAATATATATTCAATAAACATGAATAAAAACGTACGATGTGATGTGAAAGTCATAAAAAAATTAAAGTCGGAGGGACGGAAGAAAAGGAAATGTGATCTAAAAAGTGTGAAGATCAAGAAATATGGGACAAATAAATTGGTAATATCTTGTTGTAATAAAATATGTAATGAGTGTAAAACAGAACGACAATGTAAATTGTATTTTTTAGAACTGAGCCATAAAAGAGGGACAAATGGGTATCCGGTAGGAAAGAATAGAACAAAGGGAATCGCCAGCATTAAACGCGAGATTCATAAGCGACCAAGGAGATTGCTGCAGGGCGCGCATGTAGCAATCTGGCGCGTGATGTGGGTGCGGGCGGGGGGAGGGGAGGGGAGGGGTGGCTGCGGTGGCGGTGGGCACCTGTGGCTGCGTGGCGGGCGTGGCGGGCGGCCAGCCGGCCGGACGACCAGCCGCCTGGGGACCTCGTCACCCACTATCGACCGTGGCTATTATTAGCGGACGTGCCCCGAGCGCCGCCCCCGCCCCCGCCCCCGCCCCCGCTCCCCCGCCAACCTCTACGCACGTCGCCTCGCCGCCCCCGTTGCCCCGTGCTCCGCCGCTGTCTTCTCTTTTCTTGTCCGCCCGCGCCTGCACCGTTTGCGTCCTTGTCCCCGGGGCCTTCGCACTCCTTCCTGACTGCGATGCACTCCTTCCTGCCCTCTCTGACCAATGGCTGTGCAGCTCACTCACTCTGTCACTTGCCGTCCGCTTTCTCTGTCACACACGTTCTCCTCTAAGACCCTTCCAACCCGTGCAGCCACGCCCTCTCTTTCCTTTTCCTTCTCATTCTGGTTCCTTCTTTCCTTCCTTTTAACCTTACATTATTGCTTTCTTTCCTCTCCTTTTCTTCACTGCATACCTAAACCAGTCAGCTCTAGCTCTCGCTGCCCTGATTTCCTATTTTGGCATCATTCTCATGAATTGCCCATTTCCGCCTTGTCAGCCTATGCCCACGTGCTCTGATACCTCTCCTTGAAAGTCCTCGCTCTCTGGAGTCACGCAATTTCCACTCCCACATTGACTCTGTCCGTCTCTCGCACTTTTCAATGTGCCCAAGCCAACACCCTAGCCTGCACTATTGAAGTAAGGAGGTGGTCTTGATGTGTTGCATAAACTATTACTACGAGTCAGGAAATAGAGGTTGTTGTTGTTGTTGTTGTTGTTACATGAAAGGTAGACAGAGGTATCTGTTCAAAGAACATCATACGCAAGAGTATAAAATTAAAAATATAATAATGTACAGATATAATAAAATATAATAAATATGTCCATCTAAATTCATCGTCGTCAATACCCACGATAAATATAGAAGACATTTGTAATATCTAGTACGTATTCCTTTCGTACAATAATGTCATATCTTGATCTCTTCCCCAACTCCGTCACTGACCCATGACTCGCCCTCACCCTAGGCACACTCAGAAGAGTTTAGAGCTCTCGGATTATAGTTCTCATCAAAAGTTCTGTTTTTCTTCATTCCAGCTTTTCTACTATCATCGTTCGTTTAATAACTCCACTACGTAGTATGACACGCTCTCCACAGTGTAGTCGTATCATTTTCATCCTCAGAAGGAGAAGAAGAACATGTAATGATCAAATTTTCAAGATATCATTTCATCATCGCTTAAGGGAAAAATTCATATTTTGGTCATTTAATTTATTGTTGTTGAGACTACGCTTTCCTGTGATTTTTCTTTCACGTTCCTCATTTGTTCAAGCCGTTTCCTATCTCTTATATTTTAATTAACTTCCCTCTTTTTCTCTTTCAATTTCTTTGTATACTTTGCTCACATTGTCAATCTCATTTTTATTAAATTCGTCTTTTTTTCGTCTCGTTGCTCTAGTTTCTAACCGTTCGTCTATTTTCCTTTTTTCAGAGATTTTCATAGGCTTTCAGGTTTCTTTGATGTTTTTCCTTGTTCCTTTTTGTGGAGCTTTCATTTGTCAAACTCACTTTTTTACTTTATTAAAGCGTTTCCCTGCCTCTTTCATTTAGGCTTTCTCTTATTTTATGACTATCACACATCATCTTCTGGCTGTAATATTTTCCAGTCTTTCTCTACCACCGCCGTACTTTGTTCCTTTTATTCTCTATTCTATTTCTGTCGTTATATACTCAACGTTTCTTCATTAACCTTCGCCGGCCACTCGGCGCATGCGCCCCCCCTCGCCTTATTAGTATTTCTATGTCTTCTCGTGATTGCCCGAGGATTTTGCTTAACTTTTCCCTTTATTTCGCGCTCTTTCATTTCTGCCAAACGCGCGTCTCGCTCTCCGCGGCATCAAAGTTTTTAGGGCCACTTTAAAGGGGCGGGCTCCAACTCGTGGCGGTGCCCAGGACTGTTTAATCTCGCTGCCGCGAGAGAGACGGAAGAGTACACGGTTTTCACTGAGAGACTTTTTGGAACATTCGAAATGGGAGTAAAATATACAGTAATGACGAAACAAATTTGTATTTTTCCCTGAACCTGTGAGACTGTTTCACTCGCGTGCTGGGTGTCCTGTTGTAACAAAAAAATTGATTTAGACTTAAACCATTCCCAGATATCGATAAGAAATTATCAAATTTTCCAAACTGTGTAATTCACGCTACGTACTACATCTCTTTTTCTTCTACTAATAAAATTTATTTACATTGCGAGTGTGTACATTACATCCTTCTATGAAAACAAACCAATACTTTCTGAGAAAGAAATTAATTTAACAACCAACATAAGTTTAGAAAAGGAAAGAATTTTACTTCAGTGTCAGCGGTTCAGCTACAAAAGAAGTTACAACTTTTATCAGAAACATCAAATGAAGAGATGTCCAACGATTTGAATAAACTAAAATAAATAATAGCATTTTCGATTCCTGTTTACTTACTCTTCGTTTTATCTTCATTTTCACTTTTTTGGTTTCTTGGATGTTGCATGTTATTATACGCTTTTTTCAAAATAGACATTTCACAATTAGAAACGAAACAATCTAATTTCTTTTATTTGTATAACTTCAATGTCTTCCATGAAATCATTCTAGGACGCATTGATGGTAAGACATTTCTTAATAACTGGTGTGTTAAAATTACAATATATCGTTTTTAACACGCCCTGCGAGAAACGATTTCTCATGCTTGTTTTCCGTGTGTAATATATCTGTAACGATTCGCAACTGTCTATCGTCTTGACGTCGTTCTTGTTTTTTATTTACAAACAAGTGTTATGACAGACTGGAATCCATTTACTTTTGTGCAAGTAAGGTATTTTTAGTTATTTGATATTTAATTTATATTTCTTTACTTGAAGCACTGCGTTTCGCTCAGGATGTGATAAAAAAATAGTATACACAACACGGGCGCGAGGTGATTCCTGTACTCGTCTCTTTGTCGACCTCACTTCGCTCGAACAAGAAACTCGACTCCTGCGTGAATTACCGGTTTCGCGCCCTTGTTACGTAAACTACTATTTTCGTCCTCTTTAAGTTTTATTTCAGTTTTATTTTCTTATTTATTTGCTAATAGTGAAAAAAAAAGATCGCGAACGTCCTCTATTCCTGTATTTATCAAAAATTTTCCATGTACGTGTGATATTAATTATGAAAATTCTCGCGTGGTTTTATGGGTGGCAGACGAAACCGTCTGGATGTTCAGCGCCCCTGGTGGCGGGAATTGATGCAAAACAGGTGCGTAATGGGAAGGCGCGGCGTCGCGTCGCGACTGTTTACGGGGTCGTAAGGTCGTACTAAACGGACATGATGCGCGCCGTAACAGTTCTATTTCCGCCGGGCCGCGGGAAGCCCTAGTTGGCGTCTGCTAACGGGCGAGCGCGAAGACGTCGCTGGAGATTCACGGCGCGTTTTACAGCCTGGAGACGATCGCGGGCGGACGTGCGGATCGCAAATTGGAAACGAAGGCGATGTGGCGATTCTTTGTACCTCTACTTCGAGGAAAGCGTGTCTCATGCGGCGTCTGGAGTCGCCTTCGTGGTATTGGCTTTTCTGTCGAAGGGTGGATTCTCCTACACGAGAACGAAGAGGTATTTGGGGCTACGAATCTATCGGATATTTCTTGTATAAACAAATGTCATCCAACTGTAAACCCCTTTAATTTAAAATATTTTTTCCCGTTACTTACTGTTACCGGATTGGTGACTTTATTTTATTTGAGTCGCTTTGAAATTTATTGGTCATATACATGTATTGTATGGGCATCCACATTAAAGAATATTTACGGCAGAAGCGTAGGCTTTCTCGGCCGGAGTCAGAATTCACTTGACTGTCCGGTAGATGTCGCTTCCTAGGGGCCGATGGCAACGTTTCGACCGTCACGCTGCGACCTTCCTGAGGGTAAAATGCATTTTGTCTAGAGGAAGTTCGCAGAATGGTGGCCAAACTTCGGCATCTGTGCCTAAAACTTGACATCTTCCGGAAAGCCAAGTAGATTAAAATATCTACGACAGTAGAAACTAGTAGTAATATCAATTTTTTTATATATCCAGATAGTCTTAGTGTCACTGTAGATAACTGTGGCGCCATTAGTTAGAAGTTTAGTCCCTATGGGTTTTGTGGAAGGCCAAAGTTAAGCAATTAATTTGTGTAGTATTTGCATTAGGACCATACTCACACGGACGCACATTTATTGCAAATTAAAGCATTCAAAATGGTTATGGTATACAAACCCGTTGTTTTAGTACAGTAGAGGCATTTCAAACTCGGAGCGCAGGGCTGTAAATTCCTGTTGGATATGACATGTCCAACAAGAATACCGCAACATATAGGAAGTTTGAGCTTGATGGCAGATTTATTTCTTCTAAATATCTAATTTACTTTTCCACTCGGACTTGTGGTTTTCAGTTTTGTTTATATCTCAAGTTTTCCTTAACGTGTTTTTTATCGTCTCTTTGAATTAAACTAGATACAGTTGTCTGTCTTCTCATCCTCGGGCATACGAAGTTACTTAAAAAATTTATAGAATTCTTGTCTTAAACTTTTTGTTATTGCTTCTAGGTTTAACCCAGAAAGATAGTATTCAGTTATTCACAACAGTTTTCGCCCCTTAGGTGCCTTGATCTCCTCTTCCACGCATAATATGATTTTTCCAAAATTCACCAAAAATATTCTACAATAATCTTGTTAAAATTGTTCCTATTGATTCGTCTTGTCGAGAGAAATTTTAAGATAGATTTATCACCGTTTTAAGTGATTTAAAACTTGTTTTAACGCTGTCTCGAGACTTACACCTCTTTCAGACACTTTTTTTTGAGAATTAGTTGAGAATCTTCTTGAATAGTACTTCAAAAATGCCCAGTTTTTTGCCAGTGGACCGAAACATGTCGAATGATACGTAAATTTACTTTGCCCCGAATAGTGGATCGGAAGGATTAGTAACACACAGACCCATAGATAGCCGTAAGCTACAAGCACGTTACCCGACGAAGGATAAATTAATCTATTAATCAGTAATTAAAAATTTAATGAGTACCTTATAATTCCATTACTTTTGTTGTTTGAAATCGGTTATGAGAGGTAGTTTTGTTCAATGTTTTTCCAAGTAATTTAATCCCATTTAGTATCCGCTACATAAACTCAAGGTATACTTGCTTAGACTCGTCTCTATTGTGTTGATATTATTGTAGTCGTTTATCAAGTAATACATATATCATCACGTGATATCTCACATACGTACGCATGAAAATGAAATCGAGAATTTTCCAAGTAATTTAATCCCATTTAGTATCGTCATCTTGTTCAATGTGTTGAAATAGAGAATATGTAGCTTCTTTGCTTTATTCATTGCAAGCATTGAATAATTTGCTCAATCAATTGCATTGATTAATTTGCTTCTATTCCTTGGGATTATACGCAGAAAAATTGAGCGCCATCCGGAGGTGGTGAATCGCGGGGCGAGGCTCGGTCTGGCCGCGCGTGGGTGGCCGCTCCCGAAGGAAGCTGGCGGGTGCGCGGAATAACTTCCCACTCAGGCGGCGTGCCCGGCGCGGCCGCCCGCCCACCCACACAGCGCCAGTTATCGAACTCTTGGGAGGGCAGGCGACGGCGGCGCCGCCTACGCAGGTGGAGGGGAAGGAGATGGTGATGGAGTTGGCGAAGGGAATGTGCTGCCGGGAGAAGACTGTTGTGGAGACTGGAGAAGGAAAAAATAGCGGGAGACCATAGAATGGAGTATGTGAAGAATTTTAGCGGAAGGCAGAAAAGGAGAATTCTAAGAGACGAAGGGAATGACGTGAGTGTAGTTAGAAGAGGTGGAGGAGGTAAAGGAGGAGAATAAGGAGAAGACATATTTGAAGAGATGATGCCGGCCCGGAAAATGTCAGTTAATGGACACCTTGAGTCCGTGGCAGAGGTGGCGGCACATACACAGATGAAGGTGAATGAGGAGGTGATGGAGTTCAGAGAGAATGTTCTGACGTGAGAGGAATTCTGTTCCGGCGTTGTAGGGATGACTAAAAAGAATTAAAAATCTGAAGGAGATGGATAAGGTAGCAGAGAACCATAAAAATTTTGGGAGAGCAAAAAGGAAGTTGTATTAAAAGGAAATGAAGTGAGCACAGAAGAGGTAGAGATGGTGGAAAGGAGAAGACTAATGTGAAGAGATGATACCAGCCAGCACAGCGCCAGTTATCGAACTCTTTTGAGTTCGATGCAGAGGCGGCTGCACACACGCAGATGGAGGCGAAGGAGGGATGGTGGAATTCGGGGAGGATGTTCTAGCGAGTGAGAAAGGTTGTAGGATGACCGAAGGATGCAAAAAACCTGGAGGAAGACGAGGAGGAAAAGATAGCGAAGGGCCGTAGGATGGACTGCAGGAATGCGGTATTGTTGTTTTTATATATATATATATATATATATATATATATATATATATACATAATTTTTATAAAAATGTATTTAACATCGATTTATTGAAAACTATGTTTTTTGACATCGATGTTTTGTGCTGACTGGTTTTACGTGGTTGACGTTTTAGTTTCAAATGAAAAATGTACCTTAATAATAAAAAATTATAATTTTCATTCATGCATAATTTGAACATTATTCTGACCAAAGAAGCAAAGTATGAAAAATTAGCTAAATTTCGTCGAAACTGCGGTATATTGTTTTCGTATTTTCCAGTCAGACCATATAAGTGTTGTTAATTGTTGTAATGTTACTATATTTTATCAGTTAAATTTCAATTATAAATTAATAAACACAGCTACAATGAAATGAAATTTGCCCCACCTGTCTGAACATTAATGTCAGAAGTTTTTAAATGCTGTTTTACAAACATCGATGGCTTGGGGATGATAGATTATTAATATCATTGTTGCAATATTGAACATCGAAATTCTGTTGGCAATGTTGCACTTCTAATAAAGTGTTCGGAAAATTTGAGCGGTGATAGAGAAGGAAGAAATGAAGTAGCCTGATATGTACGAGAAGAGATGGAGCGTTTCCGGAGTTGGTTCGAGTGGTGAAGAAGAAAACAGTGAGAGAAGAGATGACGTCGGCCCGCCGAGCGCCAGTTATCGAACCCTTTCAGAGGCAGCCCGCATGTGGATGATGGGGAAAGGAGGCGGCTGTAGGGTTTCGGAGGGAATGTGCTGGCGAGAGAGGGAGGGTTACTGGAAGAGGCAGAAAATCTGGTCAGGGAGGAAGAGGTATCTGGGGGAAGACCAAGAAAGAGAAGTCTGAGGAGTAGAAGAAGGGCATAGGAATGTACGTAGTTCGAAGATGAAAAGGGTTGGGATGGACAAGAGAATGAATGACGAGAAGGTTGTATAGTAGTAAGCGAAGACTCTGAAAGGGGGGAAAGAAGTTGAATGCATCCATCGTCACAGGCGTGAAGACGAATGATCGTGGAGCGACGGCGGGAATGGTGGTGATTAGGAACTAGGCTACAGAATTTCAGAGGGAATATGCAGGAGGAAGAGGGAGGATGACCAGAAGAAGGCATAAAATGAGGAGGAAGAGGAGAGGGAGGGAGGAGTGGGAGAACGAACTGAAGAATGGGAGAATGGGGAGGCGCCGAATTAAGAGAGGAAGAAATCAGAGCAGAATGAGCAGGACGGGTGTTCGAGTCCCGCCGGCGGCAGGTTTTTCGACCCTAGCTTTGCAGCTAGGTCGAATGCAGTCGCTGTCTGGAGGAGAATTCTAGCAGCCGGCTGCTCTGATCGGTAGTTTTCCGTGGTTCTCCGATCAACACCAGGCGAATGCCGAAGCAGTACCCTACCAAACGGGGCACAGACCGCGAGCGATCTTTCCTTCCTCTTCCTTGTCCTTTCTTCTCCCCTTACACACACCTACACTAACATGCACTACACTACCACATATTCCGGGAGACCGGTCGGGAGATTAGAGTTTGTCCCGGCTGGGGCGGTGCTCCGGTTAGGGGGAAGGAGAGTCCTGGTTAGGGGAAATCCTGCTAGCCGACGGTAGGTCGGCGCCGGATCTGGCCATCCAGCGGGGGAAGATCACAGCCATCTCCCGAGGAAAACCTGCACTATACTTACGGGAGTAATGACCTGAGCTGTTGACGCGCCCGGAATCACCAACCAACCAAAGTCGCAGGCTACGTGGACAGAGAAGAATTGCCAGGAGGAGTAGAGGGAGGAAGAAGAGGCTCCAGATAGAAAAGCGCAACGAGAGGGCGGCGCTGGCAACGGGGATGAACGCGTCCGCCGTGTCAGGCGCGGAGACGAATGGCCGTGATAGCGGCGGCGCGGGGGCGGGCGAGTGGTGCGGAGTGCGAGGCGAGGCGCGGGGCCAGGTCTCCCCGGGGAGCTCGTCCGGAGGAAGGTCGCCGGCGGCCGCCCTGCGAACTTCTCGCCGCCTCCACCCACCCCGCGCAACAAGTGCGCTGCTGTCCGCGCGCGCGGAAGGCGGTTCGGCGCTGCCTCGCACAATTGCACAAGCTGCGCGCGACCTGCCCTAGCCGGCAGAGTTATTAACGTTGCTAGTGGACACACACAATTTGTCGGTAACTGAGATGAATGAAACAGAGATAACTGAAATACACAGAAGTGACTGTTTTGTAAACTCAAAATTTTTAAATATTTTCCTTGTCTTTCTGCTCCTGCCGCTTTTGTGCCAAACGTAATTAACCGGTATTTCAGGATAAATGAAAATACATCGGTTTCAATGTGTTGAAATTATTTTATTCAATATTTAGCTTTATCTTTAGGAATACTTGGGGAAATGAATCCGTAGGCGTATCAAAAAAGCGTGATTGTTCACACGTATTCTAGGACAAAATTCAGGAGCAAAGCTTCACATGGACTCATTAAAGTTCTGAGCTCAACAAGAATAAGATATCTATGTATTTTCTATTGTAATGTGCATTCATGGTGTTTGTAAACAACTATAACCTTACACTCGCAGACTTGCCTGCTCCTTGTGACAAAACTACGATCGACTACAATTCGAAGATCTAAATTATAAACAGATGAAGGCAAATAAGCTTTCATTCTATTAATTCACGATTTCATTAATATTTAGTATTTTATTGATCTATAAAATTGGTGAAATATTAACATGCCATAACACGTCTGGATCACGCTACCTTTCATTTAAAGAAATAATCGTGAAATTTGGTTAGGTAGAAAGCTCAAATTGCTTTCTAAACGAAGACCTTAGTGTTTTAAATATGAAGGTAAACGCAAAAGCAGATGCGGTACAAATTCGTAAACCGAGGCTTAAAGACAACCAAATCTTTGTTATGTGTTAATGGCTGTGTGTATTTTTAATACGTACTGTAACACCTTCTCATAAGAATCATCTAAAAAATTATCAGCGACGAAGTGTTGAATTTCTTAACGAATGCCGGTAGTTAAGGGACATTTTTTTCTGTTGCATTAAATCAATGTAACAGAACATAATTACAAAACAATATTGTAGCTTAAGTTTCTAAGATTTTGTCTTCATTCGTTCGCCATAAAGAATATATTACTTTACATGCTCGATTTACACTCTTTCTTTTGACGAACGATTTCGGGAGTTTATGCAATCGCGCGCATGCGCACAGTGGCTCTACCGTCACAGAGACCGTGTGTAATGTGTAATATGTTAATAAAATAGCAAATTATGAAATTTGCCACTATACGTATCGGGAGACCAGTAGGGAGTTTAGAGCCTGTCCCGGATGGGGCGGTGTCCCGCTCAGGGATACCAGATTGGGAAAAGACCCGCAAGCTGACATGTAGGTCGGCACTAGATGTTACGTTCCCGCGGTGGAGGAACACCTCCCGGCTATAAAATATTCTAAACTTACGGGACTAGTGCCCAAAGTACAGTGCGACTATTTTATTAGTGGGTTGCGATCGTGAAAAATTCTACTCGGCTACTACGATGCACTGAACTCCCCTGGGAAAGGGGAGTCGCCCTGCAAAACGTATGGTTTTGTCTTGTTGAATAGTCGATTTGTGACGGCTCGCTCAAAGTTCTCTTAAATAGAAAGTGTTTGAGTATGACACAGATGTAAAATGCGTCAAACCGTTATGTGCGTTGTATCCTTTCTTCCAAATGTTGACTAACGAAGAGCGTAATTACGGTCATTTTCAACAGGACTCCGCAACCCCACTCATTATTTCAGTTTCCTTAAAGGTTTACGCGTCATTTATGGAGACAGAATTATCACACGTGGTTTGTTGCCCTATGCACTGCTGATCTGACTCCGTGCGATTTCTTTCTTTGGAGATTCCTGAAAGATCTCATTTACGCGACAAACCCTCACACGGAAGAAGAATTAAGGCACAATACACAGGAACTCTACAATATCGCAGAACATTCTTTACCGAGTGAACCAGAAATTGTATTATGTCAAAAATGCATCCGAGCCAGTGATGAGTAGTTCCAGCATACTCGTATACTATAATTTGAGTTTAAACTTCCCGGTAGCAAAAATCCACCTTTCCTCGTCCGCAATTCTGCCGCCCCGTCTCGATTTTCCCGGCATTCGTAGTCTCGTTCGCCGACGCCAAATCTCCGCACTTATAAAATGATCGCACTGTAGTTGACACTCGCAAACCAAGTAATCACTGAGGAAGTCATCAAATTCGCCGAATTATTTGATATTCTGTGGAACAGAATTTAAAAAATTATCGTATTTACCTCCACACATATGTAAATTCGTTCCAATGAATTACAAGCCTAGGGATTATATAACTATTCACTTTTGAGATTTGAATTAGAATTTCTTAAATAATGTAATGCCCATTACATATCTTTTAATCGGCCAATAAATTAGAAAATAAAGTCACTTCCAAAGTTTAAATGACAAGATTTCGATTGCTCGATTTAGTTTTCATTAGTGTTCTTGAAACGTTGAAATATCCCTTCGAAATTAATTGTTTTTATCCAAGTACGTAACCGATAGATAAAATTAAATCCAATATGCAATTGCCCAGATTTCACAGAGAGAAGTTCATCTTTACTTAACGTATTACAAATAATTGTTTTCGTTGTTTTGTATTCGAGTAGTGTTGTCAGTTTCCTTATCAATCTTCTTTGAACAGCCTAATCTTAAGTACTCTGAAGGTAATTCCGATTATTTCCAGAAGATTTCATCAAATGAAGTTTTCTTTGACGTTAACAGTAAGGATCAATATGCCTCTTAAGAAAAGTGTAGATAAATAAATCTAATAAAAATTCTTCTTTCTTGGAACAAACATTTAAAGCTTTGGGACTTTGATAACTCCTCTCATGACTGTCTAAGAGAGAATTCAAGGTTCTCATATTCGCAAGTGGTCGTGTTGTTTCAACTGACCGCTGTCATAAAAACAATACTTTAGAATCTCAAGCAAAGAAATTTTGCAACCAAATGGCTTTTTATGAACAAAAATATTACTAAGTTTTATTATAAACATTGATTAAACTATTGTGAAAATCTGCCGAAATCTATCTATGACTATATTTGTAGTAGCAAAAGTAGGCAACTTTACACTCAAACGATTTCCTGATAAATGAGAACAATATTCATAAAATCATCACGTTCTACACATATTTAAGTTTCTGTGTAATTAAACAAAGTTTGTGTCGTCTATAATGCAAAATATCTCAATAACGTGGATGTGATGTTAATAATGCGAAATACATCATTTTTTCATATGGGAATTGCAGAATAAGAAATGTAATGCATGAACGAAAGCGCAACATAAAAATTCAATAACTGCACATCACAAAATAGCGAAAACTATCTGAATTTCCTGACCGCAAAAATATTTTGGCGAGTTTATTAAATTTGCCCCATCTTGAAATTGAGAATTACTGAGATTTGAAAATTCAAAAATGTACCCCTGATATAAGTACGGCAGGTAATTTCAAATTAACTAAATAGTCAGTGACGTAAACACAAATATTTGTTTCTTAGCTTACCGACGCTTCATTACTGTACAGTAGCATGAAGCCAGAAGCATGTACTTAAGACAAATCGAATTACTAACCATACATCTAATTTGCATTCTGATAAAAACGAGAAAAAAAACTATTAGTGAATTGATGAGAACGCTAATTCTTAAATTTATGATTGATTTATGAACTTTAGGATCAAATACCGACAGATCTGCATTCAACCAAAACACAACTATATTTATGATGACTTCTGCAAAATCTGCAGCGGTTCTTTCCGAATCAACTGCCGAATAAATCAATAGCGCATTTCTCAGAAAAGCTGGATTTTTGCATGTGCTGTTCCCTTGGATAAAGGCAGCGATAGAATCCAAATAAATCGCATTTATTCGTACTTTCTACAAAGTCTGAGAGGACAAAATTATCAGTAATTAAAACTATTGGTCAAATCAAGAACAACATGATAGCATTTTTACCTGTCACGGCTCACCTTGTATTTAAACATTTAACCCATTACTTACGGAGACCTCACTCAGTTGAGGCCGCAGGAAATCTGTGGTCCCTACCCCTCCTCCACTACGCCAAACGGCGGGCGGGCAGACAAGAAGCCAACACGAGGGTGCGAAGTGCGCCGCACCGAGCGCGGGGATCAGACGTCAGCTCCAGCCTCTGACGTCATCGCCAGCCGCCTTCGCCGTCATCGCTTGCAGCCGGAAAAACAGTCGCGGGCGGTGCGCTCCCGAAGAGCCCACGCGGAGCAGGTTTTTGCAGGGGGTGCGGGCGGTGGGGGTGCGGGTGGCGGCGGTGGCGCGGGCGGGCGGGCGAGCGGGCGGCGGCGGTGGTGCTGGCAGCGGTGGTGCGGACAGTGGTGTGGGTGGTGGTGCGGTACCACATATTGGGAGGTTAGAGCTCGAACCGGAAATACGGTGCTGTGCTGTGGAGATACCTGGGAAAAGCAAATTTCTCTAATCCCACATACGAATGCGAAAATTCAATACATTCGTACAGCTTGGCGCCGATCCTCTCATTTCAGCGAGCGAGGAACACCGCCACCTCCCAGAATATACTGTCACCGGCAGACTCGATCGGTTGGGCTTTTCAAGTTCTATAAATTGAGAATGCGTGGAGGAGGAAGGATGTTGCAATAATAATTCAGAATTTAACGATAGGTTTATTTCTGGTCCAAAACCAGGAAGTTACATGAGAACAGAAAGAAACTGGGTGAAGAAATTACTATCACCCTACCCGTTGAGCTCAACTTGTTAAATTCTTAAAATTAAACATAATTTGGGCCATGCGCGGCCTCGCTGGCATTAACACAAATAAGAAAAAAATTTAAAAATGTTACAAGTCTGCTTGAAGAGCAATCTCTTGGTTATTACCCAATTGCGTGGGTCTAGGGCATACACAATTTAGTGATTGCGAGTTGATCTCTCGCAGGCTGCTGGAAGGGTCGGCAGGCAGGTCAATGGGGCTCTCTAGGGCGTCTGGAGACAGCTGATGGTGGCGAAGTTTCCTGGGCAGGCTTGCAGGTCAATGGCACCTCTCTAGGGCGTCTGGAGACAGCTGATGGGAGCGAAGTTTCCTGGGCAGGTCAATGGTAGCCCCGCCGTCTTGAGTCGACCGTCTCCTCCGCTCATTCACGAGATACCTCGCGTGACATATTGGCCCGGCCCAGACAGAAGCAGAGGGCCGCAAACACATGTGGGTGACTGGCCCGATACACAAATGTTAACGCTTCGCGATTACGTCGGATTAATGTTCGTGAACGCTCACAGTTGTTCACCGCGGTTGGATAAGATCTGCTACTGTCCCTAAGCAATCTCACGCACAGCAATCGCCTCGGCGGTCAGCCCCATTCCCAGAACACCGGTCCACTTCGCGACCCGTGGTGCTCTTTTCTACCACAATACGTCCTAACACTTTGACGTCTTTTTTCCCAAACTTTCTCTTCGCGTATTCGCGCAGCGCCGCAGAGCTCGCCTCCCCTCCCCGAGTTACCCTTCTTAAGAAAAACGCTCCTCCCCATGTTCCTATAATTCTAATTGGCCAAAGTATACTACGTTCTAAATTTCTCTCGCCCAATCACCATGCGAGGATCTCTGGAAATTTCCACTAGATTAAAATGTTCTGTCTCTCTCTCTCACGCTGGGTGCGTGCACGTGGAGGAATCTGTCAGAGTTTGTAATTTTGAAAGTTATTGCTAATGATAAACATCGGCTAAGAGGCACCTCTCTCTGGGACGAGCGCAGGTCAGGGTTTGTTTATCGGAAGCCCTGGCGCCGGGGTGGCGAGGATCGCGCCGAGGCCGCGCAGGCAGCTGCCTGTCGTAAATTTTCCGCGGGTCGCCGAGAAGGAAGCCCCCGGACGAGTGGCGTCTTACAAAGGCTGCATTCAGTGACCGTTGTTTCTCAAAATGTCATAATCGCATTTCAATAATTCCGTCGATTCGAAAGTGCCGCCACAATACATAACATGTATTACACTTACACCTCAGCAGTTGACGCGCTCGGAATCAATAAATTCTCATTATCCCACCTGAAGTGTTTACCCGACCCTCGTACGAGCCTGGTAACGCGCTGGAAACTCGCGAGGGAGCAGGGAAAGGGCGAGACGCGGGGCGCCGAAGCGTGATCGCGAGGGCGGGGACGTGGGCGGGGCGCGGCGGGGCGCTAATCGCGGGCGCCCGGGGCGTCTAATTGCGCGCTTATTGCCGCCGGATGAAGACAAATTGCGGCGGCGCGGTGCTGCTACCTGTGCGAGCGACGGCGGCTGGAACACGACACCGCGCCCTCCATCGGCGTCTTCGCAGACCACACGCGTGGCCTGATCGCGGGGTTTTATGCGTTCACTTCTGGTTTGTTTGGTGGTGCTGGGATACATGGAGTTGAGTCATAAACAAGAAAAATGGAAATAAAATCTTGTGTGCTCGTTGATACTTTTGTTTTAATTGTAGGTATTTATTTTGTAGAATTCGACATGTGTAACACCCCCAGCAATAGTTTTACCTTTATAAAAAGTTACTTAACTTCATTTACTCCAACTCTTTCGAAATAAGGAATGAAAAAATAATTAATGTCCAAGATTCTCGTGTTATAAAAAGTATTTCTCTCATTATTACGTTTTTTCTTAATTATGTTTTCTCTCATTATTACGTTTTTTCTTAATTATGTTGTATTACTTTAAGGTTTTTTTTTTGTTATCCTTTATTTTCTCCATTTTTTCGTTTTCTTTTCAGTATAATTACTTATTATTCTACATTTAGTTTTTCAAATATTTTTGCATTGAATGTGCAGTAAAATCATGGTCTAATGTTAATAATAATTGTTGGTTGCTAAAATTATAATTAGAATATGAATCAGATGATATGTCATTTTTGAAGTCGAACTTTCTTTTCTGAAAATACCGTTAAGATGTTTTTTTATCATTATGTAATTTTATTGTACTTTGTCCTTTTTTAAATTATAACACTTTCAAGAAAATTGGTTAATTTTATCTTTAATGTGTTGTACTTAAAATCCCTCAATTATTTACTTGTGTTAAAATTATACCTGTTTCCTTTTACCCATTACTTTGTTATTTTTAAAGCAATCTGGTATTCTCTATCTATCTTCGATTCATAACCGCGTTTGTGCTTGTTTCCCATTATTTCTTTCTTAAAATATTATAGTATTGAATTTTGATGTATTTTATAGTTTCCATTATAATATTCTTCTCCATCTCGTAATTTTGTGTCCGTTTTGAATTCCTTCCGTATTTCATCCATTATTCTTTGTGTATTCTAAACTCCTTGTTTTGGGCAGAGTTCACCCCCATTTCATTTGTATATCTTCGCCATTTCATTTTTTTGTTATTACTCTATATTTCTTTTGTATAATTATTTTACGTGGAGCATTTGGATTATGAAATTATCACTGACACAACTGTTATTTCGTTTAAAATAAACCTTGCTATAAAATAATACATCCAATTTAAATATAATAGTAAGTCACACAAATTACCCACGGAAAGGTAACTACTATTTGTACAATTTCAAACCTTGAAAATACTGTTTCATTTAGAAAGTGGGCATTAAAACTCTCGCTAACATTTGTCTCTGAAACAAAATTGGGTTGGAAATAACTTATTTCGCTTTTGCTTTTTATAAACAAGATTATTCTTTCCGTTGCATATTCTCCTTCTTACCTTTCCTCGTACCATATCTGCTCTTTTCTAAGTTCTATACCTGAGATCTTTTAGAATCTCAAGCTCTACTAACAACTGTAAGTGGAATACATGAATCTGTACGGCAATTAACTGAGTTTAAATAATTTATTTTATACAAGGATATCTTTTGTAAGTTATTTTGAATAACGCAATAAATATGTTTTGTTCATATTAAATATTTCATGTAAAGAATAACCTCTATCACAGTTTCAGTTGCTGATAAATAATGCTTCAGAAATATTTATAGGGATTGGGAAAAGAAAATTAAATCTCTTACAAAATTTGAAAAAATATGTGAAAATGGTTGGGAACATGCTTAATAAAAGCACAAAGGCATATTTAAAAGCCTGAACATATCTTGCAAATAGTGAGAAAATATTAACAAATTAATTATGGTGGGAGCCCAAAAGACACCGTATATGGTACGAAGGTTAATATGTCCTTCATCATTCTGATCGTCATATCACAACTTACTTGTGATAATATTAGTTTGTCATCACCGCAGTTCAGTATCACACCCTACTTCAATATAAATTTTTTATTCGTCTCTTAGAATATGGTATTTTTTATGTAATACCAAATACATGATCAGCTTTGTTACTGGACTCCAAATCATTTGCTTATCAAATAGCCCGATTTATATATTACATAAATAAATATTAATATTTGTAGAAAACATATTCAATGCTTGGGTATTCAATGACCTCGACTGTATATAAAATTTCAAAAACTGCAGCGAGTTGTTTTTCTTTTGTCAGTTTCCAGCATCTCTGCGTTTAAATGCATGGTACCTTTAAATTCAAATAACTCTGCGTTATGTTCAACATCGTCAAATTCCTCGCAGTGCTGCAGTATCATAAGAGAAACAATGTGGAGAGAGGAATATTGCGCAGCCTTTGAAAGTAACATCCCTCTATTCCACCTCCTTTCTATGATACTCTTAATACCACACATCCGCACTCGTACACACAGGATCACCTTTGGTTGCTTTGTAGATCCCGCAGCATTTACACTGAGGTATCTCCATGAACCACACGCAACGGCCGCCCACAGTGCCGCTCAGACAACGAGGGCGCGCGGCTTTCGGCTCTTACGGCCCCTGCGGCCCCGCCCCCTCAGCTTCCCCCACCATTCGCGCCGTGTCTCGCCTCTCTCCTTCCACGCGCCCGCAAATTACCCGTCGCTGCGGTTGGACCTTTCTCGTAATTCGAGGGCCTCGCGCGGAGCACCCGCCCCCGCCCCCGCCCCAGCCCCTGCCCCAGCCCCGCCCCAGCCCCGCCCCAGCCCCGCCCCAGCCCCGCCCCAGCCCCTGCCCCAGCCCCGCCCCAGCCCCTGCCCCAGCCCCGCCCCAGCCCCGCCCCAGCCCCTGCCCCTGCCCCTGCCACCGCACCGCCACCGCCACCGCTCCCTCCCCACGTCACCCCGGCCCTTGTGTTCCTCACGTCTCTTCTTCGTCCATGTATCTTCCCAGCCGTATCTCCTATGCGCCGGTTCTCTTCACGGCCATGTCTCGCCCCAACAGTCCCTAATGCCTCCATTCCTACATCTTCCCCGCCCCTATTCCGCATCTCCTTCGCCTGATCCCCCGAGCCTCGTCGTTCCCACACTTTCACCATCACTTCTCACTTGCACCCTTTCTCTCCCAAACTACACCCGTTCCTCCCTACCACTGCTCCGTGCCACCCATACTGCGCGCTTTACGCAACGGTTAAAGGTCAGGATTAGCGCGTCTCTGAGGACCCACGCAACAGTCTGCTCCCCCCCCCCCCCCCCCTCCCCTGCCGCCCCCCCCCCGCCCAGTCCCCACCTTTCCGGCCTGCCCCGTCCTTCCCTCTTCGCCCCCTTCCCCGCCTCTCCACTCCTCCCACTCATTCCTCCCCGCCCCTCATCCCTCCTCCTCCATCGCCCCGACCCCTCCTCCCACCCCTCCTCCCTTTCTCCTCGCCCTCCTCCCCGCCCTGCTCCCACCTTGCCCGTCCTCTCCGGCCCGCCCTGTCCTCCGCCCCGCCCCCTCTTCTCCAGCCCGCCCAGCGCAGCCACGCCCCCTCCGCGCCGCCCGTAGCCAAGGCTGACGCGCTCTGTTATTTGGAAGCCCCTTTCAGGCGCCAGGGTCTACTGCGCGAGGCCTGTAAATACGCCAGGTGCTCATTATTCTAATGGGAAAATCGCGGAAGCAGTGACGGGACCTGAATTAACACGTGTTTCGTAGTTCGTGATGGCGCTTTGAATTCAGTCTCGTAGTAATAGAGAAATCTATTCGGAAAGACAGTGTCGTGTACTTCATTACATTTGATAACAATTTCAAAACTTATTACATTTGTATATCTAATTACTAACGCCAAGGATTGCGTAAACTGTACTCTTAAAGTGTCACACAAAGATGCACATTTTGGAATTTTTGTGAGTTTTATTCTTGCACAATAGTTTCCTAATTTACATTATACTTTCCCTGCATTCTCCGTCGTCGGTATTTTATATCCCAGTAATATTCGTTTAAGATTCATACACAGTTATTACTAGTAATGGCCCAGTAAGTAAAATTAAATATTAATCAATGCTTCAGAGGAAAGTGTACTATTTCCTATTTTGTCTTATTAAAATATATTGTAGATCTTCTTACTTGTTGGCATCATTTAATACAAATGTGTTGTTAAGCAAATACGTGTAATGATGAAATTATTTTTTAAGTAGTAACATTGTAAAAATCATTCCTTTTACATTCTCGAATATTATATACAGAGAATAATATACGTAAAATAGAGAATGTTATCTCATGCTGCGGAATATCGATTTTGAGATTTTATAGTAAACATATTTAAACGTCTGTGAAGTTAGGAGAGACAGACAGACGGACGAACGATCGAAAGGACAGGCGTTTTGCCGTAAACAATGTTTTCAGCGCCAATGACCCACAAAACTACGTAGGTTCTGACTCAACATCGTGTTAGAGGAAGTTATTTGTTCCAAATAGGAACAAGATTTATCCACATTTTTGGTATAATCGTTCCTTAAACCGAGATTTGCTGTCGAAGAATTGCCGTTATTTGCTGCAGCATTACAATACGTTCCCTGAATTACGCAAGTAGTATATATGGAGCATAGAGATTGTCCCGGTTGTGGCGATGTCACGCTGACGGTGGTTCTAAAATGGTGGAAACTCCGCAAACCGGCGCGTGGTGGAAACTCCGCAAACCGGCGCGTGTGTCACAGCCGGCTATCACATCTCACGAACTGATGCCACCGCAGTGCCTCTGACCGGGAGGTTCTGAGGTTCGAGACCCGACGATGACAGGATTTTCGACACTAGCTAGGTTCAGTTCTCAAAGTATCCCAAGCTTTTGATGACAAGCATTTACTTCAGCAATTGCACAACGTTTCGTAAGTAGTTTTGTTACATCATCAGGTACTTAGTGAGGGAACTACTATCCCATTGAATTACTTCTATTTTATTTGCAAACATATATTGACAATCAAGAAGAAATATTGATTTGCTAGGTTCAGTTCTGTTGGTGTCTGAAGAAGAATTCTAGCGGCTGGCTGCTCTGACCGGTAGTTTTCTGTGGTTTCTCTGATCAATACTGGGCGAATGCCATAGCATTCCGTATTTTAATAAAGGGGCCACGGACCGCGCGCGATCTTTCGTTCCCCTTCCTTGACCTATCCTCACCCCTACTTACACGCATTTATACTTACAAGTACATGCAGGAGACCGGTCGGGAGTTTAGAGCTTGTCCCGGCTGGGAACGGTGGCCTCTGATAGGAGATACGTGGTTGGAAACTTGCTCGCCGACAGATCGACGACTGATATCACCATCCATCGGGAGATGATCACCACTACCTCCTGAGGAAAAAGAATGCACTACTGTTGCATACTAAATGAAGAAAAATGTGAATTCCAATGAAAACAACAATTTATTCTGCCAAATTCCAAAATCACCATCCAAAATAACAAAGCCAGTTGTCATCTTCCAAAAGATGTATACAAGCCGGGTCGTCGTGAACGAGATGCAGTCCTGAAACCGTTATCCAAGAACCGTGTATTTGTGCAGCGTAAGGTTGATGTAAGGTTATTCTTCTCGGAGCTCCAACTCCTAGAGAAGAAGCAGGTTGCTGTGCGGCTAGCTGTGCTCAGTCGGCCATGACAGGGAGGGGGGGCTAGCCCTTAGGGCGGTAGGCAGCGTGCTGCTGGCCCTCGTAGCGGCTTTTAGCCATGCCTACGTGACCGTGTGGGCCGGCAACGCTCGTAGTGAATGGTTGTGGCATTACCACGCGGATGCCATAACTACACTTACGGAACTAACGATCTCAGCTCGGAATCACTAATAAATATCGCCCCTCCCAGGATTAAACATCCACTACCATTACGGGACCATTGCAGTTAACGTGCCTGAAAACACTATACCAAATAATCAATCAACCGAAGCTCAAGGTTACTCCCATAGTATCCTGTGTTCAGCTGGATGGGCGTGGGCGAGGAGCAGTAGATAAGAGGGCCCTTGATTGTGAGCGGCCGCTGACCGCGGCGGCGCGCTCTTACGCGGTGGCAGGGCGAGGCCCAGGCGGCTGATGGATGGCGCTCCGGTCGCCGCGAGCGTTGCCGAAGGCTTCCTGCAGCGATGATTAATGCATTAGGCGCAATCGGCGCAGCGTAGATCTCGGCGGCGGCGCCACCCCCCACCCCCACCCCTCACCCCCCATACCCCACCCCGTCTCCACTCGCACGCCTGACCCTCTTTCTCCACTCACCCTCGCCCCCTCGCTCCCCATTTCCCATCTCTGCATTCACTTCCTTGCCCTCGCCTCGCTTTTGCTTTCAGCCTGCCACCCGTCCCGCCACTACTCCGCCTCCAGGCCGCCTCTACCCCGCCTCTACCCCGCCTCTACCCCTTACCCCGCCTCACCCGCCTACACCCTGCATTCTCCCCTGCCTCCAGCGCCTCCTTTGCACCTCCTCATTCACCATATGTTCTTCCCTCTTACTGCTTTCTTAATTTACTTCGTAAATTTATTTTAGTTTTCACAACGTAGTATATCCTCAATTATAATTATCAATCCATATTAAATATAATTTTATCGTTAGAATCACGTTTTTGGAATTCGAGCGTTGAGCCATAAGTCATGGCAACTTTTTTGTGAGAATACGAGCATCGGTGGAAAATGTGAAATGTACGCGAAAGAACAAGGTATATGAACTAAATGCATGAAAATTTAAGGACACACCAAAATTATGTTTCTTATATTTATGAAGGTGCTTCAAATGACAGTATTGGTTTTATATTCCAAAGTATTTTAGTACATTCGAGTTCATAACATTCTAGAAGCGTTGCATACCCATTCTAGGGGTCCGAGTTGGCAGATGATCGATTACCGCACGTGCCACATCGGTTCTCAGAATCATAGGTCGTCATGTGTGTTGCTGAGTAGAGATTGCTGTGCGTTCTTGCAAAAACTCTGTCAATCTCCCGTCTTTCCGGTATAGAAGGGCATTATTGTCAAGAGCTCCCACCTATTCCTTGTCACATTCTCTGGCATTTCTCCTATAGAGAACTGATATCTTTGGTTATGAACGCTCATCTCGCAAGGCTGGACTCAGACAACGGATTTCTCGTGGCTCTGTGCTAATAGAATTCACAGAGCCATCTGTTGTTGTGAACCCACATTAGTACAGCATTTCTTTCTCTCTATCAAAAAATCGTCTGATCCGATTACATATGTTTCAAGGGAACAATAGTTACAATGACTTCTGCCTCAATCTTCGTATTTATTTTAGTCTTTGGAAGGAACTATGCAGAAATTTCCAAATTCCTCCTTGTGAATCCTCTGCATTTTAACTGGGTACTCTTTATCGATCAAATTGTAAAAACATCCTTCAGTGAAATATCATGACATATGAAACAATTGAATATTGTGAAAAGGATTATTTCTATTAAGTTATTTCTATTAAGTTATTTCTTTAAGTTATTTCTGTGAAATTTAAATTTAAATTTTCTTTATTAAATGCAATAGAAAAAATATTTTATAACGGTTTTTTTGCCTGAAAAGATAGCCTAAGTTTAAACAATTGCTGTTTCAGCTTTGTTTACAATAAATTATGTAATTATTCTTTCAATTCTAACTAAGGTACTGCCTTACAATACATATTTATTCTTTTACATAGTTTAATAGACAATAAACATTGATAAATAAAATGAACTGAAAACAAAAATATATAGAAAATGCGGGTGTCTAACATAGGGCTAATTGTGACCACTAACCCAGTCATGCAGTCTGCGAGACCGCTCCAAAAGTTCAGATTATTACGAACCTCTCCAGTCGAATCCAAACAGGGAATTTGACTGTGGTGATTATTAAGAAGCGATGAGAAATGAAGGTAGTGAGAACGACAGTATCGCCACACAGTGGAAAATGATTTAACTATAACCTTGAAAATTCACTGGGGGTCTCCCTGACCGTATGCCTGTAGTTACGGGTGAAGGATGTGGAGTCTATGCAAGTGTTGTGTGCCCGCAGGACTTCCTGGGCATCTTGTCGAAGGTGTCGCGTGGGTCGGTGCAGGAGAAGCTGCAGTGGATCTTCGGGCTGTACGACCTGAACGGTGACGGGCTCATCACCAAGAACGAGATGCTCGACGTGGTGACGTCCATCTACGAGATGCTGGGCCGCTCCACGGAGCCGCAAGTGGATGAGCATTCCGCCAAAGAGCATGTCGAGAAAATCTTCCACGTAAGTGTACGCGCAATGCGAGACTGGATTTTTTCCATTTACTTCTCATTTAAGTTGCAAAACCGAATAGAAATAGCGTATGGGAATCAAATGCTATATTGAATGTTGTTAAGCAAAGCAAGGGCTTCACGAAAGATGGAGTTACAAGAAACAAGGGTAATAAGAACAAGTTTATACGAAAAAGTTACTACACGTATATAAACATTGCCTGCAAACAATTTGCATTGTTTATTCTTTTCAAAACAATATATCGGTTTGAATATGAGTTCACAATAAACTGTATTGACTGAAAGTTGTGCTTATTGAAGTATTATTTTCTCATGATTGCTGTAAGGCATTTTCCTTCAATATTTTATTTTGAATTTATGAGCAATTAGAAAAAGTTCGAAAGGAAATGTTTAAAACATTTCATTCACAAGCCTGCAAGAAAGAAAAAGTATTTGTTTAAAACATGTTTAAAAAATACTGTGGGAATAAGAAACGTAACTTCATTGATTTCAAATGTTTTTATGCACGAAAAGTTTAAGTCTGATACTTTTCCAACACCCACATACTGTCGGAACGGACTTCACCAAACAAATGATATATCTGGTACGTTCAGAACCCAGGTATGTCGGCCGTTTCTATGAAGGTTCACGACCGACATGTGTTCTACATTAAGTTCGAACAAAATTAGCTCGAACTTACCTCGAAACTACCACAAACAAACTACTGCAGAAAACTAAGACCCTCCGAGAATGGTTGATGCTATCGACACGGTTTTTCTTCAAAGGTGTTTCATGAATTAAAATTTGATAAAACAAAATGTAATTTTTCAAGATTTGTAAGCCACAGATCAACGGGTCGCAAGTGACCAGAGAGCTACGATGTCCTTACCGTTGTTCTAGTCCTTGCTCCACCTCGTCCCCCTCCGCTGCATTAACTCCCTGCCTTAACACAGACTTGGGTGGCTCAGGGCATCAACTGATCACTGCAAGCCTCTGACCGGGAGGTCCTTGGGTTCCAGTCCCGATGACGGTAGGATTTTCGACACTAGCTACAGCGACCAGCTGCTCCCATCGATTTACACGGTTTCGTCGATCAACACCAGGTGAATGTCGGAGCAGTAACCTGACATACGGCCACGGTCCGCGCGCAATCTTTCCTACCTCTTCATCGTCACCCTTACTTACACATACACTTCATGCACTACGCTACCATATTTGCCTACGCTATCATATATGACTGTCACTACCATATATGCCTGAGACCAGTCGGAAGCATAGAGTTTGTCCCGCCGCCTCGATGTTGGGAGATACCTGGGGGGAAACCCCTAAACGATGTGTAAGTCGGCGCCGAATCTCTCCATCCAGGGGGAAGATCACCGCCACCTCCCGAGGTAAACATAAGCACTATACGTACGTGACTAACATTTGATGCGCCCGAATTCCCTAATCCATCAATCAATCAATCAATGAATCAATCAATGAAGCCGCCTTTGTCCCACCGTCTCCGCGTCGCAACCGCCAGCTCTCGGTCACTGTTTTGTCGATGTTGAAGACAATGGCTCGCCTATCAATGCTGTTTTTAGAGGTTCAGCACAGCAAGCAGATTCTAAACGATGTGAAGTGTTAACGATGGAAAGAAGAAGAAAATAATAAGAAAGAAGAAGAGAGGTAAGAAAATGGAGAATTAGAAAGAAAAAATTCGCTACCTTTAAAGATAAAAAGAATCTTAAAGAGGAATGCTAAACCACTATTAACAAAAGATGGAACAAGAAGCTTAAAAGAGAAAACGAAAGTTCTAAATTGTTATAATCCAAAGGTGAGGATTGCATTGTAGGAAGTTTGAAAGTGCGAAAGAAGCGTTTGTTGTTAATCTACTTTGTAACTATTTAAAGTTCCATTTAATGTAATTTGTATCAAAACTTTTTATTGTAAACGGTGAACCAATTTGCTAACTAGTAATGAAAATAATATTATATTTCAAACTTTCGATAGGTCCTTTGTCACCACTCTATAGCAAACAAATATTTAAGGAAGCATGTGAAACAAATAGAGTAAAAGTTTCACGTGAATAATGTTTCTTTTTTGTTCCTTCTTAATAGTCCCATTGAGGAATTTATATACTATTGCCTAGTAAAAAGACGGGCCTTTCTGGTCATTCCAGGGAAATCAAATCAGATTTTGTCCATAAAAACTCATGAAATCTTCACAATGTAAAATTATATTAGTCTTAAGACTAAAAATAACTACTTCACATTGTGTGCATTTTACTATCCCATCCGTTTCTTAACCCACTGTCCCCAAAATCAGTATTTCCTCGATTGAGTCAAAGGACAAAGATTCGAGAGGCATGTCTTTATATTAGCCGCGGGTAAATAATGTCGGTGGTGATGTACAAATTCTCCAAGTGCAGGTTAGTATTCTCTTCTTGTTGCACGTGTGATATTGTCATGTCTTATCTTACAATCTAATCTAATTGACAGATTACACGATAATGGCATGAAGTTATCCAGATAACGGATAAATGAAATCTATATCGTTTTAAAATGCAAGGATTTTCTCTTTCGGACATTGATGTAGATTATTAGTACGGGTTTTTCAAATAAATAACAATTCCGGCAAATTCCTCCTGCAATTTCGTTATCAATATCACTATAAATAGGTAAAATGGCGACTGTCGGTACAAGCAAATTACATAATTTTCAATATGATTTTCAAAATCGTTGTTTAATTCCTTGGAGTTCAGCTATGCGGGAAAGTTTGAAATTATAAGATAATTTCATTTGCTAACAAGTAATGCTAAACTAGTTTAACTTTTCATTAATAAATAGAAAATAAACTATAAAAATAAACTGCTTTAGTCATACTTGAGGATAATCGATAATCTCACCTCGAATATAAATATTCGTATACCTGTTAAAGTGAAAAAGAAGTAGTTTTTGTACTTTCTTCTGAAGTTCTATTTTGAATTTATTTTTCGTACACTTGAAGAGCAATACGTTTGTTCTTCTTGGGGTTTTTTTATGTTCTTACATAAAACCCTTCAAATGAAATACATAGGATTATGATATGTTTCACAACCTTTTCTAAAATCATTTGATTTTCGTCAATATTTATTATTAATTACTTTTCAAATTATTGTCTTTACACCTGCTATCAGTAATTTCATTTTCTCCGAATGTTTCTCTTGAATTGACTTTTCTCTAATTCTTAATGTTACTCCTGCATTTGGATAAGCATATTCTCGTCTTTAAAAGTAATTAGCATTATTATGTAATTACATTTTAACAGAATTATTCATTTTGATTAATTTGCTTCCGTATTAAGTAGACGAATAATAATAAACATTTTTGGTATGCCAGTAGTCTTAATGTGATGGAGTTTTATGGTTGTTTACATCGCTTCGAGTTATTATTTTTAACTTTTTCATAAGCTTCCCAACTACTTTCAATGTTTTCTCTTGACACACTTCTGGTTGGTTTCATTTTTTAAGACTCTCGTATGCCATTTCCGTTTCTTAATAATGTTATGAGTGACATTGGTACATGTGTGTATGTTCCGTGGCATGTGATATACGCAATGTTTATTCCAGAGAAGTGTGGGCATAAGCCTACTGCGTTTGTTTATCGGCACATATTTGGTTGGTGTTGTTTCAACAATTGTTCACGCTGACAGCACTTTTCCATACGTGCCTGCGCTCTCTCGCTCACACACTTATAACAAGCATACGTAAGTTAATTATCCATTAATTAAAAATTCATACAAATAATGTGTAGCATTCGGGACTTCAGTTTGTTTTCTTGCACTCCGCCAGTGTCGACGAGGACGATGAGAATGAATTTCTCGCCAATTTGGAAGTTCATACTAAACGAATCATGAATGTTGTCAATGTTTTCTTGGCCTTCAGTTGTTCAACGTATATATTAACTTTTTGTTTCCTACGTGGAAAACGTTTTCCTCTTTCCTCACATTTTCGTTACTTACCGCCTTGGATATTCAAGACCCGCCATTGATCTGTTAGATATAAAATATCAATAGATAGTAGATAAATTTAAAAAATTCTGCCCCTTCGTTCTTCCTGCACATTGCATTTTAGCCAAAGATAAAAGAAGTTGATTCATGTTATTGCAGTGAGTTTTTTCAAATAAATAAGAGTAGAAGTAAATGAGGCAAGACAGAATACAATCCATTAAAAGTAAGCATGCGAACACAATCAGCGAATCCGTTTTTTGCGTCGTAAAGCACTCGCCCCATCCATCGTCGGTGGCGGCCTACGCGCGTAATCTTTAAATCGAGCGTGTACGAGCGCTAATAAATATTTAACGCTCGCCGCGGCGACGGCCGTAAAAAAGTGACCGAGAGAACAGCTGGCTGCGTCGGCGGTAGCGGGGAGCTAAGGCGGGAGAAAGTGCAGCAGGGCGGGGCTGAGGAAGGGCGAAGGCTAAAACGGTGTCCAAATCATGGCCTGCCGGCCACGTGCAACCCGGTCAACAGTGGCTACCAATCTTTGAAAAATGAAACTTTGTTTCCTCCTTTTTTACATTGCGTTTGCAATTAGAAACGTTTAGCCTCTAATTGGATAAGTGACTTTATTGACGTCGACTACTTAGGTCATTAGTTCTGTATGTGAAATGCATGCTATATCCTGGGCGGTGGCGGTGTTCCACGCCCGCTGAAACATGAGTTCCGGCGCCAACCTACACGTCGACTTTCGGAGCTTCCCTCTCCAGGTCTCTCCTTCGGGGGCGTAGTCCCAGTTGAGACAATCTCTAAGCTTGCGACAAGTCTTCCATCATTTGTAGTAGTTAAGTGCATATAAGTGTAAATGTGTATGTAAAAGAAGGGAAGTGGGCGAGCATAAGGAAGATAATAAGATGGTGCGCTGTTTATAGCCCGTTTGTTAAGGTAATTTCCCGGATTTCACCTTTCTTACAGTGCATCAAATCATACGAGTTCGTACAATTCTCCTCCAGACCGTGGTTGAAAACTCAGCTATACAGCTAGTATCAAACATTCGCCCGCAATGAAATTGTATCTCTGAATCTCTCGATCAACGTTGCTGCAGTTGCAAATGGGATGACGCGAATCTGTCGCAGGCATGTTAAGTTAAACTTTACTGTGAGTTACAGCTACCACCATGGAATTTTACACTTTATGTTACAAAGTTAACACGTGAAATTACACATTCTCACCCAAAATCACTCACAACCTAAATTGATTTTCAAAGGTCATTTACGTATGTAAAAGATCTTCTAAAAATCATTATGTTTACTAGATAGAATGGCTGGCTTGAGACCGACCTCTTCGTAAATGATAATTGCATGGGCCGGCTGTGCTGGTGAGTCATTTCCATGGTTTATTCCAATTCCAGAGGAATGCTGAAAAAGTCAGCAAAAAACGGGCCACAAAGCACCCAATCCTTTCTTTTCTATCCTGCTTTCACTCCCATCTTTAGACAGGGCGATGGTCAGTTCTTCCATTCCTATATCCATTTATCTATCGATTATATCATTTATTTATCTATAAACTTGATCGAAAAGCGTCTAAATATTATCTACAAGAAGAAGAAGAAGAAACAATTCAGATTCCTTTAAAACAAAACTAAACACTTGAAAAACGAGGAAAAGCTCAGTTTAAAATTAGAGTAACTCTTTTTATGGAGCTTATGTTAACGAGTAGAACGGGTTTTGTTTTCAGAAAACAAACAAGTTACGTAAGAAAGGGAAATCGGTCTAGTGATTCCTGAAGGTTGAGCACCCCTGGTCTAGACAGGCACCCGCCCGCACCCGTCCATAAAACAGCCTACGGGTCTCGCCACGATTAACTAATGAATTAATTAGCTGGCGACATGCGAAGTTGAGCGCCGAGACGCGCACAGGCCTAATTAAGCCGTCACTACCACACCTAAAACCCGCCCCGCCCCGCCCCCGCCTCTGCCGGAACCCGCGCTGCCGCACGCTTCCCGGTATTTGTAGACCTGCTGTCGACACACTCCGCTTCAGCACGCGTAGCGCCGCCTTTTATTTATTTATTCGCAAGAGTCGATGTCCGCAGGCAATTCCTTACAAAGTCCATTTGAAACTTCTTTAGCATGTTCGCAGGTCAACGAGATAATTGCACATACGTTGCTTCCTTGTATGCCAAATTTCTTCAAAATATTTACGGTTTAAAATTTAAATACTGAATCATTTTAAGTGTGTTCTACCAATTTTTCTTTTATTAAGAAATCTGTGTGCCTATGTGAACTACCCTTATTATGACGTGTCGTGTCAGTGTTAAGAGGATTTCTTTTATATTAACTCAAGATCTTCATAAAATAAATTCTCCATTTTTTTTTATTTCAAAATTTTAATCTGAAATTTCTTCCTATTTCCTTATTACCATTAACCTTTCTCTTCCCTCTGAAGTTAACGTCCTCCTTTATTAATTATGTTTAATAAGTTGTTACTGAAGGTAAATGAATATTTTTGACTAAGATTCCCTGTCGTCGGGTTAAAACGTTTGGCACTATCTCAAATTTTCCTGTGCTTTCCCATCTTCAATCAATGAAGCTTTCTTTCTGTCTCAAGTCATCTATCTTACTTCTGTGTAGAACAATTTGTAAGAATTTTTCAATAAACCAATTAAATCGCCAGTTAGAAACAAAGGAAGCTGATCCTCGTCTGACAGCGTCGGAATGTGTGACACCTGCTAATAAATTTTTCTCATGAAGAGCCGATTTGTAATATTTTTCTTTTTAATTCAAAAATTAAATTTAAATTGTTGACTGAAGGAGAATTAAATTTAAAACGATACGAAAATTATCTAGGTATTCAAAGTAATACTGGCGAGAGAAAGCAAAAGTTTGAAGACTTGGCATCCAATTATTCAAACGGTCCTCATAATAATTGAATACTAATTTTGTTATGAGTAGGATCTGATATTGAAGAAAGCCAAGTAATGGGATAGAATATTTTTAGTAGGTTACCCCGTTGTCGATTCACCCCAAATTTTGTGCTATCACCCCATTTTTTTGAAAGAGGTGGAGTGCATTTTTCCCATCCAGTATTTCTGAAAGCTAGTTCAGGCGGCGTAACAGTAACCTTCGCTCTCTGCAAAGTGGCAAATGCGTCTATTGTCACAATGACAAGTGTTGAATGGATTGAGCCATCGCCAGAGGTCATGCGAATATGCAAGTTCGTTCGATTCCAGCCTATACCTCTCTCACAATTTGGTGAAAAGGCTCGCGGAATAAAAATCCCGGTCGCATATGGGCCAACAGTAAATTCCTGACACTCGCTTTGCGTTGGCCTGACGAACAAAAAGGGGGAGTTATTGGCGAGAGGGAGGGATTGCGGAATGGCCGGCAGTGGGCGGGCACGTGAAAGCCCGCCGATGTTCCAGCGCCAATTGAACCTTTCCGAAGCCATGCCGGCAGACCGGCGTCATATTTCAGCAGCAGCCGTTGTACTGTCCCACCCCGTTCCCCCACTTCTCCCACTCCAACCAGCTTCTTCCCACCCTGCTTCTCTCGCCCCACTCCGCTTCTTTCCGCCCCACTCCACTCCTCCCCGCCCACCGCTCCTCCCCCGCGCTCCACTCGCTCCTCCCCTCCCCCGCCCACTCCTCCCCGCTCCTCCGCTCCACTCCGCTCCTCCCTCCTCCCGCCCACTCCGCTCTCCCCACTCCTCCCGCTCCTCGCCACTCCTCGCCCCACTCCTCCTCCCGCCCCACTCGCTCCTTCCCACTCCACCCGCCTCCCGCTCCTCCCCGCCCCACTCCGCTCCTCCCCGCTCCCACTCCGCTCCTCCCCGCTCCTCCCCGCCCCACTCCGCTCCTCCCCGCCCCACTCCGCTCCTCCCGCTCCACTCCGCTCCTCCCGCCCGCCCCATCCGCTCCTTCCGCTCCACTCCGCTCCTTCCCGCTCCACTCCGTCCTCCCCGCTCCTCCTCGCTCCACTCCACTCCTCTCCTCCGCACTCCCCTCATCCCGCCCCTCTCCGCTCCTCCCCTTACCACTCCGCTCCTCCCCGTCGCAATCCGCTCCTCCCCATCCCACCCCGCTCCTCCCCGTCCCACTTTGCTCCTTCCCGTTCCACCCCACTCCTCCCCGCACCATCCGGCTATATCCCGCCAAACCTTGCTTCATCCCCTGACCTCTCCCTCCTTCCTCCCCATTCCACTCACACGCGCTGCACTACGCTTCACTCCTGCCCCGCCATGCCTGTACCCCTTCGCCCCGCACCCCCGGACCTTCCTGGCCCCGGCATCCCCGCCCCATCACATCCACTCCGCCTCGTCCTACTCCTCCTCTCTCTTCCCAGTCCCGCCCTTCCCTCTTCCCACCTCCGCCCTTTTCAACCCCGTTCCTCCCTTCATCCCCGGCCCACCGGCTGCGCGCTTTCGACGTCCGCGCCCGCGGACGCGTTCGGTTCATTACGTCGAGACTAACTCGATTCCGTTGTCAATAAGTCAGCGGGCGCGGGAAGCCGGGTAATTGGTGCGGCCGCCCCATGCGCCGCCTCCCCGCCTTACCCCTCTCCTGGCCCCGCCCCAGCGGCTCTGCCGTCACACGTCACTCACATCCCGCAGCCATCCCAGCTTATTATCCCTTCTTTATGATTCGCCCTCTGTCTCTTTGGGCAAGACTTATCTTCTTAATATCGCCATCCTGCAGTGCGGGATTGTCAAACCTAATCGGTCACAATGCCTCAGCCCCTTCCTCCACTCTCTGCTCTGGACGTACTACCTGTTTGTCGACAACTTCTCGTCTCTATATTGCTGCTTCACTCGTGGTCTCATCGAATACATAATATACGAGTATTACACACTATCGTTAATTATATTGTATATTCAACCGCCCGTTGACTGCCCTGACTGCCGTTGTCGACATAATTCGCCGAATCTGCTCAGGCGCTTCTCTACCGGCGTTGACATTTCCGACATCTCTATGATCTCCATCCCTTTCAGCCCTACACACGAGTGCTCCTATGTGCACAAAAGTGCTCGAGCACATGCACATAACCACGCCCACGTTGTCCCTCAATAACGGTATCCTGCACCTCCTCGTTTCAGTGACCAACCAAGAGGAACGTTGACCTCTCTTCAAAAAAAACTGGTGACTAAGCAGCAGTTAGGACGTATAAAGTTTAAAGTTATTTAAGTAAATATTTTGCGTATTACCTTATCATTCTGTTTAAAATAATTAATATAAAATTATAATTTTGTTTGCTTCGTATTTATGCACATTTAAATCGCGAATTGCTTCATCTAAATTCCCTTGTTGTATTGGCAAAACTGCATTTCCTATGACTGCACCAGCAAGCCATTCACAATCTTCAGGAACTTTACGGTGTTCCACGCTCACTTGCATGATTTCTCTCCCGAACATACCTACTAAGATTTTTAAGTGCACTAATTAACTCCGTCGCAAGCCATCCATTCAAACCATATCAACGAGCGGATCAATTTCTCCCTCTCGCAGCACGCTCTCTTTGTCAGTGAATCACCACTACACAGCACACAGCACCGCACCCCTACTGCAGGTAGTGAGGTATACGTATCTGAATGAACTGGGTACCGATGAAGGGACGGCCGCACAATCGATAAATATGTAAGGGTAGTCCAAGCAAGATCTAATATGGAACTCCTACGTTTTAACATGTCAACACTCGGCAACATTTTAATGCAACAATGCAAAAGGGACAGAATACAAAACATAACAAGAACTTTCATGAAGATGTACGAAACTAATATATATATATATATATATATATATATATATATATATATATATATATATCGGCGACACATTCAGAAGGCAGCTATAAATGGAATAAAATTAGTTGTGTTGTAATAGATTTTCTCCGTTCTCTGAGTAAACTGCAGTCCAATCCAACCTCCCTCATGTGCACAGCAGTGGGATGATGGGTGAACAGTGGGAGAATGAATGGTAGGGGCACAAAGGCCTCGCGGGTGCCGTGAGACGCACTGGGCTGCGCTGCGTTGCGCGAGCGCTGCAGTCCTGTGTGCGCAGCCCTGCGGCGTGCGGTTAGCCACAAGGCCCGCGGCAACGCGCTCGACCCCACGGCCATCGCGCGCGCTCCCCCGCGCCCTACGCCCTCCAGCAAACACCGTCGCGTCCCCGCCACCTCCGTCATCGCCACACCGTCTGTACACGTTCCCATCACGTGGCACTGGTACGTCGTCCCGCCCCATCACATCAGATCGGTACTCCACCCACCCCACACCGCACACCCGCTCCGCCCCTGGCCAAACCGCGCTCAGCTTCCCCGCCACTCCATCCCTGTCCCCGCTGCACCACCTCTCTCTGTATCGTTTCCCAGACTTCACCCCCCCCGCACCCCCCCATCCCCACCTCGTCCCCTTAATACTCCGGCCCGCCACACGTACCCGGCCACGCTACGCCTTGCACTCGGCCACTTCATACCACACGCTATGCCACGCTGCCTCCGGCCACTGGCCATATCGCGGTCAGCTTTCCCCGCAACTTCATCCCTGCCACTCTGCTCGTCCCCTTAATACTCCGGCCCGCCACACGTCTCCCCCCCACTGGCCTTATCGCGGCCACCTTCGCCTGTTCCCGCACAACCCCAACCAGTCCCAACAGTGTCACTCCCAATCCCACCGCCGCCGCTACCACCACCTGTCCCCGCAAAAATCGTTTCCTGTCGCCAACCGCATCGTCACTAACACATACCTGTACACAATGACCCAAAATACACATTCATTGTGCCACAATGCCCGTAATATTCTCTCCCCCTTCCAATATCTCTACAATACAAACCAGAACAGTGATCACAACAACAATCACATTACCACCGTTACCGTTAAAACTACCACTGCAACAACGACCACCCACAGATCATAATACAATTGTCACTGTTACCATCACTACCACTACCACTAACATCTGCATTGAAGATCCCGACAAAATTGTAAATTGACAGTTATCGGACCAAGGCTCGTACTGGTTTGTAGTTTCATTAGAAAGAAATTAGAGTATTTGCCTCCTCTCCAGAATGCTTTCAACGTATTAACAGAAGCACCGTCCTCTCTTATAATTACTGTCACTTTCTTGTCAAGCAGCGAACATTAAACCTTCGTTTTATCTCAGCGTTGTACTCGCACCCCTTCACCTGTCCACCATTCACGCGTCACTAACGAAAGTACTGCTTTCAATCATCAATTCTCACGGCTTCCTTAATGAATATTTGCCATAGCCCTTTCTCTCAGTCTCTGGAGCATATATACAGTCTTATTTGCTTCTTCACACATGTGGACTACAATGCCCTGCCCCCCTCGAGTTCCTCTCTCTCGTTCACCGCTCTCTTCCCACTGCAAGATCCATCAATTGGATTGGACCTGTGGTGACCTCCAAAGTGCGAACTCTTGTGATCCATGCTTGCGACCTTCTCCGTCCTCTTTTTTCTCACCCTCCATCCTAAGTTGGTGCCCAATAATGTGATTCAGCCCATAAAATTTCTTGGTAAATTATTCCTTCTGTTCTCCCTTCCATCCATTATTTTCTCTGTAAAAAAAATCCAATGCTACATATTGCCTTTCGACGTTTTCCCTCGTTGTTCTTCTTTTGTGTCTTGCCCTCCACAGTGTCACGTGGTAAAATTCCCACTGGTCTCGCTGTCTCCCCCCCCCCCTGCTCGCATCGCCTCGGCCGTGGCCTCCGCCGCAGAGCCGCACGGCGCCCGCAGCGCAGCGCAAGGGCGGCGGGACAGGGTTCGGGCGGCAACGGCACCCGCCTGTGATACGTGCCACCTGGCGGCACCCGCTCACCACTCCCACCCACGCACGGCGCTCTCGCACTTGCACTCATCCCCGCCCCCCTCGTACTGCCACTCGTACATGCGCACTCGTACATGCCACTCGTACATGCCACTCGTACATGCGCACTCGTACATGCGCACTCGTACATGCGCACTCGTACATGCGCACTCGTACATGCGCACTCGTACATTGCACACACAATCAGCCCCCGCCACCTACCTCCGCACTCTCCTTCTCACTTGCCGTCCTTTTCACTCGCGGCCTCCCTTCGCACCTCTATCCCTGTTTCCTCTTCTTTTCCCCCCCAATGTTCCCCTTTTCATTTAGGCCTTGATCTCAATTACCTGCGTCATGCGATACGTGATTTCAACAAACTACATTCTCTCACTAATTTCCACTAATACTCTGGTACAATTGAAAGTGAATCTTTATATCTTCCTTTAATGTTATTAAAAACGACAAATTATATTTTTTAGTTAAGTTAGTTTTTAGTGTTAAGATATTGTGTTGGGAAAGGATACCATTGAGAAATGGTATCCTTTCCCAACAAAGGTCATGGAAAAGGGTCATGAAAGGAACGCATTTCAAGACTTTGGACAACATCGAAGCAAGTACGACGAGGGCTCTAAAAGACTTCTTCGCCGAGGACTTCCTGGGAGTGTACGAGGCAAGGAAATCACGCTGGCAAGAACGTATCAACGAACAAGGGCCTTATTTTGAAGAATTTAAAGTTGCTGTACCTATCTAATTAATAAATTTGTTTTAAGTTCAACAAACAAAAATGCTGTTCTCTTCACCGAAAGCAGAGTAGCAAAACTTAACAAGACAGTAATGTAGGACTCGCGGTTTTCCAATTCCTTCTCATTGAACCCAACGTCATTACACGGGCGCGTTTTCAAATGATGTGTATTTTTGTAGTCACAAATGTTTCCCGCACTTCAGACTCGGATCCAGATGACTTCAATGTAATAGTGAGCATTACGGTTATGTAGCCCCGTTGTACGGCATACCAGCCTCTCTATGTTTTATTGCTTGTTTTGCAAGACTTCCGGAACCACATAATGTTAATTTATAATATCGGGATATTTAAAGAATTAGTTATACAATTACTTCTATTGCAAATTTACCTGTGTATGTGAAAAGATGCAAGACTGTGTGTAGGGAAAAATGTCAGCATTTATGCATAGAAACTGGTACTTACCTTTATTGGTGATATAAATAGATATTACCTTTAATGGTACTTACCTATTTATACCTTATTGCTACGGTTTATTGATTGGAAGTGCTACTTTGTGGTACGCAAATGGCAAAGTATACTTTGCCGAATGCGAACCGAATAATAATGAAAGGCCGTGTAAAACAACTGAAAGCAAACGAAACACTCAACAACAACATTTGAATTAACATGTCCATGGCCTTGTACATTGAGAAGGAGCCTAAGCGTTCCGTCATTTACAACAATTTCTACTGAAAAATAATGTACGCATCTCGTCGGAACGTAACTTTGGGGTACTCCTTTCAAAATGTCGGACTCGGATCCTTTCATCCCGTCGTCCGTGATCGTTCCATTAATAGCCAAATACTTATTTTATGAACAACGAACGTGAATAACGCTAAATAAAACTGATCTGAAATTGCATTTATTTATTTTGAAGTTTTATTGCTCCTGTTGTATAACTGGAACTGCAGCGATAACGTTGTGGTTTGCTGTTGAGATCACTGTTATCGTCATTAAAATCGTACTTGGAAATATCCCGTTCGTAGATAAAAACAAGGACGTGGTTCTCGTTCCCACTAGATACGTACATGTATCTTTGAAGAGCGCTTATGTGTTGTTTGTTTTCGTTTGCGAGTTTTCCGCCGTGCGCTGCGTCCACTTGACTTGGAACGTGCGGGTGCCGCGTGTTTACTGCAGTGTTTGCTTTGGCGTAGCGTGCGGCGCAACTCCCGGCACGTCAAGCAAGGGCCGGGACGCGCCAATTCCGCTCATTAGGAGAATAACGGCGCCCGCCTCTGCAGGCACGACCGCTCCCACGCGGCACACGGCAGGAGCGCATCAGGCCCATGTTCCGCCCATACCTGCGCCGTCACTCCAGCCCACTCTCCTGGAACCTCCAACGCACCTCGCTCAACTGGTCCACCTCGCTAACTGTCCCACTCGTCTCACCTGGTCCCACGTCGCTCACGTCCCACGTCGCTCAACTTGTCACACTCTACCCACCTCGTCACACTCTACCCACCTCGTCACACTCTACCCACCTCGTCACACTCTACCCACCTCGTCACACTCTACCCACCTCGTCACACTCTACCCACCTTGTCACACCCCACCTACCTCGTCACACTCTGCTCACCTCGTCACACTCCATCCTCTTTGTTTCACCTCACTCTTCTTGTTCCCTTTTTCTCTTCCATCGTTTTGTTCGTCAGACCCTTATTTTTTGTAATCCCATTGCTATTCCCTCTCCTGTTATTTTCCTCTTTTGCTCTCACTGCTTTCTCTTTCTCTTCCTCTACCTGTGCCATTGCCCATCTCAACACCTTTCTAAGGAAAGGGATTGGCGGCGGCTTTGGGAGGGAGAGGCGATGACGTTTGCAGTGGGGTCGGGGGCAACGGAATCCCGCGGGAGGCGTGTGAATCGAATCCTGCAGAACGAGATTATTATAACCGACGAGATTCGTCGTAATTAGATTCCTCGTGATGCTCGACGTCGCCCTGGGCGCGCCCGCTGCCAGAGAGGTAAGTAGGCGCCTAGGAAGTGATGAGGGGCAGGGAGGGGAGAGGAGAGGTGAGGAGGGTGGAGAGAGGAAGCAACGAGGGAAGGATGTGTAACGAGTGCCCAAGAGGCTACAGGAGGCTCCGATAGAAACATTAACTTTCACTACTCTCACACCTTTACAGTTATGTCAAATACGAAGGAAGGTCCGTTTTGTAATTGATGCCCACGTTGTGACCTTCTTACTATATAACTTACACTTAGCATAATTAAATCAGTGTTTTATGGCGTGTACATTTCAGAGGTGTCGACCCCGCCGGAGCTGTACATGCGCTGACGGTTGACGTTAGATGAAACTAAAAGTTCGAGTGTTTTGGGGTTTACATTTTCTGAGAAGAACAACGTAGATTATCAAAATGTGTTTTCGGAAACGTGTAATTCTTTATATGTTCACAATGACGTAAGTCTATCCATTTATCTTCCGGTATGAACGTTAAGCATTTCCGAACTAAAGTGTTGATAAAAATATTATTTTCCCATGTGCGCAGATATTGGAAGAAAACCATGCAGCCTCCGGTTGTGTGAGCTGCGTCTCTTGCTTCGTTTTGTAGATACCCAGTAGCTGGGGGAAAGTTCAAAGAACAGTGAATTTCGTTTGATTTAGACTGAAAAATGTAAATGATTGATAATGTTTCTCCACAATTTCTCATACCTGATGTTACTACTACATTAACTTACTCAATGCGTCATTACTTAGGGTACAATTAACTTCATGTGACAAAGAAGAAAGAAGTAAAAAAGCGTATCCCCTGTTTTTTATGACAATCATTTATTTTAGACGAATCGTAACACCAATTACAACTCGTCTGAAATAAATGATTTTCATAAAAAACAGAGTATACGCCTTTTTATTAATATAAACTAATATAAATATTACCGACAATCAGAAAGGTAGCGTTTCATCTACAATTTTTACTGAAAGAAGAAAGAAGTATTGAAGTACTGAATTGTGCAATTTCAAAGCAGACCGTTTTTGTTGCTCCGTGATCCTATTTTTCACAAACTCGACAACAGTATCTTTGCTGCTGCAGACCACTAGTTTTCTTGTATTTCCTTGTAAACGTAAACCGAGATATGTTATTTTTGCTGACCTTTTGTGCTCTACCTAATAACATAATGTAAAATCGCTGCTAATATTTAGAAATTCAGTTGTTCCACAACTACAATTTTTTTAATATCGTTGATCAACAAAACAATAAATTATAAACGATAATAAATAATTTTGAATATGTAATAAATTAGGAATGAGAGCTTATGTATGAATGTTAATAAAAATTAAAATAGAAATCTTGTTTGAAAATATTTCAGAAAATAACACAAACAGCCTTCGTTCAGTCTTAAAAAAACGAAGACGTCCGCTATGTTTGATGAATTCCACAATACCTGCATTTTATAATGCAGCCGTTTTCTATTTTACGTAAATAGTGGAAAATTAAGAGAAATCATGATTTCTTAGAGAAAATCCGAACACGATTGTCGGGATCAACGTCCTCTAAATGCTTGTAATGCAGCTCCACATTAGCATAGGATATTACGACATCAGTGGCCGCGGTGCAGTCCGGGAAAAGAAATTCAGGCAAGCGTAGAGCGTGCAGCGTGACGAAACAACAGCGGAACGTGGCGAATTCAGGAAGAAGGAAGTAAAGCAGAGCGGAAACGAACCGGTGGGTTGGAATCGAGGAAAAGGAGGTGCTATTTGATATAGTCGTAACAGTGCATTGTAGCATTCAGATAGCAAGTAGATTACTCGAAGAAAAGTGTTGGACGTTCAGACGTGATGGAGTAGTAAGCAACCCCAACAAACCAGCAACAGAATTCCTTATCAATATTTTTCGTAATACTGTACTATTATTATAGACTTAACGTAACCCAAAAGTGGGAGAACTCTTCTCGGCCGGCACCTTTAAGAACAATCGAAACAAATGAGTTGTAACTAATGACCAGTATGTTTACACTTATTTCAAGAAATAGTATTTGTTTACTCGATTTTTTTTATGAGAAGATGGTATTACGAAAAGTATTAATTGATCTACGGTCGATAATAAAAATAAGACTATTTTGTTTGTTTTGTTCGGCCTAATGACGTTAGTAACGATTGCTATCTCAGAAATAATATTTTACAAACAATAATGGGTTAATCATTGTCAATTGTTCAATCCTTATTTACATTGAGAGATATTAGCTCACCTTTTCGGTAAGATTTCTGTTTCTAACTTTAACTACATTCTCCTTGGATTTTTCTTTCATACAATCCCTAATCTACACGTGTGGCAAATATTTTATGGCCTTTAACACCAAGAAATATCATTTGAATTCCAATACTTCTATGGGTTGTTCTATCTGTATTATTGAAAATATTATGTACTTTTTACTTCTCATAGACTATTCTTAATCGTTCGAATGTGATTTGTCGTTAGTAGCTACCCTGACTTCAAATTTTTACTGATAAAAACTAGACCAGTATACACACATCATCCGCCACAAGGTGAATAGGATGAGCACTCACTGGCCCGCGGATGACATATGAAAACAGAAAGGTGAGCTGGAGCCTCCAGAGCGAGATGGCGCTGGTCTATTAGCGCCAGGATGATTTCCCCGCTCCGTCCAAGAGGCGATGACAGCGAATGGTGACGTTGATGGCGGGCGGGTGAGTGGCGGAGGCAACGGCCTTACTTGGAGCGAGATGTAGCCGACGGAGCCCGCGCGGCGGCGCGGCGCGGCTGCAGGAAAGGCGCGAGAGGAGGCAGGCAAGGCGGGGCGGGCGCGCTGTCGATGTAAATCGTGTTTGCGCGGGCGAGGTTGATTCGGCGTTCGATGAGGAGGCGGCAGCTTGCGAAGAGACGGAGAGAACGAAAACACGCTGACGCTCTGCCCCGCCCACCTGTTTTTGCTTCTTCCCCCCTACCCATCCCCTTTCCTCTCTCCCCTTACCTTCCTCTTTTTCTATCTTCAGGCCCTTCTCTGCTCTCTCTCTCTCTCTCCTCCCTCCCTCTCTCTCCTCTCCTCTCTCTCCCTTCCTCTCCTCTCCTCTCTCTCCCTTTTCTCTCTCTCTCGCTCTCCTCCCCTCTCCCTCTCTTCTCCCCTCCTCTCCTTCTCTTCTCCTCTCCTCTCCCTCTCCTCCCCTCCCACTCACCCCTTTCTCCCCGCTCTGCCACTCTCCTCTCCGCCCTGTCACTTTCCCCCCCCGCCCTGTCATACAAATTACAACATGCTTCGTATGTTGTTTGACCCTTTTCAAAGTGCTGAAAATTGTTGAAATTACTGATTCAGTGTGTATTTTAATTAAAAACATTGCATTGGATATGAGTATTGAAACATTCGCCATATAAAAATCATCGCACATTGAAAACTGTAACTTGAGTAGAGCAAGAATCAATTAAATGTAATGTTAGTAAAATATTATGGGATGTAGTCCCGTTAAAATTATAAATTTTGTTGAGCCATTTTCAGAACTTGCCAGATTGTTTGGAGAGCTTCTTTACCAAATGTGTATTCCCCAAAGTATCACTTAAAACAAAGGGGAAGCTAGGGAGGCTAGAAGTGCTTGAGGGGGCTCCTCTCGAAGTTTTCAGGAAGGCTCCCTGTTCCTCTCTTGTTCGCATGCGTATGTGTATCGTTGTGTCCTAAGAGCTTCGACCGCTGTTGCAGCAAATCGACGCGAACAAGGACGGCGTGGTGACCATCGACGAGCTGGTGGAGTGGTGCTCGAGGGACGAGCAGATCCTGCAGTCCCTGGACACGCTGGACACCGTCTTGTGATCCCGCCGCCTCGGCCCTTGCTGTCCCTTGCGTTGGTCGCGGCCGACGGCGGCGGCGGCGGCGGCGGCGGCAGCGGCGTCTCCGGCCTACTAGTTGCGTCGCCCGGCCGCGCTCTGCAATGCACCGCGCCGCGCCCTGCCCCGCTCCGCCTGGGAGCTCTCTCTCACACAACACGTACGCCCTCGGACCACTTTTTTGTATTCCACGGTGGCGGGAATGGGACACTTAGTTTCTTTTTCGTGTTGTTATTTTTTTTTTTTTAATTATTCGTGCGTATCTGTTTCTCTATGTCTATCGGACATTCTCACTACGCCGTCGTGTTGAATCAGTCTCAAGAGAACTCGTGTAACTCTCGTCGATGTACGTTCACACATACGTGTTATTTGGGTGCGCGTTAAGAATTGTTTCTCGTATTGGAGACTGTTCGGCTCCCACGTCTGTGCGTCGTTTCTTTCCGAATGTTCTTTTCACAGAGTGAGGTTCGCGGAGTCACGCGAGCTGCTTGCCGTGAGTCGAGCGTGAGTGCGAATCTGGTCGGCGAAAGCAATTGGCTTCGCTGCTATGTCTACGATATGTGCGGGCCAGCGAGCTTCCTCATTCAAGTCTGCCCGATCTCCATTTTCTGCGTTCTTTCGCTACTTGTCGATGTTTGCTGGGATTTCTTTTCCACGCGTTCTCGCCTAAATGCATAAGCGTGGATGAATTTTTTGTATCGTCACATCAGTGAACTGTGAGATTTTTTTATTTATCTGAATCTGTACATCAATGAACATGCTTTAAAGTAATCATCGAAAACTAATTTGTTTAGAAAAACAATCGAGAAAATCCGTACTATATATGTTGAATGTAACAGTGCTAGCGCTCTAGCTTCCAAATATGGAACTTACATTGACCCACTTTGCCGCAAATACTACTTAATTTGTAACTGCTCTTCACATATCGTTAGATGTTGCCATGTGGCATATGGCATGATCTCTTGTATGTAAGAATGGGCTGAAGTGTGAGGGATATATCTTCTTGTGTTATGACTTTTTAACAAGATAAAGCTACCATCCATTTCTTGAGTGCTGTGAAACTGTCACAAACACAAGAACATTTGTTGCTCTTATAAGAAAGCTCACAGTTGTTTCTTCGTAAGAATGTCAACAGATGGATCTACATTTGAGTAACTCTTTTTCTAAATATAATAATGAAAAATATTAAATTATCTGTCCCCATTTAATCAGATCAGATCATTTTTAAGATTAAAGTCCTTGACAAATGTATCCATAAATGAAGTTTACGGGGAATTATTTTTTGAAGGAGCTACATTTAAAATTTAAAATTCTTTTTTTCTCTCTCCTCCTTCTGCTAAATGATAATTTACAGATTGGATGTAAACTTCACTCAGAAATGGAGGTGAATGAAAAATTGCCACATGACTCAGGGAGTGCTTATGAATAATTGAATCATTCACTCTGAAGAGATCTTAACCCTTTCGTTTGTTATTTCAGTGACTGAATTACATTCATATTTGTAGAAAGCTTCTCCTAATTTTTAAATAAATATGATGCACAGACCATGTCTAAAACTCAAATTTGTTTGTAGGCTAGAATTTTACTTCACAACTTACACTTTTGAAATAATTTTTGAAAATATCTTTGTAAATAAATGTTTGTTTTGTAATAGATTTCAAAAGGCAGACTGCTGCTCTGCAAAACTGTGTTACAACATGTTAAGAATATTTATTTTCCTTAATCTTTCCTCCAATAATATGTGAGGAAGTGTAGTCAGCCATTTGGACAGGGGAAAATTTGAAAGTTGAACATGAATCCAGAGCATTTTTGTGGCTACTCTATTTGGAAAAAAGAAAAAAAGAAGAAGAAAAAAAAATACAGATTCTTTTTCTTCTCATTACTGTTATTACTGAGAAATAATTCTTTCCTTTCTTGACTTCAATGCTCACACATTCTTTTTATAGTATATCAATCTGTAATACAGAGGACTGAATAAGTTTACACTTATATCATATTGAAGTTACGATGTGATCATTTCACACTAGAAATAATGCAATATCATAAAAAGATTGACCCATTTCTAATGGATAACATAAATATCAGACAATGTTTCTCAACTACTTTTCTTTTCACATTCAGTATCATATTTTACTAGAAAAGACTGTCAGTGGCCACTTTCATCCCATTTTCTTCACAAAATTATATCCAGAAATCGCAAACCTGTTTCTTATAATCAATAAAATAATTTTAATTTTATACTGTGAGCTATAAAGCTGTGAGCTATTATCAAAGAAACAAACACCTTAAGGAACTCCATGGTCTAGATTTTTATCACATACTGACAAAAAAATGAGAAAAACTAATTTCAAGAAAAAATTTGATAACATAATACATATGTTATCAAATATATTCATATGTAATATTGAGAGTGGTAAAAAAAATTTAACCACAGTCTAAATTAACTTCTAGACAAAGCAGTCTTCACACAATTTTTCTTAGAAAACTTGCAAATGGCTAAAAATATTGTTTTGAAATATTCAGACACGAGTAACCAGCTGTGAAAAAGACTGACATTTTTAACTTTCTTTTTTATTATTTTGATGTTGTAGAATGAAACATACATGAAGCTATCACCTATATGTGTGCACACATGAAGTTAAATTAAGTTTGCCCAATAAATAATTGGCTTTTGAACTTTATGCTAGAAAACAAAGTCACCTGATCTTAATGTAAGGTCCTAAGATATTGCTTTTTCTTTATTCTGCACTTCATTTAAAAGCACATACTTTTGTGAGATTCTCTCTGTTACCAAAAAGTGATAAAATAGTTTACATTATTTTTTTCCCTAATTGTCACTTAAAATTTTGTACAATTTCATAATTCTCAACTTTTTTACTTAATGTAACTTTACCTTCATCTCACTGCAAATCACAGTTATTTAAAAATAAATGAAAACCATTTGTATCATGATTTGTTTCCAAATGAATGTGGTGATCATAATAAGTAGCCCAAATGCTTCTAGATACATGCTTGATTTACCATATTGCTCCTGTGTGTAAAGTGTTTCCAATTGCTAATTGCTTAATTTGTAACATTTTATGTAAACCCATGAGCGCAACGAACATAAACTATGCTCTTAAGTCTTCCTAATCCTTTCCCCCACCACCATAAATTTAAGGTCCCTAATAACCACGATTTTTATCACAGTATTACAATATATTTTAAAATTAATTGTATAACTTAGAATTGGAATATATGGTAAGATTTTTTATAAACGCAGTAATGTAATGAGAACATGAACAATTTGCCAGTGTTGTTGGTTGTTGTAAATAAGAAAATTATGAGTGTATAATAAAGATTTGTGTTGTTGAACAGAGAAATCATTCTGCATTTTTACATAGATTATTCACAATTTCATTATTAAGTCAACTGTGAAATCACGAATACAATTAGATATTAGCCTCAGAGAAACTTTTTCAATATTTTTACTGCAAAAGAAGTGTATGGTTGTAAAATTCCTTGGACACATAATTGAAGAAATATGTCTCAAACTATTGCACAAGACATATTGGTTGAATTACCAAATATTTCACAACTAAAACAATTTGATTTCTTGTATTAAAGTTGGTAGGTAAGTATAAGGAATTTCTTTTGATCAATGTATCATAATTCTGTGAAATTCCTAGAATGTTAGAATCTTCCAAAAAAGTTCTTAATAGTTTTACACACATCTCACCGACGTATCTTTCCAGAAACTCAATTTCAAAATCTAAGAAATCTTGATGGTTGTACATGGAAACTTTTGTATAAGTGCAACTTGTCACTGAGTTTCTGTCCATTGGCATCAGGCATATTTAAATAACTGTACATAAATCAACTTAATATGTATATTTTGTTTGTTGAGTATCCAGCACTTGTAAATTAAGTAGAAAAGTTAAATAAATTGAAAAATGTAGAATACAGAGCAGGAAAGTCCCATTATTAAGTAGATTATTCTTCTTGTTGCAAAGCCACTTTTTATTCATATTGTGGTTCAAAATCTGCATGTTGTAGATAAATGACCTGTTTTCGTATCCTAAAATTGTAAATAGTTACATAAATAAAGTATCATTATTTTCTTGAGATCAAAATCACCAAACTTTTCAAATATCTTACTATATTCTAAAGTTCACTGATATGTAAATACTACTCTCATTGCTTCTCTTAACTTGGTCATTAATGTTGTTCTTGTGACAGCATTATAGTTCAGACATCTGTAGAATTCGTTCACCTCCAGACTGTCAGAGAAACTTGAATTCAGTACTTATTATTTTATGACTGTTGCATTCATCTATCTAACAGTGCATTAATATTTTGGCTGAGAATTACATATTCAGATCAACATTAAACATTTTTATATTCAATCTTACATTTCTTCATAATTTTATGTTACTGGTATTTAAAACATTTTCTGAAAGTTTTTAAAATTATTTCTGAGTTCTAGTGTATAACAGTTGAATTCAACTGTTAGTCAAGTGGGTAAATTGGGACATAATTGTAGATTGAAACATTCTCCTTTCTGGGCAGTTCTCTGTGATAGTATTTATTTCCTAAACACTTTGACATTTGGAGAATGTACTATTTTAAAGAGACATTCTGGCTGCTAGAGACAAAACCACAGGTGAACAACAATTAAAAATTATGAATTATCATATACCCTGTCTAGGAAAGTGTCCTTCAGCATGCATTCTTGGGAAAGTTAGACATTCCCTTCCTTTACATGCCTCTGACATTTCTCGTTAGAAGAAAAGGAATTCATGCACATTTGTCATGTTTATTACTTGCATTGTGCTTGCAATGATCTTTGTAGAGTATTTTTGTAATTATCTGTCCATAAACTGTACATAAAACATTCTCTGTAACACCCCTTCTTAAAACTAAAGCATTTTTCTTACAATAACACGAGTTTCTCTCTTCAGTTGCTTGGGCACTGCATTGTATTAAATGTTTCATTGGGATTGTGAGGTATTTAATTAATACCTTGAATAATTGTTGTATCAATGTTTTGATAATACATTGTTCCTTAAATTATTTTATTTCATTATATTTCAATTATTTTGGAAAACTAATATTTCAGCAACCTCAGAATTTTAATCTTGACAGAAGATGGATATTGATAATTGTAGAATTTGTGAATTTTTTAAGCTCCACATTGATAATGAACACAAAGAGCCAGGAGAGGGGCCACATTTTATTTTTAGGTAATTATCAAATAATAACTAATTACACAAAAATAGTGTTTATTGTGTACTTATATTGTGACTTATAAGCACATTTGCAACACAGTTATGACTAGTAAGAAGGTTCTGAAAGGAAATGAAGTGTCTTGCTTGCCCTTTTAATGGTGATTATCTAACATTTTACGTTGAAGTTAATATTCATTGAAATTTTTGTATGCCTCTCCAAACCATTTACAACATTCCTGCCTTATTTCATGACCAAATTTAAACATACAAAATTAGAAATTGCTTGCAAAACAAGAAACTATATTATTCAGTTTCCTCAATTTTAAATGGAAGATACCATATGATAAAGTCTGAGGAAAGTGCTTAATCCAAGTACATTTAGCCTTTAAAACAAAAGCTATATTAGAAAAGAGGAAAGTTTAAAAGGTTTGCAAAATTGATGTGTCTTAACGGGTTGCTTCTGACTCCTATCATGTGTTATTTTGCTCATAAAAGTGTTTCTAACTTAAAATTGATTTCTTCTGGGAAGATAATGCTCAGAATTTTTACTATTTTGTATTTGTTGTATAATTGAAAGTGTGGCAATAACATTCACACTAAGCTTTGTCAGATTAATTGTAATATGTATATTAGTTATTTTACAATTTTAATCTTATAAATATCTAAAATAATCTTCTGTTTCTTGCTTGCCTTGAGCGTTATTAAATTGTATCACCTTGATCATATATTTCTGACAATTCTCTCACTGTTAATGTAGATTTCAATTGTGTGTCCTTAAAATGATTAATTTATATTTTTTTAAGACTGTACTGTATCTTTGTTCATTCCATTATTCATAAATAATATGAAATTATTATATTAATAAAATGTTACTGATAATATCTGTAGTTTCTCTGACATTATTTTTTACCTATGAAATGGTTTTAGGTGCTTCAAATGAAAATCTCGCGATTTCTGAAAGTTTCTGTTTGACGAAGTAATTCTTTGATTGATTGCAAATTATCATTCTCGTTTTCAAATAATAAAATATTTATTGCAATTCAGTTATTAACATTGTCTAATTATCTTAATTATTAATCTTAACATTGTCATTTATCTTAATTATCATTCTCAATTATGGTCCTTTCTTATACAATTAAATTTAAATGTTCATTGCTTCTTCCTGTCTTCGTGCACATTCAAGACCTCGGATGAATTCCGGACGAAGAAACGTCCATGTCCATGTCCATATATCCTTTCTTCGCCCTGCTTAACGCGATATTAAACAGTCTTAGATGATAAAGAAAAATGTCAACCCGCGACTCTGCCAAATTATTCCGGTTCGTTGTCATAAATCGATACGCGTAAGCGATACTTCACAATCCTTTGCCTCGGGCAGGCGCCTTATAATTCCTCATATTCACATATAACAATGTTCAATGACTGAAATAATTAAGATTTAATCCCTAATATATTTCGCGTTCAGATACAAATGTCAATTATTAGTCAAATTATTTTTGTATTATTCTGATAGTAATGATAATAATATTATGCCAGACCACTCCCCTCCTACGTTTAACGTTAGGTCTTAACTAACATATTGCAACATCACCCACCACGCATCCCATCTAATAATAATCTCTTTAACCAATACTTTTCGAGAATTGCTGCCGATCTTACAAAGGATCTTCTGCCACAAAATTGAATATCAGACATTTTCTCTAACAATTTTAGACACGATGTTCGTTTACGAAACGTCTTCCTATGAAATTCTCAAAATAATCGGTAAACTAAAAAAATATATTCGGTGGGTTTAGATGAATTTCCGGATTCTTTGTTAAAGACCTGTGCGCCTGCCATTATACACCTGTTAACTCACATATTTAATGCATCCTTACGCATCGGAACGTTTCCAGATATTTTCGAAACAGCTAAGATTAAACCGCTCTTCAAAAACGGCAACAAAAATGAAATTCAAAATTATCGGCCAATTTCACTTCTGTCTTTTTTTTTCCCCCCAAAATTTCAGACACACTATTTAACGTACGAATGGAAACCTTTCTCAATAAACACTACGCGCTTTCAGATTGCTAACATGGATTTATAAAATCAAAATCTCCGGAAACAGCCGTATTTTCTTTTCTTGAAGATGTCGCCTCATCATTGGACCAAAGCGAAGCACCTATTGGATTATTTTTAGATCACTCAAAAGCTTTCGACGTCATTCATCATGACATTTTACTTTCAAAGTTACCTTCTTATGGAATCCGTGGTTGCCCTAAATTGGTTATGTTCGTACCTTAAACAACGATCTCAGAGAGTGGAAAAACGTTATTGGAATGATGGAACTTATGTACGTACACACCTTTCCGACTCTTTGCCAATTGCACGTGGAGTTCCTCAAGGATCGATTTTAGGCCCTATTCTGTTCCTACTGCACATAAACGATCTATCCTCGACGATTCGAAACGGAAGAACAGTTCTCTTTGCGGATACAAACATTCTTTGCAATAAAGAAACCGTAAATAGTACAATATCAGATTTTCGAATTGGTTCAGAAATAACAAATTATTAGTAAATGAACAGAAAACGGTTTTATTGCAGTTTTCCATTTCAAATAAACAATTCTGTGCTCCATTGAAAATGAACAGTGTACCATTGACTGATGTTACGGCAACAAAATTTTTAGGTCTCTCAATTCAGTCAACCTTAAATGGAACGTCCATTTAAATGAGTTGAACACAAAATTAAGTTCATTATGCTACGCGTTCAGAATTCTTGCAAATTCAGTCAGCCTTCATACTGTTCGTTGTGTATATTTCGCGAATGTTCACTCCCGCCTGAGATATGACATAATATTCTGGGGAAACACATTTCCTAGCTCCCAGACTTTTAGATTACAAAAAAGAATTATACGAATAATAACCAAATTCCACCCACGTGATTCTTGTAAGCCTCTCTTTATTAATCTAGGAATTTTACTATTACGTTGTCTGTTGATTTACAAATCAGTAGTTTTTGTCAAAAATGACTTGCTTAAGGGCGGGAATATATTTTCAGAAAACGCCAATGTTTATTACTGTAACACTCGACGTAGAAATCATATTCATCAGGTGACAGTATCAACAGCCATTACAAAAAGTACATTATTTTACAACACTTTGGCAGATGACATTAAACGATTAAATTCGATAGAAAAGTTTAAATCCAAAGTGAAATCGTTTCTGCAGCATAACTGTTTCTATACAATTGTGACTATTGTGAGCACCACAAAAAAGTAATATTAATTTTAACAGTGATATTTAACACATTATTGACCATTTGGACTTTATAAATGTAAACAACTTATAGCAAATATTGTACCGCAGCCTTCGGGTTAATGACCCCCATCGCGATCAAGTTTTTCTTCCAGTTTGCCTGATCCATTGGGCAAATGCTAATTTGACGACTTGTTTGCTTCTGGACATAAATGTAACTTCATTATCTGTGCACGTCTTCTAGAATTCAGTGGGAAATATAGTTATTCAAATTATCATTTTCATGTTGTCGCGGCAGAAAGTATTATTCCTTGACGAAGGGCATGATGCATAAGAGCCCAAATATATTGCTGATTTATCCTTGAAAATAGATTTCATTACGTCGGAGCTGAGTTTATTTTTAACAATCCTTGCAAAAAACGCTATTTTTTCTGTATTCAAAACTCAAGTAGTATATGGCTTAGTTTAGGGATCACAGAATTTTGAAAACGTCCACAGAATTCACGTCCCCATAGCACGTCACACACAACTGTTTTGATGTAAGATAAAAAAATAAATGCCTAGCTTTGTTCAAATATATTCTTACAGTATCTGTCATTGGACTTACGAATGAATCGTAGTAGCTGTTAATGTTATACTTCCGTTCAAAAATTCCCAACTCCAATGGCCTTGTATATCAGCTCCATACGGGATATGAATTGGTAATATTGCAATTTCAAAATTATAATGGCCGTAAAAAGTACTTGCAGATATGAATATTGCAAATAGTTAGAATTTAGCACAACTATATTTTTACGCTTTGTTTCTAATATGAATGTAAATGATCACCTGTAAGTTGTTGTTCTGCGTTATTCTATATTCCTGTTGTAAGATCATTTTCAATTAGTTCGGAAAATTCTGACGCAAAAGCTTCTACAACTACATTGTATCCCCGAGTTGCTCATCACATCCATACTTTTGACCCCTAATTTTTTAAGATTTTAAATCTCCACAAACACTCTCTGATTTGTGTTCTGAAGGCGTATATTTATAAACATTAAAAGGTTACTATTTTGTATGTTTATGTGAATAAGGTGAATACGTTTTAAGTCACATAAATTGAAAATAGATCTTTGCTTTCTTAAACAATACAATTTCTGGTATTATAATTACATTTATTTCTTCTTATTTAGTTCATGCATCAACTGAGGTCACTGCAGCGCCTCTCACCGGGAGGTCCTAGGTTCGAGTCCTGACGGCGGCAGGATTTTTGACACTAGCTCTTCAGCTAGGTCGAATTCAGTCGCTGTCTGGAGGAGAATTCTAGCGGCCGGCTGCTCTGTTCCGTAGTTTTCTGAGGTTTCTCCGATCAACACCAGGCGAATGCCGGAGCAGTACCCTAACAAACGGGCCACGGACCACGCGCGATCTGTCCTTCCTCTTCTTTGTCCTATCCTCTCCCTTTACACACACACTTACACTCACAAGCACTACACTACCACATATTCCGGGAAACCGTTCGGGAGCTTAGAGCTTGTCTCGGCTGGGGCGGTGCCCCGCTGGTGGGAGAGTCCTGGTTAGGGGGAAACCCCACTAGCCGACGGTAGGTTGGCACCGGATCTCGCCATCCAGCGGGGAAAGATCACTGCCATCTCCCGAGAAAAAAACATGCACTACACTAACGGGACTAATGACCAAAGCAGTTGACGCACCCGGAAACACGAAAAATCAATCAATCAATCGATACAAATTCACAACAAATTCTGTCGCGCGATTTTCATTTCACATTGCTGTTTTGTAAACAATCAGGGTACCAAACTCATGGAAGAAAATTATGGTTCTGTGGACTGAAAATAACCACGGGGTACTGGGGTTTCATCAACGCCACCTAAATAGATCTACTTAAGTGTTACTGGTTTAATTCTCCATCTACCCATTAAGATTGCAGCGCTAAAACACGCAAAAGCACTTTGTTAGGAATTTCTTTGAATCTTCTGGCCGGATCCAGAAACAAATTATCGGTTCCCCATCAAGAGACCGAGACGCGTCGAATGGCACCTCATATGTCTGGATTGGTGCACGGGAAGAGGTCTAGCCGTGAGTGACGGAACCGAACATCCGCTCACTCGGGAGTTACTCAAATACTGTATAGGGTTACTCAAATACTGTACCATGAGTTTGGTTTCCTGATTGTTTACAAAACAGCAATGTGAAATGAAAATCGCGCGACAGAATTTGTTGTGAATTTGTATCGATTGATTGATTTTTTCGTGTTTCCGGGTGCGTCAACTGCTTTGGTCATTAATCCCGTTAGTGTAGTGCATGTTCTTTTCTCGGGAGATGGCAGTGATATTTCCCCGCTGGATGGCGAGATCCGGCGCCAACCTACCGTCGGCTAGTGGGGTTTCCCTCTAACCAGGACTCGTCACAATACCGATAGAAACTTTCCTTTTCTGTGCGCTATTGTTTTGGGTTGGTCTTCCTAAGTATTAGCAATCGGATTGTGTTATACTGTTTGTCGGTCTGCCGGTCTGTTCGGAAAGTTTCTACACAAACCTGGTGGCGCGAGCCTCATTTGACACTACGTCCGGGCGCAAAACTTTGTGACGGGTGACACTGCGTTACAAATTAATTTTACTTCTGGAAACAGATATTGTCCTTACTTTTCCTTGCCTTTCAACTAACATGAGAATTTCGTTGCTAACCTGTTATCTCAACGTTGCATGGACATCCCTACGTCCCGTTTCTCTTCCTGGAACAGCAGGATCGACTCATTATCAGCGGCGAGATTTGAAAAAAGATTGAACGTTGATTTTATCGCTCAAAGACCCATCACTGAGAAATTTGCTTCTATGCTTCGTTGGGCCAGCGGATGAATGTTTAGACAGGTTCTATAACAGTTGAGCTTCGCCGAAGACCGCATCGCTCTGCGAAATGTATCCCGCCAGCTAGATGAACCTAGTGTCAGCTGTTGATGTCTAGAAAATGCAGTGGCGGATGGCACTCAGCGGTGCCCTAGGCGATTGCAAATGAGAGCCCCGTCCCTCCTTCCGTTGTCATTGATCGTCCCCCTGTTTCCCATATAAAACTGAAACAATGAATATTCAAATAAAATTATTAATAGTTAAATTTGCAATTAACGATACAAAATGAAATTCAGAAAAACGTTCTTCTACATTTCAAAACTTATTCATAATGTCATCAAGATCAATTTTCCTTAAAATAAGATTCGATGCAAATAAGACTCAACAGACATCTAGTCGTTCCTGCCGCGTAATAGTGTTTCGACCGGTTTGATTCGTTTCAAACCAAAAAATTTGAAGAGCTATTTATCTAAATATTATTCTACTTTTATTTATGCATATTATATTATTTGACATAGACAGAAATATTATTTCATAATATTCGAACTATATTTTCTACACCGGAATATAGCTATAATATACTCAGAATATTGTACATGATCTTCTATATCTTGCGATACGATTTAAAACATTCTTAGAATATTAATAAAACTTATTATCGATATATCACGATATTACATGTTATTAGGGTATTGAAACGGTTCTTTATATTTAAGATTGTTGGAACAATCTTAAATTTAATGCATTTTTTTATAAACATATGTATACTCTAACATGCACGCCTTGCAATATAATAACAATTGAGTATTGTACAAGCATACAAGCTCTCTCTTGAAGTAATTTAAATAAGAACACTTTAAGTCAAACCCTAAACAAATATATTATTCGTGAATGCATGTAACCAATATCAATAGGCAACCGTTAACTTCTCCACTTCAGCTTATATCTTGTTCCTTATATAATAACCACCGTATTGTTGAAGTACCTTCCCCAAAGTTTTGCCAAATTTCCATACTGAAGATAATACTAATTGGGTTTTAAAACCAGAATGGCACATTAAGATTTCCGGTCTACTTTCAGGCGTCCATTCTCTAGCGAATTTTACCCAGTTTCCCTCAACAAATTCACGTCCACAGTAACAGACGTTACACTCAATTGTTCTTTCGTAGGAGTTCATACAACTCGTACAAAATTTTATTTTTATTTCGTATCACATTTCTACCACCACGCTCCCAATAAGTTTTGTTAGAAATTAGTATAAAATACTTGTTTACGTAACTAAGCAAAGTAGGTATATCACTCCCTTCCCATTGCGCCTGACTTGCTCCAAGACTTGATTAGTTCTAATAAGCGACTAGTAAGACTTGATTCTCGCGATAGAGTTGGTGGGGTGAGTAGCAAGCGTAGCGTAATAGTGGTAGTTAGTGCTTTGAATGTTGGTTTCAAATAAATTAAATGCACTTAAATAAATAAGAAGCTCATTTCAAGATTTTTGAATAAGCAAATTTACCAGTACTCATGGTTATCATGCAACTCCCAATAGACAAAGATAGACATTCAGCCTGAAGAGTTTAACAAAGCTAGTACCGACCTATTCAACGACGGAATTCAACAAAAATGAAAGCTACCAATGTATTGCGAAGAGCAATTGTAAAAGACTTTCGAAAAAGTCCCTTCAATAACCACTTTCTTTTAGTAAAAGGATAAATGGTGCTCTAAGACACAAGATACAGTCGGTACTGTTGCCTAGAAAAATATCTGATTTCTAGAATGAAAGTGTTTATGTACTCATTATTTTCATCCCGACTAATGACCGATGACCGTAGATGGCTCAGGGAATCTATTGATGCCTCTGACCGGAAGGTCCAGGGGAGGTCCTAGGGTTCGAGTCTAATTCAGCTGCTGTCTGGAGAATTCTAGTGACCGGCTGCTCTGATCAGACGTTTTCCGTGGTTTCCCTGATCAACACCAAACGAATGGCGGGGCGGTACACTAACAAACGAACCATGGACCGCGCGCGATCCTTCATTGTTCTTTTCCTACTTTCCTCCCCCCCTGGGGGAGCCCTAGTTGCACACACGCGCGCGCGCCTGCCACACACACACACACACACAGACGCTCAGACACTCACAGACAGACACGCAGGCAGACACGCAGACAGACACACATACACACACAGACACACATACACAACAGACACACATACACACACAGACACACATACACACAAACACACAGACACACATATACACACACACACACACACAAGTACTGCGCTACCACACATGTCCAATTGGAAGCTCAGAGGTAGTCCGGCTGGGGCAGTGCCCCACTGGAGGGTTATACCGGGCTAGGGAAGACTCCGCAAGCCAACGCTTAGGTCGGTGCCGGATCTCTCCATTCAGCGGGGAAGATCTCGGTCAACTCGCGCGATAAAAAAAGCAATACACTCATGGGACTTATAACCTTAACAGTTGACGCGCCCGGAAACACTAATCAATCAATAAATTCAATGGCTAATGTTGGCTTTACTCTGGCAAGAAATTGCTCAGTAATTCGCTTGCGCAAACGACATTTTGTGTGTGAATACTCTGGCCAGTAGAAGTCTACCAACAGGCTCAAAGAAAGTGGGGTGTAGCCTAAACATCGCTTTCAAGTTAAAATTAAATGAATGAGTGAATAAAATAATGTTCTTATTATCTATTACACATCTTTATTTTTTAATGTGTTAAAATACCTGTTACATTTCACAAAATTTTAAAAAAATGCAATTATTTTTATTAACAAAGGGAAGGCTTATTCAATCACTAAGGCTCATAGTCTGAAAATTGACATTACAAACAACAGGCTTTTTGACAATTACCTTTAGATATTTTTCATAACACAGTACAGATTAGAGAGATACACATTTTTTTTTTTAATTTCAAATAATCTTATTCAAAATAATTTTCTTTCCACTGTTGCGCACATTTCATCATTAAAAAAGTGTAACCTTTTATTTTACTCCATTTTTCAATTGCAAATAAAGAATTTTTAATATGATTGTCAAAATCAAAGAAAAGTTAAACAAACAAAAAATCTATTTTACATATGAAATACCTCTGATTAATTTATACAAATAGTCAAGTGACTTTTCTTTTGAACCATTTTATGAATATCTTTCCAAGCATTCCACAATTTTCTTTCTAATTCTTTTGTACAACCATTCTTTTCTATTAAATCTAGTTTGTAGGTTTGGGTTACACCCTCCTGATATATGAATGTTATTGTCTCATTTCTAGGACTTAATATTATACTTAGTTTATCAAAAAGATAACTTATCTGCAATAAGCCAGTGGAAAATAGAATGGCAACTTTGTGCTGAAAACATATCCAATTGGTTACGTATGCAATTTCAGAACATTCTGACTTCTCTTCCTTATTAGATGATATTTCTGCTTCTTCTTGATGTTTAAAAAGATATGAAGAAAATTTATCATATAATTTAACCTTTCTTTCAAGTTCCTTGGAATATGCACTTCTTTTACATAATGTTTTTTTGCCTTCTTCATCTATGTACATAACACTATCATCAGGACAAAACAAGAGTTTTGAACCATCAATGAAAATAATTCCTGTACTCCCATCATTTAATCTGTACCCAAAACCATAATCATCAGAAAGATCAACCCAGGAACAAATCCATCTTGGCAATTGTGATATACATACTTCATTGCATTCATCCTTGTTTGGTTTTTCTTCCAAATCAGAGCTCAACGTAGCTAATAGCAGTGTCTTGAGATGAATTAATTGTTCTTGTGATATTTTGTTTAAGGGTAAACCACATTGTTTTGATGATGATAAACACATTCCCATTAATGAAGGAATCTCAGAATTGTTGGCAGTGGGTTGAAATTTTGTTGGAAAAGGACAAATTTCTAAGGCACTTTGAGGTAGGGTTAAAGGTGTAAACCCAACATGGAAATATTGATCAATCAACAGAGCTGAAGCATTTGGTCTTTTCTTTGGAATTCTAGAAAAGATTCTACACAACATATTGGCAGCACATAAATTTACATCTTGAGGTACATTGCACATGCATGTTTGAATACGATTATAAATATCTTGAACATTCAAAGATGAAAAAGGCATTAAACCTACAAGTAATCTGTACAAAATACAGCCAAATGCCCATATATCAACTTCTGGCCCATAAACTTCCCCTACCAGGAGTTCAGGTGCTACATAACTTCGACTACAAAATTTTTTTTTTTGCTCTTTCTTTGGATAGTCAGTAGGGGCAGCATATCCAAAATCCCCTACCTTTATTTCCATATTTTTGGTTATCAAGAGGTTTCCAAGTTTTAGATCACAATGAATTATATTTTTCTTGTGTATATATTCCAGAGCTAATAAAACTCTCTTCATGTAATACCGCACTTCAGGATCTGATAGAATGTTGCGTTTTTTTATAAGTTCTAACATTGTTAATTTACTACTGGGTTCCGATAAAACATATATATTATTCACGTCATGAAAATAGCAATGTAATTTAGCAATACACTTGTGAATTAGAGATTTATGTATTGTTATTTCTGATAATATTTTATCTTCCCAGTTATCATATGAACTAGGAATTTTAGGAATAATTTTTGCTGTGTAACCCCTTCCACTTGAAACTTCAGTAACGTCGTAGAATTTTCCAAAAGTTCCTGTACCTAAAAAGACTTCTTGTTTGTAAACTTTCTGGTTTACATGATCACAAATGAATTGGTCTATAATGAGTTTTTCATTTGAATGATTCTTTTTTGAAATCATGTCAAAATAAATGAATAAGTAATGAGTAATTGAAAGGCACTATTACACACAGTTATTTGTGGCTTTACCACCTTTAGCATATTATTGATTCCAAATAACAATTTATTTGGAAACTCACACATACACTACTCCAAAACTATTTGCTTTTAAAAACTTGATTTGGAATTCACATTTTGCCGGGCTTCATTGTTGCCAATATTTGAAAAGAATAAGCCATAGAATAAGTACCATCAATTTGATTATACAGAGCTGTACTGAGTAGAACATTTATTGAGATTATTGTGTAATATTGCATAAAACTGTCGATTGTATGAACTGTAGAATTTCGTAAGGTGACGCAAGTGGCTGATGCAAGATGTGCAGTGCAGACGTGATATATGTTGGGTGGTTTTCGTTGTCGTCCGCCAGTGTCCGCCAGTAACGATACTGGAGTGTGAGGAAAATGGCTGTGGCAGGAAGGTGCAGAATTGTCAGTTTCATATCTCGAACAAGGAAATAAATAAGGTAAGTGGTTATCACTCCCACGTTCGATAAATCTTTGTACAAATTATATATGAATTAGAGTGAGGTAATAAAATGATGTTGGGTAAATTTCATGAACTCCTGCGTGTGGGGTAAGGTTGTGGGCATTGTTGACAAACACCGTTGTTTACATACAAATAGTGTTGACAAACTTACTATTTTTGTTTACATATTGTAAGACGTTGTGTGTGATTACCAGAAAAAGGCGTTTAGTGAGCAGTACTTCGTTTGCCATGTTCTTAGCGAAAAGTCTTTAATTTTCGTAATCATTAAGAGATAGTGACTTAGCGGCATTGGTATGGGGTATCGATTAAATGATGTGCTTAAAATCATCTGCCGGTTATCTCGCTTCCAAATGTACCCCACGACTCATTTGCTAATGGAAATCATGAACTATTTCTTTTACAGAAAACTTTCCAAACATTATATGAAAATCGTGGAACAATGTGGAGAAATGTTCATTTCATAGTTCTACTTTTGGCAAGAATACAGTTGTCATGTCTAATTTCATTTCGTAATTAATTTTTATTTCTCCAATTTCACCATGAAATTAATGTTAGTCTTGTGTAATTCGCAATTCTGATTGGAAAGTTTAATGTTATCTGAGTTTTAGTAGTTCTACCAGTTCTATCCGTTTGTGTAAGATAACAGGCTAATTACTATTGCTGTCAATCTGTTTTGTTAAGTTGTTGACAGTTTTTATGTTGTCTCAAAAGAACTTTGCTATTTTCTTCAGTCATTTAAAGAGATGTCATAAAAATATATCACTACTACTTAGTGAGATGTGAAATTCCTTTGCAAGAAGTATTCATTGTGATATTTTTAAAGAAGAAAATTCCTTTTTCATATTTTGTGAGTAATAGCAAATGACTACTTCTGCTTTTTTAAACTACCATAATATATAAAAGTGAGGGTTTCAACCTATATATGTTGGAAATTGGCCATGAACCTTGGTAAAGTTTTGGGAAACATTCCAATTCTCTTTTCAGCTGTATCTATTTATAGAAACAAACTTGTGTGTTGTAAACAAGGTGACTAGTGCAAGTGTGTCTCAACTGCCAGCTTTGTTGTGAGGAGTTGTAAGTGTCAGTTGAAGTTTGTTGCTCATTGGGTGAAGATCATAAGCTGATACACTAATTCACCTTCTCAGATGTGTACAAAGTAATTTTTTCTCTGTTACTCTCTGTTTTCTCTGTATTTGTGTTATTGTTAAAAATTCTTATTTTATAGTTTTTGATCATAAGCTTGTTTTGACATTATTTGTGTGAAATTGAAAGTTTTGTTTGTGTAGCAATTCTGTACTACAGTTTTAATTAAATATCTTAGTGTGTTACTAATGCACACATTATTGTATAACATTGTTGGTTGATGCCAGTTTTCATTAAAAGCATCTTATGTAAATTTAATTTTTTTTTGGGGGGGGGAGAAGACATGTTCTTTAAGTATGATTTTGAAATTTTCTTTGATAATATTTTTAATGAAATGTTTAATGAATAATTCTGTTAAAAAATGAAATGTAGTTTCCCTCTTTTTTTTCCTCTACAAGAGAACCTTTCAAGCATAGCAGCTGAGTGTTATGTAATCATGAACGTCAGGTAGTTGCTGGGTTACTCCACCAGAACAGTTCATTACTCTAGAAAAGAAAGGAAGCCTGTTATATGGAGCAATAGTATGGCATGAGAGTGGTAGGGTGGGGGCTGGACCAGTCAGCTGTGTTCAAGGAGATCTTAAGTGGCTACAAGCTTTTGTAACTAGGAGAACACTTTCTCCTGATGTGTTGGGTTGGCTGTTCTTGAAGTAGGAATCCTGGCTGACAGCAGTGGTCTCTGATATTGTGTGAATCATTTTGTGTGTTTTGTGCTGTTGTGAAATATTGTTTTTCAGTGAATAAATACATCTAAATAAAGGTGTATGGATTTAAATAGAGCCAATTTAATGCTGTCTGATTTGAAAATATGGAGAACATCTGTGAGCAGTATCATTCTACACCTATATTTTGTTGCATATTTTTTAGTGAATTGTTTAATGAACATTTATACAGATAAAATAAAGACATTATCTTTATTGTTATATCCATGTATTTTATGTTATTGGACCTGAGGATAATCTGAAAGTTACCATATGTGAACAATTTAATATTTATTCTGGATTGAAATATTCTGTAAAATAGGTATAAAACATTCTAATAGTCTTAAAGTTCCAGTATTTTGTCATCTGCTATAGTTCTAAGATTATTTTCTTTCAGAGTGCCAATGGATTTTCTGGGCCTTTTTGATCCTGCCAACTCGGATGAAGTGGTAGACAGGAGTGGAACTGCAGACCAGCTGCCTCCTGAACCACAAGTTGGAAATGTTGAATACAAGTTGAAACTCGTGAACCCGTCCAAGCAACGCTTTGAGCATCTAGTCACTCAGGTTGGACATTTTTATTGAGATGGTTTTTAATTTTCCATTAATAAATTTACATATTGGGGGAAAATAAAAATATCAATTTAATATTTATTAGAGCTGATGATTCTATGGCATTCACCATAGATTTGAATAAGTGAACTTCCTGAAATATTAAATTAAAATACTTTTGAATTCAAAAGTAAAGACAACACATATTTATAATAACAACTACAACAACAAAAAAGTAACTTTGCACAATATTATTTGTAAACTGTAAATAATAATGCAACATTTAATTCACTTAACTATTTTAAATAATGTTACCTAGGTTTACCTTCATCCTTAAAAGACAAAAATCTTTTCTTTATGTTCAATTTCATATATACCATTCACTAAAATGACTCTCCCAAAATTCTAGTTCATTTACTATTCCGTAATATATTGTCCTCAGTCATATATACCACCAATATCACATTCCTTTCATCCAAATTCTCCTCTGAGTTATGCCACACTGACTGAAATGCTCTATTAAGCATTTACGCTTTCACTCCAGAACATACATTTTTTCTCTGGTTGTTGATTCTGTCCGTCTTCTTTATTCGACCATCTCCATGACATTACAACATAGCCAACCTGTTTTATTTCAGTAGGCTATGTCTATAGATATTGTTGTAACTGATCAAATACGGATGAAATGTGAGATCTAATTTCAAATCGTTACATTATTACTAATTGAATTGTATGAAATAAATAAAAAAAGGGATGTTTCTTTTGTACATTGTTCTCCCATCAGTACTCAGGCCTCTCATAGAGAAACCATTTTTAATAGCTATTAAAAATTATATACTTCAACCTTCTGATAATTTGTTTTGTTTCAGTGAGTAAATTGAAATTTTTTATTCTTTTAGATGAAATGGCGTCTTCGAGAAGGTCAAGGGGAAGCAATTTATGAGATTGGGGTTGAGGACAGTGGAGTTTTAACTGGTCTTTCAGAACAGGAAATGACTGCTAGTTTACAAACTTTGCGTCAGATGGCCTTCAAACTTGGAGCTACTACAACTGTACTACGTGAAAGAACAGTAGATAATGATAATGGCTATCGTATCTCAGAAGTCCTAGTGCGAAAGGTAAGTTCTACTAATGTGTTAGTACTTTATGCTGTTTGCTTCAGTGGTTCTATGTGTATGATTTTGTTGTAAAATTTCAGGTTCCTGATGATCAACATAACATAGAAGTTCGTGTGGCTGTTCTGGGCTCTGCAGATGCTGGCAAATCTACACTTTTGGGTGTGTTGACACAAGGACAACTGGACAATGGAAGAGGTCGTGCAAGGCTAAACATGTTCCGACATCTACATGAAGTTCAGTCTGGTCGTACATCATCTATTTCCCATGAAATTTTGGGGTTTGGTTCTCAGGTATGAAAATGTAACTGGAGTTGCTCTTACATGTTTTTCTCCAAGTTCCAAAGGTTAGATATTGTGTTTCTTAAATTTCAGGGCCAGATCATCAATTACAGTGAATTAATGACTGCTGAAGAAATCTGTGAAAACTCGACCAAGTTGATCACATTCATTGATTTGGCAGGGCATCGTAAATACCTTCGTACAACTGTTCTGGGCCTTACAGGGTACTCCCCTCATTACATCATGTTGGTGGTTAGTGGTTCCGCTGGCATAGTGGGGATGACAAGAGAGCATCTTACTCTGGCCATTGCTCTGGATGTTCCTTTCTTCATCACGGTTACTAAGATAGATCTAGCACCTCCTGCAGACACGTTGATTGCTATTGAAAAAGTTCTCAAAGCTGCTGGTTGTCGAAAGGTGTGTTTTTTAGGGTAATAAAATACTTTTAACTCCCTTAGGCAAAGCTTAAAGCTCAAAGTAGTGTGTATTTCTTGATTTGAATTTTATATTTACAGTCTAGAAAATGAAGAAAATATATTATTTCTAAACAAATAGAATTGATTAACTCCAGAAATATTATCCATGTTTTCAAAAAAAAAAAAAATGTGTTTAAGAAACAATATCTCTAAAACTGTAGTGTTACAGAAGACAAAAAATAATTGATAAGCCTCATAACGTAAATATATACTTGTATGATTTTGTTCTAAAAATCTAAATGCTTTTTCTTTTCTTTTTTCTTTTTTTCTCCAATGCAACATTACTATTTTAATGTAATTTTTATTACACAAAAATGTTATTTTCTGCACGTTTGTTATATTTATTTGAATTTTTTGTTATTATTTTATACTTTCCAAACTACATTTTTGTCAGAAATGTTTAAAAGAGAAGTTTTTAGGGAAAAAAGTTCATTCTTAACAAGGCATATACAATCTAATATTAATTAGAAGTAATGCAAGAAAGACACTGGTAATTGGAAGTCTTAATCTGAAGACCTATCCAATATTTTCCAGTTGTGTGGGACATAGTAGGTTTAATATCACTCACCTCCTCTGTAGCCTGACATACATACATGTTTGGCAACATCTTTCTTTGAGGGTTTGAAGCAAATTTATAATCAAGTTCCTTTCTTTATTAATATTTCAAGTAACAGGAACATGCCACTACAGACCGTCAGAGCAATTGAACACAACTCAAACCTAGAGAATTTGAAACTGAGCCCCGAGCTCACCCCTTGGAGGCAGGGGTGTATCATATTGTTCTATCTCTGTTCAGACAAGATATGCTTTCAGATTTGTGACATAATTTTGGTGCAAAAAATAAATAAATATGCAATTACTGCTTGTGCTACAAGTAAAAATGATCCTTTAAAAATTGATGTACCTTTTCTGTGATAATTTCAAAATAAGTTGCTAGTTTTGCAGGTTTGTGGTGTTTTCATGTTTTTAAAGTTCACCTGTATGCTTCTTTTGATCAACAAAATATGTGACGTGATAATTAGATGTCTTTTTGTCTCATTGCAGGTTCCATTGATTGTTCAAAATGATGATGATGTGATTACTGCAGGTTCTAATCAGCTTGCTTCGAATGTTGTTCCCATATTCTGTGTATCAAGTGTTACTGGTGAAGGACTGGAACTTATCACAAAATTTTTGCATGTCGTGCCTCCTGGTGTCAGTGTGAAAGAGAAAGAACGATTGGAGCAGGTCTGTAAAATCGCTAACATAAGAGACTTATGAAAATGTTAACTAAGATTGTATGTAAAAAGAAACTTACATATTTCCATTATAAATAATTATTCCAATTGCAAAAAATTGCTTTTGAATAAGTTGGAGTTTTTTGTGATTGTCAGTCGTATAAATTTTGTGCCTGAATAAATTTTATGCAACTGTTTTGTGTGATTGAGGGTAGTGCTTGTATGTTTGTTCTGTTTGGGCTTATTTTTAATATTAAATAATGAGACTGGCAATAATGAAACTTTTTCTCTCTTTTTCAGGAGCCATGTGAATTCCAGATTGATGAAACGTTCAGAGTGCCTGAAGTGGGCACTGTTGTGGGAGGTTTGTTAACAAGAGGTGTGGTCACTGAAGGCACTCAGCTAGTTATTGGTAAGTTGAATGTAATGACCTGATATTCTATGACTTGCAACTTTTTTCATGAATCTTCCATTGCTTTTGTACTGGTTTCTATTGAAAGATGAGACAAACTGTCCAATTTGTGCTTAACACATATAATATCCATTGCGTTTCCTTTGCATTAGTTTTATAAAGTAATGAGTAGAGACAGGATTTCCATCCACTATCAAATGCTAAAATATGCATGCAAACATGCACTAATAAATAGCCAGACATGCACAATGCAAAGTAAAAGTTGACAAAGCATGCACAATCAAATTTCAGTTTTGTATTTTTTACCGTTGGTAATTGAACAATTAGCAATTTTTCCAAATAATTTTATTATGTCAAATTCATCTTTTTGTCTCAAACAATATTTTTGAAAGCCTGAAATGCTTTTTATGACCCAAGACTTACTTGGAGCATACTTCAAAGATGTAATGAAGCCAATGTGAGGTCAAATTCTGCATTTTCTGGTTTTTAATCTCAAATAATATCTTTTTAAACTTTGGAGAAATTTCAAATCAGAATTATAATTTAACGCTTTGTATATTTTCTTCCTTGGGGTCACACTCACAACTCCAAACACTAATTCCAGAGACATTGTATGGTCTTCAGTTTTTATGACTTCACTATAGGTAAACCTGCTGTTTCCAATTTCTAAATTGCTCTGGGCAATTTTACAAAATTTGTTGTTGTTTTTTTCTTTTCTTTTTCCTTTTCCCGCACATGAATTTTTAAAATATTTTATTTTAATTTTTACACACAAGCTGCTCTTTATTGCTGCAAGTCTGCTCTTGATTATTTGCCCTTCCCATTGTCTGTTATCAAGTGATACTGAGTTACAACTTCCTGTATCTTTGTTATCCTTTGCAACTTAGCAACGAGTTTGCTAAGAAAGATTTATATACATTGTTTGGAAACTCTACGAAGCTTAAATAAAAACATTCTTTTGCTTGGAAATCCTTTCTCTAGTAATGAGTTACATACTCACTGTTGCTCCCATCATTTTTATGTGATCACTCCTTTATTAGATTTTATCTAACAGCTGCAAATGTTTTATTTATTAATTTATTGTAAAGCAATACTATACAAGCATTTTTGCAAATATTTGTTTTTCTACATCTATAAAGCATATAGATTTAATATTATATAATAATGACATTTAATACTGCATGTCATAACATCAGTTCCTTTCAACAATATGCAAAGTACTCAATGGCAAGTTGCACCCAGCCTGCAAACTGGTGTTGCAGGCACTGATGTTACTCAAGCTTCTCTTCAACCATCACAAATTATAATTGCATTCATTTCACACACCACCCATAGTGGCTGTAGTTGCTGCAATACAATTCTTTAAATTTAATGTTATTACTCACTTGTTAGAAAATGTTTCATAGAATACGCAGCAGAATGATATATCTCACAGAACAGGTAAGAAAGGCTGGTGGTGGCAGTAAGCAGCGAGTGTTGTGAGAAAGCATTATTAAAACGATATCTCAGTTAAAAAGTAGTTTTGCAGTGTTACAAAATATTGATGCTACTAAAGGGATGTTAGATTTTTTGACAGTAGTAGTAATGGTAGGTTAAAGTAGTTTTAAATGTAGAAGAAAAAATTTTGTTGTTTCTATCTTTCTATTCTAGTCATACTTCCTTTATAGTGAAATTGTTGTGAGAAAGCATTATTAAAACGATATCTCAGTTAAAAAGTAGTTTTGCAGTGTTACGATTTTTAGTGAAATTTAGCATCACCGACATATAATTATAATTATTATATATCATACGAGTTGAAATATTTGTTATAATACTGAATATTAGTGATAGTATGATTATTGCATGTTCGGTTGTACTGTACTCCTTTATTATTATTGTTATTATTATTAATATCGTTATTATTATTATTAATATTGTTGTTATTATTAATGTTAAGTGTTATTATTATTGTAATTATTGTTAATTAACTGCCACGGGTCATACCCAATTGCAGTTCAAATAAATGTAATGTAATGTAATGTAAATTAACAATTATAAACAGCAATTTACTATTTATAATTATTTTACTTTCAGGTCCTATGAATGATGGAAGTTTCATGCCTGTTAAAGTGCAGTCAATTCATAGAAACAAGGCACCCTGTAGAATGGTTCGTGCCAGCCAAAGTGCATCATTATGTCTTGATCAGACTGTTCCAGGTCTTCGAACTGGCATGGTACTTCAAAGTCTAGACTGTAGTCCTGCTGGATGCTTGTTTTTCCAGGTAATTAATTGGCATTCCATATAAAGAAACAAAACTGATGTTAATTTCTATGTAATTAATAAGCTGAAGTAAAAACATTTGGCATCTGCTACTATGTAGCAAATCTATAAAATATTTTTTATTGGTTTTGGTATGCTTTTATCGAATTTTCTCAAAATTGTACTTTTCTAGATTTAAAAAAATTCATTTGTTTTACCCTGTCGTAATTTTAGCAGTTTCAAAGGGACAGTTGCATAAGTACTCTGTTATGAATATGTTTTCGATCAATGCTATGGATATTTAGGGCGAAAAAGTTCTTCGTATGGCTTCCTTCGCAGGGAATGTAAAGCCGGCTCTCCCTTGTCATTGATTTACTGCATGTAAAAGATCCTCAAGTTTAAATGAAGCCTCTGAGCAAAATTCAAAACACCTGTTTCATCACCTGAGTAATATTTCCTCTCCCTGCCTGACAGTGAAAGGATCGTAGTGGAATTAGCTTGGTCAGACGGAAGAGCAGTCCTCATGGCCTGAGCCTTGACACGGAAATAAGGCAGCATTGTAGTGAATCGAATTTGAACCATGGAATTTTATTTAAAAAATTTCTAGTATATAAAATAAGTCAACAAACATGGATTTGCAGTATTAACATTTGTGTTAATACTATTTACTTGTTCCATTAAGTCTTATCTTTTTTATTGATATTCCTTTCATAGTTAACATATGAAACACTATCTTTCCATTCTGGACAACTTTCCTTACCCTTGAGTGTGTGGGGAGGGGAGTGGGGTTCAGTTAATAGCTTTATGTAATGAAATATTTTATTTCTATAAATTAGTTCAATTAATAAATTTCCTTTTTTTAACCTGACAATTTGTGGAATTGATACATGGCATTTGAGGAACAGGCTCTAAGCCATTTGGCAACCATGTAATTGCTTCAGTATAAAATCAAATGTATTTATTAATTGTTAAATTTATATTCTCATTCTCCTTGTGATATGTTTAATTTATTTGTGTAAAATATGTAAATGAAAAACATTTCGTGGAAAAGGGAGCCCAGAAATGTGGATGACTTCCTTCTCATATTTTAGGCTGCATGTAGTTAAGTTTCTGATTTTTCAGAGGTTTTGCTCAGCATGAAGTATGCCAATATATATGCTATCTTCATGCACTCATATTCTGATGTTACACTAAAGTGATTGCTGAAAACCTTATTCTAGCAGATTTATAGACAATAATCTTATTGTTTGTGTCGCATACTAAATCAGACATGTGATCATGTAGTGGCATTATTCTCAATATATAATTATCTGTACATAGTAATTATATTTATTTAATAATATAATAGTCAATCAAATTGGTTGATGTGCAGCTCTTGTTAAACAAATGCAAATTAAGACGATGTGGCATTATGGGAATTTAGCATTCACTCTGTTGTTCCTCCATTTAGAATGAAAGTGTTCAAAACCTCTCCTCTCTCTCCCCTCTCTCTCTCCCCCCCTCTTTGTCTCATCTTTTTTTTTTTCACTTCACATGCTGAAAGTCTCCTGAGTGTGTAATAATAACATTATATGCTACACTGAGTCAAAACTTTATTAATGCACAATATTCAACAATCAGTCATGTTGAACTAAATTTTCCTTAGGACATAAGAGTTCAACAATTTGTATGAGATGCTATTTCTTCTTTTTAATAATGAATAATATTTAAATTGCAAATAACCAAATAACAGAAAAGTCCTCCTAATTTACTTATCAATTTTACTGTTTGAAGCAATAATTACATTCTGTAATATCAAGACTTATTTACAGATTATTACTAGTACTCTTCATGAATTTTCATTTCTTTCAGATAATTATTTGCAATATTAGCAAGAAACCTAATAGCATTTTGTAGATAGTGAATTTGTACTAATCCAGTGACAAAATTAATGACATTCTAACTGCAAAATTAGTACTTTCATTAATTGATTTGATTGTTCTGTAAACTTTATAAAAAATTCTGAATTTAATTATATTTAAATTTTAAAAAATGGGTGTGTCTCGAATACATACAAAATTGTACACAGTTCAACTCTGACACTTTTGCAAGGTACCAAGAAAAATTATCGCTGTAATGAAAATTACTTTTGGATATACAAAACATTAATAACCCACTTTATCAATAATTCTAACCATTAATGAGAATGTATTAGGCTTCTGAGAATATCTGGGGAATTACATTGTTCAAAGTAACTTACAAGGTCTTTTCAACAGGTTTGTATGAAATTAGTTGAAAATTGGTGTGTTCCAAATGGAACCTAGATTGACCGTAGATAACATTGATAGTGAAATATGAGAAACACTTAAATTAATATAGAGATGCATCATCTTCAACGGCTAAAATTATACTATATTTAATAAATAGAAAAACAATTAGTTTCAAGCAGTTTGCAGTCCTAAACAAATTAATGCACATCATTAAACTTGCCTTAACACGTACAACAGCAAAAGTAAAGGTTAATAATAAGTCTCTGAAAGTTTTCCTTTGAACACAAGCATAACACAAGATGATCTGCCCTTCTTTGTAGCCTTGTGGTAAATACTGTCATAAATAAACTGGATTAAAGCAGATGTGTGTATGTTGACACTTCAGAACTATCCTTTTTTTTTAAAATATCACCAAACCATGGAACATAAAAAGAAATATTACTGGTACTTACATAATTTTGATTTTATGTGTAACTTTAATGTTTCATATTTTCCACATCTTATATTTTATGATGTTTCTGGACAGGCAACAGTGTGTGTGCTGTTTCATGCTACTACAATCTACGCAGGCTTTCAAACAACAGTTCATATCGGCAATATTCGTCAAACTGCTGTTATTGAAGGTATAATGGCTTGTGGTGGAATCCACACCAATGACAGAGCTTCTGTTCTTTTTCGCTTTGTACGACACCCAGAGTGTGTGAGAGTGGGAATGCGACTTCTCTTTAGAGAAGGTTGCACCAAGGGAATAGGAAAGATAACCCAAGTTTTTCCTATGCAGAAGTAATATAGTACTGTAGTAGGTTTCGTGCAGTACATGGCATTGTGTCATGTGATACTGGAAATTTTTATTGGCACCTGGAGCTGTAACGCTCCATTTGTTTCTTGCTGTGCAACAGCAAGTATTAGGATTGTAAATGCAAATGAAGGCTTTAAATATTTAGGAAGCTTTGCATTTTTAATATCAGTTTATCTTATGTGTAAATTAATTGTTTAGCATTGATGAATATTTATGCAGTCAGAGTTGAACATGAAAAGAAATGAATTTACATTACCAGAGCAAAATGTCCTTGATCTCATAGGTACTGCAAGTACCTCGCAGTATGTGAGAATCATATTATCAACAAAAGTTGCTTGGCTACAGGTTTTATCATTCTTTACCTTCCCTCTTTGCAATATTTACTGTTTCTTCGAATCTTTTTTTAATGTGTCGATAATTTGCGTTTTATTTTAATCCCATGACATAATGTTGAACAGTATTTTATATCAAAATGGCTGTGTAATTTTTAAGCAATCTCTGAAGTGTTTCATTACTTTTCTAAGTCACACCTAATGTAATGGAGTATTTCTTAGATTTAATTATTTATATTTTTAAAAACTCATTTTAGCTGAGAGAATAACGTGACTGTAGGTTATTTGTGAAATTTTATGGGTCTCCATAAATATGCTTTGTACATATGTATAGTAATATTCCATATAGATAAGAGTTTTAATCAGAATATCAAATTATGTGCAAGTTTTATTTACACAAAGGAACTCAGATCTAAATATTAACAAAGGCATTAAGTTGTAGTAAAGCTTTTTGTCTCTTTATGACATGATAATTACTTGAGAAATTAGTTGTCAATTACAAGCCTTGTTCCAAATGCACAATAAACCTTTAATTATTGTCGAACTGTAGACAGTTATAATCTTGTTTTTATCTATAAAAAAATTTCTCAGTGCCTCAAAATATCTATTACATTCTTGCAGAATATTTTTGAACCTGCACAGGGAAGAATGTTGTTTAATAAACACTTGATAATCAAGAAACCTTTTACCTTTTCGTGTTAAGCATTTATGGAATGGGGCTATTAGTTGTTGAGAAGTAACTAAGAAAAGGCTAGAAGCTGCCATAATGTTCTTTAAGAGCTTTACGAACAAGACAGATAGTACCTGTTAATTTTAGATATTACTGCCTTTTGTAGTTACGTATGTTAATATTGACAAGTAATTAATAGCGAATCACTACTTTGTCTACATATTAGCTACAATCTAAAGTTTGTGTAAAATATTCCTATTTGTTGAACTCACCAGGTGGTTTTTATTTTATTTTACTTTTTTATTGTTTTTAAATAGCATAATTATCAAAATGCCAATTCGGTCAGTGTTTTTTTTTTCCATCAGGTAATATTATTTTTGTTAAATTTCCAGAAAAAATGGAAGTTGTTATAGCTAAACATTTTCTGAATGTTTTGTTTTGCATATTTAAATCGCATTATGATAGGGAGAACTTGCCTTATTACTATTCTTTCCTTTGTTCTGCAGGAAGAACAATTGGTACAATTATTCTGGAAACCCTTACAGTGTTTTAGTTACTTCAATTGTAATTTATATCCTCACTAATGAGAATGAATATGTGTTTTGTTTCGTTGTCATCAACAAATTAAATGGCTAGCAAAATGGCCAGTAGGAACTTGTTAACAGAAGTTTACAAACTGTTAGCTTTGATTCCCTAATAACTATGAAATGGGCGTGGAGCTTTCCTCCTAGTTGCTTCTCACTTAATGTTGAATTTTTATCTTACATATTCTCTGCAATTGTCATTTTAAATTGTCTGCTTTATGTCCATGAATACAATGTTATATATATTTTCACTTCTTGATGTCTATGACATAACTAATTCACAGTTCATCACTACAATTTTAAATAATAAATGATTTTACAAATAAATAAATTTTTTTTATGATTTTTTAAAAAATTTTGAGAGACCTCACAATATACAAAAAAAAATAATTATTTATTCTATATTTGAAAGGATCTTATTGCCTGTATGTAAGTTTCTTTTCCCCTTCTTTATAATTATTATTATTATTATATATTTTTTTTTTTTTTGTGAACATACTGAGAAACGTGCAGTACTTACTCTTGTAGTATATGGTATGATTTTAAAATGAAGACGGATTGAAGTCAAGGTGCTATATTAAAGTATTTTAAAGGCATTAAGGATAAGTGAAATGTGGATTGGTGAATTTGCCTCCTGTGCAAATGTTATTTTGCATCATCACACTGACTGCTCTGAAATCTCAAGCCTTGTACAAATCCTTGTATAAAATTCAGATGTAAAATTTACATCTTTCTTCTTACTCTTTTGATGTTAATTATTATTTATGATGTATTCAATGTAATTTCATTCAATTTAATTTTGTAGAAGTCACTGAAAAGTCAAAATCTTAGGTAATGCAAGGAATAACTAAGTGTTAAAATAAATGTCTTTGAAATACTTCTTATGACTTTGCAAATGCTGTACATTTTTGTATTGAGAACTTATAAGAAGAGGTTTTATGTTTAATATTATTAAATATGTGATTCCTATGGAATTCAGATATTTTATTAGCATATAAATAGTGAAAGTAATTGTGCTTGAGTCGGCCAAGTTTTATATTGTAGAGTTAGAATATGTTGACCTGCTATGCTGCCTTTGCTCTAGTGCCCATTCATACCTGAATACAGCAATTTGTTTGTTTTTAATTGTTTTTACTATTCATTTCAGTTTCAGTAATGTGCTACTAGTTGTTTATCATAAAATAAATCACCAACTTTATTCATTTATTCACAAAAATATCACACATTTGTTACATCTGAAGATTAATTTTCTTCAAAATTCCTTCAAACATAAGTTTTGCAAAAAAAGCAATTTTAAGTTAATCAGTATGACTGTATTTACTGTCACATTAATGCAACAAGTTTGAGAATAACATTATAATGAAACAGTTATCACTTTTGCAAGTTAAAGCAAATGCAAATCAATTAATATTTTGTCTACAACAGCTCCAGCATAATGTTTTATTACATTTCTTAATACATTAATTGCCAGCCAATGAATGTGTTTGTTTCAACTTTAAGAAATTTCTCTCTCTCCTTTTTTATTTATGAATTTGGTGTTACTATCGAGCATTGTAAAAATATTATTATTAACCTTTATAACAAATGTTTCAGGCTCTATTATATTTTTTTTAGAAAACAAACCCTGGAAACATATTAATAGTTAGTAATTATAATACATGTTTGTGGTTAGATTTAAAAACTTCTATTAATTTTTTCGTAGATTTTTGGTTTTAAAAAAATGTGAAAAGTGTTATTACAAATCCATAGGAATAAGTGTTTCTTTATGAAGTTCATAATAATACCTGAGTGAGAACACTATTCTGCTGATAGCCGTTGTTGATAAAATAATGAAATAATATGACTATTTTGCACAGTATTGGGTCATTTATTATGCTTACAAAAAGTGAAGCCTTGGTGATTAACCATATAAGGACAGGATGTAGATAATATTTTGAAGATGAGGTAAGCTGTTTTGGTATTTTGGCACCCCAATAATTTTTCCAAACTTTCAGTTTTCATATTCTAGTCTTTCTATTTATTCTTTTAAAGTATGTAAGTATGATTAAAACACACAAGCGCTTAATTACATACCATTGGAAAGCATCTTGTAGATAAATGAACAAATCATCACGAATGCACTTTATGGGTTCAATAATGAATTCAAGATGCAAAACACTTTCTACGATGCAATGAGTATGTACATAAATAGAAAGAATCTTTTTCTTATCAAAGAGAAAGAAAGAAAGAAAGAATTAGCAATAAAAAAGATCGTAAATGTTGTTTTAACATCATAGATTCTAATAATTATTTTAAAAAAAGATAATTGGAGATAGTTTTCTCAAATGTGGAATATTAAACTAGCAAACACATGTGACACACAGCAAAAATATCATTAGACAACCATAACGCATTCGTTCTGTTTTTATTGAAAACCTTTTTGGGATCCCATCCTTAGAGGGTTAACAACGAGCAGTTTATTTCATATTGTCTTTCTTTTAAGTAGTCAAAAGTTTCATAGTGAATGCTACTAGAAAGTAATTCTCCTACCATCTGTACTTGGATTGACAATTGCTAATACTGCTTCAACTTTTATTATTCTAATATATTTTAGTTTTGTTTCAAAGTAATGGACATTATTTGAGATCGTTTCCAGCATAGTAGGTAAATGTATTGCTAAGTCATTTGGAATGTTTGAGATTTGAAAGAGATTTAATAGTGGTCTTTGCCACTAAAGTGTCTCTTCCAGATTGTCCTTCGGTAATTCCTTTTTTGGTTTAAGGTTAAAATGATGTGATTGATTCTGGTGTGTGCAAACAGTGTGTTCAGACTGCAGTAAGCTTTACTGGTAGCAATAGTTTCTCTTTGATAGTTCTGTCTCTTGAAAAAGTATATATTTTAATTATTACTTTTTAAAGCACAAAGTGTTTGTCATTGAATGTACAAATGTCACAGTAAATAATATTTATATATTTTGTGTATCTAACTTCTCAAGTGGTATGTTGTAATTGAATGTATACCTTTTAAACTTACTGTATTTTTTGTTTAGCATTATCAAGAAAACTATTGTATGTGATTCCTTCATAGAACTACTCATTAAACATGTTAACTGCACTTTGTCTTCCTTTATTTTTGTGTTGATTTAATTTTCAACTATAAAACGAAATGATGTACTTAATGTTTAACCACCACAAGCACAGCGTATTTAGATAATACTATTTATTATTAACTACTTTCCAGAATGCACATGGTTCCCTATAAGATTGCATATAGTCTTACTTTATTCCCTACTATATACTGATTCAGTAAAGAGAAAGTGTAATGCTGCTGCTAATTGTAATTTTCTGATAAAAAAAATCGTATTGCGAGTCTTTGATACCGAGAAAGTGGATAATTCTTTCTCCTCTGCATAATAAATTACTTGTAACACGTTGTGTAATCTGAATCTCTTGATGCCTAAAAATTGAATTACTGCAAAAGCACCTGCCTATCTGAGAACATTAATACCTAAACCATTTATTGGATTTTTCTCCAAAATTGATATTCCCCAATCGCTTGCCGAATTCAAGGCCTGGTGAATGTAAAGATATTTTGATTTTGGGGTTACTTTACATCAAGTCTGGATATTTTCAAAATTTTCTTAAAAATAGCTCCAAATTTTTTTATGACATTTTTTTGTCTGATGGAACAAATGTATGCTTTAAAATTGACAAATCTCTAATTCTCATTGAACTCTCCAAATTTTCACAAACAAGAAAGTTTAAAATTGTTTTGGCATCTTCCTACATTTTGAAGGTAAGAGATTTCTTAATGGAATTTTTTCCTCAAAATTAGATTTTTAAATACCCAATATTATTTAAACAAATTAGTTGCTCCTATTCAATATTCTTCTCAAAAAATCAATAATGAATATTAAAAGTTCTTCATAAAAGCTTTTAGAAGAATAGCATATTACTTGCTACTTAATTGCCTCTGGAATATGAAGTTGGGTTTCTAATAAAGAAGGAGAAGGTGGGCAAGGAGTGCTGGTCTTTGGCTGTTGGTGTCGTGAGGGCTGTAGGCAGTGAAGTAACTTTTGTCAGGACCTGTGCTTACTTCTCACACTATCAATGTTATAAGTAATAATTAAACATGTTATGTAGATGAATGCAGACTAGGTAAGTTATTGTAAAGGAATGAAAAAAACCTGAGCTATTTGGTATAGTGAATATGCTATAGTTTGTTAAACTGAAGTATGCAATTTCAAATCCTAGCTTGCGAAAAAATTCAGCTGATTGGAAACGCTTTTGCGGTTCAAGTATTAGTATGATATTACGTGACTGCTGAGTGATAAAAATAGAATAACCACGCATTTTGGCTTTTTCAAAACGACCACAACACGAAAGATAGTCCTGTAGACGTTTTAAAACAGTTCGCTCTTAGTCGCTTTACTGCATATCCTCCATTGGAAATGTCGAATTTACTTATAAATGTTTTGCTATGTGCAGCGTCCATTATGAAAACAATACGCATGATTTTATTGCGACGGGTCTATCCATGGCAGCGCGGTAAAATTGGTCAGGAAATGTGGAGTGGAGGGTGGTCTGCCCATCCAACACAGCTTGTTGCCAGTGTTCTCCAAGTGGAGTGAGCGGAAAGACGTGCCTCCGCGTGATTTATTTATTTATTTATTGTTAACTTTATAACACGGCGCCGTGAAGCGTTCGCTTGAACAACGATACGCCATCAAGTTTTGCTTCAAGCTCGGAAAAAATGCAACCGAAACATTCCAGATGGTTCAAGAGGCAAATTGCTGACATATTACACATTTCCACATTTGCGGTACATGAGATAGTGATCGATGATCTGCAAATGCGCAAGGTCTGCGCGAAGGTGGTGCTCAAAGTGTTGACCGAAGATCAGAAAGATCTTCCGAGTTTCGCGAGTTTCAAGAATTGTTGGATTTGATTCAAAATGAACCGGACTTTCTTAACACCAGAGCAACACCCCTAGTTATTGGCTAGGCGAATCGTTCGTTGGCACCAGACCTTTCTTAAGGTAGAGAACATGTGCAGAATGACTAGTATCGGCAAGCCATCCTTTGTCAGTGTGAATCGACGAGTCAGGACCGCTGTATTGCGAAATAAATAATTTGCCTCACACACATCTTTAATTTGTGACTCACTCCGAAGCAGGTCCTCAATAAAAATCGAATTTTTTTACATTAATCATTACGTATTTTGGACGATGTCGATATCGTTCTCACATTATCAATTATATACCGCAATATTCAAAATTACACAGTAACTTGTGTACCATGTAAAACCTTCACATGGTACACAATTAAGTGACTTGTACCCACGACTAGTATTAGTCATTTAATAATTATTACTTATATTTTAATTGAGCCAGCAAGTCTCGAAAACTAGTGGAGCTACAAAACATGTTCTCGGATACGTATGTATTATACGGTATTTATACGGACATAATACGTAGAGACACATAATGTTGCGGAAAATCGATTTCGAGATTCCAAGGGGAATACACGTTTTTGGATCCCCCGATACCGAAAAGTGTTATTGTTTTTCTCCTTTTCGAAAAGGCCTTCCGTCAGTAAACAACACTAGTGCGTAAACTACTCTTAGGACTTTTTCCAAAATATATATTCGTCGGTCGAAATGGCTTTCTCGACGAAGCTGTGGGATTTTGAAAAACATTTAAATTTTGGTGGGACATTGCATGAAACCCCTGCGACAGTTTTGAAATTTTCTCAAAAATGGCTCCAAACTTTTTCTTTAAATTTCTTGAAAAAATAGAGCGAAATATACTTCTAAAGATGGCATAAGTGGGATTTTCACTTAACTCTGTTACACAGTTAAGTAAGGACATTTTTCAAAAGAAATTAGTTGTTTTCAGACAATTTAGTGTAAAATGTGGGGAATATTGATAAATAACAAAAACAAGAATTTCTCAAAAAAAAACAATTTTTTTCTTTAAAGTTTTTTAGTGTTAAATGTATTGTAACGGATAACATAATGTATTTTTGCTCTTTTCTTTTGTTTTATCAAAATTACAAAATTGTATTTTTCAAATGATGTGTTATGAAGTTTCTCGAAAACTCGAAACTCTTCTGTGAATATGCAATCAAAATTTGTAATTTTGAAAAACGCTCAAACGCCATTTTCGAGAAAATACGACTTCAATTTTTTACTTCAACCCTTTTTTACTGATGATGCTAACTGTACTGCATAAGATGACATAAAAGCTCTTTTGCTGCCTTCTTTTGTTAGATTTTTTCTTAAAAAATTACGCTTAAAAAACTCTTACACCCTTAAAATACACATTTCCAGCGTGTTTGTATACGTAATTGCATTGACTGAGAGCTCTTCAAATGACTCCGAATGAAGTTTCTCGAAAACTTTTTTTTTTTTTTTTTTTGTGAAAAAGAGCTTCAAATATTGCATTTACAGTAACACTTAAATTAACACATCATTTCTTTAAAAAGGCTCCAAATTTTTTTTAACGAAAATACCCATATAAGACAAGGTTTTACTCTTCTATAAAATTCTTAAATATTTCGGTTATACCATTAAGGAAACGAAAAATAGAAAAAAAATTCTTTGAGCGGCGATAAATGATAGCTGGCAAGAGAATGCTATAAGACAGAAAAGCTAGTCCAGACCAAAGAAATCAGAAAAATGTAAGTACGAGAAAGTCTGAGCTATTTGTAACACCACTAATTTGTAACGATTTCCCCAATACCAGTACTTTATGGCCATCATTGGTAGAGATGAATAATTTAGATGGTTATGAAAGTAAAGGAATGACGATTGATCAATCGTCTCGGAAATAATTCTTGTATCGTTGCGGCCTCTGATAATATATTCCGTCCAGACATATCAGCGATTATATTTACACTCGTCCAAACTAAATTAGGAGTGTGATTGGTGAGCAACAAACAGAAATTATTTTCACGAGCGTTGACAAACTTGTATTACACTTATAATTTTTGTCATTCTGCCAACTGGAAAATGATCCCTTAGAAAAAAGCGTTTGTCATTAGAATTTAAGAAAAGTGCACTGCAAAACACAAGGAAATTTAATTTACGTAGATTATTCTCTGATATTTTTATATTAGTATACTGGTGGGATGTGGCGTCACCGACGCTGTAAATGATTTAAAAGTATTTTTATGTGCTGAAAATTTCTTACATGCCTAACTTTGTTCAAATATGCTATAGTCGGGCATTGGACTCACCAATGAATAGTAGTAGCTGATAGCGTTATACTCCCGTTCAAAAATTTCCAACATCGAATGGTCTTGTATGTTACCTCCATACAGGATACGAACAGATAATATTGCAATTCCAAAATTATAATCGCCGTAAAAATACTTGCGGATATGGATGAGTGAATAGTTAGAATTTGGTGCTATCAGTATTTTTAGTACTACTTAAGTATTTTTTGCTAATGTGTGCAAAAATGCACATAAATGTCATCTATAAGCATTATTATTTAATCCTAATATAAGATCGTTCTCAATTAGTTCCGAAAATTCTGGCACAAAATCTTCAACTAAATTTGATTGTTCCACGGATTTGCTTATCACTTCCACAGTTTTGTCACCCAATTTTTGAAAGATTAAAACTCCACAAACTTAGTGTAATTTGTGTTCACTTCTGCAATTGCTCTATTAATCGTTTTGTAGGCGAAACATTCAAATGCGACTGTTTTGTATGTTTATATGAATAAGGTATTAGTTAAGTTTAATAAGAATAAGTTTAGGTCATATTCATTCGAAAATCGGTATTTGCACACAGAAGAACGTAAAAGTGAGAAGTCGAACTAAGAACGTTCATTCATTGTCTAGCATTACTCAGTTTTGTTTTCTCTGAACTCACTTTAAATTCTTAAACTTTAATAAGTTTCAAGACGATACTGTTAGTAGGTTTTTGAAAATTTATTTAAAACATATGGTGATAGTGATGAAAATTAAAATGATATTTCCTACTAGCTCTGCCGGTTGGGTTCTTACGAAAATAATCGTCGCCGGTACTTACTTTCTTCCCAGCAAACGATCATTCGATCCGCTCTCCATACGGAAGAAGCGAGGAATCTGAAATTTGTTTCTGGAAAGAAATTATTAAACTGTGGATTGCACAAGATGCTAAAGAAATGATAATCGGCTTTTCTTTTTCAGAATGACAACGTTATAAATTTCTTTATTGATTAATTCATTTTAGCATTAAATGTCACCTTGGTCATGACCGATCGTAAAAATTATCTATAGCGCTATTATTCTTACTATTTTATCCTTGCGCTCTTGGACGCCAGGAAGAATCCTCCGCTCCGACCAATCTTCTCCTATTATAAAAAGTTCAACCCTCGATAACTTTCATACATTCGTGTCTTGTTTTTTACAACACAATCTCCAGTTTCCTTCTACGTCATACCCCATTACTAGTTTACCACCAATCCTTCATGCCCTTATATCACAATCTTCTGTCTGTTACTTGCCGCGCTATGTTTATTATTCATCCCTCAACATTTACACTTTTTAAGATGAATTTAATACATTTGTGTCCCCGATTCCCATCAAAATATTGTGTGACAGTCTGGTATGTCACTATATTGATATAAGCCCTTCTTCTCTACCAGCAAAATTCGTAATTTTACGAATTATTAAGTTAGATTCATGACTCGTTTCGTTTGAATGACACTCGTAGTTATTTTCCGATTAATTTAGTTATTGGTTTGAGCACCAAGAAATAATTACGACTGTAACCCGAATGTTTCCTACGTAATTTTAATATTTCTCATCCAAAATTAAGTCGTGCTAGCTCAGTTAATTGGGTTCGAAGTTCATAATTGTTGCTACTTACTCTGCAACCAATTACTCAATCTACCATCCGTACGGAGTGGCGAGGAATCTGAAAATCTTATCAAAATATCTACTGGATTGCACGTAATGAATAATGATTATCAGCTTTCTTTTAAAGTAACAAATTGGAATTTATTATAATGTGAAATATGATTGTAATAAAAGGTAAACATGAATTGTTACATCGTTAATCTAAAATGAAATTATCTTTGGTCTTGACCAGCTCTCTCTATCTTGTAATAATTATAAATCAACCTTTTAAATTCGCGGGTCTTTACGCGCTCTTTACTACTCCATTCGATGGCGCTCCGTAGAATCTTCTCCGTCGTCGCAGCAGAATCTTCCTTCTTCATAAAGTCCTCCGGCTAATGTTCGCGATCAAGTTCAACTTCTCCCAGCGATACTATTATTACCCGTTACTTCCCTTACTCGCATCACGGGTGGAAGCCTATACACGTACTGACTATTACTTAGTAGAATTCTTTCGTCTTTTCCCATAACGTTTTATCCTAATATAAGAAACGATAGATTTAATCATACTGCAAGTTATTGCTTCGGATTTCGTTGTCCATCCTCGACTTGGTAAAATGTCAGGAACCGACCCGCTCATTACCGCGCTGCTAGAGTGTGTCAATGATCTTCCTGAAACCCAAAGCATTAGAACTCTATATCATCCTCTTTTGTCTAACAAAACAATACTATTTCCGCCTCCGCTCGGTCATTTCCTTTAACACCGGTTGTTTACTTGTCACGTAGCGACCGCCTTCACGATCGTCTTTTGACATCCCTATATCCTACTTCGTATAAATTACATTTTCATACACAAAAATGGTTCGTAATTTTGGTATATATATATATATATATATATATATATATATATATATATATGGCGTTAGTTTAATTCCCGTCATACTCACTAAGGTCGTGGCACCAACATATGTTTTTGGAAATTTCTTTGAATCTTTCTCCGGATCTAAAAACAAATTATCATTTACCCACCAGAGAACGAGACGCGCGGAATGACACCTCATATGTCTCGAATGGTGGACGGGAAGTGAACGATGGATACACACACACACGCACATATGCACACTCGCAATTACTATTCAGGGATTACGAATTTAGTTTAAAGTAATCAGCGCGAGCGCGGGCTAATTAAAATTCCGTTTACCTTTGCCATGCAAGGCCTCTCTTTGTATTTCGGTGTCGGGGAATTCTTTGTAATGTTCTCACATGCTTTTCGACATAATTTGATTCAACTCTGTTTTTTTATTTTACCGTGAACTGCCACTTTCGAGGCATTATCAGTTGGCACTTCAGCTCGGGAAAGAATACATTTGACGGAATGATTCCCAAATGTAGCATCAGGCAGAATAATCGTCCGCAGGCCTTGACCGAGAATCGCTCTTTTTCAACAGTGTAAGAAATATATCTTACCCCGGGCTTTTGTTTTTATAATACTCCCTGTTCCAATCCACGAAGCGGCGTCGATACTCTCTCGGAAGGTGTCCGCATCTGGAAAGATGCCCCGCGCTTCCTGAATTTCAGTCGTAGGAAGCAATTGCGACTCATACCGAATCGATTCAGACCTTTTTTCTCACGCTTGTTCCATTTATTAAAGCATGCCGACGACACATTTTCTCGGATTTCTCTGTTTTCCTCTGCATCTCATTCCACCTTTCTCACCATTCACCTCTTCATTATTGCTATCATTAAATCGTCATTGAGGAGCCTTAATTGCCTCAGCTGTTAAAGGCCCCTAAATCCAAATAAATAAATAACTTAACCACTTAGGGCGAACTGTGCACAAATCCTGTTATCCCACTCAACTTCGCACACAAGAAAGATTGCATCAACAATCGAAAATATCCAAATAACAAAACAAACATATTTATTGTTGATATGCATGTCATAAAAATCAGTTTTATGACAATCTTATCGAGTGCCGGTGACAAAGCGGAACTAATAGGTTGTAGTTTGCACGTGTCCCATTTTTCTAAAAACGAAATACGTCTCGTTCATCCCACGTTATCAAACCCCTTTTTGAAGAAATAAATTGAAGCCTGATAGAGGACACCTATCGTGTTGTTCAATCGAGAATTCCGATTTTGCTAAAGCTGGCATTTGTCTCGTTCGGTCCCACTCTTCAATCAGTTTCCTATTGTACTTGTACATTGCCTCTCTTGTTATATTTATCAGTATTCTTTACAAAGGCAACTCACCACGAGCACGAAGTCCTGAAATAACAGTATTCGTCGACAAACTACTGTGACGTAATGAAGCCAGGTCTGGATTAAAATCGTCGGAGGCTCTGAGTATACGAACAATCTATGGAGCACCCTAAGAAAAAATTCTCTCTCTCTCTCTCTCTCTCTCTCTTTATATATATATATATATATATATATATATATATATATATATGCACGGAATATTATGTTATCGATTTGACATCAATCTACGAGTGCCTAGGGAACAGCGTGAAATTCAATATCCTTGTTTTTTAATGGTAAAAAAGTAAAGTTTATTGAATCGATTTCAGGCAGTCGTTCCATGAAGTCCGAAGTGCTTGGCGTATCAATGGTTAATATTTTACAATTAATTGTGTATTTTGTGTCTAAATATATTTAATCCGTTACGTTCAATGTTGCAATAATTTACGATCATTTCTAAATTAATTATGTAAGGTTATAATTGAACTGAATATATAATTATATAATTTTAATAAAATGTTAGGCTGAAAATATTTGTTCATATTTATGAACGGATGTATTGTAAAAATTTGTTTAAATCCATTAGGGGCCTATATCTGACGGGTTCCTAAGTACGCTGTCTGCATATATGCATTAATCTACCTCGCATGGTGAAAATTAAATACGTCAAAATGTAGAAATAAACACACGGCAATAATTTATAATTAATTTCTTCGTAATTAAACCATGAAACTCAATTACAAAATAACCATCACATTCATAGAAGTTCTGGGAATAACTGGTAGAAAACTCAAGATCAACAAAATTGAAGCTATCGTTGAGTAAACATGTTGAATATTTGCGTTAGGAACAGGATGACCGAGTCGAACTTCGAGCTACTTCATGAATGGGCAACACAGCTTGCGATAGAAAGAGTGAGTCTTATGTAAAATTGTATTGGATAGAAAGAGAGAGCAATACTCCATAAGGCTTTGTACTGCAATCAAATGCTCGAACGCTCTTTAGAGAGTGCACTAATGACACTATCTTCATCGACATCTGAGCGACAGACTGTCTCTCGCTCAGGATGACCCCGATGCCCTGGTATTTCGTACGTCCTGTCGTGTTGTGTTTCGCACATGGAGAGGTGGCGTATACCGTGGGCGTAAGTCTTCCCCTCTTCTTCCCGTACCCATCTTCAGCGACCTTAGGAAGGTACGACCTGAGATTTTTGTGGTCACTCAGGCCTTCAGTCTGAGTATTTTATTTGTTATTATTTTTAGTTTGTTTTCAGTTTAATCTTCATTGTAACTTAATAAACATGGTCACTGTAAAATTAAATTTTGTGCTCACGAATTTTATTTTAGGGATTACTACACCAGTTTTAAAACATCACAACAACATCGATGGTTTTTGACCGATGTTTTATTAACATCGATGTTACAAGTTTGAATATCGATGTTCTGTTACCGATGTCGCATCACTAACTGGCACTACCAATAGAATTCCGTACCGGCCGTCACTGGGCAAGTGTATTCCTGGGGCTCCTTTCCCATTGAATTCCATACTTGAATCGGGCTGAGGAGAAAGGGAACAAGTGATTTCTTGCTACTTTTCACGAGGCAGGAAACATTAAATGATACTCACACATGATGTATTATCTTGTCCGATTTTTCTGTGTGAATTCACTGTATACAGCCTAAACAGTGTTGTGACGTGATTACTTTCTTCACAGTACAATTTGTCTTGCCTCAATTAACAGCTTTCCAAACTAAGAAAGAAATGCATTGTTGTCTTGTTCCCTTACTCCTCGTGCTGATTCATTTACGGCATATTTTACTAGTAAACAAATAATATATACTATAAGGAATACATTATAACTTAAATAATTACTATTAAAAACTACAAATGGTTTTATGATTAGGGCACATAAAATACCGCGTATAATGAACGTGGTGTAATATGTCATATTGATTAGAGTGTTACACTTGGAAGAATAGGTGAATAATACTAGGAAAAGGGCATCGCTCTATCAGGAAAATAAAATCCACGGTATATTCGTTGGAGAAATGGGCCTTACAGGGTTGCAAACTGAGCTGGAGAGCCTTTTCCCCAAATGTGTAATAAATTCCCTAATTTACTAAGAATGACAAATTAATGAAAAATTATTGTAAAAAAATATTGTAATTATTTTATGCAATAATACGTAAAACGTTACTAATGCATAAACAGTAGTGGTCGCTAATGACCTCAGCTCTAAAGTGACATAATTAAATAAATTTTAAAAAACCCTAATCTCGGTTAAAAACATGGATTGAAAATAATTACGGAAATAAAATATTTTATTTGGCGCCCTTTTGAAAATGTTCAGAGTGTGTCATGGGGCCTCCTGTCCCCTTTGCGCACCCCTTAGAATGTAGCGCTTGTAAAGTGTGATGCTTGCATGCAAAGGAAGAAAAGGAGGCAAAGAAGAAGAATATATCGCGTGCTGTCCGTGGCCCGTTTGTTAAGGCAGTGTTCTAGCATTAACCTGGTATTCATAGGAGAAACCACGGGGAAACTATTAAGAACATCTGCCACTAGATTTCTCCTCCAGACAATAGCTGAATTCGACCCAGCTATGTAACTAGTGTCGAAAATCCACTACAGTCGGAAATCGAACCTTCGAACCTCTCGAGAAAAGCGACGCCAGCCGTTCAAATGTGTCACTCGAGCGCGGCGCCGCGTAGTGTTGCGAGGGGGTGGGATGCGGTGCAGATTTGTGACTGGTGTGGAAAATTCACTACTGTTGGGACTCGAACCTTCAGACCTCCCGGTCAGCGCCGATGCATAGGCAACGATTATACTGCCACTGATCAATCTCAGCCTGCCAAAACACACGCCGACATGCATTTAATTCCTCACTACGGAAACGCATGCTGTCGCTGAGAAAAAAAACGCCAACTGGACAAAAGCAGCGCCAGGCGTTCAGATATCTCTCTCGTTGACGATCGCAGCGCAGCGTGGTGTTGTGAGGAGGGGATGTAGCTTTGTAGCTAGTGTGCAAAATCAACTACTGCCGGGACTCGAACCTTAGGACCTCCCGGTCGTCGCTGATGCATAGGAAACGACTATGCTGCCACTGATCAATCTCAGCCTGCCGAAACAGACGCCGACATGCATTTAATTCCTCACTACGGAAACGCAATGTCTGTCGCTGAGAAAAATAAAAACGCCAATTGGACAAAAGCGACGCCAGTCGTTCAGATGTCTCTCTCATTGACGATCGCAGCGCTGTGTGGTGGTGTGAGGAGGGGGGGATGTAGCTTTGTAGCTAGTGTGCAAAATCTACTACTGTGGGTCTCAAACCTTAGGACCTCCCGGTCAGCGCCGATGCATAGGCAACGACTATGCTGCCACTGATCAATCTCAGCCTGCCGAAGCAGACGCCGACATGCATTTAATTCCTCACTACGGAAACGCAACGTCGTAGTCCTGAGAAAGAGAAAACGCCGACTCGACAAAAGCGACGCCAGTTGTTCAGATGTCTCTCTCGTTGACGATCGCAGCGCAGCGTGGTGTTGTGAGGAGGGGGGGGGGGCGATGTAGCTTTGTAGCTAGTGTGCAAAATCAACTACTGCCGGGACTCGAACCTTAGGACCTCCCGGTCAGCGCCGATGCATAGGCAACGACTATGCTGCCACTGATCAATCTCAGCCTGCCGACACAGACGCCGACATGCATTTAATTCCTCACTACGGAAACGCAACGTCGTAGTCCTGAGAAAGAGAAAAACGCCGACTCGACAAAAGCGACGCCAGGCGCACGATGTGTCACTCGCTGACGAGCGCGGCGCAGCGCAGCGAAGCGGAGGGTGGGGTGCGGTGCGGCGTTGAAGAGGGGGGGACGGGAGATAACAGCTGGCCGCGAGGCCGATGTGGCTGCGGCGACGACAAGCGTTGCGACCGTCTGCCACTCGAGCTGATGGCGGCGGCCGCGGGGGAGGACAGCGGTCTGGCGCCCAGCCTTGCCTCCGGAGCGCCCCCTCACGACAGGTGAGTGAGTGAGTGAGTGTGCTCAACCTCCCCGCCCCACCCACGCAAGGCACACGCGCGATTTCTTTTATCTCGGCGGCCTTATACACGCACACCAGCCAGGCGCTCAAACCGTCGGCAGAGCACTGTTGGGATCGCGATGGGCGAACACATTGGGCTCTGGTTATTTTGCTGGTTTTCAAATGTGTTTGTGTTTCGAATGTTGTTTTTAGTACATCAATGTAGTTAACAATATGTTTTCGTTTATTTTTTATACATTGAATCATTCTAGTTTGTTGTCTTGCATATTGATCAGTCTATTAGCATGTTAACAATTAACTAACTGATGATGGAAAAACATCACTGCTGCTGCATTGGCGGAATTGCTCGGCTATAGTTCAATTATAGCTACGATATAATTGAACGTAATGGAAACAAAACTATGGTGAATCTGTGGGAACTAACACTGTTTTGATTATACTTTTTCTGTTTATTAATGCAAAGTATCTGATGTTTTTACTTTAAAAATATTTTTTTTATTGCCTTCCTAATCTATGAACCTGTTTTCGTATAGATTGAAGAACTTCATCATTAAATGTAATAACTTTCAACATTATAGTTTTTGTGATATTATTTTTCGCTTCTACAATCTACTCTCCATGAAAGGTGTTATTCAAATAAGAATACGATTTATGGCTGAAAGGAGGTTCCCGAGTGTTATCATTTTTTATATTCCACTTCAATTTCCTTGTTCCAAAATGTTGACTTGCTTGTATCGGAACCGTTTCCATATGGGTTTTCATGTTTTACATCCGAACCCTTCAATTGGAGATGGCAGGCAGATATGAAAACAACGACAGAGTTTAAAGCGCAAACGAAGCATGCGGCTGTGAGCCGTGGGATGTTTTGTTTACGTGCGTACGCTGTAATCTCAAAGGAAGTGGCAAATGAAATACAGTCGACTCCGGTTATAGTGAACTTCTGGGGATTAACATTTTTGGTTCACTATATCCGATGCCGAAATTAAATAGAATTTCTCCATCACGTATGATATTATTTATGTATAATACATTAACAGCAGGAACCGAAAATTTCATTAGTTGTTTTTTGTCCTTAAAAAATCAGTTATTTTCAATTGTTTGCTTCGTAATTTTCCAGGAGGGAATTTATTTCCAGGACGTTGTATTTCCTACGTTCCCTATAACTGAGGTTCAGGTTCACTATAGCCGAATCTTCTTAGGTTCATTAGTAATGTTTGGAAAGGAAGCAATGTTTGGAATGGTTTGCAATTCGTTTGTAGCAAACTGATAAATGGCATGCTATTGTGAGGTTTGTTGTTTTCTAAGAAAATCGTTTCACAGGAATGATTTGGATGACTCAAGCTGAGATGACATATGCTAAGTTTAGGAAATAATGCTCTTCTCAACATCATGCTTTTTTTTAGAACAAAGTTGAATTAATTCTAACGATAAAAGATTTATTCGTGCTGTCTTTATGTTTGTTTTGTAGCGAAACATGCAGTGTTCATTTTCATATTCATTAAAAAAAATACAGCAGACGATTCGCACGCATGTGTGCGCGTGTGTGTGCTCTTAATCATTCTTAGAATTACTAGTTAATTAAACTGGATGCCATGCCTGCGAGGATTGTGCTTGGATCGTACCATTGTGTTTTGACCCTTTTTTATTCAGAATGTCAGTGAAATGAAGCGAAACAGTCAGCTAAACAGAGCCACTAAAATTTTTACTCTCCTTCCACCTTGTATATTTATAAAGCGTTCATTCAAAAAATTCGAAATTTTGAAGTAGAACTCACTCTATCCGAAAAGCAATATCAGAATCTCTTATATTTTTTTCCAGTTTGACAACTAAAGCAAATTACGAAAAGGTTGTTATATATGTATGTATGAATTTTTAATTATCTCTACCGAAAACTTCACTGGAGAGTAATCGAAAATGCGATTTCGACCCCGCTTTATAATGCCAACCGAATCTTTTCATATGCTTTTGGTAAATTGTAATCACACTAAACTCAGTCGTCAGTACTCATGCAGATGTTGATCAGCTTCGTTACCGGGAGCGGGTGGCTCAGAGCATTAACTGATGTCACTGCAGTGCCTCTCACCGAAATGTCCTAGGTTCGAGTCCCGACGGCGGCAGAATTTTCGACACTGGCTTGTGAGCTAGGTCGAATTCACTCGCTGTCTGGAGGAGAATTCTAGCGGCCGGCTGCTCCGATCGGTAGTTTTCAGTGGTTTCTCCGACAAACACCAGGCGAATACCGGAGCAGTACCCTAACAAACGGGCAACGGACCGCGCGCGATCTTGTCCCATCTTCACCCCTTACACACACTAACATGCACTCCATTACCACGCATGCCGGGAGACTGGTCAGGGACTTAGAACTTGTCCGGTTGGGGCGGTGCCCCGCTGGAGGGAGATACTTGGTTAGGGAAAACCCCGCTAGTCGACGGTAGGTCGGCGCCGGATCTCGCCATCCAGTGGGAGAAGATCACCGCTACCTCCCGGAGAAAAAACGTGCACTACACTAACGGAACTAATGACCTTAGTAGTTGACGCGCCCAGAATCACTAACAATGAATCAATCAATTGATCAGCTTCGACTTTCCGTCTTCTTCACTCCAGCTACGAACGTACTTTTATGACATCTTATTTTTACGAAATTTCAGTTTCACCTTGGACGTTTACCGGCATGTTTCTGTGCTCCTTTTAAGATTGCTGCACTGGACTACTGTCTATATTCGAATGAGTCAGATGAAATTTCGTTCATTGTTTTGGGAGACAATTGTATCATTTCGTTTACACTGCTTGTGATTGTGATCACAAGCGATTGATTGCTAACGTCTTTGTGTGACAGTCAGGGTACGTCATCACAGCCATCATCGAATTGTCGGAAATTTTCCATTTAAGCGAGTAAATAATGCCTGACGTGCTCCTTTTGTTTCCTTTGTTTTGAGATCTCCAAAATCTGCACACTGTCTGCTTAAAAGGTTGAAATGTGTATAGAGGTCTACGTTGACGTGTTTACTTCCTTGCTGCCGCTTACGCAGAAGAGAGAAAGTTATGTAATGCTGCGCGAAAAAATGGCGAATTTTTGGCAGAAAACTCTCATTATTGGGCGTTGGTAACGAAAAAGTGGATAAATCCAGTTCCTTTTAGAAAACAAAGGCCTGTAACATGCGGTGTAACATCTGTCTTTTGTTGAACCTTGATACAGAAAAAATGAATGACGGCAAAACGTCTGTTTGTCCGTCCGTCTGTGAACAACGCTAGCGGCCAAACCTTTCAGCCGATTTTCTAGAAAATTGAAATTCCGCAATCGATCTGCCTGATGTTGCGACTCTTGAATTTGAAACGGAAATTTTAATTTTGGGAGGTACATTACGTGAAGCCCCTGGGGCATTTTCAATAATTTCAAAAAAATCACTCCAACGTTTTGATTAAATTTTGTTATTGGATAGTGTGAAGGACGTTTAAGTGAATGATGCAGGTCTCATGCTCGTTAAAAACCTTGATTTTTCGAAAAATGCGAAAGTTCAAAGGTTTTTGGTGTCTTTCTACAACTAAAATATTAAAGACAGATTTTTCCTTATGAAATCTGTTCCTTAATAATAATAATAATAATAATAATAATAATAATAATAATAATAATAATAAAATGATCTTTATTTGGGAAATGAGGTCATGTACAATTTTTCGAAAATTTGAGTATTTTTCTCTTAATTTTGCGTGAAAGTATGGGCGAGAAAGCACGTGCTGTTTTAGCACCACTGGCACTTACATTATGGCTCTGATTTACCAAGCAATCACTTGAGTTTGATGTACAATTTTGGGAAAATTTGAGTTTTACGAAAAATGACTGAGATGTGTTACTTAGAAGAGAAATTGCGGTATAAATAGTATTACTAAGGGCGAGAAAGGATGTGTTGTTTCAGCATCACTAGTTTAGGGTTTTGTTTGAAAATGTGTTTTCCTGAAGACCTACTTTCTGAAAAATACATAAATAATTGCAGAAAACTCGAATAGCTGACAATTTTCTTAAAATTCTTGGCGTGAGACGCCCAGTACAGAAATAGTCATCAATATTCAACCCAGGGTTAAAATATTTCTTTCCATGGGTGTCAAAAAATAGAAATTACACATTCCTTTGAATTTTATATTAAATTGAATATTGTGGTTGTATTGGGAAACATATGTACGCCCTGGAACATAGAACTTTGTTCCGATCTTTATTCGGGAGGTGTCTGTAACGTGTACTCGTGTTAACAAAAGGAAGCAACGATTTTCACTGCATTCCTCCACGCAAACATGAAACGGCTTCTTTTATCGCCGGGGTTATGCATACCATGCACAAACGATAACTTTATCACAGAGGTTACGCATAACACCGCAATGGCATGTGATGAATTGATACGTTGTACAGCAAGTAAGATCATTAAACTGTTATGGTAGGAAGAGATGGCATGAATTCCCAATCACAATTAGCAGTGCGACTGTGAGTAGAAGATTGATTATATGAGTGCGCATGAATGAACGTGATAGCACGCACGCGCGCGCTCGTTCGTGCATGTGTGAATTTGTACGTGTTTTTAGGCGTTTGCGGAGTGTCCTCCAAGAGTGAGAAGACTGAAGAGGAGATTGTACTGTGCGAATGCATGATGGAATGGGATTTGCATTTGATGGTAAACGATATACATTGAAAGATATATGCGTGTGCGTACGCGTGTTATGTGTTTGTGCGCGCGCGTGTACGTGTGTGCGCGCGTGCGTATGTTTGTGTGGGCGCGTGTGTGTATTTGTGCTTGCGCGCGTGTGTGTGCGCGCGTGTCAATATAGTGATGAACATGGCGTAATTGGCATTGACTTGTATATGCAATACAAACTATGCAAAAAAGGGGGGAAATACAACGCACGTTACGCTGCACGACTTGTTACAATCATGCGTAACTCGAAAACAGCGCTTTATAGACCTTTACAACCAGGTTTTCGAGCCAGGAGAACCGAGGATAATTCGGTAACCTTTCCTTGTAAATAACTCTTACAACATACATTTTCCTTTGGTAAATATCCAAGCCACAACATATTTACCAATGTAAAATTCGAGCATGCAATTGGATCTCCATTCACAATACGTTATATATTTATGAAACACAAAAGAAGTAAGGTACTTGTAATTAAGCGTGTGACAATTAAAGTAGAGACAAAAATTAAATTTCGTTCTTCTTTCATATATTGCAACATACTCCACGATTTTTTCGAAATATTAATCTGTATGTCTAATGATTCCCAGCAGTGATGGCCCAAAGCATAATACGGCTAAATTTGTTAATCTTTCTTAACTACTTCGGTTAGGTGCATTCATACGTTTTTGCTTAAGTGAAACTATCGCAATCTTTGTATCTCGTTTTACCGGGAGTGTTGGCTCAGGGGATCAACTGATGTCACTGCAGTGCCTCTGACCGGGAAGTCGTAAGTTCAGGATACCTCATAACAAGTCTGGATGGTAGCAGGATTTTCGACACTGGATAGGTAGCTAGCTCGAGTTCAGCAGCTGACTGGGGGAGAATTCTAGCGGCCGGCTGCTCTGATCGGTAATTTTCCGTGGTTCTCCGAAAAAGACCTGGCGAATGCCGGAGCGGCGCCCTAACAAACGGGCCACGGACTGCACGTGGTCTCTCCTTCCTCTTCATTGTCCTTCCCTCCCCCTCACACACACTTTCGCTCACATGCACTACACTGTCACACATGTCGGAAGACCAGACGGACTCTTAAGAGCTTGTCCCGGCTTTGGTGGTGTCCTGCTGGTGGGAGATAACTTAATGGAAAAGCCCCCGCAAGCCAACATTTAGGACGGCGGCACAACTCATCATCCAGCGGGAGAAGATTACCGCCACTTCGCATATTAAAATTGGTGCACCACACTTATGGGACTAATAACCATACCATTTGACGCGCCCTAAAAAACGAAATAATCTACCAATCTTTGGATGTGCATTTCCCCCCACTGAGTCACCGCACGCGATCTTTTCTTCCGCTTCCTTATCGCATCATCATCCCCTTACTTACTTACTTACTTACATACTTACACTAACATACAGTACACTACCACAGATGCCGAGAGGTTAGAACTTGTCCCAACTGGGGCGGAGCCCCACTGGCGGGAGATACTTGGTTGAGGAAAACTCCGCTAGCCACCGGTAGGTCGGCGCCGAATCTCACCGTTTAGTGGGAAAAGATCACCGCCATCCCCCGCTGAAAACATGCACTACACTTCCAGGACTAATGACCTTAGCAGTTGCCGCGCCCGGAATCACTAATTAATCAATCATTGAACATGTATCCCGTTTATGTATGAGGTATCCCGACCCTCGCCTGATTTTTAGAATGACAGAAATTGCAATTTATAAACTATGCACTAAAAACTCAATTATAACGTGAAAAAGTCAAATTCAACTAATGCAAACGAACCGCTTACGGCGCATCTCGTTTATTTTGATAGGAACAGTTGGTCATTTGTAACTTAAATGAAGCAAACATGAATAAAAGTAACTTTAAAAACTGCGTATGACGTGCTATGGGGAAAAGTGAATTGTGTGCACATTTTCAAAATTCTGTGATCCCTACACTAAGTCATATACTACTTAAATTTTAAATTTTTGAAAGGGAGAAAAAATCCCATGTAATAAAATCTATTTTCAAGAAAAACTTCCTGCCTGATACTGATACATTATTGCAGCACATTATAGGTACAGAAAAGAACAATAATATTTCGCTTAAGCTTATCTTGGTTACATCGAAATGAGCTAACAATTTCTGAATACAATAATCAGTGTTCAAAACTTCTTAAAAAAGAAATGTATTTGTTAGTTATACGTTAAGTACGATCTTCTATTTCCTTTCGTCAGAATTTCATCTGTAGCATACGATCGGCGACAATGAGAAGCATTCGTATATAATTTGATGTCAGCGTCATCAAACGAAGCGCGGGATATTCGATTTTACTATGCCGATTTTTTTTACAATTTTCAAAAACACAGAGTGCGCCGTAAATGATACCAGCACCACATTCTTTAGCGTTCTTTGCTATGTAAGTTAAGAAATTAAAAGAAAAAAAATGCCTCGTTTCTGAGAAAATAATTGTTTAACAGTTAAAAATTTCCTTTAACACAAAATTACACAAGTATACTTGTTTTAGAAAAAACATTTATTACAAAAAAAAAAAATCTTCATAATTGTAGTTGTATGAAGACGGCAAAAAAATTATGAATTTTTTGCCATTTTCGAAAAATCAGGGATTTTATCGATAATGTGTCGTGCACCATTCTCTTAAATGTCTTTCGTGCCATTTTTTTGAAAATGTCCCAGGGACTTTGTGTAAAGTACCAACATATCTGTTTCAAATTCAAGAGGCAGCATCATGAGCCCGGTGGTTTGGGGACTATCAATTTTGGTGAAAATCCTGCTTACGGTTTACCCGCTAGGGTTTTTCACAGACAGACGGAATCTGACTACGCAAGGTGTTAGAGAAAATAATTTACTTTTACATATAGCGACAAGATTTATCCACTTTTTCGTTTCCAGGGCCCGGTAATAATTTTTCTGAGAAAAATTTGCCGTTTTTCCACAGCATTACATTACTTTCTACTGCCTGTAAAATCAGAGAATTTGTTGAAGAAGAATTCTGAGAGGGCTGGAAACCTAGGTATCCAGCCCGAAATCAATAATACAAGAGTTATTGTTCGCTCTCTTTTTATTTATTGAGAAAATATTGTTAATTCGTAGTTCGTCTTGGGAAAATAGCTGCCCAATTAGTATCAGGCACTCTTTAATATTTTTTTAGTTTGAAATTAAAAATTGTATCAAGAAAAAATATTTAAAAAATACCTGGGTAACCAGAAAGGGTTAGGAAAATTTGTTCCGGAAAATGAGTGGCCACTCTATATGGAAGTGATTAAGTGGACTTAATCACTTCATGTAGATTAAGTAATTACTTGCTGGAAGTGATTAAGATTCGGTGATGCGTCCGTTCTTTCCTGCCTCTCCGTCACTCGGCCGCCGCGCCGTACGTGGTTGTTTCGTTACAATTTACATGTTCCAATATTAGTTACAGTGGCTGTACCGGAGAGTAAACCTGTACCTTTTTAATAGGTTGGTTCAGTGTTACCAGACGTACGATAATTATCGTACATGTACGATTATTCAGTATGATGTACGATGTACGATTATCGTACAGATAAAAGTACGATAATGTGACCAATTGAAGCCGCTGATCGGGAAATCTTTTCTTGAAACTATCGCTCTCGTGCGATATGAGATTATCGCATTTTTGAACGTGCGTTTCCACATTAACAATAGACCCTTAGAAAACGGCACTTAAGCCGGATTCACAATTAGAGCCTATGCGAGTTCGCCTTTGTAGAATTCAAATGGTAACAATATTGTACGCTTTCATTGTGAATCCGCCGTTACGGTCCCCCCCTCCGCTGCGATATGCTGCAGAAATTCAATTTTGAACTAAAAATCAATGCTTCGCGGAAGGACAGCGAATAATATATATCCTAAAAACAAAACTGAAATACTAGAAGAAGAACTGAGTGATGAGGATTTTTAAAATTAAAGTTGTGTTAATGTTTGTTACTTTGTCATTTTTATATTTTAAGAGATGTTATTATTATATAAGTGACGTCACAGTCGATTCTAAGTTACTAAAAAAACTTCTGTTCAACTGAAACGCTAGTATATATTTACTACCGCTATATATTTACTACTTCCGGCTTATTAGTGGAGTTTTCAATCAAGTAGAAGTTGTGCGGTATAATCAGTTCGACTCTGTAATATGATCGGGTAAATAAAAAAAAACTTTTATTATTTTGATTTGTTATATATTATATGTATGCATACGTGTTATAATAAAAGTTAAGGTTATAAGAATCTCTATATTTTATTAGTTGTATCCCCGCTGCATTCATTCTCAATTTGAAATATATCGTTAAAGAAAATAATTTAAGTAAAATGTTTGAAAAAAAAATCATTAAAAAGTACGATAATTTTCACACGATTTTTATTAATGTACGATAATTTGATATTACGGCCGTACGATAGTTGTACGATAATAGATGACGCAGTACAATATTCACTTTTCAACTATTTGGCAACACTGAGTTGGTTCATTAGAATTTTTCTAACGAAGTTTTTTAGCAAACTTTTCGAAGAACTGTGTTAATGTGTTTGTTTACTCCTAAGAGTTTGAGGAAAGTTCCTGGTTGTTTTCGAGGCTGATTTGAAATAGTTTTCCATTTCAAACAACCGTTTTAAATGTCTTTAATATTAAGTCGTTGTTTAAGTGTATTAATGAATTAACAAACATGATCTATAAATAGTTATTCTAGAAATGAACATACAGATATTCGAACTCAGAATTATAGCCTCTCCATGTCACATTCATTTTTTAAAGTGACTGTATTTTTGAATTAAGTACCTCATTACTGACAGTTGTCTTCATTAAAGCCTAGCTTTCTTATACTCAGCATTTAACAAAAACAACGAATCATTATCATTGGCAGAGTGCAGATGAGAACATTTTTTTGTTGGAAATGCATTGTATGACAAATGTAATTCTGGGACAATTATATCATTATAATCTTTGAATAAAAACTGCAGTACTAACATTGGAGAAGGAATAGTACGCAGTAGTATGTACGTAATAGTACGTAGTATGCAGTACATTTCCTAGAAAGGCAATTTCATTAAGCAACAACACTGTGCACTATTGTATCTAAGTTGAACGTAGATCTTAATCTACAACTCCATGAATAAACTCTTTTAATAATGAATTGATAGTATTATAGTTCGATTTTTAACACAAAAATATTATATGGAAGATTTTCTAAGAAAATTGTGACACGTGTAAGCGTCACGATGAAGCAACGTGGTATGTCTCATTCCACAAACGGAAAATTTCCATTCGGAAAACGCTCCTCTACGACAGATTGCTTACTCCGAGAAGTATGCAGCTGGCAACGCTACTAAACCCAAAACAATGGCTAGTGGGCCAGTCACCCCGTGCATAGAAGTCAAAGCCACAGTGAATGACTTATGAATCAATAGTTCAATACAATGAATCATGCAAACATTTATTTAAGCGATCCGTTCTATTGCAGACTGAGAGTATTTCAAATCAAAGTATACAATCAAACCACAACTTCGATTTTTTGCTACTTCGAATCTAGCCTTTGAGATCTTATTAGTTTCGAGTGTAACTTGATGCCATTGACAATGTTTAATGAATTTTTATCTACATTTATATTTTCATGTTGAGAGTGATTTGACTCATCGCCCAGTCCGGGGATGCGTTCTTCAGTACCGGCAGCGTATACGCGACTAGCCATGTGCTCTGGTGTGTCTTACTCTGAAGCAAGAAAGGATTTGTTTACTTTCTTACAGCCAGGGTTCAGCGTTGCCGCTCAAATGACTCCCACGAAGTCGCGGAGGCGATGAAGTTCGGCTTTGGCGAAAGTTATGAACATTATATCAAGTCGTGTCATAGCCTGTCAGTAAGTTGTATTTTGTTTTGAGATTTAATTTATATGTGATGGAGGTTGTGCGTTGTGGGTAGTAATGTGTGGCAACAGCGCATTGAACTGTCAGAGTCGCTTATACGCAAAGAGTATATAGTAGCCGGTACTGTAGTTGAAACAGACACCTCTACGGCTATTCAAAAGAAGAGATCCACCCCTTGGGAAGTAGGATATAACTACTTCATTACTGACAGTTTTTCACAAGTATGTATATAGTAGTATGTATGTAACAATGTTTATATACAAGTAGTATGTATAAAAACGCTTCTTCTTCGGGCTCCAGGAGCGCTGTGATATGAGTGATTAGCATACGATAAGAGGAAAGTCTGACAGCTCAACTTACTCAGTGGAGAGATTTCGATCGTTTTCGCATCTCTTAAAAGAGTGCGTTGTTCAAAACTGGATCAAAGTAAATGTCTTTATAACATGAATTACACATTTCCCTCAAATGTCAAAGCAAATATTTTATTTAATGAAGAAAATTCGCACATATCGTGCAATTAGTTTTCGACCGCATACACGGTTATAGATTTAGTCCGTTTGGTTCAATTTATTATGTGATATTTTATTTGGGGTTTACATTCAGAAGAAGAAATTATGCTAGGGAACTCCCTTCCTTCCCCGAACAGCGGGAATCGTTAAGACAGTTAATGTTCGTTTATGCATTTATGTGGGATTGAACTAAATTAATTATTCGAATGAACATTAATTTAATAATGTATGATAAAACACTAGGAAACAACACAGAAATTAAGGTGCCGTTATCAACAAGCATTTTCTTCCATCTTCAAACTTGTTTTCTTTTTGTCCTCATTACTCTAGAAAATTCACTTTCGCTTCTCCCCTACCCGCTCAAAGCTGTCAATTCTGTCATTAGCACTGACAATCTCACAGCTCTAAAATTCTTCATCCTCACATTTGTTTAATAGATTAGTGAAGAAGGGTCCTCACCAAACGTCAGCCTTGGATCTTCATTAGTAGAATTTTGGTCCAGTTTAAAGAGTATCTAGAATTCTTTACTTGTAATTATACATTAGAGATGTACATGATATAAGATAATTCCTATTCATTTTATAAGTAGCTGAAATAGATAATTATGTGTTAGTTGAGTATTTACTAGCCCTGGATCGAAATTACTGACGAGCACATAATAGTCTTTGCCACGTGAAAAACACATGCGTGCGCAAGGCGTGGCATCCAGAAAACCTTTGAACGGGGTTCACTCGCGTTTTATTACCGTCAATATGTTAAACTCGTGATTTTCACATTTTTTAACCTGAGCCTTTGGGAAATTGTAATACCGTTGGAGAGGAGGCTTTCAAGCCACTTTGCTAACCGTGTAAATGGTTTATTTATTTATTTATTTATTTTACGTCCAAAATTTTGGTTTAAAATAAAATAAATTTTATTTATTAATATTATGTAATTAGAAATATGATTTCATTTTTTCCTTGTATGTTTTATTTATTTATCTATGAAATGCCGTGTTTAAATAAAAAAGTTCAGTGGAAAAGGGGGCCAGACATGTAGTTGACTTCCCTCTTGTTTTAGTCAGCGCAAGTCTATGGTAATCCTCAACGTTTTCCCTTTCCGATCACCTTTTTAATATTTTGATATATTTTCTAAATGTACCTCTATATGATTAATGGTATTGTATTGACTTCGGCAGAACCCTTATTACATCGGATATAATAATTACTGCCGAACGTTTACTTTTTATGTTACTCCGTCCTTGGATATAATATTGAGCCATTTAATCTTCTCCGAACACGAAAATATACAAAGGCAATCGCATAAGATGTAATATGTCCATGTATTATTCAATGCATTCATCTCATTTTCTTTTTTCTTTTCTAGCTTGTTACTTGATGATGGAATATGTTTTCCAAAATGGATGTTTTGGAAAAGAAGACGCTATATAGTAACGCTTATGGCATTCTTTGGCTTTTTGAACGTATTTGCATTACGAGTGAATGTGAGCGTGGGGGTTACCGCTATGGTATCCAACCGTTCAGGTCCCAACGGAACCATTGTAAGGCAATGTTATATTTATTACTTTTTTTTACAATGTAGTATAATTGGTGACTACACTATGTTCCTTTCAAACTTTTGTAGGAACCTGAATTCAACTGGGACTCAAAAATGCAAGGATTAGCACTAGGTGCTTATTTCTATGGATATATTACTACTCAAATTTTAGGAGGTTGGTTGGCAGCTCGTGTGGGAGGTCATCGATTGTTTGGATTTGGAGTTGGAATTACTGCCACTCTTACTTTATTGACACCTTTTCTGGCCAGAATTAGCATATATTTATTTGTTGCCATCCGAATTATTGAAGGTATTTTTGAAGTAAGTTGGTGTTATAATCATCAGTTATGTTTTGTTATTGAAATATTTGTTTTCTTGTATTTTTTATTGTGTACCGTGGGCTCACTTACCTTTAGTGACATCAAGCGGTCAGTGGTAGAACCTTTTAAGGCATTTTCGGACAATGGCCGTGCTCATTTGTAAAAACACACACTGAAGTGTAGATGGTGTTGGCTAAGTATGTGTACCCACGTCGTTATTGGCGAAAAAAGCCCATATAAGTTCCTTCATTCACTGCGTTATGTCGCTGAAGCTGGTGTGTCCGATTATAGTGCGATTTTTTCAATGATGTGTCAATGAGTGTGATGTTTCAATGACGGTCATTTCGTCAGCTGTTACGGTGTCATCCAATCGGGACCTTAACGTCACTACAGTGACGTTCAACCTTCCGATTGGATGACACTGTAACAGCTGTTTTACTTCAGAGACAGTTATGAATAAATTGTAGTATATATTGCGATTTTTACAAAGCTGCCTGTGAAATAAATCAGCTGTTTCGGTGTCATCCAATCGGAAGGTTGAACGCCGCCATAGTGACGTCACTGCAGTGACGTTAGGGTCCCGATTGGGTGGCACTGTAAAAGCTGATGAAATGTCACAAACCCTAAAGTAAACGCCACAGTATAGCTGCCGATGCTTTTCGTACATACCCCCACCATGCATCCAACACCGGGAATGAGTCTTCTTTTTAAAGCTTCAGTGTCGTTACTAGTGGTTATACTCCGATTGAAAAGTACGGCGAATCGACAGCGATCAGCTGGGACGCTATTGTGCATTCTGGAGCTTCGCTAAAACTTAATTTTTGATACTGAATCTCCCGTTTAGATAACCGCTTATTCGCTTACTTTTTAATTGGAGTAGAGACCTTTTCCGATCCACCATTCACGGCAAACAAGGTGTCATTCGGTCAAGGGCGGATCCAGCCGATTATTTGAGTGAAGGGGCATAATAGATTTTTATTAAATAATAAACATATATATTTATACTGTATATTATTTTTGTAGTGAACATATAAATAATTATATTCATCTAACAAATATTTAAATCAATTTTGCCAAATGAAGGAAGATAACAAACGAAAACTCTAGGCCTTTTGAGGGGCTATGGCTCTCATCGCCTCCCCCACCCTCCTGAATCTGCCACTGCATTCAATATGCTTAGGTGTGAAGTTGGAGAAATTACCATTTTCATGAATCCTTCCACAATATCCTAAAAGAGTGCTTGAAACATGTCCTTTTTTGGAGGTGGGGAGTGTAACTGAAACGTGGGGGCGGGGGGGGGGAGTGCATCTGAAACATTGTGGGGGAAGCTTAGAGACCTAATGAAGTGATAAATAGATCATTTGATTCCTCTGAACAAACTCAATTTTAAGCCGGAACCTTCTTCAATATTCTAGAAAAAACTGGTTTTGGGGGATTTCAAAGCACCTAGTTGTGAAACATTGTTAATTACTTTTTTACCTGCAGAGATTAATAGCCTTTTCCATATAAAATGAATAATATCAACTTGTTTAATGAGATTGACAATTATTAAACCTCAGCATAACATCATTTTTTAAAGTATTTCTTGAAATATTCTTTTATGTATTTTCCTATGCCTAAGAATGGATGAGTCAGGCAACTGTTTTATGTTTAATATTTCTTTTTATTATGAACTTGCATAGCCCAAAAAAATTTAACATGGAAATATTCACCAAGGACACTGTACCAAACTAGTTTTTTGAGAAATGTTGAAAATAATTTGTGAGTCAGATTATTATCAGTCACTAATATAATTTTATATTTTCAATGTTTGAAGACATGAAATATCTAATGAAATTTCTTTTCAGTTTCTACTTTAAATGAAAAGTAGCTTTCGGGATTCCCTGAAAATAAAAAATTGCGGAATATGTTGTTTTGAATTATCAAACACTTCTTGAATGTAGTATTGATTTGTGCTGTAGTGAAGTAAGATTTTGGCTAGAGGGAGACAAAATGATTGTTGTGGACGGTATAGCAAGAGGTTTGAACATAGTCCTACTATGTCATTTAATTTATATATCAAATATTTTCAATAACAGTGTAATTTATATATCCTAAAAATATTACTTTATAGATATATTTTTGAAGTTTATTTGATATTTTGAACTTCATATCTAATTTTTAGATTCAGGGAGGAAGTGCCCAAATCTACCATTTTCTAGCAACACTTATGAACACATCTATTTCATTCATATTATAGTTTTTTTTCTTGTGAAAATCAAATTGCGTTTAATTTTCTGGAAGTAGGGTACTAGGTATTTATTGTCCCGTTTGAGAAAAAGCAAAGGTTTTGGTGCATTTAAAAAAATGTTCAACAGTGTTTACCATTTTAACATTCAAAATAGTTATTTCTGATAATAATGTTTGCTCTGAAAGGGAGTGTCATATCCCAGCATGCATGATGTTTGGGCTCACTGGACTCCACCGTTGGAACGCAGCCGTCTGACGACTGTTGCATATTCTGGCAGTTACATAGGCATTGTAATTGCTATGACTGGATCTGGAATCCTTGCAGCTAATGTTGGTTGGCCATCGGTGTTTTATGTATTTGGTAGGTATAATTTTTATTTTGCCTTAACATGATCTATTAAAGGGTTCATTCCACATTTCAATTCATATGGTTCTTCAGGTGCAATTGGAGTTGTTTGGTATATTGGATGGTTGATGCTAGTCAATAGAGGACCCATGGAGGATAAATATATTGATCCAAGAGAGTTGAAGTATTTATTGTCTCATTTGGGACCTCAGAAGAAGGTAATTTTAACTGTCAGTTTTCTGCATATGTATTTTACAATATTAGTTATATTTAATTTTTGAATAATACCTACATTACAAAGTTGATAGAGATATTGAGAAATATTAATAAAGATTCCGTGAACAATTTCTATTGGAGAAAGTATCATTAATGTTCACAGAAATGAGTAATTTATTTCTTCATTAAAATAAAATTTTTGTAGTTGTATAAATAGCTGGAATATTGCTTGAAATAAAAATTACTTTGTCTTTTATGAATTTCACATTTTGTCTCATTAATGTCCAGTAATTAAAAACTTGATTATTGGATTTTATAAAGTAAGTGAGATGTTATGATTTGTTTTATTTGTAGGTCACTAAACATCCATGGGGTCATTTCTTCCGCTCACCTGCAGTGTGGGCTATAATTGTAGCTAATTTTTCTCTGAATTGGGGATTCTATACCCTTATGACTCAGTTACCTATGTTCATGAAAGGTATGAAAAATAAAAATTAATAATTAAGTATATTCAAATTTTAAATACAGATATTTGAATGAAATTAATATGCAGATACTTATTTAATATGCTTTAGGTTATCTTAAAGTTTTTTAATTTATTTGCATATTTTAAACAATGTAAAAAATATTGTAAAATTTAAAATATTATAATTAAGATACACTAGGTTTTGACTTAGAGCAAGCTGGATTTCTATCAGCACTGCCTTATTTGATTGTGGCAATTACTATGCAAATTTCTGGACAAATTGCTGATTGGATTTTGATAAAAAATATTCTTACCACAACACAGGTAAAATTTAAAATATCTTGAAGAGGAATATTTTTTAAGAAACTGTAAACAACATTGAAATATTTATTTTATATAGGTTCGAAAATTGTTCTGTTGCTTCGCATTTGTGAGTCAGTCCTTTTTCATGCTGTTGACTGCATTTGTGACATCACCTGCTAGTGCTGTTGCTTGTTTGTCTTTTGCTGTTGGTATGGGTTCATTTGCAGAATCTGGATTTTTGTAAGTAAACTGTATACAATTTTTTAGCCCTTCTTAATCTATAATTAATTGAACCATTTACTTTGAAGTGAATCATTTGGATCATTTTTGAATCATTTGTTTTCAGTGTAAATCATTTGGATCTGGCTCCACAACATGCAAGTGTTCTGATGGGAATTGGCAATACAGCTGGTACTCTCCCTGGCATTATAAGTCCAACTCTTACTGGATATATTGTTACAAACAAGGTTAGTATGAATGATTATGACTGTTGGAATTTTGAACTTACATCATTCTCTTTTCTTTCTTTTTCCTCTTTTACCTTCCTTTTATTCTTTCTTACACAGCAGTAGAATTTCTTTCTCTGATATAAACTTGATTTCTAGATTTATTTCATCTATGAAACTGTTTTATTTATGTATTACCATTGTTTAAATTAATAAAACTCTTTCGTTACACAGTATTGAAATATTTATCTATCAATGTTAACTATCATACTTTTTTTTACCTCATCATTATATTGCAGACGCCAGAGGAGTGGAGAATTGTTTTTTACATAGCAAGTGGTGTTTATTTTGGTGGTGCAATTTTCTACAGTATTTTTGCCTCTGGTGAGAGACAAAAGTGGGCAGAGGAGGTGGATGAGGAAAGAGAAGAAGAGAAATATACAGAAGAGTCATATATTAACGTAGTGTCAAAGAGAGGACATTCATACACTAATACAGCATATGTTGTAGATTGATAACTATTTTCTTTAGTTATTTCCTATTTTAGAAAGATCTTGATTTCATTTTTATACACACTTTTTAGATGTGTATTAAAATGAGAGTTTGAAATAAGATATGTCACTGTTAAAAAACATCCTTTTTGTTGTGTTTTCTTGTTTTGAGGACTTTTAAGTACCTAAGGAACTTCTGTTAACAATAAGAGAGAAAAGTTGTCTTTTGCACTGGTGAATTGATGATGTAATAATATAATCAAAACAAATTTATTTATTTTAATTAATTTGGGAACTATTTCTTTGAAATTTATTTATTCTTTTACAAAGAAATCCCTTCAATTGTATTATTCAAATTTAGCCTCTGTGTAAAGAATAATGCTTCTGTATGTAGTCTTAATAAAGTTTTGGTGAATAATATAAAATCCCTGCGAATGACAAATAAAAATTAGTGAATTTTTCAGAAAGTGACAACTTGAGATCTTAAGTAATATATTCTGTACTTTGTTATTTGTTTACTGTACAGTATTGTGTTCATGAAATGTTTTTTTTAATAATAATATTTTTATACAAAGTATAATGTTTTTTTACTGGCTCCCAACCAATTGTTACTGAACCCAAGAAAATTGTTCATGAAAAATGCCTCGTGAATTTAGTATGTCTCATTAAAATCTAAATTTTTGTAAATTATTATGCCTTCATGAAATCTTATGAAGTGAACCTGACAAATTGACAATTTTAAAAACCTGTGAAAGAAATATAAGCTTGTTCTTGGGACAGCATAAAATATATATTGTAATTATTATGACATGTGTGGTAACCTAATAATATTTTACTCTTATTTAGTTTACTATTGATTCAATGAAATTGGGCAAAGGCAGCATTCAGTATTAGTTGTCTGGGTCCCCCGAGCCCTTGGGTCCCTCTCTCTGATGGGCCTTTGTACTCTGTTTGAACATTCAGAACCTTACACTGAATGAGATGCTGCAAACGACTTTAATATTACTAATATTAAATTGTTTGTTGAGAAAAAAACTTATAAATAAATTCAAATTATTAGTACAAATGTTTCTTTTGTATATAATGGAGACAAAATGGTCGCTTACTATTTTGCTATGCTATTAATTTTTGAAATGGAAAAGTGTCAAATCAGATTGAAATTTTGTGTTTCAGAACATATTTGAAGAATTTTGGTTCACCCTCCCCTTTTCCTTCAATCCGCCTCTGAACTAGGGCCTGTATGAGTAAACAGTCTTCAATTGGATTTTCCTCAGTATTAACTGCGTTTTTACTGTTGTTCAGTTTAAAAGCAAAACTAATAGTTGTGTATTGATGTATATCCTTCTAATATTAGGCTGTTGATGTCTTCAAAAAAACCTTTTTTTAAACCCTTTAAACCAAAAATTCCTTTTATGGTCCATTAGTCCGTGCATCCGTCCTTCACTTACAGTTAGATCCACTTCCTGTCCACCAATCGAGACAAATGAGTCTCGGTCTCCTAGAAGGACACTCATGTTTTGTTTTCGAATTCATTCAGAAGATTGTAAGACATTTCTTCAAAAACATGCGTTTTAGCACGGACCATGTGCCCCAACGCCATTGCCTCGGTTGACGTTACAAGTAGCTGTGATGACAGCTAAATGTGACACAAGTGCTGTCATTCAAGTCAGCATTCGACCTCCCTTCCACTCATTGCATCCGTTTCGCGGTGACTAACACGACTAGTAGACTAACATTTTTCGGAATCGTTGTTAAAGAAAGTCGGGTCGCCCGCGCCAATTGCCTGCCCGTGATTAGTGGTGTACAGTTAGTTGCCTTATATCAGTGACCTGTGAATATTTCCTGTTTACGAGCGCGTCAGTTTGTAAGTTCATTAGTCCTGTAAGCATCTTTTTATTACGGGAGGTGGGTATGATCTTTCCCCATTGCTGATGAGACTCGGTGCCGACGTACACATTGGTTTGCGGAGTTTACTCCAACCAGGTGTCATCCAACCTCTTTTCCAAGCGGGGCACAGCCCCAACTGGGACAAGCTCTAAGATCCTGACTGGTCTCCCTATACGAGTTGTAGTATGTGTGTGTGTGTGTGTAAGTAAGTAAATTAAGTAAGGGGTGAGGACAGGACAAGAGGTAGTAAAGATCGAGCGCGATCCGTGGCCCGTTTAGGGTACTGCTTCGGCTTTCGCCTGGTGTTGATCGCAAAAACTACCAGAGAAGCCAGCCGCTAGATTGGTTGGTTGGTGATTCCGGGCGCGTCAACAGCTTAGGTCATTAGTCCCGTTAGTGTAGTGCATGGTTTTTCCTCGGGAGATAGCGGTGATCTTCCCCCACTGGATGGCGAGATCCGGCGTCGACTTACCGTCGGCTAGCGCGGTTTCCCCCTAACCAGGACTCTCCCTCCATCAGGACACTGCCCCAGCCGGAACAAGCTCTAAGCTCCCGACCGGTCTCCCGGCATGTGTGGTAGTGTAGTGCATGTTAGTGTGTGTGTGTAAGGGGATAGGACAAGGAAAAGGCAGGAAAGATCGCGCGCGGTCCTTGGCCCGTTTGTTAGGGTACTGCTCCGGTATTTGCTTGGTGTTGATCGGAGAAACCACGGAAAACTATCGATCAGAGCAGCCGGCCGCTAGTTCTCTCCTCCAGACTGCGGCTGAATGCGACTTAGCTGTAGAGCTAGTGACGAAAATCCTGCCACCGTCGGCGCTCGAACCCTACAACCTCCCAGTCAGAGGCACTGCAGTGACATTAGTCGATGCCCTGGGCCACCTCAGCTGGTACGGAGCTCAGATCTTTAAACGTCTGGCGTTAGTTGACTATTCCGCGTAATGTTCGGTCGTTTGGATTTTTCTTATCACAATTAAAACATTAGGGGAAGGCCGCCAACAAATTTCATTAGTAGATAAGTTTCTCAGTGAAACATTGAATTTTGGAACTCACTTTTAACTTGAAAAACTATTTTGTAGTCTCATTTTTCAGTGCAAGAGCTAGACAACAGTAATGGTCGTCACTGAGTTTATCAATATCTTACTCCAATAATAAACTAGAAAATAATAAATAAATTAGTTAAAGTCTACAAAAATTAAATGAGTAAAACATCTCTTCAGAAACCAATACTTATTTCAAAAATTAATTAAAACAGTTCAAGTAAACAGAATTATATTCAAAATAAAATGTTCTTCAATGAAGGTAAATACATGAATAGTTTTGATTATTTTACATTTTTCATCAATTGAAACCAATACTTATATACAAACTGAAATTTAAAACAATATTTTTTTGAAACAATCCTATCTTTTAGGCCTTTGTGTTCATCATTCTGCCTGCTACGATTGCTTAATGTGACAAAACCGTATTTATTGTTCATGCTTCTCTAACGAATCTGAAGAGGCAGGAATAAGGAGACGGTACTGCCCCCCTCTTATGCTCATGGCAGCCCTTATGTTACCGTTTGTTTTGCAAAATATTGCATAAGCGATTTTTTGTTTATATTATTTTTATTTATTAGGTAAAACTACTTCACGTCAAATCGTCAAGTGACATCACACAAACATCGACTCTCTCTATTGAATTCCTAATATTGATACATAAAACCGAAAAAAATATTGTTTCAATTTTCTATGCATCAACAGGAAAGACGTGCGTGGCCCAGCAGGCATCTACATTTCTGAGCCCTCTTTACCGTTAAACTTTTTTATTTACTTGAAACATTTTACTAGTAAACGAAAAAGCAAAGAATATGAAATATTAATTATAATAATACAATTAATTCATATAATGGATTTATTTAACTATTTACACAGTCAGTCTTAGAGCCTCTTCCCCAAATGTATAACAATTTCTCAAATTATCAGGTTACAAAACAGGAAACCAAAAGGATACACACTTATGAAGAAATAAAATGTTTTATTAAGGCTACGGGCCGCTTTGAACATTTTCAGGGAAGCTACGCCCCCTTCTCAGCGCCCGTCTTCTTCTTCTTCTTCTTCTTCTTCTTCTTCTTCTTCTTCTTCCCGCGTCGGGTTGGCCATTCGACATACACCTTTTTGTCTTGTGCCTTGCGCTTCACCTCTCCTAGTGTAGCTCCGCTCCTCTGCATATATCCTGTATACAAGCGTCCCATGTTTCTTTTGGCCAGGTGGTCTCTTTCCCTCTGACCTGGCTTCGATAATTTGTTTCGGTTTTCTATCCTCTGCCATTCTAACAACATGTCCGTACCACTTCAGAGCCTTATTTTCCATTTCTTTGAGTAGCGGGGTAACTTTTAGTTCCTCTCTGATTGTATTATTCCTGATTCGATCTCTTCTTGTCTTCCCTACTATCCTGCGTAGGAATTTCATTTCCACAGCTGTGACTCTACTTTCTGTTTTCGTATTATGTGGCATGCTTTCAGTTCCATATATAAATGTTGGTATATATGCGGACTTATAAATTTGGAGCCCGTCTATGGTAGCAAAATATCGATGAATAGATATTTCATGCACAATCCTACTGATCTGAAATGCGGTTATGTACACAGAAGGATCCATGTATTTGTATCAGGGCCGCGAAGCGCCGCTTACTTGTCATGAGAAGAGATTACATCGACGCGTGCGAGATATGAGAAAGTCAATGAAACAACCTTCTGTGCTAGTTGGGAAGTCTTTGTTTATCACTCATAATTTGAGAAAATTATGCTGCTATCAATTAGCAAAATTGCAGATGATCTAAAAAGATTTCCTATCGGATAGATAAAATATCGTTTTCGAGATAGTCCCTCATTCAAGAGCGGGAATTTCATTTCTAATATTCTGTCTCCTTGTGTGAGCAGTTTTCTGACTTAAAATTTCATTCCATGTGACAGATTCTTGTCATTTTATCAAATTCTAATGCACTCTAAAATAAAACCGTTCGGTTAGTGAGAATTCGAGTTGTGTCGACTATATTCCGTTATTTTAGATTCCAGATTTCTAACAAATGAGAAAGGTCGTCAGATAGGTGCTAGGCTGTTACGAATGTTTGAGGAGAAAACGAACGTTATGTGTAGAGATTGACTGGATGAAGTATTTATGTGCAAAATGTCCTAAACGAAAATATGAAGTGACATTGAGTGAGCATTGTGATTTGGGAGACGTATAGAATGACAACTTATTTCAATATTCTCTCTTAAGAGTATAAATCAGTCTGTTTAACTGTTATTCTTCCAACTAACTTTTCCGCTTCTTATGTTAGTTTCCAATATGCACACTGAAAATCATACTGATGTCTTTTCATACTTGACTTGAAAACGAATGCAACTGGTCGAAGGGCTAGGACCGCTATCCTACCCCATAAGTTGAATTCTGAATACAGATGAAAATGGTCGTGTTTGGCAAGCGCCGCGAGCGAGCTGTATCGACAGCTGCCATTGCCTCCGCCACCGCCGCTGGGTCGTATTATTCTATTTTTCTAAGGTGAAAATACGGATTTCATTGTCGAATTTGTGTTGATATAAATCACAATGTTATAATATGTTTTACAATCAACTCTGTGTTAGAGCAAAGTGGGCTTATAAATTTAATACAGATATGATTTTCAACACCTCAAAAAATTAAAAACTGCAAAGTCAAATCTTACTTCAATTTTGTTGAAGCGAGATTTTATAGAAAAAGCTGAAATATTACGCTGCAATGTAAATGCATGTTACGTAAGCGTTACAAATATTGCGAAAAAGCACCACTGGTTGTCAAGGCACAGTTAGTGTGCTTCAGGCCATAGCTAGCCGATTGCGTGGTGCAGGCCAGATTAATAAGTTTTTGTGTGGATAGCAACATATAGTTAAAAAACGGATACGTAATCTCATCTAAATGAGGTATTGTAAAACATTCAATTCAGAGGTAACCATCAAATTATAAGTTGACATTTTCTCTTTCGATTCATTCTTTGCTTTGTGTGCAAGAGGTGATCAATCAAGAAGATATCGTTTAAAAACTGACGTAAATCATAAGTCGTAATGTTGAAGTGTTGTCTCCAAACAGTTTGCAGAAATGGAAATGTACTGCAAGACGTTCAATGTAAAATTCAGCACATCGATCTAAGTGTTTTAAATTACTATTTTTAACTTACCATGCAAATATTTTGTTGTTGAACGATTTGTTTTCGTAAGATAATCACAAATTCTGCATATCAGTTGCGTAATCGGTAGCAATGTCGGAGTGCGAAAATAGTGCACCGCTCCCCACAGGGCAAAAATATTTACGCGTCTGGAATAATTCTAAATCGAGACATCCGTGGCCTTTACTGATCGCTTCCTGCTCAGTCTCGTGTCGCATAACATTCGCGCGGACTTTGGCCTTTAACCTCTATCGCTGCGGAAGAGTTCGCTGGGTGACTTTCTAAACCATGTAGTCGTAGGTCGTGACCTCACCTCCCGAAGTGAGAATTGACTTTGCCTGCTCCTGGCGGTGGTGAGGGTGATAGCAGCAGCGATGGCGATGGCGGTGGTCGTGGGTGCGTTGGTAGTGGTGGAGGCTGATTGATTGTTAGTTGGTTAGTGGTTCCGGGCGCGTCAACAGATTAGATCATTAGTCCCGTAAGTGTAGTACATGTATTTCCTCGGGAGATGGCGGTGATCTTCCCCCGCAGGATGGCGAAATCCGGTGCCGACCTACCGCCGGCTAGCGGGATTTCTCCCAACTAGGACTCTCCCACGAGCGGGGCACCGCCCCAGCCGGGAGAAGCTCTACGCTCCCGACAGGTATCCCGTAATATGTGGTAGTGTAGTGCATGTTATTGTGTTTGTATGTATGTAAGGGGAGATGATAGGACAAGGAAGAGGAAGGACAGATCACGCGCGGTCCGTGGCCCGTTTGTTAGGGTACAGCTCCGCCATTCGCCTGGTGTTGATCGGAGAAACCACGGAAAACTACCGATCAGAGCATCCGGCCGCTAGAATTCTCTTCCAGACAGCGACTAAATTCGACCTAGCTAAAAATCTAGTGTCGAAAATCCTGCCGCCGTCAGGACATGAACCTAGGACCTCCCGGTCAGAGGCAATGCAATGACATCAGTTGATGTACTGAGCAACCGCTTGATTGTTAGTGATTCCGGGCGCGTCAACTATGGAGGCAATTGGTCCCGTAAGTGCAGTACATGTTTTTTCATCGTGAGTTGGCGGTGATCTCCCACTGGATGGCGAGATGCGGCGCCGACCTACCATCGACTAGCGGGGTTTTTCTCAACCAGGTGTCTCCCACCAGCGGGACACCGCCCCAGTCGGGATAAGCTCCCGACCGGTCTCCCGGCGTATGTGGTAGTGTAGTGCAGGTTAGTGTAAGTGTGTGTGTAAGAGGTGAGAATAGGACAAGGAAGAGGAAGGAAAGATCGCGCGCGGCCCGTTTGGTTGGGTACAGCTCCGACATTCGCCTGGTGTTGATCGAAGAAACCACGGTAAACTACCGATCAGAACAGCCAGTCGCTAATTTCTCATCCAGACACTGACTGAATTCGACCTAGCTGACAAGCTAGTGTCGCAAAATCCTGCCGCGCCGTCGGGACTCAATCTAGGACCTCCCGGTCAGAGGCACTGCAGTGACATCAATTGAAGCGGTGAAATTGTGTTCTTGGCCGACAAGAGCTTGATGATGTGACTTCAGTCTATAAATCATTAGTTATTCGCCATTATGGCTTATTTCAGAACTGATAAATTCTCGAAAGTGATTGATGTGCAGAAATATTGAATGCGATGAGCATCGAAATGAGAAAAAGAAACATATTCCGATATCAAGTTTCTGATTATTTTTGTTAATCGCTTAACAGTGGCGAAAAATGAATTCACTTCCCATTTTCACTCTGTATGATAGTATTGTAAATAACTAACCAAGGGTCCTTCACTTCATTTTGCGAAAAAAAATTGACAGAGTTTCATAAAAGAAGGTCCGTAAAATATTGTGAACCCTCTGATATTTTAGTTTAGGATGTTAACAATTTTCTAGTTCAAGCTTCTCATGGGGGAAAAATATTGCAGTACTGCACTTCCAGTTCTAATGATATCTAAATACGGCCCATTGCTACTGACAAGTGACTAAATTGTTTTTGTATTGATCGATGCTCAACAAAATTGAAGAAGAGCAAAAGATATTGCTCTTCAAGTTAGTTATATTTATTTACTTCATTTCTTTCTGATAGCTAACAAAAAACAACTTTCAACTCTGATAATCAAAAGATAATTACAGAAGTTACAATACTATTTTCACATTTCAGTTTTTTCATTGTCATCATTAAGAAGGCTAAAAATCCATCCTGAGGATTGAAAATGTAATTGATATTTCTGAAATGTGCATGTCATTCAACATGGGCATTATGGAAAGAGTTAATGTGAAATTTCATACCCAACATGTCCTCAAAGATTAATTGTCATAAGGTGATGGAGAACCGCGTTATTGATATACCTGAAGAAGAACCCAAAACTATGAGGAATCAAAAATTTATATAAAATGTTAATTCCAATAAGAATAAATAATGCCTGTGAGAATTGGCTTCAATATTTTTATGTATTGCCAACTAATATAAAATTTTATTTAAAGAAATTGGTGGTTCCTATCCATAGGGGGCTCTAGGCATGTGATTCACATGCTTGTGCATTAACCCTTCTTATTTTATATACATTAAAAATAAAAAAATTAAAAAAGAGCTCGCTCGTGGCACGTAGCAAAGTCGCTAGCCTTTCACCACTGAGGTCCGAGTTCGATTCCCATCGACTCTCATGTGAAATTTGTTTCACAAAACGAGTTTGGCTACTTCACAAGGGCTAGTCCAACCCCTGGGAGTGTTCTAAACCCAACCCCTATCCTTATTCCTTCGCAACTCTGGCTGCTGAGTATTGACGCAGGAGGCGCGTACGCGGAGATGCTACCTGGCGGTTCTGTTGACAACTGACTGCGATGTGACATGACATACAGTTAATGGAGGATTACTCCCCAAGCGCGCAAGTTAGTGGATGATTACTCCCCAGCGCAAAGCGCTCAACGCCCCTTAAGGGGTTTGGATATGCGTTGCGTCAATTTGTAAACTCAACAAATTAAAAAAACTCCACCTTTTCTGCCTCATCCCACCAGTAAGCACAGCCAGCGCCCTACCTCCTGCTGCATGAACGTACTACTCGCGCAACTTTTCTTGAACGATGGATTGAAGAATTGCGGGCGGAGTAGGGGTATTAGTTACAAAGTCGACCACAAGAGTATTTACAGTAATGCCAACCTCTGGAAAATCAAAGTCATACATGCTATGTGTGCGGCCAGGTCGTCCCTCTGCGTAGTCAACAGCAGGGACACTAGATACGGGTTGCCTCCCTTGAAGGACCCCGTTTCTTTAGATAATGGTAATAAAACTGAACAGATGTTCTCGACTATGAAAGCAACTATTTTCTGTTTCGCGCCAACGAAATTTTAATGCGTGGAATGTTGTCATTATTTCTCGCTGCGAACCTTTGCCTTCTACTGTTTATTGCTCAAGGGAGGGGGAAGAAAGGTCATCGTTCAAGAAAAGGTGCGCGAGTAGTACAAATGTACTTGTATATGGAGCCATCCCTGCGCATGTGCTGTCCTGTGGGGGCAACCATATGAACACGATTACTCCAGGTCAGCGTTGCCTATCCGCCAAAAACAGTTACGAATTGCACTGACAAATAAATTAATTTAAACTTTGGTAAAAAATATAAACATTCTCTGAAATGTACAAGCTAATGTGTTATGAAAGAAAACGTAATTTCCTTTCTTAAAATATTAAATGTATACGAATGACTTTGTAATATAATTTCATGACGGATTTTGGGAAACTTGCATGCAATGTCAAGTTATTCGCATGCGCATGAAGATTATGAAGACTTAGTATTGTAGACGTTGTAAGCTGATAGAATTAGTTGCGAGAACTGGCAACCACTTTCTTATTATTTCTTATAACAATTTCCCATTTTCTTATAATATTTTCAAAGACTAAACAATATCACACTATTTTTCTGTTAATGTAATAAATTAACTTACCTAGCTGTAGTGTAAACATTTTTAATAATTGTATTTGAGTACCAGCTTCACGGTATGGAATGTTTTCTGGATTTACATATAATTTCATACTTTTCCGTAAGATATTTGGTGTATTTTTAAGTTATTTTTATCGTCTTCATGTAAATCTGAATAATTAGTATCCCCACACCCTAGATAATTCCTAAGTGACAGGAAAAATGTAAAAGCATTACACAGGAAGATGTTATTGTAAATTGCTAAATAGTAGAAATAATGCTAACAATTAGTATAAAATTGTTAAGTAGTTGATAATAATTCCATTTAGAGAAAGGAATTATTTTTTTAAAGTACGAAGTTATTTCCATATCTTCTTTATCAATTAGCGAATACAAAACCTACAAAATAGCTTACGTCAAAAAGGCGGTACGTTTTAGCACAACTGATCTGGAATAAGGATAACAAAAGAAGAGTGTAATGCTCAGAAAGGCGTTATCCATGAAGAAACTTTTACTTTTCCATAATTGATATTATCTGTTCAAGTGGTACGTTGCATTTATTATTATTATTATTATTATTATTATTTTTTATTATTATTATTATTATTATTATTATTATTACAGAACAATCCGTCCATCTATCTTACTGTATCTCTCTGTCTGTTCGTCTGTGATCAAACTATTACGACGATTTTCTTCAAAATTGATATTCCCCAATAGATCTGTACGAACTCAAGGCCCTACGAATGTGAAACGGATATTTTAGTTTTTGAGAGTACTTTACACGAAGCTTTAACGCTTTCAAAATTTTATATATAATGGCTCAAACTTTTTTGATTAAACTTTCCCGAGGGTAAGACAAAGGACGCTTAAAAATGCCGCAGGTCGCATTTGCATTAAACTCTTAAGTTTGGATAATTGCAAAACTTCAATTTTTTTTCGGAGGCTTCTTATAACTACATTAATAGAGGTAGAGACTTTTCCTTAATAAAACTTTTCTTCAAAGAAAAATATTTAAATAAGGTCAAGCACAATTTTTGGAAATTTGAATTATTTTGCTCAAAAAATTATTTTATCAGAAACGGTCTCAAATTATTTATTTAACTTGAGCTTCGAATAGAGCAAAGCACGCGTATAAAAGTCGCGTCGATCCCATTTTAGGTGACCTCTCTGAATTTTCGAAAATAGCAAAAGTTAAAATAATGGGAGAAAGGATGTGATGTTACAGTATTGCTAGTTTGTACACTATAGAAATAAAGATTGACGCAATAACTATTCCAAAAATTATTCTTAAAAAATTACGTCAAGAAATATTTATCTGGAACTCAATTTTTTTAATAGAGGCAAATAAAGACCTAGTGCAAGGATTTAGTTTAATTTTCAACAGAAAAGAAGGAATATTATGAATACATAAAATGTTCTTTATTTTGAAAAATATTTATGCTCATAATTTTGCAAATTAATCACTACATGATTGCAACTATGGTCCCTCAATTTTAACAGGAACATGCCCATTATAATTTGACCAGACTACAGACTCTGTAGAAAGCGAAGTTTTGAAATTTGATAGTCATAGAACGTTACAGATAATGCTTTACAATAAAAACAATATCATTTATTAAAATTTGAATACGAGCCGGTATTACTATTTAACACAGCAATTTAAAAGTTAATTTCAAAGAATGCAATCATATTAGAACTAAAAAGGATTATAATTTTACTTTTATAATATGATAGTATGAAAACCATTGTTTTTGGTTTTTGAAATAAATATAAACTGGAATGTTGTAGAAGATTGATTATATCTGAAATAAACGTATTATTTAATATAAACAAGAATTTAAAAATATGTACCAGGTCCACTTGCAAACATGTGTGTGTGTGCTCTCGTATCTTCTTTATTCTAACTCCGGCATCTCTGATAACTGTTTTGAAGCACTTGGGTAGGTCGTGTCAATTTGTTTGTTTGCTTGTTAACAATTGGTCGTGTCAATTTGCTTTGTTTGTTGGGCTTTCGCTTCAATGTGAGCTGCAAAAGCAAGCTGCAGCTGTGTCCATTTTTCAGAAGAGACAACCATTATAATAAGTCCACAGCCATTAACGCAAAATTAAGACACTACAACAACTATCGTACTCCCTGAGGCAATACATGCAGTTGAAAGGTCACAATTCGGCGGGCAAGCGAAAATCAAAGAAAGAGAGAAACAAGAAGGTAAACTTCTCTGAAAATTTGTTCAACCGATACTAGAACACGGATTCTGGATGAAGAAAACATCAACAGAAATTTATAAACACACTGATAAGATTAAGGGTTCATTCAGGAAACGAAGAATGCAATTCTACGAACGTATTCATAGGACGAATGAAAACAGAATTTCGCGGCGTATTCTTAAAGTCATCAGCTCAGGCAGGGGTAAAACAAAACGGATAAATGACGTAGAGGAGAATTTCAGATAACACATATTAACATTAAATTATGCGAAAGATAGAGCAAAATTCAGGAACACTATCAAAAAACAACCTACTTTATATGGGAATAATCGTGAATAATAATGGTATTTGAAATTACACGCTTGAAAAAAGCTCGTTGTTATTTGAGAACCAGATCTTCCTGTGAACCGACAATGTGTAAACATAATAGTAATAATAGCAATAATAATAATAATAATAATAATAATAATAATAATAATAATAATAATAATAATAATAATAATAATAATAATAATTATAATAATAATTATAATGCCAGTCCGGATAGCCGAGACCGCTAAGGTAGTAGTGCCGTGGCGATCTCGGACGGAAGGATCGCGGGTTCGAGTCCCGCCTCGGCATGGGTTGTTTGTGTATGTCTGTTTGTGTGTGCCGTCCATTCATCCTTCATTATTATCATCATCATTTCATCTTCCATCCCCCAGGACTAACAACCCTGGGGTATAAAAATCGGATTCAGCCTAATGCTGATCCCCCTAATTAGTTACATGCAAGACTTGCAACGTGATAAAATGATACTGAGCCCGTGTAAGTGCATGTCTTGCGTGGTCCAAGATGGCCTATTCGCAAGCTAATAATAATAATAATAATAATAATAATAATAATAATAATAATAATAATAATAATAATGTATTTACTTCTGGCTAGGCTGAGGCCTAAAGGTCTGGTCTTCCATTTAACGCCTTAAATATCTTTACATTTACATAGTTAAAATTTAGGCATACAACTACGGCGTATTCCGCATTGTTAATCGGGGCTCTTGTGGGCTCTTATCAGCCGCGCGCCGTGCGGTGAGAGCGCGTGGCCGACCTAGGCATTTGGAAGGCGACGTCAATACAGTGAGGAGTGCACGTGCGCGCGGGCGGTCGGCGTTTGAAGAGTTACGAAACGGGAGCTCTCGGCGCATCTGACGCCGCCCATGGCTGCCTCCGTGGAGTCCGTGTCGTCGTGGGGCGACGAGGCAGAGACCCATCCAATGAGGTAAGGGAATATTAGAGAGCTTTAGCGACAGGCGTAAGGAGACATCCTTAAACTCTTTTGATCACGTGACTATCGACTTTATACGGTCATAATGAACAACGTTCAGCAAGAGTTTTAGCAATTGCGACATTGCGTTCGTTATAACACTTCATTATACATTACTTCATTATAACAAAAGAAACATTTCAAGCGTTGAACAAAGAAGTGCATAATATATCAGGGAGTCTAGGATAGCGATGAGACTTTCAAATAAAAGTATCCAAAGTTTTTTTTATGACAATCATTTATTTCAGCAGTTGCACAACGTTTCGTAACTAGTTTTGTTACATCATCAGGTGCTAAAATAATGGGACACAAAAACCGTTATTCTACATATCAATTAGTGTAATTACTAGAATAGTTCACAAACACTACAATTGTCCAAAAGTATGTCTATTGAGTAAAATTATCTCAAAATCAAACATATCTACTACAAAAGAGATCCTTTTAAACTTATAATTTTTATACAAAACAACCAAAGAACAACACAACAAAACAAAATCAATACAATACCAAATAGACACTCACCTTAGTGAGGGAACTACTATCCCATTGAATTACCTCTGCAGTAGAACAGTCGAGGAAACATTACGAAATTAATATTGATTTAAAAATGAATTATTGTTTCATTGGTTCATCAGAGTTGAACTTTACTTCTACTGATTGAAATTTTAATGAATCAATGATTAAAATGAAGGATTTAAAAAATTAAGAAGATATTAACAAAGATCATTTTCAAACTTAACAAGAATCGGTCTCGATGTTTAATATCTGTTAGAACAAGACATGTCAAATCATTTCAAATACAACGAAAGGGAATAAGGGGTTGAAGATGTCACTATAAACTCCAGATAATTCATCAAATTTTAGATACTAGGTAGACATTTTTTGTATAAACGGTTACTGAAGTTATCATGAATATTTAAAAAAAAAAAGTCGTAGACTACTATAGAAATATATAAATAAATTATTTAAACTTATGCTCTGCGTCACCCAACGACAACTGCACATCTGCAGAGGTGTGTGCAACTGACTGCAATGTTTTGTGGCGTTGTGAATCGATACTTTGGAGTTTCAACCTGTAGAAGAAAAGTTCAATTCTGATGAATCAGGAAAAAATCTATCATTCTTGTTCTTTTTTCCTATGGCCGTCGTGACAAGACCATGAATTGTTGTAGCTATGCCTCTGTCATTCATAGTCACTCTTTATTTTTTTATTATTTTTTAAAATTTATTTTACGTCAAAAAAAAAGTTGAAACGGCGTATGACGTGCTATGGGGAGAAGTGAATTCTGGACACATTTTCAAAAATTCTGTGATCCCTACACTAAGTCATATACTACATGAATTTTGAAAATTAAAAAAAAGCTCTCATGTAATAAAATCTATTTTTAAGGATAAATAAGCCATACATTTTGGGCTCTAATGATGTCCTTCGTCAAGGAATAATACTTCTGCCCAACAAATGGAAACGATAATTTGAATAACTATATTTCCCAATGAATTCTAGAAGAGTGCACAAAGAATTTTTTCCAAAAAACAAGGGGCATCTCAGCATTTGCTCAATGGATTAGGGAAACTGGACGAAAAACCTGATCGAGATGGGATCAAGATGGATCTTCTCTGTCTTCCCCTCACTGCGTAACAGTTTCGGCGCCACGAATGCCAACTTCCCCAAATGCATAAGTTACAATAGCTGCTACAGGAAAAAGTTTCCTTTTAATTTAAAATTTCATGTCAGAAAGTATGATTTTACACTGAAATTACAATCAAAACATTAACATAAGATGAGCATTGTATTCTTCTTTTTATGATGTACACATTACCAGTGAGAAAAAGACACACTTATATTTAAAATATCAAAGATGAATACATTTCTCGAAAACTAAAAATATTTCTAACAAAATCTCTGCGACATGTTACTTGTCCCAAGATTTCATATTGTTGAGCGAAAACTGCATTTCAATACCGTGAACCGTTTAGAAGTCATAATGGTGGCCTATAGTTGGTGGGACACCTGTATTTTGTGAATATTTGGAAAAAAAAAAAACAACTGGATAAAAAATGCACATGTCTTTTACCAAGCACGTGCTGAACAAGGAAGAACGCTTTCCGTGGAATTTTCCTCGCAGGTGGAAAGTACGTCTGATCATGTTTGTCCACCCAGATTTCATCTTTCTACCGTCTCGGTGACCGACCTTGCTTCCACAGGAACGGCTTAGCATGCGATTAGGTGATGGACATGGCTGAAGCCGTGCAAGTAAACGTTTTAAGATAAAAGATAAATTTATTTAAACTGCAATTAGGTGTAACCCGGTGGCAGTCAATCACATAAATAAGATAATAAATGTCATGCGAATAATATCATAATGGTAATAATAATACTAAAATGCCGCACTGCACTATCCTTCACTTCACTTAATACTAAAAACATTTTCTTCATTATTTCTCTGCTCTACACTTATTTACTTTACACACACTACACTTATTTTAAATATCGTAGGTTTATCACGATAATAATGTAAATTTTTGCTAAAACAAAACAGTAAGTGGAAATCATCACTCTTTCATAAATTTAATGACATCCTAGTGATTAGTAGAAGAGAAGTGAATTATAATTTTTCGAGATCAATATAAGCAAAAAATAAAAGAAAACGTTATCAAAGGAAAAGGGACATCGTAATTCGGCAACGTAATATTATATGAAAATCGAAGACCATATTTGCATTTTTAAACATAAGTGAGTCCAAGAGAAATGTAAATTGGATCACTTTCTGACCACGGAAATGGAATTAACAAAAAGTAATTTCAATGTAAGAAACGATCAGAAAATGTATACTCTTGCTAGCTGTTATTCACAAAGCAAATGCGTGGATTGTGAATGTCGCTTCATCAGTGAAAAGTATTCTGATTCGGGTTTCTCTTTTAAGAGCGAAGCGCTATGTTGGCAATGAAAGGTACTCTTTCCATCGGAAAACTAAGAAAGTCGTGGGCTTTTTAAGAAACTCACTTGTAGAACTTTTTCTGCAGTATCTTTCCGAATATTAACAATATATAGTTGTGCTTAAATAACTTGACTCAGCGTCTACAAAACTGCACTATTATTTCTTACTTCAACTTCTGCCCCTAAGGTAAAAGTGATCAAGATGCCAACAAAAAATGGTAATGCAGCCACAAAGATCTTCAAAAAACCCCTTTCCTTTAACCTTGCTGACCATGTGCATAGACAGATGCACAAATGCCGTGTGCAGACACTACCTGTCAGAAAACGTCTTCTAGTCAGTGTGCTATTAATCTGTGATGTCTACGTTATTGGAATTTCTCGGAATTTTTATATCGTCTTAAATTAAGTGTTGAGTTCATTTCTTGCCATTATTTCTCTAGAGAATGTTAATAAATTTTAGATTGACAGATAATTCAAAACAATAACCAGCAGCAATAATTCACGAATTCCATTATCATTTCACGAACCAATAAACAATAAAATTAAAGCCTACTTCAAAAAATACAATTTAGACATTGTCTTTTATAATTTAAATAAAAATAGTTTTTCGACAAACAGAAGGATAAAACAAAAATAGGGGATAAATCTTATATGGACTACTCTATTCCATATAATGACTGTCAAGTCAGGTATACGTTGGAGAAACCAAGCAATATCTCAGAAATGAGTTTACCAGCATAAATGCGATATAAATAAAGATTCAGCATTATACATCTCATTAACCAAACATACGACAGAACTTAACCACTCTATTGGATTCGAAAAAGTCAAAATTATTACACCATGAAATACAAACCTTTAAAAGGGAAAGTGCTGAAATGGTACATATTATATTAAATGATGCTATGAACATAAAAAATGGCGTATTAAAACTCGATCAAATTTATAGGACATTAATTATAAACAAACATCTTTAATAGCGTTTTGCACCGTTCACTCCATATTACCCTAAACTTTGTACATCAATTCCTTAACATATCTGGTTTTGTACTGTATGCAAGAACTAACACATAAATTATTTTAACCAAGTTGGACGCCGCTTTCAGTATATTATAAAAGCAAATCATTATGTTGAACACTGATATTCCAAATAGTATATATGGATTTTAATATTTTTGTATTCCTTTGTATTTTATTACTTAAAAATGTAATGTTTATTGTCAACCACTCGTACTACATTGGTTTTGAAAAGGCACATGTCAAATGTGCGAAAGTACAAATGTCTTAATTCCTGGTATTCTCGTAAGATTGATCCTTTACAGTCCAAAAATACTTGAAACGTGCCATCTATGTGCATTATTATTATTATTATTATTATTATTATTATTATTATTATTATTATTATTATTATTATTATTATTAGATAGATATTTATTATTCTGCAGATAGGTATATACAACCTGGTGGCAGAACTCTACAATTTACATATTACTAATATTAACTTTAAATTTCTTAACAACGTAACTTTAAATTATATAAAGACATAATAATAATAATAATAATAATAATAATAATAATAATAATATGCTAACAATAATAGCATTAACTACATTTTATGGTGACCTACAGTTATTTTAAACTATTAAATACAAGGTTACACGACTTTTTAATTACACTTCACTTTCACTTCACTTCACTTCACTTTCACTTCACTTCACAACATTTGAAATTCACTTCTTTCTACTTGTATATTGCACTACACTGTACAACACGCCACCACACTTCAATACGATACTACTTTGAATATAATTATATATTTAGAACTGGAACGCATTTAATAGTAATTAACACAATAATAATAGCAATAAAACTATCAATAATAATCAAATAATAACTAATATAATAATCCAATTTACTAAATTTATGAAGTTTACAAATACCATTAGATAATTTATTTTTAAATCTTTGAACACCTAGCCGAAAGGGTACCAAGGCTGTCGCAGGTAACTTATTCCAGTCCGTTATTGTTCTATTTGTAAATGAAAATTTTCCAATATCTGTTCTCTGTGGCCTAAACTGAATTTTGTGTTTGTGATTCCCTTACTAAAGTATGAAGGTCTACCCAATCGGACGTAGATATCTTTCCAAGCTGGATAACCGGCATACGCTTTGTACAGGGCACAGAGTCTTGCCTTAACTCTCCTAATTTCCAGATACTCCCATTCTACGTTCTTCCTATTCCTCGGAAAGTAAATGTATACGCTCTTCTCTGTACTCTATTCAAATATTCCTTTGGGAATTTCTATAAGGGTCCTAAAAACAGCACCGTATTCCATTAATGGACATACTAGAGATAAATAAGCTAATTCCTCGCTTTCGCAGTACTCTGTTTTAGTATTCGCATAGTAAAATGCAAGGACCTCCAGGCTTTCCCTACGACACAATTTACCTGATTTTCCTAACTCAATTTGCTCTTAATTACTTTTTATAATATTGTAAATTTGTAATATTGTTTCATTTTGTTGTATTATTATAGTAAGTTCCCTTTTTCTCAAGGAGTTTTGTCAATATAAACAGCTAATATTAACCGAAAATGTAGTGAAAGTTTCAGCATTAGATGAAGTAATTATTGAAGTCCGAAGTTCAGTACGTAATATTTTATGCATGACCGCCGAGAGTGTTTGTGAAGCAGGCAACCCCGTATTTGAAACATTGCTTCACCTGATAGCGGTATAGTTAAGTTGAGGAAAAGGTCGAATGGGAGTGTATTACTTCAGTGGAAAACTACGTTACAAAAACACATCTATTTACAACAACGTATTCATATAACCTTCTGTATACTTAGCTGAGTAAAAAAGTACCCGATCCATTAGTTCTTTAAATTTTGGGTCCATTGAACGTTTCCCAAGAATTTCATTTGAAGCGAATTTGTCACAGTAATATTACTGTACGTCATTGTGTAGATATAGTTAAAAATCTGCTTACGAAATTGCTTTTTGTGTATTGTGTACGCAGCTTGGTAAAGTGTGCATTCTTTTTCGTGCTATCTTCACCAAACATATTATTCTGTATTTATATAATTACTGCCGTTTTCGTTCTCTGCACGGTTGTGTTTGATTGTATAGCTCTCACGGGCTCTATCTGTATTAAATATTACGAACTCATTGAAATCAGGCTATGTAATCATAACCCATAATGGTTAAACTAAGATATTATTGTTCAAGAGATGTTGAATCGTGGTTCCTCTCTCACAGGAATCGTGAAGAAACATAAAACTCATAATCCCCGAAAACTTCATCCAATGCCTGCTAGAAAAGAATAGCCGATAATGATTGTTTTCAATGAATTCTCTTTGCTCTCATTGGTCTGCCCCCCCCCCAAAAAAAAACTACTAAGGAAGTTACTATTCCGAGCATCGTGATGGCATAAACTTGTGCCAATGAAATTTGGAAATATTATTTTCCTGTATTATTATATTCCATGGTTATTATTATCCATTATAAGCAGATAAAAGAAGCGATGTATACATTAGTTAAAATGAAGAGATTAATGTATTTAGAAATAAAAACTGTATTTTTCTGTCACAAATGAATGTAGGCTAGACAAATTGTAAGATTATATATCTTAATATGTTGATTGTTTCTTTCATATATTGGATTGTAATCGCATGTAATATGGTAGGACGATTATAACACTAGGATTATCCATTCATATTAGTGGCTAATTGTATAAAATTGTAATTTTTAATGTACAAGTATGTTTCATAATTACCTCGTAGGCCACCTGACAATGACGGGCTGAACATTTCTTGGAAATTATGGAAACGACGGCGGTACGTAGTGACGGCAATGTCATTTTTTGGATTCTTTAACGTATTCGCTCTGAGAGTGAATGTGAGTGTCGCAGTTGCAGCCATGACAAGTATAAAAGAAGTAACTCTCGACAATGGAACAGTAATTGAGGTAAGTAAAGCCAGACGTATGTAGACGATAACCTAAAATCGTTTTATGGAAGTTAATTGCATCATTGTAAAATTGTGAAGCTGTGTAACACTGATAGTAGGCGAATACTTAAAAGACTTTCTTATCAGTGCCGTTATTTCCAATTTATACCTGCGATATCTAGTGGCGTGTTACATACATTATATTTCGTGTATTTTGTTCGTGGGGCATGAATTTGTTTAATATGAGGATCAGACGTACAACGTAATTACCTACTCGAGATTAGAAAGAGATGAATAGATTTATTGTTTGCAATCATTCTAATATTACTTTGAAATTTGAATTGCTTACTTATTTTAACAGGGATACGTATATACTTATAGTTTTACATATGTTTCTTACTTGAAATATTTAATATTAAGCCTGTACAACACCTACTTGGCAACATATAATTGCTCAAATGGTTCTTCGTTTTCTTCATTCTAATTCTGCTTGACATACTATATTTTTAATAAATGAAGCTCTCAAGTTTCCGCTTTGTTCTTAATTCTCTGACATAATTTTGTAACGATTTAATGTCATAAAACTTACTTTGACGATTAGATATTTCATACCATCGCAGATCGTAGAGTACCCCAACCAAATCGCAAAAAGTCATTAAAAACTGAATACGTAATTTTATTTTAAGTGGTTAGTAACGTTGACAAATTATACGGACTGAAACATAAAGATAATCCATTACAAATTAATGTCAGCAAAAAATTAAAATATTTTTGCAACTACACATTCTTTGTTAGTTCTTACTAAAGGACAAATTCTCTTCAAACGCACAACAATGGGAGAGACATTAACTATTAGCATTGAAGTCTGTAGAAACATGCCTCACAATATATTGTCTAGTGTGGCGTATAGGTGTAATCAGTACACAGAGTGGGTTGTAATAACAGCATTCACAATTTAGACGTAGTCACAAATAACCAATGCACTGTATACAATGAACTAACTAAATAGACCCCACTGCTAGGAGAAATATTTACAACGGCTACCACACCGCAACATACTACTAATGTTTCGCCGTGCGTAGTACGCTGCCGCTGCCAGGATCTCAAAGAAGGAAGAGCCATTGTTCTCACGGCCCTAAAAGCCCTCGCGACGCTGCCCGCCGCCTCCATTGCCTCCGCCCTAGCGATGCGCACACCCTGTCAGAAAAACCCAGTGCGTCATCACTTCTGCCTTTGTCTACGCATCCGGTGCACACCACGCCGCGTGCTCACGCTGGTTTTTAGCGACACGACGCTACACTAGGCTATCCGGGATGAGCCGCGTCTCTGTCGTGGTGGCTGACATTTCGGTCAACATGTGGCCTTCCTCAGAGATTACTGCGGGCTCTAAGGAAGGCTACAATATTTTGGTCGAAACGTTGGTTATGGAGTTTGGCCGAAACGTTCACGTTTGGTCAATAGTTTGGTTGTAACGGCCGCGGAAGCCCACGCAATCACATGCATCACAACATCAAAACAATATGTTCAAAAGAAATGAAAGTGAAAAGCGATTGTAACTACTTGAAGAGGTTCTGTAATTTTGTTCTAATATTATCTGATGTGTGGCTCAAGGAGAAAGAATTCGATTGGAGTACGAAGCTGCAGGGCTACATTCTGGGCTCGTACTTCTACGGGTACATCACCACCCAGATCCTGGGAGGGTGGCTGGCTGCACGCCTGGGGGGCAACGTGCTCTTTGGATTCGGAATCGCCGTCACCTCCTTCCTCACTCTGCTCACTCCAGTGCTGGTGAAGCTCAACGTTTACATTTTCATCGCGATTCGCGTCATAGAAGGCATTTTTGAGGTGAGGTTTGCTTTTACATACCTATTGTAAATGTTAATTGTAGTGTTCTGCCACCAGGTTGTAAAAACCTACCTGCAGAAATAATTATCTATCTATCTATCTATCTAGGCTGGGTTGGTTGCTTCCTTGCGTGACTGACGTGCTCGGACTGTGCTCCAATTTTTTACTAATTTTGACTATTTTCTTACATCTTTCAGGTACCTTTGTTTTTAAATTGTTTTCTTTACTTGTTTACTTGTTACAGGAACGCTGAAAGAGATTTATATTGTCCGAAGCAGTGGAAAAGAAGTAAATAGTATTTGGTTTAAAAGACAGCGTAACGGACAAAAGTGCATTTTAACGATTTCAAAGACTTTAATACATATTTGCTATACAAATAAATTTAGTTTTGCGAAAAGGATTAAAAAACTAGTGAAAGTGTTGTGATAATTGTGAAAACATTAAAATTCAAAGTTTCGTATATAACAGTAACGGAAAATTTTGAACTTGTGATTTCAAATTCACGAATATAAAAGTGGTGAATTTTGTGGCCTTTAAAGAGGTAAAGTATAGTAATCTAATTGTATTTATTAGTTTGCAGCTTAGATCTATTAACGGAAACACACTCAACTCTACTGCAATTAACCAAAACACATTTAAATACTAATTAGAACACATTTCTTTATTTTTAAATAAATACGTAACTTAAATTAAATAATTTAATACACGTAAATTAAAAGATAATTTAGGAAACATTTTTGACACATAATCTGATTTCTCATCTATTTATTTATTCTCATATTTGCCACGCATTTGATACGCATTCGTGACATGGACACTATTCGCTATACACTTTCTACTCTGTACACTCTCAAAGTCGACGTTCTGAAAGCCTTCACACGTAAACAATAATTTAGATGAACATATCCGAAGGCTCGAAGAGGTCGTTCAAAACTCAGACGGTTGACAACAATAGGCAACACCGCAGAAACTTTCAACCGTCCATCCGCGAAAGCAAAAACACAAGCATCACAACCAATCATGACTCAAAACAGATTTGCTGTGTTAGATTATGACAATGATTTTCCATGCCTTCCCAATCCTCACTACCCCCTCCCATCATCGACACGTCCACCCACAAACCGACGCAAACAGGCTAGCAAGCGCAAAGAAACAAAGACACGTAGAGTTGCGCAACCTGGCCCACAAGTAAACAAGGACATTCCTACTGAGCCCACCAAAAGGTACTAATTTTAGCAGATAGCCATGGGCGACAAATCTCCTCCTGCTCAGTGGGAAACTCCCATCCAATTTCTCTGTCATGTGTGTGTTTAAACCTAACGGGAGGTTTGCCGACGTGATCAGTGAATTGGACACCCACACAAAAACTCTCACCAAACGGGATACAGTCATCATCATAGGAGGGCAGAATGACATCAATTTGGGTGGTCACTTTACACCTGAGCAACATGTTGACAAACTACAACGTGCCGCCCAAAACACGAACATTGTAATCTCGACTCTGCCCTTCTGGTACAACAAACCAACACTGTGCAAAGAAATTAGACACGCAAACAACAAATTAAAACTGCATCTGAGAGGCACACATGTTAAATTATTTGAGCTTAACTTTCTCTCAGAAAACACTTCACCCGGCATGGTCTTCACTTGAACCTTGTCGGAAAACATGCACTCGGTAGCGAACTTGCCAAACACATCCTTACACCTCAGCAGTATCCTATCCATGATTCCTCCCCACCTACATCTCCTAGTTCTCTTCCATCCTCCGGAACCCCTTTGGACCCAATTACCTTATCCCCTGAACCTAATCCTTGTACTACCTTTCCCATTATTCATTCCCTACATCTGTAACCACTCCTTCCTCACCTCCTAACACTGCTGGGACACGATACTTCCTTCGACCACGCACTCGAGGTAAAAATGAGATAAATAAATAGCAACTACAGTCAGATGCAGCAAAAAAGCATCCGTGTAGGTACATGCAAAAGATTCAAATAATGCATCATAATGTGCAATCTCTTTCAAATAAAATTGAATTTATCGAGGCAGCATTAGAGTGTGATCTCAGTCAAATAGATGTTCTTTGCTTTACAGAACATTGGTTATCTCATAATGATCTAAACACACTCCAAATTCCTAGTTTTTACCTTGCAGGATCTTATTGTAGAGCAAGGGAATCAAATAAAGGCCCTGCTTACGGAGGTTCGTGTATTTATGTAAGAAATAATATTAAATTCCTAGTTTTTACCTTGCAGGATCTCTCATAATGGTCTAGGAATCTTGAAAAGTTTTGAAATAACAGTTGTACATCTTACTACGCTCAAAATTATCTTACTTTGCATCTACAGACCTCCAACAAAGCAAGCTGTAGATTATTTCAATTTCGTAGAAAATCTAGAGATAACTGAACAAAATTAGTAATCTCTCTTTAAATCCATTGTTGTATGTGGAGATTTCAATATTGATTTTCTGAGCGAATCCCACGAAAAAGAGCAGTTTCTGAATTTAATTCATTCTTTTAATTTAGATATTACAGTGAACGTACCTACACGGAATACTCTTAAATCACAAACAGCAATAGATCAAATTATAATTAACAAAAGATTTCACAACTAGATATGAAATAATAACGAATAATCTAGGTTACAGTGACCACGATGCACAAATTCTTACAATTACTAATAACATGAATAAATAAATAAATAAACAATAAATAAAACTCGCATGTGCCGAGCATTTACTTCAGTTAACATAAAGTTATTTACGGACTACTTGCTGAAAGAATCATGGGAGGCAGTTTATAACGCTATTGACACAAATAAAAATATAATTTTTTTTTCAAAGCTTTCATTTCTCTTTAACGCATGCTTTCCTATTAAAAAGAGAAAATTAAACATTTCACGAAAAAGTAATACTTGGATCACAAAAGGAATTAGAACATCGTGTAAAAATAAACGTACTCTCTACTTTATTTCTAAACGTCACGACGTATCTCAAGATTTCTTATCTACTTTAAAAATACAAAACATTGTTACGAAAAGTCATAAGACAGGCTAAAATCATGAAAAACGATCAGGATATTTTGAACTCAAATAATAAAACAAAAGCAATGTGGAATATAATAAAAATACTACCAAATCAACTAGAAAACCGTAGAGAATGTTGTTTTAAAATATAACGAAATAAATGTGAACGATCCGGCAACAGTGGCAACTCTTTAACAATACTTTTCGAGAATTGCTGCCGATCTCACTAAGGGTCTTCAGGCACAAAACTCAAAAACAGACAGTTCACCCAAAATTTTAGACACAATGTTCGTTTCGAAACTTCTTCCTATGAAATTCTCAAAATAATCGGTAAACTAAAAATAAATATTCGTCCGGTTTAGATGAATTCCCGGATTCTTTGTTAAAGACTTGTGCGTATGCCATTATACACCCGTTAACTCACATATTTAATGCATCTTTATGCACTGAACGTTTCAGATATTTTCAAAACAGCTAAATTAAGCCGCTTTTCAAAAAGGCAACAAAAATGAAATTCAAAATTATCGGCCCATTTCTCTTCTATCAGTTTTTCAAAATATTAGAGAGACTTTTTACGTACGAATGGAAACCTTCTCACTAAACACGACGCGCTTTCAGATTGCCAACATGGATTTAGAAAATCAAAATCAACGGATACAGCTATATTTTCTTTTCTTAAAGATGTCGCCTCATCATTGGATCAAAACGAGGCACCTACTGGATTATTTTTAGATCTCTCAAAAACTTTTGACGTCATTGATCATGACATTTTACTTTCCAAATTACCTTCATATGGAATTCGTGGTATTGCTCTAGATTGGTTATGTTCGTACCTTAAACAACGATCTCAGAGAGTTGAAATACCTTACTGGAATGATGGAACATTACGTACTCACCTTTCCGACTCTTTGCCCGTTGCATGTGGAGTTCCTCAAGGATCGATTTTAGGCCCTACTCTGTTCCTACTTTACGTAAACGATATGCCCTCGACGATTCGAAACGGAAGAACGATTCTCTTTGCGGATGATACGAACATCCTTTGCAATAAAGAAACCGTAAATAGTACAATATCAGATGTTTCAAATTGGTTCCGAAATAACAAATTAATAGTAAACGAAAAGAAAACGGTTTTAATGCAGTTTTCTATTTCAAATAAACAATTCTGTGCTCCATTGAAAATGAACAGTGTACCATTGACTGATGTTAAGATAACAAAATTTTTAGGTCTCTCAATTCAGTCAAACCTTAAATGGAACGTCCATTTAAATGAATTGAACACAAAATTAAGTTCATTATGCTACGCGTTCAGAATTCTTGCAAATTCAGTCAGCCTTCATACTGCTCGTTGTGTATACTTCTGAATGTTCATTCCGCATGAGATATGGCTTAATATTCTGGGGCTATACAGCTTATACCTCACAGACTTTTAGAGAACAAAAATGAATTGTACGAATAATAACCAAATCCCACCCACGTGATTCATGTAAGCCTCTCTTCATTAATCTAGGAATTTTACCAATACCGTGTCTTTTTATTTACGAATCAGTGGTTTTTGTAAAAATGACTTGCTCAAGGGCGGGAATATATTTTCAGAAAATGCCGAAGTCTATTACTATAACACTCGACGTAGAAATCATATTCATCAGGTGACAGTATCAACAGCTCATTACAAAAAATTCACATACAATACATGTACATTATTTTACAACACTTTGCCAGATGACATTAAACGATTAAATTCAATAGAAAAGTTTAAATCCCAAGTGAAATCGTTTCTGCTGCATAACTGTTTCTATACAATTAGAGACTATACTGAGCATCACAAGAAAAGGAACATTAATTTTAACAATGATACATAATGCATTATTTACCATTTTGACTGTATAAATGAGTATAAACAACCTGTAACAACTATTGTACTACAGCTTCGGGTCAATGACCCCCATCTCGATCAGGTTTTTCGTCCAGTTTCCCTGATCCATTGAGCAAATGCTGAGATGGCCCCTTGTTTTGCTTCTGGACATAAATGTAACTTCATTTCTGTGCACGTCTTCTAGAATTCAGTGGGAAATACATTTATTCAAATTATCGTTTCCATGTTGTCGCGGCAGGAAGTAATAAGAGCCAAAATTTATTGCTTATTTTCTTTGAAAATAGATTTTATTACATGGGAGTTTTTTTGTTGTTTTTTTCTCCCTTTCAAAATTCAAAATTTATTGCTTATTTATCCTTGAAAATGGATTTTATTACATGGGAGTTTTTTTTTTTCTCCCTTTCAAAAATTCAAAATTTAAGTAGTATATGACTTGGTGTAGAGATCGCAGAATTTTGAAAATGTGCACACAATTCACTTTTCCCCATAGCACGTCATACGCAGTTTTTAACTGTTTTTTTGACGCAAATAAACAATAAACAAATCTGTCTATCTATCTATCTATCTATCTATCTATCTATCTATCTATCTATCTATCTATCTATCTATCTTCTATCTATCTATCTATCTATCTATCTATCTATCTCTGTGTGTCTGTCTGTGTGTGTGTCTGTGTGTGTGTCTGTGTGTGTGTCTGTGTGTGTGTGTGTTGTGTGTGTGTGTGTGTGTGTCTGTGTGTGTGTCTGTGTGTGTGTCTGTGTGTGTGTGTCTGTCTGTGCGTCTGTCTGTTTGTGTCTGCCTGTGTGTTTCTGTCTGTGTGTGTGTCTGTCTGTTTGCGTGTCTGTCTTGTGTCTGCCTGTGATATATCTAGTATCAAACGTAATAAATCTTTCTTTTTAAAAATATTTTTATTAAGTAATTAATATAAAATTGATCTGCTTGTTTTGTTGTGAAGGTTTGTAACACGATAATAAAATTATTAGATAATGAAACTAAGGTTTCTTTTTGAGCCTCTAGGATTACTCATGGGAAGCGTACTAGCTTTCTGTGGTGTGATCCCGGGTTCGATTCCCAGTCGAGGCAAGAGTAGAATTGTAGCGTCATGTTCGCTGCACGTCACTCTTACCCACAAGCCTGGCAATTAAACTAAGCCCTGTCATGGAAGACACCGTTAGCTACCCGGCAAAGTCGGGCAGTCAACCCAAAAATTCCACACACACACACACACACACACACACACACGCGCGCGCGCGCGCGCGCACGCACGCATGCACGCACGCACACACACACACATATATTATAATTATAATAAAATATATATGGTTATGATCTTTATTTGGTATTAATGGTATTAATTAACCATGAGGAGCATAGAGAATAAAAATAAGGAAAAATAGGGAAATAAATTAAACATTGGAAAAAAGGATGTTTATCACAATATATCACTTCACACAATCGCACGCACTATGACACACCTAGCCACAATATCTCAATGGATGATCAACGTTAGTGAATCATTCTGCCGCTAGAGGCGCTTGAGTCAAACTGTAAGCTTTCTGCATGAAAAATTATGAACATGTTCATATAGGAAACGTGCAGTCTGGACTGTTGTCCGTCCAATCTGCACGCAAACTGTACCGTGTATATCGGACTTAACCTTATTTCCTGTGTGATATGAAACCCAATTGAATTCCGCGAAACCCCCGAAACCCAGTATCATATAAAAACCCTGCCAGTTCAAAAACATGAAACCTGAATTGTGTTCCCAGATTGATATAAGCGATCAAAATGTTATATGATATATTATATTATATGATATGTTATAAATATATTATGATAAAATATAATAAAATTTGTGAGGTGAGTTAGTGCAGTTTATTTGGACGGTTGAATTTGTTGTAATTCTGGACGGTGGCCAAGTACAGTCGACTCCGGTTATAGCGAACTCGGATATAGTGAGCCCTCGGTTATAGTGAACTTAAGTCACTGATCCCGTTTTACTTACAATTCAAAAAAGCATAAGATTCGGTTATAGAGAACCTGAACCTGGGCTATAGTGAACGTCGGAAATAAGTCCTGAACATTAATTGGATCTCTTATGTCATTAGGCGATTATGCCATTAGGCGTCATAGTTCACTGTGTTTATGGTGTTCCATCAGTGCAAGACGCATTGAATGGTATCATGACTGCATTACGATTCTTAGAGAAAGAGGACAATACAGAGCCATGTATGGAAAGAGCACGAAATCTGGAGAAGGATCTAATGAAAAACGTACGAAGCAAACAACTCAAAATAATTGCTTTTTTTACCTACAAATAAAGATATTGAAATTTTCAGTTAGTGCTGTTAATAAAATTTGCGGTATGTTAATAAAATCAATGATTGTGGAGAAATTGCATTTAATTTTGACATCATCGGATATAGCAAACCTCTAATATAGAGAACCAAATATGTAAATCCTCGGAAGTTCACTGTAACCGGAGTCGACTGTATAAAATTATATCCAAAATCTTTAATTTTAAGTCTGTTTCAGGGTGTTTCCTATCCAAGCATGCACGACGTTTGGGCTAACTGGGCCCCTCCGCTAGAACGAAGCCGTTTGGCGACAATTGGCTACTCTGGAAGTTACGTGGGAACTGTAGTTGCCATGACTCTCTCTGGAGTTTTGGCGGAGCAAGCAGGATGGCCTTCCGTTTTCTACGTTTTCGGTAAAGATTCGATCAAACTTCTTAAACAATTTTTTAGCGAATCAGATTTTTTGAATTAACATTTCTATATTAAAATTGTTATTTGTAAAAATTAGCCAATCCGTAAATCGTGCAGTTTAAATGTATAAATAAAGCTATTATTTAGAAAGGGAAAACGTTGACCGTTCGCTTGTAGTAATTAACATGAGGTAAAATAATATTCTTAAATATAATAATGTTTCAAAATTGTACTAAAACGTGTTTGCATCTAAGACAAGCCAATAACTCGGAGGGAAAAATTAATATTGTAAATTAGAAACATTTTCCAGATTGTAACTAAGTAATTCATGTCAAGAATTAAAAAAAAAAAAATTAAAAATGATGATGGTTTTCCATGTCAAGGTTGTGTTGGTGCAGTATGGTACTTGGGATGGATAATTCTTGTCAAACGCAGACCGGAAGATGACAAATACATCGATCCTTTGGAGCTGAAATACATACGAACGTGTCTAGGTCCACCCGAAGGAAATCATAAGGTAAATAAATCATTGATCTTTTCTTTGCATTGTCTGTTAAATATATAATTATTAAATTAAATCACCATCATAATTCCTATAGTATTTAATTCTTCTGTTGTTTTGCAGAACGTTTCGCATCCTTGGGGGAAATTTTTTCTTTCAGCACCAGTTTGGGCAATCATTATAGCAAATTTCAGCGAAAATTGGGGTTTTTATACACTTCTTACCCAACTCCCTATATTTATGAAAGGTAGGTATGTAAGAGTAGGTATTTGATTGAGAAATAAAATATTTTTATAATGCACGGTGCTTTGAGAGAACGTTTCTTTTTGTGAAGATACTTTGGGGTTCGACTTACAGCAAGCTGGATTTTTGTCAGCATTGCCGTATCTCGTTGTTGCATTTACTATCCAGTTAGCTGGCCATATTGCTGACTATATTTTAACGAGAAATTATCTGAGTACAACGCAGGTCAGTAGATACGAAATGTTTTGTCGACCCTAGTCGTTGAATTCAAGGTTTTATCATCGTTCAGAAGTGCTTTTTATTGTACGAATTTGTCTCTTCTACAGGTTCGCAAAATATTCTGCAGCGGAGCCTTCATATGCCAGTCTTCCTTCATGTTACTAGCTTCTTTCCTGCTTACCCCAGCGGGCTCAGTAACCTGCCTCACCTTAGCAGTTGGACTAGGTGCTTTCGCAATGGCGGGATTTTTGTGAGTTGATCTCATTGCTTCGAATAATTTTCTCCTTTATTAAGTTACAGAGTGGATCTAATAATTGAGATAACGAATGCATTCGATTGTCGATAGTTTTTGTGGATAAGGAGTGGATAAATGACGATGGAATATAAAATAAATTCGATTGGTTACGCGAAGGAATATAACGTTCTAGTGCTACATATTTGGCCGTGGTAAAACCGATTTTTATTGTTTTATTTAGATGAATAGAAAATCTACAAACACTGTAGTTAACATAATTATTATTGCAGTACATTATTATTATTATTATTATTATTATTGTGCAATAATAACTACGTTATTATACATACTATGTTAATAATAATTCTAAGTTATTAATATAAATTTCGGTATTTATGATATCTTACGTAATTTTCTCGTGCTTGTGAAATGTTGATTTCTTCAAGTAAACATTCCTTCTATATATCTATACTTTATTTACAGTAATATTTTCCATAGTTTTGTACGGTTATATTTTTGAAAATTTCTGCAAAATTTATTGTTAATGGTAACTTAACTTTTGGGTTCATTATACCTCCACGTTAGAGTAGGTGTGTCGCTCATTTTTTTTTCAAAGAATCACAATGGATCATAAACTGTCGTTGACCGGATCGGAAACTACCGTAATTAAATGTATATTTATTATTGTAGAATTAAATATATTGACAATTCCGAAGTGAACATTTAATTATAACAACTGTTAGAATGAAGCGAAACATTCAACGTATGTAACATTTTTTCAGTGTGAACCATTTGGATCTTGCTCCTCTTCATGCAAGTGTGTTAATGGGAATTTGTAACACAGCTGGCACAATGCCAGGTATAATCAGTCCTACTATAACAGGGTACATCGTTCCTAATAGGGTAAGAAATATTTTACCATATGAAGTCAGCCGGAAAATATAGACTTGACAATGTTTCTGAAATTGTTTGTGTTTTCAGACGAAAGAGGAATGGCGGGTGGTGTTCTACATTTCAAGTGCTATTTATTTTACTGGCGCTCTAGTGTACGGACTGTTTGCTTCCGGAGAGAGGCAAAGTTGGGCCGGTGATGCAAGAGATGAAGTTACTGAAAGCAGTACGATCAAGAAGTCTGATCGTGATAAGAGATAACAAACATTTATAATTAATTTTTACATATTTATTATTTCTTACTTTAATACCATTCATAACAAACCCCAACAAAACTTGATACCACTTTGTTATAAAGTAATTTACATGGAGTGTGGAGTTGTGTAAACCTATTTAAGAAACAAGAAGGATATGCAGAAGAGGAAGAGTGAGAGTAGGCACCAGTGGAGTGGATGTAGGCCCCAGTTCTATGTGCGCAATTCTATATTTCGGGGAGGGAGATGGAATCAAACATTAAAATCCGATCAAACCTTAGGCTGCCGTGGCCGGAGTCAGTATATACTTGGCTGTTCTGGCGACCAGCGTTCTACGGACAGATCGTCGACATTTGGCCGTCATCACCTTCCTTGGTATTTCGCCTCGAGGAAGGTTGTAGCATAACTGTCAGAACGTTGGCATCTGTGTCATCTGTGCCGGATGTTTCAGCGAAGTGAAGAACTTCGCGTAAATTCAATTCTAACTAGTCTTCAGTTATAAGAATGTCAATAAAGAACCATTGGAAAATTATAAAAGAAATAATTCTTATGAGAACCAATTAACAACACGTTTTTTGTAATAATTCATTAAAATATTTTTAGTACATTTTCGTCAGACTTATTTGAGAATTTCAACAACTGAACAATATTTTTGACCAACATTGTTCTAAAATATACTTCCCATTCCTATCATTTTTAATCAATTTTCTTCCCTATTCTCTTTCTTTGTCTTTTTTCAATTTCGCCAGCCATAGTCCGTTCATTTTTCATTCCACAATTTTCCTGTCTATTTTTTTTCGGAACCGCATTCTTTTCCTTATTCGTCCTTTCCAGAAAGAAGTCGAGGCTTGAATGACACAATCCGCCAGGCGTCCCCTGGTGGTGTTTTGCCGAGGCGGCATTTTCCGACTTATTAGGTCTGGCGGGGGCGGCAGCGCGCGGGCGGAAGAGCCGTCGGACAAAAAGCGCCTCCGCTGCGCGCCGCCTCCGCTCGCCGCCATCTCGCGCACGTCTCCATCAAGGCGGTGACAAACGAGGCCTAATATCGGCGGCAGCTGTGGCTAGCGCCCGGCGCGGGCGCTGGCGGGGCGGGAGAAGGCGCGCGCGGGACGGTGAAGGCGACCGGACGACGGGACGACGGGACGACGGGGCGACGGGGCGACGGGGCGACGGGGCGACGGGCGACGGGGCGACGGGGCGACGGGGCGACGGGGCGACGGGGCGACGGGGCGACGGGGCGACGGGGCGACGGGACGACGGGACGACGGGACGACGGGACGACGGGACGACGGGGCGACGGGGCGACGGGGCGACGGGGCGACGGGACGACGGGGCGACGGGGCGACGGGGCGACGGGGCGACGGGGCGACGGGGCGACGGGCGACGGGGCGACGGGCGACGGGGCGACGGGGCGACGGGGCGACGGCAGAGCAGCGAGGGCGACCGAGAGACGGGGGCGGGGGGTGTCGAGGGCGGGAGGGGCGTTTGGACGGTGGGAAGCGAAGACTACCAGAGGACGGTGCAGTGGGCTGATGGGGGCGGACCGATCTTGTCGCCTGGAACCAGGTGGCGGCGGGACGAGGGTGTGTTGGGGTCATAGAGGCGGCGGGGAGGCGAGTCAACAATGTCAATGTTGTGACGGAGCGACGGTTGAAAGATTGTTTCCGGGCACGACAACTGACACTGCCAGTTGCAGTGTGATTTGACTCATTAGATCCGTTAGAGTAGTGAATGTTTTATCCATGGTGATGTTCCGGCGCCTACCTACAAGTCGGCTTGAGGATGATTTCCTTCTCCAGACATCTCCCCAAGGGGGATATCGCTCTAACCTGCACAAGTACTAAGTTCTTGACGGGGCTCCCGACATGTGTGGTAGTGTTACGCACGTAAGTTTAAGTGTTGGAGAGTAAGAAGAGTGGATAGGGCAAGGAAACGGAAGAAAAGATCGCGCGCGGTCCATGGCCTGTTTGTTAGGGTATTGCTCCGGCATTTGCCTGATGTTGATTGGAGAAGCCATGTATGGTAAAACCACCACAGCGACAGTACACTAGAATTCTTCCCAGCTATGTGGCAAGAGCAGAAAATCTGCGGCCGTGGGAACACGAATCCTAGGACATTTCAGTCGAGTCGCTGCAGAGACAGCAGAGATGCTGGATATGCGCTACACCATTCGGTATGAGGCGACGGTTATGAGGGCGAAGGGGGGACAGGGCAGGAGGGCGGCGAAGCGGCGAAGTCGATGGCATGCCGGGATGGTTAAGAGGCGTGGCGATGTGAGCGATAGTGATGCCGGACCGTGGGACAACGAGGGTGGTAAAGGAGGCGGGGATCGCGACGATGGACGGGCCAAGAGCGAGCTTTGCGTCGAGGGTAACTTGTCTCCAAGAACAAGCAGTTTTTTGTGAGCTTGCGTTTCGAGAGGTGGAAAGTGAGCTGAAGGAAAACATAATTGAAATGATTGAAGGCGTTGTCATTGTCAACAATAGTATTTATTTCACAAATAGCAGCTTTCGATGGCTTAGCCATAATCATCAGTTTTCTGCTGTCTGGGAGCCACGAAAACGACGAGCTGCTATTTGTGAAATAAATACTATTGTTGACAATGACAACGCCTTCAATCATTTCAATTATGTAAATGTCAACTACAACTCACCACTGAATCAATATGAAGTAAAACAGCCTTTTAGATGTCGCAAAAGCCGTAATATTTTCAAGTCAGTATTTGAAGTGCTACATTCGTGGGCACATGGAACATTACCCAACTTTCTACAGTAATACCAACTATAAAACAATATCTGTGAGAATACCGTAAGGCCGTGTGACCCAACTCCACTTACATCTCGTGAACCTAAAAAAATAGATTCCCCTTACACTGCCGCACTCGCTCAATGGGACATCCACCGCAATGCGCGCATTTCCTTCAACTGTCCACGTAAACCTCATAACTGCGCGTCTGCCTCATTCGACCACATTCCCTTCATCCATCTACGTCAACCTCATTCACACTCGTCAGCCTCATTCGAGCGCACTTCCTTCATCTGTCCATCCGTCAGCCTCTTCGACCGCACTCCATTCATCCGTCCACGTCAATCTAATCCACGCACGTCAGTCTCATTCGAGCGCACTCCATTCATCCGTCCACGTTAACCTCATACACGCGCGTCAGCCTTATTCGAGCGCACTCGCTTCATTCATTTTCAATCACCCCATTGACCCACAACACCCACACTTACCTCATCCACCCTCACCGGACGCATTCGTCTTTACAAACACTCCCTTTCACTCGCACAGATCTCTCTCGTCTCATCCGTCCGCGTCAACCTCACGCGCCTTCACCTGCCTCATCCGTCCACACTCGACGCACCCGCCCATTCCTCATCCGTCCACACTCGACGCACCCGCCCATTCCACCGCCCGCCCGCGCTGCCCGACGCTCAGTGTTAATCACCTCGCGAAAGCTATTAGCTGTCCACCCTCACTAGGCTCTTGCTGCCGCCAATGCCGACTGCGCAAAAACCATTCTTACATGTGTGTTCCGACTTTTATTAAATGTGTTTGTTTCTCCTTTTCCTGGAATTTCCATCTGGAGGGACACAACATGTCCTGAAACTAAAACCACCGTACCGCAGAAGACGATCCTAATAGTGAGACGTCCTACACCCATCTACTTTTGAACCATACATTTCAAGTATCTCACCTTCTGGTGTCAGAGGTCGTCTTGTAGTATGTGCCAGAGAAGATGATGATGATGATTGTTGGGAAGGGATTCTGAAACTCAAGAAAGCGTGCGCAGATGATTTTCTCCCCATACGTCACACAGTTTTGACTAAATAAATAAATACATAAATACATAAATAAATAAATACATAAATAAATACATAAATAAATACATAAATAAATAAATACATAAATAAATAAATACATAAATAAATAAATAAATAAATAAATAAATAGATGATGATGATGATGATGATATGAAATACATCTTGCCAACATCATATCCCTTCCCTTTACCTCCATTTTCTTGCATTGATGTCTTGGCTGAACACCTTTATATCCCCTGATTAATACAATTTGGAATAAGTTGACAAGACACACACGTAATGATTTTGTATCTAGTGTTTTTTGTTGTTTTTTTAGTAGTGTAGAAAATATTAATCACACCGGTACAATAATTTCCCCTGTATTGCGTGCCACGTGATCTTATTTCTATAGTAACTTCGCGGCGCTTCGATGCCAACTGTTGCCCTCCGTCGTTGATTCGCTTCGTACAACTTTGTTTCCCTCCCGACCTTCAGCCGTGCCCTCGCGCCGATTGATTGAGATATAATTGTAGGGGTGTCGCTTCCGATCGGATGGAGAAGTCGGAATCAGAGGCTGATTCAAAAGGCCTAGATTTTTCTCTTGTCGTCTTCATTTATTTGGTAGAATTGATTTAAATATTTATTTACGTTAGAATTATGTGATTATTTAAAAAATGATGTTGTATAGTATCATATATACACTACAAAAATAATATACAATATTACAAATATGTTGCTTATTTAACAAAAATCTATGATCCCCCCCCCCCAATGATCGGCTGGATCCGCCCTTGGGCGGAATCGGCATTGGGCGTTTGGTGTTCTCACCAATAACCCCAAGTTAGTGCAATATGCTCTTTCCTCACTTTTATTTTTATCACTATTACAAATAGATACTTACTTGTGCCCTGCAGCAGTAAAAATACTGCTGAACAAAACCTTCTAAAATGGTTTTTCAAAAAGTATCACGCACACTGTTCATGAACAACAAATAAAATACTCTCGTATAACACTGCAATAAATTAAATATTTTAACAATGGAATTTTTTGTTTTGGTAAATTATTTAATTTATAATACCATATAGCAGTATAAACAATATAATATCGTATAGTAGTATAAACGAATACACAGTACAACACTTCTTCATTTATCAAGAACATAAAGACAATTGCTCATCCATATCGCAACACGTGAATAGCATATATTTAATGGCGGGCGGCCTCTATTTTGTAGTCTTGATGCCGTAAGCCGTCAGTTGCTCATTAGTAGACCTCGGATTTTAGGACAAATGCCTATTTTGTTTCTTTAGGAGTTGTGGAAAATAATTACAGATGTTCACGAATCATAAAAAAATAGAACTACTGAAAGCATTTAATAGTGCCTACAATGATGTAAAAGGGCGGTTAAAGCCTATTTTAATGTTTTTTGTCTAAAACGAGTAATTTTGAAGAATTATCATATTTAAATTACTGATTTTGTAAATTTTTTGTACCAAATACTTTTCCGAATTTCCCGAAACGCGAATATTCCCTGATGAAATACGCAATCGACTATGTACCGAACCTCTCACTCAATACACCAAACATAAGGAGCTCTGCAAATCAATATAAAGAGAATGTTTCACGCTCGTCTCCGGTCAGCACGCTCTTCTAAGGCAATTTCTCTATTTCTCGGTGCATCTGCGCCGTTGATAGGCTGAGAATGAAAAGTGTGAAAGAATCAATGAAATCAATGTGAATAAAATAATATACTTGTAGTCACTCTCATAAAATCCGTAAAAATACTTACTTTCCTGAAAAATAAAAAAAAAGTGTTTAATTTAATTTTTTTGTGATCAGTTTTAGATGCGAGAAACATAACTTTTTATGTCTAATGTTTGTAAAGGCCTGATTTAACAATTTTGTAACCTATTTTAAGCGCTTACAATGCCATTTCTCATGCATAATTGTGCTTAATTTAATAATTTTGTTTCCAATTTTAGGTGCCTAATCATAGTTTTCTTGTGCCTAAAATTATGAAGTCATTAGCAGTGTTGTACGGAGTGAAAAACTTTAATTAGTATGTGCAAATAGGCGGAAGAACATGATTTTGATTTTTCAATAAAAATCGAAATTTTAATTGTTTCTGAATTTTTCAGAGTGAGTGGATCTCAATACAAACACATATCTCACATGGGCGGAAGATGCATGGTTTTCATTCAATGTCTAGGTTGGAAGTTAATAAAGTAGACGTCAGAAGGCTGGAAAGTAGATTATTACACCAGGAGTCTGAAATTTCAAAACAGATAATGAGCACTGGCCGATTGTGAGAATACTACATTTTGTTTTATTCAAGGTCGTTTTCAGCCAAAAGTAGATAACATTTCATAATACTGACAACCAATAATAAGGCAACCAACAGATTAGTAGACGACTAGATAATACCGGAATACGTTTTTCGATAGCACTTGCTCCTTCAACTACTTGAAATGGAGTTCTAGTCAAATGCGAATGACTTTGTGCCTAACCATTTTAGTAACTGAATCAGGTAACAAATGTGGTTGCACTATAAATGTAAATTTTAATTTATAAATGACACGTTTTATCGAGTGGGAGTTCTTTGCTGCTTTCAAGCGCCTAGAGAACCTCGCAGATGGCTGAGTTGGTTGACTGAGAAATCTAATCCACCCGTGACATTTTCGTGAATCACCCTGGCATAATTTGGTTCATCTACAACATTCGTACTTCCCAGCCGATACTGCAGTGCGGCCCACCCTGTCAGAGCAGGTAGTTCGTTCGCCCTGGCTGACCTCACCGTGTGCAACCCGCGTGAGCGAGTAGGGAGGGGAGGGGGCGTGGGCGGTCGAAGGTCGGGGAGGGGGCCGTGAGGGGAAGGCGTTCCCAGGGGGCCGGGCGTCGACGGCGCGTGAAACAAGCTCAGCGGCTTTATCAATTACGGGAGCCGGCGACGGCGCGGCGGGGGCGGCGGCGGCGAGGGCGGCGGCGGCGGCGGTGGAGCGTTAAGGCGCCATTAGGGCGGCTATTAGTCGCCGCTCGAAGCCCGGCCAGGGCATCGGTATGAATTAGCCAGATCCCTCCGCCCTGCGATTGTACACAGGACATTACGCGCAAGAATTATGTATACGCATTGTTTGGGGCGTCCGGCCTTCCGTGGATGGGGCTGGCAGCATCCAGTGATGGCGATGGATGGCGGTTGGGTCGGCCAGGGCAGCACGTAGCGATGAAGATAGAGCAGGTCATCACGACAGGTGGCTGTGGCGTTCATTTTGATCAGAAATAGGAAATTAGAGGTCGTGCGTGACAAAACAATATCATTTATAAAATGGAATAAATATTAGAACAGATGAGATGACATTTTAACGTTGTACATAGGTACATTTCACGCAATAACTTGTGTTAAAATGTACAATAAGAAAATATAATAAAGTGAAGTAAATGGGATAAAAGAATGTCATAAAAATGCAGCTATTTACAAAAGACTGTTGGCCTAAACACAAAGGTACGAGGTTTTGTGGACGTAAATGAAAATATTTTGTTAGAGGCAATATTTTAACTTCTGGAAATTTTATTAATATTTATCTCAGATTTTTTTAACTGCCATTTGATCAAAAATTGCGTACGAACCCGGATGGAGGAACGTCTTATCAATGGTGATGTCATTTCAGCAAACAGAAATATGGTAATTGCCGTCGTTTTGAAATTATCAAAGAAAGATTATACTGTCATATCAAAGAGACAGAGACTTATTAAACTCTACATTACAATAGAATTCATTGCCTATGTATATTATCGTGATAAAGTGTATCTCTCGCATGATAAAGTATGCATGTGATGCAGTTGAAATTTTAACAATGTTTAAATTAATTCCAATTGTATTTGTTAAAATTAATTTCAATTGGTATAATATAAACAACTCATTTATTTATTTATAGAACCATGGAGAAAATGTGAACAATGTGTATACAACCAAAATAAAATAAAAATGTGATGAGGCTTTAAGGTACTCGCCTACCCGAGATTTTAAATTATTTGAGGTATGTATATAAATGTAATTATGATTGCTCGTTGGATTAAGTATTAACAAAGTCAAAAATATATAAAAAACAAAAAAACAGTGACTGTGGCACGTTTAGGACCTCCCCGTCAGAGACACTGTAGTGACGTCAGTTGTTATCTTGAGCCACCTCAGCCGGTCGTCGAAATGGTAACGAGCGTGGGCGTGCGCAGCCTTAAACAAGAGCGGTGCGCAAATACATTTCTTCCCCCCCCCGGACCTCCGGGCTAACCATTTCCTTTAAACTTGTTTTTTTACATACGACATATTTTACTAGGAAGTAAATAAAACGTACTGCAAGGAGAATGGGTTTTTAAAAAAACTTATTGCTACTTGCTCGGAATTGCTGCCTCTAGGCTGTACATACATATAGTTCTTCACTTTAGGAATAATCATCCTCATGGCTAAACCAATCCTTTTCATTTGGTGACGTTTTTTTTTTCAAGAGATTCTCAGATTAAAATTTAATTCATGACGTTGTATGGTTGTAATAGTTATAGTATGTGTGGAATAGAATGTATTTATGGAATTATGATTCCCATAATGATACAATAAAACAAATGATTTGTTGTGGAAAAATTTGCAGGGTTTACGGATGGGTTGAGAGCCTCATCTCCAAATGCTTATCAATTTTCCAAAAACGAAGAAATTAATAAATTTTCGGAAATGAATAGTTTATTACAAAGGTCTACGGAATCTTTTTTCAAGTTTTGCCGGAGACCACGGTCTCCTGATCCCTCGTGTGCGCACGCGAATGACATCGAGGGCTTTGCACATGTGGTTGGCACATGCTGTCATGGCTGGTGGTTGGCGATCGAGACGAAATTTCCGACACCCCCCTGCGCATACACGTACGCACGAAAACAGAACTCTAAAAATAAAAACGATTTGCTGTCGCATTACAACATGCATTGTGTTTTCGTCTTCGATTGCACCTTGGCTGAGTTTCTCCGGGTATATTGAAATGTGAAAATAATATCCTAACGATTTTGACAATTTTTAATGTGTTTGTTAATTTTGGGAATATCATTACTATCATTATAAATGCGAATTTAAGAAATGTTTGTAGTGTGACAGTGAAATTGAATTATGGCGTAGAACCTTAGTTACTTCGTTTTGAATTTCGGCACTCACAGTTGGCTTGGCGCCGGGACGTTAGCCCATTACTCCCCACCCCTTTCTCCTGTACGCTTGTCCAATTTGGACAAATTATGCTAAGTATAATATCAACAAAATTCAGGTTATTCAGAACAAATACCTAAGAACTATCACCCATGTCCCCTGGTTCATTTCCAATAAGCAATTACACCACGAACTTAACCTAAAACCCATCGCATATCACATAGCCTTTCTTGGCAATAACTTTTATTCCAATTAACCTATCAATCAGATAGACATATAAATTTAGGAAAATATAATGAAAACCCAACTAGAAAAACAATTTTAATCAAAAAATTAGATCTAAGTCAACATTTTTACGAATCTTAGTAAGTTTTAGAGGTGCTCGGTGAGTCCCCTCGTCAATTGTAGTTTGGACTCAGTATATAAGAATTAGATCTAAGTCAACTATACAAATGAAGAGTTTCTTGTAAACTAAACTTTGTAAGTCAATCCTATACGAAATAAAAATAAAAAAACTCCCCGCCCCCCGAAGGCCGGCACTGCGTACTCTAAAGGTCCACCTAGAAAATATCGGCAGTCCAACAAAATATATTCACTCTGCAGAGCGTTGTATGTAGTATGTGTTATGGTGTTTGTAACTTTGTACGCACCACCATACGAAAATGCATGGCCGTTGTATGCTCAAAATTACCTTTTGTCAGGGACGATTTTTCCTTCAGAAAGTAATGGTAGAAAATAAAAAATACAAGTTTTTAGATACTTCTTTCAAGGATTTTTTCTGATAATTTCATCAATTTCTTATTATTTAATTTTACCTTGCTGTGATTCAATGATGTTTATATTTCATATTTAACTTAACAAATTGATTGTCAATCTATGTAATGTGCCGACTATATGCAGTGTCTAAAATCATTACTGAGAAAGGTGTCGAATATTTCATTATTGTGAATAAATTCCTCAAGTAATTCAATTAAAAATTTATAATATTAATAATACAGAACCGTTTTCTCACTGTAACTTTTCAAGGTTTCGCTGCTCTTAGGATAATTTTACTCCAACAGGAAGTCTCATACATAATTCCTCCTAGCACGAAAATACTGTTTGTGTCGCGTACCTTGCAAACACATTTCTTCTTTATTTTCGCTTCAAGCCAAAATATCTTATCAAATCTCGTGGTTCACAGTTTTGACGTAAATTTTCATGTAATGAATTGAGTACCTACTTGACTGTTTCCAGAATTAATTCGAATAAGCGTCAATTTATTCTTAGAAATTTGCGAATTGAAGTTTGTACTTATCATTTCTTTTGAAAGAAGTGGTTGAAATGACATAGTTGCTTCCATAAAATGTAGCACCACTTTGTCTGCGAAAGAGAAATGTTATTTCTGGTCTGGCTTGCTGGTCGCTGTTCGACTTACAGTCGATAACTGGCCCAGGACCACACTCGGTTGGGCAGTTTTGTAAACGGTAGGTTGGTTTTCCTCAAAAGGCCCTCGGGCTGTTTTATACAAAAATCTTTTGTTTTAGCAACACGAGTGTTTGAGTTAAATATTCGCATTCTTTTGAAAGGGAGATGGGGCATTATTCTAATTTATATGGGGTTGAGTTATTTTCGTTGTTCATAACAGTTGCGCATTTGTACCTAGGTGAATTACAGAGGAAGTACTCATTTCTTTGCCGATACGAACCTGCTGTTGTGTATGATATCTGTCATTTGACTGTAAAAATAAATACAGATAGGCGATTGCTTATTCCATTTTTATCATCATAATATTCGTGAAAGTGGTTATAGTAATGAAAATCAACATTGATGTTAAAGGTGCCCGACAAACTGCTTGCATTACCAAGCTTTACTTTATAACCTTTTTGGTTATAAAGTTTGTTACGTAATATTCCATTTTCTTATATAATATTCTTCGTTAATGTAACATTGAAATAATTCAAAATATGTTCTTACACACTCTACATGTGTAATGATAAGAGAGACTTGTCGTAAGCAAGCAACTTACTAGAACTATTACTACTCAAGATATGTCGATGTAAGAGGAAATGGAATCGGAAGAAAAATAAATTTATAATTATGAATGTTTCGTTCGCTAATGGATAATATAGTCAAAGTCTGATTAAGTGTGGACGTTCAGAACAAATGTTCAGAGAAAATAAGACAAATGTGAAACTAATGTTGTTCAATTCATGGAAAAAGTAATTTCACATAGCTACTGTTAGTATTGTGCTAGAAAGAACTTTCACAGCATAACAAACATATTCACCAGCAATAATACAATAGACATATGACTTTTCGTTACGATAGAAAGGAAAAGAGTCATTTTGATAATGGTTGATTGATATATATGATGTGATTGATTGATATTAAATGATATATGAATAATGATTGATTGATTGATTTTCAAATGTCAATCCTGATTGTTCACAAACAAATCATGACTTCTTTTCGTGTTAAATTTTCTATGAATGTTCTTCTTCCATTGAAAGTTACGATTAGTATTAATATTAATTATTATGAAAAAAATAAACCTGGGTAAATCCTGTATTTATGCAACTTATTTATGGCCTGTAATGCGCTATTCAACTCCCGTTTCTATGAAATGGTTGTGCTAAGTACTTGGTAAGTAAATTGGCCGCGGGATTAGTGAATTAATGACAAATACTTTTAATGTATCACTCATAGAATAATAGTAATACTTCTCTTCATTGACTTCAAAATTGGAAAAAAGTAGAAGGTAGTTTCCATATTTACCTACTTGTTGCTTTGAAGATTTGCCGTGGTAATGCAGATTAATAATTCTTTTAGTGGTTACGTTGAGGGAGACCATCGAGAATGTGGTTGGGTTGAGAAGACATTCGAAGTAAATAGCTGTTATAATACACTCTTTTTCTTTTTGCTTCTGCTTATATGAAACGCAGAAAAAAGGTATTAAGAGTCGAATGTTTTTCATTCATAGCAGAATACATTGTGATTCCTATGCCGAATGAAAATGTTCTAAACCCTTATGTTTATATCACACTTATTGGACCAATGCTAATTCAAAATTAATATTTAACTTAAAAATATACTTATTCAATTAAATACTTTAAAAATCATTGTATGCTAAAATTATGTATGAGAGTGATTTTTTGCCGTGGTTAATTCTTAGCAAAATATGTAAGGGACCTCTGCACTCATATTACTTACTAACTAGAGATGTGCATTTCTCTTTACTCGTATAATCTGAATAATTACGTATAACACATGTTAAGTTATATTGCAATGCTATGAGACACCAATTTTAGGAATAAATCCATCGAAACAAAAATATTCTACATTTCAAGTTTCCTTACTTCAAAAACAATGGATCACCTCTCCCAGAAATTAAGCTCTAGGAAAACAAATGAAAACTTATTTATGTGACCTTCTCAAATCAATAAACTTATTCTTCGTTTCAGAATCAACAATTTCTCAGTTTAATATTACTTAGTTCAATAACTGAGAAACGCAACGTATTACACGATAACAGTTTGGGTACTTCGTGCACACAAACACAGATTTATAAAATTTGAAAAGCTGGACACGATCTACTTCGCAAAAGCGGATCACGAATGTTGTTCAAGGACGTCTCCGAGGGGTGATGAGGAATTAGTCAGGCCCTACCAGCATTACACAAAGTCGTGTCCTCGAGGCAACGTCTGTAGTGCTCGAGTTGGAGAGGAAGCGTCATAGACTCGCTTCAAATACGATTCCGCTAGACAGCGAGACTTGTCAGTCGCGTGGTCGCCTTTTGCGGGGAAAGTTCTGTGAACTGGTGCAATCGTAATCCTTTTTGTGGCCTGGCAGTTTCAGGGGAAATAGAAAACAGATGCAAATTAAAATTGTATGTGAACTGGTGTTTTTCGGCCTGTGGAACTATAAAATTGGTCCAAACACTTTTATAGTGGACTGGTGTTTTTTCGGCTGATGATCAACTCCTATATAAAATATGCAACAAACATATGGTAAGTAAAAATTTGTTTTTGAATAATTGATATTTATTATGTAACATGCCGAGCATACTATCGTATATTAAGCTGGTGACTCCATGTAGTCAGTGGTGCACATAAAAAGCCAATAGAGAGGTTAGGAAATGCATAAGCTACATTTCAAGTTTTACAACGGAATAACTACAATACATCAAAATTAACTACATATTTAACGTTTCACCGAATCACACAATCACACGTGGAGACAAATATAAAAGTTCCACTAAAATGAGACTTAAACGTGAGGATGATTATGTTAGTATAGGAGCATCCATTGGAACTATCAACAGACTTCCTATGTTCATCAAACATATGACCAAATGTGCGCGTGGCGGGGCGTGGCGTGGCGTGGCGGGGCGTGGCGTGGCGTGGCGGGGCGTGGCGTGGCGTGGCGTGGCGTGGCGTGGTGTGGCGTGGCGTGGCGGGGTGTGGCGTGGTGGGGCGGTGCGGGCGGGCGGGGCGTAGTTGAAGATCACTTCCTCCTCTCGATGAAAAACATGCACTACAGTTACGGACTAACGACCTTAGCAGTGTACGTGCCCAGAATCACAATTAATTCATTTTTCGGGCGTGTACGTGCACGGTCGCTACGTTGGCAATATCTCTCATGACTTGCTTACTATTATGTTTCGTAAACTATATTTTCCCTTGATTCCCTCTTTTCTCCATTCCTCTTCTCCTGAGCGGTTTGAAGCATTTCCAGTTTGAAGGACATCTTTCAGTTGAGCATAGCTTTTTCAATGAAGTCCTAAATTATTATGCACATCTCATTGTTGTATATTTATATTTGTTTTATTTGCACTTTGCCTCTACGAGTATACAGCTTTTAGGTTCATATTGGGTTTGTAACAAATTTTTAGGTTTTTACGCTAATGTAGCAGTTGTTATACGACGTAAACCTTTCTCTTTCATTCATAGCTTTCATTCCTTGGACATTGGAATGGACATGCGGATATGGATATTTGCGCCGAATCACATTTAAGTTAATGCTAACTTTGCGAAATATTGCCAGAAATTTTATAATATTTACACAGTTCCGAGATAATTGAGTTCCGAGATAGAATAGATTTTCTGTGCTGTTCTATTTCTCTCATAAGATAACGAGGCAGCATGTTTTCTTGCTTTTTTTCAAAGAAATTCTTCCATTGTATTACTATTTACAGAACAAAGACACCATTCACTGCAATAAATTTAAAAAGACTACCGTTTACTACTGTTTCTAAAATACTTCAAAACTAAATCTGTTCAAGAACTAATTAAATTAATATTTATTGGAGTAGACGTTCCCTAGTTCTAACTTCATTTCCGCCGCATTTGTTACTGAAAATATTACGAGGAATCACTTCCCCTTCCCTCATTTTCGAGTTTTCGTCAGACCATAAAAAAGGAGAAGCTCTGGCTTATCGCCGAGAGAATCTCTACCGAAATAGACGTTATCGGTCACGGGGACCCGACGCTTCTTCTACCCATCTGCCGCCCCCGCTCCCGCCCCACGTCGTTCCCGCCCCCTCGGCCCTCCCGCTCCGCCCCTCCCCCTCCGCCCCTGCCCACCCGTCCCGCCCCTGCCGTCCCCGCCGCCGCGGTGAATCCCGCCGCCCCGCCGCCCCGCCGCCCCGCCACCCCGCCGCCCCCGTCGCCCCGCCGCCACCGCCGCCTTCCCTTCTCCCTCTCCTCTTCCCTCCCTCCATGGAGGTGGGTGGAGACCGCTAACTTCGTTTCCGCGGCGCCGAAGCGCGTCTTCCGGAGGAGCGAGCCAGTGGCGGGGGCACCAGCGGAAGCGGTCCTTAAAAACGAGCTTTCGCCACGCCCCGTCGTCCATCTCGAGCTCACTGCCCGTCCTCGCCCGGGAGGATCCTTCTCACCGGCGCGGCGCCTCGTTTTTTTTCTCCACAGATAGCCACCCCTCTGTTGCTTCGTTCGGTGGATATCCATCAATGCAACATTCAAGTTAGAGTGTCTTAAGATAATGAACGAGTAAATTTTTGTAATTCTGACTTGTTATATAAACACAGAACAATCAAACAAAAGCCTCTTTTAACGGACGTCTTCCCTTAAGAACAATAGAAACTAATGAATTCTAGGATGATGTTTGAGTCTTTCTATTTAAAATAGGGGATTTCTTATTTATGTATTTCTTATTTTTATGTTTTCTTAGAGGATGGTATTACGAAAATGTTGAACGGCACATGGCAGATGTCACAAATAACGAACTTGGTGAATTTACCACGGCTGTTGTTTCGGTTTGTAAACTTTAACCGTTAAACTTTAACCTAATACTCTCTCTTTTTGATACTAATGATGTTAATAAGTACTTCATGCAAAATGATGATACTCTTAGGATAATAAAATATAGTAGCAAGTGTAAAGAAAACTAAGACTTATATTCAATTTTTGTTACTGTGAGTTTTTGTAGCATGTTTACCACAGATCGTTGGTGATCCGAAGATAGATAAATTTATTTTTTATTTATTTAAACAGATTCTATTTTATTTTATGTAACGCCAACAACAGTAATATACATACGTATGTTTCTTTCATTCTGTATCTTCGAACATTCAGCCATTTTTATATTCTATTTGCAATTAAAACTTTCATATTCGTCAAAGAGCATTATAACTTTGTATAACATATCTTGACAAGCAAAACTATCTTGATATAATAAGGTAGTAGTTTACTTTGACAAGGAAGGCCGATGTTAACCGAATACGCTATGCCCAAAGCAGCATTGAATCAGATCATAAAATAAAGAACTGTATTATGTTTGGAGTTGGGTTCTACCACACGTCCAGTACGCTCTAACAATTACAATTTCGTATGTGCGCGAGTACAGTCAGTGTACTTACTGTTAGGAACCCTCCGTCTTTAATGACATAGAAATTCGATTTTGAATGCCACCCCATACGATGGCGTGATTTGATGCGACAACCACGTTAAATGTACAGTTACAGACGTCTCTGACCATTTACAGAACTGCAGTGATCGGAGGTTATGTATATGGAAATGCAATTCAATTTTATGCATTGGGACACCAGTCGTAGGATATTCTCCTGCTCTAGGATGTGCACATTTGAAAGCAAAAGAAATAGAGCGTTATAAGAATATTTTTTTTGCGTTTTGCTTTGGAAAGGAGATTCCTAAGAAAGTAGAATTACATCGCTGTGTTCAAATTACTTTAATATTAATTTTAGTACATTCTCTCTTTAACGGGTCGCCCAGACTCAGCTTTAACAGGCCGCCTGGAGTTTCAGCCGATGATGACTGATGCACGTGTCGCGTCTTGTTTTGAGCCTCAAAGAAACAAACGAAAATGCACGATTGGTATTACTTTTAGGGCATCTACAATTTCGCATACTACTTATGTAGAAGAGAGAAAGTATTGAAATTCTGTGGCGAATACCGGCGATTTTTCGACAGAAAAAAACGTGTTGTGTGACCCTGATACCGAAAAAGCCGCAAAAGTACAGAAATGGTTTTTGTTTATTATAAAAAATGTTCTTCAGAAGTTCCTGTTATTTCGTTCTATGGGAAGAAAACTGAAATCTCTCGTTACGTCAATATAGCTGGTTAATGTTGTCCTGTTTTGACTCATTCACGAGATGGGATTTTGAAGCGGTCGAGGAAATTGATCCGGAGTGTCTTATGTTGCTGCAGTTGATGTTCAAATGGAAAAGGCACGGCAAAGTTCGCGAGGTCCGACGGCACTTAGTACTCAAAACGCTGGAAGCTGAAGCAACCACGCCCACTCGGCCGTTCTCCGCAGATACGCCACTCCCCAGAATAGCTGCCGCCCACGGGCGAGTTGCGTCCTAGCACATGCCCTGCACCTCACGCTATTCAAGAGTTAGCGCGCGGGGGCGGGGCGCGGGGCGGGGTGGGGGCGGTGGCGAGAGCGGGGGTGAGGGAGGGGGCGAGGGCGCGGTTGGCGTGGGTGGCCAGGACGGCGCGAAGGGATGTGGCGATGGGGGTGGAAGGGGGGGAGGGTCTGGTTGCGATAGCTCAGCGGCATCACCATTACCTCTGCAACACCCTTTACCGGGAGGTTCCGGGGTCCGAGTCCCTACAGCAGGAGATTTTTGATACTAGCTCGAATTGAGGTCTATATCGGTAGGTCGAATTGAGTCTCTGTCGGGAGGAGAATTATGGTGACCGGCAGCTCTGATATGTAGTTTTTTGTGGCTTTTCCAATCCATACCAGGTGAATGCCGGTGAAGTTTCGTCGAAGAGACCAAGGAATGCGCGCGATATTTTCATTTTTGACTTCTCTTCTCCCCTTATACATACACACACACACGCGCGCACTTCACTACTTTGCATGTACACTATTGTCAGGAAAGCAGTCAGTAGCCCATGTTGTTAGAATATGCCTGGAGCAATTGATTTGGGCGGTTCCTCGCGAAGGGAGATACCTTGAAGGCAAATCTCCCAAGCCTGCTTGTAGATAGGAGCCTTATACCACGTTTCGTCGGGGAAGGAATATAGTCACATCCCTGGATATAGCACACACTATACTTTGAAAATAAGGACCTGAATTGTTGGCAAGTCCGCAATCGGCACTCACTCACTCGCTTGAACGGAGTGGGGACGGGGACGGCGGCAGTTATCTCGTTAGCGCTTCGCTACGTGCGCTTCCGATCATTGTCATGCAGGCTGGTCACAAGACAAGCCACCTACTGACTGGGCTGTATTCTGGACTATCATCTGTTGTCCTTCTTCATCTGGTTCTCTTTGGACTGTTATTGTGTGAAACAAAGGAATGATCTATCGCGAGTGCTCATGGAAATTACCAGGAATTCGTGGATCAAGCTAATCGCAGCACGTGCGTCCACTTGTGTTCGTGCGAGGTTCATGAAGTTAACAGTTTGGAGATAGTAAATTATTTTTTAAGAATTTTTGGAGTTCTTAATTTAAGGAGTCAAGTAATAATCCTGATGCAGTATAATTCAATGAATTTGTTAAATTGCAGTATAATTCAATGGTTTGACAGACAGGTTTATATGAAACAACCAATTTTTAATTTATATACATGTATACCATCAACATAAAGAGTTTCTTAGGAACTTTAGGAGCGACGTTTCGGGAATCTCATTTTTCCCCATCCTCAGGCTAGACTGTGTAATGGAGAAAAATTAAGACCTAATTACTGAGATGATACAAATAAAACGTTATTACAAAGAAACACAGCACTCGGTATAGTATAACAGAGATACACCAATTTAAAACAACAAAAAATAAAAGTAAATAAAACAAATATTTACAACAGGGCGTGCAAATGCACGTCTGGCATGGCAGTAGCTTAGAACCCAATGTAAACTATCTTTATGGCTCTGTCTTAAGGAATTTTCCAAGTAAATATTTTTGTGTATGGTTGCTTGGAAAGTTGTAATTTCCTGTGTTTGTAATTAATTGAGTGAAATTCGTCATTTTATCTATAAAAATGTCTTTTTATACATTTTTTAACTCGTTTATAATTAGATCGTTTATTTTATATTTCATGTAACGTATTTGAAGCCTCCCCCATTTTCTTTAAATACCTCCCAACGGTTTGCTGATTGTTTACATAGGGTTCTTCATTAAAATTCACTGAATTAATTGTATTGAATGAACCCGAGACAATTTTCTGTATGAGATGTTTATAATAATTCTAATGCCAGATTGTTCCGTTATTGAAATTGATTTTCATATTATAGAAATGTTAAATTTCACCTCAAATTATTGTCAAATTTTACGGAATTTTAGACGAATATTTTATTTAGTTTGTTTTTGAGAATGTTTTTTCCTCTTAATGATTATAAACATTTCTATCTAAAAAAACTAAATTCATAAGAATTCATAAAATCGAAAAATGGGTTCTTGAACAACATTACCAGTTCGAAAGAAACATTCATTTTAATTTAAATAGAGTATATTTAATGCATGGCTTATCTTACTGAAACATATATAATAAATAGTGTCCTTCATCAGCAAAAATGCTGCTGAACAAATCTCACAGAACGACTTACCAAAATGTAGCATGCACAGTGCTCAGGAACAACACAATTCTTCCACATAGCACTGCAATAAATATAATATTTTAACAAAACAATCTTCACAAACACTGCAATACTACAGTATTGTAAACAACAGTTCTGTACATCAACGTTAGATAACGAGTCCTGACTACCGTAAAATTCTGATCAACCAGAATTAAAAAATGATTTTTCGTAAGCAAACGTTGGATATTTCTTTTATAAATCCCGATTTAGCCTATTTTCGGATCAAAACTCGTTTTAACCGTCTCTAGGATCTTCAGGATCATGTGTTTAACTCAGAAATGATTGAAACGGGTATGTGTAATAAAATAGGTTTAACCTAAAAATTTGGGTCCTATAAATAACCATTTAAGGAGAGATGCAGATTTTTGCAGAAACTTGGCTCAGCAGGGTCGCTCGTGAACGCCTTGACAACGCGCTCCATCATTCAGCTGCACAGCGACTTGGAGGCGGCTGGGAGATCGACATCCGCTGTTCTCGGCGCGCATCTTTCTTTGATTCGCGCCTTCGCCGCCGCGTGGGGGAGGTGGAGTGCAGAGCTCTGTCGGCGGCCGCGACGGCTCAATGTTGCATGGCCCCCTCTGCACGCCGCGCTACTGTGGGGAGGGGGCTTTGCTTTCAGTCGCCCCGCCAGTGCCACCTAGATACGCAGGAACGTGCCCCAGCAAAGTCTCACCGCACAAAGTCTGGCCCTTCTATTAAAAATTGCATTCTTCTACTCCCATCGTATAACGCTGTCATTTGTTGGCCGCTACCAGTTGCATAATGATACTCGTTACGATACAGATTTCATTATGATACAGGTTCTTGACTAATCTCACAGAAGTTTACGAACCAAGTATTGACACTTCAATAATCATTGAGAATCGTTCTAGTAAATGTTTTGTTCGATTGTGAACATTAAAATTGCATTTAATATTGTATGTGTTAATTCCTTTTATTATCAGTAATTTTTACGTCGAATATTATTTAAAATAAATTAGATGTAATTTTACTTTGATCCTATTTTTAATTTCTGCGTTAATCAGAAGCAAGTTCTTGTGTTTATATGTTCTGCCGTGTGTTTGTCCTTAAAAACCGGCCAATTTTAGTTTGAAATGTATATGAATCAGAGGATGAGTTGGCGCCTCCAGAAATAAGAGAAAAAGGGAAAATGGTGACTTCGGAATTATAGCCGCAACTATTGTATTCTCTCGCAGGCGGGCTGGTAAACCAAAGCCCTCTACGGCAGAGAGGGTAGCTGTCCGCTAGGTGGCCTTGGTTGAATCCTGCATGTCAACTGCGTCGAAACGATTCAACATAAAAGTTTAACTGATAAAAGTTATCATACGTCGTAGAAAAGTACCGTATGAAACTCGATGTAATGGGTATTAATACACTCGTGTGAAGTTTACGATACTCACTCGTACCTCGCTCGTATCGTAATATCATACTCGTGAATTAATACCCATCAGTACATCATCGTTTCATAATGTACTATTATGTTGGTTAGTAACTATATCACTGGGAAACAAGAGAAAGGGCAACACTTCAACATCTCTTATGATTGTGACCATGGAGTTATGAATATGGGGAGATGGCATGACGTCACAAACTTGAAGCCACCTTCGCCATATTGGTGAGTTCAGAAGGCTTGTAGCATAGACAAACTGTGTGTGAGTGCTCTGTCCCTTGTAGCTGTGCTCGTGTTCAGTTGTGTTGTTTGGCTTCGTTTTTAATATTTAAAAGTCTTGTTCGGAATAGCTAGCTTTTTGTAACAGTTCGTTGTGGTTACTTGTGTGGCAAGGTACAAACCGTAGGAAAAAGGAAATTACTTTCCACAAGGAAATAGATACTCCTTAATTTGGAATTTAAGTTATTCGTTAATTTTTGTAAATTTTTTCTTGAAGACTTCCTGCACAAAGCGGAAAGCATTGTGGATTAGAGCTATACGAAGACACAATTGGCAGCTTAGCAATTACAGCATGTTTTGTTCGTCTCATTTCCAAGAACACGATTTTGATAGAACAACTTTGTTGTGTGTATGTTTCCGAGAATTCCCAGTTCCATCAAATTTTTCAGCTTTTCCACCACACCTAAAAGTAGTGAGTTGTGGAGGAATACTTATTTATTGAAGAGATGTATAAGAGCATTTAAGCGATCATGAACATTCTTTTTCAGCCTCCTACAAAAAAAACGTCCTCAGATTCCTCAAGCTCCAAGTTTAAGGACGGGCAAGGAATGCTAATTGGTACCACATCCTACAAAACATGACGTTTTACGTGATTGATATTTTTTAAATTAAAAAAAATACCATCATACCAAAATTCTACAATAATTTTCAAATATCCATAAGTTCAATATTCCTCAAACCAAGGTGACCAAGGGTGAAAAATAAATAAAATAGTGTTTTCGTCAATAAAGAATCGTACATTATTTTTGAATTATCGAATAAGATAATCGAAGTTGTGTTGATTCTCCTGATGTTTTTGACTTCGTTTTGTCAGATAAAGCTCAATTAAAAATTAATACACGAGACAACTTTCAAATTAAATCCCCCACGTGAACTTCAATGGTTACGTATCTAGTTTCAAAAACATCGATGTTTAATAACATCGGCGGTTTCGGGTAATAATATAGTGGTTGTGGGTCGATGTTTTATTAACACCGATGTTTTTAATTTGAGCATCAATGTTTAGAAACATCCCTGTTTTGTTGTTGATTGCACATGCCTACAGTTTAAACGACACACCGCGCGCAGGTACGAGCGAATTGGTTTTCTAATTCAAGTGCTCATCATCGGAGCTTCTTAGGAGGTTATGTTATCGTGATGTATCTGATGTTATGTTACAGGGGTTAATATAGGCCTACTAAATATTCAACACAAACATACAACATATTCAACACAGAAAGCTAACACACGGACCATGAGCCACCCAAGGGGAAATTTCTTTAATATACACACAATGTGTACACAGTGGCATCTTTTTAAGTTAAGCGAAGCGAAGTGTAAATAAAGTTAATAGGATTTCAGAAGGTAAATAAAATTACCTCTATTTCACACTGCAAATAGAGCCTTTTCCTATGATATTTCCAAGATTATCGTGTTAAATAAATACCCGGGGAATGCCAGATTATTTCCTTTAGAACACGATAAGGAAGCTTTTGTTAACAAGATTTGTCTGCATTTAGTGTTGTCTGTTAGATGGCCAGTGAGAAAAGGTACTTGATGCAGTCGAGAGAAGCTCAAATCGTGTTCGTGCCCTCATTGTGTCTCTTGCGTACTGAAGGGCTTCCAATGCAGCAGATCCTCTTGCGACCCTTAGGAAGTTCAGATAGTGGTCGCCACCACCAGCGATCGGACTTCACGCTCAATTTGTCTGCGGTAGTGGCAACCCTGGTCCCGTCTGCTCGCCGCCATTAGCCGCCTTCGTGCGGGGATTGTATTAGACCAATCAAATTTTACAGCGGGGTCGTGACGTAAAATACGCCTCGTGCACGCCGCCAACTCGTTAACGCGCGCCGCCCCCGCTGTCGCCACCAGCGCTTCCGCCGCCCCGCCCCCATCCCTGCCTCCATCGGCAACTCGATCGGCTGTGCCACCTCGACCCTACCTCACTTCGGCCTCGCCGCTACCACCCCGTCACCACATCACCTCGCCACCCCGCCACCTCCTCATTCCGTCATCCCACCAACGCGCCTCCCCGTTATCCCGCCATTCCGCCATATCGCAATCCCGCTTCCCGCCATCCTATTCTCCTACCAACGCGCCTCCCCGTTATCCCGCCATTCCGCCATATCGCAATCCCGCCTCCCGCCATCCTGCTATTCCACCAACGCGCCCTCTCCGTTATCCCGCCATTCCGCCATATCGCCATCCCGCCTCCCCGCCATCCTGCTATTCCACCAACGCGCCCTCCCCATTATCCCGCCATTCCGTCATATCGCAATCCCGCCTCCCGCCATCCTGCTCTCCTACCAACGCGCCTCCCCGTTATCCCGCCATTCCGCCGTATCGCAATCCCGCCTTCCCGCCATCCTTCCCGCCATTCCGCATCCACACCAATTTTTCATCTCGCCATCCCATCAACACGCCTCCCTGTCTTACCCGTTATCCCACCATTCCATCTCTCCGCCATCTCACCATTCCTTCGCCCCGCCGTTCCGTACTTCCGTCATCCCGCCACCAAAGTAACTCCGCCATCCCACCACTCCGACACACCATGACACCGACACTCCGCCTCTCCACACCGCTACCGCTATATACACCCACTGCTACCACATCTACAGTTGCCACGCCCACTTCTCTTCCTCTGATAATTCCACTTCCACCACCGCCATCTGCACTAGTCTCCACGCCTCTAACATCACCATATTCACGTTTTCCCGTCCCGCGATCGCCACCTGTGCTTTCTTTCCTAAACCTCCTGATTCACCTCTTCATCTCCTCTCCTTCCTTGAATAACATCAACACCATCGGCCTCTACCGTCACCTTCACCACCACCGAAATGGCCACGCCCATCGCTGCCTCACCCGCCAGCCCCGTTCCTCTCTCATGCGTCGCGCGAGAAGGACAGTCGACTGAAGCGAAGGGCCGTGACTTACGAGAGCGGACGCCGCTCGCCAGTCACGCTGTGCGAGGGGATGCTTACCCACCTCCCCATAAAGAACGATCGCTCCCAGATGAACACCCTTTGTTGTCCTCTGGCGATGAGAGGGAGTGGAGAGGCGGCTCTGAAAGATCTACTGGAAATGTTCACACGTTCATGGAAGTTCAGAGGAGCGAACCCATTCAGTTATAGCGTATCGATGATTTCTTGTACCGACACTAGTCTTTGTAATTTGCCACTAATAACGGCAACATGGTAACGCTCTCTGGTACATGGATTCCCTGCTCGGCGCAGGCGGGGTGCGTGGGTAAGGAGACCGCACGATCAGTAGCGGCTTCTCGGCTTTGCGTCCCCCACCCCGACCAACCCCCGTCCGTGCCCCGCCCAAACGCCCGCCCCGCTCTCCTAAGGCACGCACTCTTGCTCGCCACCTCACGCTACCCGGCTCGCTCGCCCGGCCCCACCCGACACCATCAAACTCTCCCCCCCACTTCCCTTCCCACTATCACCTACCGGTCTATGCTCTCCCCGCTCTTCCCCGTCACCTTCCTTTCCCTTCCTTGGTCCATCCCCACGCCTCCCTCCCGCCTCATCTTACCTCCTCTCTCCTCCGCTTCTCTTCCATCCCCGCTCTGGCCTCCTAATCTCGCCCGCTCTCTTGTCTCCTCGCGCCTCGCTACGCCTTTGCCCGCTCGTGTCTGTATACATGTCCTCCCTTGCCCTTCCTCCGCCGCCCGCCGTCCCGCCCACTCTTCCCTTCGCCCTCTCTCCCGCGCGCACTCGCTGCCTGCCCGCCCTCTTCCCCCCCCCCTTTTATCGGTTTCGTATACATTCCTCCTGCCCCCCCCTCGCCCCTGTCTGGAGGAGAATTCTAGCGGCCGGCTGCTTTGATCGGTAGTTTTCCGTGGTTTCTCCGATCAACACCAGGCGAATGCCGGAGCAGTACCCTACCAAACGGGCCACGGACCGCGCGCGGTCTGTCCTTGCTCTTTCTGTCCTATCCTCTCCCCTTACATACGCTCACGTACACTAACATGCACTACACTACCACATATTCCGGGAGATCGGTTGGGAGCTTAGAGCTTGTCCCGTCCTCCCGCGGTGCCCCACTGATGGAAGAGTCGTGGTTATGGGGAAAACCCCACTAGCCGACGGTAGGTCGGTGCCGGATCTCGCCATCCAGCGGGGGAAGATCACCACAATCTCCCGAGAAAAAAACACATGCCCTACACTAACGGGACTAATGACCGAAGCAGTTGACGCGCCCGGAAACACGGAAAAATCAATCAATCGCCCGCCCTCCCCCCCGCCCTCTCGCCCGCCCTCTCCCGCCGCCCGCCCTCTCGCCCGCCCTCTCGCCCGCCCTCTCGCCCGCCCTCTCGCCCGCCCTCTCGCCCGCCCTCTCGCCCGCCCTCTCGCCCGCCCTCTCGCCTGCCCGCTGTCTCGCCCACCCGCCCGCCTGCCCATGGCGGCGGGGGGAGCTTCCGTCCGTTGCATGGGAATTGGCACTTTGCGCGCCCTCCCGGGGACGCTGTTTGTGTATGGGCGCGGGGGTGCCGCGGACCGAAGCACCGAGGGGAAGGCGCGCGGGATGCCGCTGGATACTCGCGGAGAGCGGTGGTGGCCGTGGCCGTTTTGGCGAAATGAGAAATTGTCTATGCACTGCGAATGCCAAACGGCGGGCGAATGCTTATGTTAAGGAGGTGTGTTCTCCAAGCCCTTGCCGGCGGAGGTGCCCAAGCTGGGGATGTTCACGCAGGCGTTTTTGGAATTACGTTGGATCGTTTCTCGTGGAGAGAACAAAGTTGAATATCCACGGGGATAAACAGTACGTGATTTTTTATCATGAGATTTTTCCAGTTTGAGAGAGTTTTCCTGCTTGATTCGAGATATCTCACTTTTGAAAGGAGTACAATTTTAAAATATTTTTGTCTCCAAGAAAGGGAGGTAAAATATAAAATAAGAATTGATTGATTAATTTTAATAAAATTAGAATAATGTGAAAAGAAGTTAACAGAACATTAATATAAATAACGCAAATAATGCGATATTTAAGCTTTTACTGGTCTGACAAAGTTGAGTGTGACAAAGACTTATTGGTTTGGAAATGAAATAATGCAGAAGAAATACAAAGTTATTTAGCTCTATTTTCTGAACACAACACTTTTGGAATGATAATTAACAGATTTTCGGATTATTTTTTTAAAAAAGCAATCGTTTAATTACAATAGTACGTGTGTTATTAAAAATTTGAACCGTGCAGGATTTGGTTGTGGTTAGACAATTTACCTTTCAAATGAGCCCTCATCCAAGGCATCGCCGAAGTGATGCGCACGGAACGCAGACGCCCAATTAACACGCAGCGTCGGGCATCCGCCGTGCGGAAGGGCGCCGTCCCGCCCGCCGCGCGCTCACGTGCATAATGACGAGCGCGCTGCCCTTGGCGTGGAGCGGGCGGCCGGCCCCGTTCGCTCGATCCACTCGTCCGCGGTGTCCCTCGGGCTGTCCGCCGGCGACAGCGGGGGTGGCGGCGGCCGGGTCAGGAGCTGGGGTGGGGACGGTGACGCAATGGGGTGGCAGGTTGAGGCGGGGGCGGAGGGACCCGTATTGGAGCTGGGTGGGAGCGATGGCAGCGGAAGATGGAGCGACGATCGAGGAGGCGGCGGGATGGGAATGGCGGGGCAGCAATGGTGGCGGGAACAGCAATGGTGGCGGAACAGCAATTGGGACGGGGATAGCAATAGTGGCGGAGGGGCCAGTAACTGTGGTGGGGCTCGCAATGGTTGTGGGGCCAGTAACTGTGGCAGGGCCGCAACGGTGGCGGCGGCGGCGGGGGCAGCATTGGTGGGGGCGGGGGCGTCCGTTTTTGCGTAGTGAAAACAAAGCGCGGGGGCGGTGGAGGGCGCTGTCGCCGCCAGAGCGGCGTGCGCCTGACACGCGTCGCTGAAGACATTCTTCGGGCGGAGGATCCTCGTGCGGTGAAAAAGCCGCTGCCGGACGCAGAGTGCCCTGTTTATAATCGCGCTCTCAAATTCGATGGTCGCTGCCCCTGCCGTTCTACATGGAGGCAAGTAATAGCGCGGGAAATCAATCCCTTAGGCCGAAAGTTTTGACTGGTCAGGTCAGTACTCGTCTGCTTGAAGGTACGTCAAATTTCATTTTTCTTAAATTTTCCGCACGACAAATAAATCAAAATGGACCTATCAACAGAAAATCAAAAAATGGAGTTTAAAGTCAAACAAAAAAGAGTAAATTAATACATACAAATTATGGATCGTGTTTTACGCTATTCTCTATAAATGTTTCAAACCACTTCAGTCTTGGTTGTCAATTTATCTGATTTAATTTTATATCTTATTTTATTACATTTCTTTTTTCATACTACCATGTACAGTGAATGTTCTCTGCTGTAAATGCTCAAGAGTATCGTCTATGCAGTAGTATTAGTTTGATATCGACCTCTCAAGTTTTTTTAAAACTCAGAATCGAACATTTTAGAGAACGTAATTCCTAGTAGGAATTTCTTGCAATGGAAAACAGTTTGAGATTGAAGTGCAGCATGACATGAAAACCTGTTATTTATTGCTTATTCATATTTTCACGCAATGTAATTGGGATTAATGTAGTTTTTAAGTTTGAATATAAGAGTTACTAAATATGATTGTATGTCAGTTACTCATTTAAAACTACAGTTTCCTCTTAGTATTGAGAACATTTTATTCGTTAAACATCGAAATGACATGTTTGACAGTGTAGATGGCGCACAAATTTTTAAAGCGGCATTCTTGTACTTGTAAGAGTTGAGGTATTCGTTCGAGCAGTTGCTTTTGCAAACATAGCCCCAACTGATCGAAATACATGTTTGACAGTGTAGATGGCGCACAACAGTTTCTCTCTTACTTTAACAAAATCAAGATATAGTATAATCAATTAGTCTACATTTGCATTATATAATTTAAAAAATACTCAATATGCCTGTAACAAATAATGTACTTCCGGGTCAATGACCCCCATCTCGATCGGGTTTTGTTCAGTTTCCTGATCCATTGAGCAAATGCTGAGATGGTCCTTGATTTGCTTCTGGACGTAAATGTAGCTTCACTATGCGCACGTTTTGTTGAACCTTCCTTTTGCTTGTTGTGGTAGTAGAGCTTAGGGTGAGTTTCTTCTAGAGAATATCTAGTATTTGAAATGTTAATCCCTCGCTTTTTAAATTTGTTATTATTATTATTATTATTATTATTAATCTTTAAACTATTAATAGTTAAATTGTTGGGAAGGATTCTGAAACTCAAGATAGCGTGCGCAGATGATTTTCTCCCCATACGTCACATACAATTTTTGACTAAATAAATAAATAAAAACTGAAAAGCACGCCGCTCCAGATCCCACTTGTCGAGACGTCGCAGCCCCATGTGCGTGGAGGCGGCATAAACCTCGCGAGGAGAGGTTCATATGTTCGCAGCAGTCGACGATCTACGAGCGCAAGGCGGACACGCGCGAGCGGAATCAAAACGAGAGTCGAACGCTTCGGCAGGGCTGCCAACGCGCCGTAAATTACCGCGCGACCCCCCGCGGGCTGATATTAAAAGGAACAGCCACAACAGCTGTGGCAACTTTACACGGGTGGGGTTGGAAGGTTTCCTTTCTCTTGCTCTTTCGGTTTGGTCTCACATCAGTTTGCCACTGGGCTCGTGTGCTGTGTTTTGGTTTGATAACTCCTTTCGTATAGGGTTCAGTTACTGTCTTTCGATCATCACTGACCTGCCACACTCCTCTAGAACGCATTATTTCTCCCTAGTCTTACTCATTGTGCTGCGATCTACTGTGGATGTGGTCTATTTACTTCCTCCAAACTCCTAGATTTTTTGTTACTGTACATTTTCGATCATCACTGACCTGCCAAACCTTTAGAACGCATTTTTCCCTAGGCTATTTCAATAGATTCTTTTTTACATTTTTCATTTTCTTTCGTTTGTTTTTTTTCTGTTTTCTTATTATTTTGTGCTCGATTTTGATAATTTTTGCTTTTGAGTATTAGTTCTCAGGTAATCCAATTTAATCCAATGTCTTTTATGTTTTTGATATTTTCTCCACTTATTGCTCCCAAAGAGATTTTCTCGTGTATTAAAAGTGCTTATCCACTGAGGTTTCGTTTTGCTAATAACTATGTTTTAAGCGATTTTCGAGTATTCTTCAGTTTTTTACGTTCATTTAAACCTCTATTATTTATACAATTCCTCACCTCATACCTATATCATCACTCAAGACAACCGTTTGTATACTGCTGACCACTTTATTTCTACTATCACTCTTATATAACGTATACCTTAAATGAAAAGTATTTTGAATAAAAATATGAACGAATCACCTTTAGATTAGAATGCCTATTATATTTAGAGAAATGGGTGAATATCATATTCAGAGAAATTCTGTTAAAAATATATTACACCTCACCATTTTCATTTAGCGTAGATTAGTGTTTCCACTTAAAATACTTACGTTTATAGTATAAGTATATAGAAAACACAGTGAAGATATCGGATATGCACGTTTCTCATCGACTTATCAACAATTTTTGCAACGCACCGGATGTTCTATAACTGAAGCCTCGTTAAATCGAAGTGTACGATAAATCTAAATTATTCTCTAGCCCTTCTGTTTGGATATATCGATGTTCCATCGTTTCAAGTTTCGAAGTCTGCATTCGATCTCCAGGCATCTGATTGCGAACCACTGCTCTACCCCAGCGCGTTTGGAGCACCCGCGCTCCCCATTCTCGGATCATCGGTGCACCGTCTCCTCCTGTGCCCCTCCTCTCCCTCACCTTCCTCTCCGCCTCCTCTTCCTCCTTTTCGCCCCTCCGGTGGCACGCGCTTCGTGCGCGGCCTGTTAACGCCCGCCCCTGATCCCACGGGCCTCCGCATTGTTTCCTCGGGATTTAAGTTGGCCCCCCTGGCGAAGACGTGCCTTAGGATGCGGCGTCAAGGTGGCCACCGCGGCAAGGGGGTTCCCCTCGTGCACACCGCCGCCAACACCGCCCCCGCCACCCCCGTTTCTCCCCCTCCGCCGCCTTGCGCCCCCGCTTCCTGCCCCCCGTCACCCCGCCTGCCCCGCCGACGCCTTCACACACCCCCCCTCCCCCCCCCCCCCCCGCCCCCCCCGCCACCCCCACTGCCACAGCTGCTGCCGCCCTCTCCACCTCATCCTTTTCCTCCACCGCCACCCCTCGCCACCTTCTCCCCCGCCTCTTCCAGATCCTCCGGTTTCTCTCCCCCCCTCCGCAGCTGCCGCCGCCGCCTTCTTCCCCCTTCCACCGTCTCAGCCTCCTCCTCCCCCTCCACCGCCGCACCGGCGCAGCCCGCGAGCGCTCCCCCGAGTGTCGTAAAGCCGTAGTTCCCAGCAGCCCCCGTTGCGCGGGGGTGAGGCGGCGATGCGCCCCGCCTCGATCATCGTCGACTTCGGCCGCTTCCATTATGAATGGAGCACCCCGGCGCCCAGGAAGGCGCCGCCGTCGGTGCCCTGGCTGGGCCGCAATCGCCTAAGAGAACGAATTTACTTTTCGGGCATAAAACAGAATAGGTTTCTTGTTTTTAGTATGCCGAAATCTGCGCATTGAATATTGGAGGCGAGATTGAGTCCTTACGCTGAATGGAATACAGTACAAACTACTATTTGTTTGTATTGGAGGAAATAAATATCCATTCAATTCGTTGTAAATGATGAACTAGTTTTTATTTGAAATTCAACAGGAACTTGAATATTAGAATGACATAAAACAAATTATTTTATAGGGAAATTTATTTTCCTAATTTCTTACTTCCATTTCCCCGAGATTCTCAACATTTCATTTCAGTTCCCGGTTCCTAGAATATGCTTTTGATGAATGGACGTTTTACGATCATTTTTTTTGAAATAATTAAGATTTCTAACACATTCATTGGTTCGTCGGTCATATCTTGCGCAAATTCTTTTACATCATTTACTTAAGGGAAATAAATCTTCGGAAATTCCAACTAAAATATTCGTTTTTGAATTGGTTTCAATAGATATTTAAAGAAAACAAATGACTCTTTCAGTTATCTAAGAATTCACAAATATTACATCCAAAATAGAAGATCATCCAGTGCGGGGTAGTAAATCCCAAACGGGACATTGTAGGTATTGAGTGAAGTCTTTAAATATTTCCTTGGCTAGTTTTCAGTTTCTGAACTATTAACTGGAAAGTAAATATTGAAAAGATATGATGAATTTGTTTTGGACATTTGGAAACTACTTCACAACCAGATGGGGCTGGAAGAATTTTGTATGGTCACATATATAATTGAAAGAAGCCTTGTTTGTCCAGCTATGAAAATAGTGAAGATGAATCGCCATGTAAATAGAAAATGAGCAAACGTGGTATTTATACTATCAGACGTGATAGTGCACTTTACCGTAAGGAAATATATAAAACAAAAGTCAACGCATATGTGACATCAATTTCGTTAAAAATTCGCAAATCAATTCAATTCAAAATATATTATGTTCTTGTTAGATTCACGTCACATGAAGGACGATTTCACCATCACGCGAGAGCTTAGAGCCCACATTCTGCGCTCGGGGCCACCACATCCCTTCTCCCACGGCGCTTACTCGATCGCGCAGCAAATTCTGGCCGCTTCCATTATGGATAAGTCCAGCCCGGAGTGAGCAGGGGAGTTGATGAGACCACGCTATCCCGGAGGAGCGTGTCTCTGCGGAGCTGGCCCGGCCTTCGAGTCCCGAAGCGCCTCCGGAGCCGGCGACCGGGATTTGACGGGATCGCTGTGCGCCAGTCTCTGGCGAGCGGAACACCACATTTCATCCCGCGCTAGGCTGCAGTGAAGCCTTGGAAGGCCTCTGGATGACTCGGAATAAACGTTAAGGTCCGCAACAGACTACACCAAGAAATGCGTTGCCAGAAATGCAAAATGGAAAGAGCCGGCGAGGCTGCGTCCACAACTAAAATGGTTATTCGATGTCTTGAAATGCCTTTATGCGCTACAAGCCGAGGGTGGGACAGGAGTTTGCTCTGAGATCACCTTAGTGTCCCATTTCTTGTTTTATTAAATACTCTTGTGTAACTTAAACCCGCGAGATCCTTGTTTTGTTGCCATAATCGTAAACCATCTGTTCGAATTACCTAAAAGGAAATACATTACCGCATTGCATACAAATCATTATTTAATGTAAAATACTGGAACGTATGTGACTTTTAAGGGAGGAGTGCAACCTGTACATATTTTCTTGAGCTCCGTAATTCCTCCCTCCCGTCCTTTACTGTATTTATTGGTTGAATTATGAATAAATTGTGAACGATCAAATAATTCAGAATAAATTCACAATTAATAAATTAATTCATAAATAATAAATACGAATTAAGAAAATAATGAATTAATTCAATATACTCCTTGTATATGAAATAATTATTTCAAAATACTCCTTTAAGTTTCTTGCTTCAAATTTTTATTTTATATTGCTCATTATGAACGAATTTCATTAAAATAAGAATATCTTTCACACAAGTTTTTCTTGTTAATTCTCTATTAAGAGAAAATTCAAGTAAATAATTAAAAAATGGGTTGTTTATCATGTCTTTTACTGCTAAATATTATAACCTCACTCAGTTCTATGCACTGTTTAGTGTTTTCCTGTTAGCGAAGGCCTAAATGTGCATAAAAAATGAAGGAGTAGAAATGTGTCCGAGAAAACTCGCTCGCTGACCGACTCGAGCGAGGAACTCTTTCGCCTCTGCAGAGGCGAACGAGAAAACTCTTTCTAGTGTGTGAGGTCGGTAAGTGTCCCTTGTTTGGATTTTCCACATTTCTCGTAACGCATTCCCCGGTGTGGTCTGTTGCGGCCCTAAGACGGCTCCACACATTCGACATTCGCCGAGCAGCGAGCTACGCTCGCCCAATCCCGAGCAGCTGACGTGTTCGGCGAATGTTCGCTCCCTTTGATGTGTCCGAAAGACCGACACGCGGTGATAGGGCGAACACCGAATGTTCGTCACTCGCAAAGCAACTCATCCACACTACTCGGGAATCGGCGAGCGGTTGCTCGGTGTTCGTCGAATAAGGAATGTGTGAGCCGCCTTTACAAATGCCAAAGGGCGCTATGTCTGTTTACTACAATAATTTTTGTTTTCTCTAGGTTGGTGTTGTAACATGTATGGTATACATAGTGAGGGTCCATAAGTTTCTGGCTTTACTAACTTCTATTTGTGATACAAAGAAAAAAAATTATGTAACTTTTCAACTAAATAATTCTTTACTTAAATCCACGTTTTACATCTGTTTATTAACATTTCTGTGCGTCTACGTAAAACTTCTTCGAAGGTTTGCCTGTAAAATGTTCAAAAATGGTATCTTTCACCTCACACTTATCTGAAAATTGGCTTCTCGAAGATCTTTCTTCAGTTTCGATAAATGGCTGTAGTAGATAGCTGGGTGCCCAAACTAATCTGTGGGATGAATGGTTCCAACTCCTGGAAGCCACAGTCTTTCACAACACGCTTTGCAATCTGGGACGTAAGCACAGGTTCATTGTTGTGAAGAAGCTAACACCATGAGATTTCGCGCACTGCATTAAACTCGAGTATCTCTCTCCACAAAACAGAGCAAGATGTCGACTGAAAACTTATATTATTACAACAATAGAAGACGACTGTCTACTGCCCAGAAGGTTTTCCATTGTTTAGCGTTATCTTCGTCAGGCCGGAAACTTGTTGAACTGCCTTTTGTACATGAGTCTCAGAATCAGTGGTGCAAACTTCTAGGGCAGGGTTACCAAAGGGATCGGAATCGATCGATCCCATGAGGGTCGATGAAATACTAACGGATGTCAATGATGATGGAGGGTCAATTGGGGTAGATAACTGAATGTCCATCCGCCAATGATTGGTACAATCATGATCAAGATCTCAATGATAACAAAAATTAATTGAAATTGGCAATTAATTATTTTTTATAAAGTTCCAAAGCATTTGATAATAAATTACAAATTTGTTTCTGTTTTGGAATTTCACTATAATTCTCATGACTGAAACTCGAACATTCTTATGATTAGGATGTATGATGTTTCTGAAATATTGTTTATTGTAAAAATAATAATGATGGTACTAAAATTGTAAAACATTAATCTAATATTTTATTTCAATCTTATGTTAATATTCTTTGTCTATTTGTTTCGTTATCTTGAAGTCATTTACCTGGAATTATCCGTGTTATGAATATGTTATTTGCTTATATGAAAATATTGAAAAGGGTCAATGAAGCGAATCATTCTTTCAAAAGGTAAATTTACCTGAAACGATGCCACGATTACCACGATGCACGAAAAAGGTTGGGAGACCCTAACTAGAGCTTGTAGGGAGGTTAGAGGTTTGCTTTTTGCCAGTGAAAATGTGGCGAGAAATTTCAATCATCGAAGCTACACATGTGACAGTTGCTCTTCATTGGTAGGCAACTCAGCACGCTTTGATGTTTCGTGAGAACATGAACGTAACTCAACATTTTAACCAACCAATTAATACATTTATTCAATAAACGCAAGTATCGCTGCACGCGAAAGTATTGGAATCAAAGTGAAGTTTATAAACAACCACGTTTGTTTCAAACGAAAGTTGCCAGATATCAAAAAGTATATACTGAGAATTATGTTTCTATATTATTCGGATTTGTTCTGTTATTAATGTTTTCTGGGCGTGCAACACGAATCCACAAATATTTTCTTCAACAGAGCAATTATTTCAACAAAATTTCAAAATCTTTAGATATTGATATTAGTAGATTTTAGATTGAGAAATAAATAAGTTGCCAGTGAAACAAAAGGTCATATACTGAAAGCTTCTTCGGCTTTACGTGAAAGTGACCAGAATCTCAAAACTATTTTCCATGATTAACATTACTATAATTGGTGCTTAATTACTTGTTTACTTTTTCTGTTGTGTCGCTTATTTCCATGTTCAGTGAGTCGTGAACATTTCTGTATGGGTGATGAATGCAATTTGACAATTATTTTGTAACCTTATGGAAAGGAATGTTTAAAGGATAATTACACAATTTATAACAATTTTTATTTAGGAGTGAAAGATGAAAGTATTAAAATACAGTCCAAGCTGATAGCAAACTCTTTGTTCATCGATCTTTCATATGAAACACTAGTCTGTGACTAGTTGAATACGAAATAAACTGAATATGTTTTAATGCTTTAGTTGATGTTATTCCAACGTAATCCGTTCCGATTTTGTATAGATGGGCGCCAGGAAAGATTATGCTTATACTATAATACAAAACAACTTTCAACTCTGATTATAAATAAATTAGTGTCCGGCTACCTGGGTCGATGGGTTTCATAGAAATAATCACTATTGTCTGCTAATAGATGATTATCCGATCTGCCCACTCTGCAAATACAGGGTGGTCGAGGAATCTGAAAAGCAAATATATTTCTATCTTGCTACGTCGTTATTAGAATTGGCTCAATGAGAATCATGTATTCATTTCACAAAACATGGAAATTTATTAAACGATTTTGGTACTTATTAATTCTATACAATATAAAAAACTTTGGTCATGACCTTATAATGTAATATGGCGCGCTCTTGGACGACGATGCCTCGTTGTACCGTTTTCATTCTTCTCCGACGTCGCTGTCCTCAGGTCCAGATACCATCTTCTCTCTTCTTTTCTTGCAGAAGCACACTTCAATCACCGTTCATCACTGCTTCCGAAGTTAATAAAGTCTAATTCGTTCGCCAATTTACGAATTCCAAGTTCATCCCACGCGTATGCTGAATACTCAACGATCAACAAACTATCTGCTGTTAGTATTCCAGTCCAGTTACTAATAAATTCGCCTAAGCCCTCAATGTCCTTCTAACTCGTTCACTTGAAATATTTTAAGTCTTACCGTCCAACATAGCATTCAAATTCAAGTTCTACCAATATCTACTCCCCAGTAAATGCTTACAAGTCCCAAAAAAAACTCCTAACATTATTTGTCCACGATCCGTTCAACACCACGGCATCGGTCAGAATGAATGCCTATCATATTCTTTCAATCCTTGAATACTTGCTTCATCTTTTCGATTGTTTTTTACAGGCAAGCTCCATGTACTTCCATGCCTAGCCAATCCTAAATTTCTTACAAAATGAACTAGCCGTCTCCGCGATTGTCACTGTATGAAGATTGTTGATCTTGACGACGGCTCGCTTACCGTTGCTATGCTGGCATATTCACCTATATTTATCCCTATAATTTACGTTGATTATAATAAACATTGTACTATATTATGTCTCACATATTGGTATGTCAGAATACAAAGTACTACACACGACTGTTCCCAAATTGAATGAAACTGAAAGCTGTCCGTTTACATAACGAGTGCGGGAATGTAATGTTAAAAGCGATCTGCAGTACTCTGTAGTGCAGGTTGTTCCAACTCAGCTGCCCGCGGGCGGGCAAGCCGGCGCCCGCCAGCTACAACAGGCACTGGTATAGACCGGCGGACACAGACACTCGCTGCCGGTGCCTGACGAAATGTCTTCGATACAAGTGAATAAGCTGATAAGTCATAAACACTTAATTTTACAGAAGAGTAAAAAACAACGTTTAAATTAATTCAATCAGAGATTATTGATATTCAAACGAAGGTGATTTTCAAACAAAACTATTTTTGTGTAGGTTTTGTTTGAATATCATTAATTCCTTATTTACAGCATTACTTTAAAGTTGTTTTTTTCTACTATGTAAAATTAAGTTTTTGACTTGTCAGCTTATTCACCGGGGTCATAAGCCATCGGGGGGCGAGTTGGACTTAGCCTTTGGCGACAATTTGTCGGTTATAGCCGAAGCAATGAGCGGTTAGATTGGGAAGCGGAGGGCACACAGAGGTTCATACTCAGGATGAAACCTTTAAATTTAACAGGAAACGTAAATTTCGATTCAATTCAACAGTAGTTTATGAAATTAATTTTTCTTAAAATGTGAAGCACTATCTGGTGTCAGTCCTTGGACTATTGCGATGGATGTTTTGTCCTGAAGTTGGGTTCTTTATTTGTTTTTTATTCTTTTCCTTGCAGAGAAAAGCAGTTCACAATAATATGTTGACCCAAACATAGCATAGCTGCATTTTATAAAGCTCGGGGTAAGATTTACACATGCAAATTCTGATACCATCGTGACAAATTAAGGACATTAAAATATCTGTCCTTTAGAAGTACGGAGTTCTGCAAACCTATTATCTCCAACTGCATCGGTGATGGTACTGTAACGTCGTAGCATTTTAGTCAACGGACCGCACATGGTGCGGGCCGGCGTGGGAGGAGTGGCCCCGTCGGGCGGCGGTGCAACCGGGCGCGTTCGAGGGTGCAGGCCGGCGGGGGCGTGTCTGGGAACATCCGGGTCAGCTAGCGCAGAATGATGTGTGAGGACAGATCGTCTGCAGCTGGCGGCGGGCCCCATTTTGCGACAGGCCCAAAACTCTGTAATGAGGTGACGCGGTCCGCGGGTCTTCAGCGTGGGAGGTCTGTCACGTGACTCCTCGCGATAGACGCCGGTGGGGTGATCGCAGGTTTGGAGGGTGCAGCAGATGCCGGGACGCGGTGCTACAAGTTAGCACGCTGGGGAGGCTTGCCTCAGGAATGGTAGTGCTATGAAGTGAAGTGGTAGTTTCCGGAGGAGTATGTAAAGAAACATTGTAATATACAGTCATTGTAAATGAACCGGTACAAAGAAACTCGGTGTCTGAGTTGTTTTTCACATCACGACGACATCACAGTACGGTATCCGGTGAGGCACGAAAACGGGTTGTGGCTTCCTCTGCCAGCCATTACACTACTCATGTTGTTTGCACGAAAAGCAAAGCGATAGTGATAAGAAAGGTGCCCCCGTCACTATCTCCTCCCTGGCTAGCCACGAATGCACGCGGGCGCGCCCCTGGGCGACCGTGCCCACAAGAGGCCGAGTTGGAACAGCCTGCTCTAGTGTATGAGCACCAACTTTAAAATATATCATTCATAGCACTTGTAATCATATTTTTTTAGTTATATAATTTTCCACTTGAACATAGCGATTTAACCTTTTTCGACTTAAATTATATAAAACTATGATGTTATATCTATATTACTAATTTACAATGCGCACAGAAATTGAAAACAATGAAGTCTCCATGTGAGTCGTGCCAAAGTTTCTGATACCCAGTACTCGGAAAAAATCCCAAAACAGTTGAACACACTATAACAAAGAGCCCGCCCGCCATTAAGAACTTGCTATGAATTTCTTTATGAGTAGAAACAACTCTTTTGATATGTTGGTTAATTGATTAAGGAGGAACTGTGTCCGGTGTATTTTGTATTGTTGCAGTGTTACATGAGAGTATTTTATTTCTTGTTCTTGAGTAGTGTATGTGCTTCCTTTTTGGAAAACCATTTTGTTTCTTTTTATTCAGCAGCATTCTTTCTGCTGTATGTCAAGAGTTATTATATACTTGTATGGTTGTTATTCAGACGTATTTGTAAAATATTACTGAGTTTTGTCACAATTCCAACATTTTAATCTTTTTTTTTGATTTTTTGTACAGTGGCCCTTACCAGAATTTCCACACGTCATCCCAATTCATTTTCATTTACTTCCATCATATGAATTGCTGGAAACGAATTCCTGTACTCCAAAACAGTTGGTGCCTGCTTCCAGAAATCAAATATTCCATAATCCGTTTCTACATCCCGTCCGCCAACCACGACCGTCTTTTCACGGCCGCGACCAAATCTTGGCCTCGTCGTTACCAACTGCTGCATATTTCATGGAAAATTCCGGGCACCATTTTCCGGGAGCCGAGATCCGCGAGGGAGACGCCCATATTCCGAGCCCCTGCACTTTCGCGCCAGATTGCGTCTCATCTCGCGGCCGCCCGGCGATGCACTTTGCTTCCTTCCCCCCCCCCCCCTCCCCCCTCTCCGGCCCCATCGGCCGGTGTCACTCCCCCGAGCGTCTCACACGCTCGCTGGGTTGCACACAGGAGCTTGAGCCAGGCCTCTCGCGGATAGGTTCTCACTTACGCAGTGTCTACCCACATTTTCATACCTTATCCTTCATAACTGAGATCGTCTAAGGCCTATTTATCATTCTTCGATACGAAGGATCATCCTGGGCCTGGAGGTGGATGACGGAAAATTGATAGCGGGAGCGTCAAATGCTTAGGTTGTAGTCCTTCGTCCTGGAAGGTGATCGTTTTTCTTCCTCTGTTGTAATGCGAGATTCAAACGTACACGTAGAATTTCGGCAAGTATTTCCTTCCATTTATCTTCTCCAGCGGGGCCCTGCCCGCCTTGGTCAAACTCGCGACATGTTACCGACTGGTCTCCCGATATGCAGTGCATGTATGTGATTAAGGGAAGAGAAGGGGACAAAGATGAGGAAAGAAAGTTAGTATGTGGCCAGTCGCAGCTAGCCGCTGGAACTTTCCTCCAAACAGTAGTTGAATTCGATCGATATCTAACAAAAGAAGCTTGCGGCGAAAATCCGCCACCATCAAGACTCGAACATTAAGCCCTGAGGGTCAGCGATGATCAAAGGCAATGGTATGCCCCCTTGAGCTATCGCTTCCAGTACTTAGGCCAGGGGATTTGAGGCTGTGATTTGCAAATTTATGTGAATATTCAAAACTAGTGGTAAACTGGAGGAATACAAATCGCACTGCATGTTTGAACCGAGGTTTGGGAACCGTTGCAACTGAAGTATGCATTCATACCCGATGTCCCCCTAGTTCCACCTATTTTTATTCACATCATTCACTAATAATGAGTAAATTATGTTAAAACGAACTATTGTAAGCCTCATGTGCAAAATATTTTCCCTGGGTTCTCGAATTTGCTCTAGAATTTGTTCACAAATTTGCCCTTTGCTCTAGACAGACGCTTAGAGAGAGCCTTGTTTGCATGTTGTGTAATATAATAAAAAGAACATTCTTGATTACTATTACTTCAGGAGTGTGGTTCGCAAACATGTCTGTAAATTTTAAGTGATTCTCCTAGGCACAAAAACTGGAAACCACCCATTAAATTATACTATGACAGGTATTTTTCGGTATTCTGCACTATCGTCCTTCATTCTACGATCTCCTAGGTTTCTCAAAGTTCCTCTCACGTCATCAGATCACGCAACATCTACCCTTCAACATTCAAACACACGTCATCCTTTGAATAGGATAGGTGGCTCGGAGCATCAACAGTGCATCAACTGATGTCACTGCAGCGCCTCTGACCGGGAGGTCCTAGGTTCGAGTCTCGACAGTGGCAGGATTTTCGACACAAGCTTTTCAGCTAGGTCGAATTCAGTCGCTGTCTGGAGGACAATTCTAGCGGCGGTTGTTCTGATCGGTAGTTTTCCGTGGTTTCTCCGATCAACACCAGGCGAATGCCGGAGCAGTACCCTACCAAACGGGCCACGGACCGCGCGCGATCTGTCCTTCCTCTTCCTTGTCCTATCCTCTCCCCCTTACACACACACTTACACTAACATGCAGCACACTACCACATATTCCGGGAGACCGGTCAGGGAGCTTAGAGCTTGTCCCGGCTGGGGCGGTGCCCTGCTGGTGGGAGAGTCCTGGTTAGGGAAACCCCACTAGCCGACGGTAGGTCAGCACCGGATCTCGCCATATATCGGGGAAGATCACCGCCATCTCATGAGAAAAACATGCACTACACTTACGGGCCTAATGACCAAAGCAGTTGACGCGCCCGGAAACACGAAAAATCAATCAGTTAATCAATCAATCAATCAATCGGAGCATCAACTGATATCTCGGAGCATCAACTGATGTCACAACTGTGTCTTGTCAGTGGTAGGATTTCGACACTAAATAGATAGCTGTGTCAAATTCAACCGCCGCGCCGTCTGAAGGAGAATGTCAGCGGCCGGCTTCAGTAATCGGTAGTTTTCTGTAATATCTCCGATCAATACCAGGCGAATGCCAGAATAGTATCCTAATAAACAGGACACGGACCGCGCGCGACCTTTCCTTCCTCTTCCCTGTCCTATCCTCACCCCTTACACACACACCTACACTAACATTACTCTACACTACTGCCGGGAGACCGGTCGGTGACTTAGAACTTGTCCCAGCTGGGTCGGTGACACGCTGGTGGGAGATACATGGTTGAGGAAAGCCCCGTTAGCCCAAAGTAGGTCGGCGCTTAATCTGGCCATTCAGCGGGGGAAGAACACCGCCACCTCCCGAGAAAAACACGCTCTACACGTACGAGACTAATAACCATAATAGTTGACGCGCTCGGAATCTCTAACAATCAATGAATCAATCAATCTGGACACGGACCGCGCGCGATCTTTCACTCCTCTTCCATTTCCTATCACCTTTTATTTACACACAATATACCATCACACATATGGGAGTTTACAGCTTAGAGTGGAGCGGAGGTCCGATGGTGAGAGATACCTGGAAGAAAAATCCGCACACCGACGTGTAGGTCGGCGCCAGATCTCGCCATTCTGCGGGTGTGCAACACGGCCACGTCCCGTCATAAAACGTGCACTACACTTTGTGGACTAACGACCATAGCTGTTGACGCGGTCGGTAACACGAAATTATCAATCATCTTTTGTCACCTCACGTTTACCCAACCCGAGGTGACGTGTAATTAAAAATCGTATAGTTTTGTATTCATTAGTTTAAAATAACTGTGCTGGTCAGTATTAAAATGTAGTTAATGCTATTATTGTTTGCACATTATTATTTTCAATTATTATTATTATTATTATTATTATTATTATTATTATTATTATTATTATTATTATTATTATTATTATTATTATGTCTTTAAATAAGTTACATCGTCTATCTATCTATCTATGTATCTAATCTATTCCATGTCAAATTCTGCTCTCATTACATTCAACGTAGCTGTAAGCTATTCAGACATCTCCACTAAATTCAATCCAGTCCACGTCAAGTCACCTCCCATCTCCTTCATTTTCCTAACCCTCACATTCCATCCCTCCCCACTTAAAACCACTTCACCCTCCGTCGCTTCCTGCAATCCATGCCATTTTCATACGATCGGCGAACCACACCTGAATCACACACACAACTCTGAATCGAATTCTGAAAGTCTCCCTCGCTTCCAATGCCGTTGTCCCTGCATCTCCAGCTCCCGCGGGTCACCTAACTTTGAATACTGCCCCCACTTCCCGAAATCCAGGTCTTCCCGTGAGGCATGGGGGAGGATTCGTAATTCATTCCGCGGTGGTAAAACCCTATAGGTGACGTGAAGGTTTCTTTGCGGGAAAGCGCTGACGCGACTGCGACGAGCAAACATTACCATCTCACAATTAAGCCCCAGCTAGTTTCTGGAGTCCTTTCAAGACACCCTAAGTGGTGATTACATGATGATATAATTTTTTATGTGTCCCGCTATAATTAAACGATACAGAAAATAGTTTGGAAGAGATTCGCCTTCAGAGGTGGGAGAGATGTGCTGATGATCGCTTTCATCTCCGGGCTATTGTTTGTTTCGCAGTTCGTACGTTAGCAACAATAAGGATTTAGACATTTCGGAGGCTGACATAGAAATAACATGAGATAAGAGATAATACGAGAAAGATTGATGTTCAGTGGAAAAATAATTGAGTTTAGAGTTATTCTTGGTATGAAAAGGTAAGTTTGGCGAACACACGATTCAGACTGAGATTAGAAAAAGGAAACTGTTCGTTTCTATAATTAAAATTACAATATTCAACATTCGTTTAAAAATCACCATTTGTCGCCAAGTGGCGCTGTATTCCAGCGAATGGAAGACTTTCACAGTACTCCGTAAAACACATTAACATCTCTCTGAAAGCGATCTTTGAAAAGATTCGAAGGAAAGAATGATTTCAAAATAGAACGGATGAGAATGAAATCATCCTGAAAGGAAAGGGTCGAAAGAAGGGCCGAGTAGATGTTTAAGGTCAAGATTGGAGTTCCGAGCGTAGTTGAATCATGGCCGAGTATTTCTCGGTGTGCGAGACATTGGTATCTGTGTGGGTTTGTCGGAATATTGAGTTGAGCAGGACAGATGTTGAGATCCTGATGTGGGATAAGAGTATGGACAGTGTAGGACGAAGAATGTTCAAAGAACATTGAAACTGTAGCAAAGTGAAGTCGGCTGGTGTAGTACAAGAAAGCAATCAGAGCGCGGACATGGTTATTTGGGAACGAGTTGAATGGGTGACGGCGTGATAAGAAAAGGTCGAAAATTCTGCCAGATCGCATTAATGGATAGTGTATGCTGGAGTGGTGTGGGAATTAGGGTGTTGGTGGAGTCGTAAAGTGAAGTGGATGGTGATTAGTTAGGTCGCCGTTGTGGGTCAACGTTAGTGGGGTCGAAGATATTGGGTAGTTGATGTGTGGTGATAATATGTGGTATCGATGTGGTCTTCAATGGAGGTGGTGGGGGGGTTGGCATCAATATGTGGTCATCGTGGAGGCGGGGTCGTGGAGGCGGGGTCGTGGAGGCGGGGTCGTGGAGGCGGGGTCGTGGAGGCGGGGTCGTGGAGGCGGGGTCGTGGAGGCGGGGTCGTGGAGGCGGGGTCGTGGAGGCGGGGTCGTGGAGGCGGGGTCGTGGAGGCGGGGTCGTGGAGGCGGGGTCGTGGTGGCGGGGTCGTGGAGGCGGGGTCGTGGAGGCGGGGTCGTGGAGGCGGGGTCGTGGAGGCGGGGTCGTGGAGGCGGGGTCGTGGAGGCGGGGTCGTGGAGGCGGGGTCGTGGAGGCGGGGTCGTGGAGGCGGGGTCGTGGAGGCGGGGTCGTGGGGGCGGGGTCGTGGGGGGGCGGGGGGGGGGGGGTCGTGGAGGCGGGGTCGTGGAGGCAGGGTAATCGTTGTGAGATTCGACGGTGCGATGTCGGAGATCGGCGCAGGAGCGGAGTGGTATGTGGCTCATGAGGGAGGTGTGAGGACGACGGGGCGGCGCGGGGGCGGCGCGGGGGCGGCGCGGGGGCGGCGCGGGGGCGGCGCGGGGGCGGCGCGGGGGCGGCGCGGGGGCGGCGCGGAGGCGGCGCGGGGGCGGCGCGGGGACGACGGCGACGGCGGGTGTTGACGCTTCGGACGAGCCGAGGAGAATACAAGTGCGCGCATGTTGTTAAAGAAAACTCCCGAGGAGCGCCACTGGCTGGGAGGGGGCGGAACGAAGGGCGTGGCGGGGAGGCGCAGCTGGAGCCTCGCTGAGCCTTCCTCATTCATGCTCCTTTATGTGCAATATCTGGGATCGTAAGGAGGGGCGCTCGGCCTCTCGAAAGACTGAGCAGTAGGCGTGTGCAGACTTCTTTTGGGGACGAAGCCCCAACCAGGGTGGATCTACGTTTTGGCGCAGCTCTTCCTTTCGTCATGAACAAATCTCGGGAGAAAGGTGGAGAGTGTAGTACTTTCTGAATTTTGTAATAACGGTGTTTTTTCGTATTAGCAGTATCACATTGTGTAAAGGAAGTTCATGTAACCAGAATCTACAGAACTCAGATTGCCGAAAAAATAACATTTTAGTCAGATTTATACTTTAAACGCGTTCTTCCCTTGCTCAATAATTCAAATTAGGGATAACTATTCATTGTAAAACGAAAGTTTGTGATTTTTCATTTGTTTCTAACAATCCTTCCAATGATACATATAATTAACTTTCAGAACAATGAGTGAGGGATTTGATATTTTTGATTCTAAATTTTTTGGCTCTATGAGTATTTTTAATTATATCCCTGATGCTTTGAACAATATAGAATACATTGACCCAGATTTCTTGTATCATTCACGTCACGAAGCTCAGATGCCAGACATTTCGTGTTGTACACGACCAGTTGAAGACATTTCGTGTTGTACACGACCAGTTGACCTTTGCAATCACTTATATGTATCTCTGGTTATTGGCAGTTATTTTTGGTTAGAGAAATATGTGAACTCGCCAACCCCTAGAACATGCTCGAAGATGCATATAACTTGTAAACAAATATATTTTATTCATAGCTCACGTGGAACTAAATCGTGGTTGGGTTTTCGGAAACTTAAAAAGTTTAACATATTTCATTCACTGAAGAGGGAATTTGACATTTTCCTGTAAAATCAGAGCAAAAATATGAAGAAAAAAACCGCAACTGTCATTGTCATTGTCACGTTGATATATCGGTGATAGAATCCACATAATCGCTGGGTGTAATCTTTTTAGTAAAGCAGCTTCTGTTAATTTCATCGTGGTTAACTGTTACTCTTATTTACCGCGCAATCACTAATGTTTGTGTTTTGTTTCCGGGGGTGTTGCATCAATTGTGATATATGAATTAATTAAATAAAAATATTGAAAAGAAAATAATTTCCGATATATTCCATTGATCGGACACAGGCATTCAAAACGATTTTTTATTGAGGATTTAGAAATTTTACAATTTACGTCATGTTTATAGTCTGTCACATTAAAGAAGCGATGTGAAGCATTTCTGGGAAATATCTAGTCGGTTACATTCAATTTATACGTTTTTTTTGTACAAATACATAATAACTGATTTTTAATAAAACCGTGAACATTGGGAAACTATTTTCATCGAGAATAAAAGTTAGATTTTAGCCTTTCTTCAGAAAAAAATGGTGTACGTGTATTAATTACTTAAGTGAGCTTGGTGGATAGCATATTGGAAGTTTCCGATTTTACTAGAACAGGCAAATAAGTATTATTATAGTCTGGCGAATTGTAGTTTTCTGTGAAAATTAGCATTTTCGTTCTCTTCAGTCCGATCTCCATACTTTGAATGCTTCTGCAAACGCTTGGTGGTTTGAAACATATCGAGGATTTGGTAGTTCAACATTCAGCCGCTGTGAGGCGCTGGTGGCGCGATTGCGGGTTCGCGTGGCAAGCACTTCAACTCGTAACTTCCTCGATAAGCTAATGTTTTTGAGTGGACAGAAAACAGTGTAAGGAAACAATAAAAAATAAATTATTTAATGTAAAATACGAATTATTATCAACACATGGAACGAAAAATTTATAATGCAATTGTCAGGCAGGGATAATTGATTTTGTGATAAAGCACACTTCGCAATAAAACTGTCAGGGTGAGAAAATCATATACAGTATTAGTGCAGTTTTAAAATGGAGCTTGTGAAGTATTTTGCGGACACGGTTGAGTGCCAAGAAAATCAATCTGCTGTCAGATTATTTTTGACAAGAAGTGGATAACTACGAGTATATCGCTGAATGAAAGAGGTTGTTCACTGTGATTACCTCCAACCCAACTCCATAAAATTGGGACTTATGACTCTCTCAGACATCCCATCAATTATTTCGTAGGCTGAGTGTAAAAGTATGACAATTAAATTGATTATTAAATCACAATTCATTCTTTCATTACGGCCGGGTAATGCCAAGTATATGTTTTCAGGCGTCTTATAAAAGATTTATCACAAAAAAGAAAAGTCATATTAATAATGAAATATTGATTACTTTAATAGAATATTGTTTTTAACACCACTTAATAATGTGAATTTGGGAATACCAAACTTCATGCTTCTAATTGACTTCCGTTTGAATTAAAATTAGTCGAAATTCAGTGTTTCGTGTACACATGTGCTGTTTCTCGGAATCCAAATTTTAAACATGACTACTTCATGTCCGTGGAAAAACTTAACAGATTACACTCTTAATCTGCATGTTGCACATTTTCTTTTGCTCTGAATGGCGAGTACAAATCTTCACTGCTATTTCAAATCTATTTGCGTATTAGATCACAATACTAACGGAAAAATAAATGTAAGATATTTGTGTATGATATCAATATAATTTGTGCGAAGTATTTGGGTGAGTACTAAGTTTATATTTTTATTTCCTCTAATTCTATTTGACTTTCCATTGTTCTAATTGTTTTTCATAAAGGTGTCAAAGTTATTTCGAAATAAATAAGAACAAAGATATTTCCTAACTTGAAAATACATAGTATATTAATATTCACTAGTATTCATTAAGTATTCATAAATATATTTATTTTTGTTATTGCTTCAGTTTACATCTAAACATTCTCAGAAGTTATAATATAACAGTAGTGCACCAATAAGAAAATGAAATCCATTGTTGAAATAACCCTTTTTAGTTACCATGTCTCGAGTAGATCATTGTATCGAATTTATTTATTTTCTAAATATTATATTCATGTTTAATTAATGAATAGTGTCTTGTTCATCGTGATTTTCATCGAATTTTTCTAACAAAAGAAAATTGTGAGAATATTCGATCATTTGTAGTAATTACAAATTACGCCATGCAATTAATGACAAATTTTTTCAGATTATTTTATTATAAATTATTATCCAACTGTTGTCACATCTTCAAACGTGTCACCGCACAGGTTATTTCATTATCGGATGCTCAGCTTATTATTAAGAGGTGTAATGGGGGAATCTCGACAACGTATGTTTTTTGTAATTTTTTAAAAAAAGTCACTTTTAAAACTTTTTTTAAAGGCAAGCATGCCAAACAAGAAAAAATAAATTTAAAAATAATTATTTTTTAAGATAGTATGATTAAACTTTCAATTTTGCTTAAATGATAACGGCACAATAACAATTCAACTGTTTACTTGCATTAAATTTCCGAAGCTCACCCTTGGATCACCAAGTAAATTTAATACTGGGAAGCATATAGCTTTCGACTAAAAACTCAATACCTATTAACAAAGTTATTTTTTCGCTACTATTACGCGACATGTGCAATGTCCATAAACGTTCATCCCCTAGTAGAATAGTGAAAAAGTCGCATTATTTTCAAAGTATCAATAATCAGAGTTGTGAACGTATAGTTACACATTCTGCTATAATCCGTTCTGTTAGTTGCAGACTTTTTATGAACGAGCTTTTATCCGCTCGCGAATTTTATTATTATTTTGTTTTCTGGAGAAGACGACTTGTATTTCGTTGTGTCGAATGCCGTACAAGGACACGAGCAACGCGCACGCGAATAAATTACAATATTTCAATCGAGCGACTATTGAAATGACCTCAATGAATATTTCCGCCCAAAAATAAAAAAAGGAAAGAAATAAAAACAATAAAAATCCCTCGCGCGGGGGGGGGGGTCGGATTGCGCGTGTCAACGCGAGCATCAGTGACGAATCGGTGGAGACGCGAAAGCGGCGGTGATGGCTGGGCCGGGGGCGGCGGCTTCGGATCGGCTCAGAGGGCAGGGTTTTTTGGGGAACAAGCAAAAACGATGAAGGGATGGGAAGGGAAAGGAAGTGGGAGGAGGTATGGGATGAGGACAATTATCAGATGTTCGTGGCAGAAGCAGAGTTGGAGATGGGAAAAGGATGAGTCCCAATTATCAGGTGATGGTAGGAGAAGCAGAGTTGGGGAACGCTCTGAGAAGGTCTGATTCAGCTACTACTTACACTGAAGGAACAATTATAATATTCAGTATACTACTTTTTAATAGTGTATTTTCGTTTGCCCAGTGACAATTTTCGTTCGTCCAGGCCCACAAATGGAATTAAAGGCAGAAGTGTTTATTTAACGGGGCTCTGGCTGTTGCTTTCGCCCATTTGATCGGTCTTTCTAATACTTACGCTTATGCAAGAATTATAATATTCAGCATACAATTTCTTTATTGTTAGTTTTCGTTAGCTCAGAAAACTTTTTGTTTGCTCAGGTACAGAAATGAATTACAGGCAGCAGCGTATATTCTGACGGGAATCTGTCTGGCGCCTATGCTTATATGATCGGGTTGGTTAATACTTACTCGGGAGGGACAGTTATGATATTCAGAATACTATTTTTTTATAGTGTATTTTTGTCTGCTAAGATATAATTTTCGTTTGACCAGGCATAGAAATGGAGTTACAGGCAGAAGAGTGTATTTGTACGGGCATTCGGCTGGCGCTTTTGCTTATTTGGTCGGTCTGCCTATCGCTTACGGTGAAGGAATAGAGATAATGTTTAGCCAAACGCTTAGCTGAACTGGACAAAGGCGCGGATTCGCCTCCCGGGCCATCTCAGAATAAACGCTTCTGCTTGTAATACCATTTTTGTGCCTGGGCAAACAAAAATTCATCCTGGGCAAACGATAACACACTATTAGGATGCAGTATGCAAAATATCATAATTGTTGCTTTCCAAACGCTTAACAGAACCGGATAAAAGACTTCCGGGCTATATAAGAATAAACGTTTCTGCTATTAATTTCATTTCTGTGCCTGGGCCAACGAAAATTAATCCTGGGCAAAATATAATACACTATTAGGAATTAGTATGTAAAATATCATAATTATTGCATTAGTCAAACGCTTAGCAAAGCCGGACAAAGGCGCGGATTCGCTTTCAGGGCCATCTAAGAATAAACGCTTCTGCTTGGAATTCCATTTCTCATTACTTGCTCAATTACTGATGCATTACATTACTTATGAGTTATTCTGAAGTGAAGAAAAATAAACGAAATAAAAATTGAGTAGGCAAATAGTTAAGTGAATTTGTTTTATGTGCACACCTGGGACATTGATATGCGGTATACGTTGATTGATATGCGTTATGCGAAGTTTGGTTCAATTTTCAGATTTCTTTCCGCCAACCTTAAGTTGGTTCCAAAATGTTTTTGCGTCTAATTTTGTTCTAGTGGTGGGCAAACGTATTTTTTTGTGAGCAAACCTGAGCAACCAATTCCTATATTATTTAAAATACCTGCTTTTTTTATCAATATCGATTTTCCCGAAAGGTCCTTGTGTGTAACTTTTTGTGTAGGTGGGCAATCTATAATTTTTGGTGGGCAAACCTGGGCAAACGATGGGCAATCGATATACCAAGTTTGGTTGAAATTCCAGATTTTTCCGGTCAGCGTGAAGTTGTCCCAAAATTTTTCTTGTGTCAACTTTTTATGGAGGTGGGCAAACGAAACGTTTTGGTGGGCAAACCTGGGCAAACGATGGGCAAACGTTATACCAAGCTTGGTTAAAATCCCAGATTTTTCCGGCCAACTTTACGGAGGTCCGATGAGGCGAGTAGGCCAGGTCGGGTTGGGCCGTGCTGGCTGGGGATGTTACGGACGTGACGTGACGGGACTAGACGAAACGTGACGAGACGGGACGAGACGGGACGAGACGGGACGAGACGGACGAGACGGACGAGACGGACGAGACGGACGAGACGGACGAGACAGGACGAGACAGGACGAGACGGGACGAGACGGACGAGACAGGAAGCGAGACAGGGACGAGACAGGACGAGACAGGACGAGACGGGACGAGACAGGACGAGACGGACGACGGACGAGACAGGACGGACGGAGGAGGACGAGACAGGACGAGACAGGACGAGACAGGACGAAGACGGGACGAGACGGACGAGACGGACGAGACAGGACGAGACGAGGACAGGACGGACAGGACGAGACAGGACGAGACGGACGGACGAGACGAGACGGACGAGACAGGACGAGACGGACGAGACGGAGAGACAGGACGAGACAGGACGAGACAGGACGAGACGGACGAGACAGGACGAGACAGGACGAGACGGACGAGACAGGACGAGACAGGACGAGACGGACGAGACAGGGACGAGACAGGACGAGACGAGGACGAGACGGACAGGACGACAGGACGAGACGGGGGACGAGACGGACGAACGGACGAGACGGACGAGACAGGACGAGACAGGACGAGACAGGACGAGACAGGACGAGACGGACGAGACAGGAGACGAGACGGACAGACGACAGGACGAGACGGACGAGACAGGACGAGACAGGACGAGACAGGACGAGACAGGACGGAGACAGAGGACGAGACAGGACGAGACAGGACGAGACAGGACGAGACGGGACGAGACGGGACGAGACGGGACGAGACGGACGGGACGAGACGGGACGGGACGGGACGAGACGGGACGAGACCTGGTGGAGGCGGATGAGGACCGGATGTGATCTGGTGAGGCTGAGTGTCCGTATAGTCCTCGCAGGAGATTACGAGGAATGTCAGGAGAGTCAGGCACAGGAGTTAATAGTGGCAAGAGGCAGGAGGAAGAGCAGCAGAAGATAGTAAGTGAAATGGAATTCAAAAGGAGGTGGTGGAAAGGAATGGCGTGTAAAGGAGCAGGACAGGTGAAGAAAAAAAAAACAGGAGGGATGCAACCGCCGCGTTAGGAGGCGGAGTGGAATTTGAGGGATTCGTTGGTGGTGGTGGAGGGTAGAGGGGCGGGTAAATGGACAAGCTGGGTGATACTGGGCCGCGGGGGGGGGGTGAGTGCTGGGCGGCGTGGGGTGTAAGCGCGGGTTCGCGGCGGGTGGGCGGTCGTGAGCGGGCGAGGAAGAGAGGGGGAGGGCCGTTGGACGTTCGCTTGAATAAAACGCGGTGTCGCCGGCGAGGCTGGTGCCCCCAGATTTATCGCTCTATCATCGGATTGAATATGGCCGCACCTGCGACCCGCGCCCCTTTTGTGCTCCGCGTTCGCCGGAAGCGTTCCCCCCACCCCCACCCCGTGTCGACGCTCTGCGCCTCGCCTTCGCTTCCTTTTATTTATTTCGCTTGCGCCTTGCCTTGAGGTTGCTCCCGGTGTAGATTTTCGCGTTCTTTCTCACAGTTTTTAAGTTCTCGCAAGGGTTTTGATTCATCATGTGGTTGAATCTAATAGAAGGGACGAGATGTGGATAGTGAGGAGACCACTTGCTTTCCAACTTCGACTACTGGTGTTTAAATCGTGGTTGTTCCGAATGAGATTTGTGTCTAGGTCTGGCTAGGTTGATTGATTGATTGGTTGTTAGTGATTCCGGGCGCATCAACTACTATGATCTTTAGTTCCGTAAGTGTAGTACATGTTTTCGCTCAGTGGGTGCGGTAGTTTTCCCCCACTGAAAGGCCGGAACCGTCGCCGACGTATAGTCAGCTAACGGGGTAACCCAGCCAGGAATCTCCCACCAGCGGGGCACCGCCCCAGCCGGGACAAGTTCTCAGTGTGAAGTGTGGTGCATGTTAGTGTAAGTGTGTGTGTAAGAGGAGAGGATAGGACAAGGAAGAGGAAGGAAAGATCGCGCGCGGTCCGTGGCCCATTTGTTAGGGTACTGCTCCGGCATTCGCCTGGTGGTGATCGGCGAATCCACGGAAAACTACCGTTCAGAGCAGCTGGCTTCTAGAATTCTCCTCCAGTCAGCGACTGAATTTCATCTGGCTGGAAAGCTAGTGTCGAAAATCCTGCCGCCGTCGGAACTCGAACCTAGGACCTCCAGGTGAAAGGCACGGCAGTGTCATCAGTTGATGCACTGAGCCACCGCTCGCGGTTAATTGACTAGGTGATGCGGATCGCAATAAAGGTACAAAATCAAAAAAGTTGTGTAAATCATCTTGCCTGGACAAATTTGAATAATCCTGCAATACTCTCGAAACACCAGCATTATTTCATCTTTAGATACTCGTATAACATTTCGGGCAACTGGATACGGTAGTTGTGGGCATCATCGGATGTCACAGTGGCTCTGGAGGTCCTAGGGTTCGAATCCGGACGGTGAGAGGATTTTGGGCACTAGCTAGGTCGAATACAGCTGCCGACTCGAGAAGATTGATAACGGCCGCTGCTGACGTAAGTAGTTTCTCCAATCAACAGGAGACAAATGCCGGAGATAAATCATCACAAACGGGTTACTGACCGCGCGCAATCTTTCCTTTATTTTCCTTGCCCCTCCCTCACCCCTTAATTACACACACTCGACGGCGAATCTCGCCATCCACCACGTAAAGAACAAAGGCAAATCCCGTTAAGACGGAACTAAGGACCATAGTAGTTGACGTGCCCGGAAACACGTAAATCAATCAATCAGTACGTGCGACTGCGAACTGAATCATCTCACCTTTTCATATCATTAAGGGCGAATAACGAAAATAATCGTATTTGCTATATTTGTGTGCGCGGAAAGACACAAGTGGCGTCTCATTAAAATAAACGAGTTCCAATACGCTCTTAAGCACTGGGGTTTAGTCTAAGAAAACTGGTCGTGCGCCGGGACTGATACACAAGCTTTCTCGATATGGAAAGCTACTGATTCGTTAGAACTGAAGAGCCAAAATAAGGAATGAAAGTCTTATAAACATATCTAAAAAAATTTAAAACCCAGGAAACGAAAATCGTTTCTAGTTCTCAGTCGAAGCGAATTCGTCCTTCGCTAATAGTCACGTCCACTTAGGACATTTTTAAAAAGTTGAGAAGTGAAGTTTTAAAATTTTATTGTGTTACTTTTTATTTGATTAATAACTTGAAGATAAAACATCTATGATCATTATTTTGGCGATACGTTTATCGGCATTAACAAGCGCACATACTGCAAAATATCAGAATATGAATGTAGATTTCTGCAATGCGAGCGCAAGTCGTGCAGGGAACATATCAACACAAGTCCAAGATAAAGATAATTATATTTATTTGGTCTCCAGTGACCATATCAATGACCATGTCTACCAAGAATGGTTTAGTATTTACATTTGTTTACGAAAAGATTAGACTTCGAGTGTTGCCCCCAAACAAATTAAAATATCGAGTCATTTCATACCTTCCTTGATTTGGAAGACATTATTTTGGTACATAGAAGTGTTAATTGTTCATCAGAAAGTAATATAATTAAAAATAAATAAAAAATCTATGTACAATTTACTAGATAATTTTTGAAGCATTTCTTTATTATGGTTTCGAAAACAATAATAGTGTCCTATTGTGTTGACACAATAGTTGTGTTTCATTACGTAACAAGCGTAGCTCAAAATTCTCAAAACAAAAAACAAAAACAGAATTACATGTCAAATGAACAGAAAACCAACTTTCTAAAATTAGGATTTGATAAACTGTATAAACTCTCGCAAAAGATTCGCTCATGTTACGGGCAATAGAATGATAAAAAACTGAATAATTTTATAATTGCATTCTTCTAACATTTTAATGAAAGTATTTGGGGATTATGCTGACTAGTATGTTTGCTCGCGCAAATTAATTTTATGGCCAAGTTATGTCACTTTGCTCTGGCATTTCCAAGATACCTGCGAGAGTGGAACGTTTTGCATAAAACAATCTTGCAACGCATAAACGTGGCTACCACCTCCTCCTACCACAATGACTACCAACACTTTATGACTTTTATTCCAGTATTTGTCATATTCAGCGCATGTGAGATATCATATCGTCGGCTTTGAACGCGAATATATTAAAAAAATATTCTGATACTTTATAATATTCGTCTAACAGAAAGGAATAAAACCCACTTTATAAATTTACAAATTATAATATATTTTCAAGTAACAATGATTAATTTAAAACTTTTTATTTTTTTAAATTCACTTTTAATTATAATTTTGGCTAACTTTCCTGTTCTTTTTTCTCACAAAAACAAATAAAAAATATAAATGATCTCATATTGACTTCGATTTAGATATCAGTAACGTGACCGACTTGCAATCTAATTGAGCCTCGCATTTCGCTATATAAAAACCTACTCAGGTATTAAAATCGATATCGGAGATCATACGACCCCCTCTCATATGAAAGCTCAGTGGTACGGAACTCGGCTTCCTAAAACCCAGCCTCTCCTCCTCCTCCTCCCCTCCTCACCCCTTCCATTCCGTTTTGTTCCGTAGTTCTGAACTCGGCCTCTTAAATCCCAGCCTCCTCTTTCCCCTCCTTTCCCTACTATCCTCCCCGTTCCATTCCTTTTCGTTTCGATGCGTTCAGTAGTGCTGAACTTGGCCTTCTAAAACCCAGCCTCTCCTTTTCCCCTCCCCTCCTCACCCCCCCATTCCGTTTGTTCCGTAGTTCTGAACTTGGCGTCTTAAATCCCAGCCTCCCCTTTTCCCTCCTTTCCCTCTCTCCTCCCCATTCCATTCCTTTTGTTTCATTACGTTCATTAGTACTGAACTCGGCCTCCTAAATCTCAGCTTATTCTTTCCTCTCCCTCCCCTCATCATCCCATCCATTTCATTCCGTTCATTTTGCTCATTAGTACTAAACTCGGTCTCCTAAATCCCAGCCTATCCTTTCCTTTCCCACCCCTCATCATCCCATCCACTTCATTCCGTTCATTTTGCTTATTAGTACTGAACTTGGCCTCCTAAATCCCAGCCTCTCCTTTTCCCTTTCCCCTCCCACTCCGTTCCCTTTCGTTGTGTTCAGTAGAACTGAACTTGGCCTCCTAAATTCCAGCCTCTCCTTCCTCGTCCCTCCCTCGCCGCCCGTTGCGTGCCGTTCCGTTCCATTCCGTTCATCCCCTGCCTGGGGCGGCGGACGCGACCCGGGCGGCGACGCGGCGGCGGGCGCCGTGTTAGCAAGCGCGACACGCGGCCGCTGCTGAATATTCAAACTAAAAATTGTCGTATATTTGATTTTTAGGCGGCGAGTCAGGTTGTTTTATTTTGTGAATATTTCACGCGAGGGATTTTCGTGGTGCGGTCGGTGGAGCTTCGAAAAGCCAGAGAGGATGTTGCCCGGATTACTTATGGCAGACTTAAACATTGATCTTGCTTGTTGCTGGCGCCCATTGACTTGCGCGGTAAAGGTGATACTCTCGTTCTGTTTTCGCGACCTTTGTCGGAGTTTTTTTCGAAAATGTTTGGTTTAAAATGTTACCTGGCCTTGTTATGAGTTAAATTTACATTACAGTTTCGTCGGTTTTTGTTAGTAGTCGTAAATGTTTGTGTTTGATGTATCTGAAATAGAAAATTGAGAAATCTGTTTTAGAAAGGTGAGGTGATGGGATTCTGATGAGTGTTTGAGAGAACCAACATCAGTGCAATATTATTAAAAAATACGAAAGTCTCGACTTGAATATATGGAATAATTGAAATACAATGGTATTTTGAAATACATTATAATAATTTCGCACTTCACTGTTTGAGCAGTTAAATTCTCTCGTAACTAGAAGCATATGTGAAATACATAAAAATTGAATTCAACAATAAGTTATTAGATGAAGTAGAGTCCTATTAATGTTACGTGTTATTGTACATGTTTTTATTTACAAATACCTTTATGGCGTATTTTTGTCTCTATGAATTTTTCCTTTTATTTATGTAAATGAGAAATAGAAAAACCCAAAGAAATTTCAGTTTATAGAGGGAGAGTTACTACGAGTACAATATATTCAATTTTATAAATTCTGTGTTGACTGAATTATACTCGTATTGTTCAACTTCGGTTTGTTGTGATAAAAAACATTGCGAGCAAAAAAACTTAATGCGTGGAATTTTGATAAGTAAACAAACGTAAAAGCTCTAACATTTCCGAACCAATTGCAATTTTATTTTCGTGCTATTGTTTACTGCGACGTTGGCAGTAGCTTCAATATTTTGCTATATTCGTGCGAGCAAATGTTCTGATTCGCGCGGAAATTTACGTGGTGCGTCTCTTCTAAAGGTTTCGTTTTATTCGCGGCTTTCATAGCACGAGGACCTGCTTAGCATGCCGGGTTGTAGAAACCTCAATATAGCACACTGGCCTGCACTTTTCTCACTGCTAACTGAAACATATCACGATCGACAGTGCTCAATTTCGTTCTAAATTCTCAATACACAAGTTTAGCTTTACCCAAACCATTACATAGCTAAAACACTTGAACTATACGTAGTGCTTTTATAAAACTCGGTGAAATAATAGTTATTTTGTGTATTTTGTTAATATTCAGAATTAATGCCACGCAATTCCAAGTCTCCTGTGTTTATATTACCACATCCAGTATTTTGGTTCATATAGCAGCATTTACGTTATTCACTACATACACTACTACTATATGGAGGTCAAATGCTGCGGAGTTTAACCTACCATGATTTTTTTGAAGAAATATAAACTATTTGTTTTCTCTGCTTATTAACACAATTCCTACTTCTCTTCCACGATCCTTCCATATGCCAATTATTCGCATCCACATTCTTTATCACACCGACTCTGCCTCATCATTTTTATCCATTCGTCACACCTACGCGCCTTATCGCCGCACCATCCAATCGAGGTCTCTTCCCTTTATTTCAACACTACACTGTTATTCAATCATTCCATTTTCCACTCTTATCTTCACCCTTTCAATTTCTTCACAGTCTTTTGGTCTCTGAAGAATTGACAGGAATCAACATAAAGGTACAGCTGCTCAATAATTTCATCCGACTTCCTAATCTAGTGAGTGTAGGTAACTGTTACATATCGTAATATCAATGCGCCTTTGACTTATTTACTGTCTTGTTTTGCAACCGTTCTGTGTGAAAGAACTGAAACAGAGCCAATCATCATTTGACACCACTACAACTATCGCCTCCATCACCTTCCACCTTTCGTTTTACGCCACCAACGGTACAGCTCCATCTCCCGTCCTCCGCCTCTCACCTCTTGCCCCTCGCCACGGACCCCTGCCACCCTCCTCGCCGCCCGCTCCCGCCCCAATGCCCCAACGTCCCTCGCCCTTCGCACCTCGCCCCCGCCGCCGCCCCCCGACCTTCACACTCTCGCTCCTCGTCCCTCGCCCTAGTCCTTCGCCCTCTCGCCCTCGCCACTCCCCTCGCCACTCGCCCTCGCCACTCGCCCTCGCCTCTCGCCTCTCGCCTCTCGCCTCTCGCCTCTCGCCTCTCGCCTCTCGCCTCTCGCCTCTCGCCTCTCGCCTCTCGCCTCTCGCCTCTCGCCTCTCGCCTCTCGCTCTCGCCTCTCGCCCTCCACGCCCACCTACCTCGCCCGCCACCCCCGCGAGATGGAAGGCCGGCTCTGGCGTGCGGGGGAGCCTTCGATCCGAAACGAATTACCACCCCAAAGTTCCCGAAGAAACAAGACGGAGGGGCCGCCCCCGCGCATCATCCGTAAAGCGAGCCGCCGCCGCACGGGCGATCTGTATGCCGGGCGGGCGATCGCCCGCGGGCGAGTCTCGCCCGCCCACCCGCCTCGCCTCGCCCCGCCCCGCGCGTCGGTCGGCGCGCCCCGTGACGTCATCAACATTTTATCTGTCCGGCCCGCGGCACCTGCGTCGCGTCGCCCGATTGGGCGAGGACGTGCTCGGAGGTGGCGAGCGATCGCCCGTACCCGGCAACGCCTCCGCCCCCGCCGCCCGCTGGAGGGGCGAACTGCTCGCCCCGGAGCAACACATCTTTGTTGCTTCTTATCAGGGTACACTCTATGCCAGTAGTGACCAAATTGCAAGGCCTCAACTCAAACCTTTAAAATGGTTGTGGGCTATATTTTCATTACTAGGGCGACCCACACATGACATCCTCATACTGTTGATCTCGGCATTTTGCTCGGCTGCTCTGAAATGGGGGGGGGGAGGAGAATGGAACCATGCGTGATATTAGGCCGTAACATGCATAACTCAGTGGAACACCACGTAATTCACCACGTAAAGAACAAAGCCATATCCGGTATTGTGACATTCAGTACACTTAGGGACTAATGACCATCGCAGTTGACGTGCCCGGAAATACGTAAATCAATCAATCAATAAACCGGGCAGTAAGTGCGACCGCACCTGGAACTTAATCATCTCGCCTTGTCATATCACTAGGAGCGAATGCGTTGGGATAACGAAAATAATCATATTTGCTCAATTTGTGTGCAAGGAAAGACACACGAGGCGCCTCATGAAAATGTACGAGTTTCAAAACGCTCTTAAGAACTGGAGTCTAGTCTACTTAAGACAGCTCGTCGTGCGCCGGGACCGATGTACAAGCTTTCTCGATATGGAAAGCTACTGATTCGTTAGAGTCGAAGAACCAAAGTAAGGAATGGAAGTCTTATAAACATAACTCAAAATATTTAAAAACTCAGGAAACGACAAGAGCTCTAGAGTTCTAGAATATTCCAAAAATTAGGACATATATCCATCATTCCAGCACCTGCTATTGATAAGAGTGAATATTGCGAATCTTAAAAAAACTTATAGACCTTTTTAATTAACTTTAGTTCATTTGCGTTCCAAAATTGAAAGCCGCCACCCCCTATCCGCATTCCTTCATCCTAATCTTTGAAATTGGTTAAACAAACTGCAAAATGTATATAATGATGTTTCTTAACCTTATAGGGAATGCTTTAAACCGAGATGTGAAGTTGTTTCCAAGTGCCTTTAATGGTTTTCGTTGATATTTTCACCCATTTATATCTATTTCTTTTTGCAAATTTACAGCATCTTTTTTGAAATTTAGGATCCCAACCAGATCTCTTCTTCATTCGTTTCTGCCGTTGCCCAAAGATCACTTATAATATCGCAAAGCATTGCATACTTTACTCAAAGAGATATATTTGTTGATTTCATAACGTTGAGGGTGAATTAGAACAATTTCTTCCTCAAAAAATCAAAGTGTGAACGATACAAACTCGTATTTCCTTTTTGTTTCTTATTATATTTTTCAATGTTTATCAGACAGAATATTTTACTTTCCTACTTTTTCTATTATAAAAGTTTTCATTAAAATTAGGAGCTCCTTTTCCATGATCAAAGAAAACAGTTCTTTTTATTTCTTATTCTACTAGAATTCTTTGTATATTCCAACCATACGCAAGCAGTACAACCAATAAATGCGAATCTTTCTAAAGAACGAAAGCTACTTGTCTCGTACCTGGACGTGCTATGCAAGTACAATTATTCTTGATGCAAAATAAAAATAATTCTTGCTTTTCACTGAAATAAATGTCAATTTCTTTCTTTAAGATTTACACCGCAAATGCAGGAAAGATCAATTCCATATTAGTGATAAATGCAATGAAGCGTTCACATTGCCCATCGAAAATTAAATCAGAAAAAGTATAGCTCACTACCTTCTGAATAAGCTGGGTGCAAGGCAACGATAAAAGAAAACAAGAGTGTTTCCCCTCGACATATATCATGTGAGAAAACCTAACTCTCTTAAGTCAAACGTTCACCCCCTCACGTGAACTCGTCCTTTGCGGTATCCCCTTATGAGGATTAATTTCTAGAACCATTAACAGCATTGCGGCGGGTTAGTGCATCATCCACACCCAGACTTGTAAAAATTCATTCCGAAGCCACAGATAGTATTTTTAATTTCCCCCGCGAAACAAATTGCTTGTTCTCTGGCGATATCAAACAAGACAGGCCATTCCGTATCTCCCCGTGCATCTACCCTTCTCGCGACCATCCCCGAAGGGACAAGGGCGAGCCCCCAAGGGATCACAATCTCCGTGATTTAACCGGGCGAGACCGAAGGGCCAGCGGCATTTTTTGGTAAAAAAAAGAGGGAAGGTAAATTAATGAATTAAGGAAATAGAAATACACTGGCCTCGTGAATGTCAAACCTACCCTTTACCGCTGCTAGGGGGAACTGACTTTTATTGCGAGATTTTAAAAAATCCGCGGGATTCACATACGCCGCTTCTCTTGTAAACGCACCGGTTGCATCCTTGATTTGCTTATCACTCCAGTGCCACTCGTGCGTTAGTGGTGCCGTATAGGAATTAAGTAAGCAGTTAAAAACGTCAAACGCACGCCCTGAATTTTAATTATAACGATAATAGGGCGGTGGCTCTTCAGTGGCGGGTTGGGCGGGCCCCCGCGCGTCATTGTGGGAGCGATCCGAGGATCAATGTACTGGCGGGCGGACAGGCCGAAGGACGCAGGGGTGGATGCGGTGGAGAGGGAGGGGAAAAGGACAGGGAAGAGGGGTTCACGGGAATACTGGAAAGGTGCGGATGTGATAGAGGATGTCCAAAGTTGGATTGGTTGATTGATTGATTGAATTAGTGTTTCGAGGAGCGTCAACTGCTGTGGTTATTAGCCCGAATGTATAGTGTATGTGTTGCTGGGGTGGCGGCGTCCTTCCTTCTTAGTCCTGTGTCGTCCGTTCTAACTTCGTTTTAAGGGGAGTATGTAGTGCCTATTCTGGTAATGTTAAATCTTCAAATTAAGGGTGCACTTTTCTTAAGAACAATGAAAGTTACATCTTTGATATTTTACATCACGTTTATCTGAAGATATTTCAATATAGTAGACATTTGTTTATTGCTTTAATGCTTTTCATTTAAAAGTGATGATTTTTTTGCCACATGTAAAGTTTTTACTAAAAAACAAATTTCTAATTTCGTTTTAGTTTTTTTTGAAAGATTATTTTACATAACAACGGGACTAATATCAAGAACACATTTAGTTGTGTACGACATTTTTTTAGAAGTGTTACCTTCCGTATTTTTTCGGATAAATGCACCAATGTCTACTGAAAATGAATGTGTGGCAAATGGCCTTCAAAGTAAACAGTGGCACCCACCAACTACTACGATAGACTTTGATGTAATCTGTGTTCTCCTCTTCCCTTATCTTCTTGAAGTTTCTCTTCTTTTTTCTTGCCTGTTTGCTAAGATCTTCCACTGCTTTATTCTTTTTTCCACTCGAAATCTAACATTTAACTCATTATTGCAAAAGTATTTTTGTGGGAATTCTGATTGGATGTTGTTGACGTTCTTATAAGAAGAAATAAAAGAAGTCATCTTCGTCAACATATCAGTTATGACTGATATGTTGACGAAGATGACTTCTTTTATTTCTTCTTAAAAGTATTTTGTAAAACATGAGCGTTGAATTCGCACGACAGGAGCATGGAAAATTTAAATACTTGAGAAATAGGCTGAGAAACACGGCCAAACGGCAACAACAGATATATTCAGCACACTTTCAAGATACAAAAATTTAAAAAAACAACATTTTTTTCAAATATTCGTCAAAATTCCACTACATACTCCCGTCAGGGAGGTGAGCTGATCTCTTATCCGCAAATGATTTCCGTTAGAGACAGTCCGTTTAGAGAGAGCTCTATTGGTTATGTCAATATTTTGGGTAATGGATGTACACTTTATAAAAGTGATAGCGATAAAAGTATTACCTTGCAATGTCTTGAAGTAACATTTAGAATCTTTGAAAACACGCGTGCATTATCTTTTAAGTACGAATGTTTTATACGAAAGAAGAGAAAATTTTTAGATCTCTTCAATATGAATGAGAAGTTGTGTGAGAATAAAATTGGCATTGTGATTTCGAAGTTTCAAAATATACAAATTACGGAAATGATGAATCCAATATCACTATTTGTAAATTAGTTTGAGAAATACTTATTGTAAAATTTGTTTAAGAATCTTACGATTAGTAGGGATCATTTTGTTATATTCGGACGGGTATTCTGTGAGAAGGTACATTAGATATACAACTAATGGATTAATATCCAAGTAAACATTTATTGATATACTGAAGTGCTTTACCTTTTACTTTTCTGTGATGGTACATACAACAGCTCAGCAGCAGAGTATACTTTGCTACAAGCGCAAACGGGATTCTGCTATTGCGCAAACGAAGCGTTGTGGTAAACAAGGAAGAGACCCACAAACCAAACTATGAGATAATGTGTAGACTAAAATTACTCACTATTACTCACGTATTGGAAGAACACCGTAATTGCACGAGTGCATAATATCCAGTATGAACTAGTGGCACACAGACACTCTTATGTAACATACGCAATGATGCAATAGTGTCACTCTAATGATGACAGGGATTCTGCAAATAAGATTGATGAATGAGCTATGGAAGCAAATCAGTGTTCTTAAAAACTTCAGATCTTAATTAGATATTAAGAAAATAGTATCGAACATTAAACTCGATACAGTTGTAACAGAAAGGGATAAAAGGTAATTTTTAATATAACTTTATTGAAATGGACCAACAATGACGGAAAGGAATGTTTATTCAAGGGGGTAGTGAGACGATGTTGAGGTGATAAAAGGAAAACGCAAGGAGAGAGTGGAGGAGGTTGTCAGTATGATTTAATAAATTAATACAAAGTAAGAAACAGGTGTGTTAACGTATAATTTCTACTCCGCATTCAAATAATGCTATTTTATGTTACAAAAACTCAACGAGTAAAATACATAAAACGTATAAAAATATACTGAAACACCTAATTTCAAAACCTGTAGTAAATGATTTAGTAATAGTGAAAGGAAACATAAAAATGTTTGAAAATTGCCAAATATTTTAAACATGTATTCAAATTATTTACTAAAACGATAGCAAACATTACAAAATAAATGGATTTAAACTGATTTTGATAACAATTTTTGTACAACCTTGCAGTGTTTCAAACATAACCTTGCAAATTTTCGTTACAATTAAATTGAGGCGAAATCATGGACGATTTGTGAAATCATGCTCAAAATGCATTTTTTTTTCAGGGAGATTTTGTAAACTAGCAAGTAAATGCTTAATTTGAATTGATAAACATTGGTCACTAAAATATTCAACATATAACAATGAGATTTAAAAAGTTAGATTGAAACAGAATTAATTGAAACATCAAATTTGCCTTTTTCGAAAACTTTTCGGGCAATTTATCTCGTATTTTTTCGTGAGGATTTTCTACACCCACCCACGGCCTCACAGGGCCTCCGTCAAACCTCCCATTCCCGGTGCCCGTCTCCCTCCTCGTCTCCCTCTCTTCGTCCTTTTGTTTACCTTTTCGTTCATTCACCTTCTCCCCTCCCCGTCTCCAATCCTCTCTTCTCTTCTCTCCATTCCTCTCACCCTATCTTACCTCCTCCATTCCCCTTCTCTCTTTCCACCGCTCTCCTCCATCCTCTCCATTTCGTCCTTCACCCTCCTCTCCCCCTTCTTCCCTTTCTTTTTCGTCCACTCCGTCCTTTCTACCGCATAACTTTTTTTTCTTCCTTCCTGTTTCCCTCTTTATCTCTGTTCATCATTCTCTTCCCCCTTGAACATCTTCATTCCTCTCTTTGTGCTCCATCGTTCTCCTACCCTCTTCTGCCTCATCTCGCCTCCCCTCCCCCCTGCCTCACACCTGCTGCCCCCGCTTCCGCCGTCGGCGCGCCGCGAGCGCGGCCGGCGAGGCGTCCCCGAATGACAGGCAATTAGCGGCTCTCGGCGGCCCGGAGCCGCCGGACCTGCCTTTGTGGCGGCGGCGGCCGAGGTCCTCGTCCACAGCACAATGCGCGCGGGAAAATTGTGCCGCGGAACCCTGCCCGGGATCCTCGCGAGGATCTGTCTGCGAGGACGGACGCCGTCAGCTGCGGCGGATGGCTCCCTCCGGACTGATTAGTCGGTGGAATTAAGGCGGTGAAGATGATTCGGGATGAAGTTGTATTTATGAAAGCGGTCACCTCTGTGCTCGAAGGTGATTGACCTGTATTCCATAACCATCTACTTTTTTTAAAGGTGTTGTTTTAGTTTTGAGAATTGTTACTTATTAAATACTTTCGTGTATATGTCCATTATTAAGGTTTTAAGGCAAGTAAGATTTAGTAAGGTCGAAGGTAATTCGAAGGATATTATGATTATATACGGCAAACTTTTGTTAAAACACCCAACCCGTGTTTTCGCACAGCATGAGAGAAAAATCACAAATTTACTTTGCTATATTGAATACATAATCTAATAGAAAATAACACTTCTTAATAATAATTGCACTTATGTATACTAAATAGGGGACCATGTTCATAGGGGACCGTATTAAAAAAAGAACAATAGGAATAGGTTTAAATTTTAAATTACTGCAGCAATGTCATTGTCAGAAATATTTTACGCTCTGAATGAAGATCTATAGATAACAATACTGCTTACTATTAGAAACTGTCGAAAATATCCCAACGTTGCCCGGGAATTTGTGTATCAAAATCATATTTTCTACAGGAAAATAAATTGATTTTATCTATATTTTCAAATGAAAGTAAACTTATTTACATCGCGGCAACTTTTCGCTCCGTTCAATCCTCCCCGACCCATTCTCTCGCGCCCCTGTTACAGCCTCTTTTTCCTCATTCCACTCCATTCTTCTTCATCAAGAGCGTGTCTGCACTATTTTCCCTCCTCGCCCCGCTCCGTTCTCCCGGCATCATCCTTCCCACCCCCACGCCCAATCTGCCCTCAGATTCATAGACCGATAGATGTGGCTCAGTGCATCAATTGGTCACTGCAGTGCCTCTGACCGGAAGGTCCTAGGTTCGAGCCCCGACGGCGGCAGGATTTTTCCTTCCTTTCTTTCCGAGCTTAGAGCTTGTCCCGGTTGGGGCAATGCAGAGCTGGTGGGAGATACCTGGTTGCGGAAACCTCGCTAGCCGATGGTAGGTTGGCGTCGGATCTCGCCATCCAGTGGGGGAAGATTACCACGACTTCACGCTGAAAAATACACACTACACTTATGGGACTAATGACCTTAATAGTTGACGCACCCGAATCACTAATAATCAATCACTCAATCATTCAGATTCATAGAGCAATAATTAGAAAACTAATATTAATTTATTTTTAAAGGTATTTGGTGAATTCTTAGGAAGGGCATGAAACTAATTCGAAAACAATTATGAATTTAGTTTTTGACTGTTCCAATTAAATATTTTTATATGAACGTTAGTTACATGTACAATCAATACTAAATTGTTTGTCGGATTCGTGGGATTTGATACGGAACGTGGAATAAACATGATAACTACTCCTAGCAAATTAGTTTACATACGTTTTGTGGTAACATGTTAATACAGCTTCAGGTTATCTAGAGGGAATTGTGTATAGATTGCTCGTAAACACCAAGAAAGTACATAGTCTACTAACGGATAGTAATTCATCTATAATGTGTGTTTAGGACGCAATCAAACTGTTACACGGTTTGCATAGTGGTTAGTTCTGCTCTTCAATAAACCGATCTATGCGATTCTCTTTTTCGCTTTTTGCTCAGCATATACATTCCACTAATGGTATAAGAGGAAAGTAAATTAGAATAAAATTTAGATAGTGACCTACAGGTTTGTGTTGCTTATTAGTTGTATTTTTTAGTAAGAATGTAAGTTTGTAAGAAATCAAAAAATTTTCTTCGTTCCTTACATTTGGTTTATTTCTAAAAGGAGTTTAAAACAAATTCTCTTGAGGTTCCTTTCAAAGGTGGCTCTAAAGTAGGGTCGAGCTTTCTCCCTTATCTAATGGTACCATTTAGTGTCATGCCTTCTCTCACATGAATACCAACATCTAAAATCATACAAAAATTCTTAATTCCCATACAAATTACGTGTTAGCAGACAGGAGACAATCTAAATGTAATAATTACTGCCTAAAAGAAGAAGAAGAATATGACGACAACCCGAGCTTCTCACCAGAAGATAAGCTTCTCCCTGAGCCACAGCGCAAGGAGCTTTCGCCTCCTACACAAGGACTCCGCCACGAACCCTTCCTCGTAGGTGGAAACGAAAGCAAAAGGAAGATCTCCGCCAAGAACCCGACGTTCGAAATCCTCAGGCTCACCCCGTCTCCGCTTGCGCCCCGCCCCCCGCCCCCTCGCCGGACAGTCGGCGCAAAGTTTCTCCGTCGGCGTTTCCGGTCCCCGCCCCCGCCCGCCCTCCGCCCCCGCCACGGCTCGACGCGGAGCCGGTCACGCCCGAGACCGCCCGGAAAACGAGGTAAACTTGTGTCCAAACGCGGCGCCCGCGCCGCAAGCCGCGAAACAGCCGCTAAACTCAGGCCAGAGGCGGCGAGGCGGGCGGGGGGAGGGGGAGGGGGTTCAGACGAGGCGTCGGTGGCGCGGGAGACGCGGAAGGCAATGGCGATGGAGACGGGAGAGGGAATGGCGGTGAGGGTGGGAGTGCTGGGGAGCGAAATGTAGGGGAGGAGACTGGGTGTGTAGGTAGAGAGTGTAGGAAGATAGGAGTGTAGGAGGATGGGAGTGTAGAGGGATGGGAGTGTAGGAGGATGGGAGTGTGGGAGGATGGGAGTGTAGGAGGATGGGAGTGTAGGAGGATGGGAGTGTAGGAGGATGGGAGTGTAGGAGGATGGGAGTGTAGGAGGATGGGAGTGTAGGAGGATGGGTGTGTAGGAGGATGGGAGTGTAGGGGAGCGGGAGTATAGAGGGGGCGGGAGAGTGCGGGCGGGAGGTGTAGCTGGATGGGGTGGGCGGCAGGGTGGGACCTGGAGGCGGACGCCGAACGCGACGGCGAGGGGGCGCGAGTTCAAGAGGGGACAGCCCGGGTTTGGGAGGCGGGGGTGGGGTGTCGGGAAGTGGGAGGGTGAAGGCGATCCGCCACTGGCTTCTGATGAGGTCATGTTTGCTTTGGAGGACGTGGTTGAAGAGTTAGTGCGGTTGCTGTGCTTTCGATGCCGTTGTCGTGGCCGCTGTCTGCAGGATACTTGATCAACGCCTTGACCGTTCTACGTGATTTTTATGTCTCTCTAGTAATATTTTTGACAAACAGTTCAATTTCTATTAATTGCACTTGATCAGAATAGTATTTTCGAAATGAGGAAAGGAAATAATTTTTACAAATATTATGTTCATCAGGCCTTCGTATCGAATCACTGCATTTCATTCTTTATTATTCTATTAAAGTTCGACTTCCAATCACATTATTCCGCATTACATCAGTTATCACTGCCACATCAGATCTGGAATTATGCGTGAAATTATACGACAAGCCCAAGCTCAGAGAATAATAATAAAAAAGTAAAAATAATAGTGGAATGTTTATCATAGAAAACAAAAAATCCCAAATACTAATAATAAAACAAATAAATATAAAGGAATAAAGCATTAATTGATCTTCTTGGCATTTTGATAAACTATAATAAGAACTTTTAATCCTAACACTAATAAATATATTTTCTCTAATGGGACTCTCGAGCTGGCTACATTTAGTTGTCCGTGTGTAATGCACTGCCTGTCAAGTTTTAAGTGCAACTACTTTTGAAGTTTGGCCTTTTTATTTATTTATTGTCATTCCAAATAAAGCTTTTAATTGGAACTATGAACTATTAAACTGAAAGGGCAAATCAATAGATATATTGGGAAATCTTGGCATTAAAATAAATTGCTGTTTTCATAATGCGTTAGCATTTCTCATTTTTTTAGTTCCTTCAGTATATTATTTTTTAGTTTAGGGACTCCTACCTTTAACTGTAGGTTGTGAAATGGTATCCTAGGTGCTTCAAAGAGAATTAAAATATTCAAAAGAAGAACATGGCTTGGACACGATAAAGAGTAATACTAATTGAGAAATATGTTCCAATTTCACCAGAAAAAAACACGATCTTTTAATTTACAGGAAACATCCCCTCATTTGTTTCAACCAAAATTGCTCGTTCACATAGCCGATTACAAGTTTAATAATTTACTTCAACATTAAAAAATTTTTCAATATATCTAAGTTTCCACAATTGTACAAAAAAAATGAGCCTTCACCATCAACTTCGCATTTTCCTTCACTAATATTTTATAAATCATCAGAAAATTTACCTGCTTCTAATTGATTACAAATATGTACTTTCATATTTTGTGTTAATATCTACGTTTTGACATCTGTAGAGGTAAGATTTATTTACTCGAGTATATTTCTGGTTGGAAATAATAGCTGATGCTTCTACTGTAACACGAAAGTCTCAGTTTAGAATAACCCAATCGGGAAAGCAGTTTTATGTAGACTTTATATACTTCTATTGTAGCGGTTTTGTAGCAACATGCTAAATATTTAACTAATGCTGTTCTTTGGAAGATCTGTTTGCAAAAAATCATTTCTATAAATTGGGAATAGCAATATAAATAATAAATAGATAGCATAATTAGTGCCAAACAAATTTAAAACACACGCAAATTATTAAAATGTAAAAATTTAAAAACACATTTTTAAGAAAAATCTTACACATCATTTACTCGCTGAGCAATTAAATATGAAGTGGCAATTCCAGTTTTCAATACGTATGTTAACAATTACGGTTGAAGCAATATGATCTATTCATAATTTTCCTCTCATAAACTAATGTTAGGTATACTTACGTTAACATTTAATGTAAATTACTTCATGTTACCATTTCATGTTCTGAAGTGCAGTTTAGCGTTTTCAAGTAGAATGCTTTTGCACGGATGAATATATATAATGTGTAAACATGAAACAAAAATCTGCGGGTGAATGTTCAATTGTCTTACCAGAAGAGAAAGTTTGACCGTGTAATTTCGAAATTAGCAATTATTATTAAACACTAATTATAAGCTAATCATTTAGAAAAATACAAACTACAGTTCCAAAAGCATGTTTCTCCTAAATAAAGATCGGAGAAGATTCAAGGGTAACCAATATATACACGTATCGTAAGGACGATTCATAGGTGTATTAAATCATAAACGGAGAAGAAACGCTCGTAATCAAATTTCTCGGTAGTGATTGGCGCGCCATATTTTGAATGAGAGTTGTACCCATTAGTCGCTTTATTTTATTATCAATATTATTAAATTGGTTTTAAATAATTTTTACCAGATTTAAAGATCACGCGAGGACTGGTAAACTGTCAAAAGCTGGGAGTTTAATGAATACAAATATTCATATTGATGTAGATTTCGATTTCATTATTAATTCTGCAATTAAGTGTTGTGACTTGGTGGCAGAATGTAGTGTACATCTTTTGATTAATGAATTACTGTACAAGACTGTACTGACACTTTTAGTGTTAAAATCGAAATGGTGACGCAAACACAACACGATGTGCGCTGAAGGTGCCAAGCGCTCTCAATCCGGCGGTCCGGTCTCGTCCATCGGTGCCCCTTGACGCCGTCCGCTGTGGTAAAAGGGCTGCGGTGGTGTTTGCCGAGTCGCCCGAAGGCGCTCGCAATGAAGCGACCGCCGCTGATCCAATTAGCCGCGTCGCCCGCGACATGGCCTGGCACTGATCACTCCCAGCGGCCGCGATCCCTTCTCAAACACAGTACAGCTAGAGAATTTTGAACCCGGGGCAATGCTGAAGGGTACTTCCCCCCTCCCCGAAAAAAAAAGTGAAAATTGTGCGACGAAACTGTGAGTTATATTTCAACAAATTACAAAAATTATAACAATTGTCAGAACAAATTTTCGGAAATATATTTTAAATAATAGTTTTAAGTAATAGTAGTTTATGTTATTATTTATTTATTTATTTATTTATTTTACGTAAAAAAATTATAAACTGCTATTAGTTCATTGTTAATTTGTATTTTAATCTCTATTGCACGAGTACATGTTTTGAAAACGAGCGACGTTAGGAGCGAGTTTTCAGATTTGTACGAATACAATAAAGCAATATTATAAAAGAGTTACATACGCTATTTTTGTATATCAGTATCAATATTTTTGCATATCACTATAAATTTATAAGAAAATTTAACTTAATTTTGCGAAACAACTTTCTTGTGACGACTCGGATATTTGATATCTGTGAAAGTAAATTATGGTCGGCTGTTCTGTTTACCTCTACCTCCCCCGATTCGCTTGCTGCGATTGGCTGAATGTGCGATGGCGCAATGAACGTGGAGTAAAATGTTTTACATCATCATTTGTGCCGTAAAAAACTCAATTATGAACGATCTCTTGCAACCGAACAGTTTATAATGCTGAAATATGAAAAAGTATTTAGTGATCAAATAACACAATTTTTACGGTGAGATTTAAACACTTCACATTTTTTGTTGTGTTGAGTGGTTAATAAATACATGGAATAATAAATAAGAATTTCAGTAGAAATTTACCATGTAAGTAATGATATAAGTAACTAATTAAGGTAAAAATAATTGAAAATGTTATGAAATATCAGACAAGTGTACCGCGACTTATAAAATAACGATAACGATTTTCTCGAGTTCTAATTTGTTTTTCAATTTTTTTTTTTTTTTTTTTACTATTTTTTCCATTAGTCCCATCACCGGGCCGCCTGACTTGTGGGGAACCCTGCCCAAATCTAGCGCCGACACTGCTCATGCACCAGATTTTCTTGACCGAGGATCTTATGAATTTAATGGAATTTTGTACCTTAATTACTGGCAATCAAACTATTCACATTAGGGAATGATTGATTTTCTTTGAATGAATCACAATTCACAATAGGGATTTTTAAAATGCTCACTATGAACATTATTATAATTTCCCCTCAGAGCTACATTTTTTAGTGCTGAAGAGCTACACCCCTAAAACATTCCGTTTCTTCATACCAATCCAGAAGAAGAAATATATTACTCTCCTACCACTGCGATTTGTTACAAAAGTATTTTGATAGCAGTTAATGTAGGAGTATAATGAGTGGGTGTAAAACAATATTTTAATTCATTTCGAAATCGAAATACTTTGAAACAATACTCAAAGAAATAAAATGCAGTACTAATTGAAAGCACACACGACTGCCTTCGGCATTAGACAGAAGGCACATTTTCACAGTGACAGTTCAGTGTTCTCGGATTTACTGTCTACTGTTTTAACAAATGAAGCACACGTGGTAAATGAGACATGACACAGCTTTCCTTCAAACTATGTTACGCGTTGTTCCCGGGTGTTTACAGTCTGTGTCCTGTCGATTATCCAACTACTAGTTGTCGTCGTGTTAACTGCGCTTGAAACGCATCATTTCAGTTATATCATATTAGTCACGTGTTTGGTTTCGGAACGTGTTTCAGGTTGCAAGTGTCCTGCTCGTTTCTTTCTACAACACAAGCTGAGAACTCTATATTTTTCGTCTTGAATCTGTTTAATGCAAACTTATTAAAAAGATACAGAATTACCTGGGAGATAATTCCATATGTTTTTGTTTGTTAAATATATTACATACAATTTCGTAACATTTAAAACTTCAGGAAAACAAAAAAAAAGGAAGCGTTTTTCAAAGTAAGTACTAAGATGTTCCAGGAAGGGTCCCGACACTGTTTACCACCGAGGAGAACATCGAAAGAAGGAACAACCTGTTCCGTTGTTAATGAGATCGGGCACAAGAAGAATGTCTGGGCCAACTTGTAACGCGAGGGGAAACCGTGAAACAAAGTTGGCAAGGAGGCTCTTGCTGGGTGGGCTTATCGTTAGTGGGACGTGCAGCGCTCGCGGTGGCTGCGCCTGCAAGCTAGCAGGATCCCCTCCCTCGAGGATTATCTGCGGAAGTGTGGTAATTCGAAGCTTCCCTTAGAGCGCGCGCTTTGCCTTACTAAACGACACTGCAACGGAAGCAAGGAGTTTGTAGGCACGGAAGTTGAAGTTCGTGGCTTGATACAAATATCAGGACACTATTGCGCATTGTTGTGTTTTCTATGCAGACATTTTGAGTCTAGATGATAAAATTATAAGCAATTACAATATGAGTTACCGGCAAAGGTGGCTCAGGGCATCAACTAATGTCACTGCATCTTAATGGCTGTCCCGGGAGACGCCATGTGCAAGGCACAGGTACCAACCTTTCTGTCACTTGCGACCTTTTTCACTTGACCTTGTCACTTTTCAATTCTGCGACCTTCCTCAGGGCGAAATGTGCGACAAATGTTGGATTTTTCGCCCTGAGGAATGTCACAGGGTGGCGGCCGGAATGTTGCCACCTGTGCCTAGGGCGTAGCGACTCCCGGACAGTCAAGCGGCCACTGACTCCGGCTGCAGAAACCTACGCTCTCTAGTGTAACTGCAGTGCCCCTGACCGGGAGATCCTAGCGTTCAAGTCCCGATGGGGGCAGGATTTTCGACACTACCTCTGAAATTAGGTAAAATTCAGCCGCTGCCTGGAGGAGAATTGTAGCGGCCTGCTGCTCTGGTAGGTAGTTTTCCGTGGAGTTTCCAATCAGGACTAGGCAAATGCTGGAGCAGTACCCTAATAAACGTGTCATGAACCGAGCGCGATATTTCCTTCCTCTTGTTTGTCCTTTAATCACCCCCTTACTTACACACACACTCACATGCACTAGACTACACTCGTAGTATATACCACTACACTACACTATTATTGTCGGGAGCTTAGAGCTTATCCTGGCTGGGGCTGCGCCACGCTGTTGGGATACACCTGGTTGAGGAAAGTCCCCGTAAGCCGGTGGACGATGATCACCGCCACCGCCTACGATACACATACACTACACTTACGGGACCAATTACCTTACCGCGACGCACCCAGAATCACCAATCAATCAAATAACACAAAGTGAGTTATTACTCTAAAGCACCTTAATGTATTAATGCCTTAATACAACTCTCACTTTTTATGCTCTTACATTTTCATGAATTTCAATGATAAAGTTTATTAGCATTTATTAATTAATCCTCACTAAATAAGTATTTCGAATTTGTAAAGAATGCGATTGCAAACTCGGAATCGACCCTAATGTCATTATTGTAACTCTACCAAGGGAGAAGGTTACTACGTGAGTGCTCTTGAAGAATTTATATTAATAAATCGTTCATAGTGCAGTTTACCTATCGATTGTTAAATATATAAGTCATCAAATATTAAAACATTAGTATTGCAAGTTTTTTCCTTTTTCCTTCAACCCCCAAAACTAATTATTCTTCCCCTCAGGTCTCAATTATCGTAGTAACAACGCCTCTCTTCAAAGTATGAACACATTTTACTACATGTTCATTATTTTACATCAAATACGTTGCCAGATGATTTTAAGCAATTAAAATGGATTGACCGGTTCAATGTTAAAAAAATCTTTGCTTCTGAATAACTGTTGCACAGAGTATCAGAAACAAAAATATTATTTATTTTAATAATGATATTGTGCTTTAGTTTTGTTTAATTTTATACCTCTCAAATACTGAATATGTCTGAAACAAGTATTGCAGTTATCGAATGGATCCACGATACTCATTTCAGTCCTCTCTTGATTCATTGAACAAAAATTGAGAGGGTTCGTCACTTCGCTTGTAGACGGTTTTTGTAAATATAGCTGTACTTCCTGTCGTTCTCACACTAAGATACTTTTTACCGTTTTAGACATAAATAAATGATATATTATTGCTGCATTGAGAAAGGGAATTTCTGCCTCTGTTCCTTGAAATAAAAACTATTTCGATAGTTTTGCCAATGGCTCTTTGTTTCAAAGAGCTCTCGAGCTCCGTGCATGAACGGCCCAAGTCACAGGTTGAGGGAACGAGCGCTAAAGCTGGAGGCTCAACGCGGCGCGGCTTTGAGCGCCCCGGTGCGGGTGGAGGACAACGGGGTGGAAGCGGGCGGGATTTCGCAGGGCGGCGCACGTTGTTAATGAGGTGTCTGAAAAGTTGCCACGCAACACGGGCCCCGCAGTTAAGTTCTTTGCGCGTGCGATTACAGCGCGCACCCTCTCACCCTTCTCCCCAAACCTTCTTTCGCCCGCTCATCGTCTGCCAGCTCACTCGCTCTTCGTCCGCCCGCCCTTCGTCCGCCAGCCCTTCGTCCGCCCGCCCTTCGTCCGCCAGCCCTTCGTCCGCCCGCCCTTCGTCCGCCAGCCCTTCGTCCTCCGCCCTGTGTCCGCCAGCCCTTCGTCCGTCAGCCCTTCGTCCGCCATCTCTTCGTCCGCCAGCCCTTCGTCCGCCAGCCCTTCGTCCATCCGCCCTTCGTCCGCCAGCCCTTCGTCCGCCCGCCCTTTCGTCCGCCAGCCCTTCGTTCGCTCTTCGTCCGCCCGCCCTTCGTCCGCCCGCCCTTCGTCCGCCCGCCCTTCGTCCGCCCGCCCTTCGTCCGCCCGCCCTTCGTCCGCCCGCCCTTCGTCCGCCCGCCCTTCGTCCGCCAGCCCTTCGTCCGCCAGCCCTTCGTCCGCTCTTCATCCGCCCGCCCTTCGTCCGCCCGCCCTTCGTCCGTCCGCCCTTCGTTTGTCCGCCCTTCGTCCGCCAGTCCTTCGTTCGCCCGCCCTTCGCCAGCCCTTCGTCCGCAAGTCCTTCGTCCGCTCTTCATCCGCCCGCCCTTCGTCCGTCCGCCCTTCGTCCGCCAGCCCTTCGTCCGCCTGCTCTTCGTCCGTCCGCTCTTCTTCTGCCCGCCCCTTCATTCACCCGTTCTTCGTCCGCCGGCCCTTCGTCTGCCCTTTCTTCGTCCAACCGCCCTTCGTCCGGCTGCCCCTCTTTCGTCCTACCCCTGTCCGTCTGTGCGGGGAAAGGAAGACGTGCCATGCGGCCGATGCCACGCCGGCGCTCCCGCTGCCCAAAGTTAGCTCCGCCCGGGGATTTAAGTTATTGTGACGGCGGCATGTGGCTGGATACGCTTTCCCCGTCGTGTAAATGCGTGCTCCGGAATATGTTCGTCACTTTAGAGCCCACGCTCATCACGTTTTCGCTCCCTTGATCATTAGACGCCCTGGATCTCGCTCATTAGACGCCCGTGGCAGAATGAAAGCTATACGAGAAATTCCTGTGACCACATAACAATAAAACAGTGTGCACAGACGTTTTGTATTTCTTTTGATTTCATTGAGGGGATTTCATTAATTGAAGGCTACGTAGACATACTTCAGATATTCTCATTATTGAATTCACTTTCAATAAACTATTTCTTATGAATTATTTCTGCGTGATAGAATAAATTATCTTGCAGAAGATATAATGTAGATGAGGTGATCTTGTAATAAGTCTTTTATTCATCCGATGCGCAGTCACTAAGCTGGTGAAGCAGAGATGTGACACCATGCTATATTTATCCTACTGTCGTACAAGTATATGTAGAGTGGCCTGGTCGAAAAACCATGGAGCCTGTTCGCAACCCCTTGCACCTCGCTCTTCCTATCTTGAATGTTGCTTCTCTGGCTCTTTGCTCCCTCCAACCGCAGATAGACATTCCTTGCTGAGAAATTGATCGTCCTGTGTCATCATGTTGGTCATTATTTAGACGTACACGCTTAACCTAACCTGGCCTCAGCAACCGTAGCCTCAGCAACCTGGCCTCAGCAACTGTAACCTGAAATGTAAATCTTTCTCGATGTGTAGGATCCTCAAAAATTGCAACTATAGAATTCCTTCACTCTCAACTAATCGCACAGAATTGAGCCATTTTTTATTTTTTATTGGGAAGGGACTCTTTGCTCAACACGTTCTCTTGTTTCGGAGATCCTCCCTGTTCTTTCTCGAAGCTCTGCAATATATTCGTTAGCGACTTCTACGCTTGAAAAAAATTAAAAGCGGAACTCAATATTCATACTTATTCTGCTCGTATATTAAGTACTCAAAAAGTACTTTCAGGTTATTTTGAGAGACCTTTCAAATTGTATTATTTCATTTTTATTCAAAAAAATCTGGTAATTTTTTATGGCGATTGAATATGTGATTAATTTCGGCAGTTCTTTAGTCCTTTGGAGATATAATTGAATTTACAATACTTTTTGAATATTTTGCTCTTAATGGTTATTCCGATAGACTTAACAAACTTAATTAGTTATTGGGTTACATTTAAATAAATTATATGGCTTTGTCATTCTTCGGGTTTGCACATTCGGCAGTTATATAATATATATATATAACAGCGGTAATTTTTTTTGTTAATTTTTCCTACTTCGAAGGCCGTTCAGCTACAGAATTAGTCGGGCATTATTTTAAGTTTTGTAAGGAGTCGGGACACAAATCCACTATTAAAGTGCGTGAATATGGCTCATTTTTCAACATATTTGTTTCTGTTGGGTGATTTGTTTATTAATACTTTTTAAAAATTACTTCAACGTTTCGCAATGATAATGTTTAAAAATATCTTTTGGAAAGTTTGCCATCGGTATGATATCCATGTTGGTTTTAAATTGAATTTGATGCATTATTTCATAGAATATGAACTCATTGTAATGTACTGAAATGCCCTCTCTTAACGATTTTGGTAAACGTTAACTTCATATTTTGAGTGATGGGTAGTAATTCATAAACGAATTTAGATGTAAACAACCGGAGACATTTCAACTGAGTGGAAACCGCAAGTAATACGTTGCACATTGTTCTGTCTGGTCAGTAAGACCTTCCACGAATCTTCTGGAAACTTTCCTCACTCCCCCCTTGTTCTAATACTTGGTCACGTGACAGCCGCTTAGATGCTCAGCGCTGAAATATGAAGTACTGTAAGTGGGGGATTTATCCCCCAGCAGCTCCCAACAGCTCCAATAAAACAACGGCGAAGGTCAGGAGAGGCCCCGTTCATGGCGAGGGTCGCGCCGCATAACTCGTACTTCCTGCGGACGGCTCCTTCATCTCGCCCTCTCGCAGCGCGGGGCGGCCAGTGGGGAAGTATGGGGGTGCGTCCTCCCTCAAAAATCAATCCCGGAGAAAGTTGCGTTACCTTTCAATCCATAATACTAATTTACAATGTGAGAAGAAATAAATACACATTTGTGCAGCTTCCAACCATGGGAGAGGTGACTTTGGTTGCTTTAGATGCCAAGGAACTCGAGGAATATTCAAAACAATAAAACAATTTCGCTTTTGATAGAACTGTGCAAACATTTGATTGTGTTATTTCGCTTTTCCTTTTACACAGATGATGTTACGCGATTGTAAGGATCCAAGGAAGAAGCCGTTCGTCATTAAATATTTGCACTTTACGTGTTGTGTTTTGAAACATCAATTTTTTTAAAGTTCTTGGTATGTAACGAACTGTTATACTGTGTATCCGTATATCCTTTACAACGTTATTACAGTATTCATGGCTACTGTATTTTTAAGGTATTTAATTTGTTAAAGTGTTATACGAGGGTTTTTATTTGCTGTTCTTGAGCAGTTTATGTTAATTTTTGGGCAACTATTTTGTGTAGTTTCATACAGCAGCATTTCTTCTGCTGCAAGTCACTAGTTTATTCTAATTCGACTCATTTAGTTTGAGCGTACTACCAGCTCTCATTTTGATGACGAACATATCTTCATTAACCAGCATAAACGAATGTTTGAATGGGAAGCTTTGTAAACTCTCAGTTGGCTATCCCGACTCTTGAGTAGGGATAGTGCATGTGAAAGAGTGAGAGAGTGGGGTCTGAGCAACGTATTACCAGTAGGTTTCCATTGGGCAGAGTTTCTCGTGCGTAGTTGTACTCGGCACACCTACGCGTGATAGCGGGACAAAGAGTGTGGGAGAAAGGACGAGCCGAGACAGGCGGGTGGGGCAAATGAGATCCGACATTATGGGCCGAATCGGGCAAGGCGGTTGGGATGGGACAGGACAAGGCAGACGAGGCAGGACTAAGCAGGACTAGGCAGACGAGGCAGGACAAGGCAGACGAGGCAGGACAAGGCGGACGAGGCAGGACAAGGCGGACGAGGCACGACAGGCGGACGAAGCACGACTAGGCGGACGAGGCACGACTAGGCGGACGAGGCAGGACTAGGCGGGCGAGGCAGGACTAGGCGGACGAGGCAGGACTAGGCGGACGAGGCAGGACTAGGCGGACAAGGCAGAACTAGGCGGACGAGGCAGGACTCAGCGGACGAGAAGAGACTTGTAAATCAAGAGAAAAGAACATGCAAGCCTCATTTTGAAGGCAACGGAAGTAAACAGGTAAGGTCAAACCCCTACGTTAATCGTTGATCGAAGTATCGGAGGGAGTGCTTTCTTCCTGGCTGAAAGTCGCCTTGCGTCCGTGCCGGGCGTCGCGGCGCTGTGCCAGCGAGCGAGCGGAGACGTCGGGGCGTTGCGCGTTCTCCGAGTCGGCGCCGCCGCGCCGCGGCGCCTCGATATCTCAACATTACTTCACTATTTCCTTTGTGGCGCCTCCCCTCCTGCGCCAGAAATCCCTTCGCCGCAGAGACAACACAGTGCCGCCTTCGCGTCGCGTCGGTTGGAATAGATTCGGCTTTTGATTTATTCGAGTTCCCCCGACGCCGCGGGTAAATCGCCCCCGCCCCGCCCCGCCCCGCCCCGCCCCGCCCCGCCCCGCCCCGCTCCGCTCCGCCCCGCTCCGCCCCGTCCCGCCCCGCTTCTCCCGTGAAGGCGCCTTTCGCCCGCGCTCGACACTGCCTCCCCAGTCGCGGCCTTCTGTTTGTTCCCTGGCTTTCTAAACTGTTTGGGTCAGCTTTCCCTATCTTGTTTTTGACGAGATGTACTGAGTGAAGTACGTCTGGTTTTTCGTTCCTAGAAAAAATACATCTATTTTTGCTGATCCAGCAGTCGGTTTGTTTTGTTGTATCCTAGCTTGCTAACCGGTCTACTCAGCCTTTCTTATTCTGTTCCGTAAGAATATTAGTTTGGTGAAGTATATCTCGTGTTCCGTTCCTGGGTAAAATCTATCTATTGCTGCTACTTCAACACTCGTTTTTTTGTTTCTATCATAGCTTGCTAACCGTTCGAGACAGTTTCCTATTTTATTCCTCGATGTAGAGTACTGAGGGTGAATATTTCTATCGTTTTCTTCCAAAATTACACTTCCAGGTAAAAATCCATGTGATTAATGTTCGCCACTTCACTTTTTCAACTGCAGCCTTCTGTGTTTTGCCTCACCTTACCAACCGTACGAACCACATTATTCTTTCCGTTTTCTATTCATAAAGTATTGACGAAAAATAATTTTATCGTTTCCTTCCCAGGTATAATGTGTTTCTGAGATTAGCTGTTCCAACTATTGAACGGCCTGGTGTGCTATAATGTTCATTCTCCACCTTACTAACCGTTCGAATAACCATTTCTTATTGTTATGTTTTTCTTCCCATAGAGTACTAACGTCGAATATGTCAATCGATTCGTTCCAGTATTAGACTCCTAGATAAAATAGATCTTGCTGGATTTAGTTGCCCCAATAATCACTTTCGAACTTCTTGTTTCTTTTCTTTTTAGTTTGCATTTTTCTACTCTGTTTCTCACTTTGGGTAGAGTATGTCTGCTACATTAACGATACTGTTAAATTTCTAGATTTATTTTTGGTCCATTCATATCCTCATATTCTATCATTTTATCTGAATTATCTCTCACTAGTACTCATGTTTCGTATCATTCTACCGTTTTCTTTACGCCTTATCTCTTTACTTCTCTGATTCTCTTTCGTCTTGGATGCCGAGAAGGGGAAGGCGGAAAAGGGGCGTGGCAATAGCTTATGCGGTGGGTTCGCGGGGCCTCGAGAGACTTTCGCCTCCCCATCTTGAGGCCGTCTTCGCGTTATTCGGCGCATATGCCCAGCCGCATCGCAAACGCCCTGGGAATCCCCCTCCAACCACGAGGGAGGAAATCTCGAGAAGCGGCAAATGACGATCGGATTACTGTCGTTAGCAATATTCCCGCTAATTTAGTTGGGCGTGAGCGTACATCAAGAGGTCTGCAACGAGAGTTTGACTTGCCAAAAGAAATATCTTTTGCTTTTCCGAAATAAATTGCGTTTCTTCAAAATCGAAAATCAATACATGGGCCACGACTCATCCTCGTATGGCAATGGCGCCTATTGTTTTCTGTCAATAACCATATGTGGTATTGACGTAGTATGATGGCGACGCAGTTGCTATGCGTGTGAGAACATGCCAAATTCATGGAATCGTTTCGTGCGATTTGCTGAATGCATAATACTATGAATGAGTGCATTTATAACGTGTGAAATCTTCCATGTGATTTATTCAGTTATTCCATGTATCTTCGACTGTGACAATTGTCGATAATGTCAGGAAATGACGGGTGTTTTGCCCAATTGCTTCATGCCCCATAGATTCGGAACAGGTTTTAATCTATTCGAACACTTCGAAACGGAATTGATCGTTTGCTCAGTGAAGTTACTAAAAGATAAGTCGAAATTTGTCATATTCTTAGGCCCAGCAGCTCGCCGCCATTATTTAAAAAAAGCAATTGGCCGGAACTAAAATATATCGAACAGTATCGAGCAGTTAACACAGGAAAGGTAGTAATGATTGGCATTTTCACAAATAGATGAGTAAAAATACACAATCAGAGTCCTAACACAAATATTGACATTTGAGGGTAAACTACAATTTATCTGTAAACAGCTTTCACATATGGACAAAACCTCATATGGATGTGAGAAGAAACAAAAAACATGGATTTTTATATGATGGTCGATATAGCAAACTGCCCTGCTCCATGCTTTGAATTAAATACATTTCTAGGAAATATGATTTAATGGTGACCATGGTATATGGGTACTTTCATGATAAACATACAAACCGGAAACCTATTTAAAAACGTTTAATAGGTAAAAATATAGCCTACGTTACGTGTTCGATAAATGGATACGCTCCCATTGAGCCTTGAACGGTATTAAATCACAGTCGACCTGAATACTCATATCAGAACATGCCCGATTAAAGCGATAAGCCAGCACGTGACCAATCGGGCAGGGGTGACGACGTGATGCAATGGGGAAGGCTCCGGGGCCGCGAGGGCAGGGGGTTGGCGAGAGGCGAGGGAAGCGAGGCGGTGAGGACGGTGATTGAGGCGGCGGGGATGCAGGAGGGGACTGCTTGAGTCGAGATGCTGACCGACTGTATTACACAGTCAGCATTGCCTCTGTCATAGCAACGATTCTGATCTGGAGGTGCTGATGTCCGAGTCCCGTCGGTGGCAGATCAATAGCTGGGTCGAATTCCGCCGTTGTCTACAGGAGGATTCTAGGGCCGGCTGCTCTGGTCGGTAGCTTTCTGTAGTTTCTCAACAATACCAGGCGAATGCCGGAGCAGTATCCTAACAAACGAGCCACAGACCTCCGAGATTTCTGTTTCCTCTTCGTTTTCCCTATCCTCATCGCTCACACACTTTCACACTTACAGACACTAACTACCGCATATCTCGGGAGACCAGTAGGCAGCTTAGAGCAGGGCGGCGAGGGCGGCGAGGGCGGCGAGGGCGGCGAGGGCGGCGAGGGCGGCGAGGGCGGCGAGGGCGGCGAGGGCGGCGAGGGCGGCGAGGGCGGCGAGGGCGGCGAGGGCGGCGAGGGCGGCGAGGGCGGCGAGGGCGGCGAGGGCGGCGAGGGCGGCGAGGGCGGCGAGGGCGGCGAGGGCGGCGAGGGTGGGAGGGCGGGGCGGTGGCGGGACAGTCGGTCCGAGCAGCGCGAGCTGGGCGCGCGCCGGGGCAATGGGCTGGAAAATATGGGGCTATTTAGAGCGCGCGGTCGATAGCAGACGCGCTGTCCTGTTCGGAGTGCGCCCCTCCCTCGCGTTTCGCGTCTGGAACTGACACAGTCGCCATGCGCACCTGCAACCCCTTCCACACTCTCACTTCCCACACTGTTAGCTTCATTGCCATCGTCTTCACCCTCACCATCACCACCACTTTCATATTCAACACTACCACCAGCGTCTCCACTACCACAGTTACCACTATCACCACCATTTTCATCACTACCACCACCACCACCACCAACATTACTTTCATCACCAGAAAAATCACAGTCACCACCTTGAGCGTAATCAGTTTGGTTCTCTTGCAGCACATTCAGCATTTTCAAGTACACTTTCCTATCTAATAGCTATTACCCACAATTGTTCGTATCACTTTTCTACCAACACTTTTCATTCCATCACTTTCACGACAAAATTTTTTATCACGGTCATCTCTGTTATCTTCATACACACCTACCAACATCTCTTCTCTCTCTCTCTCTCTCTCTCTGATTACCAATTACTTTTCGCAGAAACTTAAATTTTTCTCTTGAGTCATAAACTAACTTCTATAGCGCTCTCTTCACTATTGTGCCCGTTCTTACTTGTTGCCGAAGTCGAAATTTTCTTCTGTGTACACCTTTACTCCGCTTTTGTCATCGCCACTTCCAAAGATAATTTCATCACTGTCGCTCTTCTACTTAATAACTATATAAATTGGTTGGTTATTTTCAGTTTGTTAAACCACATTTGTCACCATAACATCATCATGGCCATGGTCCGATTGTCATCTCTGTCTCTAACAGTTCTACAATCCTATCACCCATGCTACACCATTTCCACACACAATGAAACCATCCTTGCAAATGATTCCTGTCAATTTTTCTCGCTGGTCACAATAGGTCCCCCTGATTACTACATCGCTGAATTATTTATTCCTGTCATCATCATGCGACTGTCTCATTTATTTTATACGCGCACCGGCGTTGGCATATTGAAGGCTTTTATGAAAATTGAATAATTCGTGCGTATTTGTGAATTAGCTCATTTCCGGATTAAGAGCTCCCCAGTGTTTGGGGCGAAGTGGCGCGGTGGGAGTTCGGTGGTGGAAGCGTACATCACTGGATGGCGGATCCTGTTCGGGATTTCTGGGCTTGAATTCACGATGCACCGACTGCTGCCGCGGTGATCACTAGAGACCGGATTTTTATCTAATTACATGTTTTTGTCTTTCAACTTTCCGCTCTAAAAATTAATTTCTTGGCAAATCGTCGAAATTATTACACAATATTACATATTTTACATATTTTACTATTTTCACAAACTATTTTTAATCTATCAATTTTCCTCAATTTTATTACATAGTTTTTATGAAAAGAAGTACTTTTTAAAAAATCTGATTTTTTCCCACATAGTTACTGAGTGCTGTGGACTTGAGGTGCGCTACATTAAGTTCGCCGCGTCTGCTTCAGTTATCTCAGTGACGGGAAATGCGCGACTGAGATCATTTCCTCCTTTAGGTGTGAAAAGTATTACATACTTCGCGCTTCATGACCTTTAACCGTAATTTCCGAGAAATTCTGGCGATCGCCAGTGTAATAATTTGAGTCTTGCACGCAGCAGTAATTGTATGCTTATCGTAGATATCTCCAGTTTTTACGACGGCATCTATTGCGTCTAGTTTGCCTACTAAACTACAGTTCGGGATAGCAATAAATGAAGCTTTTATTACTGACGGAAAAGTTGTAAAGTGCAAAAAGTGCATCAATTTGTGCTCTTCAAATGATTTTTCAAACGTTTGTATAATCTTAAACATTTGTTTAGAAAGTTTTTCATAAATGTCATTTTGAATTAGGTTAATGTGTTTTGTAATTTGTGTATTTTAATATTACATGTCATTTCCGATTTCACATATTTCTTACATATTCTTACTATTTTCGTTACATATTTATATACATATTTTGACTTTCACAGCACATATTTTTCCGGTCTCTAGTGATCACAATGGAATTAAAATTTCCTTTTAATTGGCAGCAGCTGTGGAAAAGAAATTGACTAGTATAGATTTAATATAAAATAATATTCATTGTGAAATAAATTGAAGGAGTATTATCCGTTAAACTTTCCAGTATATGATTTTGTTTTGTTGTAAACTAACATGGAGATACAAAAAATAATTTCTGGACTCCAGATACAGTTTTTCTGACCTGCAAACGAGAACACGGCTACTGACGCTACTGTGCGAAAACAGCCTTTCGCTACGATTAAAAAGACGAATGAATATTTTCTATTTCGGTCATAATAGTTTACTCTTTTTACATCATTAAGTTTCTGCTACTGATATGTATTTTACGATTATGTGAGTTTAGTACGAAAGATATAGCAGGCATGATTTTATGGAATTGCTGCATCGGTAGTCTACGTAAAGGCCTAAATGTATTTCGCCAGTGACATAAGACAAATACAAAATAAAAATATTTAACTTTAAGTTGTATTCATAGAAAGCACTTAATCGTATTTTCAAGAAAACATTTAGAACGTCAGCCAGACTGATCAAAGAGACAGAAGTTCTTCACATGTGACATAGAATTCAGAAGGAACGTAGCCCGACAATTAATAAGTAATTCTGAGAGCAAATTGTGGTTACAAATGCTAGGTATGCGCATAATGGCCTTATGAACTGGAAGTGCCACGGCTCTCTTGGTACCGGTTTCTATGTATGTATTTTCAGCATTTTCCACTTCTTTCGTTGTGAGACTCTGGGGCCTGTATCAACTTACTTTGAGGGTCTTTCCAATCACAAGTAAAGTTTGAAGATATCACTTTGCATTGTAATAAATGTATCATCAAAGGAACTGATTAGGAAATTATATTTACTGATATATTAATGTTCCTGACGACGATGACTATTGAATTAAAATTTTCGAAAGCATTAAAAATATTAAACATAAAATATCCGTAATAAATACATTCTGTTTTGTGAAATATAGGGTTCTCAAAAGTGTGTTTCTCGGTAAAATAATCCATTTAAGAATTTGACTTATTCTTGTGGATGATTCATGTACAATTTAGTATTAAAATTGTATTCATGAAGTATTCATAGTAAAATGATATTCATTAAAATAGTAATGTGTACAGTATAGTATTAAAATGTGATTGAATTACCCTGTAACCATTTGTGAAATTTAACCTTTCAGCGGTCAGCAGTATGCAAATGAATGATCAAACATTGAATGACACACTTTTAATAAAACAAACTACAACAGAGATAACTAATTGAAACAGAAATTAAATCACAATCAAATATGGGCAATCTTTTATAAAAATTCCTTTGCTGGTCGATTTCTAAATTCGCGCATTTAGGTTTGTGGATCTTTAATCTCTTGTTCAATAAATGAAAGAGAAAAGTGATGCTCTGTTAATTACTTTCTCTTTGCCATTCCGACAATATTGGATATTATATCTTGAACGGAATCGTTGACAGGTTTCATGAGTAAAAATGAGATAAATAAGTTGAAACCAGAATGGGTTAAAATGAGTGTGAACGAGTAGGCATGGGTTATCAAATAAAATAATACTAAATTTTAAAATATTTGTCTTAAATGTGTCCGTTATTAAAATGAGAATTATAATTCCAAATGAACGCTTACATTATATTATTTTCAGGTAGATTCCGCTTATTTGTATTGCCTTTTCAGCTACATATTTCCGCTATTATCCCTTATTCTTACTTTGATAAAGAAATTGATTTCCACTGAACTGAAGGAAACGTGCACAGATAGTGTAGTCACTTTCAGTTCCAGAAGCTAAACAAAGGTAAAACATTTGCTCAAAGAGGCAGGGAAACTGGATGAATAACCCAAAACGAGATATGTGGGTCCTTTACCCAACAGCTGAGGCACAATTCTTGTAATAGGCATATTTAGTATTTTATAATTATATATTTCAAATGGCATGTGGCGTATCACAACGTGTATGGCGTCCATCGCATACTACGTGTGGCTCAGATCGCGTATGAATCATCCTCTGTAAACAGGACAGTTTTTATAGTTTTAGGGACCATTGGGACTAGATTAATTTGAGCCCCCCTATTCTTACTTTCATCGATCTCCCCCCCCCAATTTCGACGCTGAAATACAAAGAAAATTCTATCAATTCACATTGTATTTTGTATGTTTTTAAAAATATTTTGAAAGAATTTCTTAGTGTTTCTACTTTACATTATTCAAACAGAAGATTTGAACATGCATAAGTAAGTAAGAATAGCAGATTTATAAATACATTGAAAAATGCTACAAATTAAATAGTTTAAATTTTTTATTGAATTTTACAATATAAAATTGAAACGCATCAACCAGCAACATTCTATATTATAAATATTATCCAATGCTGAACGACACATCACTCCTTTATGTCACTTTTTTGCGTATAGTTCAATTGGGCACCACTTTTTACACGTTTTTTATTTTATTTTTAAAAAAATCGAGTGTTAAAGATTTTTTTTAAACTGCCGGAGGCCCTTTCACATTGGGGCTCTGGGTCCGGGCCCTACAGACCCGTGCGTTAACTCGGCACTGGCTGTAAGCTTCGCCGCAAAAGGGCCGCAAAACGGTTTAAAGGTTCCGCAAACCGGCCGGGCGGGGCCCAGCTCTGCTCGCCCACACGGGTCGCCGCGTGCACGCGTGCGGCTTTAACGCTGCTGCGTCGCCCGTCGCCCGCACGTCACGCGGAATCCGCGCGCCCTCCCGCTCATCAGCGGCGCACGATGAATTTTAATATTCCAGTAGCTGCACTCAGGTGTCGACGACCATCCAAACGAGCCGCTGTGACGTTGCCGTATAATTTTGGGCTATCGAGATCGAACCATCCGCGCTTTGTCAAATAATCAACTTTTTGGCGACGCGACGCGCCCGCTCGAGTTTGACGGACACGAGCACGCGCGTGACACTTGCACGCCGCTGGCGATCTCTATCGGAGGCCGGCGGAACAGCGGCGATTTAAAGCAGAGCGCGTTACGGGATGTTACGAAGTGTGGATTCCGAAATGAAAACCGTACTGATGCGCCCAGTATCGAACTGGGAGAGGTAGCGCAGTGCATCAACTGATGCCACTGCAGCGCCTCGGGAGGTCCTAGGTTCGAGTCCTGACGGCGGGATTTTCGACTCTAGCTTTTCAGCTAGGTCGAATTCAATCGCTGTCTGGAGGAGAATTCTAGCGGCCGGCTGCTCTGATCGGTAGTTTTCCGTGGTTTCTCTGATCAACACCAGGCGAATGCCGGAGCAGTACCCTACCAAACGGGCCACGGACCGCCGCGAAATTCAATCGCTGTCTGGACGGGAGTTCTAGGGCCGCTGGTGGGAGAGTCCTGGTTAGGGGAAACCCCGTTAACCGACGGTAGGTCGGCGCCGGATCTCGCCATCCAGTGGGGGAAGATCACCGCCATCTCCAAAGAAAAAACATGCACTACACTAACGGGTCTAATGACCAAAGCAGTTGACGCGCCCGGAAACACAAAAAAAAATCAATCAATTCATCAATCCAGGCATAAAAAGCATTCATTACACTAACGGGACTAATGATCACAGTGGTTGAAGTGTCCGAAAAAATCATCAGTCAATAATCCGAAGAGCCGCTGGTCGAAGCGGCAACTCGGGCAGTCTGTGACAGTGTTCGTTTGAAATAAATCGAATGGTTTTGAGCATTCAGAAAAGCAGGGAAGTATGTTTCAGTTTCTGAATCATCAGTGTTTGTGAGTCATATTTTATTTTCATACACAGAGGAGAATTGATTATGATTTGTATGATACAGTGTATTCTTCAATCTTCAGCATCCATGGATGCACAGGTGATTATATTGAACCATTTAAGAATTTTCATTCTTACCTATCAAGGAAATATGCTCTTCATTACTCCATTCCAAAAAAATAATCTTACCGATGAACATAGTAATATTAGTACATTTTTGTGAAATAAACAGATCGATGTTAATTAATCAGTATATAATTGTATATACTGAAAAATTAGGATATTAAAAACTCAGACGAAATGCAATTGATATATTGTTTATATACATGTTATATGATTAAAATTGTGTATTTTCTCGTCAATTAAAAAAAATACACTCCATTTTGATTTATTTAGCGTACGGGTTTTATACGCTGCAATCGGTACGAAGTAGGCAAACTCAAAAATACAATAACAGATACAATTACAACAAATCTACTAAAATGCAGTGATAGGCACTATAATCACGGTGCGCTCCTGGCCATCCTCCCTTCCTCTGCTTCCCCCTGCAACGAAGTGGCCACTTGCGAGCCCAGCGCTAAGCTCATTTCGGCGGCGCCAATTGCACGGCGCGGGCGGTGCGACGTCGCAGTCGCGGCGCCGGGGCGGGTGATGAATCAAAACGCGTTCAATGTTGAACGAGCGCCCGTCGAAATTATTGAAGGTCCCGCCCCTGCCCCCGCCGCGCCCCGCAGCCGCGGCCGGTACCTGTAATTAACTTTAACGAAGACAAATGCCTGCTTGTCAGGCGGGGAGGGCGCGGTGCAGGCGCAGCGAGTGCAGGATGCGCGCGGCGGAGTCGGGAAGCGGGGACGGGGGTGGGAGCAGGCAGCGCGGGACAGTGTGAGAGCAGGGAGGGACAGTGGTTGCGGGGGGAGAGTGGAGGTGGGTGGAGAGTGGAGGTGGGTCGGAGAGTGGAGGTGGGACGGAGAATGGAGGCGGGGGCGGAGGCTGGAGCGGGGATGGCGAGTTGACGGGGACGGAGAGGGCGGGGACGGCGAGTGAGGGCGGGGACGGCGAGTGAGGGCGGGGACGGCGAGTGAGGGCGGGGACGGCGAGTGAGGGCGGGGACGGCGAGTGAGAGCGGGGACGGCGAGTGAGGGTGGGGACGGAAAGTTGGGAGCAGGGATGGAGGGCCGAAGAAGGGAAGAGCCAGGCAGGAGGGTGAAAGTGGGATCGGATAAGGGAAAGGGTTTTAGAGCGGCAAGAGAAAGCGTAATCGGGGAAGGGGTTGGCAACGGGTAGAAGGGAGTTTAAGAGGGTAGGTCTTGGGGGAAGGAAGGCAGGTTGGAGAATTCTGGGTGAAGTCGATGAGATCGGATGAGAAGTGAGAACTAGAACAGAATGTCGAATTCTCAGTCGGTAGCAGGTCCGTGATTCAATGTTACTAAGTCAATCAAAGAGCTGAATCTGGCAATTTTTTGACGGGTTCTAAGTGTCGTGTTAAATATGTAATGAATGGAATAGATTGTAAGAGTGTGTCAAGGTGTCAGGAAATGAAGAATGTGATGAGGCAACAACGAGTGGGTACTTGCAGGGTTTGCGATTTAAGCAATCAAATCTGACTGGATAATGAATGAGTTCGGTGAAGAAGTGTCGTCAGCTGCAAGAATAGCGAATTTTATGGTCAACAAAAGTTTCGTAAAACGTATGCCCCGGAGCCTGAGAATAAGGAGAATAAATGGAACGCGAGAGAGTAGAGCGGACCGCCTGAGTGACAGCGTAGGATGCTGAGGAATTTGTTAGACCCTGAGTACTGATGGGACTAGAGGTATGTTGTGGGAAGCGAGACAAGCTGTGTGCGATGTAGGTACACTAGTTGCATGCAAATTGGGCTGCTCTGAGAGACACAATTGCAATTTCTCGCCTGACCTGCCTGCTACGCTCTCCGGGTTGCTTCATTCACAGCACTGCTTACAGCAATCGTGGACGTTATACATCGAGCACTAGTTTCGAATCTGCGATTTTTCGCCGTATCAATTCCATTTTTTAAAAATTTTGATGGCTATGTTTTTATGAATTGTAGTTTTTATTTCTTTGTCTTGAATATTTGATTGAAGGTTTTTGAATTTGATACCGTGTCAAGATTACTTCATGACTACCTGGTAAATGATATAGTAAATATACTAGTATAAAAGAACATTATTTTCCATAAAAAATGCTTTATTTTTATTCTTTTATATCACGTATATGTCTAGATTTTTTATATATCTTTGTCATCTGAGCCCGTTTGCTTCAACACACATAGTTCCTTCGAATGCTAAATATATTTGATTATGTCATTCACCAAAGAAGACACATTCAAGCCCTTATCAATTTATAATGCAATTAAAATATTGAGATGAACATACTACCTTATCGTTTACCTACGAATACGTACAAGATGTCTTCTACTCAGTTTTATTTGTGAATATTTTCTCTAACTTGTGCTGGAGTACACTATACTGTATTTTAACAGTATTCCCTTGTCTGGAAAGTGACCTGATGTAGTACAAAACATCACACTACGGACATCACTACTCTGCAGCAGATGGAGTATATTACACAATTACAAAACATAATAAACTCTTCATGACTTCGTTCGAAGAACTCTGCTATATAACCACAATTCGCTACCATATTCCTCCAGGCCTAGTCATTTACATTGCAGAACGCTGAACGCTCCTCTGCCGGCGTTTTGTGACGGACACAATTACGCGGTATTTAGAGCAGTTTCTTGCTGACGCGAGGCGGCGCGCGGAGTCGACAAAGCAGCGAGATACCCTCTCCCGTCGGCAAGACACCGCGTCGTAAAGACAAGGCATATTCAAATGGCGTGACAACAAGAAACCACGCCATTAGTGTTAACCCCTTCCTTGAAATACAGTCGGCGGCCTTGGCGTCTTGCACGCGACAGAGGCGGCGCCTCGCAACACGGGGGAAACCCTTCACTCAAAACAATTTCAAAACGCCCCTCCCCCGCGCGAATATATAACTCATTTCTCTATTGTATATGGAATTAAACGGTAAACCCCCCCGGCGCTAAGTCCCTATCCCCATATTGAATCACATTTGTCAGCTAGGCGCGGTCGCGGGGACCCCAGGATGCGGCGGGCCCCGCGCCTCCCACGCCCAGTAGCGCCCCCAGCGGGAGGAAATGAAACCGGCGACAGGCCTGCCCCCTGCCGGCCGCCGCCGACATCACGCCTCTCGATAATCTATGGCGGACACCTTGGTGTACACAGGCGGGCCCGCGCTATATATAACCGGAAATTGCCTTCGTGGCGGACCCCGCACCGCCCGCTCTCCTCGGTTATTGCAGAAGCCTCCGGATTGTTATTTTGGCCTTCGACGAGAGACACAGCGGCGAGCGCGAAAAAGCGCAACAGCGTATGGACAAGTTAATACCCGAGGGGGGAGGGGCCGGGTGGCGGTTGGATAATAATCCGAAGCGGTGTGGAGCACTCGTCGAAATATTTCACATATATTGTTATTAAATTCCGAAAAAACCCTTCGGTTGAGGGTGAGCCTCCCCGCGACTGACCGGGGATTGCCTCGGAAACGTTTGGCCTTTTGTGCGAGGAAGATGTATAGGTTGGTACCACAGGGCTGAGATTCTTCAGCTGGGGGCCAGTGTCATTCCGTTCGAGTTTTGTTAAAAGGGATGTGATGCTTTGCCCGTATCCGTGTAAATAATGCTTTGTTCTCTCATCGTGGATATAAAAGTGTGTGTCTGTATGTGCGTGTGCGTGTACGTGTGCGTGTGCGTGTGCGTGTGCTGGTGCGGGGGTAGTTCGAACGCTGACAGATTCGCACATTGTGTCCTGATTACTGGTAGTTGAATAATTCCAATAATGTTGGCTCTATCGATATGATCAGGTGACGTAAATGAGGTATGAGAACACCACAGAACAAAGTAGGACGGCGACCGTAGAGTATAATCATGATGAATGCTAACATTAATAATTCGTACTAACGCGAAGTAGTGCATGCGTAAAATACGACCACAGAATTTAATGGGGAAAAACTGTTATTAGAACAGGTATGTATCTTCACTCAATTGTAATTTGCATATCTGAAACGAGGCCAAGGACTTTATGCCATTTAATTTATGAATCTGCCAACTTTTAATTTTTTTAACATATTTTAATAATTTTAACTTCTAATTTAAAAAAATAATATATTCACAGAGCTATTTTTCGTATTATTTTAAATTTTAAAATCATTTTCACATCCCTATTTTTCCTAAAATTCCACGATCATTTTCCCCATTTAAAACAATGTGAAAAATAGCAATAAAGTTTTTGTACCCTTTAATGCGTCGATTTTCTTCTCACATTGTACCCACTTATAAGCAGAAATATTTCAATAATTCTATTATGTCTAATTATTGTACGAGTACCTATTGTATCACAGCTTTAATGCCTTTTGTCCACTTAGAACGTTTCTTCTTTTTCTCATGTCTTTTTTTTGTTTTCTTATTTCTTTTCCTTTTCTCTTCATTTTTCTTCTTTCTTAATCTTTCTTTCTTCATTTTTTCTTATTCCTATTCTTATTCGTATTCTAATATCCCATGACTGACTCATTACGAAAACCAAGTAACAGCGATCAGATTCCATGCAATCATGAAATTAATACGGAGTTATAAATGGTATTTAATGATGAAATATGAGGGTTGCCGGTTGCTTTGTTGCACTGATGAAAATGAAGCCTCACGCCTGTGCCATCCGCGAAACACGAACACGCAACTTTAGAACCGACTGGTTGATGCCACCACAGCGAAGTGTACAACTCTTATTCAGAGTGATATATTCGTTGCCAGATGACGGAGATGTTAAACGCAGTCGGCGCCAGGTTGTCCCTTGAAGTGGCATGTAGACGCCGGCTTGTTTTCTATCTGAATTTCGATAACGAGTACACGGCGGGCGAACGGTGCCAAGCGGGCGGTTTCGTTTGGGCGATGGGGCGATTGGGGGCGATGAGGACGGCCCGGGCGGCTCCTGTGATCTTCCGAAACCTGGCGCGGTCCGGCTGTTGTTGCTCGCGACAGGGGCGCGGCGATTCATCCTATTTGTTTGCGTGAAATTCATTTAAGCGGGGGAGGGGGCGGGGCCGATGGGGCGCGGGAGGGTGGCAGCCCTGATCAGCGCGTTTGGCTTTGCCGCTCACGTTCCGCCCCACGCCCCCTGCCGGCTAGACACGCCACGCCCCGACCCGCGCCAGCGCCGTCCCGGTGGGCGTGCTCGCCTTTTCTGTGGGCTTCAGTGTGAGGATATCCCTATCCTCATTCCGTCTTGCCGCTTCCCAGTGTGTTTCGTTTCGTTTTCTCGTTTTTACTTTCTTGCTACGGAGTAGAAAGTCAGTTTTGTAATGCTGCCGGGAAAAACGAACATTTTCGGCAGAAAAACTTTTGTTACAGAGCTCTGATAACAAAAAAGTGTCTAAATCTAGTTGCTAAATTTAGAAAAAAAATTCCATCACGTGGTGCTGCTAGAATACGTTTTGTGGGTCCTTGATAACGGAAAATTGAATGACGGCAAAAAGTCTGTTCGTCCGTCCATCATTCTGTTTGTCTGTCTGTCTTTGTCTGTCCGTACGTCTTTGAACAACGCTTGTGGATTCGATTTTCTCAAAAATTGATATTCCCCAATTGATTTAGCCTTTTTTCGCGGCCCCTCGAACTTGAACCCAATATTTTAATTTTTGGGGCGTACTTTACGTGACTTCCCTAGGACATTTTCCAAATTGTCAAAAAAAGGGCTCCATCGTTGTTTATCAAATTTTGTTATTGGATAGTGTAAAAGACGTTTATGATAATGGTGCAGGTCACGTGTTAAACTCTCTGAAAACGTTGAAAACCCTGATTTTTCGAAAATTGCAAAAGTTCCAAAGCTTTTGGCGTCGTCGTGCTACTGCGAGTGAGAAAATAGTGTTGTTTTAGCACCACTAATCTGGCGCGCTTTTCCCACACTTTTTGGCTCCAAAACGTGTTTGATCTACTATGAGGATCTTTCTGTTACTTTCTACCTTGATTCCGTCTTTCTTCTTAGGTGACTAATTCGTTTCGTTTCCTCTCTTTTTGCCTTAAAGTTGGGGCGCTGTAACCACATTTTTGGGTCCTAAAAATGGTTTGGTTTACACAGCGAACATTGCTTTTAAGACTGTTGTCTACATTATTTTGTTTATTACCAATCATTACCAATCTGACGTTAGCCTCGCTGTTCTCCTGTATTTCTCCCTTTCGTGGTCTATATTCTGAATACACCACTTTTTACTCTCCATATCCTCATTCCGTCTTTCTAATCCAATGTATACTTCATTTAGATTCCACAGTCTACATCTTGACTTTGAGCATGATGTCCTCTTGACTTTCCCACATTTTTAACTCTATAAACGGCTCATTCTTCTCGACGGTCATTGCTTTTTAGTTCATTGATTTCGTCTTCCGTCCTGTCCACATTCTCAACCTGATGTTATGGTCGCTATTCTCTCAGTTTTCTCAATTATTTGGGCTCCAATCTGAAAAGATTCATTGCCTTCACCTTCATCCCCCTATTCTCATTACATCCGCTTGGTTCGTTCACCCTGTCATTTCACTCCCTCCATTTCATTGTTATTTCTGTCCTTCGTTTCTTCATCCAAATCCGATCTACTACTGACTTCAACTGCGTTGTCCTGATCTCCCAAGTCATAATGGGTATTCTTTCCGATTAAAGTCTCGTTTTGAACCTGTCGCGGTGGTTGACTTTGCAATTTTATTGCTTTCTGTTACTCCTTATTTTTCTCGTCTGGTTCTCCTAGTTGTGTATTAATTTTTCAAAAAAATATATTTATCCCTCTTCAATAATGATTAATAATCCAATCACAAGTTTAGAAATTAAATAATAGTATAAAATGCATTAGGAATTGGTAGCCTACAAAGTTTTAGAAAAATGCCTGCAATTATTAATTATTTTATATGTCCTTGGTATACATAGATCCATTGGTGTACATGGCTGATATGGAACTTTTTCCTTGCTCATGGAGTTCTGTTGCCCACAGTGATCGCCGTTTTTTTGCTCTGCGCTTCGTGCTTTCCCCCTACCTCTCTGCTCCCCCCTCGCGCTGCGCCATGAGTGGCTGCCAGCACAGAGAAAACTACAAAAATCGCGGCCGCCATCGCCCGTAATGACGGAGTTTCCCCGCCCGGCCGGGAAAACGCACTCAGGGAGAGCGGTGTTATTTTTGATCCGAAAATATTGTGTCGTTTATGCGGCTCTTTTGCAATTTCATTTCGTGGATGATACTGGATTAGGTTTGGAGGGCCTGATTCGTTCCGGGGAAGCGAATCTCTCGTGCAGCAGACCACACCCCAGGTCGCGATTTTATTAACCTTTCGGAGGGAAGAAAATTACAGGCTACTGTTTTCCCTCTGTGTTGATTCTTTCATTGCCTTTGAAATTTTGGTAGATACAATCATATTATGTCCTGCAATATTGCTATGTCCTTTTGTTTTTATTAACACTCTTTTAAATTGATATGAGCGAATAATAAGAAAAACGTATTTCATTAGTTACAGAAAAGTGGTCTTTAGAGAATTTTTTGCTTCATTTAATTGCATCTTTGAAGGTTTGAAGCACGTTGATTTGAGACATACGAACTTTTCGTGACTATTGCAATTTCAAGTACACATTTAGATTTTTTGTAGTTTATAATGGCATATATTCAGCAAAAAACGTGAGCACACCAACTAGTTGTTTAGTAATCTTCTCTAATTGAAGTGGATGATAAGTCAGCAATGCTCCTAAGCTCTTCTCACCGGCGATACAAATGCCATTGGAATTAGAATATTAGGTCCACCTGAAATAGTTCTTGTAGTTGACACCAGATTTGGAACTGAGCTTTATTGTTTTATGTTTGGACTAAGATATTTTATATTAACAAAACAAACATCTTAATGATTTCTTTGTGAACGTCAAACTATTGAAATAATAAGCAGCACACATGAATGGATACTTGATTACATATTGATCAGTCATAGCAACATTCAACTCAGACGAAGGAGAAAATAATTCTGCACGAGTTTCCATAAAAATGACAGTTTCGTTCCACATTTAAAATTCTGACGTGTTACTAAAAACTCACTTAAGGAATTGTATTCAAACTAATACTATGTTTATATTCCTCTTCAATAATTCCACGGAAAAAACTTTCAATTCCTCAGTAATTTGAAATGGAATAAAATAATTTTGATGCTCTGTATTTCATTTGGTTGATACGTGTGATGTATCTAAATGTTATTTAATTAATTTTAAATTATTACTACTTTTAACATTATGTTTAAACTTGCATCACGAGCATCTACACGTTTTGATCGGTGCGTATTCAACATCAGCAGGAGAGTGGTGGCTGCCCTTCAAGTTAAGAAGAAAGAAGAAATTTTCTTTCTTCTTTCTCCTTTCTGAAGAAATTTTCTCAACACTTTATTTTAACTAATTACAAGACATATATGATAAACATTAGCAATATTCGATTTCATTATACCTACATAATTGAGCCTCGCCGTGATAAAAGTCTTACAGAATATTTTAAGGAAACCAGCTACCCCGAAATGGAGTTGTTGATACAGTAAGACTCTACTATTCGAATCTTCTTTTCACCTTTTCTTCCCACCCTCGCCACCTTTCCCGTTCGCATGGTTGCGCCTGCGTGGGGGAAGTCACTTGTGCTCCGCTTGGGGCGCCACCTTGGCCTCCCCCGCCTAATCATCCGCCGCGTCGCGTCGCGCCATACCGCACCGCGGCGCCGCTTCCTCTTGCTTCTGGGCGGCTGCCTTGAGAAGGGCCACTTAGTCGCCCTCGGAGCAGCCTCCGCTTCGCTAATAATTGACCTCTTACGTATCCCCCCATTAGCCACGAGCGGGCGCCACCTCCCTCGCCAACACCATCTCCCCACCGCGGCCTCCACGTCCTCACGCCTCCAGCCTTCACAACATCCTCCATCCCCTCCGCAGACTCTGTAGCCTCCACGGCATTCAATACCTTCACCGCTTCTATCGCCTCTTGCTTCCAGTGCCTCCACAACCTGTAACGTCTCCCTTGCCTCGATCGCCTCTACAGCCTCAATAACCTCCCCATCAACACGGTTTCCCCCATTGCCTCCAGAGCCTCAATAAACTCCGGTTTTTGCCTCATGGCCTACGCCTTCCCCCCCCAAAGCACCCCAACTCATCCTTCCGTCTCCCCCCTTCACCGTAGCCTCTACCGCCTCCAGGACCTCCTATACCTTCACGGCATCCATCGCCTCTCGCTTCCACACCCTAAAAAAGTGTCCACGGACTCTAAAGGCTGTATTGCCTCCATTGCCTCAACAGTCTCCACATCCACTCGGCCTTCAAACCTTACCTCCTCCCGCTCCACTCCTCCCCCTCACTCGCTTTCACAGCCTCCGTCGCCTCCACAACCCTTTAGGCACCCCAGCTTTCCTTACGGTGGCGGCTCCGCCCTCACCACCGCTACCGCTGCCCCCCCCTGCTCTCCACTGCCCCCCACTCTTCTACCCCGCCACCGACCCCCCCTTGCCCTCCTGCCTCCCCTCGCGCCTCGCCGCCCTCGCCGCCCTCGCCGCCCTCGCCGCCCTCGCCGCCCTCGCCGCCCTCGCCGCCCTCGCCGCCCTCGCCGCCCTCGCGGCGCTCGCTCGCCCGCCCTCGCCGCCCTCGCCGCCCTCGCCGCCCTCGCCGCCCTCGCCGCCTCGCCGCTCCCTCGCCGCCCTCGCCGCCCTCGCCGCCCTCGCCGCCCTCGCCGCCCTCGCCGCCCTCGCCGCCCTCGCCGCCCTCGCCGCCCTCGCCGCCCTCGCCGCCCTCGCCGCCCTCGCCGCCCTCGCCGCCCTCGCCGCCCTCGCCGCCCTCGCCGCCCTCGCCGCCCCGCCGCCCTCGCCGCCCTCGCCGCCCTCGCCGCCCTCGCCGCCCTCGCCGCCCTCGCCGCCCTCGCCGCCCGCGCCGCCCTCGCCGCCCTCGCCGCCCTCGCCGCCCTCGCCGCCCTCGCCGCCCTCGCCGCCCTCGCCGCCGCCTCGAGCGGATTGGCATTGTCTACACAGCGCCGGGGGCCTCCCTCGCTTCTTTTCGCCCGCTGGCTTTTTCTGAAAGGGCGAATATCGTGTTTTTCAATTCGCTATGCCGAGAGCTCTTACTTTTAACTTGTTGCGCACCTATAGATTTAGTCTCAAGGTAACGCGTTCCATACGCTTTGAACTCAATAATGAAATAATTTCCCGTGCAGTGCGAAACCGTACAAAAATTATGTATGCGTTGAATCATCAGATTAACGACAGTGGGGAATGTAGTGGCCTGTGAAAGTGGTTTTGAGGTATTAAAAATCGTTGTCTGAAAAAAAAAGACGAGAAACAATATGAAGCATCCGGAAATGACTGGGTCTGTCTGTTCTGGCATAATATCTCCTGTCAGGACCAAGGTCTACCTGCGGCGTCCCGGCCTTGCGACTATAGGATACGTGTGGTTAGTACGTAGATATCGGAAATGACTGAGTATGAATAGATAAATCTAATTGGCTAAGCAATAATTAGGAAAGCAGGGTAGCCATGCGCAATTCAGGACGTTGGAAGGAGAGGATAGGAAACGTGTTTGCGTAAGCGGTTTTGCTAAATAGGGAATGAGTACGTGTGATTGGTAAGAGCAGTTGATTAGCGTGGTTGGTAAACGGTGTTGATATGTGGAGTTGATAAGGGGTTGTTTATCGTAGTAGGTGAGGGAGGTTGGTTAAATGGAATTGGGTGAACAATGGTGACTAAACAAGGCTAGGTGAGCTGAGTTGTCGAAGTGGTTTTGTATGTTGGGAGTAGGCGAGATTAAATAATGGCCAATTTAGATGGACCAGGCAGGATTGAATAAGCGAACTTGAATAAGCGAGTTTGAACAAGCGTGTTTGCTTACGCTGTGTGAGAGTGTTGGGTGGGAAAGGTAGAAAGTAACCATACAGTGAGTGTAAAGTGTTCAAACACTACTGATGTTTAACAATTATTGTAACTATTAAGCAATAATTTACTTATTAACAATTAATATTTTCAACATAGTATAAACCAATGTTAAAGGAAAACTCAATAATGAAACCAAAAGGAAAACACACAACAAACAAATATAACCTTTGTTCCGAAATGTTCTAGTACATGAAAATTTGGGAAGTATAAAGTATTCAAACACCAAGGGCGATAGTACCGACTTTGATTTCCATGCGCCTCACTCATGGTAAATTTGTAATGCCTGGGGGATTAGTATCTAGTAGCCTTGCATAGTAGGTTTCATAGGTATTCAATAGATTGTCCTTTCACGTTATAAAAATGGGTTGTAAAGGAAAAGAAACAATTTGGAAGAAAACAAATCATAATCAGGATGCATAGTCAATTAAAATCATTCATGGAAACTTTTAAAAATTTAAAACAGATCTAGGAATACCATCCTGTAAGTCATCGGTAGATTAGTGATAAAAAGAAGTGGAAGTAAAAAGATGCTTAGTGAATCAGATGTCGCGCTACTCTACGCAAAGAAAAGCAAAAATCTGCTATTAAGTACATTAGAAGTATGGAGTGACTTGAAAATGAACTTCATACTTTTTTGACACTCAGAGACTTACGAAAGAAAGAAGAAAGTTTTATGTGAATGTTTCTATCTTTGTAATGCGATTTTCTTTTTTGGTTAAAGATTTTTCTGTACACTTAGAATAATGATAAAAATATTAATTGACTATAAGTTCGTTACTGCTTAATAGTTACAATAATTCTTAAAAGTTTATTAGAACTTGAATAACTTTGCATTTTCAACCCAGATCTTGGGGTAAATATTCATGTTGGAGTTGAATAGGTGATATTATCTGACCATAAAAAAATATTTTATTTATTGTGATAAATTCATTCCCAAACTAGTTGCGGGGAGAATTTCCCTCTCTTCAGTGGATATAGCAGGAATAACATCTAAAACAATACAATTTTAAACTTGGTTATGACTACATAAAATTGAATTAAGTCTACAAACAATTACAGTCAACTCCGGTTATAGTGAACTCTGATATTGAACCATCGGTTATAGTGAACTTAAAGACACTGGTCCCGTTTCACTTTCATTACAAGTTAGCACAAAAGATTCGATTATAGTGAACACGAACATCGGCTACAGTGAACGTAGGAAATAAGTCCTGAAAATTAATTGAATCTCTTATGTAATTAAGCGATTAAAAGAGTGTTTGGAGAGTGAGATGATGTTCCAACAGTGCAAGAGGCATTGAAAGGTATCAAGACTGCATTTCGATACTTCGAGATAGAGGACAATGCAGAATCTAATATGGAGAGGGCAGAAACTGGAGAAGAATTTAAAGAAAAATGTAGGAAACAAACAATTGAAAGTAATGTTTTACGTTCAAATAAAGATTTTGAAATTTTCAGTTCATGCTTTTAATTAAGTTTGCAGTATATCACTAACATCAATTATTATGGAAAAATTCCATTCCATTTCATAGGATCATTTCACATTTTCGGATATAGTGAACCAAACATGTCAGTACTCAGACGTTCACTATAACCGGAGTCGACTGTATAAATAATCAAAATAAATATACTTCTTAATAATATAATAAATAAAATCGTTATATTGTGGACACATATCTCCTATTTAACTCCAATAGTTCGTTACCCTTTACTTTTACTACATATTCCGGGAGACCGATCGGGAGCTTAGTCCCGGCATGTCCCGGCTGGGGCTGTGCCCCGCTGGTGGGAGAGTCCTGATTAGGGGGAAATCTTGTTAGCCGACGGTAGGTCGGCGCCTGATCTCGCAATCCAGTGGGGGAAATCACTGCTACCTCCCGAGAAAAAATGCACTACACTTACGGGACCGACCTAAGCAGTTGACGCGCCCGGAATCACTAACCAACCAAGCAAATTTACGTTTACTGTTTGTGCGATTCAGGAACCGAGAATCGGGTTCGTTCAGCAGCAAACGATGGGAAAGCGAGAGCCGTTAATCGGTGCCCCGCTAATGGGAGAGTGCTGGTTAGGGGAAAACCCTGCTAGCCGGTCGTAGGTCGGCGCCGGATCTCGCCATCCAGTGGGGGAAGATTACCGCCATCCCCTGAGGAAAGAAGCATGCACTACACTTCCGGGACTAATGACCTAAGGTGTTGGCGCGCCCGGAATCACTCACCAAAAACAAGCAAAATTTACGTTTACTGTTTGTGCGATTCAGGAACCGGGAATCGGGTTCGTTCAGCAGCAAACGATGGGAAAGCGAGCCGTTGATCGGTGCCCCGCTGGTGGGAGAGTGCTGGTTAGGGGAAACCCTGCTAGCCGGTCGTAGGTCGGCGCCGGATCTCGCCATCCAGTGGGGGAAGATCACCGCCACCTCCTGAGGAAAAAACATGCACTACACTTACGGGACGAATGACATAAGGTGTTGACGCGCCCGGAATCACTCACCAAAAAAAAACCCATCAAAATTTACGTTTACTGTTTGTGCGATTCAGGAACCGAGAATCGGGTTCGTTCAGCAGCAAACGATGGGAAAGCGAGAGCCGTTAATCGGTGCCCCGCTAATGGGAGAGTGCTGGTTAGGGGAAAACCCTGCTAGCCGGTCGTAGGTCGGCGCCGGATCTCGCCATCCAGTGGGGGAAGATCACCGCCACCTCCTGAGGAAAAAACATGCACTACACTTACGGGACGAATGACATAAGGTGTTGACGCGCCCGGAATCACTCACCAAAAAAAAACCCATCAAAATTACGCTTACTGTTTGTGCGAGTCAGGAACCGGGAATCGGGTTCGTTCAGCAGCAAACGATGGGGGAGGCGAGAGCCGCGAAGCAGCGCGGGCTCTCGTGGGAAGCAGGTAGTGGGAATCAGGGGAGGGCGAGCGTGAGCGCGGAGGTTGGCCGACCCGCCCGATCCAGCAGCGAAAAAATCCGGGCTGCGGCCCCTGCGAGAAGCCTTCGCTGCGGAGAGGCGTGCGCAAACAGCGGTTTGTTATTTTTAAGCGCGCGGGGCTGCCCGCGGGACGGTCACGTGCGCTAATAAGGGCGCTGGCCCCGATTGGACTGCATATTGGGCTCCCCCCACCCCACTCCCCAGCTTCAACCCCATCCCCACCGTCTCGCTTGGAAGCCGTGCACTGCTCCCAATTGGGTAGAAATGAACACGTGGCAGGATCGGCTGAGGTGGCTCAGGGCATCAACTGTTATCTCTGTAGCGGACTCGGACCGGGAGGTCCCAGGGTTCGAGTCCCGACGGTGGTAGGATTTCGACGGTAGCTAGACAGCTAAGTAGGTTGCAGCCACTATGGAGAAGAATTCCTTCTGCCGGCAGTTCGGTGGTTGTGTATGGTTTTCCGATCAATACTAGGTGAATGACGAAGCTGTAGCTTGACGAACGGGCCACGGACCGTGCATGATCATTCTTACCTTTTCCTTGTCCTATTCTCACCCCTTTTTACACACAGACTTGCATGAACTATACTACTATACATGTCGGGAGCCTAGAGCTTGCTCCGGCTGGTGGGAGAAACCTGCAGAAGAAAACAAAGTAAACGGCGGCGCCAGATTTTACCATCCAGCGGGGTAAAAAATCCGCCACCTCACGTGATAAATCATGCACTAACTCACGGGTTTACCATATCAGTTGTCAGTTGTCACGTCCAAAAACACGAAATAATCAATCGACACGTGACAGAGGCGAATGTTGACAGTATTTCAGGGGGTGGACGATTTCAGTTCGGATTCTCCCCCCTCCTATTGAGAAAAAGGACAGGATATATTTTAGAAAGTGAATTTCTTCTTGAAATGGGTTTTCCCGGGCTTGGTGGAGTTTCTTTAGAATGTTTGCAATCAATATGTGGTAGTGCATAATTGTTTTAAATAAATTTAGTAGCAAATACAATAAAGGACTGTGTTTGGGAGGATAGGAGGGGGCATGGCTCTCTGAGCTCCTTTCCATCTTACATTCTCCATGGAGTCGTAGCAGAACACGTTACATCCCAAAGAGAAATAGTTTGGAGGATAAGAATAAGGTTATTTTTTTTAAATGAAGGTTTCGTTATAAGTGGCTCGAAGATGTAAAGTAGACTTAAGCTTTCTAAATAGTTTTTTTTTTATAAAACAACATTAAGGTATTAGAAATGTTTTGTAATCGCTTTATTCTGCATTAAAAATAGAAATGATATTGCAAGTGAAATGCTCTTACGAGAAAAATTATCGTCATTAAAGGATAAAAAATACGTGCCCTTTTTATTTTTTCATTTTTAATGTGCATTCGTTTGGCTTTTGATACGCCATCCGCGATGAAATGAGCAGCTATTTTTGGAGATCGTAACTGAGTATGATTTCTCGCAATCGCCCTCAGTAAACGACTGAACGGACAAAAAAATACTACAATTAAGCCTAATGGCAACGACCAGTAACTTTGCAGCTTCTTTTATGATATCACAATTTATGATCACCCATTTCTAGTTTTTCTTTCCTTTTATTCACGTTTCACGCTAAAAACCAAAATCTCGATGCGGTCTAATCGCAAAAAACCGAACTGGTACTTGAATTCTGGTAGTTGGTTCTGAATTTTTTTCACAGAGTTAAATGGGAGATCCCCCCCTCAAGTAGCTATCCGTTACAAAAACTAACTGCATAGTTGCTGGCGGAGACCGACATTTGGACTATCAACAACAGACGTGGAGATGGAGGAGTGTTCAAGTCCCAACATAAAAAGATGGAAATATGAGGACGGAAAGGCAGATTCGTGATGTGTCGGGGAGGGCGGGTCTTTGGGAATGGGCAGATCGGAACGGATAAGACGCGACCTGATCAAAAACAAGAAGAAATAAATACACGGATAGAATATTTTACCTTAATTAGTAGAGTATTATCAACCGCTCCCTGTGCTCATTCGACTTCTGAGATTTATGATTTTCCTGTTGAAACAAATGTGTCCCCATATCTACACGGCTCAATTGGTCGTTTAGGAAAGCGATCCCTCCTCTCGAAGGATGTGTGAAGGGCGGGGCCGGAGGTGGGAGAGACGAGGGCGCGGGAAAGCTGAGGTGAAGGAAGCTCTTTGGAGAGACCAATGGTTGTGCCTCCCCCGCAATTAACGTGATTGGTCGTGCAGGTCACGTGGGCGCGCGGAAATGGAGACGTCTGTCCCCGGCAGGCCCTTGGCGCCTTCGTCTCCCTTGCCCTCGCACCCAAGGGCGCTGGCGAGTGTCGCTCCTCCCTTCCATCATAGCCCTTGTCATGGGATCTACGCAGCTTCGTTCTTCTAATAGCTGTGGGCTATAACCTCCGTCTTTGGCAAGTTTCCTCCCCCGGGTAAGCACCTTCACATAGGTAACCTTTCGTAAACTTCATTGCTAGACAATTTTTTGAATAAATAAATAGTCGAACTAACGTGCGACAGGAAAGTCCGCACCGAGCTGAGTCATAACTTCCTATTATTAATTATATTTATGTTGATAGCAACCGGGGAACAAGGAAGGGCTCAAGACTTCCAGCATTTGTTATGATTGTAGTAAATACGCAATTTTTTGTTACAATTTGGAATATGTGCTACCGATAAAATTTCTGTTGCTAGCATCTCTATAACAAGGTCCCACTGCGGAGAGACTTTCCTGGCGAACTGTATCATATTAGCAAAATATTTATTTCCACCCACCAAATTAATTTTGTAAAAAGTTACACTACGATTGGGGAATTAATCATCGTTGTCAAAACCAAATATTTTTTCAGAGTTGTTACTTCTTTGTTTGTTTTAGTATTATCTTTCGTCTGTTAAAACTATACAGTGCAATGATGCCATGTTAGTAGAACTCAGTAAATTGTCCGGCAATCTCAACAAATTTTCAGTTCTCGTTTTTATCGATACCGCGTTATAAATCCGGCGAAACCGGATTGTAAAGTTTGGATTGACCTCACGTATTCTTGATCCCAAAACATTTTCATGCAATTTTCACTCTCATTTCCACCCTCAAAATCTCTCTTTATTCTCTTTCTCTCTTTCCCTCTTTTTCTCTTTCTCTCTTTTTCTCTTTCTCTCTTTTTCTCTTTCTCTCTTTTTCTCTTTCTCTCGTTTTCTCTTTCTCTCGTTTTCTCTTTCTCTCGTTTTCTCTTTCTCTCGTTTTCTCTTTCTCTCTTTTCTCTTTCTCTCGTTTTCTCTTGCTCTCGTTTTCTCTTTCTCTCTTTTTCTCTTTCTCTCTTTTTCTCTTTCTCTCTTTTTCTCTTTCTCTCTTTTCTCTTTCTCTCTTTTTCTCTTTCTCTCGTTTTCTCTTTCTCTCGTTTTCTCTTTCTTTTCTCTTTCTCTCTTTTTTCTCTTTCTGTCTTTCTTATCTTTCTCTCTTTTTTCTCTTCCTGTATTTTTTCTCTTCATCTCTCATCTCTCTTTCTTTCTCTCTCTCACTCTGCGTATTTCTCGTTCTGTCTCTACGCATCTCTCCTTCACTGGTATCTCGTTCTCTCTCTCCGTATCTCTCTCTACGTTTCACTCGATCACTACGATCACTGCGTATCACTACGATCTGCGTGAGGATCAATCATGTTTTGGGATCATTTTTTAATCCGGTGGCATTCTTAGAAGAAGAAAGAAGAAGATGAAGAAGAAGAAGAAAGGTGAAACAAAACAAGTTTCTTTGGCGCGGCCAAGCGCACGCAGACCCAGGAGCGTCTGCAGGGCGACCGCAGTGGCTGAGAGCGTCGGGGAGCGAAATATGCAAACGCGGCGAGAGCGGCCACGCGTCGCGGCGTCGCCGTGGAAACGTATTAGTCGCTCTAGCAACATAATGAGCACGGCTACTTGTGTGCGCGGCGCCGCTCCGCGCAGTGGGCGGGGGTGGGGTTGGGGAATACGGTGGCCCCTCGTCGGATTAGGGCGCGGCGAAGGGGCTGCAGGGGTGCGACGGTCAAGGGCTCTGAAGGGCCCGGGGAGATGAAGGTGGAGGGGAAGGGAATTTCTGGGAAGGAAGGGAGTGCGCGTTAATGCGAGGTGAAAGAAGGGGGGGGTAGAAAAAAGAGGAAACACGTGTCTCGTGAGGCGAAGATAGAGAATAAATAATATTAAAATAAAAAAGTGAATTTTATATAAGTCAGTTATGGTCTTTGCGGCGTCTTTTGCGATAAAAACTATAATTGATTTTTTTGTATTGAATTGCAATGAACATCAGTCATCAATATGTTGATTTTTCTTGTTCTAACTACGTTTTATTGTACAAGCTTGGATATACCATTTATTGACTTGTTTAACACTATTTGTAATTTACGAACCATATTTCATTATTTCAAGTGTAAATTTCTTTTTTCCTTTTTCTATATCATTCTTACCCTATTTGACATCTCGTCGAAGAATGTAGTATATTTTCAATTATGTTTCTATTTTATAGTATCTGTTCGTCACCGTTACTTCCATTATCCTCAACCACTACATTTTTCTATTAGCGGAACAGGTTTCATATTTTGTCTCAACTTTATAAATTTATTGGTCGTCATCTGGTTCATAATATCTCGCTCTGAACGTGTATAGTTTCATAAAAGTATATTCAAGTTGTCAACAGTTAACGTGTTAATACTATTTTCAAAGCATTTAAATATACACATTACCTCTTAAGAATCTCAACCTAAATGTGGGTGTTCATAAACGAGGGTTTAAAATCTCTATATTTATGAGTCCTTTTTGGAAACAAATAAGGCATGCAAATAATGCATTTTCCAATAGTTGGACACGACCTTATATGGCCCCATTTTGCGTTGTTAATGTGTCACTGCTGGTGGCGCCTCGGTCTTAAAAATAGTCTAAAGTAATGGAAAGAACCATCAATGTCCAGTCGATTTATGGATGTATGTAAAGTCTCAACTGCGCGAGAAGGAGTGGAGGTGTCGCGTACGAACAAAAAAGTAGTTACGAAAACCAGTCTGCGAACGTACGGCACGTCTCGCCTTCACACGACATAAAACTCGTAAGTATTTTGAATCTGGCGATAGCAGGAAGGCTGTTACCGATTTAACGACGGAGAACCATCGTTTGGTTCGACGCGCCCCTTTTCCCCTTCCCATGGAACCCCAACACTCCCTGCTCTCTAGTAGGGACCCCCCACTGTCTGTAGCTGATATCTGATGCTTCTGTCACTTTTTACCATCCTTCACTGATTTCTCTCTACATTTCATCACCTCGCGCCCATACACATTCCTTCGTGTTAATTCATTCTAAACGATAATTGTAGAGATATTTCATTTGAAATTTGCTACCAAATTTTCCAAATTTTCTTCGAAAGGTTCTGGAGAGATGACTCTTTGAATCCGTCCGTTAGGAGCAATGTCATCGTCTTAAATTTAATTCTGGCTGCTCTCGTGCTAATGAACTTAAGCGTTTTTGTGATATGTGAATTACTGCCTCACATTTCCCTCATTATTCCATTGCCTTCCGTACTTCTCCTCACTTCAGTAATTTCCGGTCTTTCTAAACTTGATCTCGTATGACATCTTTTACCGTATTTCCGGTCCTTTCATCTCGTATCATTGCTATTCTTTCACAGTCTTCCTCGGGCTAGCGTAAACCAATCTCCTGATGCGTTCATGTATAATGTTCATTTAATATTGTTTCGCTGAAAGAGCTCGTTTTTTATTTTGTTGTGCAACCTCTCGTTTGCTTACCATCCCGGACAACGCATGAACCAAAAAGAAAATTGTTTGGCGTGTTGTCACACTCACAGCTCATTACGAGTTATTGTTTCAGAGTGAGTTTCCTGTCTTTATCCATTCAGTTTACTTCCACATTCCACATTCCACATAAGCAAAGGTTATCAAGGATCTATTCGATCCCAGGCCAAAGTGAATTTATGGATGTTAATTATGTCGAATTTCCAACAGTGGGGTATATAGTGATCTGAGTTTGTCTCCCAAGCTGAAATACCTATGATGGAGCGAGGAAGATGAAAATATCAGTTCCATCCTCATCGTCGTTCATCGTTCTTCGTCCTCCGCCACCACCCTCCGCCGTCGCCCTCCGCCGTCGCCCTCCGCCGTCGCCCTCCGCCGTCGCCCTCCGCCGTCGCCCTCCGCCGTCGCCCTCCGCCGTCGCCCTCCGCCGTCGCCCTCCGCCGTCGCCCTCCGCCGTCGCCCTCCGCCGTCGCCCTCCGTCGTCGCCCTCCGCCGTCGCCCTCCGCCGTCGCCCTCCGCCCTCCGCCCTCCGCCGTCGCCCTCCGCCGTCGCCCTCCGCCGTCGCCCTCCGCCGTCGCCCTCCGCCGTCGCCCTCCGCCGTCGCCCTCCGCCGTCGCCCTTCGCCGTCGCCCTTCGCCGTCACTCTCCGCCGTCGCTCTCCGCCGTCGCCCTCCGCCGTCACCTCCGCCGTCGCCCTTCGCCGTCGCCCTTCGCCGTCACTTCCGCCGTCACTCTCCGCCGTCGCCCTCCGTCGTCGCCCTCCGCCGTCGCCCTCCGCCGTCGCCCTCCGCCGTCGCCCTCCGCCGTCGCCCTCCGTCGTCGCCCTCCGCCGTCGCCCTCCGCCGTCGCCCTCCGCCGTCGCTCTCCGCCGTCGCCCTCCGCCGTCACCCTCCGCCGTCGCCCTTCGCCGTCGCCCTTCGCCGTCACTCTCCGCCGTCGCCCTCCGCCGTCGCCCTCCGTCGTCGCCCTCCGCCGTCGCCCTCCGCCGTCGCCCTCCGTCGTCGCCCTCCGTCGTCGCCCTCCGCCGTCGCCCTCCGTCGTCGCCCTCCGTCGTCGCCCTCCGTCGTCGCCCTCCGTCGTCGCCCTCTGTCGTCGAATCGGGAGTCGAAGGTTCGCGTTGCGCGGCGTTTCCTCTTGTTTTTTATTGCGTCTGCCGATTTACGTCGCCGGACCGAGGGCCGGGGCTTTAAGAGCCACTCTTGCGCCGGTGGCCGGGGGCGGGCGCGGGGCGGGAGGGGCGGGGCTGCGTCCGCGTGAGCTGCAGTTTACGAGCGACGTGTGCGCGGCGGACGACGGACGACCGACGACGCTGCGATGGGACACGTTTCGCACCAGTGGGCCAAAAAGCGCGCTGCCAAAAATGAATACTGCTAGTGGCAACCAGTCAAAATTTGACAGTAACTAGCTAAGAAGAAAACAACTGCCAATCCGGTGGCCGAGATTGCTAAGGCAGTAGTGGCGAAGCGATTTGGGACCGAAGGGTCGTGAATTCGTGTCCCGCCTGAGGCATGGTTGTATTTTTGTTCATTTCACTCCTTATCATCATCATATCGTTTCATCTTCCATACCGTTAACCCCAAAAGTGGTCGATAATGATCTAGATGTTTATACGACCTTAAATAATAATAAGAAATCTGAGATAAAAATAATTTATCTTCTTACTTAAAAAACTCGCAATCTTCGCCTTGCTAACTGTAATATCGCGCTAAATGTAATCTCGTAAACTTCTGGGAAATTCTGGAGAAGGAAATTCCCTAAAGTAGTCGTACAGGTCAGTGCCGAATCCGATGTTCAAGTGGAGGTAGAACACCACGTAGGTGGAGGTTCTAGGTTGGAGTCCCGACGACGGTAAGATTTTCGACACTAGCTTTTCATCTAGGTCGAATTCAGTCGCTGTCTGAAGAAGAATTCTAGCGGGCGGCTGCTCTAATCGGTAGTTTTCTTGGTTTCTCCGATCAACACTAGGCGAAGTTGGAGCAATACCCTAACAAACGGGTCACGGACCGCGGGCGCTTTCCTTCTTCCTCCTTGTTCTATCCTCACCCCTTACATGCACTACACTACCGCACATGACGGGAGACCGGTCGTGGACTTGGAACTTGTCCCGGTTGGGGCAGTGCCCAGCTGGTGGAAAACCTGGGTGGTGGAAACCCTGCTAGTCGACGGTAGGTCGGCGTCGGATCTCGCCATCCAGTGGGGGAAGATCATTGCCAATTCCCGATGAAAAAACATACATTACACTTACGGGACTAATTACCTCATTAGTTGATGCGCCTGGAATCACTAATAATCAACCAATCAGTCAATCAACTAAGTATTCACACCATCTCTTTGTCAAAGGATGTGCGGAATGGTGAATGGGGAGAGGTAGGGATGAAGCCGCGAAATTGTGACTACAGCCAAAGGAATGGAATTGCTGAAACATCACGCATTGAAGATCAGCACACGTACATCAGGAGTGACAACAATCATTGGAATAAAATCTTTTTAGAATAATGAAGGAGTCAGGGGTTCAGAACTCAAGGATGTTAACAATTCGTGAATGCGTTCGAGAAATGAACTAGAGACGGTAGATGGGAGACACTTCCAATATTTGTCATTTTTCGTCGTCCAGATATCTCCCAAGATCGTGTTAATTAGAATTAAATGACAAAGATTATATTTCATGAACATTTACAATTTTTCTTTTCTATTTTTAGTAAGTAATAAAGATTTTAATTTTGAATTCCCTAGATATATGTTTATGTGGTAGTTATCTGTGTATATAATTCTAATAATAAGATACACGTGAAGGTAATTTGACACCAGACTGCAAAAAAAATCATTTGATTCGTTATTACCTCAACATTTCGGTACAAATTAAGTATAATTGTTTTATTATCGAGTTCAGTATTATTATGAGTTGGTAACTGTGACGTCGTAGACCGGAGGTCCTTGTTCAGGAATCGTTTTCTGGGATTGAGGGGTATACTATCGCATCATCGGAAGTGTATTGAGGCCTACGTCAGTTTGGATGAGAATTCTAATCTGCCTGGTCATATTGAAGGTTCCTGTGATATCCTCCGATCAGTTCTTGAGGGATCCAGTAGCAGAACACAAGCACACACTGCATTTATGGGTCTATTAACCTAAGTAGTAAACACGCCCCATCCAGTGGGGTAAGATCACCGCAACTTTCCGATGAATAAAATGCACTACACTTACGGGACCAATGACCTCGGAAGTTGACGCGCCCGGAATTAGTAATCAATCAATCAACAATCGAAAATAATATATACTCATTCGCATACTCTGGTGTCTTAAGCGACCTACCCTCTGCAACCACCGGGAGTGCTAGCTCAGTGCATCAACTGACCGGGACGTCCTAGGTTCGAGTCCTGAAAGCGGCAGGAATTTCGACACTAGCTTTTCAGCTAGATCACTTTGTGCACTAATGCAGTCGCTGTCTGGAGGAGAATTCTAGCGGCCGGCTGCTCTGATCGGTAGTTTTCCGTGGTTTCTCCGATCAACACCAGGCGAATGCCGGAGCAGTACCCTACCAAACGGGCCAGGGACCGCGCGCGATGTGTCCTTCCCATTCCTTGTCCTATCCTCTCCCCTTATACACACACAGTTACACTAACATGCACTACACTACCACATATCCCGGGAGACCGATCGGGAGCTTTGATCTTGTCTCGGCTGGGGCGGTGCCCCGCTGGTGGGAGAGTCCTGGTTAGGGGGAAACCCCACTAGCCGACGGTAGGTCGGCTCCGGATCTCGCCATCTAGCGGGGGAAGATCACAGCTATCTCCCGAGAAAAAACATGCACTACACTAACGGGACTAATGACCAGAGTAATTGACGCGCCCGGAAACACAAAAAAATCAATCAATCAAACCCTCTGCAACCGACCTTACCTCGCAGACGCCGAGGCGCAAGGGTCCCCCCGACCCGACACCCTCCGCCGGTGGGCGTGTCTCCGCGATGCGTCCGCGTGGATGTAGGGGGCGTGCGGGAACGGACAGCCCCCAGCAGCACACGGCGCTCTCCAGGTTTAAAACAGAAACGTGTCTTCATAATTCGGATTTATGACGAACGCGGCGCGTAAGCGTCCTTAACCGTCCGCGCGCGCCGGCCGTTAAAGTCTCTATCGGCGGACGTCCGCCGGCGTTATACGACCGAGCGCCGACTCTTTGTCACCTCGCCGTTCTTTGCCCGGCGCCGCTCGCGCACAAAGTGACCATCACAGCTTTTCGTGGGCGGCGTTACGACTGGTGGTTTGAGGAAGACACTGTGTGACAGAAACTGGCGTATTAAATTATTCTTGCTGCAACATCTTCCTGGAATTTTGTCTCTTGGCTGTCCGGGACAAGCCGCGTCGATCTGCTCGTAGCTGACGTTTCGGCCAACATATTGTGGGCTTCCTCGGAGCGTGCTGCTGACTGCATACTACTGACTACTGAGCGTACTACTGACTCTGCCTATGTAATCATTTTCTGGGATTTTGTTCGTAAGGTTTTATCTATAAATTACCTTACCCGTTTTCGTTAGTGATTTTTAATTTATGGGAATTTCGTCACCAATGATCCAATGTGTTTGTAACACACGGCTAATTTATCGATAGTACCAATTATATTTAGCTACACACGATAAAATGTAAACTATGTAACTTACATTATTTCGAAAATAATTTCGAGAATAAATTAAGTTGCATCAAGTAATTTTATAACGGGTTCCTCTTTGTAAATTCCAAAAGACGATATTTATATTGCTATATTTATAAAATATTGGTTTCTATACCAATTTATATTTTTAAAATTGTAAAGAACCGTTGATATTTGCGATTATTAATGGTAAAACGAAGTGAAAATGTTTTATTAAAGACACTAATTGCATTAACTGTTTGAAGCACAAATTACAGAGAATAGCAGAGTATCTTAATGTAACATATTGTTTTGTCATTAATTGAGACATTGTGTGGAAAGTTTAGCGTTTTTATCGGTTAAAAATAATTATATTGAACATCGTTAATATTTACTGCACTGAAATATAAAATCAGTTAGGTATGGAAATTCTTAAGTAAATTTGCTGACAGAACGTGTGCATGCATTGAAGTACTCATTAAGTATGTTCACGTAACCACTGGGACATAAAAAAGGAAAGTGCATGTGTCGTTACGGTAGCCAAGCGTTCATTGCGCTCGTAAGCAATGCCCCTGCTGGTCCTTATCTATGGCTGACTTATAGCGTTACGTGACGCAGCAAACGCAGCCTGTACATGTTATGAAAGAATTACAACCTCTTCTTCTGATTTCTTTGATATACTTTGAAAACGTCAATGGTTCACGACTGGCATATTAAAAAGAATAAAACTTGAGTGGTCATTTATTTTTAGTCGTGAATGTAAACTTTAGTAGCTGCATGTATGCAAATAATGATATCCCATGAAACTTAAGACATGAATATTCAACGTGTGAATCCAATAAATCGAATTTCTCCTATTGTAAATATTCATTTAATATAATGAGGTGTTAAAGAGAAAAAGAAGAAACGTGTATTATCTCGAAATCAAGAAATTGAAATTGAATTTATTCATTTTCAATGAAAAAAGATGTTTCCTTCTTTAATATTTATTTTAGAGTGCTATAGAATAAACTATAAAATAATGCTAAAGAGTAATGTATGCTGTTTCGAATTCACGTTGTTACTCATGATACTACTTAGTGACGGACTATGAACATATTTCGTGAAGGTCATTCAATGAAAAACCCAATTTTAAATGAGAGACACTTACACTATCTCTTGAACGTTATTAATATTGATTGCTTATTATTTATGCAAATTCTTAAAATTAAATGATTAAAAAATATGAGGAATATTATTGCGTAGCTGTAAGTCCTTCAAATATACAAATTGGAATTTAACTATTCTGCACATTTTTAGGGTTTATAATTTGAGAAACTTTTTAAAAAAAAAAAAAAAAAATTTTTAACAAGTTAGAAAAATCCAAAATTCTGCGATAAAGCTTGGTGCCGCTAGTACTTTTAATTTTTTTTGTCTTTTTTGAGAGTTATAAATCTAGTCGTTGCAGGTGACTTTGCGGCGACTCCTTCGTAGAAGAAACAGAAAAACAATATACCTCCTTCAATACACTCAATGCCCAATGTTCAATTTTCCCTGCGGCGTCGAAGGATTCTGTGAAGATACGACCTTATTTTCCCTAGTAATAATAGGTAATTATTGAATAAACGCTTTTTATAATATCTCAAGAAACAGATAAGAACAGGTACTACTAAGAGGGAAGAAATTGTTCTCCAAATGGTAAAAATAGGATTTTTTAAATCAAAATTTTTGTGGGAGGTAAATGGGAAAATTATAAAGCCCCACTATTTATCAGTTACAGAAAAACAACTGTTAAAAATGCTCAGTGATAGAAGCCAAGTCCGCACTGTTTAGACCATGATGTCTAAATCACTAAATCATTAAAGTACAAACCTAAGAAGCTCCATGTATAATCAGTTAGAGCATTATTTCGCTAAAATTGTAATTAAAATCACTCGCCATTGAGATATGTGTTTCTTTAAGAGACCGTTCTTGGAGGTTGGCAGCCCTGAGGAGGCGCTGAGTGCCTCACCGTCAGACGCGAAGGAGTTGGCTTCGAAGAAGATCCGAGCGAGCTTTCAAAGACGGTGACGCAAGGAATAGCAGGGGCGAGTGGCAGAAAGCTCGTGGAAAACGGCTGAGAGATGGAGCAACGCAAATACGATCGTTGTAAAGAAGTTAACATGTTTTGTGCATTTGTGTTCGGGAGGCGGGCGTAGCGGTTTCGATGTTAAAGGTGATGTATCTTGTCAGGATCACTCCCAGTTCAGTTTGGGAAGTCTGTACGGATCCGGTAAAATTCATAGTAACTTTACCTGTTAATTTTAGGAATAGAACGTGAGATATGTCTTCAATATTTAATAAAATATTTACGTAGTCTATATATTTTACTGCATTTTAGCATATTACACAAAAATGTTAAATGATTCACAATAAAATTGTAATAAGTAAGATTATTATTTATTAACATTACTCTGCAATTTTACTTTAGGGAATGGGAAATTACTACTTCCTAAATAGGAATGTAACGCTCCCCCAAAACATTTTAGGTGATAAAAGATCTAAATTCGCGAAAGAATTAGGAACATTTCTACGAAAGGTTCGGACCACTAGGGAAACTGAAATTAGGGAGTGGGAAAACAGCACTGGTTAGTACGAGCGGAGCCTAGACTGGGGAGAAATAATTAACTCAATAAGTCAATAAAAAGAAATTAACTTAAAATAAATTAAAATAAATGAAATAAATTAAATAAATTAAATAAATTAAATAAATTAAATAAATTAAATAAATTAAATAAATTAAATAAATTAAATAAATTAAATAAATTAAAATAAATTAAATAAATTAAATAAATTAAATAAATTAAATAAATTAAATAAATTAAATAAATTAAATAAATTAAATAAATTAAAATAAATTAAATAAATTAAAATAAAATAAAAATAAAATAAAAGGAAACGATTAAAGTAATAAGCACATTAGGGCGCGAAAGGAAGTGGGAATCGGAAATGTAAGGGCAGAGGCGTTGGTGCTGACGATTTTCTGTGGTGCTGTTTGTTTTCAGGTGCGGAGGAGGCCAAACACTGGAAAGAGTATGCCTGACGCCCGCGCCAAATAAATAGATAATTTAAAAACAGAAATCGGATAGATTAGCATGTACTCGGCTTCTGACGGCAGGTTTTTCCTCCTTCAGGGGTTTTTTCCTCGGCCGTATCTTATGGTCTCTTTTCCGCGGCATTGATGCGATGGAGAGACCATTTGAGGTGAATACCAGAATACGAAAGGTTAGAACGCGGTAGAATGTAGGTATTGTAATGGCTTAAAGGCCTTCGACCTAGCCACCTAGCATCTAGTTTTCTAATTTGTATGTAATAATTACCTATTGAATAAAAAAATTGCTTTATTTTGAAATCATGAAAATATTTCGTGTTACATTTACACGACGTTGATTGAGAGCGTACAAAAATGACAGAATTTTAAAAGCTTTTACCGGTGTGATAATACATGTATTTGACGTGCACACGAATAGAAACTCAAATCTCGTTATGCCACACTTATTGTGATCATTGGAATGCTCGAAAAAATGGATAAAAATTACACTTCCGTTCTGTTAGTGTTTTTGCTATGGGTGTCGGTCTACCCCTCCCCTTTGCTCTCTTTCCACTATTTTCGTATCAACCTCTTCAGTTTGACTGCATTTATCTCTCCTCTTTCCTAGCCAGATCTTACGGACCTCTTCTTTCTTTATCTCTCTCTCTTCCTTTCTTTCTCTCTCTGATTCTCAGTTCTTAGGTTTTTCAGCCATACGTTGAGCGAATGGTTTTCGATGGATGGTTATAATGATGATTTGATTGATGGAGAAATGGACCAAGAGAAATAATGTATCCCTGCGAAAATCTGCCACAAATCTGCTTTGTTCACCATTATTTACATACGGATAGACCAATTTTTAAAGCCTATTTCCGAGAGAAAGAAGATAATTCGAATGTGCACTACACCACGAATAAAAATCTATCAAAAAATTTTATCGTTTTTTTTAATTAAAAAATGTCCCAGAAGCTTCATTTAAAAAATTTCCTAAAGTTAAAATATACATTGCAAATTCAAGGGAAGGCGACGCCAGACATCGATTGAGAAATATCCATTTTAGTGAACATTCTGCTTGTGATTTAGCAGCTATTGCTCTACCACTCTCAAAAAACCTTCCACTGCGCATGCCCGAACGTGGCCTCTCCCTCCAAAGCTCCTAATATTTCCCCGCCTGCCTGTGCTCTTTGTCACAACATAGCTCTCCCTCTGTCTTTCTCTCGTGGGTCGCGCGGTAATTCAACACTGCGAGTTTGGTGATAATAAACTGATGAGTGAGAAGGATCAGACGGAAGGCAGCTTACGTGTTTCTACAGTAGGGGTTGTCCAAACGATCAACAGAAATAAGGCGTGTATTGAAGAAGAGTTTCGTTCTATAGTCTCTGTTTGACCGTGGCTAGTGAGCAGTGACAGTGTGCTTTACACAGTAACTGCTGTTATTCATAAAAACCCAATTATTACAAATAATTGAAAGTATATCCACTGAAAAACGATAGGTCGTTGATGAAATAATCATTGAACAAGGCCACATTCCTCTCCTTCTTCCACCGTACCATCCAGATCTAAATCCAATAACACTTGTTTGGGGACTTATAAAGGGCGCGAGGCAGCAGAAACTATTGGTGCGTATTGGAAAAGAAATGCTTTGCAGAGAAGCGTTTGCACAGTACAGTGCTGAACAATGGAAGAAGTCCTACGAGCATGTGTAGGGAATAGAGGCGACATAATAATTCCGATAATGTAATTCCGACATCTATGAATCCGTCATTTTTTTGGACACTCCTGGCAGTGCGAGTTCTCCTTCTGAGGACCAGGGCAGTGATGACGAGTGGCGGTCAGTGCGATCGCTGCGTCTCGCAGTCGCCTCTCCTTGTCGCGTACGCGCTTCCCTTATCGCCGAGAGGAGAAATCTCCAGATGCCGCAGGGTGGGGCAGCCTCCGAGACTTTACCAAAGGTACGTCCGCCATGATGTTTTTTTGCGAGCGGTTCAGCGGTTCAGTTTTATAGCGTTGTTCACAGTCAGACGCACAAGCAGATGGAAGGACGGAAATTTTGTCATAAACCAAATTCTCGTTATCAAGGACCCAGAAAAAAGTGAACTCTGACTACACAACGTGTTATAGGAAGTTATCTTATGATACGTACGTCCTTCAAATTGAACGTAATATTAAGGACCTCGAGTAGGAATTTTTCTGCCAAAATATCGCCATTTTTGCTGCAGCGTTTCATAACTTTCTATTCTACATACGTTACACACACACACACACACACACACATTATATATATATATATATATATATTAAACTACTATAATATTTTGATTAAAAAGTATCCCTACCCGGCGGAGGCCCCTAAGCACGTGACTTGTCCCCCTATATAACAATCCACCCCTCGTGCGAGTGACCGACGCGCCGGGCAGCAAAGTTGCGGTGTCCGCTTGACGCTGAACTCTCGTTGCGCAGGTGCCTGCCCGAGTGGCGGCCTGTTTGCTTGGATGCTCACGCCCCGAAGCCGCCGCCGCCCCCAAGGCAAATACGCTCTGCGGTCGCGGCGCCAGGCGGCGCCCATGCACGTGCGTCGACACGCCCGGCGGCGGACCAATCCCCGCTCCCAAATCGCTTCCAGCCGCGCGACATTCTGCGAAATTCCCGGAAGGCATAGCGCACGGGTAAGTACAGTACTGGCAGCGTATAATTGATTGATTTGATTGATTTTTTCGGGTTTCCGGGCGCGTCAACTGCTTTGGTCATTAGTCCCGTTAGTGTAGTGCATGTTTTTTTCTCGGGAGATGGCGGTGATATTTCCGCTGGATGGGAGATCCGGCGCCGACCTACCGTCGCTAGTGGTTTCCTTAACCAGGCTCTCCCACCAGCGGGCACCCCCCAGCCGGGACAAGCTTAAGTTCCGACCGATCCCTGAATATGTGGTAGTGTAGTGCATGTTAGTGTAAGTGTGTTGTGCAAGGGAAGAGGATAGGACAAGGAAGAGAGGAGAGATCGCGCCGGTCCGTGGCCCGTTTGGTAGAGTACTGCTCCGGCATTCGCCTGGTGTTGATCGGAGAAACCACAGAAAACTACCGATCAGAGCAGCCGGCCGCTAGAATTCTCCTCCAGACAGCGACTGAATTCGACTAGCTGAAAAGCTAGTGTCGAAAATCCTGTCGCCGTGAGTGAGTGGGAACCTAGGACCTCCCGGTCAGAGGCGCTGCAGTGTCATCAGTTGATGCACTGAGCTCCAGGTGGCAGCGTATAAGCGACGTGGCACCACCTACATGATAGATAAATGAATCGAACTTACTGACAGGCTGTGACGTCTTGATATCATTTTCATAATTTTCCATCGCCCAAGCCGAACTTTATCGCTTTCACGACCGGTTCACCTAATACCGACAGGAACAAGAATGAGTGAGTATGTAGTCTGTGAACGCGTCAGATACCACGGACGTTAGTACAGTAAGTTTAGTGCTTGTTATATCATGGGAGGTCGCGGTCTACCTCTACTGTTGGAATGTGAGATTCGGCACCGCTTTCCACGTCGTTTTGTGGGGGTTATTTCCCTCCAGGGATCTTGCCGAGCTGGACGCCGCCCCACTATGGATAAACTAAGCTTCTGACTAGTCTCCCATGTGTAGCGGTGTAGTACTTGTAAGTGCACGTTGTCTTTGCCTATAAGGGTTGAAAATGGTGACAAAGATGAGAACGGGAAGATTGCAAGCGATCCGTTGTCCGCTTGTTACGGCATTTCTCCGGTATTAGCCTTGTGTTCATCGGATAAATCATGGAAAACTAGCGATCAGAGCAGCCGGCCGCTAGATTTCGTCTTCAAACAATGGTTTATCATATGGGTTTGCAGGAGGTTTCTTAGGGATCTCATCTTACCTCATATTCCACCATTTCTCCATGAACAAATATTTCATTCATTCCAGGAATGATCATAAATCTTCGACACTGGAGTCAGAACAAAGAGGTATCGAGTTGCTCTTACAATACAAAAGTACCCATTGCGCCAGTGCGGAACTTAGTTGTTACCTAGAGAGATTGTGGCTCAACCCACTTACGAAAGTTCTGGAGGAGGATTAGAAACGTCCATCCATAAGTATTTCTATGTCTTGTACACCCACGTATGAAGTTGGTGCATTAGGAAAGTGTGGGCTTAAATCCTCGGAACGAACAGAACCCTCTTGGCTCCCTGGGAGTACCGTATCGCCGAGACAAAACTTCCCACTTGAGCGGAATTGAGTTAGGACCGAATTGAGTCGGTATCGATAGGTTAGACGCACGGTTAGGAAATTAGGGACCCAAACGTGGTTGAGATTTAAACGACATCAGTTTATGCCCACCATTTTGAAACCCACAAGCATCATAGGGATCCGTAACGCCACTATAGACCACCAACCATTCCTTAAAGTTCGAGACTCCTTGTTGGGAATATGACTCCACCTATTACAACACTGCATTTGAACGTCGCTAATTAGAAATACAAAGGTTTCCAAAACCATAAAGGACAGTTTTAAAACCATAAAGGACAGTTTTTATTATTATATGGGTTTAGAATTCCCTTTTTGAGAATAAAGTAAAAAGAATAAGTTCTTAAGGAAATATATAAAAGTCAGTAATGCTAAATAGAATAAATGAAACTAATAGTCGTTTGATAACAAAGTATATGCAATCTGTTCCTTTCCAAAAGTGTTTCCCCAACACTCGTTGCATGTCATGTTTGTGTAGCAGCCCTGCTGTGTGAGAAGCCTCAGTGCAGTAGGTCACGCTTCCTCTGCGACCCGACGCATCGCGGCGTCCTCGGAGCTGCGCGGCATTGTGCCAGGCGCCGGCGATCCCCCACAAAGACCACGGGCGCCTCCCTTCCGCACGTAAGGCGTCGCGACGCCTCTTGGTGCCGTCGGGCATCGCACGCGGCCTCCGTCGGGGCACGACGCCCGCGGGGTGGCTGTCGCCTTGACCCTTCCCCACCTGCTTTCGGTAAACCGCTCCCACCGCCGTTCCCCGCCGCCCCCGCACTCAGTCAACCTCAACGCCGTCCTCCGCATCACCATGGCTCCCGTCACCAATCTCACTCCCTCCCACTCTTGCCCTCTTTCCCTTAGCCGGTCGACCCTCGCCCCCTTGCTTTAATATAGCCACCCCTTTCCTCCCGCTGCCTCAAAGACATCGCCTACCTCACTGCTCCACCCAGCCCTGTCCTGCTGCCGCCCTCTCTCTCTCTCTCTCTTCTCTCTCTGTCTCCCTGTCACTCTTGCTCTCTCTTCCCTCTAGGCCAGCGTCGAACCCTCACCACCCTTGCTTTATAAGCCACCCCTTTCCTCCCGCTGCCCTCAAAGAATCGCCTATCACTGCTACCCAGCCTGTCCTGCTCCTCCCCCCCTCTCTCTGATTCTCCGCCATCTTCCTAGCCGCAAAGCGCTGCTCGCCTCACCTTCCACCCCACCCTTGCTCCCGCTATCCCCGTCACTATGCTGCCACAGAGATCCCTATGTCTCTGTCGTCCTCTCTGACACCGCCCCCACCTTCCCAGCCGTCCCGTCTCCGTTATGCACGCTGCCCTCGACGCCTCCATTGTTCTAACCGCCCGTTGCCAACTCCATCTCCGCCTCCACTACTTCCACTTCTCCCACGCACTGCCAGACCAAGGGGTTGTCCCCGCCCCCTTTTGCCTCGTCCCCACTCACTCATTCATTGTCCTCTCCCCATTCACCACTACCACCAACTTCACTGCCGCCGTGGTCACTCCTGACTCCTTCAACCGCGTCCACCCCTTGCAGCCATCACCGTTACCCCTATCGCATCTAGCACCTTCTCCGTCACCACCGTTGCGAAGCCTACTGTCGCCTCTTTTGTCCTCGTCCCCACTGAGTCGTTCATTGTCCTCTCCACATTCACCACTACCACCAACTTCACTGCCGCCGTGGTCCCTCCTGACTCCTTCAATCGCGTCCACCCCTTGCAGCCATCACCGTTACCCCTATCGCATCTAGCACCTTCTCCGTCACCCCGTTGCGAAGCCTACTGTCGCCACTTTTGCCCTCGTCCCCACTCACTCATTCATTGTCCTCTCCACATTCACCACTACCACCAACTTCACTGCCGCCGTGGTCCCTCCTGACTCCTTCAATCGCGTCCACCCCTTGCAGCCATCACCGTTACCCCTATCGCATCTAGCACCTTCTCCGTCACCGCCATTGCGAAGCCAACTGTCGCCACCACCATTATAATCGCCAGCGACGCTATTGGCCCCGCCGCCCCAGGTGATAGATAGGGCGAGAGGCGGCGCGCGGGGCGTAGGCCGGGCTGCGGCGGCGTGCAAGTGCAGTGTTTGCCTGGCTGCTGCACCGGGGAATTATCGTAAATCTGCAGCGCGCAAACAGAGGCGATGCGCCCCCCAGTGGACGACACCTGTCGCCCGTAGCACCCTGCAGGCGCCGCTGCGCCCTGCAGGCCCACGCTCACCCCGCCGCGTGCGACGTTGCCAAACGCGCAGAGGATCTTGACTTTGCTAGAACGTTTATAAGAAGAAATAAAAGATGTCACCTTCGTCAACATATTAGCTTTATTGAGATAGCCGACTTTTTTTTTGTTTAATTTGAACTGCTCCTAATCCTCCCGTTGCATTTCCATTTTTTTGAAATTTTATCTGCTATCTGTAACTAAATACTTTAGATGTATCCATTAATTGTAATTTTTTTAAAAAATTTTGAAATTTTATCTGCTATATGTTGACGAAGATGACCTATTTTATTTCTTCTTATAAGACCGTCAACAACACCAAATAAGAATTCCCACAATTCATAGAACGTTTATTTCGATCTTCATTCTTTTGATATTTAAACATCAATACATATTCTTTTTATACGGCAGTAAATGTGTTCGTTCGTTTCCATAAAGTGGCTGCCACGTGCGATGCTGGTGTCCAGAACCTTCGTCACATCTCAGAGAGAACAGATGTAATCATTTTGATGTTTAAAGTACCGATAGTTATCCCATTCAAATACTGAGACTTTTAATTCTTAAATTGTCTCAAATGATTGCGGAGGAAATGTGTAATTAATTTTAATTGTGGTCAGTATTTACTAAAGTAGTTATTGTGAAATTTGAGGATGCCCACTTCCAATTTATTCCAAGAACCTACCATGGTACAGGCAAAGAGAAAGTAACTAACAATGAGGAATTTAGAAAGTATATTCATATGTCGTGTGTTGTAGATTTTTGTTTAAAATATAGGTTTACTAGGAATCCTAGAGTTCGTGTGAGTTGTCTTGTTTGATATAGTACATAAACAGGATGGAATAAATACTATTCCCATTTCCAGTACCACAGAATTCTTCCTTTTTATGTGATGATATAAAGCAGAAGGAAGTGGTTTAATTGCACGATTTTTACCAAAGCTTCATTTTTTTTATTTCCCTTCCCAAATATTTAATTATGTTCATTTTCCATTTTGCGCGCAATGTAGTGTCTTGTCGTGCCCAAGGCTAATGTTTGCATGCGAGCATTTTAAGTATTTTGCCTGGGAGGAAGATATAAACCATTCTTTCATAAGTTTGTGTGTGCTATAAAAATGCTATACATTAAAGAGAATGAGGTCAAATATCCGTCGCTAAACTTGGTCGCCGTTCTTGATGCGACCGACTCATGCAACGTTCCTCCCGGAGGAGATAGATCGTGTTGGAAGCGGGGACCTCATAAATCATCGCATTATTGCAAATTATATTCAATAACGACGACTTCCCGCTGCAACTAAATTAGGGCAGAAACAACGCAAAATGATGGCGTAAAAGGACTAATGTGTGCACAGCCGGAATCTAAAATTAGCCGAAACTAACTAAACAAGGCTCTAATTTCGGGGTAAACATTTGAGTTACTGCTAAATCGGGCGAGAGTTGCGCTCGCTGCGCTCCCGGCGGGACCGACATGAACCATTGGCGTCGCCACGCGCCCTCTAGCGGACGAACCAGCCAGCGACTGCGAGTTCGCGAGCGCGGAAATTTATCGATCCCCTCCATTTCGGTCTGTTTACGGCGTGCCACCACAGCGCCCCGCGCCACACGTCGAGAATCAACTATTTAATTCATGCGGTGGTCTGTCAGGTCGGAATTAATACAATATCGCTTTTTTAGCCCGCCCTGAATATCGAAATAGCATAAATTAGCGATAAATATTACAGCTCCGAAAAAAAAGATGAAGGGAGCAGAGCGACGTATCGCAAATCAATTTTAATGGCAAAGTATGCTAATGCCACAATGCGCTCCCCTCTTTTGGATACAGATGTATGCCACCATTTACATGAGAAACGCCCCGCGTACGTTGTCGCTAAACGGGACGCATGCTATCACCGGAGGCCGAATAGTTGGGAGCGTGTAAACAACTCAATTTTGGGCTTTATTTGGAATTTTTAGCGCTCGTACGTTGGCAGGTAGGTGCCTACCTCCCTCCGGCGCGTCGGGGAATTCCCGGAGGTCTGGTCACGAGGGGACATGGCGATAGCGAGCGGACCCTTGAACAAAAGCGCAGCGCTTCCCGGTAGTCGTCCAGGGGACGTCTTGTCGAGGGAGGGGAAAGGCGAGATAACGTTCGCGGACGCCATTAGGAAATATTTTTATTAGAGGAGCCACCCGGAATTGCCCACTTCCCCCCCGAGTTAATGGATGCAAAGCAAACCTTAATTTTTTTACGGCCGGCAACACGTACATATTTCCTAGCTATTCCCCCTCGCTAGGCGCACAGTGAGCCGAAATTATTTCAAACGAAAGTTATCGTAAGGTTTTTTCATATTTTGGAACAAGTATTTATATGGGAAAAATGAAAAGTCTGTAGAATGTGCTAGTAAATCTAAAACAACGTAAACTGAGTCTTCCTATTTTTCATTTTCTACATGTTCTTTTCTTTCCAACATTTATTTTCACAAACAAATTTAACTTCTTACATTTTTCATTAAAAATGAAGTGAAACTAATTACACAGAATCATCGATATTTTAGGTTCTCTTTTATTTACTATTCTCAGGAAGAATGTTTTTTGCATGATTATTATTGTATCTGTACCAAGGGAAATAATATCGCAATATCATCGCATCAGGGTTCTCTTTAAACGCTACTTATCCTGAAATATTCATTATATTTAATATATTCAATATATCAGTATTCAATGCCAAGTATTCAATATACAGTAAAGTATTCAATATATCGAAAATTATTCTAAATCACAAGTACATTACACATTTTTGAATTACAGTTTAAAGAGAAGAGATAATATAATACTTTCAAACCTCGTTTCTACTGTGATGAAATACTCGTCGACATGTGATCCACTCTGTGGTCTTCTGAATTTACGACAGTAACACTGAGAAATATGTCGACGTAAGCTTCCGCGACGCGTCAGTTGTCTTCGTTCTTCGGGAGACAACGTGTATCGACAAGCGTTGCCAAAATGTCGCTCATTATACAGCCACTGTCCTCAGAGAAAATTCATTTGCCCTGAAAGTGGTTTTAGTATGACAGCTGAAAGGTTTGCAACACTGTCTTGGATGTGGCGTGATCCGACAGTCAAGACTCCATCAAGAAGAAGGTTTACCATTATGAAAATGTAATATTCATACAAAGTAATAAAGACCTACAAAAAAAAAAAAAAATTAAATAAATACAAATATAAATAGATAGATAAATTATTTAATGCATAAATAAATAAAACCCCCATATTTATGTATTTATTTAATTACGTACACATTTATTTATTTATTTATTTAAATGTTCGTAGACGTATATCAGATACACTGTACGCAGATGTAAACAAATGAAATTACGAAAATTGTATTTATTTATTACTCTTGAACTTGTACTCGAAGTGGCGGATGTGGCCCAGTGTGCGTGGCGTCTTGGAATTAAATTCCGCCGCCCTCCCCTCCCCTCTGCGTCGTGCAGGGGAGTGTAATGAAGGCGCGGGGGCGGGGCGGGGCAGTTGAGGGTGGACAGTGTCGGGCGGCCGCTTTCCGCCGCCGCCGCCCCCCCTTCGCCGCGGGGAGCCTTACACCTCGCGCTCCCTACGCGGCGGAATGTGCACGGGGGAGAGGGTTGCCAACAATGTTCATGTAAACGGGAGGACACTCGATAACAACAAAAAGAACATCAACACTTTTCTTTCTATAAATATTTAATTTAGACTAACTAATAATCAGCTCTATTTCTTTCTTTTCTCCGTTTACGATTCAAATGAAAACTTCCGTTCACAAAATGGAGATGATGGTTTGAGCTTCTCTTTTTTTAATTTAGTCGCTAGACAGACACACTTTCGTGCTTGCGTTTCATGTATTCTATTCTAAATTAAACATTAAACGAAACAACGCAGTAGAGGCATGTGATAAAATAAATTACAAAAGATGTTAAAAATTTACTAAAAGGAGGATATTTAAAATACAAAGAAGGACGAGACGACAATTGACGTCAATAGAGGACTGTTCTGCCAAATGGAGGGCTGTACTCTCAAATAGGGAACAGTTGGCAATCCTAGCAATCCTAGGGTGAAGTGACTGAGTATTTCGTGTTTGCGAAAGTATCATCTACTTTAATTGATTAGTGAAGCCGAACGTGTCAACTGCTGAGATCATTGGTCCAGTTAGTGTAGTGCACGTTTTTTCTCGGGAGGGGGCGGTGATATCCCGCTACATGGTGAGATACGGTGCCGACCTACCGTCGACTAGCGTTTTTTTTCAACATTCTATCTCTCACCAGCTAATGACTCCCCCCGCCGAGACAAGCTCTAAATCCCCGGGCGGTCTCACGGCATGTGTGGTAGTGTAGTGCATGTTAATGTATAAGTAAGGGGTGAGGATAGGGCAAGGAAGGAAAAGGAAAGATTCGCGCGGTCCGTGGCCCATTTGTTAGGGTACTGCTCCGGCATTCATCTGGTGTTGATCGGAGAAACCACGGAAAACTACCGATCAGAGCAGCCGACCGCTAGAATTCTCCTCCAGACAGCGACTGAGTTCGACCTAGCTGAAAAGCTAGTGTTGAAAGTCCTGCCTCTGTCAGGACTCGATCATAGGGCCTCCCGGTGAGAGGCACTGTAGTGAGATCGAGCTTGAAGGGCCTGGAGGGAGTGTGGCAGGTGGACACGCGGGCGGGGTGGCTACTGACACGGAAGGCGACACGGAAGTTTCGACAAACAGGTAAAGCATATGGATAAACGGAACGTGCGCGGAATCCACTGTAGCGATTGAAAATGTTGTATATGTTACGGTAATTGGGATAGTTAATGAAGCCAAAAGTGGATGCGATACAAATGCAGCCAGTGAGAGACATTTCCAAGTCGACGGCGAGAACATTTCCAAGTCGACGGCGAGACTCTAAAGTTTAGCCCCTACAATTAATATATACTAAATAGTCCAACCAACGCGAAATATCTCATGCCTTCACATTGAAATACAGGTACAGCTTATAATGTCTCACTTCCCCGCATGACTACTACTTGATTTATAGTTAAGTAATAGGAGCATTATTGTGTTTTATTTATTCACGTGCTTTGCTGCTTGTAAAAAGTAGTCGTAGTCGAGGATAGAGTGGAGCGAGGAACTTCGGCCCACCACCGTTTCCTGGCGCTTTGGTCTCACGCTAATTTGGTGGGGGCGACGGGCAGATAAGGAGGGGATCTACAATGCGAAATGAACTACGTGGGTAGAATTACGCACTGGTCGTTAGGTAGTGGTCTCCATTAGTATGCCGTATTCCTCCTGAAGGTGGCAGTTAGTCTTGTACAGACACATGTACGACTGTAATTAAGGGGAAGTAACTTTTTGTGGAATTACGTGAGTGTTGTTGTTACAGATAACGAAAGAGAAATAATGTTGATGTGGGAAGTATGATAATGTTACATCACACGGTCGTAACGAATCAAGCTGGGCTGAACAGGCAGTATAGAAATTAAAAGCGTTTCACCCTTGTAAGTTCGAAACACACACTAAGATATTTCTGTAAACTTTCTTCAGGCAGTTGTGGAAGGATCAGCATAAAAATCATGGCATTCGATTCCTTGTATCAATACAAATAGAAAGTTATTGATCGCATTTGTAGGTAAGAAGACTCACAAAAAATGCTCTTATTTATTTAACGCCAAGAAACAGAACACTTTGTGACACGGACTATGGGAGAAGTGCTTTCAGATGCCTAAAAGTCCCCAAAACAGATGTTTTTGAAAATTCTCTTAGAATGTTTTCGATCATAAAAGGTTATTTTCACGCCGGTAGAATGACATCATATTGCCCCAAACGGAGGACTGGACACAGAAACAAGGACACACACGTTACCCGATTTTGATAGTAGGATATGTGCATTAATTTTACTTATACAAATCAGGGACAAACGCATATTTTTCGTAATAAAGGACGCGAGTAAAACAAGGAGAAAGTGACCCACCAATTATTTGAGATCGGAGGACGAGGTCTATAAAGTCTGTTTAAGAAGGTGCAAACTGAAAGAGCACTTTCCATAGGGGAAGAGAGAAAAGACCTCGCTGCGTATGCATGAACTCAAATTCCGCTTTTTAGAAAATTCTTTCATCCTCCGGGAATTCGTTACATAATTCTATCTGTAGTGAGACGCAATTTGATTTCAGTGTTCATCTTTAGTAAAGGCAAATGAGTTGCTTCATCTTTATTTTCTAATCCAAATTGCTCAGATCTAGCATCAAATTCGTTTATTAACTGTCTTCTACTCTGACGCGTTCACTGGGAAAACACTAAAAAAATCATAATAACTAAATTCATACAGTATATTCAATATTTACATCCCAGCAAATGAAGTTATTTCTCTCATTTTTACTTTCTCGGTACAGAGTAGGGAGACAATTATGTAATGAGCAAAAAAGCGACAAATTTTCAGCAGAAAAACTTATATTACATGACCCTGATAACGTGTCATGGATTCAGTCACTAAATTAAAAAAAATCACAACACGTGGTGTAACAGAATTCATTTTTTGTGGGTCTTGATGTCGAAAAATCGAATGACGGTAAAGCGACTGTCTGCCCGTCCGCATGTCTGTCTGTCCATCCATCCGTCCGTCCATCCCTCCATCCGTGAACAACGCTAGCGGTTCAGCCCATTTTCTCCAAAATTGATATTCCCGAATCGATCTGACTGACGTTGTGTACTTTTGAATTTGAAACCGATATTTAAATTTTGGGGGGTACTTTACATGAAAACCCCTGGAACATTTTCCAAATTTTCAAAAAAAGGCCTCATGTTTTTGATTAAATTTTGTTTTTGGATAGTGTGAAGAACGTTTAAGAGAATAGTGCAAATCTCATGTTCGTTGAAATCTCTGAGTTTTCGAAAATTGCAAATGTTCAAAATTTCTTCGGTATCTTTCTACAACTAAAATATTAAAGATATATATTTATGCCTTAATGAAAAATGGTTCTTAAAGATATATCTTGAAATAAGGTCAGGTATAATTTCTGGAATATTTGAGTAATTTTCGCGTAATTTTGCGTGAAAATACGGGCGAGAAAGTATGTGCTGTTTTAGCTCCACTAGTTTAAGTCTGAAGCCGTTATGCGACACGTTTTAGTAATCTCTAGTTCAATCATACAATTAAGTTAAAACAGTGTATAACAGCCGTAAGTTGTTATGCAATCAAACTTGCAATTAAATTGTTGAAATACTGTCTTTACATCAAACATACCTGAGTGAAAGTGCCTCAAACATGCCCGAGGCTAATTTTAAGATAAACTAAATATTGCCCAAAAGACAGGTGTACGTGGGTAATTGATTTGATAACAAAAATTCAGTGTTTACTTTAAAATAAAATATTCAAATAAAATATTTAAAAGAGATTAGCCACGCTCCAAATAAATGCTAAAATACTTACAGCTATTTTTGTACTGTCATCATTGTCATATCTACAATATATTGGCCTTAAAATAATTACAATTGATGTTTATATCCTCATGTACTTTTACATTGTTTCTTTAATACTTATAAATTACTGGTACTATTAACTTAGAGCTTATTGTGCTTCTCTGCTGTTACAAATGTTTGTATATTTATGTTAAGTGCTAATGTTAACAAACGTAACATTTCTGTACCGCTTCTGGAAAAATTTACTTTTCCACCTACTTTTTCTTCCTCCTTTTCTTGCTTTTTTCCTTTTTTCTTCTATTTAAAATTCAGTCTTCCCCATTTATGTCTTTACGACTCTTTCCCCTAAACGCCTCATCTCTTCACCTTCACTACTATCCATACCATATTCTTCTATATTAATGTTCGGCCATAAGCCGCCATCCTGATGAGGTTTTTCTGGGTTTACTCAATTGCTTGAGCCGTACGCTGGGAAGGCCCCTTGCTTTGCACTCCCAGTCATAAATGTACAGTTTTTTCCCCCTTTAGTCTCTCTCCTTTCATCTTTCTCGTTCATATTTTCTACTTCATTTTCATTTATGATTCCCTTCTCTCATTTTTCTCTTCTCTTCCATTTCTATACCATAATGCTGTTCGGCCCTAAGCCGCCATCCTGATTGAGGTTTTCTGGGTTTACTCAATCGCTTAAGGCGTATGCCGGGATGGTCCCTAGTTTTGCACTCCCAGACGTAAATGTACAGATTTCTCTCCCCTCTTATATGTTACTCTGTATCAATGTAGACTCAGTGGTTAGGCGGAAGAGCAGGCCCTATGGCCTGAGCCTCACCATTAATTAAGACATTATTATTATTATTATTATTATTATTATTATTATTATTATTATTATTATTATTATTATTATTATTACTTTGCTTCGATATCAATGTATCGTTTCCACCGACCAATTCATGAACATTCGTTCCTAAGAAAAGTATTGCAGAAATCAGTCATTTTGATTTACCTTGCAGATTCATTCTCAAACACAAAATTGTCTGTCAGCAAACTACAAATCAAGAAAACAAATTCGCGGAATATATATTAACGATAGTATTCTTTCTGATTTAATGCCAAATCTCACGCATAAGTTAACGTTGCTCTGTCGCGTGAACTCCTATGTCGAGGCACCGATCTGGACAAGAGCGGACCTCCCCACCCGTTTCCCCCTCTGCTTGGCCAAAGCGTTGGGCCCCTCTCGGTTCGTCGACCTGATCGAATGATCACCGTCTGCGCCCGTTGCATGCCGCGCCGCCATGTGTTTCCACCCTTTGGACGGTCTCTCCTCAGGTGCTCCGACCTCCCCTAATATTCCTCCCCAGCACGAAGGGCGTACCAGGAGAGGTGGCTCAGTGCATCAACTGATGTCAGTGCTGTGCCTCTAATCGGGAGGTCCTAGGTTCGAGTGTCGATGGTGGTAGGATTTAGACTCTAGTCTGCTAGGTCGAATTCAGTCGCTGTCTGGAGGAGAATTCTAGAGGCCGGCTGCTTTGATCGGTAGTTTTCCGCGATCAACACGAGATGAGTGCAAGAGCGTACCCTAACAAACGGGCCACGGGCCGCGCGCGCTCTTGCCTTCCTCCTTGTTCCATCCTCAGCCCTTACACACACATATACACGCACACGTACACACGCACTAACATGCACTACACTACCACACATACCGGGAGACCGGTCACATAAAGTATCCACAAAAACTAAAAGATCCGTACCAATTCAAAGTGACTTGAGTGCAGTCAGACCTATCGAAGAATATCTATTTTGGAGAAAATCCTGTGTTCGGTTTATTCCCTGGTGTTGTTCACAGACTCCAGACAGAAGGGGGGGTGAGAAAAATAATTGTTTCGGTATTAGAGACAAGTAAAATGAGTATTTTGTGTGCACTACGTGTACGAGAAAGTAATGTGTGAAGCTGTATATGGAAAAGAAGATTGTTAATTATGAAATGAGAGAAATTATGAGATAAAGAATGTTGAAAATTATGAGCTGAGGTATTTCGTAGGTGTCTAAACCGAGCAACATATTTGTTAAGATATCTTCCTTTGAATTTAATTAATTACTTCTGTTTAGAGGAAGGAAACATTAAGACCTTTCATTGATTACATTTTTAATTCTTCTTTGATTAACGACTTAGGACATAAATTGACACACACACACACACACACACACACACACACACACTCATAGTGTACAGCGGATTAGCGGCGTGTACAGATGATTTTCTCCCCCATACGTCACATACAGTTTTTTACTGTTTTTGACTGAATAAATATCTAAATATAATATGTTATTCTAAATGTTTCTTTCGCTCTTTGTGATCGCCGCAAATAGTGGGTTATAAATGCGAATGCTCAGTGGATAAGTTTCAAACTTACGTGCTTTACAAGGCAGGACTTTTAAAGTTTGCACAGTTGTGGAAAATTGGATTTTATGCTGTTGAAATTTGGTAAAATGTATCCCAATGTTAAATATATCTCACTATTACAAAGCCGATATAATTTTATTCAGTTCTAATGAGATGGGTCTAGCCCTGAAAAGAAGGAAAATTTGACTTAACCACGTATTCACTTCCCATACAGAAATAGGGTCAATGTTTGTTTATATTTGCAGGTCTCTATCTTTCCGTGTTATGGTGACTTGAATATCTGGCATCGAAGTTATCTTGTTGGCGATGAAAGAAAGGTTGCAGATTGGGTGAGTAATAATGAATTGTAGATTATGTCACAGGGTTATGTCACTTCTAAAACACATTCGAACTTCTGAGGCTAAGAGGACCTAACTTGTGTTGTCAAACGTTCAAAAAGAAAACGAGAGCTTAAAATAAAATAATTGTATCCGATAATTTTAAAGCAACTTATGTCATGTGTGTGATGTATGATGATACATATCACTTTATAATTTTTGATTCTTTTGAAATACAGTGTTCTATCAGCTGTTAATACCTCCATCATATAGTAGTATTGGAAATACATTCCAAATAAAGTCGTAGGCTTCCGCGACCAGAGTCATATAAATGATCGTGGCTGTCCAGGTGACGCCGCGTCGAACAGCCCTGAGGAAGACCACGACAAGATGGTCGAAACATCGGCAACTCACAACAGCCCTGAGGAAGACCACGACAAGATGGTCGAAACGTCAGCAACACAGCCTTCGACGCGGCGTCACCTGGACAGCCAAGATCATTTACATTTCAAATAGTTGCTTGAATGTGTTTATAGATTGAATTGAAAAATACTTTTCTTTTTTAATCCAATTCCCTACATTTACAAGCACATTTTTCTTTCTTTATGTTGGGGGATTCGTTCCACTTTCCGGCTCCCCAACCTCTATCCTCCCACCCCGTTCTCCCCGCCTCCAGCCCGATCTTTTACGAGCGAGGGCAGAGAGGGCGTCGTTGCCGTGTATTTATTCGCTGCGGACACGGGGAAGCGTAAGTGATGCGACCTGCGCACGTTTCGTTCCGCTTCCGCCTGCCGTGACGCGGGAGAATCGAGGTAGTCTTGACCGAGATCGTGAGCCGTCGTAAGTTGAATTACTTTGATGGGGTCATCGAAATATTCAAATGACTCCAGGGGTGCCTTCCAGGAAAAACAGTTTATCGCGTTGTCTCTCAAGCATGAAATTCAGAGTCGAATTGAGAAACCGTGCTACAGTAGTGGGGAGATTGCCATTACACAATCGATCCTAAGAAGCTATGGACTAACATTACAAAATGTTATTTCCTGAATAGAACTATTAATGGTTGAAATATATTTTCTCTGATAGTGTTTGGAATATGTACGGAATCCTACTGTACGAAAATGTGGAAATGAGTACGTTCTAGGTTTTATTATCAATTGCACTTCATTTTGTTTTATTTGCATGAAAAATATATACTATTAATAAATGTAAATGTACTGACAGGAATTGCGGAGTTGTCCTGTAAAATTTGTCCAGAGTTGGTATTAGGTAAGTGGAAAAATGATGTTGGTTTCGGGAAGTTATGTGATAATTTTGTAGTGTGGAGAGAAATGTAAAACAAATAATCAACACTGATGTATTTTTATTTGTCACGACCATTGCTGTTTTATATTTATGCTATTTCATTACAATCTGCTTTGAAACAAAGAATGTTCTGCGATGTAGATGAATAATTTGGTCTGATATGTTTGCGAATGTATTATTCTTTTTCCATTTAGAGACTTTTTGAAATATTTTCAGTAAGTCTAAATAGCTGGTGTGTGCACGAGTGATTTGGGCTGAAACTGAATTAAATGTCTGGTATGAAACAAAATAGGTTAACTTTATTTCAGTAACATAATCTGAATGTATCTTAAAGAAAGAAGAAAGCTTTTTACATTTATTTTAAACGATCAACATTTATTTTAAACGTCTTTTGTTTTGTAGGTATTTGTATGTTGAACATATGTTATACAGAATTTAATGCTTGAGCTTCAAAAAATATTTTGAACCAATGTTAATTTGGATGCATAACTGCATATATTTAATGTTCGTATGAAGAAGAAAATATCAGAAACAAACAATTGAAGAAAAAATATAATTGTCTAGAAAGGTAAACGAGAATATTGGATAGATTAGTCATTTTGAAAAAAAAGAAATGAAGCACAACCATGTGTTACAAATGTTTTAAATGAGAAGATATGAGTCGGTTACACCAAAGCAGTCATTTTTTCAAAAATTTTCAAAAGTTTTTTCTAAGTAGATTAAATCATCGTTAACACGAATTCCAACGATCGAATAATTAGTGTTTTTGTTGTAAAAAAAACCTGAAATCTGATCCACTTTACTATGTTTTCTTACAGAAACTCACGTATTTTTTGTGTTAAGCGAGTTCATGTAAACAAGGAAATATCTTATATAACATGCAATACTTTGAAACACATTGTACTCGATTATTCAACCTTTCTTCTACAAGCAATGAAAAGATTTTCATCATTCACATGGCTTCTTTATAATAAAAATCGCAGAATATCAGTGCTAAAATTGATTCAAAATTAATTTCAAATTGTTATTTCAATGTTTTTCGATTTGTCACAGGCGGACTGCTGCACGCTACTACGAGTAGTTTCGGGAACTTCTGTTTCTCTAATTCTTGTAAACTGAGACAACTGAATGAAGTTAAATGACTAATTTGGTTCTGTTGCTTGTCGCCACCACTCTGTCGTTAAAGTAGATTCGCACAGGCGTGACTCTCATGTTCGGGGTGAGGAACATCTCCAGTGTGGTGGGCTTTTGCGGGTCGATTTGGCGAGGCAGCCGGTCGAACGGGAAGCCCATGGGTCGCCGGTCAGGGTACGGCTGGTTGCGAATGCCGCAGTAACTGTGCCCATCTGAGCACATGTTGGGGATGCGCGGACCATTCACCTGTAAGACGAACAACGGTGTTAGCTACGTCTTACAGTTTCATATTCCTATTAGTTGTTGACGGTATTCCCAATAAAGGAATTAGAGGCGTTGTCTTGGGCAACTTTATTATTTATTGTAAGAGCAGCTTTTGATGACAGCTATTGTGATTTTTTGTGTGTTCTGAACTGAATTGTTTTATACTATTTATGCTTTGTATCAGATAACTGATGATGATGTCTAAATTACCGAAAAATGTTCCTACAAAAAATAGTAATGATGGCCAAGACAATTCCTCTAAGTATTTTATTTCATATTTCTAATGTGATATTGGGTCACAACAAAACATATATATAATACATGAAAGGAGACAATTGCGGTGGTGGATGGTAGTATGAAAAGCGTCGGACCTAATCGGACACAAATAGCTTCAGTGACATCACGTGGTCAATAGAAGAACCTTCAAAGGCATTTTTCGACCAATGGTCACCAAGCGCATATGCCAAGTCAACGTCACCTACACTTACACTTAACTGTAGAAGGCGTTGGTCAAGTATGTGTACGCACGTCATTATTGTCTGAAAAATGCCGAGAAAAGTTCATTGACCGCCTCATGTCGCTGAAGCCAAGTGTGACAAATGTGCTGCCGACGATTTTCGAACTTACCCCACTAAGACTTCAAAACCCGAGTTGGGTCTCCTTACAGACTGCACGTTAAAATAATTTCACAAGGGGCTTAAAGCATGTCCCGGCTGGGGCGTTGCCTTATTGGTGGAGCTGCATGGATGGGGAAAATCTCCGGCAAGCCGGCGCCAAATTTCCTGGATGTTCTAGCAGGAAAGGAACACTCCGACTCCTAACATACTACACTTACGGAACTAACCATGGTGGTTAACGCAACCGGAAACGCTAATCAATCAATCATAGAACGTAGGAAGGGTGGAGGGGTGCTTACCACGTCCTGGGTGAAGTCTGAGACCATGACGAAGAGCTCCGCCTGGAAGCCTTCGGCCGAGCCCTTGGGCACGAGCATGTGCTGCGGCCAGCCGCAGCCGCAATAGTAGAACTGCGCCTGCGCCTCGGGGTCCGTGGGCACCGCGCTCAGGTCGCGGAACGTGCGCTCGTACGGGATGGTCACGGAGCTCTGCGTGCTCAGGCGCTGGATCGTGTTCGGCCCGCTGCGGACTGCAACCGATAGCACACAACGGTTGGGCGTACGAGTGATAGGGAGATGCAAACGAACAGTCAAATCAATGTATTTGGAGATGGATAAAAGAAGTGAGGGACGGCTGAACAGCGGGGTGGACAGTGAGGTAGATGAGTGATACACGTTAGGCTAGTCTGCGAATCAGGTGGAACAGATGTGCGTCATTGTGTGACAGAGATCCCTTAAAATGGTTCATCCGATGAAGACTAAAGCATCGATATCTGAATGTATAATGAATAAAACTGAAATGAAATTCTGAAACTCAAGAAAGCGTGCGCAGATTTTCTCCCCCATACGTCACATACAGTTTTTGACTGTTTTTGACTAAATAAATAAATAAAAATAATAATGAATGAGAACGTTAGTAAAGTCGCCGTCAACTTTAATGATTAACCCTGGGGAATGTACTCACACATGAAGGGGAACTTGTCCATCTCGATGAAGAAGCGCTGCTGGTCGCGCAGGCTGAGCTCCGTGCCGCGCTCGTCGAAGCGCGGGGCCATGAAGATCCTGACGGTGCCCATGCGCGGGCGCCCGGAGTTCATGACCTGCGGACCACACAATGCCCACCATTTCTCACTCGGTTGGGGGGCTGGCCCTTAAGAATGGACTTACTACGAAGAGAAAGTTATGCAATGTTGCGGGAAAAACTCATATTGTCGGTCTCGGGTAAAAAGAAATTGGATAAATCAAATTGCTTAATTTAGAAAACAAAAACCTCTAACATGTGGTGTAGCCAGAATCCATGTTTTGTGGATCCTTGATACCGAAAAATCAATTGACGGCCAAACGTCTGTCCGTCTGCCTGTCTGCCTGCTGTCTGTCTGCCTGTCTGCCTGCCTGCCTGCCTGTCTCCGTCTGCGCTGTCGCTGTCGCTGTCCGTCTGTCCGTCTGTCCGTCTGTCCGTCTGTCCGTCTGTCCGTCTGTCCGTCTGTCCATACGCACACCAATAGCATTACTATGAGCTTGTTAAATAGTGTACTTCTGCCTCGTACCTCTCGGATGACCCGCTTCCTCGCAGAGACCTTTCTAGAAGAGTGCTCACCTGGATGGAGTAGGTGAAGGGCTCGTGCTGCAGGTGGGTGACGCGAACCAGAATGGGGCCGCTCGGAACGAAGTCTATGCCGGTGGAGATGTCGATGTCGCTCTTCTGCCAGAAGGTGAAGAACTGGTTGGGCTGCCTCGCCCCGCGCGTGATCACCGCGGCGTCCGTCACCTGCATGCCTTCGAAGTTCAGCTACGGACACCCAAACCAAGTCGCGTCATTACTTGAGCATCTCTGGGGAATAGACTTGGTAAGTAAGAAAATGGACATTTTGAAACACATGAAAAGAAACACGTCTCCTGCCATATGGTCACGCACGTACAATTACATCCACTACACTACCACGTTTGACGAGAGACAGAACGTCTTCGTTTAAAGGTTCCGAAGCGACAGTGATCTTTTAAAAGAAGTAGCTTTGTGTTTAATAAACATGATGTGATTTATAAATGTTGGAGATCGAGATTTTGACATTGAGGACAAAGAAGCCTTTTAGTGAAAAGAAACACCTATCCTGCCATATGTTGAGAAACGTACAATTACATGCATTACACTATCCCACAAGACAAGAGACAAAACGTCTTCTTTTGAAGATTCCGTTCGACAGTAATTTTTATTAGAAATTTCTTTGTGTTTATTAAACATTGTATGATTATAAATGTAGTGCTTAGCGCAATTGACAACTTATATTAGTGATGAGGCTGGAGGTGAAGCACACTTGCAGAACATTTTCAGACTACAGTTTGTTTCGGCCAACGCGTAAGTTGGCGCCGTATTTCACGGATCTATCGGTAAATAAACACCATTTCTCGCAATATAACATGCACTAAACTTACAGAACCAATTTTCATAATTGACTCGATCAATCAATCAAATTCAACCTGTCACAGTGTCTCAGTCATTTGAAGCAAACAAAGTTATTTCCAGAGGTGACAGGTTCTGATCGACTAAGAAATAGCTCACCTGTTCTTCGGTGTAAGGAGTCAGTGTTCTCTTGTGTGCCGTGAATAAGTCGTTGACGAAAGCATGCCACCGATAGAAAACGGGATCTCTCATCGCTGTGGTTGGATCTCCCATGACGCCGAACGTTTCCTGGAGGTGAGAAATGAAATTATTACATATGCATTATATTTTGAACTCTTTTTTAACTATATTTTGAGAGAATATATTCATGTACGAAATATTCAATTACTTGACATATTAGTTTCAAAAACGGCATGTATGATATGACACTATCCAGAAATTGAGGTATTACATTGCAAAGTATTGCAATGTAATTAATTAAATTAATACAAATTATTTGAGCTTTTTATTTAAAGTACTATTGGGAAATGAATTTTATTAATATGTTCCGTCATTCATCAATAATTTAATTAACAGTATGTAAGATTTTATGCCTCTAGGATGGCTCATAGGCAGCGTACTCGCACCGCGTGGTGTGGTCCCGGGTTCGATTCTCGGTGAAGGCAAAAATAGTTCTAGCTTTCCTTTAAAATCGTCCTAATTTTGGTAGCTACGTGTCGAAGAAAAGTCTCAGGCAGGCGGATATTGCTAGTTACGATGAAGGGAACACGCCATGTTCGCCATACGTCACTCGTAATCCCAAGCAAGGGAATTTAACTAGGCCCAGGAACACAGTTAGTTGGGCGGCAAAGTCGGACTATCGACCCTACGCCAAAAATATATTGAAATGATAGTCGATTGAAGCACATTTGCACATTCGGCGCTTCATGGGATGCCAGCTTGTGCACCGGAGCATCATTCAAGTGCTCAACTCTTTCTCCGAATAATTGCAGCAGGGTCTCACATCGTGAGCATTAACGTTCGCATCGCTAAAAGAAATGTATCGTATTGGACTATTTAATTTGTAGTGACTTCTGGAGTTAGGTCAGCTGGACGCAGGTGATCCAAACGAGGATTTGTTACGACAAAATTTTAGGTTTTGAAGCACGCGATGGGATAACCGGGTCCCAGCTAATCGAACGCCAGAAGTCACTATAATTCAATCGGAGAATATATGTTTTCTTTTTCCTAAGAATAAATTTTCACTAAAGTTTTCCTAAAGTTATTTAGTGACATAGTGTTTCAATAAAAGCTCGATTTATGAAAGAGTATCTGCAAGTGAACATGAAGTTGAAGTTGATAAGGAGACTCATGCAGTTGAGCCTTAGCTTTGTGCGTCATATACTCACCAAGTGTCGGTGATCGGGGTCGTGGGACAGGGAAATAAACATATGGCCCATGTTGTGCATGTCACCATAGAGATTCGGATGTATGGATATATCACTACTTTCGATGATATTTCCAAGTATGTCAATTCCATTCACTTCATCCAAGTCAATGAATGTATTGTTTACCTGAATGAGAAATATGTTATCAACAATTGCACATTTCAAACATTAGGAATCATTTAAAATATTGATAATACTAACGATATTGTTGAAAGTAATTTTTACGTTTATATATTTTAAAGTATTATTTTGCCTCATTTTAGGCATTAAACATACAAACATGATTGTTTAGATTGAAATATTTATTGTATTTTGCAACTGACATGTCAGATCACAAGAAAAATGACACATCTCCAAAAATATCATTTTTTTAGAGACAATTGAAGAAAAATGATTAATAAATAGTCTATTCTTACTAGAAAAATTCAATATAGTTTTCAAGTTAGCTAATACACTTTGGCTTGTCCGCGAAATAAACGGCTACGCTCGGAATAGAGCAGTTATCCTGGTGTATTAACATTATTTAAATTTAAATGTGTCACTTTTCATTTGCCACGACAAAATCTGCACTACTAGGAGTTCCTTCCGTTGGATAACCAAACACGATGTTTTCTATGTGCTAAAATCACTTACCGTTTCCACACGACCGCTATGAATTGCTTCAAATATGCGATCTCTCCAGCGTTCCATTTCTTGGACATCTAGATACAACTGGAAGTCTTCCCGTGCAAGATCCTGCATAATATGTTAAAAATTATTACTGAGATGTAAGAAATAAGTTTTATTCATTTGAATTTACACATTATCTTCTCACCTATCTACCGAAATCTACCGAAATGACTGGTAATCCCAACAAACAAAAAATTCAAGAACTTATATTTATTAAAGGTGAAAAAGGAATAAAAACTAAATTTTCTTGGATCCCATCCCATACGGATAACACTGGCAATGAGAAACCTGATAAATCCACAAAAATGGCAACATCATTTTAAAGTTTTGATTCTCAAATTCGTGGCACTACAAAAGACATTAAAGAGCGTTTTAAAGCATCATGTTTCAAATATTGGAACACACAATGTTAATTAACACCGTCAAAACTTCATCTAGTTATGAACTCTGTATTGGATCTAGCCCTGCCGAAAATCTACCTTAAAAAAAGAGAGCTAGAGATCATCACTAGGTTACGCATTGGTCATTTTAACCTGAAATATTATTACAAATTCAAACATTCCGAACCAGAACCATGCCCTAAATGTGGTGCACCAATATCTACACACCTTATCCTAGAATGCTCCGGTATTCCTACATGGGGAGTAATATGTGATATAATGTTATACATTGTCATGTACTATAATCTGTAAACCGGGAGCGGTAGCTCAGTGCATCAACTGATGTCACTGCAGCGCCTCTGACCGGGAGGTCCTAGGTTCGAGTCCTGACAGCGGCAGGATTTTCGACTCTGGCTTTTCAGCTAGGTCGAATTCAGTCGCTGTCTGGAGGAGAATTCTAGCGGCAGGCTGCTCTGATCGGTAGTTTTCCGTGGTTTCTCCGATCAACACCAGGCGAATGCCGGAGCAGTACCCTAACAAACGGGCCACGGACCGCGCGCGATGTGTCCTTCCCATTCCTTGTCCTATCATCTCCCCTTATACAAACACAGTTACACTAACATGCACTACACTACCACTTATCCCGGGAGACCGATCGGGAGCTTAGGGCTTGTCTCGGCTGGGGCGGTGCCCCGCTGGTGGGAGAGTCCTGGTTAGGGGGAAACCCTACTAGCCGACGGTAGGTCGGCGCCGGATCTCGCCATCCAGCGCGGGAAGATCACCGCCATCTCCCGCGAAAAAAACACGCACTACACTAACGGGACTAATGACCAAAGTAGTTGACGCGCCCAGAAACACGAAAAAATAAAATAAAATAATCTGTAATGTAACCGATTGATGTATATTTTATTGTGCTCGCTGATGACCTTTGTTGCTAAAAGGCGACCTTAAATAAATGAAGCGTTTGTGGCAGACACCTGAATGACAATGCCGGACTGCCTGGGGGGCCACACGCGGCTTGCCACCTGGCTGTCCAGTTTTGGGAAGTAGCCCTCCTCGATGGGCTCTCGCCAGTTGAGGAAGCGGGGCGCCCTGGCCAGCTTGTTGCTGAAGCGCTCGAAGTTGTATCTGCACACAAGGCGATGAACGACGTTGCGTTCTTTACTTGTGAATATGAACATGCCTGGAAACATCGAAACTACCTACAAACATTGGGAAGTAGCTTCCGAATGGAATAGACCGTACTACTAAATCATTCTCCAAACGTCAGGAAATTATTAATCTTGCTAGATAATCGCTAATCAAAGTCATCAATATTAAATTTAGAACTGAAGCATTTGTCATTGGATTGTGAGGAACTAATAGATATTTATGTCTCGAGTCCTCTAAACGAGTCTTTAAGGACGCAGCCGGAAGGTTAACTGCGAGGCGGAGCGATAGCGAAGCCCAGTAGTTAACCTTCCGGCTAAGTCCTTAAAGACTAATAGAGGACGAGTTACATACAATGATTTTTGTTATTTTTTGTTATTTTAGTTTATCGCTTATTAAAAATAAACTTTTATCACTTTCGCGAGTTCAGAATTGTCATTACTCTTGATTTTCTGTAGCAAGGATTGGTGGTACTGGATGCTTTGTTTGTGATCAGACAGTTGAATGTTTTTTCTACTAATGCAAGCAGAATCTAAACCCGAGAGTCCATAGTGTTTATAGCAACGGCCGCTAAAATGATCGAGAGTCCATTAAAAATATTTTAGCGGCCGTTGCTATGGACGCACTCTTAAAGCAGTATTTAGATGGTTGGTTGCTAAGGGGCTAAGTGCGTGTTTACTAACGTAAATAACAAAAAATATTATTATTATTATTATTATTATTATTATTATTATTATTATTATTATTAAGATACATAGACATCAATAGTATGCAGCCACTAGTATGTGAGAGGTAGTTGTGGTTTCTTTAGACATCCCAGAACTCGGGAAAATGTTCAAGAGCAATGATAGAGTTTCTATTTTGACTAAAAATGTTAATATTTAATTCTATTACTATATCTATTTCCGATCTCTCCTTAAGACCGTTCTATAATTCCTTAAGACGGTCTTTTGTTTTTGTTCTTCACTAGTGTGTGTTACTAATTTCGGAAAAACCATTTAGTGTGCATTTATTCAGCAAATTTTTGCTGTTACTGGCCACAAATTATTATTATTATTATTATTATTATTATTATTATTATTATTATTATTATTATTATTTAGTTTCAACATTTGGCACTAATAATTGAAACATGTGTATCACCTGGCAACCATCTGCTGATGCATGTAGTAAAAGAGTTCTCCGCGTCTGTCCTTCCTGACGATGCTCACGGGTCCCGTGTGCGGGTAGACCAAGTGCCACTGCCAGTGGTGCAGGTTGACCCCCACGTCCTCCCTGAAGTAGGCCACGCGGTGCTCGGGATCCAGGTCAGTCGCGGTGTAGGCCATCGGGATCTCTAGAGGGATCTGGAACCCAGCGCAATACAGATTTTGTATATCAGCATTATAAACGACCTTTTCTGTTCCAAGAAATCGTTCATAATCGAAATGTTGTACACAAATGATGACGTATTAGCATTTATGGCTCGAATGATTGCGTCATCACACATTCAGCCAATCGCAGCAGGGAGAATCGTTGAAAGGTAAAGGGAAACGGAACCGCCGACCACCATTTTCTCGCACAGATGTCAACAACGCCATCTTGACTTGGTTTTCCAGAGGGGGTTGGATGTCAAGTACCCGAGACATCATATGAAAGTTATTTTGCAAAATTAAGTTTAATTCTCTTATAAATGTATAATGCTGTTATACAAAAGTAGCGTATGCAACCCGTTTATAATGTTGCTTTATTGCATTCGTACAAATTTGAAAATTCACTCCTAACGTTGCTAATTTTCACTCCTAACATGTGCTCATGAAATAAAGCATAACATTATAAACTAATTGAATAAACTACTATTAACCGTTCTCGTCATAGTATTATACTCTCACTGCCAGAAAATTACTTTTCTGCGCAAGAGCTGAATTGTGATATCATGAATAATGAGTTCGTTGTAAATTCGGTTAGAGCTCTGTTAGAATGAGCCTTCAGCTAATTAAGAAAGACGATAGTATGAACTAGAGAAAAAGTAAATTTAATATTCGCAATTCTTTAAGTGAAATATTTTTCATTCTAGAAGATTTTTTGAAATTTAATAAATCCGCACGATGTATTTTCTAATAAATATTGTAATTATAATATTGTAATTAACATACAGCGTTTACAGCTTTACTAAATAAATCAAATGAAAACGGTGCTCACTCTGTCCTCGCGGTCCACCATATTGGCCTCCTCGCGCGCATGCGGGAAGATGGCGCCGTCGAAGTACTTCTCTGGAAAGACGGTGTGCAGCGGCGGCAGCGCCATCTGGGCCGTGTCCTCCCGGTGCAGCACGGCCACGCTCATCGCGTACATGAACATGAAGCGGTTCACTCGCTCTCGGCAGATGGCGCTGGCCGTCAGGAAGTCCTCGCTCCCTGGAAGCAGTTGCCTTTGCAGGGATGCAGTCGTTTTAGACTAGCGTCAGATTTAAGAGTTATTTATGAAGCGAACGGTAAAAGTGGCGTTTTATTTTGCGTGTAGGAAAAATTTGCCACAAGAGGTCGAGATAGGTCGAGAGGAGCAAACACCATATTACGTGTGCCATACAGTATTTTTTAAACAGCTTTAAATGATTTCTTACTCTTTATTGACAGTATGAGTTTTCGTATAATTTTGAGTTACAATATGTTAGAATTGTCGCATCGTTCAGAAACATTACAGCATTTTAAATGGACTGCTCTAGGAACACGCTTTAGTACCGTCGGGAAACGCCTCGTCCCGTGAACCTTAGCGCTCGTGTTCATTTCCCCTCTTGAGCAAATATTGCTTTTTTTATCTCTTGAAAGTGTTTGTAAGTATAGACTTGAATTATTGAAATCAATGGCAAAAAAACTTATTTTCATTTTAACCTTTAAATTTTCAAGAAAATAAAGACGCGATTATTTTCGAAGATGACATGCTTCGTTTCCTTTAGGAGTTTTTCAAGTGATGTCTCAAGTGTAGGTACTTGCAATATTACAATAGTCTTACGTAACCGTTATCAACAATAAGAGAATGCGTTTTGTGATGTAGCAGCACTAGTTTATAATGTAGGAAGAGAAAATGAAATCTTACCTAATAGCACATCAAGCAGCTGCTTCACCATCTTCCTGTGCTGAGGAATGAAGGGCGAAAATTGTTCGTAACGAGTCAGTTCTTGTGCCTCTTTGATGGCGTCCTCGATGCTGGGGACCTTGTTCGTGAAAGCGGCCACTGACCCGAAGGCGGAGCCCGCTGCGCCGCCGCCGCCCGATCCCCCGGCTTCAGGGAATCCCACCAGTCCTCCCTGTCCTCCTAGTTCTACTCCTGCGTGTGCTCCAGCTTGTGCTCCGACTTGTACACCCAGTAGCCCTCCCACTTGTATTCCTAATTGTGATCCTGCTTGGGCTGTGGAGAACGTTGACACAGCTGGACGGCCTTTGTTCTTGTTCAAGGTGTTTTTCACCTTCTTTCTGTAACGTTCTACAGGCTGTGGGTCGAGCAAAACATGTTTAATGACTATTTCTATCTTTTTCCATTTATTTATTTATTTATTTATCTATATATTTTAAATGCAGTTAAAATACAATGAATTTGACGTATGGTAATCGATAAAAAATAAGGTAGTATTTGGATACAATATTGGCGAAAAGACCAGTCGGGGAGTGAAGAAACATTCCTTCTAGTGCAATATTTTCGAAAAACTTTTAAAAATTCACACGAATTACGACACAATCCGTACAATCATATGTTGCATGATTTGTGAATTTATGTGGATAATTTTGTAAGCTTTATCTCAGCATCTATGAAATAATGAATTGAAAATAGCACTTGTTCTTACACAAAATAGAGCAGTGTGGAAATCAATCTAGAAAGATTATTATTAATTATTATATTATTGTAATATTTTTGAGTGACTTGCTTTCTATTATTGCATTAATGCTCAATAATGTGCCAGACTATGGGGGCAGAGAGCTTTAAGGCCTTTCTAGAGAGGTTGAATGATATGCTGCTTGTATATTTCGTGTCAGCGTTCGTATCCAACTTCAGTACCAATTAGAACATTTTATAAATAATTAATGAATAAATATTTATAAATGTGACACCGGTTTAATCAAATATATAAAGTTGTAAAATATACTGAAACATTTCTCAACATCTAGTCAACTGTTAATCAAAACAAAATTTAAAGTATCAAATTACACAAATTTATGGTGGATTTAGGTCACCGATAATTCTAGAAAATGTAAGTAAATTTTCTGTTTGATGATGCAAGGAAATGGAAAATGGTTGATAATGAGAAAAAAGTATTCTTTGCCTTTATATGACTTGATTATTTTATTTCACTTGTTTGGACATGCTTTGAATAAGTACTACTTTTACTCATTGTACGGAAAGGTTTGCTGTGCTCTGAGTGTACATGTAAAAAAACTGAGGAAGAATTACCTTCTGAGACGATGTTCATAAAATGGAAACATGTTCTAAATACACTACAACAAATTTCTGAATTACTGTTTGTCTCGCACAAAGTTAATAATATAACTACATACTTTCAGACTTTGCATACAATCTGTTAAGAATTTGGAATATATGCTTTCGATTGGTATTTTTTGCAGTTACACTTTTATCCTTTTAAAATATAGAACTTCTCAAAGGAGAATTTACTTCAACTGCAGAAATTATAGTCACAAACTATAATAAAGAGAAAAAATACACAGCAATTTTCAATTAAAAGTTTGTCTTGGAAGACATATAACTATTGACAGTAATCTTAATCTTTTCACCAGTACTGTTCTTTCGTTTGTTTCGAAGATTAAGTTAGAAGGGAAAAACGATAACTTACCAGAACCTCAATGGGTAAGTCGAAGGCAACTTCTCCTTTGTCATCCTTTAAAAGTGAAATGGGCTCCCCCAGTCGCCCAAACATAAGTGCTAATTTATTTACTCTCGATACCCCTCGTCCGTTTGGAATTTGCTAAAACAACAAACAGGGTAATTATTAATTTTTACAGATTTACAAATGCTTTTTTACTAGTTTAGTATAGAATCTAAATATTTAAATATTTTAAAAACATTTACAATGTTAATATTTAATTGTCACTTTCCATATCTTGAAAGGTATATAACGCCGGAAGAAAATAGTGTCGATGTTTTGGCAGAAAAAAGTAATTTTGTTGATATCTGATATAGAAAAAGGGGGGTTTTCTTACGCCTATACTTTCCAATTTTTTGTCTCAAACGCGTAATATAGTCAAAATGGGGTAATCACCTTCACTGGTGTGGCTACATTTCTTAGTAAATTTGGGAAAATGTAACCCTACCAAGTTTTAAGTGCCGTATAATTCTGGGAGTTTTAACTGCCTTGACTTCAGTTTAAACTTTAACTGCCTTGTAGCAAATTTATCAGATGTATTTACCAATCCTTCAGAAAAACTAACTCGTCTAACAGATTATTCAGTAAGTTATTTCTTTCTTCTATTATTGTCTTTCTCATTATTTGAAACTTTTAATGTACTTGGGATATTAAGACTAAGAATATCCTTGGAATGCTACACTAACCAACCTTTCCATAGAATGTTTGTGCCCAGATCTGCACCATGATGCAAAACATCACGGCATTTGAAATCAGAAATTTTTCTGATGTGACAATATATAATTAATTAATTATATAATTACAAACACTTTGATATAAAATTGTTGATTGTATTGAAATATTTTTACCTTAACCTAGAGGTCAAAATATATTGATTCATAAAGCGCATTCTATTGTCGAAAATAACATTTGTTTGGCGGGTAATTTCGCTTATTATTTGTATGAGGCAATTGATTTGTAACAAGTTATGTTATATCGGAGAGAAAGTATGGCGATTCAAAACTTTGAAGTACTATATAGACCTCGAAATTCCTCAAAGTTTTCTTTTTCTAGAACCTTCTTAAATATTCTAGAAGAACCCGTACAAAAATAGTGCAAACCAATTCGTCCTGTCATCAGGAATCGAATGAGCAATTAATCAACTCGACCTCGAATTAATCAACTCTGAGGGTGTGTTTAATATTTACTCCAAGAAAAGCATTTCAGAACCTTAAAATCCCTCAGAACTTATTAGGAGAATTCGTTATTGGGAACTTGTTATTAGAAATAGAAGGATCCGAAAATATGGTCAGTTCCCAGCTAATAGGAGATGCATCTCACGTGCCCTATATGATGGACGGAAAGAGAACTAGTCGTGAGTAATGGACACACGCAGGTATATTTATTTATTTACATATTTATTTATGTTACGTCAAAAACAGTAAAAAACTGTGTGTGACGTGCAATGGGGAGAAGTGAAATCCGTGCACGTTTCCAAATTTTTGTGATCACTACCCTAGGCCATATACTACTTGAATTTTGAATACAGAAAGGAAATGAGCGTTTTTTGCAAGAATTGTTAACAAAATATTCGCTCCGATGTAAGAAAATATATTTTCAAGGGTAAATCAGCAATAAATTCGGACTCTTATTCCTCATCATGTCCTTAGTCAAGGAATAATACTTCCTGAAACATCGTCATGGAGAAGGATAATTTGAATAACTATATTTTCCACTGAATTCTAGAAGATGTGCACAGATAATGAAGTTACATTTATGTCCAGAAGCAAAACAAGGGTCATCTCAGCATTTGCTCAAAGGATCAGGGGTGCTCAGCATAGACTCTAATTGCATAGAAACAGTTATGCAGCCGAAACGATATAGCTTGGGATTTAAACGATTTTGCTTGGGATTTAAGTTTAATCTACAGGTGCTACAAACCTTACCCCTCCCCGACTGAGACTCCAGGTCTGCCCCAAGGTTCTTTCCCCTACATTTGTTTTGCCTATTTATTTACGAATATGTAATTTTTGTTCAATCTGACTTCTTAACAATAGAAACATATTTTCATGCAATACTGGTATTTACAATTACAACATATGTCGCATAAATCACGTTCATCAAGGGTCAGTATCAACAGGTCAGTACAAGAAATCCACTTAACAATACATGCTCGTTACTTTACAACGCATTGCCATATGACATGAAACAATTAAAATTGGTACACAAATTCAAGTTAAAAGTAAAATTTTTATGTTGCATTACTATTTCTGTACAACTAGAGACTGCACTGATGATCAAAAATAAAAATAATGTTTATTTCAACAAAATCTTGATATATAATGCATTAGTTTACGTTTGTATTGTATAATTTTAAAAAATACTTAATATCTGTGTAAAAAATAATGTACTTCAGCTTCCGGGTCAAAGACCCTCATATTCATCAGGTTTTTGTTCAGTTTCCCTATTCCATTGAGCAAATGCTTAGATGGCCCCTTGTTTTGCTCCTGGAAATAAGTGTAGGTTTACTATGCCCACGTTCTGTTGAGCTCTCCTTTTGCTAGTAGTAGTAGGAGTAGAGTTGGGCATGAGTTACTATTTTGTTAGTAATGAAGAAAAATCACTCTGCAGTTCGTTTATGCATACAAATATGTTTTCTACAACTCGTGAACGAAAATGTCTGGTTTTTGAAATGTCGATAATTTCACGTTTTAAACAATTTTTTTATTATTATTTATTTTATTTGTTGTATTTTTTAAACTTTTATTCATCTTTCAACTATTTGTAGTTAAAATTTTGGGGAGAGATTTTGAATCTCAAGAAAACGTGTGCAGATGATCTTCTCCCCTACACGTCACATTCAGTTTTAACGTGGTTGGCTAAATTAATCAAATCAAATCCTATTCATCGCACCAACGTGGCTCGTGAATCGCTCCTAACTAATGATAAGTGCCTTCGTTGAATATTTTCATGTTAAAAAATTTAGTTTTTCAATATGTTCATAAAAATACTTTTGAACATCCGATGTAGTACATTTGCGCAACTTGTCTGTTTTCCGACATAGATAGTTTCATGAAAAAAATGGCGATTGAAATACTTTTTTCGGTTTCGATTTATTACAGGTTTAATTACAAATAATATATTTAATGTAACGATTCAGATAAATGTTGGAAAGAGAGTGTAGTAATTCAAATCGATTCACATATGTAGGCCTACTCGTAGTTGGTTTGAAAATTGTTATTACCTCTAATATATTATATTGCTAACGATGGTGTTTGCATTTCCTTTGGTACCAATGAATAATATTTTAAACCATCATTATAACATGTTATGTTTTGTATTTAGTGAAATTACACAACTTACTTCGTCTTCTATTCTTTTTAACAGGTGCATCCATGCATCAAACAACTTTTCTCTTACTTGTTTGTCACCCCTGACAACAATCACAGTGTACATTTAATGTATTTTACATGAATATATGTCGAGTTGCAAACAAAAACAACAAAAACTATTTTTCAAGAAATTTCTGAGAACCTTATCTATGTAGCAGTAAAGAATGATCACTTCCCTTTCAGGATACAGAGATGCGACGGTGTCGTTACAAATCAGTTCTCTCGATGGGTAGAACGGAAGGGGTCTTGCCGTGAATTAAAACGGATGAATGGACTGTCGGATGGACGGGCGGGTAAACGGCCGGACGCAGATTATTCGATTACTACACACGGATGAATGTGTTTCTGTTTTACATCTTTACACCTTTCGGTGCCTAAACACGTCCACTTACCGGCTGAGACTTATAACTCCATGCACAGAGCTACTGTGGTACAATGAGAGAGTGGACAGATCACCTTCTTCCCCCAAACCCCGCTGATGCTGCAGCCCTTCGTACCTTAGTTCGGTCTCCTGATTGATTACCCGGGTATTATATGTAGGACAATAAATCGTACTTACGGCTGAGGCGAAGAGTGCAGCTCCTGAGAGCAAGAGTATGTGGACAGCGAGCATGGTGGCGGCGATTGAATGAGGCAGCGGTCACTCCATCTGCCTCCCCCAAGCCCCCCTGACCCACCGGAGGCTGACCGCCCACCTTTATAACGTACGATTACCGCGCCGCAGTAATGTCCGACGAGTGATCACGGCTGTGCCGATGCCAAACAACGCTGACGAGGTCGTGGTAACTGTTCTTGCTAATGTGAGTAACAGGAAGAGCTTCGTTCAATCTTCTAACGAGCTGACGAGGAAGGGGCCATTTAGATGCCATCGGTTGTCGTCGCCCGAAGCAAATTTCTATTCTCGAAGTGTAATTACCTGAAGACGATGGGGGGGGGGGAGTCAGGGTGTTTGGGAGGATTTTCCAGATTTTCATTATCAACTGTTATGTAAATTACTTGTGCTATAGAACAAAAGGAAACAGAACGGAGTTGAGATACAGGATTAATGATGTTCAGATAGAACTAACGACTCGTTTTTCAGATTTTTATGGGGTGATGTAGTACTCCGTAGGTATTAATGAGAATGTTAGAGCAGGCATCAATGATACGCAGGAATTGGTTTGAGATGTTTCTCGTATAAATGCGAAATGCATATTTTCAATTGAATATTTATTACTTTAAAGAAGAACGTGTGTAATTGATGTTGTGCTGTGAATAGCATTAGGTTCTAATGATTATTGGATTCCTTCTCTATATGTGCTTTCACAGTCTGTAAGCCATTGGATGAAACGTGTATGGAAAATGCCCCCATTTCATCAATTTCTAAGGAATTGAGAATCTTCAGATCTTCCTTTTGTGAGAATTATAGTTAATTTTCTTTAATCATTGCAGTATTTATTGTCACGTTTTATTTTTTTTTAAATTTTGATTATTCAATCTATTTGGCTCTAGTTAGTTGTTTCTGTATAATTGTTTTCAAATACAGGTGGTTAAAGGTACTGAATTTGACATTCTATCATTAATTTTATTTTCTTTCTGTTCGACCCAACTATCGTACGGCAACGACGACACACAGTGAAAATTACATTAGCCTAAACATTTAGTATCTTAGACTAAATACGTGACTAATTTTAATTTTTGTGACAATAAAATAAAATTTGCATGAATTTAAAATTAAGATTAACATTTATGTTATATGAAATTAATATTAAATTTTCCATTTATGGTCATTTGTTTTACAGAAATCTCTCAAAACTGTAAACAAAACTAAAAAAGAGAGAAAAGATTAGTAGTATCGTGGATCGAGGAATCTGCCGCAGGAGAGAAAGTGAAACCGATTGGGAGTGCTGCAGAGAACGTTTGGGTATTGGGCATAGAAACGATGTAAATAAGTACACAATTTGTATAATTTTCTTCACTCTTTATTAACACTACATCCTGAAGTAGTACGTATTATAATGGTCTTACCATGTAATTGAGCAGTTGTGATCATACCGTATAACTAATTTACCTTTTGGATAGACTGGGCCCTGAAAAGTAGAGAATTTATTTTTCATTGTTTACGAGAAAATGAGTTGTCTGTTCACACGTTCCTCATGTGTGTTTGTGTAATTAACTATTTTCTGTACACCAAAGTAAGCCACCAAAAAATTCAAAAGTAAGATTCGCAGATAGTGCGATTGCAAAGACTTGTTTTCATCGGCTGAGTTTAGCTGAGACTCAGCATTACCGCCGTCTTTGCAGCGACTCTGTTCAGTGTGTCCTAGAGAGCAAGGCCCGACAATGGCTAGATAACTAGCGAGGTCGAATTTAGCCGCACCCTGGAAAAAAATTCTAACGATCGGATACTCTGATCGTTGGTTTTCCTTGGCTTCTCCGATCAATACTAGGCAAATGCTGGAGTATCCTGACTGACAGGCCGACTGCGCGCGATCATTCCTTCATCTTTTTCTTCTTCTTCTTCTTCTTCTTCTTATTCAGCCTATCCTATCCCCTTACACACAAACACACACACACACACACACACACACACACACATGCATTACGCTACTACACTTGTCGGGAGACAACTCGGAAACGTCCTGACTGAGGCGGTGCTCAGCTGGAGGAGATACCTTGAAAGTATTGTAACTTGGTTCTCTAGAACTCTGGTAGCACTGTGCTACGTTTAATTTACAACATATTTTTATACGAAAATAATTCTTGCGAACACACAAAACTCCTCAATTTTGGACCATAACCTTCATTTAGCGAGAACCTTGTGCCAAAATTAGCATGATGGAGTCCGAAACGATTCATTCTTTGCACTTAATACTGCTTTATCATATCCGCTTGGCTAACTAGATTTATTATTATTATTGTTATTATTATTATTAATGCAATTAAGTGTCATAAATTGACGGCAGAATATCTTAACTTTACATGCATTGAACTTACAATATGTGAATTCGCATTCAACTCCTAATATTAGCCATTTTTTGGTTTTTGGACTATACACGGTTTGGTACTTACTATACAATACATTGCAGTTCAACACTGGTGGCGTTTTGTACAGTCCTCCGGGACGCAGCGAAGCTCCAGATGCGGCTACGGTTCCTTCACCAACTTGCACAGCCCACGGGCCATACTAACACGGGTTAGTACGGGCCAGTAGGGCACTTTGCTGTCAGTGGGTGAACCATGGCAAGAGCCTTTCTGGCCGCACCTTGAGGTTAGCCTGACTCAGCCAGCGGGGAAGAATTGTAAAGATCCAAATTGCTACAAATGGAGACTAGGACATACGCATCTGAACAGTGGTTTCTCTAAATCTCGAAGATGTGACTTGTAGATTCATGCAAAGAAATTATAAACTATTGTATTTACGAATAATAATAATAATAATAATAATAATAATAATAATAATAATAATAAATATCATATATTACTATAGTACCGTAGTTTACAGACGTGATATCTCTTTATATCGAACGAACAGGATCTTAAGTCTTCACACTATTGTTTACACGAATCTTCAGTTCGTCTGTATGTGTAGTTTGGGAAATGAAATCGCAATAGTATTCAATTTACCTCTCAAATAGAACATAATGAATGGTTAAAAATCTTAGGTAGGTACCTCAGTTATTAAGCAACAACATTTCTTAAATTACAATTGGTACCAAAAACTCTCTTGAACTGAAGTTCGAACTAAGCACCGAAACATACTATGTAACGCATGTTGGATATGATTTATTTAACATAACTATCTTGCTATCACAAAAAATTATCACTGTAAAACCAAAAAAAAACTTGATAGACAGATTTTATTGGGTAAAATTTTTCTTGTAAAATTAATAAATAAATTTATTATTAAAATTTTATTAAATAAAATAACTGCAATTTACACTTATTTACACATTAATGCACTGTTACTTGTTAACATTTGGCTCACTACTTACACTATATGAAATACTTATTTAATTTCCCTTGTTTTCAAGGAATTTAAAATAAATTACAAGCAACTTTTAGAAAACAAAACAATGAACTTAAATTCACACTCACACATGAACTCAGTTATATTGATGGGAATTTAAAGATCATATCCGTTCATTTTTTCTATAAAAATAATTAGAAGAGTCTGTGCCATGTGGTAACAACTAGTTTATTTGTCGGCATTTTCAAACATATCAACCAATGTAATTTGTTCACCACAATTGAAGGTTTATTTCGATTAAATCAAGTAGTCATGCATTACCTAATTTTGAATTATCTATTAATTTAATATGTCAGATGTTCCTCATTACTGAATTAATGTGCTTGAAGAGTGAATAGGATTACCGCAAGATCACGGGATATTATGAAAATGTAAGGCATAAATACATTTTGAAAAATTGAGAGTATAATTGAAACAATGTTTTTTTGTCAAGAAATTTAATTTCAACGTAATAATAACACAATTGTATTAGATGTGATAATTTATTGAATTTATCTCATTATTTTGGTCATGATTACACACGCTTTCGGGAACAGTGGTATTTCAGGAGCGACAAAATTTCATTTGAGAGCCCTCTAAATATTTCTGCAGTATTATTTTCAACTTTCAAAGCATAAAATAAAAAAAAAGATTATTCATAATGGGAGCACATGTGGTATGTAACACGATCAATATGTGGTAATTGTTTTGAATTAACTTAATTGAATATTTAAGAAATGATTTGGAAGAGGAGTTGTGCCTAGGATTGCCAACAATGTTCATGTAAAAGAGAGGACACTCAGCAAGAAAAAAAGAAGAAACACACATCACATTTATTTTTGTAAATATTTAATTTCGACTAACATCCGCTCTACTTCTTTCTTCTCTCCATTTGCGATTGAAGTGAAACGATTCGTTCACAAAAGGCAGATGAAGATGGTCTGAGGGTCTTTTTTATTTTGGTCGCTAGACGAGATACTTTCATCATCGTGTGTCAGGTTCAGGAAAAGATATTCATGTTTTTTATTCTAAATAAACAATAAACGATACAACGTAGCAGATGTGAATTACATAAAATAAACGACAATAAATGTTAAAAATACTAAAAGGAGGAAATTTAAAATACAAAGGAGGACGAGATGACAATTGACGTAAATGCAGGACTTTCCCCCAAATAGAGGACAACCCTAGTCATGCCTGTCTCCTGATCTGCCCCTGCCACGTGTGCTCATTGAGAGTTGAAGGGGTACGAATCGCAACGATACAACGTAGCAGATGTTAGTCATATGATAAAATAAATGAGAAAAATGTTAAAATTTACTAAAGGGAGGACGTTTAATTTGGAAAGCAGGACGAGAGAACAGTTGACGCCAATTGAGGACTGTTCTCCCAAATAGAGGACGATTGCCTACTCTCGTCATGCCTGTCTCCTGATCTGCCCCTGTGCTTATTTAAAGTTGAACGAGTGAAATTCGCAACGATACAACGTAGCAGATGTTAGTCATATGATAAAATAAATGACAGCAAATATTAAAATTTACTAAAAGGAGGACGAGAGGACCGTTGACGCCAATGGAGGACTGTCCTCCCAAACAGAGGACGATTGCCTGTCTCCTGATCTGCCCGTGCTTATTTAACGTTGAGCGGGTAGGAATCGCAGCGGGGTCGGGGGCGAGGCCGGCGCGTAGCCGTCGGATATGACCGGGGTGCCACCATGTTGGGCAGCAGGAACTCGGGCAGCGTGGTGACGCCGGCGCGCGGCAGGCGGTCGAACGGGTACCCCATGGGGCGGCGGTCCGGGTACATCCGGTTGCGGATGCCGCACAGGCTGTGCGCGTCCGTGCACGTGTTGGGCGGCCCCTGCGGGTCGCGCACCTGCCAGGACACAAAGCGGCTGGAGTCAAAAGAGAGGAGTATTGGGGTCCAAAGTGAGGAAGTGAAAGATGGGAACGAATTCCATGGAACAATGGGAACGGTATTCCATGGAATGAACCTTGAGAAAACGAGTAATTACGGTGATCTTGGTGCATCAGATATGAAGGTCAAGATTTTCTGGATATAATGTATATTATTTGTAAAACGTGTTAAGTAAAAAGACCCTTTCCGGATGAACTACTCAATCTAACTCGGCAAATAAGGTGTTATTTGAAAGCTGTAAGTCCCCGATAACTGCGCGTTTAGTCTGCATGCTTGTAAATGCTACATAATATCAATAGCATTAAAAAAATAAAATGTCGACAAGCACAATCTGACGGAACCAGTTCTGGCGATACCATGAATGCAAAGTCACAGCGCATGTTTTGTGCGTAGTGTTTGCAGTTCAGTGCAGCTTGAAGTCGCATTCGCGTTTCTCAATGTGTTTCCACAACACTTTTGATTTGATAAGTAATTTTCAGGATGACACCAACGGTGATCGTAGTGACCACTGTGGGGTAAAGCAGACAGTAGCGGAGTCAGTCGAGGCAGCATAGGGCAAGGAGTGTGGAAAGGAGCAGAGTGGATTTGGGTAGTTGGGCTCAAGGCAGGTCAAGCCAGGGCAGGTATACACTACAGGCAGAATTGATTCCTTTTCCTGTCTCACTACATGATTAGAATAAATAAATTACCGGGCAAGTAAAATGGAATTCGGCTTTAAACTCCCCGTGCGATTTAAACGTACGGTTTCTTCTACGAATGTTATCAGAATGAGCATTGAGAAAATGTTCAGAACCACGTGGAAAACGAGTAGGAAGAGAGGAAATACGAGATCCAAGTGCGTTGTTGATCCTTTGGGTGAAATAGACTGAGAGAAGAATCAAGATGGAAAAGATGGAGAACTGGAAAATAAACCAACCAAAAAAAAACTATACAGGAAATGGAATGAGAAGTATCCGTGGGTAGGGAAAGAGAACAAAGAGATCTCAGAGGAAGAACAAATTAGAAAGAAAGAGGATGGCGAGATCCTGGAATGAAGCAAGAAAAACCCAAGAAAGAGCTTCACATGGTTCTACGGAGGTCGTACCAAAATAATAAATAGAAACTCCCCCAAATCGCAAAATATATGCCCAAAATGTAAATTGATATAAAAAGATTGAATGAAGCCTTTTAAGGAAAAGTAGGAAAAACCATCGGCAGCGTTAAGAGAAAGCGTGTGCTGTACCAGGTCGCCGGCGCCGTCGGACACCATGACGAAGAGGTCCGCCGGGAGGCCCTTGGTCTTCCCCCGCGGCACCAGCATGTGCTGCGGCCAGCCGCACGTGCACATCTCGCCCGCGTTGCTGTTGAGCTCCTGCGACGGGTCCCGGAACGTGTTCTCTCGCGGGATCGTCACCGAGCTCAGCCTGCTCAGCCGCTCGATCGGATTCGGTCCCGTTTGCACTGCGGGCGCATACAAGAAATGAACACTGGAGCGCCAGGTACACCCTGCACTTCTCTGGGAACCATGTATATAAAATGGATACTTTTAAACGTCATATACGTTTTCAAATATTCTAACAGTTTTGAAATGAGTACTACTTTATTTTTGAGATGTGAGAATGCAAGGCGGGAACGGTTTCACGAACGGTTAATATGAACAAGCAAAACGTTCGATTCTATATTGCAAACTTATTACAATCAGTAGGATTTCTTGTGTGATGGTGGTTTTGAAAATACGTTTCAATTTTTCGGTTTCAAACATTAACTTAAACCAATACCAATGAAATGCGTATCATTTACGCTTGCAATATAAATACCGTCATTTATACACCTAATGAATGACCTTGAAATAAGAAGAGAAACGTCGTTTCGGTCACGTTTGGCAATATTATGACGTATCAATAGAGTTGGTAGCAGGACACAAAAGATCTCCGGCGCTCGAAGAGTTAAGGGGATAAAGACAACTATTTCGTCCCAAACAATGGATTTTTCAAGAACAATTTTTTCTAAATCCATGCACATGTAAGTTTTACATTTATTTCCATTTTAAATAATATTTTAGTGAACAAAATAAAACGGTTTGGCTACATTGGTTTCGTAGTTCGATTTTATATGATTTTTTTATTATTACAAAAATCAATAATGTATGATATATTACGAAATATTGCATACATGATTATATATGTTGTTAAATCGTAATAACTATATCGAATTTATTGATTATGTTTCAATATTATTATTATCCTGTTTTGCCCCATGTAAACAACGAGTAGTAATCTTTATGGAACAGTCCGGTTCAAACTAAAAATTTGGAATTTTTGAATTTTTCTCTTTCAAAATACTTTATTCTATTAACTAAATTCCAAAAGCAGATAACCACTGTCCTAGACCACATTTTCTATAGACTGTACACCTGAATACTCACGTCGCACTTGAAACTTGTCCATTTCAATGAAGTGTTGCCGCTGGTCTCGGAAGGTCAGTTGGATTCCACGCTCATCAAAGTGTGGTGCCATGAAAATTCTCACGGTTCCGAATCTAGGGGGACCGGCATTGTTCACCTTTGAACAAATGAAATAGTCCCACCATTAAATTTTAATTTCACCATAGTTCGTGGAAATTCCAAGACATTATTTAGATTTTTCCATGTTATCCATAAATAATTAAACACGTAGCTATTTCAAGCTTACGATCATCTTCAGAATTCTAAAAAGTAGATAGTACAGATAACAGTAGATCTTACAGCGTGAACTGCTCGCGAACTGAAAAAACTTTACCCGCTGACGCGCAAACGAACTACGATGACCTACTAAGTCCAGAGCTAGAAGCAGCTGCGAGAACTCACCTGAATGAGGTATCGGAAGGGCGTGTGCGTCAAGTGCGTAATGCGCACTCGTATGGATCCGTTGCCCATGAAGTCCAGCCCTCTGTCGACGTTGAAGTCGTCCTCCTGCCAGAAGGTGGAAAACTCGTTGAGGACGCCGAGGTACTGCGTCTGCACGTCCGCCTTCACGACTCGCACGTTGCTGAAGCCCAGCTGCGCACGGACAACGAAGCGTCACGCTCACATATACCCTGTGAGGTGCTTTCAGTTTCAAACAGAGCGAAAACTCTGAGTGAACGAGTGAGTGCATGAATGAGTGAGCGTATGAGTGACTGAGTGTATGAGTGTGTGAGTTAATGAATGAGTGTGCGAGTGTATGAAATGAGTGAATATATGAGTGTGTGAGTAAGTGAATGTATGAGTGTGAGAGTGAATGCATGGTAAAAAAGGGTTTTTTTTTTTAAAAAGAAATTATTTTTGCCCCCCTCTTCCGTACATGATTTAAATTTTTGTAATATTTGTTCTAAATAGCACTATATATGAATACACAGTATCTGACCAAATATCACTATATATGAATACACAATATCTGACCAAATAGCACTTAATATGAATACACAGTATATATATGACTACACAAAACATCCTTAAGAAATACTTCATCATTGCAGACGCATTCTTCAATTTATAACTAATAATATTAAACGGGTGATTCAAACTGTTGTAGATTCGATATTTGCTTACAAATCTTATTACAAATTCGAGAAAAAGCAGAACCTATTGTAGCCATCTTTCGGTGTTGGCAAAGTACTTTGAAGATGTAATATCACCCGGTTGGTACTTTATAAGTGACGTTTGTTTTATTCTCACCTCTTGTTCAGTGTAAGGTTGCAAAGTTTGCTTATGAGCCACGAACATATCGTTGATGAACGAGTGCCATCGGTAGAAGACTGGATCTCTCATGGCTGTCTCTACAGCGCCCATGACACCTGCTTGTTCCTGCAAAATAAAATTTATCTTCATATTTTGGAAAAACTCCGATTTAATTTTTTAAATTTTAAAAAATTTGGAAAAAATGATTGTTTTGATAACTTGATTGGTGAATGTAAGTTCTGCAAGTTATCGTTTTGCCAGTTGGAGAAAACAAATTGAGTGGTTTAATAAATTGCAGTAGTTATAGTTTCGGAAATAATTTCAAAACAAATTAATCAATTGAACTATATAGAACTGTACATCAATTGAACTATCTATTGAAATAACACTGCATTACTATAAAATTCTAATGCAATAAAACTAGTGGTGTCATAATAGTACAAATCTTCTCGCATCATTTATAACTTTTGAAATTTTGAAAATTCCGAGATTGCAACGAAAATGAGATCTGTGCCAAAGTTTTAACAATACTTTGAAACCATTTTTGATAACATTTTGAAAATGTTGAGTCTTTGTGTATCTCCCAAAAATGAAAACATCCGTTTCAAACTCTCAGAGCTTTGAATCCGTTAAGAACGATCGAGGAATATCACTTTTGGAGAAAATCGTCTGGACGGTTTAGGCACAAGCTTTTGGATCATAGACGGACGGACTTACAGACGGTCCGTGACTTTGTCCATTATTCGTTTTTTCGGTATTTTCTGATAAATTTTGATACACATAAAGAAGTGAAATCGGAAACGTTGACAAGTACACACATTATGTATTTTGAGATTGCAACTTTTCTCATTCTTCAGGCGTCAAATAATTAATTTAGTAATTATTCCGTAATAAAAACTGACTAGGCTTCCTATGCTAGACATTACTTTCACTTTTGACATTACAATCGTTAATTTTTCTAGGCATGTGCTCACTTAAAGCGACAGGTAAATTGTAGAGACGATTCAGGTTTTACTTACCAAGTGCTTGTGATCGGGATCATGAACCAAAGCTATGGCAACATGACCTAAACCATGAAGATCTCCATAAAGATTACTATTGATAGAAATATCACTTCTCTCGATCATATTTCCCAATATGTCAATGCCAGTGTAGTCATCAAGAGGAACGTAAGTGTCATTTTCCTAAAACATTGCAACTTAATAGACATTTGAAAAAAGTTTATAAAAATATCAAATTATTTCATATTTTTCTTCCCATATTTGAGTTTTTTCAGAAATCTTGACAGTACAATTTATTGAAAATTTTACGTATGGATTACTTCTTTATTACAAAGTCTTCTAGAATTAAATTAAAAGTAGAGAAAAGTCATTGAGAAAAAATCTTTATCAACATCTTAATATTATGGAACGATACAATAGTTACGTATACAGAATGAAAATGAAGGAAATGAAAATATTAATGTAACTTACTGCAAGAACTTTTCCACTGCTGATAGCTGCGTATATTCTGTCCCTCCAACGTTCCAGATCCAGAATATCAAAATCCAGCTGCATGTCGTCCCGAGATATGTCCTGTAGTGGATTAGAGACTATTGTTGAAATTTGAAGTTTCTTTCATGTTAAATTTATTGCAAAATGTGCCCATTCATCCTATATAGTATGCTTGCAGCATCTGAAAAGGCTTTAGCATATGTCACGCAAAATTAATTGCCCTGCCTGACATAACGCGATCTCGTGTTGTCCCGCCCAAACAGTTGGAATACTATTTACAGAGACCAATGTTTGGGGTGAATTCGCACGCGGTCAGTAGCCCGTTTCTTAAGGTACTGCTCCGGCATTTGGTTGGTTTTGTTTCGAGTAATCATGGAAAACTACTCTTGAGGCATCCGACCGCTAAAATTGTCCCCCAGGCAGCTGCTGAATTCGACATAGGTATGTAGTTAGTGTCGAAAATCCACCACTATCGGGTCTCGAACCTAGGACATCTCGCTCGGAGACGCTGCAATGGCAACAGTGTTGGACGGTGCTATCTCAGCCGTCGCACAGGCTCACTAACAATCCGACGGCTATAAAGAACGGGGATATCATTGAAGTAATGTGACAATTGAATCTATATGTGAATAAGTAGCTTCAATATTTACGAAATTGTTTCTATATTTTGGTTCATTATCTAAACTAACAAATGTATTAATGACGAACGTTCTTTATCATGATTTAAAATCCGTTAACTTTGAAGGATGTATGTCACAGAATTGGTATAAATATCACCCTCGATTTACGTATGACATTATTAGGTATTTTGCAAATAATCTCGAATGGTTAGTGGAAGTGTGAAATATAACACTCAACTTCAGAATAGAGTTTGCAGGTCGGGGTTGCCACACACGAGTGGCAATTATGGAGTCGAGCTTTGGGAAGTAACCTTCTTCAATCGGCTTTCGCCAGTTCAGCAGCCGTTGCACACGTGCCAGCTTGTTGGATAACCGTTCGAAGTTGTATCTGCAAGTGAAAACAAAAATGGAAATCTACCTGACATGTGAGTAAAGTGTTATTTCATGTTAACTATTTTCAGTAGTATCACCATTAATATCGATCTTTTAAATACTGATATAGAATATAGGGGCCGTTATTTTTTCGTTTATTTAAGGAAACAAATTGAGTTCTGAAACAACGAATTTCGAATACGAAATTTGACATTAATGTAGAATACGAATTCTCTGGCAAGAGGTTGAAAGAGTGTGTATTGATTCCGGGCGCGATAACTCCTGACGCCTTTAGTCCCGTAAGTGTAGTGCGTGTTGAAGCTAACGAAATTATTCCCCCGCTAGAAAACGACCGCCGTCCGTTGTAAACAGGACACCGCATCAAACCGGATAAGTTCTAAGATCCCACCTGATCTTCCCACATGTGTCGTAATGTAGTGCTTGTAAGTGTAGACAAGTGTGCGTGGAAGAGGAAAACAGGGGAAAAGGATGAGAAAGGAAATATCGCGCGCGGTTTGTGACCGGTTTGTTAGACTATTGTTTGCCCTAGGTTGATAGAAACACAAACAAGAACACGATCGGAATACGAAAAACAACTGCTTAGAGCAGCCAACCGTTAGAATTTTCCTCCAGACAGTGGTTATGTTCATATTAAATTGAGCTAAGTAGCTAGTGTCAGAAATCCAACACCATCGGGTTTCAAACCTCCTGGACCTCTTGATCAGCGACGCTACAGACGAAAATTCTGCCACTGAGCCAAGGAAGCTAGTCGTATAGTATAACTTGGGCGTGACCGGCTAATGTGTTTCAGAGTAACAAAAGTCTGCATCGCCTTCAACCGGAAAGTCCTTGGATTCGAGTTCCGGCGATGGTGGATTTTCGCAGACAGTAGATAACTAGGTCAAATTCAGCCGCTATCTGGAGGATTCTAGAAGCTGTCTGCTCTGATCGTTAGTTTTACAGCGTTACTCCGATCCACACCAGGCAATGCCGAGGCATTAGCCTAACAAACTGTTCATGGGCATTGCACGACCTTTCCTTCCTAATCTGTGTCCCCATCTCTCCCCTACACACACTTGTATACCCTACAATGCCACACATGTCAGGAGACCAAAAAGAAACTAAGGCGACTGTCACGTTGGAACCGATTTTGGCCGACGTTTTGGTCGATCGACGTTGGACGTTTGCGTCCGAAATAAAATCGAGAATTTGCTTGTAGTGCGAAGCATTTACTTCGAATTTTCGGAGCAACCTCTGTAGGTGACTCAAATCGTTTTGAATGGATAGAAGAAAGATTATACACGACTGTTGTGGTTTGGTTGTGAGGTTTTGGGTAGAGAGTGAATGAATGATGGAAATTTTCCTACCATTTCGCCTACTATACCATTTAACCTAACACGATCGACACCATTAGGAACAACCACGCGTCGCGAGGTAACAAGACAAACAAAGCAGACGAAAATCGCCCAATCACAATAGATCATTTCGTAAGTAATTACTCACAGAGAGAGGGGGAGAGAGAGAAAGAGACAAAGAGAGAGAGAAAGAAGGAGAGAGAGAGGGGGAGAGAGAGAGAGAGAGGGGAGAGAGAGAGAAGAAGAGAGAGAGAGAGAGAGAGAGAGAGAGAGAGTGAGCGAAAGGGGTAAATGTTTCTAGTTTTACGAAACTTTTTATCCATATGAAAAGAAGCAATTGCTTATGAGAAGTAATAGTTCCTGCTTGCACTCGTGAGAAATTTTTCTGGAATACTTGTTCATTTTTATTCATATTCCCCAATTAATGTGATGCTTACCTGGCCAGAAGTTGCGCGTGCATGTAGTAAAAGAGCTCCCCTCGCCGGTCCTTGGCTACCACTTCGGGGCCCCCCACGCCAGGGAAGTACACGTGCCAGTTCCAATGGTGCAGGTTGACGCCGATGTCCTCCCGGAAGTACGCCACGCGGTGCTCCGGCTCCAGGTCAGAGGCCGTGAAGTCCCGGGGGATCGTGATGACATCCTGCAGGAGTGCCCGGCGACACATCATTCGACATCGTAGGTTTAGGAACACGTATATTTTATTCTAAAGATAAATATACAGTATGAGCGTACTTCCGAACCCCGACCATCCCTGCGACCAGACGTTATAATGATCGAAAGATGGTCGAAACGGCGTAACAGTCTTCGTCGCGGCGTCATCCGAACAACCAAGAGCACTTGCAAGACTCAATGTGCGGAAGTTTACAACTTTGCAGTTTGAGTTCTTTGAGGTAGGAACGAAACATAACTACCGTCTTCCCCTTAATTAGACGACCAAAATGTTCATTACGTCATTTTGATGAGAAATGCTACGTTTCTGAGCAGCAATTTTGTTGCCTTCCGAGTCCTGGCGTAAGCTTCTTTTCGAATCAAGCGAATGAGGGAAAAGTGAATGACAAAGAAGTAGTGACGCCTTTGTAAGAAGTTACCATGAAGGCGCCGTCAGGAATAATTGAAAGGAATATATTGCGCTTGCTTGGTTACCCATAATTGCTACTCTTATCCGACCGCCTCCTGGCAATCACCTATCGGCGCCTGAGTGATCTACCAGTCATTCTCGTGCTCACTACCTCTTTCCCGGGAACTCGTCCCAGATAAGATTTCCCTCATGTTCCTTAAACGTCACTTCGAGTTAGACCTAAGACCTCCAAATGCACACATTTTTCTTTTTTAATTAATTAATCTCGCATTATTTGTCAACATTTAAAGGAATTTCACGCATTTTTGTACTTAGTATTGTAACTTAAGAGCACGCGCCTTGCGTCTTTCAATCCCGAATTTCCCCTCCCCATTACGTTCGCAAAAGAGTATGGAACAGACGGGCGTTTGCGGGAGAAGCCACTACCAGTCCTGCGAGCTGCGAGCAAGCTTAGCGAGAACGATTCTTGGACGGGGCCTGCGCTAACGTAATCGGCCTCTTCGCTTACTTTGTAGAGATACATCAAATGTCTTACTCTGTCCTCTGCGGCCGCGTTGAACACTTCGTTTCGTACTTTGGAGAAAACGCTGCCGTCGAAGAATCTCTCCGGGAAGAAAGACGGCACGTGGGGCAGGCTGAGACCCACTGTGTCGCGGCGATGTTGCATGGCCACTGCCAGAGCGTAAGAGTACATGAAGGGATTGATTTGGTCCCGGCAATATGCGCTGGTAGACAGGAAGCTTTCGATGTCACCAGCTGAGGAAAAAAATACAATGTTGTACATATAACTCATTCATTGTCGATGATGCGAGTCATCTATACTATGATGAGACGGGGCTGGGAGAGGCGGAGCGTGGGGAGGCGGAGCGTGGCGAGGCGGAGCGTGGCGAGGCGGAGCGTGGCGAGGCGGAGCGTTGCGAGGCGGAGCGTGGCGAGGCGGAGCGTGGCGAGGCGGAGCGTGGCGAGGCGGAGTGTCGCGAGGCGGAGCGTTGCGAGGCGGAGCGTGGCGAGGCGGAGCGTTGCGAGGCGGAGCGTTGCGAGGCGGAGCGCGGCGAGGCGGAGCGTGGCGAGGCCGAGCGTTGCGAGGCGGAGCGTTGCGAGGCGGAGCGTTGCGAGGCGGAGCGTTGCGAGGCGGAGCGTTGCGAGGCGGAGCGTTGCGAGGCGGAGCGTTGCGAGGCGGAGCGTTGCGAGGCGGAGCGTTGCGAGGCGGAGCGTTGCGAGGCGGAGCGTTGCGAGGCGGAGCGTTGCGAGGCGGAGCGTTGCGAGGCGGAGCGTTGCGAGGCGGAGCGTTGCGAGGCGGAGCGTTGCGAGGCGGAGCGTTGCGAGGCGGAGCGTTGCGAGGCGGAGCGTTGCGAGGCGGAGCGTTGCGAGGCGGAGCGTTGCGAGCGGAGCGTTGCGAGGCGGAGCGTTGCGAGGCGGAGCGTTGCGAGGCGGAGCGTTGCGAGGCGGAGCGTTGCGAGGCGGAGCGTGGCGAGGCGGAGCGTGGCGAGGCGGAGCGTGGCGAGGCGGAGCGTGGCGAGGCGGAGCGTGGCGAGGCGGAGCGTTGCGAGGCGGAGCGTTGCGAGGCGGAGCGTTGCGAGGCGGAGCGTTGCGAGGCGGAGCGTTGCGAGGCGGAGCGTTGCGAGGCGGAGCGTTGTGAGGCGGAGCGTTGCGAGGCGGAGCGTTGCGAGGCGGAGCGTTGCAGGCGGAGCGTTGCGGGGCGGAGCGTTGCGAGGCGGAGCGTTGCGAGGCGGAGCGTTGCGAGGCGGAGCGTGGCGAGGCGGAGCGTGGCGAGGCGGAGCGTGGCGAGGCGGAGCGTGGCGAGGCGGAGCGTGGCGAGGCGGAGCGTGGCGAGGCGGAGCGTGGCGAGGCGGAGCGTGGCATGGCGTGAGGGGGGGCTGAGTAGAAACGGAGCAGATTTCGGGACGGTATATAGGTGAAGTTACGCTTACTTTACACTGTAGATAAAATGGTACCTCAATATGAATTCCTTATTCGTCGGACTGCCTAGTCGGATTGCAATAAATATACAGGATACACCTGACACTTTAGGTAGTTCGTATGCACTATTTACTGTATTAAATCTTGCATTGCAAATTTGGTGTTAGCTTCAATTATTAAGATTAAATGTTTGAAGTGATTTTGTTTGATACATACACACACTCGTAACATCAGTCATTGCTTACTTTTTCATCACTGAACTGGACCCGCGATATAACATTTTTCCACCGAGAAAAAATAACTATTTTAATTGTTAAAAAGTATTTTGACAAAAACATAAAGAAACTGCGGGAAATAACATGCAGAGATTTATCTTCGCAATCGACTTAAGTCATTGATCCTCCTTGTAGTACAATTAAACTTCGAAGAAAATTGACTCATTAAATGAATAGCGGAGTACTGTGTTACTTACAATTCATCAACATCTGTACCAAATGTTTAGTCATTTGTCGGTGCTTCGGAACAAAATGAGAGAATTGTTCTCTTCGTCCCAATTGCTTTGGGAATGAAATGTCGGGCAAAACATCCAGCTTTTTTATTCTTAAAATCTTAGCCCCTGCTTGCTTCTGTATCTTTCTGTGAGTCTTCTGAAAGCGGGTGGACTGAAATACAAAATCTGTGGTTAAATGAGAAAATATATAGAGATATGCCATTAATCAGGGACGAAAAATGGCGCAGTAATATACGACACTTGTTCAGAAAGCGAGACCTCAGCGTTGAACGTCTGAAACAACTATAAAAAGCTGAGGGTGAAGAACTATTTTGTAGCGGGAAAAGATACGTGCAATATCAAAACAGCAATAGCTTTGCTCTATTTATAAAATATATTACATTTTATATAATAACTATTTATTTACCATCTATTAAATGAAAAATAATGAAATTAAGAAATAAACCAATGTTTATAATTTTAGTATTTAAAAGTTGTAATTTAATAAACAAACAAAATACCTCCAAGAAAATACTTACGACAAATTCCTCCGGAATGTCAAATTGGAAATCCCTTCTTTGCCCTTTCAAAACGAAGAGCGGTTCAGCAGGTCGATCAAACATTAATTGTAATTGTGTTTTTAAGTTGAACCGCGACTCTTGTTGCTGAAAAAAAGACATACCGTTTCAAATTCAAAGCAAAGATTTTTTCTATTGTATTAACGAAATCATGCTTATTATTTTTGTCTTTGGAAGTAAAATATATTCAAATTTATATTGGAATTTTTCTTAATCCCAACACAAAACACACATTCACCATTACTGCTCAAACATGTGTTGCTGGAAGGGGGAGGCGTTGGGCACAACGGTGACTTATAGGTAGAAGGAGCAGATGCTGCTCTACGTACTTCGCAGACACAGTGTCTCCCCCTCTGAATACCGTGACCTTATAAGGATATACCCATTCGGATCGGTTAGCAGAAGATTATCAGTGTCTGAAGACACCGCGTAAGAAAGTTTAATCTGTTTCAACGTCCGTCTCATCTCTGCCGAGTTCCCTCTCATCTCTGTCGAAGCAGTAGTTCGGCGCTAGAGAGCGAACATACTGCTGTTCAATGTATTGTATGAAAAAAACACTAACGACTTGGGGTACATGAACGCACCAAAGAAAATATTTTATCTTAGCAAATTTATCTGCGAATTTTATATTCTTTGCTAGAGTTTGTAACCGATACAAAATATGGTATTTGTTTGTTTCTGTCGTATTTTTTCGTGGTTATTGGCCTTGAAATTAGCTCGTGTTGTATTTAAAAATCGACGACCACTTGTATATCTTTTGTTACCATTCAGCTGATATATTTCATGTTTCATAATTTTTAAATATTTGACTTGTCTACTAATTGTTGTAATTATTTCAATTTTTCTAATTAAAACGTTGTTTTCCTTTCTGTAAAAAATAATTTTAAGAATCTTTTTACTCAACTTTAAATTTTGTATAAAATTATGAACGTTTGACGAAAATTGATATCTAAACACCACTGTAGAAAATGATTTATATTAAAAAAAATTTTTTTAAAAATTTAAAAATTTTAAACAAATAATTAATTTCAATAAAATAATTACATAAACAAAAAAATATGGTTTAAAACTCAAAACATCTGTTTAAAAAAACTTGTCGATGCTAAAATATCCGGTAAGAACCAAAAACCTAATTTTAACAAAAAAACTAGTTTCCTTACTTTTTATTTTTAACCCTTTTTTTCCGACTCTGAAACAACATTGTGTGTATTAAACGTATTCTCTTGACAAATTTTGGACTAACTTAGTTTAATGTAAATTATATATAAGCGCCTTAAAATATAAAAAGCATCAGAATATCCAGTCTTTTATGCAATATATTTCAGATTCTATTTCCAGCACAATATCTTTTAGGAAAATAATAAACAGGAAACATTGTGTCTTTTCTTCTACTTCAATTGAATTCTCAAATTTTATGGAAATTTAACTGTTGAAGATTACCACTTTCAAAATTCTAGTGTTGGAATATCGCAATTGTCCATAAAAATGTTTCCTTCTTATATAAAAATTCTTAGAATTGAAAGATAAACCCTAAATGTTATACAAAGATCGTAATGTACTTCTAAATTGCATTTGTTTCTATATTTCTCCCACAACCTGGAACTGAGCGTGAACATGATTTTGATTTTTTGAAAAAAGAAAGGTAGACACTAAATTTCCTTACTCGTACAACTATTGTATTCGCTCTATTAACATTAACTCACCACTCTCTAGTTAGAGTGAATATAATTTTTCATTTTATTCCTTTATTTATCGAAAATATGTTACTGTTGCTTTGTTACTCGAAGTTGAAGTTGGATTGTGCGAATGAAATAAATATACGCACATTTTATGAAGGGACTAGATTTTTTCTAACTATGTACATTATATATTCGTAGAATTACAAGAACAATTGTTGTTATGCACTCACCGCGGCCACTACTGCCAGGAAGAGGATAGTTAGAAGTATCTTCATGGTGACAGTGGTGGGTCCAGCAGCAACTGACCCACTGGTGAGAAGATAATTTTCTTGCGTTTATAATACCTCTTATCAAATACATCTTCCGCCTTGAAGCGTCGTTTAGAAAGCGCTGCCGTTCATAGGTGGCTAACGGTAGCCACTAACGTTGAACACATCGCCGCGAAGAACCTCCTCGGAGAATCATTAGTACCAGAAAACGATGTTTTCGAGTTTCACTACGCCAATCTTGTCAAGCGTATTAGATTATCGAAGTCTTCCGTACCTTCAGCCTAACACAAATGACCTTTGGGAGTGAGGCGATTCGTAGTGTACCTGATTCCCTGTGTACAACGTAACTGCTTTACAATATACCTGTTTTGCGGTTCTGAGTTTCAAACTGAAAAGTTGTGGTGGAAATAACGGGTTTGGGGAAGTTTTTTGGGAATCGACGGCAATGAATTATATTGAACGTTATTGAGATATGCAACTTTCCATATAATAAACTTGAATTTGTGGAAATATGTACGACAATAATTTATTTTATTTATAAATATATAGTTAACATCCATTAGAAATTAAGAATATTGCCTGAAGCGCTTGAAGCATTGCTTTGTGTTGCGTTGTTGCTAAAATATCAAAGTGAATTATACTTTTGTAATGCCCTTTGCATACATTACAGCATAATTTGTGCTATTTTATAGTGAATCTTTTTGGGTTCGCACTGTACTTACGAACGATTACACATCCCAAAGAAATCCTCCCTAAAAAATAATTCCGTGTTATAACATTCGATAACATTGTGAATAAATTTGTTGTGAATGTTTGAAAGTTGGCTGTGTTAATAATACGATAGTTTTATTGATAATTTAATGCGTTTGGAAGTATACTCTTAGTTGGTGACAAATATAAAGTTAATTCATTTAAAATACAATTGTTAAGTGAAAAGTTAAGATTTGTTATTTGTAATAAAGTCCTAACATTAAAACGAATTCATGAGGTACTAAATCCATATCTGCTTCCTCTCAGAAGTAATGTATTCACGTTAGTGCTGTATGTCACGCCAATATCCCGAGTTTATGGTGAAATAATATAATTCATTTGTTTCTCCACAGCTCGGGGTTACGCAAAGTGATAAAGTATCCATTTGCGTGTGCTGATATGTTGCTCTAGTTAGAGGGAGTTGGAGTGAATATTTATTGCTTTGTGACTCTTCTAGAACAGCATCCGTGTGGTGAACGCATGCGCTCAATTTATTCAATATTCTGAGATTTATGAACTGACCAACAGTTACAGCCCCTTCTCTACTCTATGCCGTCCCTTTTTTTCATAAATACTTTCTACGGCCTCTCTTTTTGCTTGTGAGCGTTGAGTGAAATTCCTCGACCGCCATTCTCTCAGAATCCTTCACACACTCACCATGATACTCTCGCTACTTGTGTCACCAATTCATTTACATTTACTTTACCTATTCTAGTATTCATAAAGTTTAAAATTATGAAATTCGGTAAAAATAGAGTATCGAGATCTTCTCAGAAATACACGTGTAGGGTGTCATTGATGCAGAAAATGTTTTGTTTTCAAACTCTTCCTTCTGCTCGTTTGGGAACAACAGTTGTGTCTAATCCGTTCTCAGGATTTTTACCAGATTATGCGATCGATCGGGCCCGAGTTCAGGTCCTGTGAATTTGAAACGAGTCTTTTAACTTTTGAGCATTCTTCAATCCTGTTTCTGGAATTTTTACAAAATTTTCTCAAAACTGGCTTCAGATTTTGTCTAGTAACTTTCAACCAACGTAAAATTTTAGATGGAATGAGAGAGAATATATTTATTTGTAATTGAATACAACTCGGTGACTAATTTACAACATTAATTATAAATATTAACATAGTAATGATAAAAATAATTAAATTGCTCAAATAGAGCAAAGTATGCTTAAAAACTTGGAAGAGTTTCTATAATCATTAAAATACTTGGAATTTCAAATATACTTGGCGTTGCCTTTGAACCGAAGATAACATAAAAATATAAATTACTTATTTTCCGTATTGATACAAATTTTCATGCATTTTGACTGTTTCTCTAATGTTTATTTGTTACTCGCTAGACTGTGCTCATGTTTGAAACCTTCTTCCTTCCTACTTGTCTCTTTTCTTTACCTCTTACTACCATTATCACTCCGATGTCTTCTTTGACTACGTTTCAACTGTAGTTGTTTTTTTATGCTATACGCTCACTCTCCATCACAATCATTGTAAAACCTATTATATCATTAATCAACGCCATTAAAAGCTAATTACTCATCGATTTTCTCCGACATTATTCAAGGCCGCCGCCACCGCAACCACTAAACAGCTATAGCCACTGCCACTACCACTGTAACTACCACAACTACTACTACCACCACCACCACCACCACCACCACCTCCACCACCACCACCACCACCACCACCACAAGCGCCGCCGCCAATACAATCACTACCACTACCACCATCTCCTCCACCACCACCATTACCACTTCACCACAACCACTACCACCACCACCACCATGATCATCACCACTACCACCATCTACTACTGCTCCAACTTCAACTATTACCCATCGAATCTTCACCTGCAGCTATAGTATCAGTATCCCCCCATCACTTCCACCACAACCTTCATACGTTGATCCGTCGTGGCCCTCTCACCAATCCCCGCCGCAGCCCGCTTCCTACCCTCGTCACCACTCCCACTGCCACCCCTACATGTCCCTCCTACCACCCGAGAGCGAGGGGGCGCGCCGTATATTTCAGTTAATATTTCTCTCCGTAATGGGTATTGACGGCAGAGTGGAGTGTAAAGTTGTGTTATCAATTTGGTGCCCCGCCTGGACCCTAATGCTGCGCAAACAAAACGAATATTATTATATAAATTCACTCAATCGTTTGATGTAATTACTGAATAGCTACAGTCGAAATATTTCAAGCTGCGATTTCTCTATGATTCCGGTGTGCTTTCCGTTGAAATATCATGCACCCGAAGCAAACAAGGAATTTCTATTGAACGATGAATATTTTTAACTGGATATGAATTTGAAAAAATCTCTAAGAAAATACACTTGTGAGATACATTTTTGGTATTTAAGAGCTAATTACACTTTAATTTGATTAAAGTGATTTTGATATTATAACATTTTATTGGGCGAAAACGGAACATTTCGAAATGTAATGTGTTTTATTGCAATTATGCTGTTTTATCAAGCTTGTCTCACGACAAAATATCGACCCCATTTAGGACCTTCAGGGTTACTCTCGAATATTTTACTTCATTGTTTCCATATACACTCAATTTTTTGATAAATGCGTTACGATCGTAATATAGTAAATAATGGTAAACAAGTTAACTAACAAGTTAATTCAATTTACGTTACATAATACATACGATGTTAAACATCGGGAACACACCACGATAATTCACAAACAATGTAAGTCATATAACTTAATAATGCATTAATATAGACGATGAAATATCTCATATACTTTAGTGAGCGCCTGGGTGGTACACAAAGTCAGTGGTAAACAAAAAAAATGTCGATTCTATGATCAAGCTAAAATTAATATCGTTTGCAAACTTATGATTATTCCATGTCCATATTAAAATGTATATACATGATTATTAAAATGTATTTTTATTGTAGAGAATAACATGTTAATTTGATTTCTGGTTAGAAATCCGTGAAGTTAATAAAATGACAAACAACTCGAAAAATTTCGTGATAATTAATATGAAGCCGAAAATGCAACGCAAGTGAATCATTTATCTCCTTAATGGTTCATTCCATTTTCTTATTTCTGTACTAAAATTAATATTTATTTTTTACATAAATTTAATACATATTTTGACTTAATATATTTTTTCTATAAAAATTTGTAAATTAATATATAAATCTTAAAACAACATATAGTATGGCAGGGAACACTAACTTACACAACGCCATTACAGTAACATTTGTTAGCAAGACAGCAAAATTGCTAGTAAGTTCCAATGCAAATTGCTTTATCCTTACACTCTGCGTCAAACTGATTTCCTTTAAATACATTTTCATCCTTTCAAAAAGGTGTCAATATGAATAATCCTAAAAGAATATTCCTGGCAATACAGTTGTATTTAGAATCAATGAAAGTATAATTTTTGGTCGTTAATGTTTGCTGCGTCTTACACTTTTTCAAGAACATACACTACTTCATTTACTAACTTCAGTTCTGAAATAGAAAATTTTTTGTAATAAGGCCATTTAACTAGAGGGGTCTAGAACTGCCATATTCTGTTCACATAAGTGTTCACACAGAAATGGACGAGGGCGTCGGTATCCGAACGTACCAAACCCTTCTAGTTTATCGCCGTGATAAATTCGTGTTCTAGATGAGCCACTTGCAAGCGATACACGTCCCCGCGATAATTCGCGCACCTCTTGCTAATCACCGTCATCACCGTGGTGATCGCGCCCCGCAGTCGGACGCTTGCGCCGCGATCGCCCCGCCCTCGCCCATTGGCCCGATATGGCATGCCAAGCAGCGAGCAAGCGACGACCTGGCAGAAACAGACCTCTCCCGGACCTCGACCCGGGACGCGATGGAATCGAGAGGAAAATAATTATTCGATCCCTCCGTTCACTAACCATTACGAACGTGCCCGGAATCCCGGGCGCCCTTAGTAACGGTTCGTTTACATAACAACGGAGGGTCCGGGTGGAATGGGACGAGCGGGACATCAAACCGATGGAAATTCAGATTCCAACGAGACGGCGACGGGCCCGCACGTGCGTTTCCTGGATCTCGGAAAATCGGCAACTGCGCGTCGCCCTCGCGCCCATGCACCATCGCCCGCACCGCCCACGCCCTTGGGCGCGTTACGATGCATCAGTTACCGAACTTCTATCTACGCATGCAAATTTTGCGTTGTTAAACCCTCTTTTTATTGGACTACGCGTGTCCGAAAACGCCGCGCCGGACGATGAAAAGCTACGGAGGAAAAAAAACGTAATTATTATCTGCATAAACAACAGGAAATTACATTAATTTACACTCGCCTATTAAAAGGACATTTTTATGTAGGGCCGCGCGTGGCTGCGGAAGCGACCAGAAGGCCCAATTCACGGATAATTGGATTTGCAGGCGGCGCTGGAAAGGAAGGGGGCGGGAGTGAGTGGTGGAATCCACAACAACAACAAAAGTCTGTAATCAGCGAAGCATTCAATGAAACTGCTTTCCCAACCGGATGTAGATCGCGCCCACTGAGCAATCGGGGTGAGGACGTCATCAAAACGAGAGACAATGTGCGAGAGTGAGGTTGAGGGTGGGGGTGGCAGGGAAGGGGGAGTTGTGTGTGGGGGTGTGAGGGATGAGGAAAAAAAGAGCGGGGAATGAGTGCGTGTTGTGGGCAAAAGCGGAAAACTGTCGCTGCCCCTACCAGCTCTGCCCCGCCCCTCACCTCATCTCCCCGCCCTTCCCCGCCATTCTCCACCACTGTCCTCCCGCCCGCCCGTTTCCGTTTCGACCAGTGAGTCCCATCCCATGGGGTTCCGTGGTGTGCGGAGCGGTCGCAGCGCGATGTAGCTGTATCATCGTTATTTGCTTACAAAAATTAACACATTCTGAAGATTTACTCGCGCGGGTGGGCGTGGCGTGGCGGGGGAGGGCCCGATTTGCGTTTGCGGTCGGCAGCCGCCAAGCGAGTGCGCTCGATAGCGCCATCATCTTCATTACGATCGCGCCGCGCCAAAACAAACCGGCCGACGCCATTTCGGAGAGCCCCAGGGATGAGGCAAATGGCGCGCGCTCTACACGACAAGCGACGTTCCTACGTCTGCCGTAACTAGAGTATTTCGAAATATTTACAAATAGAGGAATAAGTTAGTATAGTAATTTCTAGGAAAATGAAAATATTTAATGTAGTTATTTAATGTTTAATGTAATTATTTAATGAAAACTTGAGCTAGATATTTAAAATAAAAAGTGACTCATTCTGAATTCATTGCAAACGTGTAAACATTCTTAAAAACATATTGCTTGTGAATTATGAAACGTTCTCAATTTCAGACATTTCTTCACTTCAGAACCATATATGATCTTCGTAATGCAAAATTAGAATAAGTAGTAGTGCTGTATGATGAATGAACATATTTTATATTTTCATTGTTTCTTTTTAACCTACTTTTCATCGAAGATGCAACACGAAAACTGCCGGTTCGCTCTCATTCCTTTCTGAGGCTACCTGACTTCCTTCTTGCGGAATCTGTAGAACAATTTAGGGGCTATAGGCACGCTCAGGTTGAAACTAAGAAGAGATAACTACAATTATAGACCCGGTTTTCCTTTAAAAATTTATTTACAAATGTCATATTTTACGTATAAAACAAATTGTAGTAAATTTTTGAATTCTTGAAATGAATTTTTGGGTGTTTGAAAGAGGTATCGACTACGACATTTAGACACTTTTTTTTGGACATTTTTCGACATTTTTAGCTTTTTCACGCCGATTTTGGATATTTTGAATCAATGATGTAATGTCTACAGCACATTAAGTATTGATGTTTGCAACTAAGTAATGGGACGGATTTTTTTTAGATCTTATATCCCTAGAAAATACGGCAATAATACTTATTCAATCTTACAGATACAGTAACTACGTACATCCGCATGTTGACAAGTGAGTGCATCTATTTCCCTGAAATAAATTTCAAAATGTATCTATATCTCTTCTACGTGTCATTTTTATTTGAGATTGAACTTATAGGCGGAAATAAAATGTTTTATTACGCGAGGCTTTGGAGCCTCTTGCAGGACTTTAGGGGGAGACACAGCCCTCTGCATCCGTCTGCACGTGTGCCTATGCTACGGACACGTCTTGTTTCTTAGTATTATTCTCTTCCTGTTTCATTCAATACATTCTCAACACCCATACTTTTGAGAATCAGCTAAGGACAATTTTTAGAATATTAACAATATATTTTATTTTAACCTTTTAGAATGGAAAGAAATTTTTAGTACGATTATCTTCACAGAGAACCAAGTGGTTAATCTCATTTTCCCTTTGAAGAACACAGGATGGGAAGCATTTTAAATTAAAAAGAACGTCCTACCAATTACGAAAATTTAATACTTTTCTGAAATTGGTAAATGTGTGCTTTGCAACTCGAAAAAAAAGTTTAGGAAAACTGTCACTGTGTCACGTCTCATGGCCGTTAATTCTGGATTTAACGTATACTTGTGGGAATTCTGATTGGATGTTGTTGACGTTCTTATAAGAAGAAATAAAAGAAGTCATCTTCGTCAACATATCAGCTTTATTAAGATAGCCGGCTTTCGACGGCTTTGCGTCATCGTCAGTCTAAAGAATACAGAAAGATACAAAAAATTTTTTTTTTTTTATAAATATGTACACAATAAGATAGAAAAAATTAATTAAATTACAATTGATGGATAACTCTAAAATATTTAATTACAATTGATTAATTAAATTACAATTGATGGATAACTCTAAAATATTTAGTTACAGATAAAATTTCAAAACGGTAAGGGGGGAATGCAACGGGAGGATTAGTGGCAGTTCAAATTAAACAAAAAATCAATACAGAAAGACACATTGTATGGTTGCAAAAGTTAAGGAACATATAGCAGATAAAATTATAAAATTAATTGCGGTGGGGGCGGAGAGGAATTAATACTATATAAGCAGTCAAATTTCAGGATTATAAATATTTGTAGAGAAATATACATTCTCATATTCAAAAAAAAATATATATATATATATATATATATATATATATATATATATATATATATATATACACACATATACATATATAAGAAATGGGAATAAAATAATAATAATTCATATTAATGTTATTACAAAGATGGAATAATTGAATAGCAAGTTGAAGAAAAAAAAAAAAAATTTTTTTGTATCTTTCTGTATTCTTTAGACTGACGATGACGGCAAAGCCGTCGAAAGCCGGCTATCTTAATAAAGCTGATATGTTGACGAAGATAACTTCTTTTATTTCTTCTTTAACGTATACAACAAATTACTATTTGGTAGGCAATATTTGAGACATTAGTAATATTTCTCACATTTGAAGAAATATGCATTTTAGTTGCATGAGTTCTCAAGCACAAGTCACCATTGTAAATTGCTTCATGTTCTTGGTTCCAGGCATATAACAGTTTCCAAATGTATTATTTGGATTATTTCTTTTCTTCCTCCTTGCACTGAAGGAAAAAAAGAAACAGAAAGAAGAAAAAAGGAATTCGTGAAGCGTCACAACCGATTTCCAGTCGATAGAAGCCCGCGTAGAAGCAGCGGTGCTGGGACTGAAAGGGGTGGGGGCAAGCCGAAAAGAAAACAGCGCCGATAGCGACCGTGGAGCGGATGGGGTGAGACGGAGTGGAAGGAGTGGAGCGAAAGGGGCGGGGATAAGTGGGGCGGGGTGAAGCGGGCGGGTCGAGACGGCGCGGCGAGGTGGGACGGGGCGAGACGGGACGGAGCGAGACGGTTCGGGGTGAGACGGGCGGAGTGACACGGGGCGGAGCGAGACGGGACGGGGCTAGGCGGGACGGGGCGAGGCGGAATGGAACGGGCGGGCGGGCGGGGCGGGGCGGGCGGGGCGAGACGGGCGAGACGGGGCGAGACGGGGCGAGACGGGGCGAGACGGGGCGAGACGGGGCGAGACGGGCGAGACGGGGCGAGACGGGCGAGACGGGGCGAGACGGGGCGAGACGGGGCGAGACGGGGCGAGACGGGCGAGAGGGGGCGAGGCGGGGCGAGACGGGGCGAGACGGGGCGAGCCGGGCGAGACGGGGCGAGACGGGCGAGACGGGGCGAGACGGGCGAGACGGGCGAGACGGGCGGACGGTGCGAGACGGGCCGAGCGGGGCGGGCCAAGGCGGGGGAAGAAAGGCGGGGCGAGAAGACACGGGGACTGGATGAGAGGGGCTGAATGAGGCGGGTCAGGCACGACGAGCGGAGCGTGGCGGGGTGGGGTGGGGCCGAGCGGGGCGGGCCAAGGCGGGGGCGGGGTATCGCGACGTGGCACCGCGAGAGCGCGCCACCCGCGCTCGTATCGGAATCAATTATCAGCGTCTGTCGCGCCCGCTGATGTACGGCGGTGGCCGGCGAACGCTGGCGCTTGCAGCGAACGCCTTGCGCCGGCTCGGCACAGAACTGCTGGAAAGAACTGCGCCTCCAAAGCTATTTTGCTCATAGACCTTTCAAAACACTTTTGTATTTCCTCGAAAATCCGTGACTTTTTGTATCTATTTTAGAAATATGGTGAAAAATAAAAATGTAACATGCCAGTGCCCTCAGAAGTTGGTGGCTCACAAAATAATGACAATGAGAGGAGTCTATTCAGAGGTTGAGTCTGACCTAAAACAGATTTGTATGTTTCTCCCATTCCAAACCCGAGGGGTTGGAATTCGCCTGAGGGACAAAAACATCTAGTAACGCCCGTGGTGCATACAAAACTTTATGGTTTACTAGTTCGTTGCTGAATTAAATGAGAATTCGAAACATTTTACAAAAAAGTTTTCTTGTGTCTAAGTGAAAAGACGAATTGTAATCGTCATTTGTCAAAATGACAAAGATAAACAAAACAGAGTGGTATTTAATTACTATTGCATAATTCTTGATTGATTGATTTTTTTGTACAAAATGAAAGAACATTGTTCTGCGGAAATTCTCGCAAAAGCTAACAAAGCTGCGGACAGTGGTTTTCAGTAAAATCTCGAGAAATATATGAGAATGTCTATGGTGTATTTGAGAGATATAACACGGTGTGAATAACTGTGTAAATTGCGCTGATGAAACAGTAGTTTTAGGTTACTTGCCTCTATTGCCAAATGTTATTTAGAATATTAAAAAACATAAAAAAAATAACATTTGGAGAATGTTAGCAATGTGCCTTACACATTGCGTTACTACAAGTAGAACTGCTACTCAAAAAGCATGTCTCTAAAAAAGGTGACATGTAACAGTGAAATATGACTGACTGGTGGCAATTATAAATACACGGGAACATTCCAAATTTGCAATTTTCATATCAATTAAGCAAAGTAAGGTTTATAACGAGTTATTTCACTTCTTTGAGCTTTACACTATTGATTTATTGTATTTTCTTGCATCTTAATGGTAGTTAATCGAATTCATAAAAATGTATGTGTTGTGGTGGTATTAGAGCGGGTCATAAAGACCCGAGGGCATAAAGAATCAAAAAGGCTCGCAAGGGTATTAACAATACAATTACGTGTTTTTTAATTGTTGCACAAACACGCCACAGTCGACATCAGCCGTTGTTGTTGATCTACTTACATTAGTATCTCATTATCTGAGAAGTTGGTGTAAATTTTAATGTAAATTGCACTTTTTTCTATGATTGTTTTAATTTTAATAAAATTGATTGCACAATTATAAGAATGTTGAAATGTAACATTAAAACGGAAGAAATGAGTGAAAACGCTTTGGTATCATAATTATAGAAACGTCAGTTGGATAGTCACAGCGTTTTTATAAAGTTATTTAATTAGCAGTTTTTATGTTTTATTTTGGGTTTAAAAGCTTATGAAACTTGTAATAATTCGTTTAGAACGATTTATACTCCTCTGAACCGCCTTTATTGTAATGTAATGTAATATAACATAATAAAGTTCATGAATCATAAGGAATATTAATTAGAAAAACTAGTGAACACTGAAATACCATGCACTATTTGCGAAATAATATATATTTTAATATACGTTATCACAACATGAGTTCATTCTCATCGGTAATCGTCATCGGATGTTTGTTTCAACATTCACTATATTTATTAAAATGAAAAGCAGTCCAAATAAATCTACTCGTTTCGGGTACATCAGGAAAAATAATAATGTAATAACCGTGTGTTTTATTAAGCTGCATGCTATAGTCTCTTTAAACTGACATAAACACACAGTTCTCAATTAAGTGTAAGCGAATTACTGTTTCCTTAATTGAAGTTCCCAGAAATTCAGTAACGTCGAATCCCACTCTCACGTTCACACGAGAACAGACATGTGGCATTCGCAAACGCAAAGAAAATCCAACTGGGGGATAGAGTTGTAAATTTCGACGCCTTCTCTTGGATGATACGGAGGCGTCGAGTTAGTGTTTTTCGAGATCCATGCTTACTGGGAGTGGAGCCACCATTTTCACGGCGCCCGGCGCCTCGCATTTGCCTCTTGCTCTCGGCCCCTTCTCTTTTCCCCCACCCTCTTCCCCTCCGCTCCGCCATGCCACGCTCGTCTCCGTCCCCCGCCCTTTCCCCGCAATACTCCCCGCCCCGCCACGCCCCGCCACGCCACGCCACGCCACGCCACGCCCCGCCACGCCACGCCACGCCACGCCACGCCACGCTACGCCCCACCCTGCTCCGCCGCACCCCCGCGCCGTGCTCCGCACCGCGTCTTCAATTAGGCTTCGCCAAAGGTTTTGGCCCCCCCGCCCCGCGCCTCCCTGGGCCCCCCCTCTGCCCGCCGTCCTCCGCTCGCCTCCCTCACAGTGTGTTGTTGCTCCATCCCTGCTCCCACCTCCGCCACTGCCGTTGCCACTTCAAGCGTCGGGTAGATGTCACCCAACCTGCCACAGACCTCCCCCCGCCATTATCACCCCCCCGCCACCACCTTTGTATTCGCCCTTCTTCCATCAATACATCGTAGTCTCTGTCATCGCCACCGTCTCTATTCCATCCCTCCCCTTGTATCGCCAATCTATCACCACTGCCGCCCGCACCACCATCACCTCCTCCTACCTGTTCTGATGCCCACGTCCCCAGCACCGCAATCGGCGCTACCATCGTCAACGCTGTCATTTTTGCTTCGTGTCATTGTTGCAAGTGTCGTAGATGTCATTTTTGGTTTTTCATGACGACTGAACCCACTGTCGTTTATATCAACTTGGCTTAAAATTTCTACCACGCACTTCCACGTATTGTATCTTTACATTCATTTTTACCAAAATCACTTCTGTACCATTATTTCAAATAATAGAAATCTCTTCTACCGCTGCTATTGCAACACTACCGCAATCTAAAATAAACCATAACTACCGGTATTGCCTCTACGATTTTCATTTCTACAATCATTCAGTACATGATTCCACCAATAGGCATCACCAAATCCATCTTACTCGTGCATCAACTAACATCAGAACTACAGCATTTGACCACCACCAGCGCCGCCCACGCATAGTTACGTTATCTTTGCAATACATCTCGATTGTCACCTGAATTCTCCGCGTCTTAACACCAATATAACTGCAAACAAAACTAACTAAACAATGCAACGGCTACCAAAAAATCAATCTTAGACAACCATCTTTACATCATCACTTCTCCCACTACCATTCTCACTGTCGCTATTACTATCGGCATCACTATCGCTATCATGAGTTATCACTATCACTATCAGTATGACTTCCGCTATCACTACCGCTATCATTATCGCTATCATGATCGCTATCCTATCTCTGCCACTAACACTAATTACAATCACTACCTCTACCACTGTCACGCCTACTACCACTACCACTACCACCACACCTACCGCCACCACTTTGGCCACCACTACCGCCACCACTACCGCCACCACTACCACCATCACTACCACCACCACTACCACCCCATTACCACCACCACTACCATCACTACCACTACCACCACCACTACCGCCACCACTACCGCCACCACTTACCACCACCACTACTACCACCACTACCATCACCACTACCATCACCACTACCATCACCACTACCATCACCACTACCACCACCACTACCACCACCACTACCACACCCCCACACCACCCCCCCCGCCCCCCCCCCACCACTACCAAAACACCCACACCACCACTCCGCGCGCGCTGCGCTGTGGGGGGCGGGCGGAATAATATCAAGGGGCATTTAACTCGCAACGAGGCAAGAGGGAAATTTCATTCAGAAAAGTGAGCGGCGCGGCGCGGGGCGGCGCTGTGGGAGGGCGGGCGGGCGCGGTGAGTTGAAGGGGCTGGCGTGTGAAGTTCGCGAGTGCTTATATCGGAAATGAGCGGCGTCCTGCCTGGCGTCGCGGCGCAATCAAGGAGGGCGTCTGGGGAAGCGGCGAATCGCACGCGGCCGCGCACAGTGAGTCCGGGGCCTGCGCCGAGGCCACAAACAAAAACAAAACGAGTTGCGAGTAGCAAGAGCTTATTTTCAAAGTGACGAATCTTCAAGAAAAACAATTTTTCAAAACAAAGAAAATATTCAAGCTCAGCCTTTTAGTACAAGATAGGGTTCAGTGATTTTAGGAGACAGTTTAACATGGGCAGAACAATATTTTTTAACACAATATTTGGCACTATGCTGGAGAAGTGTACTAAGAACATATTGATACGTTAAAATATAAAGCAAACAAAAATTGATGTGTCTTATTGGAAATTATCTCTTCAATTGGCCTTTCTCATTGTGAAGTGACTCCTTTTTCTGATGTCATTGGCTAATATCTTGTAGCAATACGGCCCGAAACGCCCAGCCCCTCCGCTGACATCCTACGATGCATTGACATATGCGTTTATTGTGTATTTTTTACTGAACTACGCTTCCGAAAGTGGAACTTTGTAGGTTGACCTCGCAACGATGGACAATTTACGTTAGAATATAGTAAAAGACTAAAATGAAGTCAGTGGCGAGAGAAGATTTCTAGAGCTTGATCTCGCTTTATCTTTTTTCTTGGAAAATTTTTGTGTTGTGTAACCGGGGTGTTCTCCGTTCTCTATTCAGATGACTCCGTGGATTGTCCTCGGCAGAAGGTACTTAATACTTTTACAAACATTCAGGTAACAAATAATTGTCAACTGACGTATTCATGTTTTTCCATAAATACGTTTGTCCGGTAAACTTTCTATTTTAATGAATATCTCACGTATAAATTAAATAATAAGAGTTATATATTTATATTCGTGAAACATTGTATGAAGTATTCCAAGAAGTGAAGGTTAGATTTATAAAAAAATTCTTTAACACGCAGTGTACCCGAATCCATGTTTTCTGGAGTTCTTGAAGCTGAAAAATCGACGGCAAAACGTTGGTCTCTCCTTTCGCCGGTCAGACTACAAACAACAGTAGGGGCAAAACTAACCGATATTCGCCAAAAGTGAAATTTCCCTATCGATCTTACTGAAGTCTCGGACCCTGGAATTTGAAACCGATATTTTAATTTTGGGGGGTCTTTTACATGAAGCCCCTGGGGCATTTTCCAAATTAAAAAAAAAGTCTTCGTTTTTTATTAAATTTTGTTATTGGAGAGCGTGAAGGACACTTAAGAGAATCGTGCATGTTTCATGTTCGTTGAAAACCCCTATGTTTCGAAAATTGAACAAGTTCGTCGAAGTTTTTTTCGGCGCCTTCCTACAACTACAATTTATGAAGATAGAGCTTTTTTCCCTTAATGAAATATTTTCCTTAAAGATAGATATTGAAATAAGGTTGTTGTATGATGTCCGTTGTATGTACAATTTACCGAAAATTTGAGTTTCACAAAACATGATGATCGAGATGTGATAAATAGGAAAGCAATTCCGGTATAAATAGTATTACGTAAGCATTACTTAGGGCGAGAAGTTATATGCTGTTTAGCGCCACTAGTTTCTCTAGGGCTTTTATCCAGACAGCAGCCGTTTACCCTTTACGTCCCAATGGAACGCAATTTGACCAAACGCATTTGCGAGCTCCTCTGACCTGCGGTCAGAAGAACGCGAGGCCCTTCACGACGTCACATAATAGACTAGAGGTGCTATAGAATGGGGCAGACTTTCTCGTATCAAATTTTTTTCTAATTTTCTTGGTGTGGTCTCGGTTTGAAGTCTTGCTCCATTCTCTGGCCAGCTGCCATCTATCGTCCCCCAAAGTACATTTTTTAAACATTTTCTCAACTTTCTGCTTTCCTAGTAGTACAACTGAAATATTACTTCAAGAACGTTAAGGAACAGTAAAACCTCGTATTAATAGAAATTTTCATTGAAAAATTGGCCGTTTTTATGGCAATTAAGCATTACTATAAATGCGGAATTTGACGCTCTTTTTCACAGGAATCTATTGACTTTTCAAAAAACCTACTTTGAAGTCATTTGAAACACTTCTATTTGCAAATGCAATAGTGTATACAAATTGATGGAATTGTGCATATTAACGGAGTGAGAAATATATTAAAATTACATTTGTATAATTTTTGAACAAACAAAAGAGTACACCAAAATGAACTTGACATCATACTAAACAGTGCAATTATCACTATCCATCGAAAAAATTGCAGAACAAACTTGGAGCCATTTTTGACAAAATGGCGTTTGAGCATTTCTGAAAATGCGGAATTTTGAGCTCATTTTCACAGAAAACGGTTATTTTCGAGAAACTTTATTTAACATTATTTAAATCGCATGTACTCATAAATATAATAATGTGAAGAAATTTCGTCTAATGTAAATATTACCGACATCAGACAAGTCAATAAAATTACATTTTTCCAATTTTTTAAAATAAAAAGAAAAGAATAGAGCAATATGAGTTTATGTCATGGTTTTGGGTTCGATTGGCACCACCGCTATCAAACATTTCAAGAAAAAATTTGGAGCTGTTTCTGAGAAAATCTTGTTTTTGTCATATTTAAAAATTGTGAATATTGCACGCACTATTGCATTAAAAACACTCCAATTTTCAAAAAAATCTACATGACCTTAATGAAATAACAATTTGTGGACAACAAATTTCATTCAAGGAAAACTCTGTCTTCAATTTTGTAGTTGTAGGAAGACGCCGAAAAAAAATCAAATTTTTGCAATTTTAGAAAATTCATACTTAACCGCGAAATTATTGTGCCACCTTTATAAGCGTATTTTACTAAACTCTTACAAGAAATTTAAAGAAAAAATTTGGAGCCATTTTTGAGAAAGTTTTGCAAATGTCCGGGTGGTTTCATGTAAAGTACCCCCAAATTTAAAAGAATGTTTTTCAAAATTTCAAAGCTTGAACTAGAGCCAGATGGACAGGAGTTTCTTCAATATGACAAAGATCGTAGTATGATTTAGGTGGTAGTAGTGTTCGGACGGACGGACGGACGGACGGACGGACGGAAGTTTTGAAGAAACACTTTTTCGGTATCAGGGGACCCCAAAACGCGTATTTTCGTTAAAATCTTGAAATCGATTTTCCACAGCAATACATAACTTTCTCTATACTACGTGTACTATTCCCTATATACGTACGTATACGAGAAAGTAACAAGGGACACACAACCATGCCCAAGCCTGAACTCGAACCCGCGACCGTTCGGAACAAAACGCTGTGTCGGAACACACACTTAGCCTGTCGGCCATCCAGCCATCCAGGCTAGATGTCATTTAATATACATAAATATCGTTTTCGATGAAACAAATTATTTATATGTACGTTATAAATGGAAATACAGAAAGCAATTTGAAGAGCTCAATTTCGTAAATTTGTTTAGGTAAAAAACCTATATTTTTTACTCCTAAATACTCTAGGAGTATTTTATCCGAAACATTTGATGACAACTTAGAATTACGCGATTGTATACAAGATTTAATATTGTTGCATTAATCTTTAACTAGGAAGCTATTTGGCAACTTCAGACTGAAATAAATTATATTCTTACTGTTGTATCAATCTTAAATGAATGTGTCAAAGTACAAAATAAAAGTGAATATTAACTCTGAAGAAAACGTAATCAAACTCTGTTGGTCGTTAAAACGTAATAAGTACGTTCTAGGAAGAAATTCTGCGTTTGCCAAATGTGTGTTGGCCAATCCAGGCGGCCGGTGACGATGAAGGCGATGGCATAGTGGCCATCTTGGACTGAAAGGCTGCGAATTGGAATTCCGCTTGAGCGCGGATGTTTACCCTTGTTTCGTGGCATAGTGCAGTTTTTCATCCACTTTGAGTAGCTCAGTGCATCAACTGAGGTTTCGTATACTCCTTCGAGACTGGCTTTTCAGCTAGGTCGAATTCAGTCACTGACTGGAGGAGAATTCTGGCGGTCGGCTGCTCTGATCGGTAGTTTTCCGTGGTTTCTCCGATCAACACCAGGCGAATGCCGGAGCAATACCCTACGAAACGGGCCACGGACCGCGCGCGATCTGTCCTTCCTCTTCCTTGTCCTATTCTCTTCCCTTTACACACACACATTTACACTAATATGCACTACACTACCACACATGCCGAGAGAGTGGTCGGGAGCTTAGAGGTCGGCTGGGGCGGTGCCCCGCTGGTGGGAGAGTCCTGGTTAGGGGGAAACCCCACTAGCCGACGGTAGGTCGGCCCCGGATCTCGCCAACCAGCGGGGAAGATCACCGCCAGCTCCAGCAAAAAGCATGCACAACACTAACGGGACTAATGACCAAAGCAGTTGACGCGCCCGGAAACACGAAAAAATTAATCATCCACTTTCTCGTCTTTCCACACTTATGCCGTATTTCCTGACCTGCCTGTCTTACGTCAGGGCGTGATGTGTTGGGCAGTACAGTACACGCTGCACCTGGATAGTGCCATTCCCTCCTGCCTGTCTCTCTGCCGGTAACAGAGTGGGGGAGAGGTGCCGCCATGTTGTGCTTCGTTCTTCATAGCTGGCACTATCTCTCCAAGCAAAATTCTGCAAGATCTCTACTCTGCTAATTGCGGACCAGGCCGATGGACTCGCGGACCACTCTTGTCAGGTATAGCAAAAACGTGAATGTGGTGGCAACTGAATGTAATGATCCGTGGACCACATCAGGTGATGGAAACTTGGAAAACACTATGGTGACCAAATCTGAGGACGAAACTGTCTCAACCGACGGGGAGAGAGATACAACCACTTAAGAAATGGTCTCTAAAACCTCACAAGAGGAAAATAGGTTAACAGGTATACAGAATACATGTTACGTTCTTCTACTGTGTGCTATTACGTCACGCTCGAGGAATTATCTCTAATGCACGACTATTTTCCATTACCCGTGAATGTCCAAAGTGGTTCTGAGACTGACGTTCAGCGTTTTAAAAATGAATTAGAAAAGTCAATCTAATCACTAGAATTTTAAATGAAAATCAAATGCCTAAAATCACCAGACAACATAACAAATATTGCGGGTCAAACCTGTCATGTTTTTCTACAGAATATACTCTCAATTATTATGATAGACGTCTAATTTAAAATAAATGCCTTTAGTGTGTTGACAGCACGTGCGTGCTAAAAATTATCTTGTAATATTTTACTTTATTTATGCAGTCTCCTAATTTAACATCATCTTTCCCTTTTCTACACCTTTTCCTTTTGTCATTCATTTCTTTTCCTTAGCATGTTATGTATACTAATGGGAATATTAAGAATTGGACCGTATTCTTTACATTTTTATTATTGCCATTTTTATTACTATTGTTATCATTATTGTTATTATTATTGTTATTGTCATTATTATTATTATTATTATTATTATTAATTTTTCTATACCGAAGGTCCATAATATTTGGCGATATTCTCTAATTCATAAGGGATATTCTTGACACTTTGAAGTGTTTTCCTCACAATATTTCTCTGAATCAGCCACACAATTGTGGACTTGCGATATCTAATGGTCATAGTACGTGAGACCCTTTGATGTACAACGCTCGCGAAAAACAAAACAACAAATTTCAACAAATAACACACACTTCTTTTTCAATTGTTTACTTTTTTTCATTGGTCCCATCCTCGGGCCCCTTGACTTGCTGGGCCCCGGGCGGTTACCCGGTCTGCGGAAGCCTACCGCCGACACTCGCTGTCAGAAGGCACCCTAAGACCCTCCGGTCATCGAGATGGAAACATGTTAGTATCAACGAAATGTAGAACAACCACGCCTTCAAATTTTCTCAGATGAGCGCATGAAGTTCTCGAAAAGAAATTAATTGAGCCGTGGTTGCATGCACGAACCTCACAAAATTGTTTTCCAAAAAGCACGAGACACACTAATAAAGACCAATAAATGAAACTCTCCTTAAATGCTACAAAAAAATAACCGCGAAGCTACCGAAGTCCCTGTGCTTGGCATTCCCTGGCTCTTGCCTCTCTCAACATTAGAAACACCCCCGGCAAGTGAGAACAGTTCAGTTACGAGTCCGTGGAAAAGGGTAGGGGGGATTCGTCATGCTTTTCCTTCTCCTCCTCTCTTCTCTTCTGCTCCTTGCGTTGATCTTCAGGTTTTACTTTCTCATCTCCTCCTCTGTTCAAAAAAGCTTCTCATTAGAAGTACTCATATACATTTTTAAATTTCAAGCAAACAATTATTTTATTATTTAAAGAAAAAAGTTTTTGGGGGAAGATCCTAACAGAAATTGTCCTCCTTGAAAATCGTAAGAAACATACTGCTGATACAGCCTGTCGTCCTTGCGTTGACCGAACGAATTTACTCGACACGAGTTACAGTGTATCCGCCAGCTACCTGCCTTCACGTAAGCGGCGCGAAAGCAGCGACGTCCTTTGATCGCGCCGCAGGACGCCTTGCAACACTGTGCGTGGGGCGGGGAGGGGGAGTTCACCCCCGTCAGCGGCGCCTTAAGAGGTTCAATGTCACGTATTGTTTGCGCGGCGGTCGGTCGCTCCCCCCCCCCCGACAACGCGGCGGCGCTTCCGTATGCAGCAGATGCAGGAAACGCCTCCCCTGGAAATCTTCGAGAAATTGAGAGAAGTCATTAGGAGATGAAGCCGGGAGAGGGGAAGAAAAAGGAAGAAAGCATTCCCCCGGAAAGGGGAAAAAGCAGAAAGGAATGTCGTTAAGTTAAACTCCCTCCGTTTCTTTTCGACCGAGAAGGAGACGGTGCGAGGGGGTGGTGGAGAGGGTGGGGATATTTTCTGTAAGTATTCGCTCGCGACTTGCGGCGCGCGCTGCCCCCTTGTTGGTGGAGACGCCTGGGGGTCGCCTAACGAGCAATTCCGTATGCAAAACATTCTCCACATGGCGCCGCAGCCCCTGCTTTGCCGCGCCGCCCGCGCCGTTGAAAAGCAGCGGACCACGTGGCGCACGCCTTGCTGATACTTCCGTGCCCACAGCTCTGCCGCTTCACATTCTTCGTACTTTTCTCGTTTTCTCTTTCGCGTTTCTCTTTTGTCTTTCTCTTCCCCTTCCACCTTGCACCTGCAGCGGTAGCTCAGTGCATCAACTGATGTCAATGCAGCGCCTCTGATGGAGAGGTCCTAGGTTCCAGTTCTGACGGCGGCAGGATTTTCGACACTAGCTTTTCAGCTAGGTCGAATTCAGTCGCTGTCTGGAGGAGAATTCTAGAGGCCGGCTGCTCTGATCGGTAGTTTTCCGTGGTTTCTCCGATCAACACCAGGCGAATGCAGTACCCTACCAAACGGGCCACGGACCGCTCGCGATCTGTCCTTCCTCTCCCTTGTCCTATCCATTCCCTTACACACACATACTTCCACTAACATGCACTACACTACCATATATTCCGGGAGACCGGTCGGGAGCTTAGAGCTTGTCCCGCTTAGGCGGTGCCCGCTGTTGGGAGAGTCCTGGTTAGGGAAACCCCACTAGCCGACGGTAGGTTGGTTCCACCGCTGGATCTCGCCATCCAGCGAGGGAAGATCAACGCCATCTCCGAGGAATAAACATGCACTACACTAACGGGACTAATGACCAAAGCAGTTGACGCGCTCGGAAACACGAAAAACTCAATCAATCAATCAAACCCTTCCTCCTTGCATATCACCCAGATTTATTCTTCTCTGCAAGTGTTGGACGGGAAGTATGAGGGGTCTCGCTCTGCCATAACTGCCTCTCGCCCGTCGTGCTTTCCTCGTTTACTATTTTGCGTTTCTCTTTCTCTTTTCCTTTCTCCGTGTCCCTTTTTTTCTTGCAAGTTTTGGGAAGGGGGTTCCTCTGCCAAACTCCTCTGTTCTTCGTCTTTTCTTTTTGCGTTTCTCTTTCTCTTCCTTCTTGCATATCATCGACGGCAATAATTTCACGAGCTGTTGCTTTTCATGGGCATACGTCAAATGTTTAAAAATATGCTTAAAATGAGTGAAAAACAGGCAAAAATTAATATTAAATTAAAAGGAAAAATTATTACGTTCCGAGTTATACAAATTCGTGTTCTAATAAGATTCTGGAAATAAAATGTCATTTTTTCCAAAATGTGCATAAGAAACAGAAAGAAAAGGGTTATTACTATGTATTTTGTTTTTATTATTTTTTAATTATTTAATTCAATATTGACAATGCACTGTTTGTGTATTGTGCTGCTCATAATTGAAACTCGTGTGCTTAGTGATTCCATGAATGAGATATTAGAAATTCAGGCATTTTTCTGTTTGCCGGAACGAATTTATGTTTTCTTTGGTTATAGCATTAATATACCTTTAATAGGTGGAACATCAACCGTAATGGATTTAGATAAAAAGTAAATAAAACAAGTTAGTCCTACAAGATAATCACAGAACGATGCCTTTACATCTATTCGATTTGAATATTTTCATAATTTTCAGGATTTATTAAAAATTACATTTCCTAACAAAATGTCGGAAGTAAATGAAGCCGTATCTTGAGAAAAGACATGGAAAACTGTATTTGTTTTCCATGTAATACTGTATTCTAAAATACTGACATCATCTATCATTGTTTTGAAATACCTTTAAAGCCCTGATTTCCATTTGCAAACGGCACAGATTTTACTCAATGGAGCTTACGAAGAATTGAAGATTGTTCAAAAGCACTATGATGATTTGAAAAACGATTCAATAGAATTATCCAAAGTCTGAAAAAGAGTGAAATTTACCGATAAAGATGTATACAAAAAGAAAGGACATTCTGATGAACTTTGCGAAGATCAAAGACCCACTAATGACGAACTAAGATAGAAACTTAATGTTTTCTATGGATGCCAGATACTGCCATTAACCAGTTGGGGCGACGGTTTGTTGGATTAAAAAACACAGTGGCTATTCTCAAAGTGAACAGCTACATGATTTGATAGTTCTTTCGGACGATAAAATTTACGAAGAAGCAATTGAACGACGAAGAAATTTACGAAATTTTCAATCAAAATATCCTGCTGATGTTACGGGAAATTTGACGTGTCAATTATTTCTTTGCGCATTTGTTTAAAGAGTCAAATTTCAAAACTACAATCTGTTAAATATCTTTGCAAACATATGAGTAATTGAACATGGCTCATTATTAACAAGTTTTCTCGATGTGTGTACAGTATTAACATTATTTTCGGCACTTCCTGTCTCAATCACCAGCACCGAAAGAACGTTTTGAAAATTAAATCTGATTGAAAATTATTTGCGAAGAACAATGGCACAAGACTGTTTGAGTAATTTATATATTTCATCAATTGAGCTTGAAAAAGAATGTGGTTGAAAAATAATATGTCTACCGTCATAGATAAGTTTTCAAATGCGAAATAATAAATTTTTCCCTGCAAAAATTCAGTATGTAATCCAAAATTAAATTATTGACCTGCCTTTAATTAGGCCCTCCCCCGTGCTGTTACGGTCCAAGGGCCTCCCCTGATGAACTTACGCCACTGCTTGTGTGGTTTTATTCATTAGCGTTTTCGCTGCTCCAGGTCACTAGTATTCTTCTAAACTCTCACATCACTCAATAGTATAAAACTATTTAAAGCAATCAGTAACTCGATCCTAGGGAATAATGAAGGTGAGCCTACATTTCCAACATAGTTTGCATCTAGTAAAATGTACTGCTGGAACAAAAAATTTAGACGTTGTTAAATGAGCTTTAATGATCGCCGTCTTAATGACTTCATCTTCGTAAATACGTACTACCTTACCTCCAACTTCACCTATCAAATAGGCATTTGTGGCCAACAGTTGGAAATCCCCGATCGTAAAACGGGTACGCCAGGATAAAAGAGGTTGCATAACTAAAGACTTTACTCTATGCTTGAAGTCGCGAACGAACACACAGTAAATGGGAAGTAGGAGAGAAAAGAGAAGGAGAAGATGATGGGAAGGATAATTCGACAGAAAAGGAATAGAATATATATAGGTTATATAAAGACAAGAAAGAAAAAAAAATGAAGAGGGCGAAATCAAGACAATGTGAAGAATAAAGTAGAAGAAGAAGAAGAAGGAAATTAGAGAAGGAGTAAGATGAGAATGAAAAAAGGAGATGGTAAAGAAGAATTGAGGAGAGAAAGGCGAAATGGGACCAAGGAAAAGGTAAATTAGGTAAAGAAGAGGTTGGGAGAAAAGGGGTGTGTGTGGGTGTGTGTGTGTGTGTGTGTGTGTGAGAGAGAGAGAGAGAGAGAGAGAGAGAGAGAGAGAGAGAGAGAGGGGAGAATCGGAAGGTAAAAAAGGGGCGGGAAAGAAGCACAGATATGGGGATTAGAAAGAAGATTAAGTTGAAGGGGAAAACGAAGGTGAGAAAATAGTCCACAGAAGAAGCCGGATTAATTGTATATGGTGTTTCTGAGTGTGTGTACTACTGTGGTCACAGTCCGTAAGGGTAGTTCATGTTTTATCCTACAAAATCGTGGTGTTCCACACTCGCTGGAACGAGAAATTCAGCTCATATCTATGGGGTTTAGAAAAACATCGGCACCTTGCGGGACGTCCCCTCGTCAGATATCTTCTCCAACGGGATACTATTCGAGCCGGGATAAGAAGTGTAAGGGGAGGGGAAGTGTGTGGTCGCATTGTAATAACTAGGCATACATAAAATAACTTGTTAAAGTAATTCTCAGCAAATAATTTAATTGATCACGAATTTTTTTGTATGCAAACATTCCTTTTTAACACTGAATCTATTTTTTTATTAATGGGTTCTCAGACCTTCAGGGACTCCGAATATGGTCCTGTCAATCCTAATGGAACTTAGTTCGTTGCACACAAGAAGGTTTCAAAAACACAAAGCGTTACACGTACTCTTTCCAAGATCCACTTATAAAATACTCTCGTGAAACACTGCAATAAATAAAATATTTTAACAAAGACATTCTTCATAAGTACTACAATCACACAGCGTAGTGTAAACAGTAGAACAGTTCTTTATGTAGCAATAATTTAATAAAAAAGTTGATGCTCTGTAATTCAATACATGATTAGCAAATATTTAATGACGAGCGACCTCTTTCTTGGAGTCTTGCGGTCGTATGATGGCTCCTGTGTCGTTAAGGAGAGACGCACCGCTTATGAAAATTCAGTCCGTACATGCAATATGAAAATAGCTGTAATTACACACCAAATATTTTCATTTTTTAGTCAGTGTCGAAACAGTTTAATTGATTTTATACAGTGCGCCAGGAAAGTCTCTCTGCAGTAGAACCTTGCGGTGTGCAACAGACAGTATGTTGTAGTACGAGCTGCGGCTTGAAAACGTAAATTGTATACTCACCACAATCATAACAGATGTTATAAGTGTTGTCCCCTTCACTTGTTTCCCAGTGATGTGGTTGCTACCAACATCATTGCCATTTTTAATAGGAGGCCCTGACGTTGTTCACTGCGCTGAGACTTTCCTGGCGTACTGTACTTTTCTGGAGTTACTGGGTATCTAAAAAGTCACAGACACCTCTCACGTGGCCGAAGGCTGCATGATTTTCTTTCAATATCTGCGCGAGTTGTAAATTGGCGATGTAGATAATAATAATATCCTACGCTACTTAAATTTGTTTTTGCTCGCGAAGCCATTGGTTTTTAATTTAGCCATTTGAGTGAAATGTTTTTTTCAATTTGTAATTATCTCAAGATCTGTCATTTCTAATTTTTATAATACATTTTGTTATTCTATATTTCATAATACATTTTATTATTCCATAGTTCATAATTAACTTTATAAAAGTTTAATTTTCATGGTTGATAACCTCCAAGAGTTACATGCAGGCAATGCGGTCATTACGTTGTTCAGTGTGTAGTTGCTTGATTGTCACGAAAGCGATCCCTGAGCGATCAACCATACAGTTGGTATAATATACCAAAAATATCTTATTTAAAACTTAAAATAATTTTTCAATGATGAAATTAGGGAAACATTGAACTATTTCAGTCTTCAGTCAAGTAAAATGTGCAAACATTTCGTATCGTTTTAGCTAATCAGCAATTGAAATTGTTGAAACTAATATGTTTGTACTGAAAAAAAGAATTTGAAAAAAAATTTTTTAAATTTTAACATCGCTAACACAAATTTTGATAAGTTACAAACGAATGTATTAACACCATTTTAATAAGCGAATGAATGTAATTAAGTTATAATAATTATATTTTAATACTCTTTAAGATTCTACAATATGTTTCATTCAGTTTCGTGTAACTTTGTATCAACTTAAACCGATTCACCTCGCTTATGAACTGCCTACTACGTCCTCATGGCGTTCGACCGTAACGCAACGCATTGCAGAACGCACAGCTAGTGCGGAGAATAGCACTTCTGAAAAATGGAGAAACATCTCACTGAGAGCCGAGACTGACGAAGAGCGAGAAGCCGATAGATGCCAAAACAAATCTACGTGATATTGTATTCATATGTCGGAAGTGTTATTCTTCAAAATATGTTTTTGTTGTGATGATACTCCTACTTCTTTACTCTACAACGACATTGGGAATTTAAATACAAATTCCGAAAAGGGAAATAAAATGTAGCGTTAGTAATAAACAGATCTTGGTTTTTATTGAAGTCTTGTGGTTCTTTGCATCATCAGATGGTAGCGTTAGGCTTTTTGTCAGTGCAAGGCATTCATTAATCCCGAGAACCCTGCATCAGGAAAAAACATTACAAGTGTTGTTGGACAAGCTGTTTTCTTAAAAGAAGGTCCCCAAGAAAATAAAAATAGTTTACGATATTGTTTTGTTCCGCAGACCCAAAGTTCCGGTTGATTTATGAAGAAGTTATGTTATTTTTAAATAGTATATATCTGTATTCTTAGGAGACATTTGTGGCCAGAGAAAAGTGCGATCACAAAACACGACTTCCCCTCCGGCCGGGAGAACACTCCTCCAGTTGCCAAGCGTTTTTACCCCCTCGACGCAACTCGAGCCAATAAACATGGTCCAAATGGACAACGGGGGCCTCGGGTCCCTAAATCCAGGGCAGCACATAGATCGCGGTAGAACGCTGTCCCTCGCCGGGAGGAGATGGGTGGAGTGGACGGTGAGGGAGGTGGCAGAAGAGCACCAGAAGAAGGAGCACCGGATGTGGTACGGATGTGACGGGATGTAGTACGGATGTGGTGGTACGGATGTGACGAGATGGTGATTGATTGTTAGTGATTCCGGTCGTGTCAACTACTTACTTCCGTAAGTGTAGTGCATGGTTTTTCTCTCGATGTGGCGGTGTATTTCCCTTGCTGGATGGTGGGATCCGGTACCGATCAACCGTCAGCTAGTGGTTTTCCTTAACCAGGTATCTCCCTCCAGCGGGACACACCCAAGCCGGGACAAGCTCTAAGCTCCCGACCGATCTCCCGGCACGTGTGCTAGTGTAGTGAATGGTGGTGTGTGTATGTAAGGGGAGAGGATAGGACAAGGAAGAGGCAGGAAAGATCGCGCGCGGTCCGTGGCCCGTTTCATAGGGTACTGCTCCGGCATGCGCTTGGTGTTGATCGGCGGGATGATGAAAGGAGTGCAGATGTGAGCTCTCTTGAGGCAGCTAGGGGACGGATACTATGAGGAGGTGATCTTATGGGGAGTGGCTAGGAGCGGCAGTGGGAGTTGAGAAGGGATAATGGATGTAGGAGAGGCAGGATGGCGGGGGTTGTTGGAATGTCAAGGACAGTATGGAGGAAGAGTCGGGCGTTAAGCGAGCAGGGTGGGCGATGTGAATGAGGAGGCGGGTACAACCAAGGCGATGGCGGGATGGATGCGGAGGAGCAGCAGAGGTGGCGACGAGGTTCAAGAGGCCGCGACGTGGTGACAGCGGAAGTGTCGACAGGGGACCATCACGGTTGATTGATGTCTTTGAACAAATGACACGGTCATTAGTCCCGTTATTATGGTGAATGTTTTATCCTTTGAGATGGCTGTTCCCTTTCCATTGGATGGTGAGTTCCTGGGCGGACCTACTCGTGGGCTTGGGGGAATTCCCTTTTCTTAGGAATCTACGAATTTTTCTCTCTAGTTACCTAGGGACATTCTCTAGACTTCCGACTGGTCTCCCGACTTATGTGGTTGTGTAGTGTAGTGTAGGGTTCGGGGGCGGGTTCGGGGGCGGGTTCGGGGGCGGGTTCGGGGGCGGGTTCGGGGCGGGTTCGGGGGGGGCGGGTTCGGGGCGGGTTCGGGGCGGGTTCGGGGCGGGTTCGGGGCGGGTTCGGGGCGGGTTCGGGGCGGGTTTTGGGGCGGGTTCGGGGCGGGTTCGGGCGGCGGGTTCGGGCGGCGGGTTCGGGCGGCGGGTTCGGGCGGGTTCGGGGCGGGTTCGGGGCGGGTTCGGGGCGGGTCGGGGCGGCGTCGGGGCGGCGTCGGGGCGGCGTCGGGGCGGCGTCGGAGGCGGCGTTGGAGGCAGTGCCGGGGTGAAGTCAGGGGCAACGCCGGCTGACAGCGGGGGCGGCGACGGATACGTCGGAGGCTGCGGTGTGGCGGCAGCCTAGGGCGGCGGGATGCAGGGGCAGCGAGACGGCACCGCTGCAGGAACAATAATGAGAAAAGTTGCGTCTTGATCGCAGGAGTTCCCCTGCGCCTCTCGTCCCCTTCCACCCCACCCCGCCCTCCTTGATGACGATTTAACCGCCCCCGGTGGCGCCGGCGGCGGCTCTTCGCCCCGGGATTTGGACGCCGCTCCCGCCCCCGTCCCCGCCCCCAGCCCCGCCGCTCTGGAGATCTCGCGGAGTCGAGGGGGCACGTAGTTGACGCCTGCGCCGTGAGATCGCGTGCGCGCCGAGGTCTGGGAACGCGATCTTCGCGTGGCGCGGTGTAGAATGCTTGCGATGATGGAGATCCGGATAAGGAAAATGATAACAATACTCTTGATGGATTTGCAAGGACTGTAATCGCTGTGCGAGATGCAGATAACTAATGAAGTCCGGAACAAACGAGAAAAACTTGGCTGAATAGTCAAACAGAGCTGGCAATAAGATTATTATCTGCTAGAAACAACAGATGCAAAAATACAGGGCACAATCTCAACAAAATAATAATGTAGAATTGAAGTTCTAAATAATTTACAGCGAATTGTTATATTCTCTTAGCTTACATTAGTGTTCACAGCAGTTATTAGCAGTTCAATTTTTCTTGATTTTCTCAATTATGTGATAGAGTAAATGAGTGTATACATGAAAAAATCACTTATTCCATACAGGATGTATTACTTTTCATCATTGAACACCATAAGAATGGTGCATGGGCTTTGGGAGTGTTGGAAGTGGTCCATTTAATTCCCCAATATTTATTGTTTTGACATCTTTCGGTTGTCCTACATTTGCGCCATGAGAGAGAATACGTATTGTTCGAGATTCGTGATGACTTCATTATCTGTAATGGAGAGTCCCACTTAATATAAACGAATTTTTTTGAAAGTAATTGCAGTGCTGATGTCAGGAATCGAATTCTTTTACGTTACTCCAAAGTTGCACTTTTTGCAAGAAATTTGAGTTTTAAAAATCTGCATCCTACTCGAAACCAAACAATTATTCACATTAACATTAACACATTACTGGACCGTACCCCTGAATTTGTCATAATGTCTAACGAAGTTTCCGAGTCAGTTTTCAGCCATTAGTTTTAACGAGGCTTGAATAATGAAGAAGACGAAGACACTGCAACATTCGGAAAACGTGCCCATTTCTGCGAGAGATGTCGATTCTCTGCAACGTTATTTAAGTTATCAAGTTAATTTTTGCGGCCGTTCCCCAAAATGCACTTTGATTTTCGGAGCTCTTATCAGAATTGTTTCGAGTTAATGAGAAGTGCTTACAATTACGAAGCAACGGAGGAAATTGCGAAGCATCGCAGCAGGCGCCAGAGAAATGACAATTAGTTTCGAGTTGACGGTACATTTTTTTTGCCCCGACCGAGATTCTCTTCGGACGAAATGGCGAACATAGCGATTCCCACTGAGCAGGCTGTTACCCAGTTGGCTCTCGAACGTCAGGGAATTGCGCACCATTTTGCACGGCGAACGGAGCTCTGCTATCGCCTCCCACACTGCACCCGCGCTACTCCGTCGATGGAGGAGATAGGAGCAAATGGTTCAACTGGAACATGTATGGGACGCACGTCTACAATGCGGATGGAAGGGGAGTAAATTTGAATGCGAATGTGAGTGAATGAGGGCAGATAAATAAACGAGAAGAACGAGGATTGCTGAACAAAACAAGAGAACTGTAGGACGAAATGTCACCTTTTGGCCGAAAAATTAGAGAATGTTGGAACTTTGCACGCCAGACGAAAACTGTTGTCGTTATTGTTGTTCTCTGTGCTGCCATTAATATGGTACCAACCATCTGGAAGATGTTTTTAAAATACTTCAAGCTAACGTAATATCATAAACGCTACTACAGATGTACTTTTTGTCATAAGGTGACGAGTGGTGCATAGGAATAAGATTAAACGAGCGGATTGTTCGTCTACGAAGCTTCGTGGAGACCTATATAGTTGGGTGTGCACTTTCATATCTAGCAGTGACCATAAGAGATCAAAGTGTGTGTATATATATATATATATATATATATATATATATATATATATATAGAATAAGTATAGATGTATAGAATAAGATAGGTAAAAAGTAATAGATAAAAATGTAGTGTGTTTTTAATGTAAAAAATGTGAGAGTAAACAAAAATTAACTGAAGAGTTAACTGAAAAATGATACGATATAAAAAATACCGTAACAAATTGAAATGTGAGGAGGGTAGAGCAGTATAACAGATAGTTGTGCAGGTATGCTAGAGATGCGAAATCTGCGCAAACGGTTGGACAGAAAGCGATGTGTGGAAGGAGCAGGAGGAGAACGAAATCGCGTGGATTCCGCGGAGGCCGACGAGCGAGTCGGGCCGTGGGGACAGGGCAGCGCGCGCTGAGCGGCGGGGGAGTGGGTCGAGGGGCGGGCGTGGGCGGGGGCAGCGTACGGCAGAGCGACCGACCAGCAACCGGGCGAGCGCAAGCGGACCCGGCAATTAGCGACTCTGGCGGCATGCAAATGAAGCTGGGCCTGGCGCGCGTATCGATAGCGACCGCTCTCCGGGGACCGCTTGGACCGGGCGGACCTCACTCCAATCCAGCCCCCGCCCCCTGTCCCCACTCACACCTCCACCCCCTGGCCTTACGGCCTTTTTCGCTGGTTCCGCCGCTGTGGACACGCCCGCCGCCGGCGAGCCGCTGCCCTCGCTGCTCTTTGCATACGTCGCGCGCTCAACGCGCCTGCAGATCCCCCTCCCGCCATTTCCGCTCTTTGGGAGTTCCGCAGGGATTCGTGTCTCCGTGTAACTTCCGGGAGGGATGGCTCAGGGCATCAAATGCTGTCACTGTAGTCCCTCTGACCGGGAGGTCCTAAGTTCGAGTCCCGACGGGGCTAACTCCGGGAGGGATGGCTCAGGGCATCAAATGCTGTCACTGTAGTCCCTCTGACCGGGAGGTCCTAAGTTCGAGTCCCGACGGTGGCACGATATTTGGCACTAGCGTGTCAGCTAGGTCGAATTCAGACGCTGTCTGGAAGATAATTCTAACGATCGGCTACTCCGATAGGTAGTTTTCCGTAGTTCCTACGATCAACACCAGGTGAATGCCATAAAAAACGGGCAACGGACCGCGCGCGGTCTTGCCTACCCCTTCCTTGTCCTATACTCACTCCTTACACACACACACTCTCTAACATACACTACACTACCGCGCACGGCAGGAGACCGGTCGGGAGCTTACACTTGTGCAGTTTATAGCGGTGCCCCGCTAGTGGGAGATACCTGGTTGAGGAAAACACCGCTAGCCGATGATAGGACGGCGCTGGATGGCTTTGGCTGGACGGTAGGACGGCTTTTGTTTTGCTTCTAAATTAATTTTATATACTCATATATATTCAAAAAGATAAGGACGATAGCAGTGCAATTGTTACAGATTCGATCTTTGTGTGGCATTACATAACTTTCTTATACTACATACACAAGAAAGTGGAACTATATGTGAGAAAAAATGACTCAGAGTTTCTCAGATTTCCGATACTTCTCGGTTTTGTCCCACTTTTTCCTGGCTGCATTTTCTCGACGCCTTATTGATGTATCAAGGACCCACGCGGTATCTGCCGATCTCCTGGGGCCATGACTTCTGGGTGATGACTTCCACGTTCAGCCCCTACACCACGACAAGGAATCTCTTACTTCCATGTCGGTCCTGATCTATTAGTCATATACCCCTCGTAACCCATAGTCTCATCCACGTAATTGTACCCTTTTTCTGCGTTTAGGAATTCTCAATTGGTCACACAGACTCCACACTGAATTCATTCACGTTATCGCTGAGAGAAGTGGATTATGGAAGTAGTATTAGAATTTTGATGACATGACAGACTAGAACAGTAGTGTTTGCCGCCAGGCCGCAAACACAACTGAGAACATTTATACCTTTGGTGGGTTTTGATTCCACTACCATTCATTTCGAATCAGGATCGGCCATGTAATGAAGGAACTAAACCTTAGTGTCTCTCCAGAAAAAATAGTGTCTTAAGTCTTATTGGTCGTCTACCAACCACTTTTAACGCTCCAGTACAAGCGAGCAAGTGGAACGCTTCACGGCTCTAACTCGTACGCACCACGCAGCTGCTCCCACTGCGACCCGACCGCGCGCGCGGGCACAGTGGCAGGGCGGTCGTTACACCAGCAGCCCAACCGCCCAGCGGTCCCGGCCTCACCACCCGCATCCCAGCGTCGGTCCCCACCCCGTCCCCTCCGCCGGCCGGGATGTAGTCGCTGGCGTCCGCGCGGAAATTTAATCTGCGCGCGTGTAAGGCGCATTCGCCGCCGGGGGACCGGGCGGCTCCTCGGCCGCGCTAGATTTAGTGCCGCCCGGGCGATGGGCAGATGCGGCGCGGCGCGGCGTTCCGGGATGGCACGTAATGTGAGGAAGAGGCTGGCTTTGCTGTGGTGGATCATTGTGTCTGCCTAGAGTTGCGCCTCTGGACGGAAATGATGTTCGCCTTACGGCGTAAGAAGAGAAAGTGGGCGTCGGAAAATGGCGATTTTTCGACAGAAAACTTTAATTGCCAGGTTCTGGTAAAAAGAGGGTAAATCTTGTTCCTACATATATAGTAAATTGCTTGTTCTAACACGTCATGTAGTCAGAATTCATGTTTTATGTGTCCTTGATGCTGAAAAATTGATTGAAGACAAAACGTCGCTCCGTCTAGTTAACGCTAGTGTCTAAACCGTTCTCACGATTTTCTCCGAAATTTATACTCCTCGATCGATCTGAACGAACTCAAGACCCTGCGAGTTTGAGACGAATATTTTAATTTTTTGAGGGGAGGGTAGTTCTTTACATGAAGTCTCTGAATTGCGAAAAATTGAAAAAGTTAGAAATAATACGAGACATGATGTGCTGCTGTGGCCCCAATAGTTACTCATAGATTTACTTTTGCATAATAACTCGGTGTTAAATCGGCCTGGTGTTTGTCTCTTTCTATACACAAGTACATTTAACTTTTTACATTCGCCTATGACAAAATCTCATTTTTGTTATTTCAGGACTTAACACCCTTTAGGCAGAAAACACAAAATTCATTTCAATTACAATCACATGTGATGTAGACATTATATAGAATTTAATATTAGTACTGAACAATAATATAAAAGACGCAAGGAACAGATCAACATTGCTCTTCCTTGTCTTTCCCTTAGCTCTAGCAAATGAATGTATCATCCATGAAATTTGTAACTTTTAATTTTTTTAAAAAAATATATTAATATGGAGACGACGGTTGGGATTGTCAGGATTTTAAATGCAAAGCGACGTTAGCAATAAAATGTTAGTAATTGGAGGTAGTAGTTTTAAAACCACAACAATTAAAAATGAAATTCGAAAAACACTGGGAAAACAAACATAAATATACAGAAAACAGTTCCTCCTAATCAGGACTCCCCACCTGCAGGACACCGCCCCAGCCAGGACAAGCTCTAAGCTCCCGACCGGTCCTCCGGAATATGTGGTAGTGTAGTTAATGTTAGTGTGTGTGTGTGTAAGGGAAGAGGATGGGACAAGGAAGAGGAAGGACAGATCGCGCGCGGTCCGTGGCCCGTTTGGTAGGGTACTGCTCCGGCACTCGCCTGGTGTTGATCGGAGAAACTACGGAAAACTACCGATCAGAGCGGCCGGCCACTATAATTCTCCTCCAAACAGCGACTGAATTCGACTTAGCTGAAAAGCTAGTGTCGAAAATCCTGCCGCTGTCAGAACTCGAAGCTAGGACCTCTCCATCCGAGGGGCTGCAGTGACATATCAGTTGATGCACTGAGCCACCGCTCCCGGTAAGCTGGTCTGAAGTAACCTAGAAAAGAACAAGTGTTTTGTCTGGGATTCTTTTTAGAAATTATTTAGAAAAATTAAATCGAAATTAATCTGTTTAAACTGTGACATGCGGTTGATGAGTCAGTACAGTACAATGCTGTGCTGTAAGCAAATAAAGATTATGTTTACATTCATTATTACTTACTAAAATTATTATTAATCAGAATTATATTTCATCTGCTATTGTATTCTATACTGTTCTTGCTACTGGATAATACCCAAACGCAATCAAATAACCCTTTAATTTCAGTGCCTGTCTAAAGGTAAGATTCAGTATTCGCCTTTACACAAAACAATCAAACGAACCAATTATTCCCCGGCGCTACCGACTGCGAACAGGATCCCCTTTTGACCTGGCAAACCCACCGCCGCCGGAGGCACTGATGGAGGGGGCGGGGGGGGGGGGGCTCCGAATTTCCCTCCCGTCCGCTGCGGAAGAAAGCATCTCGCGCCATTAAGCTGATGAGGGCGCATCTCGGCGCACAAAAAGCGACGCGACCTCGCGCTCACACCCGATCACCTCCGCCCCCTCCCCCCTGCCCCGCGATGATTTAATTCACGGGGCTCATGAAGATTGATCGATCGCGCGCCCGAATCAAAAGCAAACGAGCCATGCGGGCGCGCCGGCAGGAGAGGGGTGGTTTGATGCCCCCCACCCCACTCTCCCGCACGTGTGCCCCCGCCCCTCGATGACACTATGGATGATAGTTTCTTGTTCGTGCGTCGTTTCCTTCTTATTCTATAAAAGATTAGTGGAATGATGTGTTTTAGCTTGGGGTCATGTTTTTGAAAGGAATTCGACGCAATATGATGATGAAGTGTTCACGTTATTCTACCGATTCTATCACGTTATGTTGGATTTCTGCCATTATATTTCCAGATTGTTTTATAAAATTGATTGTAAATTTAATTTAGTGAGAATAAAAGAAGTTAAAGGGTTTGTTTGTCCTACTCTCGATGTGAAGAGAACGGTACAGAGCTTTTCTGAAGGAGCTCTTTTTCAAGAAGGAAACTGATTAATAAGACTGACTGATTTTTATGATCACTTACGTGAGATTTTTAGGATACAAAATTTACAAAACGTTGAGAGTCATTTATATGGATTGAATATAGGTTTATCTGAGAAGGGAAATTTTAAAGTGAATGAAATCCTATTTAATGGTTTTTTTTTTTTAAATTAATTTATGAAATTTTAAGGTTGTGATTGGAAGTGAAAATTAAAGAAACTTAACACTTGACTCGCTTTAACTGCATAAATACAAAATAAGCCTCACAGGATACCAGAATTAAGATTTTCGTTAAACCGGCGCGGCAATAAGGTTTCCGGCACAGACAGAAATTATCGTACTATTGATACCAAAGATGCCGTATCGGCATAGAAAAATGGTTATAAATTTTAATTGTTGTTGTTACAATTATTTCAATTTAGTGATACACAATTACGACAAATTTATTGTAAAATAATTTTTTATGTATTTTAAACTGCGCTACATGGAATACAATATTACTAATTTGATTTCGATATGATCGATAATTTGGCAAGCAACAATTTTTCTATAATTTGGCAACGAAAATATCTAGTATTTGAAATGTTAATCCCTCGCTTTTTTAAATTTGTTGTTGTTATTATTATTATTATTATTATTATTATTATTATTATTATTATTATTATTATTATTATTATTATTATTATTATTATTTGAACTACTAACAGTTAAATTGTTGGGAAGGGATTCTGAAACTCAAGAAAGCGTCCGCAGATGATTTTCTCCCCATACGTCACATACAGTTTTTGACTGTTTTTGACTAAATAAATAAATAAATCTAAGATAGCTATAATTTAGTCTAATATAGCTCCCGAATATCGCTTCAAATGTAGTCTCGCAACATCCTCAGACGCCGGCACCTACTTTCGGTGTCTCCGGTTCTCGCTATCCCTTCCACTCTCAGCCCCGCCCCCTCACCGCGCGCCAAGCGAGTCTCTCTGCCTGGGCCGGCCGCGTGCCAAACGAGGGTTAAACGCGCACGGCCGCCTGGATTCCCTACGCCTGCTCACACGCACGGGCGCCACTGACGCCGGAGGCGGCGGCGGCAGCTAGACGAAGCAGGGGGCCTTGGATCAGGGACGCAGCGGGGCGGCGAATCAGCGGCGATAACTCGCACGCATCAATCTCTACGCGGCCTCCCCCCTCACCCTCTGCACCCACCCCTCCCCTCCCCGCCCCGCCCCCGAACAAGTCCCGGATCGCTTCCCTCATTAAGAAAGATTGCTACATGGGGAGTCCGCGCCGCGCCGACAAGTTTTGAGGGTCTGCGCTGCGCGGCGGCGGAGAGGAGCGGGGCGGGGAAGACAAGGCGCCGAGATTTTCACAAATTAAATTGTGGCCGAGCCTGGCTCCGGGCGCGACACTCGGATCCCACGTGCGGGTTAAGGGATGGCGAACGGGGGAGGAGCCCGAGAAGGCAGGACGACTTCAGCCGATTGGAGGACCGAAGCCTACGTCTGATGTGCCGTGGGTGGTCGGTGTAAAATATCAAAATTTGAGGGCGAAATAGGCGGTAATAAGATTTATTACTACAGTCCTTATTTACAAGAAAATGATTGTACCAAAAAAATTGTATTTAATGTCATTACTTATAAACTAACTGAGCCCGAACGATTACATCGTACAAAAGGAAGAGGCGTGAAAAATTTACAACCGAAATACTTAAATAAGAAAAAGTAAAAAAATATTGTTTCATTTTATTGTTGTTCGCTATCTTTTGTTTTTAATTCAACTAATGTTGGTAGAGAAGAGGGTGTAAGGAGTCCTGAGCTCAAAAAAAAAAGTACGCGTATAATATACACTTTAACTTATACATTTATAATGCATCACATGTGTGAATACTAATAAGTTTTTAGAGGCACGTGTTCAGACTATTACTACAAATCGCGTTTGTATACGCTCATTCATCTTCAAACTAAAAAAATCTCACTATTTTCGCTTCGCTGACTAAAAAACCTCACATTCACACGGTTGTTCGGGCTATATAATGACTGCTTTCAATTGCAACTCTCTCAATAAAGTATCATGCACCCAAAAGAATGAACAATGAAGACATATAAGTGTTCATTTTATTATTTTCAATAAATTATTAAATTAGTATTTTGACTCTAAACTAGTTGATATACGGAAGTGATAAAACATCTAGGGCTCCACCACATTTAATTAGAACTTGTGCTGTAAAAACAACACGTACTTTCTCGCTATTAAAAGAATTAAATAGTTTCCAGCGAAAATTAAATAGTTTCAATCAATAGATTTTTTATTCAAAACTTTAAATGAAAATATATTGCTGGCATTCAATTATTGTAAAAGGTAAACAGTGTATTCACGAATATATGAGAGGATTTTTTTAACCTCGCAATATTCTTCGTAAGCAGTAAGTGACAAAGTGAAATCTTTAAAAGTTAATAAATAATACGATTCTAATATCGTTGGCAAACAAATGAAAATCTATGGAAAAATATATAATAGTTATTATTAAACATTATTTACATTTACATTTATTTGAACTGCAATTGGTATGACCGGTGGCAGTTAATTAACAATAATTACAATAATAATAACACTTAACATTAATAATAACAACAATATTAATAATAATAACGATATTAATAATAATAACAATAATAATAAAGGAGTACAGTACAAGCTGAACATGCAATAATCATACTATCACTAAAATTAAGTATTATAACAAATATTTCAACTCGTATGATATATAATAATTATAATTATATGTCGGTGATGCTAAAATTTAATACAAGCTACATAAATATTGGCTAAATTTATTGTTTTAATTCATTGATCGCGTTCACTACAATTAACTGCACGACACTGCACTGCACAACACTACACTACACTACACTACACTACACTACACCACTACACTACACTACACTGTTTTGCTTTGAGTTACACTGACCAGCACTACATCGCACTTCACCGCACTTCACAGCACTTCACCGCACTTCACCGCACTTCACAGCACTTACTCATTTAATGTCTATTACTATCATATTGTTCTAACTTATTTCTAAAACTTCGGACACTTAGAGGAAAGGCTTTGAAAATTGCTGCGGTAAACTGTTCCAATCTTTAATTGTTCTGTTACAAAAGGAAAATTTCCCAAGATCTGAATTTTGTTTCCTTGTTCGAATTTTGTGAGTGTGATCGCTTCAGCCGAAATAATTTGGTTTTTCTAGTCTAACCTGAATTTCCTTCCAAGCTGTTTGACCTACGTATGATTTATAAAGAGCGCAAAGCCTCGCCTTGTTCTTCTCATTTCTAGAGGTTCCCATGCCTTTTTATCGCGTTAGTTCTGTAGGTAAACTTATTCGCTTTTCTCTGTATTCTATCTAGATTTTCCGGTGCGACTTTCTGTATGGATCCCAACATGCCCTCCGTATTCCATGAGAGGGCGAACCAGCGAAAAATATGCTAATTCTTTTGCGTTTGCAGAGCTTTTCTTTAGAATTCGCATTACAAAATGCAAAGACTTCACGTTTTCCTAACTACCTGATTTATATGCTTCTCCACCTAATTTACTATCTATATGAATGCCTAAATACTTGCATGATGAGACTCTTGGGATGATGACCTCACCTAAACGATAGTCTGGTTCCTCATAATTTCGTCCCCGCCCGAACGTTATTGTTTTGCTTTTCGATCCGTTAATTCCCATGTCATTGTTTCAGGCCAATCACGTAAATGTTCTAAATCCTGCTATAATATTTGTTCGTCAGCGCTACTTTTGATTTTCGGTATATAACACAATCGTCTGCAAATAAACGCACCTTTGATTGTATGTTAACGTGGAGATCATTTACGTACGCTAAGAAAAGTAATGGCCTATGACACTTCCCTGTGGAACCCTGAAGTAACAATAACCGTAGTCGAAAACTGAGTGCCAATTCGAACTTTTGTTTCCTGTCTCTAAGAAATTCGCTTACCACTTCACGACTCTAGCATCAATTCCTGAAGTTAATAATTTCCTGATAAGTAGGTTATGCGGTACTACGTCGAATGCTTTCGCAAAGTCGATTACGATTGCATCCACCCTCCCACCCGCGTCAACTTCGTCAGCTAGATCTTGCAAAGAGAAACGATTTGGCTTTCGCACGAATATTTACTTCTAAACCCATGCTGTCCGTGAAAAATTCAGTTCGCTTTTTCCCATTCGCGGCGAATGTACCCGGCTATTAAATGCTCCATTATTTTGCATACTACTGATGTGAGCGATACTGGTCTATAATTACAAACTTTCGTTTTATCACCTTTTTTGAAAATAGGGACCACTATAGCTGTCTTCCAATCGTCTGGTAGACTTGCATTATTGATTGAAACATTGAATAATCTTAACAAATACGGCAATACTGCCTCCCCACCGAGTTTAATAAAATCTGTCGAGATGCCGTCTGGTCCGCGTGATTTACCGTTTTCAGTGATTTTATACGTTTGCAGGAGTTCCATGCATGAAGCTTGAACTGGTTTTCTATTGGAAAATAATGAACTTGCTCCTGCGCCGTTTTGGTTTGAATATTGATACAAAATACGCGTTGAACGCATTTGCTTTCGCTTGGTCGCCGTGCAATGGCGCGTTATCTGCGTCTAGAATTTCCTGAATTTCTTCCTTATTCCCCGGCGTCTGCGGACATATTTGTAAAAGTCTGACCAATTATTTCTTCCTGTCTCCAAAATATTTCTTAAAAATAATTCATGCGCAATTTTCTTTTCTTTTTCTAATTCCCTGTAGAATTTTTTAAAAGTTATCATGTCAGCAATGCTGCGATGTCTCCTATTAAATGCTAGTCTAACTTTTCTCTTTAAACGCCGTACCGCCCCGTTATAATATTCAGGATCAGGATTACTTTTCAGTATTTTGCAAGGAACGAACGTATCTAAAGCTGTTTCTACGATTGTTTTAAAAGCCCCCCCTTGTTCCTCCATACCACCTTCTGTTCTTAGAAAGTAGTCGTATTTTCCCTTAAGAAACTACGTAAACCTTCGACGTTTGCTTTTCTATATTGCCTGACTATCGTTCCTTTCACCTTAGGTCGCGTAATTACATTTGTTTGTACTTCTACCATCACTGCTTTGTGGTCGCTAATCCCCTGAAAGACGTCGCAAGAAAGGAACATTTCTGCAGGGTGAACAAGGAAAATGTCCAAAATTGCGCTCTGCCGCGTGGGTTGGTCGACTACCTGCGTTAAACCCTGCTCCCATACTAGTCGATTGACGCGCTTTTGAATTTTCCTGTCGCATACCTCTCCTTTCCAGTTAGCGTCGGAAGGTTTAGGTCGCCAGCGACAAGAATAGAACGACCGTTTCTGTTTTCCACCCTATCACCGATTTCATCTAAAATTTCATAACCGTCGTTTGGCGGCCTGTAACAAGCAATAATTTCCACGGAATTATCTAGTACGTCAATTACCATTCCTAACATTTCAAAGTTGTTACTAAACCAACTATTCCCAACTATCAACGAGGTCTTGACGCAGAGAAAAACGCCCCGCCTCTTGTTTTCTATCTCTTCGATATAATTTATAACCGTAATGTAAAATTTCAGAATTAGCTACCTCATCTGTTAACCACGATTCTGTCCCTATCACTATATCTGGATCACATGTATCAACTAAGTTCCAAAACTCAATGGTTTTATTAATTATACTTCGACAGTTTACCTGCAATAATCTTAGAAAGCCCTTCCTCACCTGAACATATCTGGTCGCCGCCGTCGTCGCCGCCGTCTCCGCCGCTGCCACGGTCGCCGCCGTCGTCGCCGCCGTCGTCGCCGCCGTCTGCCGCCGTCGTCGCCGCCGTCGTCGCCGCCGTCGTCGCCGTCGTCGTCGCCGCCGTCGCCGCCGTCGCCGCCGTCGCCGCCGTCGCCGCCGTCGCCGCCGTCGCCGCCGTCGCCGCCGCCGTCGCCGCCGTCGCCGCCGTCGCCGCCGTCGCCGCCGTCGCCGCCGTCGCCGCCGTCGCCGCCGTTGTCGCCGCCACCGCCGCTGTCGTCTCCGCGGTCTCCGCTTTCTCCACCGTCACACACGTCACCGCTGAATCTTCCGCCACCAGAGCGAAACCCTCAGCCTCCGCTCCTATCGCCATTGCCCGCCATTCGACCGCAGGGCGCAAGATCAACGGACATTCACAGCGTCAACGGGCGACCGGAGGGCGTGTGCAGAACTCAGCAACTCTGGTGTAGAGGCCACTGAGTGCCGCCACGCCCCTCCGGTTGAGGTGGACGCCGTCCCGACCTAGGGCGCTCTCCGAGATCCACCCGTTTGGATCCACAAAGGTGAATCCGAGCGCTTTTGCCACATAGTCCATGTCGCGATTCACCCTAGCGACTTTACGGGACCAAACATCCCGGCGGCGAATGACACCACTTAGCACTATGCGGGCGGATGGAAAGCGCTTTTCGCTGCTACCCTCAAGTTCGTAGATCTCGCCCGTTAGGTAGTCAAACGAGCGACATCTCCGAAGGTTGTTAGAGCCTCCGTGAATGATGACAGTGTCCGGTGCTTCCACATCGCTGGCTTCTATTTGCAATTTCAATTGCTCAACGCGGATTCCCGGGAAGCATTTTACCTGTAGGTTTGCGTGACCCACGTGACGCACAATAGAGTCACCGAACACAACACACTTTTTGGGGCCCGACCCCTCACGGTTTTTCTTTGCCGCCCTCACAACAGATGCGTACGTTGCTGATAATGTTGCCGTCGCCGCCGTAGCCACAGCCGGGGCCGGCGGCGCGGCAGCCGGGGCCGGCGCGGCAGCCGGGGCCGGCGAGGTCACCTCAGCTCGCAGGACTGCTGTGGTCGGCTGTGCCACCGTCACTGCCTCTTCCGTTGCGGCCGCTGCTGTCACCTCCATCTCTGTCACCCTTGTTGCTGCCTTCAGATTTTGCAGCTCCCGTTGAGTGGCAGAAAGTTTCGCCGTCACCTTCAGGAATTCCTGTCGGAGACGCGCCAGTTCATCGCGCAGCCCACCCACGCCGTTACAACACTCGACGCACCTCCACGGAACATCTACTGGTGCGCCACGTCGCGTGGACACCGGGCCAGGATTCATCTCGACGCCCCCAATGATTAGCAGCGTTGCTATGACAAGCAACGCAAAGCCGTCTAGAGAAGGAGCAGCAACGCTACCCTTTCCCAGCACGCACTACTTATTCTATTGTAATATTCTACAAAAATATAAAAGTATTAGTTCATATTCCCGTGAACGAAAAGCAACAGTCATTATCGTCTTCTGTTATCAGTGCAGCGTTACAACAATGAGTAACCTATTTGAGGAAAACCCTGCTAGCCGACGGTACGTCGGCTCCGGATCTCACCATCCAGTGGGGCAAGATAATCGCCACAACCAGAGCAAAAACTAATTCTTCACTTAGGGAATTAATGACCTTACCAGTTGACGCGTCCGGAATCACTAGTAATCAATCAATCAATCAATCAATCAATCAATCAATCAATCATACAGAGTCGAACCCACAATGAAACCGACCGATACCGCAGAATGCGTACTCCGACTTATAAGCATAAAAGCATGGAAATATGCGCAGATATAGTTACGCGAGCACGAATAATACGTGCAGTTAGGTGTCCGCACTGAACCCAAATAGTGATAATGAATAAATAACCAGTATTCACGCGCCGAGTTGGCGTATTATTATCGCAAATTCGCCGCGATATCCAGCTGCACCAGACTGCCAGTGAAGGACGATATACGAAGCCGCCTGGTGCCCGAGAGACAATGGGCGACGGACCGCCGTCAACATTGGAGTTTCAGGAGACGTCCAGCCGACTAGGCAGACGAGCACCGGGCAACGGACAAAAGAAAGAGTTCTGGAGGACGCTGCCGTTTTCAACAAAGATGAACAACGATTTGTGAAGTGGCCGGCGCCTATCGGGCAGTATGTGACGCAGTAGTAGGTGTTAGATTGGATTTTAAGTAGCTTCTGTGTAATATCTGTACAGTATGCGTAAATCATTCATTCACCGATTAATCAACCCATATCGCATATGAAAGGTACTATTTTCAAACTCCTCGAGAGACAGAAATGTCGAACGAGAAGAAATAAATTAAAAAAACAAACAAACCATATCTTCCTTACGTATTCAATTAAACATCGCGTATTCAACCTCACGAATTAGTGGGAAACCGGATAAACTGCGGGAAACTAGGGGAGGTAAGTCAGATCAGGTTGGATCGGCGCATGCACGGCCTGTATTAACGCTTGTTCATTAGTTGACCAATATGTGGCCCGCATGTGCGGCCTATTTCAGTAATTAATAGTAAACATATTTGTATACCGTGTTGTGTTCTATTAATAGTTTTATTGAAGTAGTCGTTCAGTTTTAAATGACAGTCTGTGTTTTAATTGTCTAATTCTCGCATCACATATTTGAAATTGTAGAGAAACACCAAATTTGCACAGCTATTATGTGAAGTATCTGTGGCATATATGAACTTTTAGAATTTTGCTTCTCATAATGAAGATTAAATATTGACAATATATTTATTACTAATTTTCAAGGGACGCATAAATTGAAGAAAAAAATGACTCGGTTTCTGGGATGTGGTCTCATTTGAGTTCAGGAACGTGTATTACTAATTTCCAATATCCACAGAAATTGCTTGAAAATTGCACAGCCTCTGGCCACATGAATAGTGTCCATCGTTCTGTTAGACACCCAGGAACTCTTAAAATATATAAAAACATGGAGTTTCGATTTTTACTGAAAATGTATTTCATTATATTATGCCGCATGTACTATGCGTTCCGACTGAATTCTCGTATTCAGTGTGCAAACGATAGCAAGACTCCAAGGAAGAGGGCATCCACTGTTATATACTTGTTGCGTTACGGAATAACATATTTTTTAATATTGTTGGTAAGTGAATAACTGTTCTAAGGGAGACATTATGTGTGATGCTATTATAGCATTCCTAACGTTTTTTTAAAAATATTTCATTTATTGCAGTACTAGTAAAATACCCGGCGTTGGTTTAACTTTTAATAAAAGACTATAATTTTCTTTCATTTTATTATACAACATATTGCTATTAAATGCTTTTTTTTTGTAATCTTATGCACCGCTACTGACCTCTAGCGAATAAATTAGGTATCAGTTTTGCTGCAGCACTACTGGGCTCTGGCGGAATATATTAGGAACAACGTGCTCTAAGCGAGAGGCGAAAAATGGTCGCGGTGCATCTACAAACATATCATTTAAATTATTTATTTTTCGCATTTGGGTTGTGTTAGTCTTTTCCAAACTTTGCAAGCGCACTGCAACAATCCTGAAGAAAAGCCTAGAAAAATTTCATGTCTATTTATACGCTACTTTTTGTGGCGTCGATGTCGGTTACACGTCGTTGAATTCACTTTTATTAGTATAGATTATTCAAGAGAATTTCATTTGTTTTTCGTCAGTAGTATACGTGCTACATTTCGGAAAATCATTTTATGGCGTTTTGTTCAGCAGCATTTTTGATGCTACTGGTCTCGAGTCTTGTTGTTTTTTTACCACATTTGTTGCATTTACCACATCAATTAGATCAAACATTTTCGTATAATTTTGTTCCATGCAGTCTCGTCTGTGTAAACTGAAATATAGACACATAATAAAAAAATTATTTGAAGTTTTAACCTCAGTGATGAGTGCACATTATTTTTTCTACTGTAACTTATTCAGTACAGCGAAACCAAATTATATTGAACTTAATATAACTTCTTCCTTGTATTCATTCTCACGTCCTCCACCGCGAACGTCTTTTGTGCATTCTCCATTTGGGGCGAAACCGTTTTTTCTTCAGTTTGAGTTTCGAAAAGCCGGGAGACGTCTCTGTGCGGAATATCGGATCGAGCGAATTCGAAGCACGAAGGACGGCGCGAGCCGCGTCGACTCTCTATGAGGTCGCGAAAAAGTCGCAAAAAACTGCAGGCTGCAGCGGCGGCGGGAGTGGCTGTTGCAACGAGAGCCTAGTCGATGGCGGGAGCCGTAAAATTTCCGGGCTCGACATCGTTGGTGAAGAAGGCGTCATGGGGAATGGGTTAGTAGGAGGAACCGGCTCACTGGGACTACATAAGGGCAATTTGAACTGGTTGAACAAATTATAGATACAGCGATTAATTTATTATTATTAAGTGGCAGATTTTAATGAAATGTCTTTTTTTCACTTTAGAACAATGCTGTTTAGTATGGAAATTAATTTTATGTTATGACAAAAGAAAATGTCCCATTTTTAATGTCTTTGTTTTTTTCATTTTTCTTCCATTTCGGCTAATAAGTCATTTTTTACCTTTTCCCGTAACTTTTAATCCATTGTTTGCTGATATCATTGATTTTAAAATGTATTGGTTTTAAATAATATTTACGCGATGCAACAAATATTCTCCGTAGAATTCCTGAGTAACCTATTCGATTTCTTCTCTAAGAAATTGTAATATCAGCCGTTGTATGAAGTCTATGATTCCTGACACGCCTATTAGCGCCGGTTCAACCGATTTCGGGATAACTAAAAACAGACATTTCCTGGTAAAGAACAGTCCAAACCAAAAGTTTTCAAGCTGAGTACACAAGAACAAATAGAAGACGCCTCGACTACATCCGAAACGTATCCAGCAGCTTATGTTGTTCATTCGAACATCATTTTTCTTTGATTTTAGAGCATTTTAAAACATTTTAAGAGCATTTTATTGATCATTTTTGACGAGGTTAGCAAAATCCGCCCCTTAATTATTATTTTGTGTTTCCGGACAGTCAACTGCTACTCCCGTAAGCGTATCCTGTTCCGTTAGAACGTGAGATTCGCCATCGACTCAAACGGCGACTTGTGAGGTTTCTCTCTCCAGATTTCTCCGCCAGCGAGGCACCCCTCAAACCCAAAGAAGCTCTACGACCCCGAATAGTCTCGCGATGTATGTGGCAGGTTAACGCATGTAAACTGTTTATGAAAGATGAAGAGAGCAGACAAGCAAAAAGGAAAGATCGCGAGCGGCCCATGACCGTTTCTTAAGGAACTGCTCCAGCATTAGCCTGGTATTGATCAGAGAAACCACGGAAAACTACAAATCAGCAGCCGACTGCTTCAGAGAGATGGCGGTTGAGATTAAATACACTAAGAGGTAGGTTATGAAAAAGAGCGTTATGATTTGGAAGGAGAGTTGGTACAACATGTGGCAATGTCGGAGAAGGCGTAAGTGAAAAAATTAAATTAGGGATGAAAAAATTTGAGATAATGGATGTAATTTAAGTAGATATTCAAATTACGGAGTATATTATTGTGATGGAAGGAAAATAGAACAGAAATTTTAAGTAGATTTCAAATAGAGGAAAATAAAAAAAGCGAAAGAAGAATTATGTTTTAAGCTGATCCGGTGACAGAGATCGCTAAGGTAGCAGTGTCGTAGTGATCTCGGACCAAAGGGTCGTGGTTTCGAGTCTCGCCTCGGGCATGGTTGTATATGTGTTCGTCCTTTCACCCCTTATCATCATCATATCGTTTCATCCTCATTGTTACCATAATGTTAACACCAATAGTGGTCGCTAATGATCTAGATGTTGATGCGAACTTAAATAACCAAAAAAGATATGTTTTAGCAATTAGAAAAGGTCACTGTGAATAACGCAAAGCATTAAATAGGGGAGGAGTGTCTTCCGGAATGTTCAAATGCTGGCGTATGTATGGAGAGCTGTGCCGGTTGTAGAATGTTGTGGGCGGTTGGTTGATGGGCGAGATGGCATCGGAGAACGTGGTGGAGTCCGAGTGTTCTGCGTCGCCTATTGCAGAATGCGCCGCTTCTACCCTGCTCTCGTCTCGGTGCCCGCGGGTGAGTCTATCGCCCCGGGCGACTCATCACCCATTCCGCACACGCCGCTCTCTTCCCGCCCCGCCCCCACCCGCCCCGCCCACTCGCCCGGAGCCTCGCCCAACCTCGCGCGGCTTATCTCGCGCAGAGATTTAAACCGACATTACTCTGGCCCCGACTCCTCCACTTCTTCGCCCGCCTCGTCCACGCCCATCGCCCTGCTCTCTCCGCCCTCCTCGTCATCTTTTATCTCTATTTCTCTTTTCGCTCTCTTTGTTCGCTTTGCTCTTCTTTGTTCTCGTCGGTGCCAGATCACCGCCACCTCTCGAGAAAAAATGCACTACATTTACGGGACTAATGACATTAGCAGATGACGCGTCCGGAATCACTAACATTTTCTATCTTTTCGCCAACTTCAATTCCACTTCGTTCTCTGCATGGATTAGTCTTCTTCTTTGTCTTCATTTACTGCGTCTTCCTGGTCATATCTTCTTTACGCCCTCTTCACGCTTTTCATTCCCTTCGCCCTCTTTATCACTTTCGTTCTTTGTGCTCCCATCGCTCTCTTCATTCTTTTCAATATTTTCGCTCTCTTTAATCTTTTCCCTCTTCCTCCTTGATTTTTTTCTTTTTGCCTCTTCCCTACATTTTCGCTGTTTCCACCCTTTTTCGTCTTTTCTTTCTCTTTGCCCTCTGTCATCTTCGCTCTACGTACCTTCTTCACTCTCTTCTATCTTTTACCGGGAGATGTGGCTCAGGGCATCAACTGATGTCACAAGTGCCTCTGACCGGCAGGTCTTAGTTCGGTCCCGACGGTGGCAGTATTTTCGACACTATCTTGTCAACTAGATTGAATTCAATCGCTGTCTCGAGGAGAATACTAGCGGACGGCTGCTCTGATCGGTAGTTTTCCGTGTTTTTTTCGATCAAAATCGGGCGAATATCGGAGCAGTGCCCTAACAAACCAGGGCCATGGACCGCACGCGTTTTTTCCTTACTCTTCCTTGTCCTATACTCGCCTCTTGCACACACACACACACACACACACACACACACACACACACACACTAACATGCACTACATTACCACCCATGCCGTAGGACCGATCAGGAGTTTAGATTTTGTCTCGGCTGGGACTTCCCTCGCTGGTGGAGATACCTGATTGGGGAAACCCCGACTAGCCGACAGTAAGTCGGCGCCGGATCTCGCCATTCAGCAAGGAACGACCACCGCCACCTCGCGAGGAAGACATATTCTATACTTACGGGACTAATGGCCTTGGCCATTGGCGCGTCCGTAATTAAAAATAAACAATCAATCTATCCATCTCCTCGCCATCTTCAATCCCTGCTCGTTCTCTGGATGAATTCGCTTCCTTTCTTCACTCTCTTCGCCATCTGGCCCAATTCCCCTCTTACTGCTCCTCGCCCACTTTGTCCTCATGGTAATCGCTTTCCTTTTATTCTGTTCGCCTCTCCCCATTTCCTCATTCTGTCCGCCAACAACGCAATCTTCACCTCTCTTGCTCTGTTCCTTGTCCATCTCAGCCTCATTTGTTGCCTCCCCCTTTCCTTTTTCTTGCCTCCCCTCCTCCCTCTCTTTTCGCTTTCCAATGGGTGTGTCCCCGGAGACTTGTCTCTATCGTTTCGTAATGTGAATTCGTACTTGAAATAAGTACTGTAAATCAGAATCATGAGGAATTTATTCTTGAAATGAATCACAGAAGGCGACATAGGTAAACTACCTGAGAGTATGCGAAATGAAGATTGCTCTGCCTGGGAGGAGGCAGAAAACGTATTTCCCTAGCAGAAAGCTGGAAAATATATCAAAAGGGCACCGGTAGAGATGATGCCTGAATTCAGAGACTGTGGCAATGGTTGCTCCGATGACGATGAGAGAATGTATATATTCGAATGGAAAAAAGCTCCTCTTAAGTAAGTAATTGGTAAAGCAAATCACTTAAACTGTAATAGTTTGTCGGAGCCTGTATGAGTGAAATTTGAAACCGCAGAAGAAATTAGAAACGAACTGCCTACAAGTTGTTCCCAATTTTTTATTCACAGCTCTTAATTAACAAGGCAAAGAGCTATTTCATCAAATAAATAACAGAGAGCATGGCATAAAAAACTGCATGAGCTGCAGAATGCAGAATAATAGAAACGTCAATTTTTAAGAAAACAACGAAAGTAATTTAACGTGTTGTTCACGTGACGGAGTTGTGATTTTATTCTATTGCACGCTATTTTTAATAACTGAGAAATCGGGAGGAAGCGTGATATCGATAAATGATAAAGTTTTAAAGATAAATTGTTTATTTAGTATGGATGTAGAAGGTAAATAAGAACTACTAAAGCTACAGAAGAAATTCACAAGACTGGTTCCTCGGGGGAGCCAGAAATGAAGAGCGAAAGAATCGTTGAAAACATGGAAAAGATTTCATGCAGCAGGAATATCGGAGACGTTAAGAGAAATGGCAGATAAGATTCAACGACAAAGAACAAAGTACCTCTCAAATTCTAAAACAAATGAAAAAGTAAATTGTTCTGGCAACGCCAAAGCAACATTAAAAGGTAATTGTTTTTTATGTATCCATATTTTTAAAACACGAAGGATTTTCGATTAGAAATAACTTTGAGTTTCTTCTCGACTAAATTTTCAAGTGTTTTGAGTGTGAGATTATAGTTACCGAAATGAAGATAGCGAATATTTTAAATTCAAAGATTGAGTGTTTTTTGATTGCAAAGAATAATGAGAGTATGTAAAAAATGTTCAGCAATCACTTCAAACATTCGTCTCTTTATAAACATTTTTAACTATAATTCTAAGTGATGCATTGTGTTTGCTGTAAATTAAGGTGGAGAGCAGAATTTCTTGCTATTGTCTCCCAAATCCTACATATCTAGAGCTTCGTAGATATGAAACACTTCTGAGATATATTTAACAATGTGATGTGTGGATAGTGATTATATTGTTCCAAATTTAGAAAAACTTTATTTCATTAGCCTTAGAGAATAAGTACTGAACGACATAAAGAAAATATGGCGAGTTTTGATATTCCATATAGTGCAAATGTGATATCTGTTGAAATTTTTCTAATTCTTCTTGTGCACTGTATTCTCAATATACAGCTATATTTTTCTTCTCTTCCCAAATATGGCCTCCCCCATTTTTCAATCGGTCAGCTCTGCCACCGAGCACAGATTCTGTTTCGGCGTCCGCACCGCGTCTCGCCCCATCGGCCTCGCATCGGACCGTGGGCTTTCTGCGCCCGGGCCTTGAGCGCCAGTATCTCCGGCACCAGGAACCCCTGTCCACCGCCTCTCGCCCTTTTGGCCGCCGCCCGCCGCCCGCCGCCCGCCGCCCGCCGCCCCCCCCCCCCCTTTCCTTCCCTTTTGGCCGCCCACCCACCCGATCGCCCACCCACCCGATCGCCCACCCACCCGATCGCCCACCCACCCGATCGCCCACCCACCCGATCGCCCACCCACTCCATCGCCCACCTACCCGATCGCCCACCCTCTCGATCGCCCACCCATCCGATCACCTACCCCCCGATCGCCCACCCACCCGATCGCCCACCCACCGATCGCCCACCCACCCGATCGCCCACCCAACCGATCGCCCACCCACCCGATCGCCCACCCACCCGATCGCCCACCCACCCGATCGCCCACCCACCCGATCGCCCACCCACCCGATCGCCCACCCACCGATCGCCCACCCACCCGATCGCCCACCCACCCGATCGCCCACCCACCCTATCGCCCACCCTCCCGATCGCCCACCCACCCGATCGCCCACCCACCCGATCGCCCACCCACCCGCTCGCCCACCCACCCGATCGCCCACCCACCCGATCGCCCACCCACCCGATCGACCGTCAACCCATCTGATCGCCATCCACCCACCCGATCGCTCACCATCCCGATCACCCACCTACCCGTTTACTCACCCCATCAGTCACCCACGCACTCGCTCACCCATCCACCCGCTCGCCCACTGGCTCTCCCTCTCACTACGACTGCTCGGCCGACTCTCGTGCTTGCTTTCCTCTGCCGCCGCCGCGACGCCTCCCGGCTGCGTCCGCCCAGGCGTCGTCGTCGCAACTTTCCGGGGGTTTTTCCCGGGACCTTCGGGATCGCCCGCGGGGGGCCGCCGGGTTATCACGGCGACCGGGCCCGAGACACGTCCCGCGCCGAACCGCCGCCCGGGGGAGGAGGAGAGATTCGGCACAAGCGCCCGAAGGGGGGGGGCCCGGGGCCGGGGGCCTTCGAGTATTGATTCCAGTCCCGCCTAAGACTTACAGTGTTTATTTTGTGTTTATGGCGCATATTGTAGAGATATACCTAAAATAAACTGTACACGATCCAAGTAGTAATTCATTATTGCATGAGGCCATGTGCCAGGTCTCTGACTTGATCGATTAGTACGTCGTCATAGAAATAAGACTTCGAACAGGCATAGTAGAAGAATCTTCGTGTTGGTGAGAGTTGAGATTTGATTGATGTACAGAACTGAGCGATAATTGTGGGTGATTGGAGCTGTGGGACATTTTCCCAGTAATAAACAAACTGTCACATTTGTCTTCTCCACTCACGGTCGTCATTCTGGTCTGATTATTTGTTCTTCAAATAAGTAATTAATTGTTGCAGTGAAACTTGGGAAATTGGTAAGTTCGTAAGTTTTACTCCACGGTTTCAATATCGTATGAGAACCTTTTGGTTTAACTACACAAGTTCTTATTTACTTCTAAGGACATGTATTACGAATCTAATCACGGAGTTGGCGGTGTGTGGAGTAATCATTGTCACATGATTTATGATCAGTAATAACTAATAAGTCAATAAGTAAACTCACTTCTACGTACGTTATTTGTTTGCAAAACACTAAAACGATTTATCAATATCTTTCAGAACTTCCTAAAAATAACAATATTGGCATTATTTCCAGGAAAGCTAATGAAAAATTCTCTGCGGACAGGAAAACAATTAACTTCACAGCACAAAGTGTAACAACGAAACACAGAATGGATCAAGTCACTAAATGGTTTGAGCTAACATCGTATTGCCGGATCTGGGAAACAATCATTATAATAGATACATTTGATATCATAGTCATTCAGAACACACAACACGCGCTTAATTCAGAAATAGATGCGGGCAAGCTCAGTGATATTTGTAAAGCCATATTAGCAAAATTATTCCATGCCCACTTCATTATGCTTCCTTCGAACTCTTGTTTGATAATATTTCCAATGTTCTCGTACATTTTTACAAAGAGTAAATTGTGCAGATTATATCTCTCAAGTACATGAAATTTGTTTTCACAGCTTACAACAGATTCCTGCCAACTTGATTTTCCTTTCCACAATAAGTTATATCATAGAAGAACAAGGGCCAGCGAAAGAACAAGGGCAACCAGCGCTGCAGCAACTTGCGCTCTTTATAAATCGTACGTAGGTCAACCAGCTTGGAACGAACATCAGGTTAGACTAGAAAAACCAAATTATTTCGGCCGAAGCGATCACACTCACAAAATTCGAACAAAGAAACAAAATTCAGATCTTAGGAAATTTTCCTTTTGTAACAGAACAATTAAAGATTGGAACAGTGTACCGGCAGCAATTTTCAAAGCTTTTTCTCTAAGTGTCCGAATCTTTAGAAATAAGTTAGAACAACATGATAGTAATAGACATTAAATGAGTAAGTGCTGTAAAGTGCTGATAAGTGTAATTCAAAGCAAAAAGTTAAGTGCAGTGAACACGATCAAATTAATAAGTTAAGTTCAATTAAATTTAGAGTCACCGACATATAATTATTGGATATCATGACAGAGTTGAAATATTTGTTATAATACTTAATATTAGTGATAGTATGATTATTGCATGTTCGGCTTGTACTGTACTAATTATTATTATTATTATTATTATTATTATTATTATTATTATTATTATTATTGTTATTATTATTTTGTTTTATTTTATTATTGTTATTGTTATTGTAATTATTGTTATTTAACTGCCACCGGGTCATACCCAATTGCAGTTCAAATAAATGTATAATTTGAATCTGATTATAATTAATTACATTATGTCACTCGCACCACTATGTATTACAGTAATTACTTGGTTCTAAAAGGAATAAAATAGTTTAAATTATTTTTACTTCTCAAAATCAGTTATGTGAAAGCAGCAGTTGCTTTATCGCTATTCATATTTTCAATATTGAAAGACATCAAATGCATGTATGTAAGACCTGCGTTTTTTTGTTTTGTATCATTTACCTTTTTGCATTTTTAATGCAAAATACTTCAGTGCGGCTTGTGCTTGTATTACACGTATGCACAACCCCAAATAATCGAAAAAGGTTTAAAAATGTTAGGAATAGACATTTTCCTTTAAATGACATTCAACATTCAAGATATTGCAGCTATATCGATGTATCATCGAAATCATTTTGAAATCAATCGACGAGCGCTCTCTCCATCATCACGTGCTTTCCCAGGCATTGCACCACATCACGCTCTATTACTGCGTTTGGTGCATTTAAACTTTGGCCCTATGCTTCGGCACTGGCCTTCGTGCGGCAACCAGTCTTCTTTGATGGGTGGGGAGTCTGGTCGCCGAGCTCGGTGGAATGTCCGAGGGATATATCCCAATTTTCTGTATTCGTCTGAAACTAGTTCCAACACAGTTTTATAAATTTCGCATGTTATTGAAAGCACACTAGTTCAATCAATTATTGTTGGTATTGAATACATTATTTATGATGTTTGGATGGTTTATTTTCATTTGATATTAATTTTGTGGATTCAAAATATACATTTAATGAGAAGTATTTTCGAAACTAAGTTTACTTTTTGCTTTGAATGTATTCTATTATCGGCAATTGTATTGATCCAGATCTAATAGAAAAACTCGAGTGCCTACTGTAAATCGAAGACAGAACCATGTGCGCAGGAGATGAATATACCTGACACGGACACTAAGAATAGAATTATATGATATTTCATTATAGATTTTTATTACACTTAGTTTTAATTAAGTTAAATGAATTGATTACATGTTATTATAAATTAGTGTTCTGAAATTTGGAAATTACATATCCTTCATTCGATGTAGCTGCTAACACCAGTTTGCTTAGCGCACCAGCTGCCACTGCTTCTCAAGAATGCACACCAAGCCTCACTCTGGGACAGTCCCCTTAGTTGAGTCAGCGTCCTGTAACTAATGGCAACATTAGTCGGAGAAAGTCCGAAATTGTTTATTTCTGGTCATTTATTCAGCTTTATCCAACTCCTCTGGCTATTGTTACTTTAGCTCCCTAGCATTAGGCATATTTCGTTCTTTAGCAGTGTAATTAAATATTCCGGATACTTTTAGAATCGTGTGCAATACGAAGCCCATATTTTTATACAAATTTTCATATTCGAGAATAGGTGTGGCGAAACATTTATCGACCTCGTGCAACCGCGTCCGAAAAACCGTCTCAGACGCCAGAGCATAAGGAAGGAAACGCATATGCTGATGTGCCGATCATAAGGGAGGAAACGTATAGAGAAAAAATATTTTAGCTTGTAGTATTAGCTATATATCGGTCATTAGCAATATAATTAAATATTCCGGGTGCCTTTTGAATCGAGTGCTATATGAACAAACGCACCCGATTTTTATACAATTCTTCACATTTCGAGAAAAATGTGTGAGGGAATCACTGGCGTATATGAACGCCTTCGTCCCTTAGCCGATCGCACTTATCGACCCCGTGCAGCCGCGTCCGAAAGACCGTCTCCGCCACCAGACGGATGGCGACGTGCCGAGCATAAGGGAGGAATCGTACGGAGGCGAAGGCGGCGGCCGCAACCAGGAAAGGGCCGATCCCGACCACGCCCACCGCGTCGGTCACTCGAAGACACCACAGAGGACGCCGCGTCACACCCTTCGCCCCGCGAGCAGACTACGCAATGCCGCCGCCCTCCCCCACTATGCGGGGGCGGCAAGGGCTCCGGGCTTTCCTACTGTCTGCGGGAGTAACTCGATAGCTGCGTTAAGTACAGGCTTCTGTTGGATTTCGGCGCGCTTTCTTTTGAGGGGAGCCAGGAAGCAAAGAAAGCCCAGGGCTCATTTATCATTGCTGCATACTTAGTGCCGGGTTTTCAGAAGGGGATTTAGCCAATAGACGAGATTTACTCGCGTTAGATTCTCCCCGTGACCCTTTTGTGTTGGGTATAAATGTCATTTTTTTTGTAGTGCCGCGCAAGACCTGCTCGTAATGGTTCTATCCGCTTTTATGGGTAATGATATTAACGCCCGCGCTGTGGCAATAAGATGAACTGTTTTAGGGAAAGCACCGGAGAAGTTTTGAGGATGAATTATTTGACGGCGTTGTGGCTTAGGTGGTAAAGAAATAAATGGAAGGTCAAATTTGAATATTGCAATAAATTCTTAGAATAATGAATGATGTTATATAATATCGTATCAAAGAATATTATAATCGTAAAAATATTAGCGTGGTGCCTAAAGAAAAAATATTATTTTCTAGAAGACTGCATGCATTCTTCTAAAAACTTTCGAAGAAAAAATAATTTGGTCACTATTGAAATGAATTGCTCTGATGATGTTGTTGCACTTAATCTATTAATTGTGGGAATTCTGATGCGGTGTTGCTGACGTCCTCAAATGAAGAAATACAGAAAGTCATCTCCATCATCGTAATATATTTATTCAGGGAGCCGGCTTTCGACAGCATTGCCGTCAACAGTCTAGCTGCGTTCGTCAGTCTAGCTGCACAGTCTAACTTCTTCGTTATTAAGCTTTTTTTTCATGCAGTTGACATAGATTGAGATTCGCCGTTTGAAACTAATTGTAAACATCATACCACCCCCATCCATTCCTCTCCCTTTATTACTTAAACTTTATTTCGTCATTTTCATCATTCACTATGTTAACAATTTTTAACTTCAATTGTAATTATTCACATACTTATTGGGAAAATTGCCGACTGGAGGAGAATTCTAGTAGCCGGCTGCACTTGTCACACTTACATGCACTACACTACCATACAAGTCTGGAGATCAGACGAAAGATTAGAGCAAGTCCCGGAAAAGGGGGTAGGACCCTTTGGGGGAGACACTTGGAGAAAAATTTCGAAAACTGAGGTGTAGATTCTCACTGGATCTCACGTACCAGCAGAAAGAAACACTGCCATCTACCGGCTACAAAATACTCTACACTCTACGGGGTTAATGGCTTGGTTTGGTTTGTTTTTTTCGTGTTTACGGGCGTGCCAACTGCTTTGGTCATTAGTCCCGTTAGTATAGTGCATGTTTTTTCTCGAGACATGCGCGGTGATCTTTCCCCGCTGGATGGCGAGATACGGCGCCGACGTACCGTCGGCTAGTGAGGTTTCCCCCTTACGAGGACTCTCCCACCAGCGGGGCACCAGCCGGGACAAGCTCTAAGCTCCCGACCGGTCTCCCGGAATATGACGGGGCTAATTGCCAGAGCGGGGATTCTGACGACTTAATAATTCTTTGAAAATTACCTATAAAATTACTTAAAAATAGGAGGAAAATGACCTATAAAATGACTTGAAAATAAGGGGAAATTACGTAATGTTTTTTTAAATAATTAAAATTTGTCATGAAAATGTTTATTTATTGAACGAATTTAACAGTTTTAAATAAAATTTATTTATAAAATATTATATTTAATATAAAATATTTATTTTAGGAGGAAATGTAATCCTTAGCTCCGATCTTCCAACCGGCGGTTTTCAAATGTCGAGAAAGTTACGGAAGATCCGTGTAATTTTGAGAGTTCGAAAACATAGTCCAGTGCACTAGTGAATTTCGTTATGAACTGATGAAACAATAAAAATTTTGTTTTAGTGTGTTATTTTAAATTCACGAAACATTCACTAACAGAAAAAGAAACAAAATGCTTAAAAATACAGAAATTACTTAAAGATCCATAAAAATGACCTAAAAATTGAAAAATAGCAAAAAATTACTATATTTCTATCACCTACATTTTGCGACAAACATTCATTTACAAGATAGCTACGTCTAGAATGCACCAATGAAAGGATAACATGTCATCAGAATCAGAGACCTGCTAAGGACGAAAGTAGTTGACTACCTCAGAAAACAGAAAAACTCATTTAACGTGTAAAAAAATTCTTGCGAAAGACTCAAAACTTTTATTAAAATAAGATGAAATACATCACAACTACTCTCAGAACACTGAGAGATCGAAAACGCTCTCATCCGTACGGGAGGGGCGCGCGGTTGAAGTGATGTGCTCTTCGTCCATGAGGAAGTCTCTCATTCGGGTTTCTGCTTCGACACGCCAGCAGAATTTTCTTGCAGAAAATTAAGCCTGAAAAGATAGTTGGTATCCGACTGAAGTTTCTCACTTGGGCTTTCTATTTCGTGAGGGTGAACAAAGGGAACGGAAAACAAACAAGATCTCGTATCCTAAAAAGGACCCTGTACGTTTTGGCAGTGTAGTAGGAAGCAAATTTTTCATACAGAGGGATGAGACGATCAGTTCAAGAAATGTGGATTCAGGCCAACTAAAAATGGCTTCATTTGAAAGTAGCCCTTGTTGAACGTCATGTGTCACGTCTTTTTCCAGTGAAGGTTATACTCCGATTTTTCTATAGTGGCCGATAACATTAGGTCACTTTTAGACCCCATGCCTTATAAAATGAATATTTTTAATTAATTCGCGAACGTCCTTCTCAAAAAAGCTCGTGGCCTCAGAAATGTGCGTACCACTGTTAAGAGATTCATTTCGTAGGGCAGGAGGTGTAACAATGACAATGTCATCGGCCTCTTTAGAAAAATCGAAGTATAGCCATAACGACAATCCTTATCTGGTTAAAGAGACAAACTTTGCTTAGGAAAATAAACAACTAAGAACATTTTACTGGAATTTATTTTAACTTTTGACAATTTTAATACGATATTTTGTTCGGCGTATGTAGTATTCAAGAAACGTTTATTATTGTATTTAGGAGCCCTTCTAATTTGTATTTAATTAGTTACTTTGAAGGGCGAGGAAACATACTTCTTACGCCAGAATAGCGGGCAACATGAAGGAAAATTGGTTTAGAATTAGCAATGAAGATGAGGCCAATTCGACCACGTCTCCTTGGAGAACGTCACCCCGAAGGGCGTCCTCTCTTGGAAGGGCGTGCTGCTCCCGAAGGGCGAGCGGGGATAAAGGGCGCGTAGGGCGCGGCCGGGCCACCGGCGCCATCCGTCACGCCAGCGCCCCGCTGTAGCCGCAGCCGCTCTCTTTTCCCCGCCCCGGCGCGCGCCACATCGCACCTCCTCGCCGTCCCCCACCCACCCCACCCCACCCCACCCTACCCTCCCCGCCTCCTGTCCTCACTGTGATCTCACTGCCCCAACTTTCCCGCCCCCTCCCTTCTCTGCCCCCAAACATTTGCCTCAATCTCCCCGTCCGGCTCGGCCCGCTCACCCTACCCGCTCTCCCTCTCCCCGCTCTTCCCTCGGCCTGCTCACCCCACCCCGCTCTCTCCACCCCGCTCTCCCATCCCCGCTCTCCCCTCCCCGCTCTACATGTTAAGCACTACTTTGTCAAGTACTACCAGTCACTCTCCTTTGCAATGCAACGGCACATCTCCAGCTCACCCCGACCCATGCTGACTTCCCGAACCATCCCGAACCTTCCCAATCCGTCCCACCTGCCTAGCTTTCCCTCAATCCCTCTTCAAGACCGATAGCACCCCGCTCCCAAACCGACGCGACCCGATCCTACTCGACGTGTTCCGTCCCTAACCCGCCTTGTCCCACTCCAGCTCCGCCCTATCCCGTCCCTCGGTTCCACCCACGCTCCAATCCACCACACCCCATTTCACCCCACCCCTTGCCGGCCCCCCGTCGCTTTTCTCCCCCGACCGAATTCACCTCACTCTAACTCCATCCGCATCATAACCCCGCCGCGCCCCTTCCTTGGCCACTGAATATCAACCGGCCACGCCCCTACCCCTCCCCGCCAGCCACACTCTATACGCACGGTTTTCAGCCCGACGAAAAACCTCTTCAATCTTTCATTAGTATCCCTTTTGAGCGGCCGGGAAAGCCTCCAGTCGTTTGCTGCTCGATGGCGACGACAATGGTCCTTGGCAGGAGGTGACAGTGGCGAGGAGGAGCAGAAGGAAGGAAAAAAAAAAAGACAAATAGGAAGAGAGCGCGGGGGTGGAGCCTGTCCCTTCGTGTCAGGCACATCTGGCTGAACGCAATTCTGACTTTCGCCGCCTGCTGCCACGCCCGTATCCCTCCGGGCTGCCTCGCGGCGAAAGTGGATATGTGGTTGCCGAGTGGAAGAGGGGTCGCAAGGGTGACGGAAGGCGGCGGTTAGAAGTTGTGTGTGCGCGCGCGCGCGCGCGCGTGTGTGTGTGCGCGCGCGCGTGTGAGTGTGTGTGTATGTGTGTGTGCGTGTGAGTATGCTTTTACCGGGCACGTGGAAGTCTTTGTGAAGATACTGTTCCGGCAACCACCTGAGGTTGTTTGGAGGAAATCTCGGAAATGGCCAATAAGAGTAGCCAGCCTCCAGCATTCTCATTCAGACAGCGGCATCGTCCGTTATCCAATCCCGGAGGATTTGAAGACAAGCGTCTGATAATGTACAAGTGTTCTTTTCTCTCGCGGAATCGCAAATACATGGCTAACACACTGCATATCTAGCGCCCTGAAGTCGTAACTAACTTTCTATATTGCTAATGCTCGTGAAACGGAGTAATTAGCTAACAATCCACATACCTACTCCATTACATGGCTACCGCACTACATAACCACCCCAAAGCTACTACACCACGCAGATACTACACAATAAAGCTAACGCACCGCATTCCTTGGGCATATAACTAACGTTCTACATTGCTATGGCTCGTAAAAGCTAACGGAGTACTTAACTAACACAACACAACGCAAACGCACTACATAGCTACTGCTATCCGTTGCTATTCCTACATATTTGCCTCACTATACAGCTAAAACCTAGCTAGTGCACTGCCTAGCTAAGGCCCAAAAAAGGGGAAGCTTTCCCACCACATAGCCACTGCTATCCGTTGCTATTCCCCACATCCCCTCACCACCCCTCCCCATCCCCTCCCGCGTGCGTGGGACGGGGCGACGGCGAAGGCGTCACTTTCCGCGGCGTGTGCGAGGGTCGCCCAGGGCGGGTGCAGGCGGGCGGTTCGCGACGGCCAATGGCACGAACATGACGGATCGCCCGGGGCGGGGGTCGCGCAGCCGCCCGCCGCCAGATAGCCCACCCCTCGGGCGACGCCGGCGCGCCGGGAACACCGGTTTTAGCACGGACTCAGCGCCTGCTCCGCCCCGCCCCGCCCCCGCCCTGTCCTGGCCCGCTCGGCATCGCCCGGCGCGTCTTTATCGCGGCGCTCAATTATGCAGAAAGCCGCGCCCACGCGCCGCGCCGCCTCGGCATGCACGGTGCGGGAAACCCCGCGAGCGGCGGTCAAAAAGCCCCCATTGGCGGTCATAAACAGGGCTCGGATACTGATGACATGTCGTCTTTTCATAGGTGCATTCTATACCTAGCTAACGTGAAAATGCATGTATATGACGACGTAAGGTGATAAAAATATATAGTTATTGGGTAATTTTTTGGCATTTTTTACCATTTTTCAATTTTTAGGTGATTTTCTGGATCTTTGCATTGTTTTTGTCATTTTTAGGTATATTTTTGTTGGTGAATGTTTCATCAGTTTACAATAATACACTAAAATAAGGTTTTTTTATTTTCTCATCCGTTCATGACGAAATTCACTAATGCAGTGTTTGGAACACTCAGAATTACAGGGATTTTCGGTAAGTTCCCCGACCTTTCAAAACTGATGATTAGAAGGTCGGAGCTACGGATTACATTTCCTTCTAAAATACTTTATTTTAAATATAAGTTTATATACATCAATTTTATTTAAAATTGTAAACTTTATTCAGTAATTAAACATATTCATACACATTCATAAACATATTCATACACATTGAGTATTAGGTCATTTTACCCTTATTTTTAAGTTATTTTATAGAACATATTCAAAGAATTTTGAGATCATCGGAATCCGAGCTCTGGTCATAAAGCTTTCTCAGGGCAGCGCAACTATACTGAGGGAGATGCAACCTTGGGCTGGACAGAAAAGGCAGCACAACTGTAATACGGGAGATGTCTTTGGAATTGACAATTGTGGAGCGATTCTACGTTTCCATGACGACTGCGAGTGCTGAGGCAATCGGGTTTAAGATATGTCAGTTGTCGTTGACTTGCATTGTCCTTACTTTGGAAATATCACCATAAGTGCTTCTAAAGGCTCGATTATATTTCAGGTACGGACTTCAAATTTCAATGGATCAATAGGAGTCGAACTCTAAACTCAGTGGTGGAAGGCAGACGATCTGATAGTAGTGATTGTATAGTTACTGTAGATTGCGCCGAAAATTGTTGGGTTAAAATTAGTATTGTTGGGTCAACCTATAGAATATTTCTGCTTCCACTTTAAATAAACTTTTACTTTTGGAAACCTCCTTCCTCAGATATATATGTTTGGAACATTATTTTGGTCGATCGGTTTCACGTAGCTTTTAAATTTGAGTAGTGCTTAATGAGAGCTTCGAAATGGAGACTTCTACACAATTAAGAATGCTTAAGATGTACTCAAAGGCGAACATCGAAAAACGTTCTTAGAAATAGTTAATTTCATTAACACAAACTTTATAAGCCTTGAATGTAATTTCTTCCCAACAGAAATGATATCACCACATGAATAGTATCTTAATTAGGTCCCATAACTCGTGTCAATTTAAATGTATTCACAAGCTTTATCAAGTAAAATATATTTTCGTGAGATATATTAATACATGTTTTAGGCAGATTCACTTCTTGTTGGTAGAAGTATCAATACCTTTGGATTAAACATATTAATACTAGTTTACTGTGGTAGCTGTTCAGAGCAAAATTAAAGATCGATTCAATCTGAGATAAGAATAATTTGATTTATTTTACATGAACGTAATATGTAAGGCAGTGGAATGTAATTACATCATCATTTCTTTGTGTCATTCAATGAATAAATCTATTTGTGAACTGGTTTCCTCAAAACAGTCGAACAAATAAAAAGCAAGGGTTCATGAGAGCCAGACTTAGCGAAAAGATGAAGAGAGAACTAATTATCGGCGACTGAGAAGATATAGAAAAACGGGGATGGGAATGCAAGAAACAGTCTGTAGCAAATACAACTGAAGTTCTGAGTTCAACTTACCTTCATTTCTTCTAATGCGAGAAAACACACAATAATCACTGATACCAAATAATTATTTAGTATATAGGTGGTAAAGGTGGCAATTTTTTATCGAGTAAGGAATGATGTGACATTAAGTCGAGTGACGAAATCCCACGAGCAAAATAAAATCACCTTCACCACGTGTGTCTTATACATTTTTAATCAGCCTTACTGACATTAATTTTGTTTAATTTCAAGTATAGAAACCACAATGTTACATAAAAGTCAGAGTGGCCGATGCGATCACAAGGAAGTGTATTGTTTTCTTTGTTGGATGCACCATTTATCAGGACATTTGAGCATCGTTTCACTTTTAGCTCTAGGGCTAAAAATTGAATAGTAGCACGCTCAACATGTCCTAAAAGTAACCGCTTTTATTAGGTGCAATCTAAAAAATTTAAATGAATAGCAGACACAAATTTAGACAAAAAGTAATCCTTTCTGGGCATTCGTAGCGAACTAAAAGTTCTATTTTTAGCATTAGTGCTAAACGTAAGACGATGCCCAAGTGTTCAAATAAATATGTGACTGCAACAAAGAAAACAAAATAATTCCATCTGACCGCTTCAGATACTACTCATCTTAATGCATCATTGAGTGATTTGTATACTTGAATAAAAATAAAATGAAATCAGTAAGGCTGCCTTAAAAATAGTGTATGACACACGTGGTGAAAGTGATTTTATTATCCACTCGTTTCGTAAATAACTATTTTCAACTCCCATTGTATAATTCTCTCATTTGATGGATGCAACCAGTTGCATAATGATACTCATTTAATTTCGATACAGATTTTATTATGATACAGGTTCTTGATCAATGAGCAAGAAGTTTACAAACAAAATATTGAGAATTAATCATTAAGAATCATTCTAGTAAATGTTTCGTTCGTTTGTGTGCATTAAAATTGCATTTAATATTATATTCCGCTAGCCAGATTTAATTTCTTTTATTATTACTAATTTTTTACGTGGAATATTATTTACAATAAAATGGATCGTTATTTCACTTTGATACTTTTTGATTAGCGCAGTACTCCCTCGCAGGCGGACTATTAATCAAAGCCACCTGCTGCAGGGTAGGATAGGGTAAAGGAGCTGTCCGCTAGGTGGCCTTGGCTAAATCCTGCATGTCAACTGCCACGAAACGCTTCAATGTAAAAGTTACCTCGCTCGTTACTCGCTGGTACCGTAATATCACGTGGTGCATTAATACCATCATCGTTTCATAATTTACTATTTTTGGCCCTTTAATTGCAGTGTGTCCCGCACTGTGTGCTCGCACCCTCTACACGCAGAGGGCGGAGTCGAGCTGCGGCGAGGAGAATCGTATGGGGCGCTGCGCTGGTGGCTGACAAGGGCGTAAACGTCGATTTGTTGATTGGTCCCCCGTTTCGGGGGTATCTCTTCCGCTTTGTAGGCTTTTTGTATCCCAATGAAGAAGCAGGAAGGGTCGTGGGAAGCGCAGGGCTAACTTTCAACTGCGGTTATCCTGTTCATAAGGCATTTTCTTCATCATCAGCGTCCACGTGTATGTGTCATGAGCTCTGATAAGTGTTAAACGATGTAATGATATGGATAGTAAAATGGAAAAGAGGTTGGAATAATGCAATACTATTTCCCTGATTTCGTGTAGTGTCTTCTCAAGGTCTCTAGCTGCAAGAGGAGACACTATCATCCAATTGGGAGATTCGTTACGACTTAAATTTTTGGTACTGAAGTTCCTGATTGGATGGCAGTGTTTCCCTTGCCTTCCATCAAGTGACCTTGAGGAGACACTACATTTAAATCGGATTAAAATCTAAAGTGATTACAAGGAATTAGATGTATTCTTATTTGCACGAGATGTACCTGTTATTGTACTGTTTATTCTGCCTGCCAGAAAGAAATATTGTGCAGTCATTCCAGATTAACAGCAAAGAAACAAGAAGTTCATGAACTTTTGTCTACTTTAACTATAAGAATCATTCCCATTTTACAGTAGTATTTTTACACTACAATGAGTCTCTTATAATGCACAATTTTTGTCACTCACTTTTATCAGAAATTTGCTGTGAATATGATATTTTTCTTTCGTACCTCGTGTGTGAGACAATTACATGCGTGTCTTTGTACTGTACCCGTGAGTATGCGTGCTAATAGGCTAGCAATTAAATTATAAGTTAAAGAATTTTAAGTATATCTAAGAGTATCGGAAATTCCATTATTCTCTTAACGCATATTACGTAATGCAGATACCGAATAGAGTCAGACCTCCTTCCATTCCATGAGGCCTGGTGAGTTTCAAGCATGCAGAAGCTCGTGAACTCTACACCTTCCTGAAGAACCTACTACTCGCGCAACTTTTCTTGAACGATGACCTAGCTTCCCCCTCCCTTGAGCAATAAACAGTTAAAGGCGAAAGCTCGCAGCGAGCACTGATGACAACATTCCAAGCATTAAAACTTCGTTGGCGCGAAACAGAAGCAAGTCAGGGCTAGTTGCTTTCATAGCCGAGAACTTCTGTTCACCTTTATTACCATGATCTAAAGAAATGTCTGAGGCAGGTCCAGGACCTTCAAGGGAGACACCTAAAACTCTATCTACTGTCTAAACTCCTATCTGTTGCCTACCGGGAGCGATGACCAGACCGCACACGTAGCAGGTTTGACTTTGGTTTTCCAGTGGTTGCCATTTCTGTTAATACTCTAGTGGCCGACTTTGTAACTGATACCCCCACTCCGCCCGCATTTCTTCAATCTATCGTTCAAGAAAAGTTGCGCGAGTAGTAGTTCCCATCGCGCTGGCCCTCCACCACCTCGGCCACCTGGGTCTGCCCGGACACACCGCAGGCGCCGCCACGTGCAGGTCCTCGGCACACGTGCTTCCCGAAACACCTTGCGCCTCGTGTAATTTCTTTGGCGCGCCATTAGCAGCCCCGCTCCGGGCTCGAGCGCTCGCGCGCGCGGCAATTGTTTAATTAAACCTGGCGGCGGCGGCGTGGGAGCGTCTGGGCCCAGTGTCGCCCCGGCGCCCGGCCCACTCGCCTCATCGCCCGATGGAGGACGACTCTAGCGCGGGGAGCGTCGTTCTTTGTAAATTCGGCGTTTGCACGGGAGAGCGCAGCACCTGGCACCTGGGTTACGTTCTCTCTCAGGATGTGCGCAGAATTTTCTGTTAATTGAAACGGGTTGGAATACATGGGCGAGCCGGTGAAGAGGCTCTGTTAACGACGAAGAGCTCGCTTTTGTCTGTAGGACGGTATGCGCCGTTAGTTTCCGTTGGATTGTTGAGTTGTCTCGTTGGTGTACGTCGCGTTGGTGATATTCGTTCGGAGACCGTTTTACCGCTTCTTCCCGTGAACTGGAGTGGGTTTTATGCCATGCGGGTTTTAAGCTGTCTCTGTAGGTGTCACATTGAGGCTGCACGAAATAGGAAACTTTTTTTTTTACTTTAGAATTATCTTATGTTACATGTGCGCTATACTCTTGCAGCTGCTTTCTTCCAAAAACGTGGAACGTGTGTTAAATTTTTATTTTACAGTTAATTTCTCTTCATCATTTTGTGTATTCATTGGATGAATGCTAAAGTTTATCAATGAATACAAAATTCAAATCGAGATTGTGAAAAAAGAAATTGTTTTTAGAATCAGTATACGTATTCTGAAATTTTCTCTCTAAGTTCGACCCAAAATTATATTTGTACTTGAATTTCCTTTCACTTGGTTTGTTTATAATTTCATAAACTGCTATTAAGTAGTATGTGTGTGGGTGAAGATGATTGTCTTTTATTAAATTGTTTGAGCTATATTGCAAATAAAGGGTAATACTAAATTTGTTACTTTATGATTAGTATTTCTCAAGCGGATGTAAAGATGCCACAAAATTTTGACGTATCATCTCTGAAGGTCATTTACAATTGCTTTAGCAAACACAACGTATTTAGGTAGGCGTTTTACTTTCACTGCAAAATATTTACAGTTCGTTTATCTGATCATAGAGGAATCACTCACACAATGTTTCTAGGAAGTGGGTTTGATGCAGATTCATTAGGTATGCATTCTTTCTGGTGTTATAAATGAGGTGAAGTTGATACTTCCATAATTGTTACATAAATATACGTAAATGAACAAACATATAGTAAACTCGAAACAAAGTAATATCAAAAGAAAACCTATCTAGCAATTAAGAATAAACAAAATGAATGGAAATGAATATTCAAAATTATTGTAGATTTCTAATTCCGAAGTTTGATGTATAGTTTAAAACAAAAATAATTTCATGAAATATTATTCTGAAAGGGCAATAAAATATATCTATAGAGAATACAAAGTATATTTTTCGACCCAAAACTTTCTCTCTTGAAAAAGCATTAATTTTACAAAATAAAATGTAACCCAATGTTGTGTTTTGCAATTATTCGAAACATCTTTACAGTGATTTACATACATTTCTTTTCATAATCTAAATATTTCATTAATTTATTTAAATATTTCAGATGTAAAAGGAATAAAATACGGAATTTTCAGGATTGGAAAATATTTTCAGAGTTTTGATCCAGTGGCGGCTCGTGCTTAGGTTACATGGTTGCACAACCCCAGAAAATGAAAAGATCTCATAATATCTTAGCAATAGACATTTTACTTTAAAACATTCAATATTCAAGATATTGCAGCAATATCGATGTATATGAAATCATTTTGAAGCCAAAGAACATCCAACTGGCGCTCTCTCTGGTGTCTGGTGCGTTGCCAGGATTGCACCACGCTCTTGGCTGTATTAATGGCTGTACATGATTTACTCCGTGGCTCTTCGATTTAACACTGAGAGCAAATGGTCTTTTGGTTGGGCAACCAGATAGTGGCGCTCTGCGCAGCGATGGAGAGAATCTCAGGGAATACCTATGGGAATTCCTACCCTCAGGGAGTCTCAGGGGAATACCCATATTCTGTCTTCGTTTGACACACTGTGACGTAGATTTATGATTTTCACTTGTTACTGAAAGTACAGAAGTTCAGTCAATTATTGACGATATTTAATGCATTGTTCATGATATTTGGAGAACTTGTTTTCATTTGATATTAGTTTTTGATTCAAAACGTTTATTTGATGAGTTCTTTGTGTAAAGAACCGCTGGTGGCCGTTCTGATTGGAAGTCCCTCAAAGTGTCTCGCGGAAGCCAGTGTGCTTGCAGCTGATCGGCCAGCAGTTTGTGAGCGTTCTTGTGAATATAAATGTGTGTCGAAGATCTTTCATTATTGCCAAATATACCAGGGTAGTGGAGTTTTCGAAATAAAATAAATTTGTGTGAAAAGTGTCGAAGCAATAGTGGTTGTTACAATTCGCTGGAGTTGAACCTAAGTGCCCAGTGGAAATCAAAGCCACAACCACGTGAACGGGAGGTGTTTATGTACGGACACGACGCATAAAATTATGTAAGTAATGTTTCAATGCAGACTGTTATATAACTGTTTTAATCGATTTGAATTGCTTACATTTTTATTACATATTCATATTTTGAATTTTAGAAATTACATTTCCGTCATTCGATAGAGGTGCAACCTCCAGTCTGTTGCGACACCAGCCTCCACTGGTTTGATGACCCAAATCCTCGCTATGCTCATCAACAGTAAGTTGTTGAGATTAACGCACAATTTTCTCAGTATCTCACATTTCAATCATTTATGTGGAAGTTCTTTTGCTCCTTAATATTTCATTCCATTCCATTATCTTCACTCGAAGTTTTAATGTTGCTGTTGCTATAGTCCGTAGTAGTAGCGTTAGTTTCGTGGCAGATTCTGGCCATATAGGCTATAGCCATAGTACTTTATAAGGAGCATAAATGACGCCTGGGTACAGTGGTGCACGATACAATGAGTTTACGAATTTTTAATGTGCAAAAGAGTTAAAAAAAATGAATACCCAGAGATGACCCACAATATTTGTACACGTATGTATATCAAACAAAACAACGCTGACAATATTGCAGAGTCGCAGTTTGTGTGTACGAATCTGTATCTAAGGAGGGTTGACGCCGTAGGCTCATCATATGGTTTGTCTAATTATCATGTAGCTTCTTCCGTGATTCAACGAAGACTCCGAAGAAAAAAAATGATTCCAAATACCCCTCAAACGTTCGGTTCGTTTTTGACTGCCACCAACCCCCACCCACCCCCAAACCCCTTCGTGGGCCATTTGGCGCGCGGGCGTCTGGCGGCTTGATTACAACGACGCAATCGCGTTAGGCGGCGTCTGAGACTTTCGTAACGCGATTTATGCCCAGAACCGGCGCGTAAACGGATTTAAATATGGGTTGCAAGCGCCGCCGCGGAGCGCCGTAGCCGAGGGCGCCAACCCTATTAGGGCGCAGTTTGTAAAAGCAATTTACATCGCGCGCCCCGCACGTGTGTCTTGTCTCCCCTCCGCCAGGCGCCGCCGCTGTCTTGAGGGGGGAGGGGAGGGTGCCGTCAGGAAGACGTCGGGGGGTGATGGGGCGGGGGGCGAGAAGTTGCAGGGGCGAAAATTTGTGGAACAGACGTGTTATGGATGTAACGGTTGAGGTGAAGGTGGTGGGTGTGTCGAGTTAACGTGATGCGAAAGCCAGCGTTGTAGATTAGGGCGCTGGTTTGCCGAGTCGGAATGCAGGAGTTGGGAAGTTGGTCATTGCTGAGGTGGAGGTTGTTTGGTGTTGGTGGTGATGGGGGTCAATTTGAGTTAAGATAGCTAAAATTCTTTCGTTTGCAATTCATCTCAATCTGTCATGTATCGGAGATCGCTTAAGCAGTCACGCCTGAGCTGTCTCGTTTCGAAGGGTCGAGGTTTCGGATCTCGTGTTAGTCAAGGATGTGTGGGCGTGTGTATGGTGGGCCTCTCCAATCTAACACGTATTACCTTTCAACTCTCTTGATTTCGTTCCTGACCGGCCTGGGTGGCGCATGGGAGGGTGCGTTGGCGTCCGAGTGTGAAATACACATTATTATTATTATTATTATTATTATTATTATTATTATTATTATTACTATTATTATTATTATTATTATTATTAGATACAACCGGGCTGTGAGTTCAAATCTCACACAAGGCATGGGAGATATGTGACAGTGGATTAGGAACGCAGCGACAGATGAGGCTCGCTTCTTCCTCGAAGGCAGGACCAAATACAAAGGGCTTACGAACTACGCTTGCTACAAAGGGCTTACGAACTATCCATGCTAGAAGTTTGTACAATGTCCGAAATGGGTATATAAGCAACTTCGGTGCGATAGTCCGAGGGACAGGTAGACCGTCAAACCGCCAAAGATGCCTCAAGAGGCTCATTGATGTCACTACAGTGCCTCTGATCGGGAGGCATTGGGGTTCCAGTCCTGTTGGTGGCAGGAGTTTCGACTCTAGCTAGCCAGGTAGATCGAATTCGGCCGCTGGCTGTGGGAGAATTCTAGCGTCCGGTAGTTTTCCGTGGTTTCTCCGGTCATCACCAGGCGTATGCTGGAGCAGAACACTAACAAACGGGCCACGCGGACCGCCCGCGCGGGCGGTTTCCCTCCTTTTCTTGTTCTTTCCCCACCTCTTACTTACACATACACATATAGTTACATGCAGTACACTACCACACACGTCGGACACGTCTTGGGCTTAGAGGTTGTTCCGTCTGAGGCGGTGCCACTCTGGTGGGAGTTCTTTGATTGGGAAAAATCCCCAGAAACCGACGTAGGTCGCCGCCGGTTCACACCATCCAGCGGAGGAAGATCACCGCCACCTCCTGCTATTCAAAAACATTCACTACACTTACGGGACTAATGAAATTTGTTGACGCGTCCGGAATCACTTATTCATCAATCAAATTGAAGATCGTAAAACACTATGCGCTTACTGTCAATGTTCACATAATAATCAGGTAGCCTAATGCGAGCTAGGGGTTGTAGCCGTTCAGAATTATGTTTTGGCTGTGTTACGTTGTGTTTGTGACATTGGTTTTCTTATGTGCTTTTGTACACGAAATGTGAATGTACTTGTTCGGACCGAGTCTGCCTGTTGAAAAGCTAGGAAGTCAATATTGTAGTCGGCATACAGTGGGTCGTTAGTGACAACCATGTCCACAGATTACTCGTACAAAGTCTACCACGGTGGCTAAACGTGGTGGAAACCGTCTCAGCCAGACGATGGAGGACATCTGTAGGAAGTGAAAGATCGAAAACAGGATGTAATACAATACATACAGTTCGCGTTTTGAAGCGTTTAATGTTAACAGGTATTTTACGATTCTTAGGAAAATGCAATGTAATGTTGCACCGGAAGAGTGCCCCCCCGGACAGTGAGATCAGTTGATGTCACTACAGTGCCTCTAGTAGTGAGATCTTAGGTTCGAGTCCCGATGGTAGGTCAGCGCGGGATCTGACCATCTACCGGGGGAAGATCACAGCCATCTTCCGAGGAGCGAAATACGTTCTACTCTTAATGGAATGATGACGTTAGCCGTTGACGCGCCAGGAATCACCATCAGTCAATCAAAGCAATGTTATGTTGCTCTGCCAGACGTTTAGAAAACCGTAAAGTGCGGTATGGTGCGAGTTGGTTTGGTTTGGTTTTTTCGTGTTTCCGGGTGCGTCAACTGCTTTGTTCATTAGTCCCGTTAGTGTAGTGCATGTTTTTTTCGGGAGATGGCGGTGGTCTTTCCCGCTGGATGGCGAGATCCGGCGCCAACCGACCGTTGGCTAGTGGGGTTTCCCTAACCAGGACTTCCACCAACGGGGCATCGCCCGGCCGAGATAAGCTCTAAGCTCCGACCGGTCTCCCGGAATATGTGATAGTGTAGTGCATGTTAGTGTAAGTATGTATGTAAGGGAGAGGATAGGACAAGGAAGAGGAAGGACAGATCGCGCGCGGTCCGTTGCCCGTTTTGTAGGGTACTGCTCCGGCACTCGCCTGGTGTTGATCGGAGAAACCAGGAACACTACCGATCAGAGCAGCCGGCCGCTAGAATTCTCCTCCAGACAGCGACTGAATGTGACTAGCTGAAAAGCTAGCGTCGAAAATCCTGCCGCCGTCAGGACTCGAACCTAGGACCTCCAGGTCAGAGGCGGTGCAATGGCATCAGTTGATGCACTGAGCTACCGCTCCCGGTGTGTGGTGAGAGAAAACTCATTTTTCCTACGTATGTGTGTAGGCGGAAAAGAATCGCTCGAGATGCTGGAGTAACGGTTCCGGATGGTAAGTTCAGGATTGAAGTATTTTAAATTGTTTTCAACATTTTCATTTCCATGCATTTAATCATTTTTATATAATTGTGACAAACAAATCCCAAAGAACGGAGGGGGGTGAACTGCTCTCTGAAGTTTCTCTAAGCTCCATATTTCTTGAAAACTTGCTTTTGTGACATTTTTCCCGGTGCCGTGCGAACTGAATATTTCCTGTAAATTCGCGTGTTGCGCATGGAAAGTGTTCAGTGTGCGTAGAGCTTCTTTTTTAAAAGCTCCGCCGCTAAATTGCCCAATGCATTTACTTTTAAAATCATTACATACAATCGTGCTTTCCGCAGGAGAGAAATCGTTTCGTACCTACGGCTCTGCAGGGGTAACCTTGTGCTATGAGCCAATATGACATCACTAACCAGACTCAACATTCGACGCTAGCTATATACTTAGGTCGAAGTCAGTCGCTTTCTGGAGGAGAATTGAGAGGTCATTCGCTCTGATCAGCAGTTTTCCGTGTATTTCTTTTCTGATAACCCGGAACCCTTAAAATTGGAAAATTGGTTTTTTCCCCTTTTCTTATCTTCTCTCTTTACATACACATACACACAATGCACGTACATGTACTGCGCTATCACCGGCTTGGGCGCTGCCCTGCTGGTGGATAATTTAACTGGGGAAACCCCGTAAGCCGTTTTGGCAATACCCGGCGAATCCCAGAGCAGTGCGTTAAAATAGGAGTTACGTTGGGGTCGGATCTCGTATTCCAGCAGTGGTTACGTTGTGGTCGATCTCGTATTACAGCAGTGGGGAACTAAAGACATTATTATCCTTAGGAGTTGTCGCTCCCGGAAACATAAAATAATCAAATTAATCTCAAATGTCTTAGGTGGCATAAGTTTAACACGTAGACTGATCTGTTTCCAGTCTGTGTGTTCCAGCGTCCGGTAACACTAATCAATCAATCAATCAACCTCATCCACTCGCAGCGTGGGGAGCGCATGACAGAGTGCGGCACTTCGTTACTTCGTCCTAGGGAGCTTCGATCTCTAATCGTGTAGCGAGGGCAACACCTAGGTTCTAAAGGAGCAGAACGGCAGAGGTCATAGCATACGAGCAACATATACCTACCATTAGATTCCCGTTATAGGAATTACTTCAAGTATGAGAACAGCTACTCCTCTGCTTTATAAATACCACTAATGTCCATTTCGTCCCAAATGCCAGATACCATTATTTTCTCTCGAACGTTTTATTGAATAGGAAAAAAAGGGAGAAAGAGAGTGTATTTGTGTGCGTGTGTGTGTTCCTATGTACGTGTGTGTATTTATATTTGTGTATGTCAGCTTATGTGTGTGAGTGTATTTTTTGTGTGTATTTCAGTTCTTAGTTTCTTATAATTATCACACACATATCTACTTGAATTCTTGCATTTATTAAAGGCATGTTTCAACTTATATTATTGAAGTAGGACACTCATTTTCAATTATATCTCTCAACTTTCTGCAAACTCTGAAAATATAAGAATAGAAATATTGTCAGTTTGTCACAATTTAACTACAAGAGAGTTGATATGATTTGATAAAGTGCGGTTGACATGCTATGAAAAAATGTTTCGAAACACTAGGTACATTGAATATGTAATTACACCAATGATAATTTAATCAGAAGCAACCAGGCCTGTTTCGTTATTCTTGCATCTTGAAAATTCATTTGATTTTATTAAAAAGTGATACAGGTTAATATATCTGAATAATTGTTATTCTATTTTCAGGCAATAAAAAAATGCTCAACAAGACGCCCCTTCACATACTAACATTTACAAAATTATTTTATTATTCACATTATTTTCCATTCAGATGTTTCCAAACGGGAAGACTGAGTATATTAAGATGTTATGTGCATGTTCTAATATTAAAAACTACAATAATTTCACCTAAAAGTGTTGTCAAACCTTCTTGAATACGTATTTTCCAGCAAGCGGATTTTTAATAGTGTCAATTCAATGTGAAAAAAATAATATCAAACCTACATGTAAACATCAAACTTATAGTTCGAAACTCGAGTTCAAATTTGAAATATAAAATTGGGAATTAAATTAATGCAAAAAATCATATTGAAGTTAATACGCTTGCCTGATTTCTCTTGTCGTTCCTGGTGTGTACACTTGCGAAAACACTAGTGTTCACCACTATTGTGTGACAATTATTACCAGTACTTACGATTTGTTACAAAATCCACACCCCCATCCTGGATCTCGGCCTAATTCAAATCCAGCACTTATCATAACAGACGAGACGAGAATCCAAATAGTTGAGAAAAATATTCCGTTCATTATGATAGACATAACTGCACCTGTATGATATCTTTGTAACAATACGAGAGCACCCTTGGTAATTTTTTGCAGAATCATCATGTAACTACGTTCATATTCTTGGTATCTGAATATGTATATTCTTGTGTCGTTCCTTTGTTAATCTTGTAGAGATCTTCAACTGCGTAGTTCACTTACTGAGATCACGTCATTCCCGGTAATTATATTACCTACGTTCTAAGTAATAACTTGTTTTCTCATACATTGTTCTTCTTAGCTTAATTGATGAATTGTATGGTTTATGATCTCAGAAGTTAGTCATGTGTGTCAATTTATTTTGATCAATAAATGCTTTCAGTGATAGACTTTTTTTTTCCTGAAACCTATTGTGTGAAATTACAGAGTTGTTAGCGATAGTATTTAAAAGCATTAATTGTTAACAGAAGTTTAAGTAGACATAAGTCTATTGTAAAATCTTGGGAAATACAATGAAGCATTTTGAGGTATAAAAGTTTTATAGGTAATTTTGTTGTTCGCTACTTATAACCTTATCATTATTCGTAAGTCACATAACTCATGCTTTTGTGATATAAAAATTCAAGTTGTCCTCATCCTATTGAATGTTCGTCCATACGAAAAGTAAGCCATTAATTGCAAGCAGAAAAGAAATTACGAAATAAAAACGATCGTAGCTCTTTTCGTACGCATACGTTCACACGCATAGGGAACAAAAAAGTTTGTGTTTAAATACCGGGAGCGAATTTTTCTTTAAGAATTGTTTGTCATTTTGACATTGATATTTATGTAGCTGTTTAACACTTTCCTATCCCGTGTACATTAACCTTTGCAATATTAATATGAATATGATTCCATGCATTGCCAAGAGAGAGCCTCCACAGGTTAACTGTTCATTTTATGCAGCTTTTTGGCATTTTTTAAAATTAGTGAGTTGATTTATGCAGTAATATACATGTGTACTCATTTCAACAGAATATTATTCAATTTCAGATTTTGCAAACTAAATAAGATGACATTCTCGCGTCATTATTTGCATTTAATGAGAAATCTTTTACATTTTTATATCAAGCAGGGGTAACTCATGAAAAATTACAGAACGAAATGAAACACTCTTATTAATAATTCATTACAGTTAATAGAAGAACATAATTTAATTTCTTTATTGCTAAAATTAAATTATTTTTTCATTTCTATTTTTTTGTTATTAGTAAAAGGTTTTTAAACCGGTGTCCACAACCGTCTAGTAAAGCGTGAAGTGATTTTAGGAACACCGTGAGGGGGAGGGGGGTCATCAGGTGAAATTTTGAGCTATGTGAGATTGTTGCCTCGTTCCATGGATTCCTCAGATAATTATTATTGTCTATTAGGATCTCGGAATCCAACATAGTGTGTATCGAAGATTAGCTCTATTGGGTGCCCAAGTGGATTTAGTTGAACTTGGCAGCCTTCAAAATTCAACTCCTGTAGCTTTCCCTAATCACCAACACTGTGCAACCCTAGCACGTTCGAGTATATTTAATCCTTCTGCGAAAGCCTTCGAGTATAACTCTAAAATGCCATTCAGAACAGAATATTTTCCCTTCCGATTTCGATTCATCCTTCTTACATTTTCAGTTTGCAGTGTCGGGTAAGGTAACTAGATAACGAAAAGCCAGTACGGCTTTGCAACGGATGATCATGCCATTTCTTCTGTGTAATATCTTGCATGAACCAGGAGTAAATGCAGGGACAGATCGGGAGTTCCCTTGCATTTACAACGCGCCGACACACAAGCTCCCTCATCATTACTCGACGCGTGACGTCATCGTTTTATACAAGTTTAACGGATCGGAAGTTCGTCTGCGGCGGCGCGCCCGGAAGTTCCGGCCGATTCCTCAGATAGCGCCACGGGTGCTCCAGCGCGCCTCGGCGGGCTGGGCGAACGTCCGCTGATTCACTCGTCTCCCATTGTCGCTGCGCGGACGCTGGTTTGGCGGGAAATGCGCGAGCGGGGAAGGGGCGGGGCTGAGGAGGTGGGGAGGCACGCGTCGCCATTGTCCCTGTCCTTCGCCTCCCTCCCCCGGCCCGTGACGAGAGGTCCGTCGCCGCAAGAGGTCCGCGCCTCTGAAGCCGCCCCTGGGGAACACCGACATTGCCGCCGATGCGAATTTAACGGCGCGTCCGGCCACGCGATGGCAGCGCGACACAACGGCCGCTGCTCCAAACACACCGAGTTCCGGGGCGGCTTTGGGCGGCGCGCGTCGGCAGCCGCGATTGAGATATTGTCCCGAGTCGCTGATGGGCGCTTTGTCCTTGGGGTTTGCGATGGAGATGTGTATTGTGTGCTGTGGTTTGAATAAAGATGTCGGGTACCGTGGTAGGATATACGAGATTATTTGTCGTCAGTTGTAATTCGCAGCACCCGTTAGCAAAACTTCTGAAATTCATTCGAATTATAGATATTTAGAATTAACGAGATGTTTACTTAAGTTGAAGTTCAAGAATTTAGGAGAGAATTCGAAAACTGGCATTTATTAATTCCATTTACGATTTTAATATTCAACCTTTAAAAATATATTAGACATTTTCAAACTGTTTGCTATCGTTCTGATTTTCTACTCGAGTATAGTAAGTACCTAATTTATTTATATTCTTCGAATAATATTTTATTAGCATTGAAATCAATACGATTTTTTTTAAAAAATGGAAGGGTACCGTACCTTCATCATGTTGGATTCATCAAGCTCTGGAACGACAATGTATAGTCTACTAGAAGAGGGTATACAATGCATAATGATGCGTAATGCTTTTTGGGTAATGATGATCTAAAGTATGGTTTCGATAGCGATTTCTGTTGTTTCTCGATTATTAGCTGAGTCCCTTTTCAGAATGAATCTTGTGTTCGTTGGGGCAAGTAAATGGCTTGCAATTTTTTACGATGTGTGCATTTTTTGTTTTAATTTGTTGCTATAATCATTACATTATTGATGGATATTTCACATTTTTTGATATTTTTTCTTCCCTCGAAAACACAATGCGTCACTCCAATAAACACGCATTGGGAAAGCTGCTAAGTAATGGACGCGTTCTCATAATTGAATGACTTTTCACTTACTTTGCGAACCACATAAACAAATGGCCTACACATGCGTTATTACACACGATGAGAACACGTCAACGTGCCAACTATTATGAAGTTGCAAATGTTGCAGGAAAACAAGGTCTCGCGCCAGATCGTAGCGTTTAATCACTTCACACTCCAACAGCGAATAATTGGTGTTTTCAATCATTCGGAGAAATAATTGCAACTTTGTAATTTGATCTAGTTAAATCTATGAGTCGTAATGGATTTAGTTCGTTACGTTGAAGATTAAGTGGGTGGCATTCGTTTCTGTTACTATTCACATTAATTTCAGAACGCTGAATGGTTCTAATTTTCGTTAATACGATTTTACTTTTTTATTTAATGTGAGAATCATTTGCTTCACGATAACATTTTTCTTCAAAACATATCAGTTTGCAAATAAAAATTACCAGATAATTCATTTTAACGGTTTACATTTTGGATTTATTTCAGTGAATTTATTTTCTGATATTTGGAATGAAATTTAATAATATTTTGTTCTAATCTTTCAATTAATTTGTAACTATCTTCGATATTAAAACAACTATCAATTTTCCTGTGCGAGGTTGAAAAATATTGAAAATTTGTACTAAAATGTCAAATTTACTCGGTTTAATATTAGTAATTGAAGCCGTGAAAACATTGCGTACTTAGTAAATTATTGTTTCAAATAAGAAAGAAGCTTAATGTTAAACCCCAACATCAGGTCCTGCAGTGTGCGTTATATTATAATAGATCCGATTGTGTGCACGGGTAAACATTTTATTTTTACTAAGTATTGAACATCCACAAACATATGGACTCGCGCAATTAAGTTGCACAAAAAATCAAATAGCCAATTTTATTACTGATTGATTTTGCGTGTGCGTACCTAGCACAACTGAACTCCCAACAAAGTAAAGGAGGGTGCAAAAATGTCCCATTTTGTAGAAAACGACGCAAGAAGTACAACTTGAGCCCCCTTCCTTGTTCGCTAGAAAATAAGTTTGCAATAATTAAGAAACCCCGTTTTCGAGAAATGTATGCCGGAATAAGGAAACATGTATTGCCCATTGTGTGCTTACCTGTTGACTTGTTTATAGCATAATATACAAAATTACGAGTTCTGTATCTACGGCGCTTTACGAATCCTACAAATCTGACTGATTTTTTTAGTGTAGTGTATAGTACAGAAATTGCTTGTTTTAGATCATGTATCTAATATGTTGCCTTTCGTCACTAAGCAATGAATTGATACGATATTTATATTTTTTTAAAGAAATTATTGATGATGTAAATTTCAATGTGCACAACACCAGCCGTTACCCAGTATATCTCCTATCTAAATTAGTATCCGTGGTTTCCCTGACTGTAGATTGTGCCACATCGACCTGGGTCTGGAGTCTGTAACCAGAGATCATTTGAATGAGAACTAATGCTATTATTGTGTACTAAAAGAGTGTTCTTGGAATTCTCTTTAAATTAAGCACGTCTATGACACAAGAAAAATCGGTATCAGATGGACAAATCTTCCAAAAACGTGGGTGTCATTACCTCCTTGTCCTACTCCGGAAAACACAAGCAGGCGCACGCAGGCCGAAAAAGCGAGAGCAGCGCTCCCCGTGGTGTGCGGGACAACGAGGCGAGCAAGGCGAGTGCGCTGGCCCCCAGGGAGAGGTTTCAGCCCCCCGGTGCTCCACGATAGCAGCGACCGCAACCCTTTATCCAAAAGCCCTTCCCCACCGCTTCTAGAACGGCGATACGCCTCAACCACGCCCCCGCGCAGCCCTCTGCCGCCGCACACTATCACCAATACAGTGCTGGTTACTCGGACTGATATGAATGTTTACCAGCTTGCTCACCACTGTACAAATGCATAGAAGAAAAAGTTAAGTATAAAATAAGTATTATATAAGGTTTTATAGTATTGTTCCGAAGGTTCACGGATTCGAGTCCCGCCTTGGACATGGTTGTTTGTCCCTTGTCTCTCATGTATGTGTTGTGGCGGAGGGCCTCACGTTCTGCTGACTCTAGATCAGAGGAGCAAGTTGTCTAGTGTACGGTCGAACATGCTCTAAACAGATTTCGTTAGGATTATTAAGAACGTGTGTCGCTGTGCACTTGACCACAACGGAACCAGTGGATATGATTTTCGCTCTTCAACTTCGACAAACGGATGCTCTACGAAATCCGGCACTGGTTGATAGAGGTCTCTTAACGTTCCTAGCGCTCCTGATGCAACGGTTCGCCTGCGAGGTTCTGATGCTAAGGTCTCTAAAACCATATTTGTAATATTTTATTGCACTTCCAAATTTGTATTTATAGGTTTTGTATGACGTACCAGTTAGTAAAATTTCAAGTGAATATGAGTACTCAGCATGGCGAGTGTTGGATGTTAGAATATAATTCGTTAATTTGAGGGAAAATATTAAGGTTAATAATTAAAAAATATGAAAAATCAAGAAGTAAGAGTTAATACTATTCAACGGTTTTTCTGAAACCACTTAATCTAGCGCGCTTTTGATGCATTTGGCCCCAACCTGCGGACAAAATGAAAATGGCGGCGAGGGCGGCGAGGGCGGCGAGGGCGGCGAGGGCGGCGAGGGCGGCGAGGGCGGCGAGGGCGGCGAGGGCGGCGGGGGGCAGGGGCGGAAGAAAGCAACGCAGCCTATACACAGGCGGAGCGCGTGCTCTCGCCGGGGGCGGATCCGGAGGGCGATTGAAAACTGCGGGGGCGGGCGGAAGTCATAACCCCTTGATCCTGGTTTTTATTCCGGGGCGGGAACGCGCGTCGCTCGCTCGCCGTTTTATTCGCGGGGCGGCGCGGGGCGAAGAGGGCCTTGGAAGAAAGGTAGCGATGCTCTAAGGTGCTGGAGGACGCGTGGAGGTCCGAGGGAAGGGAAAGGCAAGATGGCCGGGGGTGGGCTCTGGTGAGAAAGAGTTAAGGGAGCGGATGGGTCGAGGGCGAAATGCCTGAAAGCGAAGTGAAGGCAGAAGCCGATGGAACTAAGAACTGAATATTTTACAGTAGGCAAGATATGAGCCAGTGATGGAGTTGGTAAACTAAAGTTGTGGAGAAATTGGACAGGGTATATAAAGAAGATAGAGCCGAAATATATACGAAATAAGAAAGAATTGCAACAAGGAGTAAATATGAGAAAATGATATAAAAATGTAGAAAATATCCGAGAACAACTCCAGAAAACAAGACTTCATAACTGATGTTGTATATGCACCTACCATCCACGTTGTTATAAGAAAAACATTTAAAGAAAACAAGCTAGGGAGTTTAAACGGAAGTAGTTTGGAGGCGCTTTTAGAAATAGTTGAGAGCATTATCACTGGAATAACGTACGTGACTGTGCAAAATATATGGCAAGTAAAGTTTCGAGAGCTCTAAAAAGGCACGATCGGCTTCTGAATATATTTAAGAGGGTACTGTTTTTAAATATGGGAGGAAACACTTTTTTAATTTGAATGTACAATGCTGTAGTTCTGGCAATAATTATTTACTTGAAGCAACAGTGGCTAATCTCTTTAACCAATACTTTTCGAGAATTGCTGCCGATCTCACTAAGGGTCTTCAGGCACAAAACTCAAAACAGACAGTTCACCCAAAATTTTAGACACAATGTTCGTTTCGAAACTTCTTCCTATGAAATTCTCAAAATAATCGGTAAACTAAAAATAAATATTCGTCCGGTTTAGATGAATTCCGGATTCTTTGTTAAAGACTTGTGCGTATGCCATTATACACCCGTTAACTCACATATTTAATGCATCTTTATGCACTGGAACGTTTCAGATATTTTCAAAACAGCTAAAATTAAGCCGCTTTTCAAAAAGGCAACAAACATGAAATTCAAAATTATCGGCCCATTTCTCTTCTATCAGTTTTTCAAAAATATTAGAGACTTTTTACGTACGAATGGAAACCTTTCTCACTAAACACGACGCGCTTTCAGATTGCCAACATGGATTTAGAAAATCAAAATCAACGGAAACAGCTATATTTTCTTTTCTTAAAGATGTCGCCTCATCATTGGATCAAAACGAGGCACCTATTGGATTATTTTAGATCTCTCAAAAGCTTTTGACGTCATTGATCATGACATTTTACTTTCCAAATTACCTTCATATGGAATTCGTGGTATTGCTCTAGATTGGTTATGTTCGTACCTTAAACAACGATCTCAGAGAGTTGAAATACCTTACTGGAATGATGGAACATTACGTACGCACCTTTCCGACTCTTTGCCCGTTGCATGTGGAGTTCCTCAAGGATCGATTTTAGGCCCTACTCTGTTCCTACTTTACGTAAACGATATGCCCTCGACGATTCGAAACGGAAGAACGGTTCTCTTTGCGGATGATACGAACATCCTTTGCAATAAAGAAACCGTAAATAGTACAATATCAGATGTTTCAAATTGGTTCCGAAATAACAAATTAATAGTAATCGAAAGAAAACGGTTTTAATGCAGTTTTCTATTTCAAATAAACAATTCTGTGCTCCATTGAAAATGAACAGTGTACCATTGACTGATGTTAAGGTAACAAAATTTTTAGGTCTCTCAATTCAGTCAAACCTTAAATGGAACGTCCATTTAAATGAATTGAACACAAAATTAAGTTCATTATGCTACGCGTTCAGAATTCTTGCAAATTCAAACCTTAAATGGAACGTCCATTTAAATGAATTGAAACAAAATTAAGTTCATTATGCTTCGCGAATGTTCATTCCGCCTGAGATATGGCATAATATTCTGGGAAATACATCTTATAGCTCCCAGACTTTTAGATTACAAAAACGAATTGTACGAATAATAACCAAATCCCACCCACGTGATTCATGTAAGCCTCTCTTCATTAATCTAGGAATTCTACTATTACCGTGTCTTTTTATTTACGAATCAGTGGTTTTTGTAAAAAATGACTTGCTCAAGGGCGGGAATATATTTTCACAAAATGCCGAAGTCTATTACTATAACACTCGACGTAGAAATCATATTCATCAGGTGACAGTATCAACAGCTCATTACAAAATATTCACATACAATACATGTACATTATTTTACAACACTGTGCCAGATGACATTAAACGATTAAATTCAATAGAAAAGTTTAAATCCCAAGTGAAATCGTTTCTGCTGCATAACTGTTTCTATACAATTAGAGACTATACTGAGCATCACAAGAAAAGGAACATTAATTTTAACAATGATACATAATGCATTATTTACCATTTGGACTGTATAAATGAGTATAAACAACCTGTAACAACTATTGTACTACAGCTTCCGGGTCAATGACCCCATCTCGATCAGGTTTTTCGTCCAGTTTCCCTGATCCATTGAGCAAATGCTGAGATGGCCCCTTGTTTTGCTTCTGGACATAAATGTAACTTCATTTCTGTGCACGTCTTCTAGAATTCAGTGGGAAATACATTTATTCAAATTATCGTTTCCATGTTGTCGCGGCAGGAAGTAATAAGAGCCAAAATTTATTGCTTATTTTCTTTGAAAATAGATTTTATTACATGGGAGTTTTTTGTTGTTTTTCTCCTTTCAAAATTCAAAATTTATTGCTTATTTATCCTTGAAAATGGATTTTATTACATGGGAGATTTTGTTTTTTCTCCTTTCAAAATTCAAAATTTATTGCTTGTTTATCCTTGAAAATAGGTTTTATTACATGGGAGTTTTTTTTTTTCTCCCTTTCAAAAATTCAAAATTTAAGTAGTATATGACTTGGTGTAGAGATCGCAGAATTTTGAAAATGTGACACAATTCACTTTTCCCCATAGCACGTCATACGCAGTTTTTAACTGTTTTTGACGCAAATAAATAAATAAATAAAAAGCATTACTTTCAATTTGAATATTTTCATTCATAAACACGTTGAAAGTAAAAAAAAAATGTAAATCTGTGTATTACGTGTTTCCTACTACAAATAATTTTGCATTTCATTCAATTTCTACACCTGCGTTTAAATATTGATTTTTAAAATACTTTATTTCTGTATCAATAATCAATATCAAATTAATAAATGAATCACAATCATTATTCAAAAATTTTAAATTAATTTCAATTAAATGAATAAATAAAATCATTAATATTAAATTAATAAATGAAATTATCCGATTAAAGCATGACGCTTCCCACACCATCTTCAACCCACTTCCAAAGACACAATAAGACTATCTAAAAATATCCGTTACATGAACTGTACAGAGGGTAATGGAAGTGGGTAGTAACTGGCGAAGGCTGATTGGAAAGGATTCCTAACATCCTCTGAACCTTAAGCAGGTTCAACCTGCAATATTCACAGAACACGAGTAAAAAATAGAAATGAAATCACAATCCCTATTAATTTTTCGGTGCATATTTTCATTATTTTTTAATACTTTTTTAAACAAGGGTGTGTGTTTTAAAGGGATTCCTTGGTGGAGCCTCCCATGGCAGCAAGCAGTGCCCGGTGCGCGAACGAGGGGCAAGCGTTCTGGGAGTGAGAGGAGCGAGAGAGAGAGAGGAAGAGAGAGAGAGGGGGGGCGCTGAGTGCGCGAGAGGCTGCGTTGGGGGGGGGGGGGGGTGGAGTAAGGGCCTGGGGCAGGCGCCTATGCAAAGTCAGCCCATCACAACACCGGCAGGCGTCGTAAACCGCCTACCCACCCCGCCCCCACCCCGTTCTCCGTCCGGGCGCAAGGAAGCGCCACTTTCGCGGCGACGCGACGCACCTGCCGAAAACGCCCAAGAGGCCCACAGTGGGTGGAAACGCACATCTAAAGATTGGTCGATTATCTCGTGTTTCTGGACGCGTCAACGGCTAAGGTCATTAGTCCCGTAAGTGTGGTGCAGATTTTTTATCACGGGAAGGGGAGGCGTTCTTCTCCCGCTAGATGGTGAGATTTGGCGCCGATCTGTACATTGGCTTGCAAGGATTTTCTCTGCCCAGTTATCTCCCCCCAGCGAGACACCGATCTAGCCGGAACAAGGTCTAAGCGCCTGACTGTTCTCCTGACATGTGTGATCCTGAAGTGCATGTGAGTGTAAAAGTGTGTAAGAGATGTGGATAGAAAAAGGAAGACGAAGATCGCGCGTGGTTCAAGGCCTATTTGTGAGGGCTCTGCTCCGACGGATTCGTTGGTATAACGGTCAGCGTACCGGACTGTTGTACCGAGTTTGCGGGTTCAAACCGATCGAAGCCGTGGATTTTAAGGGCGAAAAATCCTCGTACGCCTTCCTTCGGAGGAAGTAGAACCGGCTGCCCCATGTAGTAAGATTGCATGTAAAAGATCCTCAAGACTAAAAGAAGTCTCTGAGCAAAATTGAGATCCGCCAGTTTCGTCGCCCAAGATAATACCTCCTTTCTCCGCTAGGTGGTGAAAGGAGCGTAGGAAATTGCGTGGTTAGACGGAAGAGCGGGCCTGATGGCCCGAGTCTCGCCACGTAAAATAAGGCATTAACTAAACTAAACTAAACATTCGCCTGTTGATCGAAGACATCCAGGAAATTCACCAATGAGAGTAGCTTGCCGCTAGAAATCTCCTTCAGTTCGGTTGAATTCGAAAATCCTGCCACACCGGACTCGAACCCTAGATCCTCTCAGGCAGTAGCACTGCAGTGTCATCAGTACCCGTCCCAAGACATCTCAGACGGTACAAATCAAAACACAAGGACTCTATTTTTTAGTGGTTTGGTTAAAGAGACTGATATGATTGTCTGCAGAGACACAAATAAAAAAAGAAGTTTTCAAATCAGTTGTAGATAACCAATAAAACAGAAAAAGTCTGAGCATAGGAGAGATTTATTTTCCATGTAAGAAAATAGATCACGACGTATATTTTCTCAGCGATACCACATTTTCAGGTGGAAGTTCTGCAAGTTTACTGTAATTGTTTTGAAAATAGATACATAATATCAAAAATTAGTAGACAGTATGGTTTTGATAAAAATAGAGATTAAATATACCGAATGATTATGCAACGGAGCATATCAGCCAATAAAGCAGTTAAATTTTTTTTTTAAAATATGAAACTCAAAATATAAAATACAAAGTGAATGAAGCGTGAATAAAGTGCTTATGGCACAAGAAAACGAACCTTAACCGTTCCACCTTTATTGCTACAAAGGCAGGGAGGGGTCTTTTTACTCTTAACGGCATACGTTTTGACTATTTGATGTGAATTATAATCGGGTTAGTTCATTAACAAAATATGCATGAACATTAACGAAGTTACAAAAAAAAAAAAAAAAAACGGGAAACATTTGAAACGTCAGAATTGCGAAGGAGGAGGGAATTGGTGGGAAAGTCCTGATGAATAATCATGTACTGAGAATAGTAGGGGAGAAAGGGCACTTCCTTGGTGTGATTGAGAGAAGAAACGAATCGTATAGGACATAATTTGGAAGAATGGGGCGGTGTTACAAAGGAATTTATAAAAGGATACATTCCTGAAAAAGAATCAGAAATAGAGGAATGTAAATATTATATTCGAAGTAATAGTCCACAAAAATTATGGTGATAATTAGGGAACGGATTTTCATGTAATACATATTTTTACAGGGACAAGATACATACATTCTCTAATATATTTTAGACCTAACACGACATTCTGAAGGAATTGGAACAACTTTTATTTTACATATTTGTACATATTTTGGTATAATTACGTATTTTATCTATTTCTACATGTTTCGTTTCATTTTATTATATTTATAGGTCGAAAATTAACATTTCACATACGAGTTTGAAATATATGTTACTTGAAATCTAACTTTGGTACTGAAATACTTATGAAACCATGCAACGCGCTTGTATTAACGCCATACCATCGCATTAATTGTCAAGCTTACCTCCCCCCACTTCTTGGAAGCCGCGTAGTCTGAATCAAGGATGAGTGGATGTATGTGAAGCAGAAGGAACTTCAACCACGTGCTTACTCGTGTTTCATGTACCCCATGTGTAATTCGATAAAAAATTCAGATCATTGTCTTATTTCTTTTCTGGAGTTGGGGGGGGGCGTATGCTCCCTTTACCCCCCCCCTTCTTTCTATCACAGGCTACACGGTACTATTCGCTTAAGCGCCGGCTCCTCGTAAACAACATTGTATATAATACGAAAGTATTATATATTTCGAATGAAACTAGCAAATAATTGCTTCTATATATGTAGAACTTTCTTTTAGCATCTCCGAATCCATGTTAAGATCTGATCGGCAACGTACTCTGCTCGGAAAATGCTTGAAGAATGGAATTTTTAAAATTATAACGATTTTTTTACATATTTCCTATTTTTCTTACATATTTTAGAAAAAATAAATACATAAATATGTACATATTTTGCTTTTTTATTACAATAAATTGCATTCCCTAGTGATAATGAAGGAATCTGAAAAATATAATTTCGAAGTCATCTTTTAATCCAGAAAAGTAATGATATAATAAAACTATATTTTCGGTTACATAAGAGACTTTGTTCTCTAACAAAATATATAATGTGGTGTAAACTATAAGGGTAGAAATGCGAAAATAATACAGGCAAGTGGTAAGTGGTGACTATGCAATGCCAAAGCTTTTCTAAAATAAGGAAAAAGAAGCCAGAACGAAATGGTTATAGCTAAAAGGCATACCGTTTAGTGAATAAAGAGTAACAAATGAACAGCTCAAGAATAATAAAACATCTTAATAGATCTCATTTTTGCATTAATTTATTTCAGTAGTTCTGCTTTTATTCAAAATAATGTTAATTCCGAATGTTCTTTGTAGACACTTTCCATTTATATTCATGTTGAAGAATGATTTCACCGCTTTTAAACTCCCTTCAATACTGAAGTTCTTTCAGAAATACCTCATTTCCTTTATTCACTTTGGCTATTTAAAGTGAAACTCAAAATATAGAAAACAATATCGTCTTCCGATATTGTATGTATTATTAATACACGAATGTTCTAAATATCCATTATCCACTATTAACAGTAATCAGTTTTGTAATGATTTTATAGAAATAATAATAAAGCAATATACATAGAACATAATGAAACGCACCGCGTTTCCATCCAAAGAAACGGCGATACATCAAGCAAGAACACGGCAGAACGGTTGCAAGAGGGCGCTCGCTAGCCACGAAAACGGTTACGGGCGGCGAGGTGTCGTCGGTTGGCCGACCGTGGGAACAAGGCCGCGAGGAGTCAGTGTCTGGCTGGCCGCCGGCGAGGAAGGACGTATCTGGGGCTGCTCCGCGATCGAAAAGCAAACTAGTATCGCGAACGAACGAGTGCGGAAAGGTTAATTGACGGACAATTTGTGTGTGATAACAATCAATAGTCGATCGGACATATTGCCAAAGTGATAGCTGCTATTTGGAATAACACAGATCAAAAGACGTCGAGTGGATCGGAGAATTGGAAAGGAGAACGTACTTCGGAAGCGCAGCGCCTCACCTCGGCTGGTCCCAGGTGAAACGACCTCGGCAGGCAACGAAGGAGCGCGAGGCAACCCGAGAGTCCCCGAAGCCGCCGACGCTCGTATGGGCAGAAGTCAACGGTAAATATTTCTTCGATCGATAAGATCGAGAGACTAACAGTGATTCTAGGTTATATGAAAGAAAAGGGTAGAGACCACCATAGATGTTGTATCATTAGTGATTTGTATAGAATTAATAAATAGTTCAGTTTGTTTTGTTCACGGAACAGTGGTGTTTGATTAATAACCCCGAGCCCATTCACGAGAAAGAACACCTGTCCCTTACAAATAAATTTACTGAGAACAAGCCGGCCTACCCGGTACGTCACAATAAGTAATGCAATGTAAATCTTATGTGTAAAATAAAGTTTTAACTGCTAATATTCATCTTACACATTTGCTAAGACAAACAGACAAATTTAAACAAAACTTATAGTTACTAGAAATTTTACGAACTACATAAAACATTGCACGATATTTGTATCGTTACGTCTTATTATTATATCCGGCCTAACGGCCTCATTTCATAGTTCACCAATTTCGTTTTGTAATAAGATGCCTTACGATACTTCTTTCGTAAATAACTATTAAGCAAAGAAATTAAACATTTAAATTATAAGCTAGTGCCCAAATCCGTTGTCCCATTTATCAATTACACTTAGAGGAATAATTTTCTAATAATAGTTTACCCACAGTTTCATAAAAAATATTTTTCCTTCTTTTCGGAATTATAGAACAAGAACACAGTTCCATCTACAGAACCAGCTGTTGCGAAAGACTTGCACTATTTTATTATTTAAATTGAAGTGCTTTAGCTGACAAAGAATTTTAGGATCTCGCACTTCATCTCCAAAGAAGTTCGCCTTTTAAGGGTACCAGAATTTTCAATAAATTTTTCTGCAATTCTTACCTTTCTGTTCATGTCAGACCAGTGTGAGTCGATGTGTCAGGGCGGCGGCGACGGCGGGGAGGATAAGGGGGAGGGGAAGGAGTGGGGAGGGGGCGTACGCTGCGCGTCTGGATGCTCAATAAAACCCGAGGAAACAGCCTCTCCGCCTGGTGTTGAAAGACCAATGATGGAAAAAGTCAGAGGCCGAAGTATTGCGTCCGTAGGGCGCGATGCTCGTCGCCGAAGGATTTTCACGTTTTGCGTTCGCTGTTTAGTTGTTTGTCGATGTCATGTTGAGCGAAAATTACCATACTTTTTTATTGCAGAACAGAACAATGTGTTCTCCAAATTCGTGGTAGATGTTTACGACTTTGTTTCCAGAGATTTTTATTTCCCACTTGTAGTGTTTGCGGCTATTTTTGCTGGAAATGAATCATATTTGTGTAATGAGGTAGAAAATACTATTTTGTTTGCGTTTTTGAAGGTGAGAATAATTGTTTTCTCAATTCAAAGTTGAAATACAAGATACATTTAATAACACAATTATGAATTTACATTTCAATACAATAAATACATAGATAAAAAATGTGGTGAATGTTGGACAGTCGAGGGTTGTTCACAAATCCAAAAACAGCTAAATATTTTGACCAGTATACTTTTTTCATATATTCCGTTGTCTTTTATTTAAACGACCTGATTTTATTACATTACAATTTTAATTATATTATTTATTTTTCTGTTTATTTGCGCCGAAAACAGAAACAAATACGTAGAAGTGCAGCGAGGAAAAATTCCTTCATAGTTTGGGTGAAATAAAATGCTTATTTTCTGTACATGAAACTGCGTTTTAATTAACTTTAAAATAGTGTAACATTGATTTTAAAATATATTTATTCCCTGCCAGGCTTCTAAAGGTATACTTATATAAAAATAAAATAACCAGCAATGTACAATTTTTGAGTTGATAGTTATGAGGATATTTATTTTGATAGAGTTTTAAATTATGCGCGCTTTTAAGCTATGTGAAAACAATAAAAATCAATCAAAGTTGCACTGTAGAAGAACTCAGCCTTCCCTATTCTCGTGATTTAATCGCCCGTATCTCTCAGCCTTCCTGCGGGCGGCAGATAAAGCTAGATTTTTAATGGGGCTGGTGAGAATCTCTTCCCCTGAAGTGACAATTGACTACTTTTTGAACCAGATGAACGGAACTTGATGGGAGACGACCAGATCATGTCACTTTTCGCAGGCTAGTTATAGACGTGAATAAAGCGAAATGCCGAGGAATCTTGGAATGCGGTCGGGCGGAACCCACAGAAAAACCGACCTGATAGCTCATTCTCTCTTATTCCTTCACAAGTTGATGCTTGTAATTTAATTTCTTGTGTTGAAATATTTTATGCAATTTACTTCTTTCATCCTTTTAAGACGCAGGCACGAGTTGAAGTGAATTTTACTAATTAAATGACATCTCTTGACTTCATTCTTGGGGCTAGAGTACCTAAATTACAATAACATTTAAATTACTTGTATTGAATCCTCATTACTAGTGTGTAAATTAATGTAGGAACTCAGTAAAACCAAATCACTGTTTACTACCTCTTTGCGGCAGAAAGGAAACTAATAAACAGAAACTAAAGTATTGGTTTATGGGATCTATTCTAACAAGTCTTTAGACACAAGATGCCATAATGTCACTACCACAACAAGGTATTTGTGAGTACTGGTGTGTATGAAAACAATGGTGACTTGATTCAAAATTTCTATTCTTCTCTAGCGGCAACTAAAGAACTTGCTGCCTAGACCCATTGAAGACTTCTCGAATGACGTTTCCGTCGCCACTGTATCCCAGTGAAAGGAGCCCATCATCCATCGTCCATCGAGAAGGCACGGAAGCCCCAATGCCCTGTGCCCTTGCCCATCGGGCGCATCGGGACACAGTTCGTAATTACGTTATGGGCCCTAACCTCGACGACGGCGCCTCCGCCCCGAAGCCGCGCACGTGCCCGGAAGCCTCCGGAAACGCCCAACGGAAGCGCTTTATTGAGCTATTTAAAGCCAGCGGGAACTACTCCGTGCGGACGCATTCCAAACGTTTTATGCGCGATGCGATGAAACAAAGGTCTACCGCTGCCGCCCCGACCTCAGAACTACTGCCGTCGCCCCCCCTCCCCCGCTGCGGCCCTCGCCTACGCCCTCGACGCCACCACCGTCACCCCCGCCGTCTTCCAAGCCACTCCCTCCCTCGCCACCGTCAGCGTCGTCATCGTTTCCACTCTCTACCTCCTATCAATCTCTACCTCCGTTGTCGTCTTCGACTCCGACTCCGACTCCGACTCCGACTCCGACTCCGACTCCGACTCCGACACCGTGTCCGACTCCGACACCGTGTCCGACTCCGACACCGTGTCCGACTCCGACACCGTGTCCGACTCCGACACCGTGTCCGACTCCGACACCGTGTCCGACTCCGACACCGTGTCCGACTCTGACTCCGTCTCCGTCTCCGTCTCCGTCTCCGTCTCCGTCTCCGACTCCGTCTCCGACTCCGACTCCGTCTCCGACTCCGTCTCCTTGTAGCCCCCTCCTCCGTCTCCTCTTTTTCCGCTTCTCCGTCGCCTTTCTGGTCTTCTCCGTCACCGTCACCGATCCAGCCGCCTCCATCTCTGTTTTCAAGACTCTTCCTTTTCCTCCTTCTCCAGGCCTTCTTTTTTTTTTTTTTTTAACCCCTCTTGTCTTTCCTGACGCTCTGTCTCTTTATGCTCTACGCCCTCTATTTCCTCCTTCTCCTCCGCTTCCGCATCCTCTTCGCCGTCGCGTTTATCTTTGTCGCCATCCTCCTCGTAGTTGCCTCCGCCCCCGGCGCCGACGTCGAGGCATCGCAACCTCCGCGCGATAAACCTTTATGGCGTCTTCATATTTCCCGGTCGGCAGGAGGGTCGCGCAGAACCGCCGGCGGAAACTTGGTGATATCTGTGATTCCGAGCGGAGAACGTGTGAGGCTTTGGGACACATCGGCTCAGAGCATGTGAAGAAGGGGGCTGGCTCGTTTGTGACGATAATGAAGTCAGAGTTGGATGAGGAACTGAGGAGGGGGCAGAAGTACTGCCAACAAAATGACGTCGAGTTCTACGAAGTGCTACATAGATCTGGACGAGCAATAGAGATGTGACGACAGGTCAAAATAAAGTTCGAATTGAAGTTCACTACTGGTTTATTTAGCATTCATCATCATTACATCATCAGTGAACTACTTCTATTAAAGAAATTGATAAATTAGAAGTCAGAAAGAATGGTCTAGTAAGAAATAAGTTAAAAATTATGTATTTCTATTAATAACAATAATAATAGCAATTATATTAAGATATAATCCCGAAAATATTTGCAGATATGTATTATTATCCTTGAGATTATTGTCATAAGCAAATAGTCACTCTGAGAAAATATCTTTTGGTTAAGAGACAAACATCCGTTTTTAATGACAATATTGTGAAAGTTGACGCTTTCAGCTCTCCGGAATGAAATATAAGGAGAATGACCCCACCTTCGCTCACCAGCATCCATAGAGGACATTTCCGGTTTGGGCGACTATAATTCTCTATAGGATAAACTGGTTCTCTCACAATATACAATGTAAATAATTAACGATATAGGTTGTAACTACTGCGTAGCCAGAAGATTTTATGTATTTTTTGACAAAAATACTTACTATGATACAAATTTCCCCCTTAGCTCTACTCCCGGTTCGGTTGAATCGGCAGATCGGTTCTGTAGAAGCCTCAAACAAACTCTAAATAAAAGTGAAATATTTTCAATATTTTATAGAAATGTATCACTCCAATAGAATTGACTTTTACTGTGCATACCTTAACGTTTGTATTTTCTACCCCTACGCCATGACGTTAGCATTCTATTACAGCTGCTCTGTGCTTGACAATGACATCCGCAGTCTTCTTTCATAAGCCAATTGCAGCCTCAACAGGCTTGCGCTGAAGGCCTTTTGGCAGTGTCATATTCTCTATTCCCGCTCGAGTACTGGCCCCCCTTTCCTCAACAGCCACACCAACCCGCTCCGCCCAGCCAAGCGTCGCGGCGCACTTAAACGCGTTGTAACTGCCTACGTATTTGCATGCGCGCAAAAGTCAAACCCGTCTTTCTCCACCCTCCACACGTTGCCCGTCACTGCCACCCCCGCCCCCGCCTCCGCCCCTCCGAGCCGCGCTACCTCCCCCTTATCGCCCCACCTCCCCGGCCTCCCCACCCCCACATTGCCCCCGCCCCATCCGCTCTTTCTGCCCACGACTCACTCCTCCATCCCCCCCATCGCCCCTCGCCCTATCGCCCCACCGCCTACGCCGACCCACCTCTCCGCCTCGCCACTCCGCTGCCTCGCCGCCATTTTATCCCACCAGTTCAATTCCCAACGACGCCGCCTCCACCGCCCCCCCCCGCAGCCCCTTCGCCCCCGTCCCACGCCGTTACCGTATTCGTTGCCGCTCCTGCCGCGCTTGCCATCTTGTGAAGTGCAGCAGTGTGTCACCTGCAGCGCGTGCAGGCGCACAACCTCCACCTGTGCAGCTCACCGGCCATCCCAGTCGTCCTTAGGGCCCCACATGCGGCTCAGCCCCCCTCGGCGTTTCACCTCTTCCCTCGGAGGCGTAAAGATCGGCCCTGGTGAATATTGAGTTATGACTTAGAAGAATAGGTACAGTGGAGTCAATTACACATTAATTCAACCAAAGAAACTTTAATAACTTTTTTTAATTTCCCATTTAAACTAATGTTTAATTTTTTTGGAATTCCATATGTCATTGCTTTTATAATCTACTATGAAATTTATCAACTTAAAAGCATCTTAAGTTTGAGGATTTATTAGGGGTGAAAACCATATTAATCGTGACTTACCGCATATGAAGTCGTCAATGTCGTCACTCGAAGATGCTAGCTTGTGTAGAAGGATGTATCAATACAACAAATATTTTCAATAAAATTGGTCATTTTTCTTATGTTACTGCATTTGTTATATATTCCAGTTCGTACAGTATTCAATGCGTTTCGCTTCTTAATTTCAGAGTCGACTATCTATGACAACGCCGTAACTGGTTCCATCATGATGTCAGTGAATGAGAGTCGAGGTAAGAGTCTCAAATTTCTATACAATTGAAGAATATAAATCTGTTTAAGTTGTTTGTATTAAGGAAAAGGTTGATATGACTGTTGTTTACCTTCATGATGTCATTCACTTTCATTATGGGTCAAATGTGATATTCTCTCAAAAATCAGCCGCGTTCGCAACGTAGCTTCCAGCAGTATATTTATCTGGCTTAACATGAAGGAAGGATCAACTTTTCGTCCTCTGAAAGCACGCCGAAGAATATGACAATTGTTAGGAAATATTACATGTGCAGTTGTTTGTCTCATGAAAATTATTTCGCGTGAGTGCGCTATTCTACATACTAATAGAAGACTCGCCGTAAGACTACTATTACGTTATTACCGAAAATGAGGAATCTACCACACCTAGTTTGAAGCTACATGTCAAAACTTATGTGACATTAATATTTCTAATTTTTCATATGGATAGAAGATAATAAATATAAAACATTATAGTAGCGTTTGATATACGAAAATGTAAGGAAATAAGTCATCTCTTCTATAAAACATTACGATTATAATAAGCGATATTAAATATACACAACTAATCATTTTTCCTTCCAAAAAAAATTTTTTTGGTTTAAAGGCCCCTTAAAGGGAATGACGCTCTGCGTGGAGCTTGGGACGAGGAAGGGTACTTTGATTCATGTCGCCCTGCACAATCCATCGAAGCGAGTGCCACCGCCTAGTGCCCGTCGCCCCCCTGTCCCTCCACGGATGCAGCCGTCCGCCCCCTCCCCATTCACCGCCCCCTCTCACACCATTGCCGCAACTACCGCCTTTATGCCTTTATTGATATGGCGAGGCTCCAGCCATCAGGCCCGCTCATTCGCCTAACCACATGTCAGATGCATAAAAGGACCAAAACATGTAATATTATATACAAATGTAAAAATATATTTAAAGTTGTAAGTAGTTAGTATAAACTAAGTATAATTTATTTTAAAATGAAATATTAAATAGACCAAAATGTGGCAAATTTTGTTTGACGAATTGTAAATTCATGGACGGAAGTTAAAAACTATTTGAGTTGAATAGCATTGTTCCATTGCGCGCTAACGCTACGCGGCAGCCTGGTATTCACCCCGAGCGACTGTAATCTTTCCCCCCCCGCTTTCCTCTCGTATCTCTTTTTCTACTCATTCAGCGCGCCACCACACCTCTATGTCTTCTCCCACCTCCGCTTTCATTCCGGTCACCGCCATCTTCAATGCTGCCTCTCCCTCGCTGTCACAGCCGCCTCCAGCGCCAGAGTATGTCTATGTCTTCAATTTCTATTCCATTTCCCCGCCTCAGCTGTCACCGTCGTGTTCACTTCTTTAAAGTAGCCGCCAACACCCCCAAAAAAACAACCAACCTTCAGTTCCTACCTACTGCTGCCCCCACCACAACCACCGCTACTAAAACCAAATATACAAGCACAACCACCGTCAGAAGTACCACTTGTCAGTACTTCCTCTACCACTACTCCTACCACTACCACTAATACGACTACTACCACCACTTTCTCCATCTAACATCTACCATTGCCACCACCCCTCCCACCACTAATACCGCCACAACTTACACTGCCGCAAGCACCACCCCCAACCCCCCCCACCAAACCAGCCACCACACACCACTCACCACCAGCCATCATTCACCACCAGCCACCACTCACAACCACCACCACTCACAACCACCCACCACTCACAACCACCCACCACTCACAACCACCCACCACTCACAACTGCACCCACCACTCACCACCACCCACCACCTGCACCCACCACTCACCACCACCCACCACCCACCACTCACCACTCACCACCACCACCGCTGCCGCCGCCGCCGCCTGCATCATCTCAACCCCCGGTCCTTTGTTGGAGGCCGCGGCGGGCGCCCGTTCTGAGTCAGAGCGGCGCGTGGCGCTGCGGGCTGGAGTGGCGCGCTGACGGGGGAGGGGAGCGGTGTCGCGCGGCGGTCGCGTGTCGCCGTGGACGCCCTTCCGCCCTCCCTCCCCCCGCCTGCTCGTCCCGCGAAGGGCCAGTGGCAGGGAAGCAGGCAAAGTGCACACGACCGCCCCAGGCGCAGACGGTGGATCGCTGCAAATCGCTGGAATGTGTTGACGGACTGATCCTTGGCGACCAGCTGTGTAGTTAAGAGGAAGGAAGGGGAGGAAGGTTTTTAGTATCCTGCTTGCATTTCGGAGACATGGTTCGATGCCATCGTGATTTTGTCAAGGACAAATCTGGTTCCGACACTTATTGTTAAATGTTTCATCTTTCATCTATTGCTTAGTAGATATTGTTTTTTTTTTCTTAAATCCCTTTCTTCTTTTCTCTCTACTACCATACCTTTCTTTTGCATTATTTTTCTTTATTTCATTCCTTTTTCCACTTATCTCGGCTCCTTCATTCATTACGTCCTTCATTTCATTTACCCCAAAGAACCGGTTGCCGGTCCGATGGTTGGGACGTGGACCTGGACGTTAGGATCTCAATAAAGCTGTTAGAAGAATGCGTGAAGTCCGACACCTTGGATGCATTATCTCACGGTTTTGCCCAGAACATACTATACGTTTTAATGATGCAAATTTTTTGTGTTATGACTGTCAACATATGAAGAAGGCGTACTTCATAAACAACATGAAAATCATATATTGCACTTGCTTTTGCTTCCGTTATATCAACTTATGTTCGACCAACACCCTCACGTACGTTATACCTGATGAACATACACGGAACATTATGCATGCCAGACTATACTGTATCATTCATTGTGTGAATAAGAGTAAAAAGTATTTACAGATTCTATTATTAATTGTAATTTTTCAGCTTTTACTGCTCTAATAAAATAGAAATATTCACCAGTTGTATGTCCACACTTGCATCCGAAATGGCAAAGAATTACCAGGAAGTAATTCTCAGCAAAGTGACAAAGAAAGATCGTAGATTTGTTGGTGAGCTGTTCGTCAAGGGTCCGTTAATTGACATGCCAAAGCGATTTGTAGAACACAAATTATTCATCCTTTGTATGTTAAGCCTGTTTATGCTTTAAGAAAATAGCGAAGTTCCAAAAGCTTGAATATATATTTTCATTTCTCCTCGCAAGTTTAATGACTTTACGTATTTGCAGAAGACAAAATTAATACGTTTTCTAGTACATCTGACGTTCATGACATACCCGGAAACGAGAAGTGTAAACCTAGAAAAACTATAGATGTAAGTTCAGGACGTAAACCCTAAAAAATCTTTATCATTAAAACTTAGAGTTAATTTGATACAAGTGTACGGATTTTTTTGTCAATTTCGTCTGGTTAACCGTATGGAACTGAATATTTATATTTTCTACCCTTAAATTTTATTAAAAATTGAAACAAGGATTGAGATATACAGCATTATTTCGTACGATGAAATATATTTTTGAAATATAATGTGTTCTCCTTTACGGCACGAGTGAGGGTGGTCTGAAGACTAACAGGAGGAAACAACTGAATAATGTATCTTGAAGCTCACTTATTTTTATTTTTAGCTTTTCACCAAATTGTGAAAATGTTTCAGATACGAATTGGTTTCCCAGTAAAATGAGTTTGCTTGTTAGGATAATTGATTGGAAATCTGTTGGAGAACTAATATTTGATTCAGATGAATACATCACGAGGCACTTTTTATAGTTGAACAAACAATCAAGTCGTTCAAATTGATTTTAATGTTACAAAGCTCTAACTCAAAATATTTGAGCTGCTTAAAGCGCAATTATTTGCTCGATTCGTTCAGTCATTGTGTATTCACTTTATTAACCTCGAAACACTGTAATATTCAAGTTTATAAATTGTATAATTATTTAATGGGGTTGTGAAAATTATACCGTCAGAGAAACATTTTCTAGCAACTTTTGTTTTTTATTCCCATGAAATGCGCTAAATTAATTTTCAGTAAGGTTTGCAGTGTTATATTTTTTAACACTGAACAGTTTTCCACGAGTAAACCTTCCGAAAAATAAGGTATTAAGAAATGAAAAGCATTTAATATAGTCATGTGTATGGTGTAGGTTACTATAAATCGCTGAGTATATTAAAATATTACAATAGTTAGATTTTAAATAATAGTTTTCAATATTTGTAAATATAAACATCGTTCACAAGAATTTTTTGTGAATGTGTTACTAAAATAAGTAATGAAAAATAGAAAGTTTAGTAGATAAATAGTTCATTAATAAAAGAAATGCAAAAAGTATAACTGTTTTTATCTGGATTGTTTTTTTGGAACACTTGTTGACACTGGTATAAAACACACAAAAATGTTTCGAACTGTTGTTTAAAAAATCAAAATTTATTACAACAAAACTTTTTGCTTGAATCAGTGCGTTTTTATGCATATCCTTTAATTTTCCCGACAGAAATGAAGAATACGATTTCACTCTTGAAGCAAAAGACTGACATTATTCTCTCCTGCCGGAAAACTTTTACTGAAAGGCGGGAGGGAGGTAATATTTTAGGAAGCGTAGTACACATATTTTGTGCGGTATATTTCCAAATATTAACAATACTTATATCGTTGCATTTAATTTATTTTTATTTTACGTCAAAATCAGTTAAAAATGTGTGTGACGTGCTACGGGAAGAAGTGAATTCTATGCACGTTTTCATAATTCTGTGAACCCTACCTAAGCCATAGACTACTGGAATTTTGAAGGCAGAAAGAAATGAGCGTTTGTTGCAAGTATTGTTAACAAAACATTCACTCCGATGTGATAACATCTTCTGTAATAACATCTATGTCTAACATCTACAGGGATAAATCAGTTATAAATTTGGTGTCTCATCATGTCCTTCGTGAAGGAGTAATACTTCCTGCCGCGACAACGTAGAGAACGATAATTTGAATAATAATATTTCCCACAGAATTCTAGAAGATATGCACAGATAATGAAGTTACATTTATGTCCAGAAGCAAAGCAAGAGGACATCTCAGCATTTTCTTAAAGGACCAGGGAATCTGGACGAAAAGCCTGATCGAGATAAGGGTCGTTAATCCAGAAGCGCCGGTAAAATAACTGCTACAGTTTGATTAAAATCATACAGCTCAAATGGTAAATAATACATTAAATATCACTGTTAAAATTAATGTTACTTTCCTTTTGTTGCTCAGTATGGTCTCTAATTTTATAGAAACAGTTATGCGTCAGAAAAGATTTTATTTGAGATTTAAACTTTTCTATCGAATTTAATGGCTTAATGTCATCTGTCAATGTCTTGTACAATAATGTACATGTTTTGTATACGATTTTTTGTAGTCAGCTCTTGATGTTGTAGAGAGAAAATTTATCTCGATTATATTTAAAGATCTAAATGTTAAGATCTTCAAAATTGTAAATGTTATAAACAAGGAAAGAAAATATTTTATTTCTCCCATCATCTACAATTTCTGCGCAAACCATATGGTGATACTCAAAACCATTTCGAAGATATGTGCTGGGACCTTTGGTATCTCATGAAGTTGTTATATCTTCATTCTAATACTTTCTGGTGCATCATTGACTAGTATTTCCATCATGTCAAATCGCTCCTTCCGAATAGCTAGTCCTCATATATGAAAATAAACACTACTGCAAAGGAGTTACGAGAACCAAATCTTTCAACCAACTTCTGGTTGGCTCTCTCAGAGTGAAAACGTGTGATTTTTCATTAACTTAAATAAAATGTTTCCTGTGTGTTAAACAATTTCATTCGAAAAGTCTCTTTAATCTATGATTTGTTAGTGTTCATTAAAAGATAGCTAATATTCATTCATTCTGGAATTTAAAAAACTTTGGATAATTAAATAATTAAAAATTCGAATTTTAAGGGAAATAACTGCTATTTCGCACTCGCATGCACTAAACGCTTACCTACAATTTCTAAAGTACAAGGTTTCCCTAGAATATTTTCACTTTGTTGTTTGATGATCGTTATATACAATAATTTTAGACAAATAAGAATCAATGTACCACAAACCAATATTGCATTATTTACCGGAGAAAAGGAATCGTAGGGAATCCATCCTACATTTCCGGCAAGAAATATAGGGGGGATTCTCTTTCAGTTTGGCCAGTACTCAGAATGTTTAACAAGATTTTTTCTTAATTGCCTGTTATTTTGTTGTTTTTCTAGTAATTAAGACTACTTCGTCGGTTGAAAAAACCTATGCTTTTTTCAATGAATATCTTCATAGTTTTGTTTCGCTTTAGATGTTCTACAGCACTTCTTCTTCGATGGGCCATACGTTTCACGTGTTTGTTCCCAAGTTTGCTTCTGTCTCATATAAATTCAGAAATATACGCGAGGTATGTCCCTTACAGAGCTATTCTCCTCTTAGGATATACTGCTGTTCTTATACAATTCACTAAATCCAACGTGTCGTTAACGTCCGTTGTACTTCAAATGATTCACAAATTGTAGAAGAGTTATACGTAAATTACCATTACACGCGAATTAAATTATTTCAAGGATTCCTTTCACTCTTATCGCACTCTCATCGCCCTTGAGCCATAAACTATCGGCAAGTGCCCATGACAGCGCGTCGAATCCTTCGAGTCCCGTCCACAGCTCAAAGTGCTTCACGGCTCATCCATTACTGCATTTCGCGAACAGCGTCGTCGACGGAAGTCAAACACAAAACGCTAAACTCTGGAAAACAACAAATCTTTATTCTCCCCCGTTCAGTTACGGCTTCTTTGTGTTGTCGCCCCCCGCGTCGTGTCGCTTTGTGGACGGGGACAAAACGGATCCGTTCTCGTTAGGGCGAGGTCTTTGCAAATCAAGTTTGCCGCCTGCCAATGATGCGTTGACGCCCCGAAGCCCTGGCCCCCGCCCTCGATGAGTGTTACTCAGAGCGACGATTGGTTTCGCTCCGTGTCGACAGAGGGTCGCAAATCTCAGGGCTGGACTTGAAATGGCCTCTCTGCAATCTTAACCCTCGGTCCTCGAACTGGGGTACTCTGAACCTCGTTTAATATAGGGTGATCCGAAGTGGAGCAGTCAACGCCCTCGTGTCCTGACACACATTTGAAGCATTGCAAACATTAAGTGAAATTCACCTTTTAAAGCAAGAAAAAATATTAATTTTATTTGCACATATTTAAAAGCTTACAAGTATTTTTAACTTTATTTGAAAAGAAAGAAAACTTTTGAAGGAAAATTTCTGTTATCCGTCTCCCCCGCCTCAATGGGCGTGACTCAGAATGACGATTGGCCTCACTCCGTGTTGAGGGGGGTCGCAAATTTGAAGCATGGACTTAAAATGGCCTCCCTGCAATCGCACTCCTCGGTCCTCGAAATGGGATACTCTGAACCTCATTTAATATGGGATGTACTTAAGTGTATCACCCTCTTATGCTGACTAATATATTAGCTGCTGCTTAATATATTAGGCGCACCATAAATATTAAATAAAAATCACGGTTTTAAGGTAACTATAATAATTTTATTTGTACACATTTAAAAGCTTACAATATTTTTTTATACATTGTTAGATGGAATAATACTTCTGTTTTAAAATTTTCCTTCATCCCTCGCTCCTCCCCCCTTCTCCGCTCTTGATAAGTGTTACTCAGAAGGACGATTGGTCACGCTTCGTGTTAAGGGAAAGGTCGCAATTCCCAGGACTGGGCATGAAATTGCCTCCCTGCAGTACTAACCCCGGTGCTCGAACTGGGGTTCTCTGAATCTCATTGAATATAGGTGACCCGCACCGCAATAGTCAACGCCCTTGTGACCTGTCCAACATATTAGATGGACAATAAGTACTAAATAAAAATCTCGTTTTTAAGGCTAGAAAAATTATTTTTCTTTCACCCATTTGAAACCTTACAAGTATATTTTTAAATTTGCCAGGTGGAGTAATACTCTTATTGGAAAACTGTAATAATCAAAGTATCTGGATTAGTAAGAACTGCGCTAAACTGTTCAAACCTTTTTCCAGTCCAGTTTCATTTTGGTGATTGGTTTACGGTATCTTAAGAACTGCGCATAGTAGCAACTTATCCATCCACATAAGAAAATCCTTATAGCTATAAGGAAGGTCCAAATTTCACTTATATCATAAGTGAAGCTCTCTTGGTGCGTTGAAAATTGTCGTAATTTGAAATAAATGGAATGGACGACTATTTAAAAAAAATTATAAGGGTTTTTACAGTAGCATCTTTCTTTGTAGCAACAAGCGATATTTCCATGACATGCAAAGCCCGTTGAAAATGCACAACTATCAAGAATTTAAGAAAAATATCGTTTTACTGAGACTTTTGTTGTACAGTTTTTGGTAACATTGGTGGCTAAAACCACCTCTAACCAACTAGATATTTACTGATTTCACCACGTTTAAGTCTTTGCTTAAGATACTGGCACTATTTAAGAAACTGCGTAGGTTAATTTACCTCACGGGCGCACGCATATGATAGTTCAGGGCCAGTTTGATGGAGCGCTTCTGGCAGAATTCAAGAGGCTGTGAAGCAGCCATACTGTTGCTAGACGAGACACTGCTAGCATCGTACTTATTATAAGTATCGTGTATGAATACCAAATGTGTATAAGCATTTCCTCATCGATAGTAACATCTTATAGCTTAAGTATTTTCTTATCCTACAAGTGACGACTATGAATATGGCCCTAATTCACATTTGAGTTGTTGTAAAAGACTTACTTAATCTTTCTCAGAAGACAATTTTCGAGGTTGAACGTCATATTTTGGAAGAACGTTTTTGTGAGTTATCCGAGACGGTTTCTATTGAGTTCACGTTGCGAAAATTCCCGACCGAGGTAAAAAGGAAAATAGTTTCCGAAAAGTATATCCCGAATTGTAACAATGTCATTTAAAGCATGAAGTCTTCAGAATTTACGTTATCGTCAATACTTCAGGTGCGTTTACTAATAAGGTTAGTAGCACTGCTCGATACCATGGTTGAAACCACATCATGTTAATGTATGTTAGTCACAATCTGCTACAATTTTTTAATAAAACAGAGTTTACAACCCATAATATTGATTAACATCAACAAAATTATAACATTAAAGTTTTAATTATAAATATTTAATTATAACATTAACTACAACTACTAATAACTAATATAACTACTATAACTATCTAACTATAATATCTAATATTAATTAACATTGTATCTATTTAAAAAGGTTAATTTTTCTTTTCGTTAGTACATTATTAAGATTAATATTGAAAAAGCACACAATGTAAAGGGAGTGTATTTGTAAATTGAGTATTCAATCTGTTCGTTGTATCGACCGTTAGTAGCGAGAGCATGAACTTCGTCCGGTGCCCCAGGAAGCAGATAATAACGCCTTGCGCAGCGGCGGGGGGTGGCGGTGGAGCGGGTGGCGGGTGCCGGCAGTGTCGGTGGGGAAAGAGGGTAGCGGCGGATGTGGCGAATGGGAGGGCGTTGGGACGAAGGATTGGTTAGTTGGTTAGTGATTCCGGGCGCGTCAACAGCTTAGACCGTTAGTTCCGTAAGTGTGGTGCATGTTTTTTCTCCGGAGATGGTAGTGGTCTTCCCCCGCTGGATGGCGAAATCGGCGCCGACATACCGTCGTCTAGCGGGGATTCCCCCAAACCCGGACCAGTGGGGCACCACCCCAGTCGGGACAAGCTTTAAGCTCCCGACCGGTCTCCCGGAAATGTGGTAGTGTAGTGCATGTTAGTGTGTGTGTAAGGGGAGAGTATATGACAAGGAAGGGGAAGGGAAGATTGCGCGCGGTACGTGGCCCGTTTCTTAGGTTACTGGTCCAGCATTACTCTGGTGTTGATAAAAAAAAATACGGAAAACTATCGATCAGAGCAGCCGACCGCTAGAATTCTCCTCCAGACAGCGACTGAATTCGACCTAAGGGAACAGCTAGTGTCGAAAATAATACCGCCTCGAATACTCGAACCTAGAACACCCCGGTCAGAGGCGCTGCAGTGACATCAGTTGGTGCACTGAGCTACCGCTTCCGGTACGGGGGGACGTAGAAGATCGCAGGGATTGAGTGTGGTGACATGGTCGGCTGGGGCGTCGGAAACGATGGAAGAAAGATTGCGGTAGCTGTGAGTGATTGACTGATTCATTATTAGTGTTTATGTGCGCGTCAGTAGTCATGGTCATTAATACTGTACGTGTGGTGCATGTTTTTTATCACAGGATATGGCAGTGATTTTCCTCCCACCAGTAGGGCTCTACCTCATCAGCGGAAAGCTCTAGGCTCCCGAATGGTCTCTGGACATATGTGGTACTGTAGAGTACATGTAAGTGTAAGGGGAGAGGACAGGACAAAGAAGAGGAAGGAAAAATCGCGCGCGATCCCTGGTCATTTTGTAACGGTACTGTTCCGGCATTCGCCTGGCTTTGATCGGAGAAACCATGGAAAAATACCGATCAGAGCAGCCGGCCGCTTGAATTCTCTACCACACAGCGATAGAACTCGGCCCCGTTGTGTAATTAGTGTCGAAAATCCTACCACCACCGCGCCAGGGTTCTGAACCCCAGAACTTCACAGTCACTGCTGTGATGTCAATTGTGACACTGAACCACCACCTGGGGACGGTGGAGGTAGTGGATGTGATGTGGGTGGCTTGGATTGGGGGAACGAGAGGGTTGGGGCGGTTGAGGTGGGGTGAGACTCAGGCGGGAGGGGAGTCGATAAAGGCGGGGTAGCTTGGAAAGGTGAGGGCAGCGGTGATTGTGAGAGAGACGGAGTTGTTGGATAAGTAGAAACGAGGGGAGGGAAGGACGGCGGGGGGGTGGGGGCGGTTTCGTCTGTGGATACGGGGGCCCCGGGGGGAGGGGGCCGGGGTTGGGGGGACGGAGGGGGGGGGGGGGGGGGGGGGCGGCCGGAACCGCGGCGGCATCACCGCACCACGGGTTTCATTACCGGCCGCGCGGGTGATTTAGCGCTGGGGGCGGGGCGGGGCGGGGCGACGCAGCCCCATGGGTTTTATTGCAGGTCCGCAGGAAGAACGGACACCCGGGCGAACCGGCCCCGAAAGACAATATATTCATTGTCAAATCCCGAGGATTGCTGGGCGGGCAGGGGAACACGGGTGGAGGCGGGGGCGGGTGGGGTGAGGATGGGGCGGGTATACGTCCGAGAGCGAACCATAGCTTGCCACCATTTCACAGTGCGCACGCAAAAGGGCGGTGAGAATGAAAATTTTGTTGGTTCCGCGATGATTACTTGTCGTGGCTTGTTTAAAAACTCGTTCATTAGTGGTTGCAAACTGGAAGGTGCGTAAAAATCGACTAGTGAAATGAGTTGCGTCGTTTTATGAGAACCTAGATGTCAAGTGTGGTCAAACGTCCAGAAATTTCTAGGTAAAGTAGGAACATTGGGAAGATGAATGAATTCGTAAAATTCTTTCAATTAATACAATGCTCTTCTTGTCTGGGAATTTTGAATTGTAAATTTGACATTTAACATGAAAATAAAAGATAATTTCCGGCAACATAGTTTAACAAAAATGTCAAAATTTCTTAAATCTTATTTTTCTTGAAAAATAATATGCCCGAGATCTTAAAATTTCTCACTGCTTTTTTCCTCTACTCTATCTGAAAGTCATTACAATACTCGTAGAGCTATATTCTCACATATCCTGAAATACTACAAGAAAATATTGAAATTAATGGGTACAAATAATTAATGTTTTTATATTTTTAATTGATATTATTACAATTTATTCCAAAGATAATAATCAATGACACACATTGATTGCTTTGCATTAAGTTGCTCTGAAAATCCTGGATGAGTGCATTTTGCGGGAGACACATTGCCTACAACGACTGCGCGTTGCATTGCGTAATGAACTGTGCGTTAGCAGGGGAAGAGTGATAAATATTACAGGGTTTTGTGAAAGGGGTGACCGGAAAACTTTCTGACCCCTTACCGTCTCATTAGCCACTGCTGCTACTAATATAGTCATAATCACTTTTGTTACTACTACCTCGATTGCAGTAGCTACTATCTTTCCTTTTCAGTCAGTGGGATAGCGCCCTAATATACTTGTATTCTAACCTAATCCTCTTCGCGAAATCCATTCTCACCCCAGCTTCTATCATCCGGTTTCACTAGATGTCACCAATCAACCCTCGCATCCACGACAGTTTGAAGACAACCTGTCCGTAACCATAAACCCACAACGAATTCCTCGTTCGTCACCACTACCAAGGGCATTGTACATTCCACCACCCCATCCGCTGCCACCGCATTCATCGGCACCGCTATCTGCGTTTCCACTATTATAACTGCGATTGCCACCCCAATCCTCCTTCACCGTCCTCGTTCCTTTCCTCTTTATTCACTACAATACTGTTTACCCTTCATCGTACCAATTTCTTGCCACTTCTACCGACATTTGATTTCTTCCCCCCGTAATGCGACCAACCAGGTTGGGAAGGAGTATCGGTTTTGGTAATTGGTGCGATCAAACAGGGTCGTCAAAGTTACTGCCACCTCTATCGTCACAGTCAACGATAAGGTCACCGTCACCGTCACCGTCACCGTCACCGTCACCGTCACCGTCACCGTCACCGTCACCGTCACCGTCACCGTCACCGTCACCGTCACCGTCACCGTCACCGTCACCGTCACCGTCACCGTCACCGTCACCGTCACCGTCACCGTCACCGTCACCGCACCGACTACTGCCACTACCACTACCACTGCCACCAATCCACTGCTACCATCGCCCCGGCCACTGCCACTGCCACCAACTCCACTGCTACCATCGCCCCGGCCACTGGCACTGCCACCAACTCCACTGCTACCATCGCCCCGGCCACTGCCACTGCCACCAACGCCACTGATACCACGACCACTGCCACCACCACCATCACCATCACCGTTACCACCCTGGCCATCGCCTTTGGCAGCAAATCCACCACAGCCAACATCTCCGCCTCCATAACCGCCATCTTCGCCTACGACTCCACTGCCCGTTCCCACCTCCAATCTACCACTACCACCACCACCACCAACCCCTAGCCCTCCGCCTTCGCTTCCACTGCAGCCACCTCCGCAGCGGCCCTCCAGCTCCAGCCTCCACCGCCTCCGCCGTGGCGCCCGCGTGTCCAACCCACGCGTGATAACCTCGCGGCCGCGCGCTCGTTTTTCAACCGCAGCGAAATAATAAACGCAGTAGCCCTTCCCCGCCCGGGGGCGGCTGCTCTATGAAGTATGAAGTGTCTTCCCATCGCCAGCGAATTATAATTCAATTTTTTCCCCTCCGCCCTTCGCCCTCCGCTGCGCCGCAGCCCTTCACGAACACCCGCCGCACAGCGCGCGCCACCGCGCCGCCCGCCACCCGGAAAAACAAAGAAAGCGCGCGCCGCGTGGCGGTGCACGGGGGGGGGGGACGCTAGTCGCGCCGGGCAGAATGGCGGATCCAGAGGGGAGGGTCATGGTGACCATGCCCAAGGCCTAGAGTGTTCATATGTTACTGTCTTATATTTGGTTGCTTTAAATATTTGTTTCTATTAGAATTATGTAATTTTATAAATAAATAAATATATATAATGTATTTATAAACAAATGTATATATAAGAGCGGTTAACTCCGATACCGTGTGATCTCCAAGAAAATAGGCTTATGTGTTTTCACTGATAAGGTTAATTTGTTGTTAATTTTATTGTAACTCCACTAGATGGCGCAGAAGAATAACAAATATAAATAAAATATCATGTCAAGCCCAGAAAAAACTACTCGGAAGCATTTTTAATCTGTATTGTTAAATATCTCATAATTCCAGAGCATTAAAAATTTAAATTTCGAGGCCCGAGGCCCGCAAAAAAAATTCTCACACCGTAATCTACAGGATGAGATCTTCTAGAGCATTCTTTTACATTTTGGCTAGCCGGCACTTTTCGAAGTTACGTTATCTGCTCAGAAACGTGCAGGGTCTGAAACTAAATGTGAATGAGAGGTACAGAGCAAGGCAGAGACAGTCAGACTGAGTCGGCCAGAGAGAGAGAGAGACAGAGAGAGGGAAGGAGAGGGAGAAGGAGAAGGAGGGAGAAGGAGAAGGAGAGAGGGAGGGAGAAGGAGAAAGAGACGGAGAGAGAAAGGGAGAGGGACGGAGAAACACAGGAATGTGAAGGGCGGAATAATCTGCCGGTTTCCGCTAGTATAATATATACACTACAAAAATAATAGTATAGAATATAAAAACAAATCTTTATTATTTAAGAAAATTCCATGATGGTCCCCTCCAAAACGATCGGTTGGATCCGCCCCTGGCCGGGCACCACTGGAAGGGGCAGGTCGCCGACGAGGTGGCGCGGCGGCTGGGCGCTCGGAAAGGGGAGATTGTCTGCAGAATGGGAGGGAGGGCACGGTAGGGTGGGGAGCCGCTTGGGTGTGCGGGGGTGGGGAGGCGCAGAAGAGATCATGCGGTGACGAGTAGGGTGGGATGGAACAAGTCTGATGTCAGTTGATTGAAGGGAAAGAAAGCGAGAAACTAATAGAGACGAGAAAGCGAGATGTATGATAATACTAACGAAGAGACAAACGAAATCGAAACAGAATTGGTGGCATGCAGAAATGCTAGTAAGTGAATTCATATGTGGAGTCTCAGAATAAGTGTTAGGAGCTTGTATGGCATGTATTCGGTTCGATAAAGATCACTTTTTGCCCATGAACGTATACTGAGGAATTGCATATAACGGAGTTGGCATACCTATGCATACTTGGCGAACTTCTTCCTGTTCCACTGTTCGGAATACATTGTAATAAAATTCTTAAAGTGGAATAGGTAGAAGTAGCGAATTTTTAGACATAATCGCGTTACATTCTAAAGATTCAGAGTGTAGAAGCGTTTTGTCAAAAGCGAGCCGTTCTCTTAAGGCGGCTCCAAACATTCGTTATTCGACGAACAGCGAGCAACCGCTCGCCGAATCCCGAGTAGTGTGGATGAGTTGCTTGCTATTTGTCGAGTGTCGAAGATTCGGTGTTCGCCCTACCCACCGCGTGCCGGTCTTTTGGACACATCAAAGGAAGCGAACCTTCGCCGAACTCATCAGCGGTTCGGCACTGGGCGTGCTGCTATTCGGCGAATGCCGAATGTGTGGAGCTTCCATCACAAGCGCCCGTGCATGCGGGAGATCGGGACTCCGAGCGATACTAAAGAAGGCGAGTCTCCGCCCGCGGGGGAGCTAGGGGGCGTGGCACGGAACGCGGTCGTCGAGGGTGCCGAGAGACGCGCCGCTCGCGAAAAATTAATAGCGCAAACTATCCCATCACGCGCGGGGGAAAGGAAGGGGGAGGGGAAGGAAAAGAAGGCGATGAGAATGTGATGAGAGGAAGAAAATTGCGGGAACGATATAGGAATGCGGACGGTGTTGGCTGGATTAGTTTGGGGTAAGCAGGAGACACATTTTACGCACTACATTAGATGACTTGGGGAAAAATTTCAGTTTGTATGGAAATAATATTTTACATAATTATGTTCTTTGGTATCTTTAAGTAAGGGAATTCTCGCTTTAAAATATTTTGTCTACTAATATATTAGGAATTTTGACACTTTCTTTTGAACCTCGAAAATAACTAAATGTGTTCGTCGTTTGTTTTTGTCTCCGTCGAAGAGTCTAGAAAATTGAAATAAGGAGTCTGAGGCGCACCCACAATTTTTTCGAGGAGGAAGGAGCCAGCCTATATGATGTTTCATTCTAATGACTCCTCCATTTAAGCTGAACTTAAAATATATTTTTGTTTGTTGACTTATAGTTAATGTTTATTAAAATTAACAGTTGATACATTGAATGACATTCGTTCGTATAGAAGATTAGCAACACTTACATCCTTTTATACGTATCATTGGTTTCTGAGGAGGAGAGGGGGGGGGGGGCTGAAGCCCCATGCCCACCCCCTGGGCGCGCCACTAGATTCAGTTCGTGAAAATTCTCTGTGGGCGAGCGGTACAGACAAAGTGCCAGTGGACATGATGAGAATACAGGCGAGTCTACTCCAACCAACAGGTCGACGTGTTCCGCGTGACGTAACGAGTCAGCCGGACACAGGGCACGGCCCCTTGTCAGGCGTAGCGCGCCCTCGGTTAACGCGTTTGCGCTCTCTACAGGGCCACCAACCCCTTCGCTGACCCCCGACATCGTTGTGCTTCCAATTTCTAGAGCATTTTGCATGGGTCCTTAATATTTAATCGTAACGCCACTCGCCCATCAGACTTATTTCGGTTATTGAATTTTTTTCTCTTTAGTAATATATTTAAATTAATTTAATTTCTCGCAAGATCTGTAGATATGTATATTAGTGTAAAATTAGACTGTTAAATCTAATAAGAAATATGTTAATATTCTGGTATTAAAATCTATCCGTATTTGTGTGTATGTGTAATGCAATTATTGAAAAAAACATTCTATATGCAGAAAAACGAGTTTCTAACACATACAAATTAACCCAATTCATTCTTTGTAGACAATATATGTAATTTCATAAATTGACCTAACATGGACAGGTACAATGTTCTTGTACAGAACTGTATGCAGTTTACTCTTAATGATCGAAACGTTAGGTATTCTAAAACGAAATACCCTTAAATACACGTTGTTCCTGAACAACATTGCATAAAAATTTAATTATTACACAAAAATTTTAAAATTGTTATTTTTAGGGTTTAGAACACTCTAATTATATAAAATATATACATGAAAAAAAATTCTCAACTTAGGGACTGAAAGGGTTAATAATAGAGTAAATATCAAGCAAATATAAATGTTACCTTATAATTGTTATCTTGATGTTAAATGAAGATACAACCAAAACTGTCCTCGAATAATAAAGTATTATTCGAATATGACATCTTGGCTGTCCGTATGACACCACGTCGTTGACTGAGTGGCCGACGTTGTAGCCAACCGTGTCAACCGGACAGCCAAGAACTCATGGACTCCAGTCGCGGAAATTTCGTTTATATTATTCGAATACGTACGTTGACACAAAGCATTCTATTAATTCCGTTTCCAAGTGGATACTCGATCTTTGATGCGCTTCCTGGCGTGGAGGTTGGCAGCGCGGTGCGGCGCGGGCGCGGGGCGCGGGGTGGGGGGGCGGGCGCGCGGGCTTTGTCCGAATTAAAGCGCCCCGCCCCGACAGGCGCGCGATGCGGAAGGGGCGGGGCCGCGGGGGGCGTTGCGCCTGACGCGTCGTCCGTCAGGCCACGACGCGACGCGAAACGACGCGGCGACCGGGCGCGAACGAACCCCGCGCAGGGCGCCCGACAGGAGGTCGCAGATCCCCCCGCGCCGCCCCCGCGCCGCCCCTGCGCCGCCCCTGCGCCGCCCCCGCGCCGCCCCGCGCCGCCCCCGCGCCGCCCCCGCGCCGCCCCCGCGCCGCCGCGTTCAGCTCGCTCCACACCCGATCTCCCACTCCATGCCACATCTCCCGCTCCACCCCGCTTCATTCCGCTCCACTTCGCTACTCCCTGATCCACCCGGCACGACTCCGCTCTACCCCGCACCACCCTGCTCCCCTTCCCCCCCCCCTCCCTGCCCCGCTCCACCCCACCCCAGGTCACCCGGCCCAGCCCCGGTTACCCGGCCCAGCCCCGCCTCCGGAAGCCTGGAGGAGGTTCCGGCGTGGCGGCACGCGCGCGCCCTCAGCGCCAAATGAGCCCTCGACGCACCGCGCGCAGGGCGCAGGGCGCAGCCGGAGGCAGCGGACGCCCAGTGGCACTCAGCCTGCAAACCGCCGCTCAAGGGCCGCCGCCCTTTCAGCTGCTGCCGTTTCCGTCGGCGCCGCATTCACCGCGCCCGCGCCGCACGCGCCTTCCGACGAGGCGAGGCTGGCTCCCTTCCTCCGTTCAACCATGCGCCTTGCTGCACAACGTCCTCTCGTCTCGCAGCCCTCTCGTCTCGCCGAAGTCTCGTCTGGCCGTCCTCTTGTCTCGCCGACCTCTTGTCTCGCCGACCTCTCGTCTCGCCGAAGTGTCCTCTGGCCGTCCTGTCGACTCGCCGTCTTCTCCACTTGCCGTCCTCCCGGCTCGTCGTTCACTCGACTCGCCGTCCTCAGGATTCGCCGTCCTCAGGATTCGCCGTCCTCGGATTCGCCGTCCTCAGGATTCGCCGTCCTCAGGATTCGCCGTCCTCAGGATTCGCCGTCCTCAGGATTCGCCGTCCTCAGGATTCGCCGTCCTCAGGATTCGCCGTCCTCAGCATTCGCCGTCGTCAGGATTCGCCGTCCTCTTCTCTTGCCTTCTCTCTGCTTGCCGTCCTCTGGTCTCGCCGTCCTCTTGTCTTCGCCGTTCTCTCGTCTCGCCGTCCTCTCGTCTTGCCGCCTCTCGTCTCGCCCTCTTTTCGTCTCACATTTTGGCTGTTCCTCCGTACAAATGTCTTATCGTCCAACCAGTCTTGTTGATCCAAGCTTTATCGCTCCCAGCCCTGCTACCTTATCGCCCTGTCATCCCACATTTTTCCATCCCACCGTCTTACCATGGTGCCACCTTGTTATTCCTCTGCTTCACTTTTATGCATGTAGTTCAGTCAAATCTCTGTTCCCATTACAGTGCCCTCAACTCATAAGGCCTCTTTCAGTCCCGTACGAGTTGTATATACCACATCATATTACTGTTAGCGTCTGTATTGGCTGCAAATCTCATGACGTCACGTCATTCCCTTTACCGTATTGTTCCTTAATTCTCCCAACCTTCCTCTTCCTTTCAGCTGAAATAGACCACCTCCTTACCGGTTGGTTGTCCAGAATTCCTGTTCCGAAAAGTATCCCCGTACATTGTTTAAAGTCCTTGAACATTGATTCCTAGTAGCTGTTTCTCAGCTCATCGATTCGTCCTGCACAGGGCCTTCTTTGCTATCGTTCAAATTCAAACTTTCACCAAAACTCTTTCATCTAAATTTATTGTATCTCTACACTTTGTTAAGAGTTTTCATCTATTCTCTTTTTGCAGATTCTGCAATTTTACATGTCTATAAAATGATCTCGTTGTCTTTCCCACCGTTTCAGTTGTCAAATACACTTAACTATTTACGATTGATGTATTTTATATCTTTAAATATTATAGATGATATTTTTAGCAGACTAATAAAGAAATGTTAAAACGGAAAAAATAATATTATTCTCTGAGTTTAAAAGTCTTATTCTCCTATCAACAATATGAATCATATTTTTTAATTAAAGTTTTCTTATTAACGCTCCGACTTACAATGATTGTTATCGTTAAATGTAATAATACCTCGCTTGCGTATTAAAGATTCAATTCAAGCTTTTCGTCTGAAAATTGTACCATTGCTGAATTATTGCATTTATTTATTGGAGCAAATTCTGTTATATACATTCGACACTCTTTCACAATTACGGTTATACAGACCGAGTAAATGTCAAAGGAGGGTACCCAGTACACGCCCTGGAGTGGCTCGTCGCTTCATTTGTATTTGCTCAGTCTACCACGCCGCCTCGCTCAGTTGCTGGAGCCCCAACCTCGCCAATTCACTAGCCTGAGTCGCCCCCACGCGCGCTACTAGTCCCCGCTGCTTTCATCCCACACCGCCGCCGCCGCCGCCGCCCCCGCCGCCTCTTCATTCGGCTGACGCTTCTGCCGTCCGCACCGCGTCTATAGACAGCTTCCTTCCTTCCTCCGACGGAGATTCGAGTGAAAATCCGAAAGCGGAAGCTGCGTACTTAGCTGAGTCAGAGGCAGTGGCGGCGGCGGCGGCGGTGGGGCACCCTGCCGGTGCATTGTCGCAATGTTGAGGCGGCGCCCGTCATTTGTCGTTGCGCGTGGTTGCCTCCGCCGCCGCCTGCAGCGCTAGCGGTGGGGACGCGCGGTCGCCGTGATTACTCCTGCATTAGCTGCCGGCTATTATAATATTAACACAAGGGGACGCGCCTGGCGGGGGGGGGGAGGGGGCGGGGGCGTGGCGTCGATTCAGCCCTTGAGCGACGCCGCAGCCGCCCCGCGCTGTCCCTCCGTGCCGGATCCCCTCTCCGTGCGGTCCGTCTGTGGGCTGCGCTCGCGCTGTCAACCTGGTGTACAAAACGGAGCCCTCTGTGCACACGAAATGCTTGCAGCCCTCACGTGATTTTGCGTCATGTTGGCATATAATGTTGTTACTTGAGGTGGTGTTTAGAAGCTGTCTTTTCTGTAAACGGCGTTTTCCTTCATTAGTTTGCTATCTGTTAGAGATTTACTTTTGCTTGCTCCCCTCTTGACTTTTTGGGCATTCAACCTTCCATAACAGACTTCTACACAAAATAGTAGCCAATGTTGGACGTGCTAGTGAATAATTAAAATGTATCGAGGATACTTTGCTATTCATTTAATTAATTAGTATTTAAATTGTTATTTTTTGAATAATAAGTATGTTTTGTAACTTAACTGCATCATCTGTTCGCTTTTTTGTGTTCTGTACGACTCTTACATATGCTGAGTTTTTCGTATAAAAGCGGCACTTAACTATAAATGTTAACCACCATTCACATATTATTCATCACACGTGTTTCACGAATTTCTGTTGGTTGCTTACATGATTGTTAACTTTCCAATGAATATTTAAAATGCTACAATAGACTTTTATATCTTTTTTCGTCCACTCATTCGTTCATTCATTCATCCATCCATCCATTTTTGCATTTCAAACATCATTTCTCCATTTTGGCAGTATTAATATTACCTAATTCATTTACTTACTTTTTATATGTTCCTTTTTCTGTATCTCTATTTTGCCTTCAATACAAGTAAATTTCTCTCTCCATTTACCTACGCCCTTCTTTCCCCCTTATTTTCTCTTGTCACTCGCACGAAGAACTTTGTTTATGGTCCTAGAGCTTCGTTATCGTACAGGTCGCTTTCCGGTGAAGAGATCACCCCAGAGGCGATGAAGTAGGTCAGATGCCACTGTGGTGGAGGTGGAAAGTGTGATGTAAAAGTACAGATGAAGTAATAAACAAGATATGAAAGCATGTAGATCGTATTCTTTGAGAAGGGCGACCAAATAGTATCTGCGGACTCACCTCATAGTCACGAATAACGGTTGTGCAAAAAGTGTGAGTTTGGCTCCATCGTTTACCTATTTCTGAGTTGACGCTAAATTTTACAATAAAACAACTCAATATTGTACTTCCACGTATGTATAACATGCATACAAACATGAAAAATCATAGCAATGCGTTTCCTATCTGCCAAGTTTCGTGCATGGCTGTACTATGCAGCTGAAGATGCAAGCCCCAGGAAGGGGTGATGGCATGATGGGGAGAGGGAAGAGAGAGGGGGGGTCCTGCCCGAGTGGCGGCGGACGCTCTTTCATCTGCAGCGCGCCGTTCCAGCTAATTACGGTCGCCCCCGCGCGATACTACTTTGCGTCATCGGTCGTAACCGGAAGCCACAAAGAGGCCCGGCACGCGCACGGTCCGCCGCCTCCATCGCCACCCCGTCCCTCTCCCGCCCACGCAGAATCCGCCGCCATCCCCGCCGCCATTCCTGCTGCCGTCCCTTACGCCGTCCCACCGCCGTCCCCGCCGCCGTCCCGCCGCCATCCCCCGCTGCCGTCCCCGCCGCCGTCCCCGCCACCGTCCCTGCCACTGTCCCAACGCTGTCCCTCAACGCTGTCCCCAACGCTGTCCCTAACGCTGTCCCTAACGCTGTCCTAACGCTGTCCCCAACGCTGTCCCTAACGTCCGTCTCTAACGCTGTCTCAACGCTGTCCCAACGCTGTCCCCAACGCTGTCCCCTAATGCTGTCCCTAACGCTGTCCCTAACGCCGTCTCAACGCTGTCTCCTAACGCTGTCTCCAATCGCCTGTCCCAACGCTGTCCAACGCCGTCCAACGCTGTCTCCAACGCTGTTCTCCAACGCTGTCTCCAATGCTGTCTCCTAATGCTGTCCTAACGCTGTCCCTAATCGCTGTCTCTAACGCTGTCCTAATGCTGTCCAAGCGTCCTAATCGCTTGTCCTAATGCTGTCTCTAACGGTTCCTCTAATGCTGTCCCTAATGCTGTCCTCTAATGCTGTCTCTAACGCTGTCCTAATGCTGTCCCTAATGCTGTCTCTAATCGCTGTCCCAATGCTGTTCCTAACGCTGTCTCTAACGTGCTCTAATGCTTGTCCCTAATGCTGTCTCTAATGTTGTCTACTGTCTCTAATGTGTCCCTAACGCTGTCCTAAGCTGTCTCCAATCGTGTCCTAATGCTGTCTCTTCTAAGCTGTCCCTAATGCTGTCCCTAAGCTGTCCCTAATGTTGTCCCTAATGCTGTCCCTAAGCTGTCCTAATGCTGCTCCTAATGCTGTCTCAATGTTGTCCCTAATGCTGTCTCTAATCGCTGTCTCAATGTGTCTCTAAGGTTCCTCAATGCTGTCTAATGTTGTCTCTAATGCTGTCTCCTAATGCTGTCCTAATCGCTGTCTCTAATGCTGTCTCCTAACGCTGTCCCTAATCGCTGTCCTAACGCTGTCCTAACGCTGTCCCCAACGCCGTCCCAACGCGTCCCCAACGCCGTCCCTAACGCTCGTCCCCAACGCCGTCCCCAACGCCGTCCCAAGCGTCCCAACGTCGCCCCAACGCGTCCCAACGCGTCATTTCACCATCCTCCACGTCCTTCATCATCCCTAACCACCCATTCCCATCCTCTCCATCCCTCACCGATTCACGGCACCACCAGACCTCTCCTCACCATTCGTCACCATCCCGCACCACCCTCACCATTCCTCACTATCCTACACCATCCTCGCCACCCTTCACCATCCCTCACCAACCTCACCTTCCTTTACCACTTTCACATTCCTCACTTCCCCCGCTGCTACCGCAGACACTGTCCCTCTACTGTCGCCCCCGCGGGGGCGTCCTTCATCCCTTCACTGTCCTCACTGCTACCACCATCACCATCACATACTGCACCCGTATCCACCCCGAGTCCCCGCTCCAGGGCCCGGTCTGCGAATGTGGACGCGCGTCTTCACCCATAATGGAAAGCCCTTTAAGTTTTCTGAAAACTTTCATTACGCGAGGGTGCAGATTGCGCCTGTGATTCACCGACTCCTCGAGGGCGCCCGGGGGTGGTTTGTCGGGCGGGAACGGGGTGGGGGCGTGGCAAGGGGTGCGGTGTACGTCTGCGCCTCCAAGATAAGCCGCGTGGCACCCAGAGAGCGCTGTCGATGGCACGTACGCTCCATCGCACGCTCGTACGCTCCATCGCTGAGACGCTCGTCTTATTCCTCTCCGACACACTCTTGGTGCTGGGTACTCATTCCCTGAAGAACGTTCACTAAGAATACTCCCCTTCAATTTAATTTCGATCCGTTTTGTTCAAATGTTTTGACAAAAAATTCATTAAAAGTATGATTTTCATTTTCGAGGAGTGTTGGTTATGTAATTGGAATATTGATGAGAATATACGAATACGTTCTTTAGAAGAACTGAATTGTTTTGTATTGCTAAAGAACCGTATTGTTTTTTCTGCCGACGCTATCTAAATGACAATAGAAATGAATTTGAATATAATGAATAAAAGACGTATTCTACATTAATTTAATAATTGTGATGCTTATTATATACTGGTTTGTACTCTTTTTAATTTCATTTTTATGTATCCATTAGCATTCACTTACTCGTATATATTTTCTTTTTTACAGCTCACCAGTTCCATCAGTGTCAATCTTTTAGGAAAAGAATTTTCATTTTTTAAAAGAAAATATTTAATCCTCAGGTTTACTGACACACTATTGTGATGATACATTTTTATTAATTGAAAAAATTATTCAAGCGGCCTTTGTAATGATTTCTAGATGAACGTGCTCGAGTAAGTTTTCCATGGTAACTTTATGCAGAAAGAGTTATTGGGGTGACTTCATGTCGTGAATATAGTTATGGCAACCTTTTTAGTTGCTTAGTTTGGATTTTATTAATTATTGCTTGCTGTATTTACGTCCATCAAAAGCCGCGAAAGAAACGCACAATGTGGTAAAGTCTTCTCATGGATGAATAATAAAGGTCAGATGTTCTTATTTGTACGTATTTCATTATTCTAAACCTTGAGCAAGAATCTAGCGGGAAACCACCAGAATTCCATCACTTACCTGTTTTATACCAATACATTACACAGTACTGCAATTCGCGTCATTATTAAATAATCATATGCATCACACAAGAACTGTGGCTCTTCTCCCCGAAAGCTACGTCACTTCATCTTTACCCTCCGTCTTCGCAGCACAGCATCATCATCTTTGACGCATCTCTTCAACGCGTCACGCGGTCTACGCACCCGAAGCCGCCTCCTCGCTCATCCCCCCTAACCCCCTCATCACAGGTCTTCCGGAGCCTCCACTCTTAATGAGCGTAAAGTAGCTGCCGCCACAAACTTGAGACTTTGGACAACTTCGCTGGCAGATAAGAAATTCCCTTCTCCTCTGCGAGGGATAGTTGCTCTCTATTAAAAGACCATTACGAAGTATCGATTGTGGGAGTAATTAAAGTACATTTCGAGAATGGGTAATGGACTCTGATAGTATAATAGCGGTAACTTTTGAGAGGAATTTAAGTATTTCGGGGGAAGAAAGTTAAAGAACTAATAGCAGGTAGTGCCACAATCGCCGGAACTGTAATGAACGCAATTCTGTGGCCCGACTTTTGCGAGAGAATTCCCCAGGGTCCTCGATACCCACACATTAAACTTATCTTCATTTCGGACAATTGTATTACGACACTTCTAAATGCATTTTCATTTGGAGTCTAAAAGAAGTGATTCTCTTAAATAGAGGAAAGCCACTTCGAATAAATGTGCATTTCTTTGGAGATGGCGTCAACATCTCCTGTGAAAATTTCCGAAGAAAATAAATGTTTACAAAATCAGACGTTTTTAAAGAACATGTACAAATGCATTGCGGACGAATTGTAAACACACTGTTGTATTACGATTCTTTTAAATGTATTTTCATTTGGAGTCTAAAAGAAGTGATTCCCTTAAGTGGAGAAAAACTATTAGGAGGAAACTTGCATAACGAGATATGTTGTCAATTTCTCTCGTGAAGAATTTTCAGGAAATGAAATATATCAAGCATTTAGAACAATAGGATAAGTATACAACTATTTGTATGTTTATCCTATTTCGTTTTCCAGAGCGTATTGTATTCGTCAGAGTTCCATACAACTGTGCGGTTATAAAATCAAGGTTATTTTTATGGGTATATTGCAATTTTATTTTACGTCTTCTACTTCAATCTGGAAAGGGATGAACAAATTGGCACAATCATCATACTCTAATACATGTGGATGATTGTTTTCTTATCTAATATTCTTTCAAAACTAACCATTTTGGAAACTGTATTTGTGACTCTCAGTATTTTCTGTCTTTGATATTTTATAACATTTTAATAATGTGTCTAATGATTATACCCAACTATACGTTTTTTAACACTAGTCGTTCCTTATTTTCTTCTGATTAACTACTGTATTTGAAACACGTCGGAGTGCGTATTATGGGAAAAAATATGAACTTTAGATCCTTCTTACCATGTAAGGTAAATATATATCAGTTTCCAAATATTGATATTGAATTAAACTCTATGAAGAAAAATGGAACTAGATTTATTCAACTCGATCAACAATTCCACGAAATTGCGCAATTCTTTTTGCTTAAGTTTAGAACTTGGAACTTGTAAACATCATAGCAACAGCAGGGATGGAGCAACGAGTTCTCTCAATCCTATAATACACATAAAATGATAACATTCTATGATAAACATCCTTTGAGGACATACAAAATGGAAGTTAACGTAATAAACAGTTGTCAATAAATGATGTGCCTTATGTTGGCATTGAAACAAGTTACTAGAAATTATAAAGTTAGAAACAAAATAAACATCTTCTAAATGCGATTCTGTGATTTATTTTTTCGCTAGACGTAAGATTGTAATTTCTCTTCCGATATAATAGACTGCATGTCTCATCACAATTGTTCTTCTTTTCGAAATGTCATATAATCATCAAGTCGTTAATCCACAGTCTTCATAAACTTTTCCGTTGTTAACTCTACTTCAACCCTGTGGAAGTACATAAACCAGCTTTTACCAATTCTTACAAACTGCTTCGCTTTCCTCTGGATCTTACGAAGAGTTATGGAGCACGCGTATTAATTTTCTTGCAATTTTTTTTCGTTAAGAATCAGAATATTCACGTTAGGTGTCAGGATAAGTGCCTAAATTCGTGTACTGGAAGCGTGTTCCAAGAAAGTCGTATTACGTTCTATTTAGGAACACTGGGATAAGAGCAGAAGAACGTACTCCACTGAGGACCTAGGCTTATTCAATCCCAACTGCAATACCTAAAGCTATTTACTAGAACTTTACTATCTATCAGAGTTATCTATGAATGCATCAGTGTAATCCTGGAAAATTTTGGATAGTTAAATTACTCGTACCTAGTTATATAGAAGAAAGTGTATTACTTTCGCACGAGTTGTTTCGCACGTTCGTGTTTGGAATCTCCTTGAAAAGGTTGCGTGTGACTTCAATTATAGAAATTACCTGAAACGTACATGTACAATAATGTTATAAATATGGGAATCAAAATGAATTTGTGAGCGTTAAAAGCAGCACAAAATAAGATATATTTCCAGAACTGTTTCTCTTGACAGGGATGATCAAATTTATTTGTGTTCTTCTTCACCAACTATTTAAAAAACATTTCAAATAATGGGAACAGTCAATCTGGCCAAGCAAAGACGTCTTATGTACGTTACATTCTATATTTATTGTGCTTTTGTACATATTACCACACAACGATGTATATACTCGAGTTATGTTCTTCTCTCGTTGCCGTCTCGAAGTGATGGCGGAGTAGGAGAACCCACGGGTTCAATACCAGTGGTGGATGCAGCTCGTTGGAATAAAAACTTTCGAGGAGATTCACAATTAATATTTATTAATTGAAGCAAGTTACAATTTTCCAATATGGCGAAAGTATACAATTGTTTAACGAGACGTAGTTACAGTGATACGGCTCCGAGCTGAATGCTACTCTTGGCGATTCGGCTCGTGCTTTATATGCTACTGGTTAGTAATACATGGTGACGACAGTAGCGATAACATGTTTGTGAGGCGTTTTCCAAGAGGAGCGCCTGCAAGTGAAATCAAAAACAAATACTAAATAAGATTGGAGACTGGGGTTTCCGTCATGGGCTGTTTGTCTGACCCTTGTTCATGGAGCAATTATGTACCCAGAGGGGTTGCTACATAACTCTCGTGTATATTCGTTGCGCAGACACTCAAGAGATGTAGCAGAAGCGGTGTTTCTTCCAAGCTGGTAGTCTCAGCTGGCACGTCTCGTAGAACCAAATCGCCAATACGCAATTCGCGCATTCGAAATTCCTTTTCCTCCTCCCTCAGCAACAAGACAACCCCTCCTCTTTCGTTATCCCCCCCTCCCTCCTCCTTCAGAGGACCGCATTGCTTCGATCTGCCGTCCGCTAGGCGGCGCCACTGCATTCTAATCACGAGATTCACGGCAGAGCGCGGCGCAGTTTCGCAACTTGTAGAACGCGCCTTGCTTTGTCTCGTCGCTCTCGAGCCGCTGTGTCGCTTTGCGAACGCGCCCGGCGCGGCCCGCCATTTTGCGTTCGCCCGCGACACCGCAGCGCGGCGCGCGCGAAATCAGTTTATATGCAAATGCGGCCCGTATTATAGTTGCTCACAAATTCGTTTGAAATAACTGTTTGCAACGGGCGCCGTTAATTCTATTTCTTACTCCTTCTGCTGCCGGAGGTTATCTTGGTGGCGGAGCAAGACGGCCAACTTCTCTCGCAGTGTGCTGGAATTTCAATTATCTCGTTTATTTATTCTGTTGTCTAATTAGTTTAAAATCTACATAATGATTGTCGTTAGGGGTCTGCTAATTTCGGGGAATCGGCTTCCAGGGAGGCAACTGTGGAAAGGGGATGTCTTGAAGATAAAATTTTGACGCGCGTTGGAGCGAAAAGAAAGCGTTTTTAATTTTCAGATAGAAATATGTTGTTTATTCAAAGCAATAGAAGAAATGCAATTTATTTTGTCATTTTTTCCACAGTGAGAATGTTTTCTATGTGTTTCTTGTATCACAATTGGATGGAACATTATCGAAATGTCTGTTCATTTCACGTTCATTTATTCATCGTTGACGTAGTTTACTCAATCTTTAGAACCTCACAAAAAACAGTGATCCGTCTACGTAACGACCTTTTATTACACATCGGTCATATTGTATATTATTGTCACCATACACCTACAAGCGTGGTTTGTAATCTTGGCTCAGAGTGGTTGTAAATCTGTCGCTTTCGCATTGTTCTCAAGTGGAACATGTGGGAACCATTCGCCAGGACACATGTTGACTATCACCGCGAGCTAAATTCCCCAGGCAAGCTTCAAGCTGTATAAGCCCCTTTAGTAACTTCAGATATTCAAGAGCCTCATCCACTGTTCAGCCATGCTGGCAAGTCTAATTTGAACGGGGCTCATTCAAAGACACACCAGGCTTGAAGAGTTTGTAACGGGTCAGTTGTAAAACTGTCACCATAGATTCCTTGTTCACACAATGAATTACGACAGATTTACAAGCGATTCGAGGCAGGTTCGATAAGCTTCATTTTCCTTATGCCTACTGACAAGCGGCTTTAAGAGCCCCCTCTACGTGAACAAACCTCTCTCACAAGTCTGTGTTGTGACGGATGTAAGATTTGTCATCGCCGCATTATTACCTGTTGTCCGAACAATGAAGCAGGTAGCTGTGGTGACTGATTTAGGTAGCAGTGGTGACCGATTTACAAGTGAGGCTTGCACCATGGGTGTCTCGCTTTAGGGTTTCTCTTTAAATGTGAGATGTATTTCTCTTTGTAAAAATGACTCTTTGAATAGTTCACTTACTAAAATTGTCCAGTGTATTCGAAAAGACAATGTAGTAAAATAAGAGTAATAGTATCATTTCAAGGGAAACGGTAATTTATAGTGAGCAGCCAGTGGTACTAAATTGGGCGGTAATATGTCTTCACTACTAATGGAGCGAACCTAATTTGTCATTATTTTGTAGCGTTTGGTGTGACATTCGTTACAGAAAATCATGCTGCGCAGCAGAAACACGAAAACAGTACAACTTGAAGGCATGTCGCGACACAACGCGAAGCAGGCAGGCAAGCCAAGGCAAACGTGATTGCATCCTGCACTCGGAAGCTACACAAAGAGTCCCTTTCCCATTCAGCTCTGCTTGACAATCCTTTTCATGCAAAATGGAACGCGCCCGCCGGGGAGAGACTCCTTAGGGGCGGACGTCAATCATCGCTGACACGTCATCGCAATCTCACCGCCCTCCTTTTTTTTTTTTACTCTTCCGCAACCTCGCTCCTTTTCCTCCCCTCGCAGTGTCTCTGTTTTGTACAGTGCGACCAGATGCAGCCACAAATTCCACCCTTTTCACGAGTCTCCTCTTACTTAGATGTTTAAGATTTCCGGTATTGATGCTCGTAACTTTATGAACTATTTTTCGTATTTTTTTCTTCTTTTGTGTAATTTAGAGTAACTTAAATGTTTTGGGGATAGGATTTTCCTTTTAACTTAAATATTCGTTCGTTTTCTACTTTTTTCTTTGTTTTATAATGAGTGCTACTTTTATTGCTTTATCATAACCGCTGAAGGTAAAACGGAGACTGGTTTCAAAACTAACAAGAGCGCGAGAGGTATGAATAGGAATATCATTTGAACAAAGGTAGTGATCTCGTTGAAAGCAGCTCCATACATAGAAAAGATTAATATATCTGAAAATTCTGTCGCAACTAAGAAGTAATTGCGTCTTTACGCTAGGGAAGCTTCTGTGATTAAATTTTTTTGCTCATAGGTTACATGTTTCAGGAGGATACAGCTTTTATTCAAATAGAGCCTCTTCGAATTCTGTCTTGAAAATTTTATCTTTATGATTGGTTAATCTGTTCGAAATTGTAATTATTTTATTTTTCACATTATTTTGTGTTATGTGGACAAATATTTTTTCTTCTTAAATTTTTTGTCAGAAACAAAGGAATATAGTTACGAGTTGGTGAGAGACAGGAGAAGCGAAACTAGAATAAGCCGTCGGTATTTGTGATCACTAGTAAGCAAGATCGTAAATCGTCAAAGTTGTAATAATGAAAATTAGAAGAGAAAGAATTGGAAGAACAGGATAATAATATTACTGTTTAATAATAATAATAATAATAATAATGATAATAATAATAATAATAATACCAATAATAATAATAATAATAACAACAACAATAACAACTTGAAATATAATTGTATCTTCAGTACAGACCTTCTAACAATTGTTTTATCATTTAACTTCAAATTTGTTTCTTTCATGAGATTACAAGAGACGAGACTTTTATTTAACGTCTCTGATTCCTGGCTCTAAATTGCAATACTTAATGATACGTAAAGTATTAATTGCGAAATTGAAAAAAATAAGAAAAATGATAAAGAAGTAGAAGAAATTTCACATACCGAGTTTTACCAAGGCATGCATACTATTTGACAGGACTACAGCTTAGTGAAGCGTGTCAGTCTGAATTTTGTTTTGAATGTAGGAACAAAACAAATAATTGAACATCTAGATATATAAAGAATGAAAAGAAAACATTGATTTTTGAACACAAAAATTAAACATTGTTTTTTTGAGTGTTAAAATTCAATGCTACCAACTGTTGATGTTATTTCTTTACGAATGACAACTGATGTCGCTGCAGCGCCTCTGACCGGGAGGTCCTAGGTTCGAGTCCTGACGGCGGCAGGATTTTCGACACTAGCTTTCCAGCTAGGTCGAATTCAGTCGCTGTCTGGAGGAGAACTCTAGCGGCCGACTGCTCTGATCGGTAGTTTTCCGTGGTTTCTCCGATCAACACCAGGCGAATGACGGAGCAGTACCATATCAAACGGGCCACGGAGCGCGCGCGATCTGTTCTTCCTCTTCCTTGTCCTATCCTCTCCCCTTACATACATACACACACCTACACTAACATGCACTACACTACCACATACTCCGGGAGACCTGGATAGGGAGAGTCCTGGTTAGGGGAAACCCCACTAGCCGACGGTAGGTCGGCGCCGGATCTCGCCATCCAGCGGGGGAAGATCATCGCCATCTCCCGCGAAAAAACATGCACTATACTAACGGGACTAATGACCAAAGCAGTTGACGCGCCCGGAAACACGAAAAAATCAATCAATTAATCAATCTTTACGAATGGGTTTTATTTTATATTGCGTGTTGAATATTGAAGTAGATGCTTCTTCTTTGGCTTTAAAGTAACACATTCCTTCTATTCCAGCACATATTTATGCAACGTTCGGCTTAATATGAACATCAACTTTTCTCCACGCGAGCGTATCCTCGCATAAGAAACCTCGAGAGATAACTCCCCCCCCCCCCGCCTTCTGTTGCTCTCTTTGTCTCTCTCCATCCTTGCCTTCTTTCCCTCTCCGTCTGGCCTTCTTTGCGATTAAGGCGGGGCTGTTCAAAAGACACCGCGCCGTGCCTCTCTGCGTCGCCCCGGAGTTACAGCGCGAAGCCGCGAGACTCATCTCGGCCCACGCGGATGAATTTTCATCAACGACTTTTTTCCTCTTCGCCTCCCGCGCGGAGATTACTGCGAGGGGTGTAATGATTTGGAGACGGAGAAGTCTTCCCCTGCAGTCGCCGCCCCCGCTGCTGCGCCTAGTTATCGGCTTTTTTCATTAGAGTGAAGAATGATGAAAGAGGAAAGAGGCGGTGTTGAAAGTCAAGGAATGCCGAAGCCGAGTCAGTTCGGAAACTTCACTTTCCGGAGTATCTGATCGTTTGAGTGGTCATTGAGGTCAAGTCTGCTTGACGTTCCCGTTACTCTGTTTGATGTATTTTTTAGGTTTTGGTTATTGTATAATCTACGCTTGGTTGATTTGAAAACTTTGCTTTCGGGTTGTTACTTTGTAGATGACACTGCCACCATAATGTGGTTCATGAGAATTAAAAAAAACTGTGTCATTTTTTACTCTGAAACTTATTTTATAATTCTCTTTTAAGAAACAAACGCACCGTTTATTGCCTTGTACTTCTCTTTATTGACTATTGTTATTGACGGGGCATCGGACATTATTTACGTACCGAACTATGTGAAAAAAAGACTTCTGAAAAACGTTTTCTGAGTAAATTTGCAGTGATGTACTGCAACAATAAATAATGAACTGATGAAAACAATAAAACTGCAGTGAAACGTGTACATTTCATTTCATACAACAAATAAAGCCAACTGATGGTACATACATTAAGTTACTTTTCACATAGTCACAATATCGGTTAAGGCACTTGTCGCTTCATGAAATAAATTTGAATATTACAAACTGTGAATATAGTAACGAGTTTGCGAGAGACAAAAGAAGCGAAACTAGGATTAAAGTAAGCCGTCAGTGTTTGCGATCACTAGTAAACGAAGTCGTAAACGACAGAGTAATATAAATAAAAGTTAGAAGAGAAAGAATTGGAAGAATCGGATAATAATATAACTCTTTAACAATAATATTATCTTGAAATATAATTATATCTCTAGTACATCCTTTTATCTATGATTTTATTTTTTAACTTTAAATTTGTTGCTTTCATGAGATAACATGAGATGAGACCTTCATTTAAGGTCCCTGCTTCCTGGTTCTAAATGTAAAAATTCTGCCTTTGCCTGTTCACCCACGATGTCGCGAAGTGTTGCCCCTCCTCCTCTGAAGCAATCGTTGGTCTCCTTGCTGCTTCTTCAATCGAGGAAAAAGATTGAAGTCGCTTGGAGAGAAGTTCGGGCTGTACAAGGGTTGTCGATGAAGTTCCGTGCATTGTCGTTGCAACGTGCAACCTGCAACGTCCAACTTGCGTTTTAACAGCATGGTGGTCATCTGGCCTGTATAAGATCGTGCATTGTCGGTGGTTACGGAGAAAAATGACTCTTCGTACACCTTTACCAGCTGCCTATGAATTTTAGTTTGCGGTTACATGTTCGCGGACAGAATGCAAATATCGAAACAGATTTCTTCGCAAGACCATTTTTTTTTCAAACACGTCATTTGTGTTAACCTACTACTAATCCTGTATGTGGCAGGTGGATGAAACTCTCCACAGTTGCCAGTCGAATGTATTAGAATTATCGCTAATAACAAATGTCTCTATAATAGACGCATCTCCAAGAATTTCGGCCTTGTAACGTCAGTTTCTGAGCACCACTTAGTACTTCGAAAGTATTGTAGTGCGTCACAGATTCGACGCCTTTGAGGCTGTTGCGGTGAGTGATATAATGAATAATAAATTATTAATGAATTAACTATCTACTTTTGTTAAAAATATTAAAATAAAAAAAACATTTCAAACCAATAGTTTTATTTTTTGAAAGCAACATTGCAATTTTCTTCGTCTTTTTCTTTGGACGTATGTTTCAGTCAAAGGATGCTTCTAGTGAGTTGAAGTCAGTTTTGTTTCATCTGGAAAGGCTTATTGTCTTACGACTTTATTAGAGAAGTCAGCGATGGAATACAATCTTTTAAAGAGGTAGCAATTCAAATATGGTTATCCTAATCCATCTACTAAACGTCGATAAATGCTGGAAATACGTCGACGCAGTTCTCTGATCATTCAATATTTAATACCTTACCCCTGCTACTACAATGAATGATACATTGCATTTAGCATATTAAACTATGATATGGAATAGTATTTTGTCAAATATTCGTTTGATATATTTTGTTTGGTAGATATCGCTCTTGTTGCTCTTTCAATCTCACACGGAAGTTGACAGCAGTTGCGCAAAATCTTAATGAGCCGATCAAGGTAGTTGGCAAGAATTACCATTAGATTCACAGGAGACCTTTTGACAGCAGCTGAGTTTGCTTAACCATCTCCCTCGCCTCCATTCGCCGGCGGCGCGGACGCAGCAACCGGAAGTCGCTCGGATGGCAACGCGAGGGCGCAGGGGGCGTGTGATTCATCTGCATATGAGCGCGCGGGGGAGGAAACGTGGGGAGTTTTCAATCAGCCGCCGGGGAATTAGTGCGCCCGGCTGCAGGTGGGGGAGGGGGCCGGGCGGCACGGAAGGGGGATGCAGCGGAGGGGATGGTGAGGGCGGAGGAACGAGGACGGGGTGGGGAGAAGATTCGGTGGTCACGTATATGGTGGCAGGAAATGGTGAGAATTGGGGTTAATTTTAAGATCGATTGAATAGTAATTCCGGGCAAGTCAACATCCAAGGTCATTCGTTCCTTACGGATAGAGCATGTGTTTTCCTCGAGAGGTGGCGGTGATCTTCACCCGCTGGAAGGTGACATCCGGCGCCACCCTACTGTCGCTGAACGGGGTTTCCCACAACCAAGAATCTCACACCACTGAGACACCGCCCCAGTCGGGACGAGCTCCAGACCGGTCTCTCTGAATGTGCGGTAGTAAATTGCATGTAAATGTACGTATGTGTAAGTAAAGGGTGAGGATAGGACAAGAAAATTGAAGGGAAAATCGCGCACGGTTCATGGCCCGTTTGTCGGAACTGCTCCAGCATTCGTCTGGTATTGATCGCAGAAACCACGGAAAAGAACCGATCAGAGCAGCCGGCCGCTAGATTTCTCCTCTAGACCTCCTCTAGACAGCGACTGAATTCGACCCAGCTATCGAAACACCTGCAACCGTCGGAACTCGAACCTAGGATTTCAGTAGTCAGAGGCACTGCAGTGAAATCAGTTGATGCCCTGAGGCACCTCTCCCAGTGAGACTTCTGGAGTAGGGAGTGAGTCGAGTACTGCGAGGGTGGAGATGAATCGTGGGATGATGGGATGTGGGGGCGACGGACGCAGCAGTGTGTACGGGCAAGTGGAGCTGCTGCGAGTCTGGGGATGCGGGAGATGACAAAGGGTAGGATGGGCAAGGGGGGGCGGCGGAGCGGCGGGGAGCAGGTTGGCAGTCAATGAAGATGAGGTGTACTCCGAGAGCGGCAGCATGTGAAAGTGGGTGACGGGCGTCTTGCAGGATGGCGGAAGCGGAGATAGTGGGTAGAGTGACGTGGGGAGGGGAGAAATGGGGGCATGCCAAGAGGTATGGGGTGGGGTGGTCGGGAACGGAAGGGAAAACGGGACAGTGGGAGCACCGAGTCGCCGCGGTGTGGAGTGGGAGAGAGCAAATGGGGGATTATGGAAGACAGGATCCCTGGGCAGTGCGTGGATTTTTGATTGATTGATTAGAGTTTTCGGCGCAGCAACTGCTAAGGTCATTATTTCGTAATTGTACAGCACGTGTTTATCTCAGGAGGTGACGGTGGTCCGTTCCCGCTGGATGGCGAGATCCGGCACCGACATACACTCGGTGTGTGGGATTTTTCCGAAACAGGTGTCTTCCAACTGCGAGGAGCCACACCAGTCGGGTCAAGCTGGAAGCTTTCGACTGGCCTCCGAACATCTGTATAGTGCACTTTAGTGTAAGGAGAGGATAGGGAAAGAATGATGCAGGAAAAAACGAACGCGTTTCGTGGACCGTTCTTTAACGTTCTACTCCAGCATTCACCTGGTATTGATCGGAGAAACCAAAAACCGCAGGAAACCTCGGATCAAAACACTCCACCACTAGAATTCTCTTCCAGACAGCGGCTGAATTCGACCTAGCATTGACGTAAAAAATGTTGCTACCGTCGGGGCTCGAACCCTAGAACCTTCCGGTCAGGGGCATTGATGCCCTGAGCCATCTAAGCCGGCGCGCAGCGTGGGCTGGAGTGGGGATGGAGTGCAAGGGCGAGTCGACGGGGATCGGGCGAGCGTTGGGAGCGGAGGCGGCCGGATGCTGGAAGGCGGGTGGTGGGAGGTTCGGAGGGGTGGCGACTCGTCGAAGGGTGGGGGGATGCAGGGTGGCCGGGTAGGAGGTGTAGCGACAGGGCTCTGAGGAGGCAGCCCCCCGCACCCGCTGCAAAGCATTTAGCACTCGAGTGATCTCTCTTAATGCGCCTGTTATTGCTCTCGCTTCCACGACGCGTCGCTTCCACTGGCGGCTAATAACTTTACGCCCCTCCCGTAGTTTGCAATTCAGTTATAGTTCAGACATTCAGCTTGTGTGTAAGCTTCGATGCACACTTCTTGACTTTGTTTTATTTTTCAAATGATTTCTTTGTTCTGTGATTCTTCCCAGCTCCTTTCCAGCTGAATAGTTTTTCTAATATTAAACATCCTTGTCTGAAATATCTAATTTTATCCAATTTAAATGACTAAAAAATAGATTTCAGATTTTTTGATTTTTTCAATGCTTAGATTCTCGTTTATTGAATGCTCGGACATTATGCATAATTGCGTTGTTTTCTAATTCGCTGCACCTAGCTATTAGAATTACAAATCAGGATTACAAATTTCGTCTTTATATCAAAAGCACGGTTTGATTCACGAAGCAATTTAATCGAATCTACTTCATAGCAAAAAAATGATATACGCATCTATGTATTTGTATATTGTGTGTGTAGTTTTGGGTAGTACATTTGCATTATTTGTACTTTGATAGATGTGACTATATCCGTTCTCTGAAAAGTTCTGAACTGAACGAGTTATCAAATTCGTTGGATGCAACATTTTATTTTTTATGGTGTAACATTTTTATGAAGTAACGTGGAAGATCCACTTCATAGACGGCAAACCGAAAGAAAACTGCGATATATTCTAGCTTATTCTGGAGTTCTTAGTATTTCGTTTGAAGGAAAAAATATTATTATTATTATTATTATTATTATTATTATTATGAAAATGGTGCATACGTAATGTATTTATATTAAATTAATAAAGAGAAAAATTCAAAGAAAAATTTCTAGAAAATATTTTAGGAAGAAAGTATTTCGTAAAGTTACCTCCTGAAGATTTTTAGGAGACCTATTTCTATGAGTAGCGTTGATGTCATATAACTGCTACATGCACAGCGCCGGCAGTTACTGTGCGATCGGACATGAATCACATTGGCGTAATTCACATGAAGTCAACTGCACCACTAATCATTTTATACATTGGCTACCAGTGTTTCTGGTTTTATAAATGAAAATAGTTTAGTCATTGAGCATCAAGAACGTCGACGCATTTCACTGATATTTGGCATATTATCTAATAGTATCAAGTGGAGTGATTATTTCAATATTCTCAGAAAGATTCTCGCAGATTCTCTCTGCTTCAAAAAATGCTTATGATGCGATTAAATTACATTATTTTAATACTTATCTATCATACTTTTGAATTGCAGTAACTTTCATATACATTTGTTAACAAATATTATTATTAGTATTCATTATTCTTACTCCTGTACAACTCTGAATTTCATACGTTGTAATTGTATGTATGTATGAGTTTCATAAGTTGTAAAAGTTATGTTGCGCTATTCAAAATATTTAAATTGGTTCTCTTATTATTATTTCTCTATATTTTTAAAATTTATTTTAGATTGTTGTGGAACTGCATGGTCATAAGCGAGCAAAATATCTTTTACAACTTTACATGATAATAATATTTACGTCCTTTTAAGTGCTGTGAAATTCTTGAAAACTGTAGTAATAGCTTGAGAATCCTAGCATTCAGTCATTGAATCGTTCTGTTCGCCGAGAAACTTCACATTCCTTCCCGCCCCCTCCGTAGACATTTAAGTAAGGGACCACGTGCGACTGAAGTGAGCGACGAAAAGTATCCCCGTTCCTACTGAGTGGCCATGAGTTTTAAAAAGTCATCAACGCTTTCGCAAGTTTTTGTTATTGAATGCTCCTGCTAAAAATGTGAGGAAAAAATGTCTTGGCACCACACTGTCTTGCTCCCGGAAGGACGAAACGAGAATTTAATTGGCATTTAGAGGAGTGAGAGATTTCACAGGAAGTTAAAACGAAAAGAACCTGGCGCTCGACAAAAAACAATAATATCTTTCTTTAAAAAAATCAGTCACGGAGCTCTTGTTTCACTTTTAAGCTTTTCCTTCCGTAACTTATTGAGATTAAAGTGCTTCTTGTGTATTTTTATTAATTTTTGACTCTGTAAATACTTTTTGAGAAGTTTTCCACGATGGGAAGTCGAGAAACATAAATAATAAAGGGAGGCAAACGCGAAGGAGCATCAAGACGTTTAAATTAAATTTCCCAGGTGAATTTTAACCTCTCCTTATTTCGTCAACGCGAGCCTTTGAAGAACAAGCGGCCGTGAAATCAAGACAAAAAAATTAGGTAAATATTTTCGATACGAAAACAGACGAAAGGGAGAAACGTACACAGTCTCTATTTCAGAGGAATACTCACAAGTTGACATTCCTGGTTCTAAGGAGAGGTGACGCTCTTTTCAAAGGCATAACGAAGGTATAAATAAAGGAGCAGCAAGCGGCCGCGGGGCGCGGTCCTGGCTGCGGAAAAGGGAAAAAGAAGACAGCGGTCTGTACATAACCTGGAAACTGGAGCCCTAGCAAGGCACACTCGCAGCCGCCGCCGCCGCCGTCGCCGCCGCCGCCGCCGCCGCCGCCACCACCGCCTCCTCCGCCGCTCGAGTTTCGCGGGAACATTTCCCGGGGACAGTGTAAACATATTTCCTTGATTAACCACGAGTCGTTCTCCTTTATGGACTGCGGAGACGCCACGCTGCCGCCACGACCGCATCCTTTTTCTTTTCTTTTCTTTTCTTTTTGCACTCGTTCTTTCTCTCCGCCTCCGGACGTGCTCAAAAATTTGCTGCGCGAAGACGGCCGTGGCGACGGTCGCGGTGTTGGCCGAGGTGACATAGAGAACGATGGAAGAGGTGGTAGAGTTGAAGTAGAGGAAGTAGTAATGAGGAATGAGGTGCTGGAGCAGACCGAGGTATACAACGATTTTCCTAAGAATGAGCCAAAGTGACAGCTCGCGAAAACAGGTGAACATCACATGTAATTCAGAGAAGTATCCCTCCGCCGCAACAGCTGTTCAGCCACGCCTCTTCGTACAGTGTTTGGTAATAGCTTCTGGGAAAACATCTCTATGAAGTCTGTTTCGCTGAGGTACATGCACGTACGTGAGTCCGGGTAATATTTAAATTTAATTACGTATGTAGAAAATCTCTTAACATGCTCTCACAATCAGTGAAAGAAAACTGCCACGAATGTAAATAGAAAGTAAAATGATTTTAAGCCGGAAACACGTGCACCGATACGCATCTCGCTTTCACGTCTCGGTTTTAAAATAAACATAATATTTTTCACACAAAACGTAAATTCAATGTAATATATAATGAAAAAAAGAATTTTTACAGAAGAGCACATAACACTGCACTTTCTAATATCAATTATTTCTCGCAGCGCACTATATTTTTGTTGGACAAGGACACCACAAAAGGAAGTGTCGAAGCCGTTTACAAGTTAGCCAACTGCAAACGAACGAATGCGCGAAGGGAGTCTAATGGGTTCAAGGGCACAACGACCACAGAACCTTCAGTTATGTTGCCAGCACTAGCTGTCACTTTGGCTCATCCTTAGGAAAATCGCTCTATAGACGTGGTTGTTGGATGTTAGAAATGGGAGTGGTGGTGTATATAGCGGAGGTAATTCTTAGGGTTGAAGTGTCGAAGCGGAATTGCTAATAGGTCGGATATTGGTTGGAATGCTCGTGACGAAGATTATGGTGGTGGTTTCAGAGGGTAATGATGTTGGTTATGATGCTGATAAGATTAATGCTAGTGGAAATGTTGTAAGTTTATGTTTGGGATTGGTGTTTGCGATGATGTTTTGGGGAATAATGTTTGTAGAGAAGGTTGGATGGGTTGTGGAGATGATTGAGAAAATGTTGTGGGAATGTGCAAAAGAAGACGGCTTCAATAGGGGGATGTGGTGGGGTGGGGGGGGGTGAGAATGTTGGCGAACGTGTTGATGGCGATGATGCTGCAGGCGATGATGGTGTGATGATAATGAGGCTGGTGATGCTAGACGAAGACTCTGGAAATACTTTTCAAAAGAATGATTATAAACTCGATACTGTATATATAACGATTATTGAAGTGGATAATGAGTGATAAAGGCGAGTAGTGGCTGCGATGCGGCAGTAGAGATGGTAACAACAAAAGAGTCGCCATTGGGAGCAACGGTGGTCACGTCAGCAAAGACGACAGGGTAGGTGTCGGGGGCAACAGAGAAAGCGACGGAGGCAGCGTTCACGATTTCTCGCATTGCGATGCGCGCCTGTTTATGCGCGGGAACTGCGCGGAGCGACCGTGCAACCGCTGTGCCTACCCGTGCGTCGCGCGCCGGTAGGTGACGCTAGGGCGGGAGAGCGCCATGGATATGACAGTGGAATTTTTGGAATGATTTGGGAATAGCTCAGCAGGATGGTGGGGATAATGGTGCTGGGTTTGATTGATTGATTGATTTTTTTCGTGTTTCCGGGCACGTCAACTGCTTTGATCATTAGTCCCGTTAGTGTAGTGCATGCTTTTTCTCATGAGATGGCGGTGATCATCTCCCACTGGATGGCGAGATCCGGCGCCGACCTACCGTCGGCTACTGAGGTTTCCCCCTAAACAGAACTCTACCACCAGCAGGGCAGCTCCCCAGCTGGGACAAGCTCTAAGCGCCCGACCGGTCTCCGGAATTGTAACATTTATTCGTTTGCAGTTGGCGAACTTGTAAATGGCTTCGACTCTTCCTCAGTGATGTCATCGTCCGACAAAAATATAGTGTCGAGAGAACGAAAAATAATTGAAATTAGGAAGTGCAGTGTTATGTGCACTTCGGTAAAAACTTTTTTCTTCATATATTACATTGAATTTACTTTTTGTGTGATAAATATTACGTTTATTTTAAAACCGATACTTGAATGCGAGGTACGTAACGATGCACGTGGTTTCGACCTTTGTGCTGTTGTGTGGCAAGCTGCGATTGAGAGTTTTCTATTTACATTCGAGGCAGTTTTCTTTTACTGATTGTGAGAGCATGTTAAAAGATTTTCCACATACGTAATTAAATTTGAATATTTCGCGTTTCCTCGTTCCATATCATTTAAGCGAAACTCATAGACTTCTACATAGGGATGTTTTCACAGGAGCCATCAGCACTTCACGAAGGGACGTAGCTGAACAGCTGTTGCGGCGGAGAGATACTTCCCTGAAATACGTGCGATGTTCACTTGTTTTGGCAAACTGTCACTTCGGCTCATCCTTAGGATTGATTGATTGATTTTTTCGTGTTTCCGGGCGCGTCAACTGCTTTGGTCATTAGTCCCGTTAGTGTAGTGCATGCTTTTCTCGGGAAATGGCGGTGATCTTCCCCCGCTGGATGGCGAGATCCGGCGCCGACCTACCGTCGGCTAGTGGGATTTCCCCCTAACCAGGACTCTCCCACCAGCGGGGCACCGCCCCAGCCGGGACAAGCTCTTAAGCTCCGACCGGTCTCCCGGAATATGTGGTAGTGTAGTGCACGTTAGTGTGTGTGCGTAAGGGAGAGGATAGGACAGGGAAGAGGAAGGACAGATCGCCGCGGTCCGTGGCCCGTTTGTAGGGTATCTCCGGCATTCGCCTGTGTTGATCGGAGAAACCACGGAAAACTACCGATCAGAGCAGTCGGCCGCTAAAATTTTCCTCCAGACAGCGACCGAATTCGACCTAGCTGAAAAGCTAGTGTCGAAAATCCAGCCACCGTCAGGACTCGAACCTAGAGCCTCCCGGTCAGAAGCGCTACAGTGACATCAGTTGATGCACTGAGCTACCGCTACCGGTCATCGTTAGGAAAATCGTGCTATAGCACCGGTGGATGCGGGAGTGGAGGCAACGTCGGCAGCGTTCACGCTTTCTCGCATTGCGCTTCGGGTCTGTTTATGCGCGGGCACTGCGCGCTCTGGCGGTGCGGCGCGACCGTGCAACGGCCGCGCCGGTAGGTGGCGCTGGGGCGGGTAGGCGGGCGCCATGAATATGAGAGCGTGGGATAACGGATCGGCGGGACGTGGGGCCAGCGCGGCGCACGCGAGCGCCCGGGGCGGAGCAAGTGGGACGGGAAGGCGGCGAAGGTGCGCCCCGAAAGTACGGCCGCGCCGTGGACGTGTGATATGGAACGAGGAGATACGATTATGGCGCTTTGTGGGGAATATACAGGCGCTTGTGCATCGTTTCAGCTTCTTCTTTTACTCATCCGTGCGCTTCTCGTCTTCCTGGAGCTGCGGATCTGAAACGTGTGTAGGAATAGGCTCTTCAGTTCTTATTGAGAGTGAAATATGACGCCAGTTGTTTTTTAAGTACCTGTTTACATAGTTCTCTATTATGACGTACCGAAATATTATCCTATAAAGTTGCCCGACCCCTTGTCGCTCATCACGAAGATATTATTATTATTATTATTATTATTATTATTATTATTATTATTATTATTATTATTCACAATTTCTCAGGACATGAATAGGTATTTTGAAATGTCTCCATAAAGATAACATTGACATTTATAGGCAAGGAATGATCATGAAATTCCTATTAGAGTATTTAAAAATATAATACCAAGACGAGTTTCTCGGTTGAAGAAATGCACAATATATTATTTCGTTTTGTACAAGGGTTACAGGCAATTACACAAAAGAACAATAGTATAAATTGCTTCGCATTTAACCTACCCCTTCCTAACAAAGGCATTTTATCTTTCTTGTACCAATAACGTACTTTTTTAATCATTAGTCCATGTTACTAAGAATGAATGAATTACCGTTCGGTGGTTTCTTTTCCCGTCCTTGATCAAGCCCGACTCTTTCTCACATCTTCATCGCTTCTTTAGCGCCAATTTCCTATTGTCGCAGTTACTGCCACACGTTTAATTGTCTCAATTATTTTCAGACTGATATATATATATATATGTATCACGAAAATCCTCTTAGTGGCAATGGATTTTTCAGTACCACATTCGGTTAAGATGTCCACTCTCAACGATTTAATTAGTTAAGCAAAGCCTTCTATATACATTCATCTATCCAAGCCAACCAATACCCGGCATGATTGCCTACACTTCACCGACGAAACACTTCAAGTAACAACCTGACATATTAATAATATAAAAAACATAATATATTAACTATCATTTGTTAATAATTTAGATCATCGTTACCGAGAGCGGTGGCTCAGTGCATCAACTGAAGTCACTGCAGTGCCTCTGACCGGGAGTTCCTAGGTTCGAGTCCCGACGATGGCAGAATTTTCGACACTGGCTTGTGAGTTGGGTGGAATTCAGTCGCTGTCTGGAGGAGAATTCTGGCAACCAGCTGCTCTGATCGGTAGCTTTCCGTGGCTTCTTCGCTCAATACCAGGCGAATGCCGGAGGCGTGCCCGCGCGTCCCGGCGCCACGTACCTTACCCTAAGAAACGGACCATGAACCTCACGCGAACTCTACTTCCTCTTCCTTGTGCTATCCTCACACACTTACTCTAACATGCACTGCACTATCACACATGCCGGGAGACCGGTCGGGGATTTGGAACTTGTCCCGAGTGGGGCTGGTGGGAGATACCTGGTTGGAGAAAACCCCGCTAGTTGACGGTAGGTCGGCGCCGGATCTCGCCATCCAATAGGGGAAGATCACCGCCACCTCCAGATGAAAAAACATGCGCCACATTTACGTGATTAATGACCTCAGTAGTTGACGCGCCCGAAATCAGTAACAATCAATCAAATCATTGTTAGGAAGATACACGTATGTAAAAGAGTTTTTGAAATATTCAGGGTCGTTTTAACCATTTTCTCTTGTTGAGTTAAATTACTTTGTTTTTAAATGGTAGTGTTATTGAAAAAATCAAATGGTTTTACAATCAAATAGTTGCGATTTTTTTCCTTTATTTAGAAGAGTGTGCCTCCATGGGTCTGGGCATCACTAATGTTGTCTAGATCAAACTGAGAAAAATGATTCAAACGTTAATTTACGCTGATAATGACTTTTCAATATTAACGTGCACTAGAACATTCTCAAAAAGAAAAAAATATTGAGAATGGGGTAGAAAAAACATTATGATCTTACGAATCAATATGAGCCAATGTTACTTCAACAAGAACTTCTATCGTTCTGGCGCATAACTCATATCATACTTTATCTTTTTCTAAAACGCTCTTCTCATCGCCTCCCTTTCCGTTTGTCCTAATCTTTAGTTTTGTTTTTCTTTTCCCCAAGTAATTCTGTTCCTAATAAATTCTTTCGAAATTCTTTTGAAATATTCGAAACCCTAATAAATTAGAAAGTACGTATTGAGTTTATGTGACGTTCGCTGTCCTTAATGAGAGATGTTACAAGAAGCCAAAGATATGTACGAGTCCATTATAATCTTGTTGAAAACTCTTGTAAGTATTTATGAAACATGCTTCTATTTGCGAAACAGATGTGCAACTGTCTGATTCATATGAATGGTATAGCAAGTAAAAGATATTAACGTTGTATAACTGGCTATTGTGTAACTTGAACCAAACTGAGCTTGTCATCTTCAATGTCGCGTTGCAACGTTAGCGTTGTCACCTTCACACCCTCCCTCGGACGAGGCACATTGGCAGCAAGACGCTTTGTGGGAATACATAATGGGGTAATGAAATCCATTAGCAAATTAACAAGGCAAATGAGGCGGAAGCTTTCTGTGCGAATTGGCCGCGGCCGCTGGCGCAGCGATATTCCCAATTAGGGCGCTCAGGGTACGGAGGGGGCCGCGCGTGGCCATCTGGCGTCTGCGCCCGGGGCCGCGCCCACTGGGTCGAAATTGCGCACGGGGAGTGCGCACGAAAGAAAATGGAAAAAGCACAAAAGGGAACAATTATGAGAATTATTAAATGTGAAGAGAGATAACGTATGGGGACAGGAGTATACGGGAGAATGTGATGGGCAGAGGGCGTAAGAGGGCAGACAACTTTGAGGACAGGTAAATTTGAGGACTGGCAGCTTTGAGGACAGGCAACTTTGAGGTCAGGCAACTTTGAGGTCAGGCAACTTTGAGGTCAGGCAGCTTTGAGGACAGGCAACTTTGAGGTCAGGCAACTTTGAGGTCAGGCAACTTTGAGGTCAGGCAACTTTGAGGTCAGGCAACTTTGAGGACAGGCAACTTTGAGGACAGGCAACTTTGAGGACAGGCAACTTTGAGGACAGGCAACTTTGAGGACAGGCAGCTTTGAGGACAGGCAGCTTTGAGGACAGGCAGCTTTGAGGACAGGCAACTTTGGAACGTGGAGGGCGGAGAACGTGGAGGGCGGAGAACTGGAGGGCGGAGAACGGGAGGCAAATAAGAAGTAGAGGAGGGAAGACAAGAAGAAGTAGACGAGAGAAAAGAAGCGGGGAAGGTGATAGGGGAAGAGTTGAGGAGGAAGGAGGGAGATAAGAGAGGAAGGAGAAATAGGAAGAAACAAGAAATAGAAAATAAAAGGTTAAAAGAGGAGAGGGTGGAATGCTTTGTATTCAAAGTTGGAGAGACGATTTTTCACAGAATGGAACCAGTAAATCATTTGACGAATAACGAATAATTGTTGGGAGCCGTTATAGGTTATCCAAGTAAATAGTGAAAAAGACTAGCTAAAGTCCGACCCAGGAAAGCAAGTGTAATTCACATGGATTTATTCTCTTTCGGTAGGATTTTTCAACTTTATTAATATCGTCATAATTAATTACTATTATCTACTAATGTTGATTGTATTCGTTAACAGAAATGCACGTGACAAATTCAGACACGATGCCATATTTTCTAAAAAATGTATGATATCATGAATTGTGCTGCAAATGTCATTTTATATACGATTTCATCTGTCCATTAAGGCGTTTCTAATGTGTACTAAAACGTAATTTATATAAATCGCTATCTGTAAAATCCATAAAAATCACACGACTGCAACAAAAGACTAGTTTATATTTTAAATCAATCGATTTCAAAAAATTCAATTTAAATAAACTTTTACCTGACACATTATCTTGTTTGTGATATCTCGTATAATTATCCAGTTTTTACTTTAAACTTTCAATTTAGTTTAATCCAAACTTAAAATTAGTTTAAACATTTATTTATCCACATTTGCTTCTTTTTTAGCTGAGCATCTATGAACCAATATGAAGATTAAACTAATCATATGTATTAAGTCGGATAATATATTATAAAATTGGAACAAAGTATTTGCAATGATGCAAAATGGAAAGTTGATCTCTGTATTGAAGGTATGATTGATATAGTTTCGCCTTCTTGAGCATTTTTATTACCAAATCTAAAACAAGAATTTTAATTGAACTAGTTGCCGACAGTTTAATAAATCTAAAGAGAAGATATTTGCTCTCGAAAAAAGATAAAAAACTAGTGGTGCTAAAAAATCACGTACTTCATCTCCCGTATTTTCATACAAAATGACGCAATATGTACTTCAATTTTCGAAAAATTCTACATGATCTTATTTCAAAATCTATCTTTAAGGAACATATTTCATTAAGGGAAAAATCACTATCTTCATAATTGTAGTAATAGAAAGACATCGTTGCAATTTTTGAAACATCGCAGTTTTCAACGAACATGAGACCTACTGGATTTATCCACTTTTTCGTTAGAAGGGCCCTGTAATAAGAGTTTTTCTGCCGAAAATTCGCCGTTTTTTCGCGCAGCATTACATAACTTTCTCTCTACTCCGTAGCGAGAGAGTAGAAATCAATATCGGTTGAAGGATTGCCTACTAATGAGGTACATTACCCAACAAACCAACGCAACGGGCCGAATTGACAACATCCTCCTTTTTTGAAGTTGGTTAAAAACAAATAAAAACTTCCGCAGATGTGAGCACGAATCATGCTTACTCATCGTCGTAATAAGACTGCAGGCGGCGGAGCCCGCAGGCCAGTCGTCGTGATGGACGCGACCTTAGCGCTTCTCCTCTCGGCCTTTGCGCTGCTGCGTTTTGGTTGCTGCGAAGAACATTCCGGGCACTCGCATCATGGGAACCTTCATTACTACGTGGAACAAAATACGCTCATCGGCAAAGAGATTGACTGCACAGAAGAAGAAAAAGATTGCTTCAGATTGAATCGGGTGCTGCAACCAGACGGAAAATGCTATATGCTACAACACAGAGGGCATTGCGATAATCATAATTTGTTGCAGTTTAACAAAACAAAGGCGCAACTTGGGAAATATCAGGCCGAATGCACTCCATCGCCTCTGTGTGACTCACCTGGAATGATTTTAGCGGCGTATGACGGAACCTGTCACTCACTTGAGTCATTTATACAAGTGTGCCGACGCAGTAACCATTCTGCAATTCTGTACGCTAACTTCTTTGGCGAGCACAGCTGTAGATGTTATGGAAGCGACTGTCCACCGGATCCTGGGGAAGTAACCCAACCTGAACAACCCGGTCGTTGCCGAATACCAGACCTGGCCAGGAACAACTTCCCGTACTTGGGCAACCCTCTTTCATTTCGCTCGTTCGACTGCACCCCTGAAGAGCACGAGTGTTTGGCTCAGAAGAAGATGCGTTTCGCGGCCTCTGGCGGATGTCACACGCTGCTGGAGCGCGGGCCGTGTGCGGAGGGCGAGATCTTCGTGGCGAACAAGACGGCGTTCCAGCTCCACGGCCTCCTGCAGCCCGCGTGCAGCGCCCCCTCCTGTCCTGAAGGGCAGGTGCGCATGCAGTTCGACGGAAAGTGCTACCAACGGGAGGACGCCATCAACAAGCTGTGTCCTCCGGAGGGCCTCGTGTTCGATGTGTTTGGGGACGGCGGATGTGGGAGAGACAGCCAGAGGGAGGTGGGGCAGTATTTGCCGCAGTTTCTCTTACGTAACAAGCAATGCACCGATTGGTCCACGATGCATCGCGAAAAGTTTCTACTTTCACTCACTAAATAAATTTTGGGGTGGACAGGCGTTAATTGTTTAGCGTCCGAAGGCGGTTATGACAAAACCGAAGCTTTGAATTTCCCAAGAATTTCGCATTTCTAGACCGTTGAAATGCACTATTAATAATTGGTAAATTATTATTATTTTTTTAGAATTTTGCAAATATTCTTAGTATAAATAGATCGTATATTCTCGTATCCTCCTTCATATGCAGTGATATTGATGGTTCTTTAGGTGCATTAAAATAACGATATATTTGAAATTATTACATCAGTTATTAATTTCATATTACATTTTTGGCGTCGTTTTATCGTAAAATGTGGAATGAACTTGCCTTTGGTTGTACAACGTTGTAAAATAATTGGTTAATTTTTAATTGCATCGATAATACATTTTGGTGCGAAAATAATAAGAAACATAATTTCAAAAAAGGATTTGAATGTACTTTTTGCAATTAATATTTGTACCTTTATTTGCTATAAATGACTTTTTTTCAAGGAAAATAAATGACATATTTGTTTCTTCATGTGTATGATTCTTGTTCTATGATTTCTATCCAACTAAATTACTGACGAATTTAATAATGCGTAATGCGTGGTAGAAGTAAGTATATCCGCAATATTAATTTTTTTTCGTTTTCCTTTACTTCAATATTTCTAGTTGTTGAATGTCTCCCTTCTCACAATTGTTCACGGAATGTTGTTGGAAACTTGTTTCTTGGGTTACTCAAATGTCTCACATATGCTTCGTAAACGGTTCTTTATATTTCGCACACTATTATTGAAAAAAATTAACTACCTCGCACTTGGAAAACAAGCTTAAAATACTGTGTTTCGCGCACGGCGTGTTAAAAAATATATATTATACATTTCTATTTAAAATAGTAGCTTTTTTGTATATAGATACATTCATAGCATTAGTAGATATGCTGTTAACATCTAATCATATTTTTTCGTGTGCGGGACATCCATAATACGAGTTTTGCGGAACGGTAACTAAAATTCATCTTATCTGACTTTGCTTCATAACAATTATCATGTAATGGAATTGAAAATCCGAGACCACGGTGAAAACCAACAATAGACATCATCACACACACAAACCATAAATGAATTTATTATACTCGTACAAACTTGAAATGTTTAATTGGTCTTCCGCTTGGTCAAATTAAATATTAAATTGTAGTTAATAATTGCCACGGATAGTAGTCGCCATTTTACTTAATGTTTATAGTTGTAGTACAAGTAGCATGGAAAATCACTATCTTCATAATTGTAGTAATAGAAAGACATCGTTGCAATTTTTGAAACATCGCAGTTTTCAACGAACATGAGACCTACTGGATTTATCCACTTTTTCGTTAGAAGGGCCCTGTAATAAGAGTTTTCTGCCGAAAATTCGCCGTTTTTTCGCGCAGCATTACATAACTTTCTCTCTACTCCGTAGCGAGAGAGTAGAAATCAATATCGGTTGAAGGATTATTTCACTTTCACTAATCATTTCATTTTATGGTTTGTGTTTTATATATATTATGATACAAAAGTTTCTACATCACCTCTGTGTGATTTTTGTTTGAAGGTATTGACATGAAAACGCAGACATCACGTTTCCTTTGTTGTTAAATATAGTCATGCGAGTGGTGAAGGTGATGGAATGAATTGCAAAGACCAGGGACTTCCCACAAAGGGTACGCCGGTGATTTCCACCAAGCAAGGTCATTCACGCTCATTATAAACATCATCTTTCTGCTTCGAAGCACTGAGAAAGGCAGATTGGAGTCGAGATAAATAATCAGCAGGTTCAAAGAAGTGGGTGCTACGCTCCTTATAAAGGGAGAAAATTTGTTCTGAAAATAAGTCGTATTCCAACATGGTTGATTCACAATTTTATTCGTGTCTTTCACACATTTGTTTCCAATGTGATCTTTTAGTTTGCTTTTCCATCTGTCTACTATAGACATAACTTGCGTTATTTTTAATAAATTGTGAATTTTAAATCATTTTTAGACTTTATTAACTGCATTAACATTGAGACACGGGTTTTTCGTTGGAACAATTCCAAAAGGACAGTGTAAATGGTAATTCTGTTTCGCGAAAAATACTTCATATAAAAACTTATTAATGCCAAATAATGTTTTCAAAACTGAACAATGTTTCAATCAATTTGTGTAGAATATTTTTATTTCAAATGTCTTGGACAACTGAAAGGATAATGCAATAATATAAAAAAATATACTAACAAATTTAGTCTGAAGATACCTATTTCCTTTATTCGAATTAAAGATCAGTGCTTGTTTGTACTTCCATTTTCATAGGTTGACTTCTTATTTTTCATTAGCTGGACGTGGGAGCTTTGCTACTTTATTTTTGTTAATGAAGCTCCCGATTTGGGTAACCGCGTTCCAACTGATCATAGAATTAACTATTTAAATCGTAAAATACAGAAAAATTGATTATTGGCGATGAGTAATATTCCACCCCCGATGTTAAATTATTTGTTTTGTGTATATTATTAGAAAGAGAACTAAACAGCACGATAGTTTCAAAAGAGTAATTGTGATCACTCACAGTCAACTGCTTGAGAGTTTCCAAGAGTCTTCATCGCTTCTTTAAACGATGAGATTGCGTCATTTTTCGTTGGTCATCTGCCATGACTTCCTTTTAGCAAACACGCAGTACTTTCAAGAAGGAAGAGCTTATTTCAAAAGTGTTTATGTTTTCAATTTGTTTTCTAGTTTTACGAATCATGTTTTCAAGGCGTTTCTACAATATGCTGCCAATTATTGTTGTCAGAATTTTGCTTTTCTCCTATGTTAATCTGTATTCGAAAACGGTTGAATACTATCTTGAACTAAAAGACAAAGTGAATATTTTACGTTACTGAAAACTTGTGTTTCCTTGAGATACCACACTTTGGAAATAAGCTCTTGAATTATGAACTTCTCTACATTAGGATAACTTTACTTATTCAAGAATATAGTGACATTCAATGTCGGCTAAATGAGAGTAGTTTATATTATTTACACAATTTGTACACAGAACTTTTATCTCTAAAATTTCTTTAATTTGTATGTTGCGGTACCTATTTTGATTCATTGTTTGTGCGCTTTGCTTACGGCAACTTAACTGTCCTTGACCGTAACATTTCTTGTTGAATCATAACTTTCAACTTTTCCTGTTGCGAGTTCAATGCCAACTTCGGCTCCTCTTCATGCATCTTCCCTGCGCCTGACATCGACACAGATACTTCAGTTGCCTGGATAGGACTACATCTTCAGAATGTTTTAAAAATAATAATTTAAATTATTAGGTTTTTGAAATAACTATTATTATTTTAATTATATTTAGTAAGATTTTTAATGAAACATTTTAAGGCACAAAGTGTATATGCCATAGATATATGTAGAGAAAACAGGAGGGTAATATTAATAAATTTATCTCAGACAATTTTGCACATACAATTGCTTACCATGTTTTGTAAATTTATTTTAGATAGATGCTTTTTCGGTGATCAATCAACTGAGAAAATTTAGAGTAATACAGCGTATACAAAGTCAAACTCATATAATTTAATTTGTCATTAATTATAATTCGCCAAAATTACACATTCCGTAATCACGAACGTGGAAAAATATGTGAACATTACATTAATGAGTAGATGCAGAATTCCACATATCAGATTTACTTTTTACGCTTTCTGTTCTTTTTAGTTTTGTTTTGTTTCCTAAACAATCATTTTAAAATTTAATTTATATCAGTTGCACCTAATGGATTATGTAGGTGTACTTTTTTAATTTATTTATTTATTTAACAGAGTGAGCTGATTATACAACGCTCAGCCATATGGCTTTTCAGTTGTTAGAAGCGAGCATTTTCAGACGAAAATATGCGAAGGGGATGCTACGGCCACCTCCCATTAGTGTATTACTGTATCGAATAGTATTTCTCATCTCTTTATATGTTTTGTTACTTAACAAGTAATACGTGAAATAAAATATCATTGAGATAGAATTCAAAGGAATATTTTAGTCTCTAATGAATGCATATTTTCCTCATCAAATCATGTTTTCAGTGTTTCCCACAAGTGGGAAAATGTTAAACTACCAATGACACACAAACGATGACACAAAATATGAAATGACAATGATACAAAATTGAAATGATAAGCTTCCCATGCCACACAATGGACATTATTTTATATTATTATGAACGTGGTACGTGAAAATATATACATGATGTGTTTGAATTTAATTAGTATTTATTATCATCAAAATATGAACAAAAAGTTAATAACTCTTTAGTTCAGATTTATTTGTTGACGGAACACGTTTGCACTAAAATCCCCTCTGCGGTTTGTAGCACTCTCCGTTAGCCGTCACATGACGAGGTAGATGCTTGCCCACATCGAGATCTTGGTCAAAGCCACAACCAGTATCCCCAAACACATCACGCACGAGAATATGAGGCGGGCAAATCTTATTGAGAGCGACGTCGTGCGGGTAGCACTGCCCGTCGAACTGCATGCGCACGTGCCCATCGGGGCAGGTGGGCGTGGCACACACTCCCAGCAACCAACCACGCTCCTGGAACGCGGCGCGGTCGGCCACGAACTCCTGCCCTTCGGGGCACGGCCCGCGCTCGAGGAGCCGCTGGCACGCCCCGGTGTCCGCGTGCAGCATCATCCCCTGCTTGAGGCACGCGTGCTCTTCCGCGGAGCACGGGAAGAGGCGTCCGCGTAGGTTGTCGTGCCAGTACGGGAAGCTCTCGTGTATGAGATCGGGCAGTCGGCAGCGCCCGGTCTCCTCGGGTTGGCTGACCACCGGCCGCGGAGGGCAGCCGTCACCGAAGCAGCGGCAGTGGATTTCGCCGAAGAGGTTTTGGCTGACGGTGAGGTTTTTGTGGACGTCGCACACTTCGTGGATCAGCTCCGACTGGTAGCAGGTCCCGTCGTAAGCCATGTACATTTCGTTGGGCGTGCCGCACTTGAACGGTGGTTGACACTCCGGCTTGTACTCGCCGTTTTGGGCCTTCTCCCTGCTGAAGTGCAGCTCTAAGTCTTTACAAGGCCCCACGTGAGCCAGCATGTAACACTTGCCATCCGTGTAGAGAACGCGACCCAGCTTATAACAGTCCTTTTCCTCCTCGATGCACGCTATCTCCTTCCCGATGTACGACTTGTCTTCTTGGTAGTTGTCATAATCGGAAATCTTGGACGCATCTGGGCGGTGCTGGTTGCACGAGACCGAGCATACTAAAGCCACAATCACGAAAACTGCTGGAAACACCGTCATGTTAGGGACTGCTGCGCGGCCGGTTGAAGCTTCCTTTTTAAGCGTGGACGAATCAGCTTGCGGAACTCGACGCTTACGTCACATCCGGAGAATTCCCCTCAGGGTCGTTGCCTCTGGAGCTCGGTGCTGCTAAACAGCGGTTTTCCTGCTGGACGCTGTTTTTGCATCGCAGGTTGAATGAGAGGTTTCGCAGCGGTTTGCCCGTACGCGACAAACGATACTACACTAGATTGCTGCCCATTTCCCGTGATGTGTTAGTGTTTTTGCGATTGTCATGAAGGTGAAATGCAAAGAGTGCTCAATTGAAGCACAATTTGTTGAGCAACAAAATATTGTTGTTAAACAAAACAATCTTAGTTGGCGTTTTGAGATAAATATGAGTGTTCGCATTGGTTCTACACAATATCCGATATTCAACAAATCTGATGTGAAGAAATTTTCCAATATACAGAAATTATTTGTTAATGTGTTAAGTTATAAATAAAAGTGAAAATGATCTTCCTTGAGTAATAATATTAATTATAATTAAAAATAAAATAATAATTATTCCATTAACTTTAGTGAGCTGACATTATAGCAATTAAAAAATTTTTTTTAAATTTAACATTAAGTACAAATAATATATATATATCGTTGCTACATTTTTAACTATTACTCTTTGCTTCTGAAGTCTACAACGGATGATACAGACTTTTTACAACAAATTTAAACGCACGTTTTTAAAGCAATCACTAGATTTTATCGTTCGAACCAACCCAATCCTTTTTCTTGTCTTTTTCTAGGGGGAGACACAATGCCTTTAGTGAGAAAAAACGCATACCTATCCCTAAGTGACAGTTGCCGATTATTTATCATTAATATTGAGTTATCGTCAGCGAAAGGTTGAGACAATCTAATTATGGAACCCTCCCCAATCTGCGTTATTTGAAAGTTCCTATGTCGCTACTGCGCACTGGCAAACGCGATTTTTAATATTATAAAAGTTCAGTGGAAGTAATCAAGAATGGCAAACCCTTCGTCGTGGAAGTTCCGCTTGCTCGCGGAAATGCTGCGTAGGCCCGTTTTGCATTCGCCCTGCTGATCGAGAAGGGAGTTCAATATTGCGGGGAAATTAATCAAATGTCTTATGAAAAATCCATATCGCCCCTTAATTTACATGGAGACGGTTGCAATAAAAGTCAGAGAAAGGGTGTTGGTCACATTGCCGATCTTTGATTTAAAATTCGATATCTCAGAATAATGGTTATGAAGAGCACAACTACTGGTAAATTTTATTTTTTATTTGTTAACGTGTTAATTTGTTATGACGTGCTATGGGGAGAAGTGAATTCTGTCCACATTTTCAAAATTCTGTGACTCCCACACTAAGTCATATACTACTTGAATTTTGAATTTAAAAAAAAGCTCCTATGTAATAAAATCTATTTTCAAGGATAAATAAGCAATAAATGTTGGGCTCTTATCAATGATCCCTACTATTTTCTGATCTCATGTTCGGGATAATGCGTGGTAGTTGTTCATGTATTCGTTAATAGTAGAGTTAAAAATTGTCAGTGTCTGTCAATGCACGACATTGGTATTGAAGGGAATTGAAGATTTTGGATCAATATCAATTTTTAAGAGTTTTTTAATGACATTTTTGTCCAATAATTGGTGTTGATCGGTGGTGATTGATGGCGATAAATGGTGTTTGTCCAATTTTGTTCATGTCCTAAACGCTATAATTATTGCACCATATAACTAGAGGTAGTGAGAAAGTAAATTGAGAGAAAAATATTTAATCGTACGATACCATTTATTACCGATAATACAAGTTATGGATATAAATTGATGAAAATTAAATTGTATAAAAGTATATAAATGTATGCACGTACATACATACTACATGAGCATATACAGATGATGAAAGAATCCTCGATTGGCCGTCAAGTTGTCTTGATGAATTAATTACATCGCAGAATAGATACATCTCCGGCAAGTGTGCTGAGATTTTGAAATAACTGACGATGTATGTTCTGAATACATTTTAATTTTCAATTTCAATTTTATACACATTTCCTATTTTGCAAATCGATCAGTTACTCCTGAAATAGCGCGAAATGAACATATCGCTACTAGTCTGTGAGTAACAGCTAAATACGCGTTGTAGAATAGTGGAAGTTGTGTTACCATAAATTTTAATTACTTTTTGATTTATTACTCAATATTCTAAATTTTATGTAGCGAACACGTAGTTATGTTTCGTAAAAATGTAAACAATCAGTTTCCCCACAGAAATAACATCGTGCTTTCCCTTGTATAAATATTACAGCGAAGGACTTGCTACAGGGGTGACAACATCTGGAGGTCAGAGAGGTGCACTGCACCAGCCGTCCACGCAACTGTTGCCAACTAATAACTGTCAGCCCGCGAATCTCATCAGTTCCGAGTAATGGAGCTAATTGAGAGTGGGGCAGGGTAGGTCGGGGCCCGCTGCACCTCGCCAACGGACCGCGTGCTGGCGTGGGAGGGAGAGGACCTCGGCCGCAACAGCCGGGGCGCAGATGCACCCCGACGGGCGGGCCCGCTCCAAGGAAACGTGCCGCACAGGATTTAATGCACTTGCTTTGTCCAAGGAATTGCATTCCGGTTCTCTTCTAAGCGACGCCCGAAGGCACCTTGGTATCTGTACGGTGTATTTTCCTGGCGCCCTCCATATGCCAATTGTCGAATTCAGTCGCGGTCTGGAGGAGAATTCTAGCGGCCGGCTGCTCTGATCGGTAGTTTTCCGTGGTTTCTCCGATCAACACCAGGCGAATGCCGAAGCAGTACCCTAACAAACGGGCCACGGACCGCGCGCGATCTGTCCTTCCTCTTCCTTGTCCTATCCTCTCCTTTACACACACCACTTACACTAACATGCACCACACTACCACATATTCCGGGACACCGGTCGGGAGCATAGAGCTTGTCCCGGCTGGGGCGATGCCCCATTGGTGGGAGAGTCCTGGTTAGGCGGAAACCCCAGTAGGGTTGAGCCCTGGTTAGAGGGAAACTGTAGGTCGGCGCCGGATCTCGCCATCCAGCGGGGGAAGATCACCACCATCTCCCGAGAAAAAAACATGCACTACACTAACGGGCCTAATGAACAAAGCAGTTGACGTGCTCGGAAATACGAAAAAATCAATCAATCCATATGCCAATTCGATATTGTGTCGATTTTTAGTTATCATTTATAATTTCAAGAAGAGGAATATTTAATAATGACATATGAATTAAGGAGGATCAACGGTGGACCTCAGCATATTTCCTCTATGTTTATGTACGGGGTTACTGTTTTATTGCTTAAGGCTTTTATTATTAGAACCTGTCTTAACCCTTTCAATCCCAAATGATTTATTATGAAGAAACAAAATATCTTTCCGCACATTAGTTTAATTTTTTATGAAATGTTACCATATGACTATAGTGGGCACATAGGGAACTTAATCCCTATACAGTATTTGAGTAACTCCAGAGTGTGCAGTTATGCATGTGTTCGATTTCCGTCACTCACGGCTAAACAAACTTTCCATGCACCAATTGAGACATACAATGTGTCTCCTGATGGGGAACTGATAATTTGTTTTCGATTCGGAAATATCTATCGAAATAGATGTATTTCGATACACGTTTCTTCAGATCTAAAAAATGAAGATGTGTAATTTTTCTTATGCGCAGACCATATGATTTTAGAATGTTTTATTCCACCTGGCAGTAGATTCTATACGATAAGTATAAGACGGGTTTCAAAGGATATGAATGAATGTTGCATTGATAACATACCATTAACTTCTGAAAAATGAATTACCTTCATGAATATGAGAGTCTTACCTGAGCGTGGGAACATGGAATAGAACATATTCCAGTGGTGAGGTTTCTGCTTCATCAGGTGTCAAAAAACATTTTAAACATATTTATTATTACTTGACTTAACTTATTTATTTTATTGTCACTAGTTCATTGCACACATTCTTTACTGTAGTATACCAGCAAACGTCTTGTTCAAAGCTTCAAACAACAGAGCTGAAATCCGTAAACTTTTTCTGAACACCAAATATTTACATTAAGTTTTTGATACGAAAGTTAAAATAAAAACTAATTTTCAGAAATTGTATGGAGAGAATTATTTAAAACTTAATTTATTGCAAATTTCACTCTATCTAATATTACGTAAAATACATCGTTGCAATGTTGTTGCACAAGCGTCATCACATGCAATGGTGTAGAATACGCGTCTGTTTTCCATTTGTTTTGTTTTCTCGTTTTTCATAATTTACTCGTACGTGACATCCTTATGTATTGCCTGGAAGCATATTTCCTGGAATATTAATTAATGGCTCCGTTTATATTCCCAGTAAAGTTGTGCTTTCTTACATTCCAATGAAATTTACATCATTATTCTAAACTAAGTCTTGTTGTTTGGAATCGATTGCAAAGGATTTTTCCAGGAAAAAGTACAGTTTTATACTTACATTTTAATGATTTTAATTCATAAATATTGTAAGTGTAGGACATTGCGCTACAGAGTTTGGGAGCTGAGACATAAGCTGAGACAATAGTCTTTTGGACTAGTTGAGACTGGTTTAAGAAACAACGAAAAGATCGTAGCGCGGTTAACAGTAGTGCCTTGCAAAAGGAGAAATATGTTTACTCAATCTAAATATTTTCTGATAGGTAATACTAGTGGTCATCCTTCTAATTATGATATCTTAATAGAATATTCCCACCAAATGCAAAGAAATAAAACTGTTATGAGCTTTTGAAATCCCTACAGCGAAAAATTACAATAGTCTACTGTAACTAACACGAATTTATTTTCTGTAACATCGGAAGTTCTGTACACTAAACACTTTCATAATGACAATTTAGTCTTCTTTAAATCATCTTTAAATTATCCACTTATAGTTTGCTCCCTTTCTCCAGTATAACTTTAAATCAAACTCTCATACCAAAACTCCACATCAAAGTCGCAACACCAAGCTGCATTCTAAACTCCCTAAATAGAACCGGATGCACATTTCGCTACCTCACCGGGATTAACGTATTCGCAGCTCCCTTTCATGAGGGAGGGGCGCCGGCACTCCTTACACCAGGAGCGAGGGCCCTCGTCCAGCAGCAGCTCGCATTCCGCCGCCGCCCCTGACCGCACCCACGGCGCGGCCGCTCGGCCCTCCCCCCGCCCCTCCGCCCCGCCCCTCCGCCCCGCCCCTCAGCTCTGCCCCTCCGCCCCGCCCTCCTCCCCGCCCCTCTTCCCGCCCCTCCGCCCCGCCCCCTCTGCCCCGCCCCTTCAGTCCCGCCCTCTCCGCCCCGCCCCCTCCGTCCCGCCACCTCCGCCTGGCCCCTCCGCCTCGCCGCCTCCGCTCCGCCCCGCCCCCTCCGGCCCGCCCCGCCGCCACGCCCCTCTCCCTGTTTCTCCCCTCCGCTCTACTCTTCCACCGCGCAACGCCGCGTCGCCGCGTCCCGCCACACTCCGTCCAGCCATACCCCTCTCCGCACACCCGCACCCCGCCCCGCCCAGCCCCGTCCTCGCACTGGCGAGGTCCGTTCATTACACGCGGCGCCGCGCGGGGGCTGGGTGTCAAAGGACACCTCGTCGGAAATTAAACCCTCGCGGGGTCATATTTACATGCGGCGACGGCGCGGCGCGGCGCCCGGTGAGACGTACGGCCGAGGGGGGAAGAGGGCGGGAGGCCGGTGACCGATGGCGGCAATAAGCGCGGCGCCCGGGCCAGCTGTCGCCAGGAGCGGAGGAGCTGCTGTTGCTGCTTGAGAAAGGGGTGAAGGCGGTGGGGGCCGAGACACTAGTGGGGTCGGTGGTGGCGATGTAGGTGATGGGAATGGCGTTGTTGGTGGTGGTGGGGGGGGGAAGGGGGGAAGGGGGGGAGAAGCATTGGCTGTGGTATTGAGGAGAGGTGGTGGGCGACGGAATCGCCGGGGTGACGGTGGCGGTGGAGGTGACACTGCCGAGGAGTCAGCGATTGCACTGGTGGGGTCGGGAGTGGTGGTAGGAGCAGCAAGGGGGCGGGAGTGATGGCGGGACGCAAATGGGGGCGACGACTGCGCGACTACTACGAGGAGGGAAGGAGTAAGTCCGGAAACACTGAGGTAGGAAACCAAGGGGCGAAAATGGTCTAGCTGAGCGTTGGCCAGCAAGATGATCTTCTAAAGGAACATTCTGAACAGCCGAGGTCTAGAGAGGACGGGAGGGTAATTCAACCATGCCGGAATTTTCTTGAGAAAGGGATGAAGGCGACGCAGGCAGGGGCACAAATGACAGCCACGTCTGTTGAGATGAGAGGTGCCGGAGAGCCTGGAAACACTGAGGAAGTGAGACCAGAGGAGGGGGAGGAAGATGGCCATAGCAGTAGGTGCTCGAGAGGGGAATTTCGCTACAAAGTGGTGTCGTAACAGAACGCTGAGATGGCGTGCCGGTGTTGCCAGATTGGCGACGTGAAGTGTTGCGATGGAGCTGACTGATAGGACTACCAACAATGAAGTATTTTTTTTTTAAATTTTGAACATGGTAAATTTACAATCCATTTTACATTAAAAAATAATTAATAAATATTTTAAAATGTGTAGTTGACAAGGACAATTTGTGAGTGCAAGTATCCCAGTGGTACACTTCACCGTCTTCTTGAGTCTAGAAGAGAAAGAGTCAATTTAGTACTTTTGGTTAGGCGTCAAGGTTGAGGAATATATGTAACTATATATTGAGACTAATTTGAAAACCTGTAAGAGTGTAATTCTGTATAATCAGTATGTTTCTTCACTATTATCTAGGAGGTTAATGGCTAGAGGATTTGGGTGGGTTTCCAAAGATTGAAGATAGCTTGAGCTGCTTATTTCGATTCTTCGAAAGACTGTTGGTACTTTTGAGCCTCTTTGTAGCGTTGTGTTTGGGATGTACCATGGTGTTGCAGCAATCATCCTAAGCGTTTTGGATTGAAATCTTTGTAAAATGGAGAAATTTGATCTGAAATGGAGAGATCTGCTTGCCGTGCATCCAATTTGGATGCCGTAGGTCCATATTGGATTATTGTTTTCTAGATCAATAATTTATTGTCTAAGGGTAGCTTCGAATGGTATACGAGTACCCAATATAGTCTTTTCACTTGCAGTTGAAGTTGCTTCTTCTTTGCTAGTAAGTGGTGTATGTATTTCCAGATAAGCCGTTTGTCGAGATGAATTCCTGTATACTTCACACTTTCAACTTGCAAAATTGGTTAATTATTAATATTTACGAAGGGGCATTTTGTCTTCTCAACGTGAAAGTAATATGAGCTGACTTGTTTTCGTTAATTTTTATCTTCCACTAGTCTGCCTATTCTTCGATGAACACTTGGTGCTTTTATAGTTTTCTTGACGCTTCAATTGGGTCATCATCCGTGACTAATATGGCAGTATCATCTGCAAATGTAGCATTCGTAGTTTTTTTCACTTTCCTGGTATATCTGACGTGTAGAGCAACAATGAAGTATAAGGACTGTTTTTGAGAAATGGATGATGACCGGGATGTGAGTTTTATGGCGTCAATGGGAACCAAGGAAATCGCAGTTATTGAGCTGGCGTGTTCTGAGGGTTGCATTGTTAAAGCCCATTTCCCGAAAGTTGATATTTTTGACACTAAATTTTTATTTTCTCTGCTTATATTTGTAGTAGGAAACTGAACTTTTCAGTAGTTGTTAATAAAGGTCTCATACATTTACTAAAACATTTTTTTCTCATTAGCTTAGTATTATTCTTTATATGGAACTTTATTTTTCTAGAAAACGTGGTAAAGAGTGCATCACGAGAAAATATTTTTAGCTACAAAAATAGAAAATATTTTTCAAAACAGTTGTTTCGGTGTTATTATGAGTGCCTACGCAACCTGTAAAAAGTTCATAAGCCTAAATTTAATAGATTCTGAAATTTAGACTCAAACATTTAAGTTCGCCAGGATAGTGCATTGCATATCCCCGGTTAGAGAAAGGTCTAGCTGACTAGTGGACAGTATGATAGTCTCCAAAGGAAATGTCGATGTTCCACGAGGAGGCTGATTGTTGGCACAATGGGAAGGTTGGCGGCGGGATCAAAATAACATGGGGAAATTGCTTTAAAAAAAACAACGCAAATTTCTTGAGGAAGAGGGGAAAGTGTCTGCGACATCATGCAACGGGAACGAAGAGTAAGAGACAAGATGTGTCTGGGAGGGGGGCTTGTAAAGAACAAGGAGAGGGGTCAGGGCATTAATGGCGAATACCGACGTTTCAGTTACTCTTGGTTTGCAACATTGACGCTCAAACGCGTGAAAACTCGGCTTATAAATGTGACTTGCGCCCGGTTATTAATCTAATGCCAACGCGTAAATTCTTCATTGTGGGAACGTCGAGGTGGTGACAGATTATCAACATACTCAAGGCAGGCTTCAAACCAACTTTGCTCGTTTGTGAGAGCAGTTGAGTTGTCGGCGGGACAGTTTTAGGTGCGCTTGAATTAGGCAGTGAAAATGAGTTGACTTGTAAATTAATACTCTCAACATGAGTTGATAAAATATTTATTGTAAATTACACTTATATATATATATATATATATATATATATATATATATATATATGAGAGGCTGATAAACAGTTTTTTGATTATTCGTGTTTCCAAAGGAACGGGTATCTTTTATTTATGTGAAATACATTTACATAATATTTTCCAATATACACATACTTTGTAAATTGCGTAGCCCGAGGATAAATAGAAAGCCATTATGTGACGTCTTTTTAAAAAATGTATAAACTGTTTTTTGCATTAAAATTACATCGAAATTAACAGAAATGTGCCACTGCGGTTGAGGGAATCTAGTATTCGGTTGAGCATGCCCGGTTTAATTTTGGGATAAATTTGCCCATTTAATTGCAAACGTCACTTTGCATTAAATGTTTGTTTCCTGCCAAGTCAAGTTTTACGTTTTTCATCTATTACTTACGGATTTTGTGATCGACGAAAATGAGTTGCTTAATAGTTTTTTTGCAAATTGACATCTCCATTTCTATTTGTTTTATAGTTTTACACGACTTATTTTTTTACTTTTAAAGACGCTTCTCCACCACGCTGCCAAATGTTATTTTGAAATCAGACAGAGAAATTTCTAGTTTTGGATTTGGCGGATTTTTTTCGGTTAATTTTTTGTTGGAATTTTGCGTGTTTTCCCTGTCTTTGTCTGAGACAACCTGATACTGCGGTCATATTGTGTCGCGAAACGCTGTAGTGTTAAGTGTCTGATGAGAATAATAATATTTATATTTAAAAATATTCGTATATTGGTTTGATTGTATATAACTACCCTGAGAATACCACATTCCTACAACAATTATGTTAAAAAAATACTTTGCAACGTTAATCGGTATCTGAAATCGTTGAATTCTATCTTGAAATATAAGGATAATTGTGAATAATTTCCCTTCGTGAAAAATAGTATTTCTGATTTCACGCCACTTGTGAAACAAGATTTTCAACTACGCACTCCCGAACTTCTACGTTCGCCGGAGTAGCCAAAGAATCTCTCGAACATACGTTTCGTAAATATGATCACAGCAACTGCCTACAAAATATCTGGTGCAGCCGGCCACTAATACCCAACAAAGCAGATTTACAGCACAAAGCAAGATCCCTCCCCCGTCCTTCGCGAGGTTTCAAAGGCAAAAATACCCTCTTGGCCCTCTCAGGACAAAACACCCTACGCCCTGCTACCGCCACAAGACTCACCCGCCCGCCCGTTCTTCTTGCACGGGCCATGGAGGGCCCTGGAGTCCTTCAGACGGCCCTCCTGCCCTCCGCCCTTCTCCTCTCGTGCCCTTTCCCCCTCCCTCCCGGCATGCGCGCCCTTCAGACCGGCATTCAATATGACTTCCATGCAACTCGCACGCGGGACTTCGATCTTCAAAACTTTATTACAGGCACCAGTGTCGCCCCGGCGACCGTGAGTCATCTGTCCGTCTTTTATTTCTGGCGCCACCGCCGTCGATCGCGGTTCTTAATTAAACCGGGGGTGGCCGTGACACAGCTGCCGAAGGCCGTTTCTTTGTCTCGCGGCGCTCAGATTGCTGCTAATACTCGCGCGGCGGAGTCCGTCTCGTTGACAATGAATAAAATCTGCATGCGTGAGCGCCGGCCGATGCGCTTCCTACGAGCGGGTGCTGGTCGAGCTTCATTCCGACGCGCGGTGCACTGGCCGGGGTGGGAGAGGGAGGCTGCAGGAAAATTGCCAGCTTTAAAGAGGAGGCTTCGAACTCTTGGGTGGTTGAGAGGGGGACCCCTGCAGCTGATCAGTGGAAGCTGGTCTGGAAATGTTCATACCGCTGCTTCAACGGGATGATACCGTATTTGTGGCGGAGAAGTTTAAGGTATTATTCACTATCTGAGTTGCCCGGGTGTTTTTTTTTTATCAGAGTGAACCACAATGCAACCCCACCCTCTCCGCTTTTCCCGCCCACTCCTACCGTTATATGTATTGCGCGTTACATTATGATTTAAATTTTTTTTGTAATCTCCTTACTCACCGAGTGTGCTAGGAGAATGCTTTACCTCCAAAGAACTATTTATAGATTATAAGTGTAGTGTGTGTATTAAGTTTGGTTGAATATGTTATTAGGCTGGAACATTCACACATCCATCCATTTTTATTCACTGAAATAAATGTTAAAATTACGTTTACATTGTCGTCGTTTATTACGTAGCACTAATTATTGTCATATTCACGCGATTGATTTACTTCGCCGAACTTGAACGTAGAAATTCCTGGTTTATGAAACTTTTTTAATTGTAGACTGCCAGTAGCATGAGCTGTAGTACTCGGTAAATAACTAAAATAAGTGAAGCGTTGGTGAAATTCATATCATCTGACCTCTTGATTTGCGAGTTCGGAGCGAAGCTGCTTTATCACTGTCAGTTGCAGACAACAGCGACGCATGCCGAAGAAGCAAGTCACATGAAGAGACTAACACTTTTGACATTCTGAGGAGAGTCTTCAGCTCACAACTGTAGACTGAATCGCTTCTGACAGAATTAACATGCTAATTAATCACTTTTGCAGGGCGACGCAGTCATATCGGTACGGTTGTTAACGTTTCGTGACTGAAATCAGGTTCAAATCCCGAACCAAACAGTGCAATTTATGGAGGACAAAGAGACTTTGCAGCTGATTTTCCCAGGTTTTGACGAGTCCGAAGTCCAGAGCTTGGACTTCGCCATGGAAATATTCAAAGGAATCGAGTAAAAGTGGCCTTAAATTGTCGATTTTTTTGATAGTAAACGTAATCCATCGAGCGAAGTGGTCGAGTAAAGGGCATAGGGACTTTGGATTAGGGAGGCTCGGGTTCAATTCCCAACCGGCCATCCGGTGCGTAGTTTTCGTGATTTTCCTCGGTCATCCAGGCGAATGCTGGAATGTTTATACTGAAAGGCCACGGCCGCGATGCCGGCGTCGCAAGCTGAATTCGTTAACTGCGTGAAGTCACGAAGTTTAAGTAAATTCGAGCCATCGTGGGTTCCTGGATGGATGAGCAACTAGAAACTCCTGTTTTATGTGCGCAGAGGCCAACTGCCCATTACAGGACATGTAATGGCTAAAAACAAATACAAAATTTAATCCAACAATTATTGATATTGAACCATTCCACACGTGTTCACTCGCCCGTTTGTTTGAGCTGTTTGCCAAAGAAAAGTACTGGCGGTCGTGTGCGGGAGCTTGAGGCCCGTGCGCGGCCAGGTGCGCCAGGCCTGCTCAATGCCCCGCAATCTGCGCGCTAATCTGCGCGCTCTCTTGTTGGCTAATTACAGCCCGCGCGCCCCTCGCTCCCGCCCACCAGGACGCGATGACGGGCCAAGGTGGAGGCCGCCCCACCACATGGCGAAACGGAAGCACTGCCTGGGATGGTGGTGGTGGTGATGTGGTGGGGTGATGGTGATGGGGGGTTAAGGGGTTTGGCTGGTGTTGATGCCTGTGATTGTATTGTCAGAATAATATTTCTGTCTTTTTCGATCGAGGTACCGGTAGCGGTAGCTCAGTGCATCAACTAATGTCACTGCAGCGCCTCTGACCGGGAGGTCCTAGGTTTGATTTCTGACGGCGGCAGGATTTTCGACACTAGCTTTCCAGCTAAGTCGAATTCAGTCGCTGTCTGGAGGAGAATTCTAGCGGCCGGCTGCTCTGATTGGTAGTTTTCCGTGGTTTCTCCGATCAACACTTGGCGAATGCGGGAGCAGTACCCTACCAAACGGGCCACGGACCGCGCGTGATCTGTCCTTCCTCTTTCTTGTCCTATCCACTCATCTTACACACTAACATGCACACACACACACACACACACACACACACACTTACACTATCACATATCCCGGGAGACCTGTCGGGAGCTTAGAGCTTGTCGCGACTGGGGCGGTGCCCCGCTGGTGGGAGAGTCCTGGTTTGGGGGAAACCCCACTAGCCGACGGTAGGTCGGTGCCGGATCTCACCATACAGCGGGGAAAGATCACTGCCATCTCCCGAGAAAAAAAGCATGCACTACACTAACGGGACTAATTACCGAAGCAGTTGATGCGCCCGGAAACAAAAAATCAATCAATCGATCGCGGTACCGCCCGGTGTCTGGTGCGATGTGAATGTGGTGGGTCGGTGGTGGTGGTGGCGGCGGCGTCGTGGGGCGGCGGCGGTGGCGATGGCGTCGCTGGTGACATCGATGGCGGTGGCGGTGGCGGTGGCGGTGGCGGATGTGGCAACTGTTGACGTAATGGGAGCAGCGCAGTGTGGGATAGGAGGAGGCGGTTATGCTCCAGGTGGCAGGGTCATTGCCAGACGCATTGTTAGTAACTGGCAGCTGCTGATTAAATCCTTGTCTTCGTACTTCGTAACGCGAGGCCAAGGGGTAGGATGACGAGATCTTAAAAGCCAAAAATGGGACATTGTGACTTTTTCTTGACTAAAAAACGGGGCACATAACAAAATTCGTGTTCCTCAATGAAGATTGCTAAGTCGCTTGCATGCTAAGTCGCACAGAAACTCACAGAGGCAGTAGGTTCGGATTATTGGATTTATCAGTAACGATATCGGAAGTGATGAAGCTCACACAAACTCAAATGACGCGATAGGTAACTCATTTTCCCTTCATAGAACCCCCACAGAATCTCCCCTTTCTTGATTTCAATAGTCTATAAAACTCTCTTGTTACGTGGCGCGAGCGTATGATCTACTCGCGCTTACTTTTTTTAAACTAATTCAAATCAAACGTAATGCATTATGATAAATTAAAATTTGTTTACGGCACTTTATGTCGATTAGTCATTGGCACAAAAGCGCGATTTTTTTTTCTTTTTTCCTTTCAAAAAGAAGGAGAAGAAGAAAAATACGGGACAGTGACTCAAAAAAGGAGACCCCTCAGGCACGGCGGCTGTGGAAAAGAAAAATCAACATCTACATACCGACGCCAATAGGGCTTCATAAACTCTGAAAATAATCATTGAATTACCTTGGGACTTTGGAGGAGCGTTTATTAATTGTCGTCATTACGGATGTTGTAAAACAGAATGTCAAACGCGTCAATCTATTAGTAGTTCAGTTTTCGGCAATACCTTACTGCTAATGGATATTTAACTAGTAAACGCTGTTTCACATGATTTGAGTAATGTCTTTGATATTCCTACATGTCAACTGAAAAAATGTTCAAAGTTGGGAGACAATTTTTCAGAAAATGTCGATCTTAGATAGTTACTCTTACAGCAAAGATACTCTTACACACTTTGCATTCGGCAAATAAATTCTTTAGGCCGAGGGCATTAAAACATTTTCTCCAATTGAATAAGGGTATGTATGTATCGTATGGTTATTGTTGTAGAGTGTATATGGGGACGATCCTTATAAGAAAGTGTTAAAATTTATAATATTAAATGGCATCATAAAATTGTTTGGACAACTGAGTATCAATTTACGCTACCACATAAAGTTGTGCATAATCTGTTGAGATGCAAATCGTATGTGAGCAAAGGGATACAGCATATGCGATGACTTTCATGTCATGAACTAGCAATCGTGCCTGAACAAATGTCAGTTTTGGCAAATTCTAATTTGACTACGGGAATATTTTGTAAAAGGTTTTGCTAGATCAAAAATATTAAAAGTCACGTACACTCTCATAATGAAGGAATCATATAAAGTATTCCGGAGATATTTCGAATATGACGCACGTTTTTCAGTTTGTCACCTCCACCACCATTGCAACCCGACCGGGCTCGCTGCAGCAGGGCTCGGAACTGCGAATTCACAAAGGAGGGACACCATGGCAGGATCTCCAGAGCTGACTCCTCCAACTCCCGACGCTCCACTGTTTTACGTGTAATTGAATTTGCATCCCGCTAGTGCACCAAATTAATTCCATCAAATGCTACGAGAGCGGGCGTCGCTTCAAACCGCAGTCGTTTGATTGGATTTTCATCAAACTGAGCTCGGTCTCTTTATTGCGAACACAAACAACACAATAAAATGGAGTACATGCAAGGACCGTGCGGGTCCCCCTGCCGTGGGACAATAGTCCCTTGGTTTCGCCACGGAAGGGACGTGATGCTTCAGGGAATTCGAATATTGCGTATTCGAACCAGGTGGAGACTGGCGTACGGAATGATTGCGAAAAAATGTGGTTGCTCTTATAATATTTCGTTTTATTTTCTCTGATATTCACAAAGCTAGTATTTATCAATTTGCTCTAACTGACATTCAACAATTGTAATTACACATATAATTATTCATTCATAATGATTATTTTGGAATGTCAGATAAGAATAGTGTTTGTTTATCGGAAACGTCTTTTGTATTTTTCCAAAAATATGATTGAATAAGCTACTTTCCATGTGTCCAAATACTATAAACACTTTTCAATTGTAATCAGAGAATTACTGCTTCGCTGCTCGGTATTCAATACTTATGATAAGGTGCAGATAAAGGAACAAGAATATTTTAAACGAGAAGAAATTTCTACTTTTTATGTCTTCCATTTTTGGGAATATGTGAAAAAGCCAATGAAAACTGCCTCTCCTGCAGCGTTGTCAACAATACCAGAATTCTCACTACTACACCTCTTCTGTTGTCGCTTTCGAAGCCATCCATTTCTTTGCCTGTTCACCTCTAGAAGCTTGTTTCAGCATGAAAATCATCACAATGATATTGTTTGGCATAGGTCAATAATCTCAGTGTTGTAAAGCTGTATTCTTCTACAGGTAGTCGATATTCTCTCACTGTACTTTCACCTCTTTATATTTGAGTGTTTTCAATACGTACTTGCTTTTTCATTTCAACACATAATTACTTATCGTAATAACCCGTGTAAACATTGATATAGAATTAGGCAAATCGATAAAAAAATATGACTCCTTCATTGGCAGTCTGTTATAACTGAACACAGTGCTACCAGATTGAAGTGTCTAGTCTTTACATAATTAAATCAACAGAACCAAATACTAAACACTATTCGAGGTTTTGGAAACAAACTTGCAGAATTCCAAGACAGTCTGACGCAATGAATATGTCGTAATCCATTTTTGTATTACACTCGTCAATGTTTTTAAAAGATAATCAAATAAAATCTTCAAAAAATAAAATTAAATAATTTCCTCCTGGCATTTTCTTTTTACCTAGTTAGTACTACATGGCGTCAATTCCTTCACCATCATTTCCCGCAACACCTAACCCCGACACGCGAATCTACGCATCATGACTAGGGCCCTTTCCCCCACTCCCATACACGCAATAGGAGGGGTGACAGAAGGGAAGCAAACGGCGTGGGGATGGGTACTGGCAAGCAGTGGGACGAAACAATTTCGAAAATACGCATAATGTTTTATGTTATTGCAAGCAAATATTTCACCCAAATATTCAGACGAAACATAACATGTCTAAATTCACACATCTTGTGAAAATAAAACAATAAATCTACATTAAATCATTATAAGTATTTCTTTGGTATTAACGTTTCTCTAGGTGAATTAATTCTCTACTCTTCTTGGAAAATTACAGGCTGCAGTTCTGATAACAGAGAAATATTGTAAATGATGTCATTCCTGTTACCAATATTTGTTATGATATATTATTTTTTAATTTCGTAAATTTATTACTGTTAGGATATTATTTTACGAGTTGCATGGAAGTGCATTTGAAAATTGCACTTTTTCATTACTTATGTTTAACTAGTCTCTATTGCACAAGACGCAAGACATTTAATATTTCAACCTTGGGCTCCAGATATTTTTGTATTTGGAGGAAACTGGTTGTTTTGCTTACTTCTTCGATTTGTTTTCGTTTGATCTTTTCTTGCATATTCGTTTTTGTTGGTGGGAAGAGAAATGTTAAGATATTTTCATTTGACTGGTAAATTAGATGATGTATTTAATATTTTAAAAAAATCTATTAAGTAAACATATTTGGAAGTCATTCACTCCATCTTTAGTGGCCATGCCATGGCAAAAAAGGGGACTGAAGATTGGAAGGTTGGATTAATATATTTCAATTTTTGAAATTAGTTTATTTTTAGTTGCATGGTCAACTGTGTACATTTTCCGTCTAGAATGAAAAGTACATGAAAATATATTGTATTAAAGTAATTGGTTATAAATTAGCATGAAGAATTCTATCAACAGTACGCCGAACAAGCATGTCACAATATGTCTTAGAAAGCAATGTAATTTACAAATATTTATAGCAGATCTTTACATTAGTTAAAGTTTTCTTGAATACTTTGTTATTCATATAGAGTTTAATACTTTTTCCTGGTAGTCTATGGATACAAGAATTGATTCGGTGCTCATACCAGTATATTTGTTTGTATTAGATGTAATTTGCATTGGTTAATGATCTCGATCAAGATATTTGGAATGTTGCACTGGTCATAAAGGGATAGGGGTCTTTTCTGTTGTGTCACGTTAGAAGGTCTTAACCTCGTTAGCAATAAGCAGTTTTAATCCGTGATGCAGCTAATTGAATGATTCTGCTGCAGAGCTTGTAATAGCTTTGATATAGTAGTATTTATTTTTTGTGGAAATCTGCTATTAAATTTTTACTTTCTGTCCTTTCGAATTCTTCGTCAGAAGAGAAAGTTATGTATACGTGCGCCGGAAAACGGCGAATTTTCGCCAGAAAAACTCTTATAGCTGGGCTCTGGTAACAAAAAATACTGGATAAATCCTGTCGCTAAATTTAGAAACAAAATTCCCTAACTCGTGATGTAGCCAAAATCTATGATTTGTTGCTTCTTGATACCGAAAAATCGATTGATGGCAAAACTTCCGACTGTCCGCCTGCCCGCCTGTCCGTCCGTTGTCTGTCCGTCTGTCCGTGTCTGTTCGTCTGTCCGTCCGTCTGTCTGTTGTCCGTCTGTCTGTCTGGCCGTCTTTTTTTCTTTGTGGAAATTAAATTCATATAATTCGCTCGTCTTTACTGCTTCTTTTCTTTTGACGATCATCAGACAATTTGTGCCCAGTGTTTGGCGCGACAGAAGAGGGCAGGAGGTGAGGGGCGGGGGTAGGCGCCCGAGGGCTTTGAAGAGGGCGGGGTTGCATTTCAAGCAGTGGTGGTGGGGGTCTGTTAGCGGCTGCGAAACTGGCGACTTGCTTACCAACTGTTCCACTTTCTGACACAACAAAGGCTTTGTAATCCTCAAAGAATGTAACGTACTGAGCATCTTTGTAGATCATTTCCTCGCAATGAAAACATTGCACTCGATGTGAATCATACCTGCTTCATTGTGCTCTGAAACAGTATGTGTATTGTTATCAAGGACGCGTATTTTGTTTTTGTTTATTTCCATCGCCATGGTGTCTTTTGTTTTTTATGCTTTGTTCAGTAAACCATGTCCATTCATTTTTATTAACTATTAATGTTTTGTTGGAATGACGTCTATCTCAATTTTATGAAGTTATGACATCATTAATAAACATTATTTTTGTATGAGGAGGGTTTTCCATAATTACATTTGGTTCACCCACGAGAACCTTCGTTGCTTTTGTACTTTATTTTAGATCGTGGATATCTGTGGTTTAGTTCATTTTCGAAACAAACTTTTCAAATTACTGGTTTCTGAATTAATTGTTTTAATTATTTTTTCTTCTATCGCATTTTTAAAAAGATTATTTCGAGTTTCAACTAAACAGTCTGCCAGAATATTTCTTGGCGTATCTGTATATTCCCTGAAAAGTTGGCAGTTCTATCAGAAATTTCGGTTACCAGCCTACAGCCTGGCAGAGCCAAAAGGGGAAAATCGTCGCAGGAGAAAAAAAAATTCAGAAGAGCTTCACGCTCCGTCATGAAATTTATTACGAATTGATGAATCACGCGGCCTCTCGACCTCCCCCTAGGGGGCTCTTTGCTCCCCTACCCCCCTTTACACCCCTCCAATGCCGCTCTGACCCCTACCCCACCCGCCGCCTTCAACCCCACTTGCCGCCCGGTGCGGCCAACTGGGTGCCTCTCATGACGCCCCAGCAGACACACTTCACCCTCCTTCGCCCCCTGGTGCTACCCTTAGGAGCCGCACCCACCCCCTCGCTGCCGTCGGGCTCTCTCTCCTCCGGGGTGAAGCCTGGCCGACCGCCAGACCCACTGACCCTTCTCGACGCTTCTATTAGCCGCGGATCGGAGGCTCAAGAATGCTGCCGCGGGTGGAGGGGGACAGTGTACTGTTGTGACTGGTGGACAAGGGGTGGGGGTGAATAGAAGTGTAATGGCTGCGCAAACGCTAGTTCTTTGTTCTATCATTGATCGAGAGGAAGAGCATTTGAGCCTGAAGCTGCCGCTTTAGATTGAAGCAGAGAGAAACTTGTGTCAGACGTGTCATTGATTTACTGCATGCCACGTATGTGGTTTCTGAAGTTTCTGAAGTGTTTATGTTTGCACCAAACATAACCTAAAGTGCGATTATTGGAAAATTTTTGAAAAATAAATTATGGGTGCAGTGAAAAGAATATCTAAACACACTCAATAATTCTAATTATATTATTAGTTCTTGTTATGCCTACACTGTAGTGGGATATCAATTTAAAATGTGATTTACAATTAATATTCATGTTGATTTCATCTACACCAAATCAGTTACACAGGTAGAATACATGCCACTTTTCTATTGTTTTCCCAACACTGCCTTATAGAATGGTAAAGATGATACACAATAGATGATACGTCAATAAATCCTCTATACGAACAGCAACTGTTATAATATCATAAAGGAAAAATACCGTAAGATATAGAACCAAAATTAGAGAATTGAGGAGAGTGAACTCTTTTTTGAATCTCTAACACATTTTGGATAAGTGGGGTTAAGTTGCTTGTGTTTACTGGAGTCGTTCCACTTATGATAGCGATTACTCAGCATCTGGAGCTCAGTATCCATTTTGTCCTTCCAACTCATTATTTGGAGGGGATCAATAAATACAATTAAAATCTTACAAACTACTTAAAACAATAGGAGAAAAACATATTTAAACTTTCTTGATATTACAGCTACTTGTCTTTCTTGATAAATCACTTAAATGTATTGTAAAATATTTAAAGGAAGAAATTGTATTCAAACCTGAACATTTTTCTTGTGATACGAAATTATTTCCCATACAACAAAATAGTGAAATATTTGGTTCGATGTATATGAACGACGTACATTATAACAGAGAAATGTAATGTGTCGCTGGACTAGAGACTCATAGCTGGTAGCTCATAGCAGATAGCTGGTAATGACCTTCGAGCTGGTTACTAAACTTCTAGGCATATGTAGTTCATACTATGGTAATACTGTGTAGAGGGCCTAGAAAATTAATTGTTTCGGCCGTTTTTAGGTAACTTACATTCGAGACTAGATTCTCGATGATTATTCAGTTCGCGTTTTAACCTTACACACGCGCGCGCACACACCACGCACGCACGCACACACACACACACACACACACACACACACACACTTTTGGATGATGTGCGTTGTTCTATTGCAAATCATACCTCTCTCACACCTTGTTAACGTAAACGTAATATGTCACTAAAATATGTGTTCGCCCAATGAATCTTCAAACAATCTCAGTAGAATTGTACTAACTTCATTTACGTCGAGAATGAATTCAGAGTGTTTTAAAAAGGAACCAAAGAATGTTTTACTGGGGTTTCACAGACCGCAGTGAGCATGAACTGGGTTGAAATCGCTCTGCGTCAAGCAAATGTGTAAAGCCCGGTATACACGGTATAGTTTTCTTGCAAATTGGACATACAGAAAACGTGCAGTCCAGGCTGCAAGTTTTCTATGTGAGCATGTTCATAATTTTTCATGCAGAAAGCCTACATTTTGATTCAAGCGCCTCTACCGGCAGAATCATTCACTAGCGGTAATCGGCCATTTCGATTATGTGGTTATGTGTGCCAAAGTGCGATTGTGTGAAGTGATATATTATGATAAACTTGTTTTTTCCCAATTCCTGCCTTCTTATTTTTATTCTTTATGCTCCTCATAGTTAATTAATCCCAAATAAAAATCATAGCCAGAACGCACACACAGAAATACCACCACTGACAATACTCGGATGGCACAATTCAGCTGTTTCTCTTTAGACCCCAAGCTGCAGCTTGTGGCGATTCGTACAGAAAACGTACAGACCGTGTATGTGCGACTTTTGGCTTTGGCACTTCTAGTTTGGGATCCTGAAATTTCTGTGTAGAAACTGTATGTGAATCTGCATGAAAACTATACCATGTATGGCGGGCTGAAGAGTTCGAGGAGATAGAGAGAAGTGACTTAATGTATATCAATAAATGGTAATAAATAAATGAATTGTGTTTTATGATTTTTTTGTTTTCAGTGCTTTAGCTAAACAAACGACACCCAGAACACCTTCAACATCGGCTAAGTAGAGAATATTTTTCGGCGAAATTCGTCTCTACTGAAAGCTTTTCTTTGATTTGGAAGCACACAGGAAATTAAATATAATTATTTAGAAAATGAAATATTCTCTTAAAAGAGACGAGACATTATTTTCTACAAAGGCTGCAGATCATTCACTATCAATTATAAAACATTCCCAAACGGTAAACACCATAAAGTACATGAAAGTTTTAACGAATCACGCATCTACTTAAAAAATTAAGCCAAATGTATGGTGCACACAGTAGATGAATTGGGCAATAAAGCACGAGAGAAGCCATTGGTAAAAGTTACGTATACATCGTCAAATAAAAGTTGACATGAGCTAAACATATTGTGCGCTACACGAAATGAATATTTACAAATGAATGGAATAAAACTGAGATTTTTATTTAATGCACGTGTTTACAAAGCTGCAATTGACCTTTTATTAACGTGCATATATATGCTCCAGTGACGCAAAGGTTAGTCAGTGACACATGAACCGACTCGTGCGGCAACTGCCCTACGGCAAACAAGCGTTGTAATAAACGTCGATTTCAGAGATTTGCTTATATTTCACGACGTGATTTTAGGGATAACCAGATTAATGAGGCCGGCGAGATTGCTACACAGCATTTATTTCGGGCGCAATGGCAATATTAAAATTCCGGAAGAGAAAACAGATCTCTCTCGCTTCGCAGCAAGAGAAGAGTGCAGCAACCAGTGCAGTGAATATTTCCCACCGCTAAATAGCGGACTGCCTCGCTCACGTAATAAAACATTCTGTAATCATCGTCCAACTCAGGGCAATAAAAAACGCTATGTAGCTTTCCGATTAGCAGAATTAAATATTCTATGCAAGAGGAAATATGCGTTTTTACCGCTTACATATTAATGTAAAAAGGTGTTGAAAAATGCCGGTTGCGGTCCGGAAATTTGACACTGGACATTCCAAACTCAAGCCTAAAATTGATTCATTACAGCAGTTTTGAATGAGTTCGAGCTAATATTTCGTGCTGTGAAAGCATAATAATTAAAACACTCGGAGGGATTTTTTTTATTTCAAAAGTCACATCAGATTTTAATTAATGTAATGAATACTGAAATATCTTAAAATATATTTCTACTTCATATTTATTTGAAACAAAAATTAATAATATGATATTTGAAATCAAAAGTCATTCCGGTGTTAACAAGTTATTTTGCTGTTGATCTAATTTGAAAGGTTATCGACCATCAATAAAGCTTCATTAAATTTAAAGTATTGTCCAAAAAATATATTTCTGTTCAGAAACGAACAATTAAGTGTCGCTTTATTCTTTCATGAGTTCAAACGCGGGGTTGATAATTATACTATAAATTATGCAAGTAATTAGTGTTTCTTTGAATACCTTAAAGAAATGAAAACCCCTTACACTAAATAAGTTCCTCGCTTTTCTCTGATTAATTTGATCTTTTAATTTCTTTGAATTGAAGAAGGTTCATATTGTGGCGTCACACGGGTGTAATCAGTACACAGACGAGAGTGGGTTGTAATAACAGCAGGTTTATTCACAATTTAGACCGTAGTCACAAATAACCAATGCACTGTATACAATTAACTAACTAAATATACCCCACTGCTAAGAGAGATATTTACAACGGCTACCACACCGCAACATACTACCTAATGTTTGCCGTGCGTAGTACCGCCTGCCCTGAGACCGACTACATGTCTCACTAGTCACGACAAAAACTGCCGGCTCCTTCGCCGCGAGCACGCTCGCACCTATCACGGACACCTACGCTGCCGCTGCCGCTGCCAGGATCACAAAGAAGGAAGAGCCATTGTTCTCACGGCCCTTAAATAGCCCTCGCGACGCTGCCCGCCGCCTCCATTGCCTCCGCTCTAGCAATGCGCACACCCAGTCAGAAAAAACCCGTGCGTCATCGCTTCTGCCTTTGTCTAACATCCGGTGCACACCACGCCGCATGCCCATGCTGGTTTTAGCGGTATGACGGTACAATATGAAGACACAATAACCCATAGTTTTGTTGATGTTTTACGGTGATGTCAAATCTAAGAAAAACTATTTTGAGTCTTGATGACCGTTTGTGGTATCATACATAATCTTGCGAAGGAATTTGAAGCAGCGACCAAGTATATGAAGACGAAGGTGGTGGGTTGGAATCCTGTGTAAGACATAGGTGTTTCCACCTGGCTTTCGTGAGCTTGTCTTCCCGTACGCTCACGTATTTCAGACATAAAAATCTTTCATAATGACCTCTCTAAGATGCAGTGAGAGATAAAGGCAAAGCACAAGTAAGATCATGTTTCCAGAAAGCGTGAAGGCATAAAAATCTAAACCTTTCCTCTCGCCTACATTCTATAATTGAGTATGCCCATCATGATAATCATCATCATCGTCCTCTACGGACCATGTTAAGTTCCCCGGACCAACGATCACATCGTAGATGTATACCTATAAGTCCATGCCATTAAGAAACCCTGCTCAGAGTACGCTCAAATATCGTGCAAGGTTCTCATCCCCTTTTGCTGGCTCTCATCAACCAGGGACTTTAAACAGAGGGTAACGTACAACAATCGACAGCAATATCAACCTTCTGCGCATGAGCACTTCGAGTTGCGCAAGCGTAGATGCTCAAAAGTATAGAGTGATAGAAATATTGCTGTCGATTGCTGTAAGCAACGTCGTAGAAATTCTTTAAGTTTCTAATCCTAATATCGACTGATATTTTGGCTTTCCTCCGGACACACATACACACACACAGACACACACACACACACGCGCGCGCACACGCACACCACACACACACGCGCATATATATATATATATATATATATATATATATATATATTGAAACGCACCGCGTTTCCACCCAAAGAAACGGCGAGACATCACGCAAGAACACGGCAGAACGGTTGCAAGAGGGCGCTCGCTAGCCACGAAAAACGGTTACGAGCGGCGAAGGGTGGTCGGTTGGCCCGGAGCGTGGGAACGACGCCGCGAGGAGTCAGTGTCTGGCTGGCCGCCGGCGAGGAAGGACGTATCTGGAGCTGCTCCGCGGTCGAAAAGCAAAAAGTATCGCGAACGAACGAGTGCAGAAAGATTAATTGACGGACAATTTGTGCTTGATAACCATCAATAGTCGATCGGACATATTGCCAGAGTGATAGCTGATATCAGGAGTACCACAAATTAAAAGAACTTGCGTGCAGAGGAGTACAACCCGAGAGTCCCCGAAGCCGCCGACGCTCGTAGGGGAAGAAGTAACGGTAAATATTTTTTCGGTCGATATAAGATCGAGAGACTAACAGTGATTCTGGGTGATATAACAGAAAAGGGTAAAGACCACCATAGATATTGCATCATTAGTGATTTGTATAGAATTAATAAATAGTTCAGTTTACTTTGTTCACGGAACAGTGGTGTTTGATTAATAACCCCGAGCCCATTCACGAGAAAGAACACCTGTCCCTTACAAATAAATTTACTGCGGACAAGCCGGCCTACCCGGTACGTCACAATATATATATATATATATATATATATATATATATATATATATATATATATATATATTGGACAAAAATTAATGAGAATATTCCTGTAACTTAAAGCCGGTGAGCCGGCGTGCCGCCATCTGGCGTGACATAAGGAAGGACTATTAGACGAGTGTGTGCAGCGAGCGGGTACAGCGAGCGGGTACTCTGTCTACTGCAGTGTGTAAATCGTTGAACTTCATAGCAATAGTACAAGCGCCCTAACGTAATGTTTACAAAGGTAGTGGCTTAAAATTGAAGTGGCACGAGGACGGAGTAATTTGGAACGTTTTCAGGGACTGCATGAAGCACGTGGTGATGCATCGTTGCCATTACTCCATAGCCACACGATGGGGTAGCGCGTTCAGATAAGGCAGAGATGATGTGAATGATACCCTTGTGGAGAAATCGTGTGCCGCCACTGGCAATGGGAGATTCTGAAACATCCAGCTAACCCGATATGAGTCACTGCGATTAAAATCTCTTCAGCAAAATGAAAGAACGATTGCGAAGAACCCAGTACAATACCAGCGAAGAAATCATTCTCGATATAGGCGGTCAATATGGGACGTCAACAGAAATTGACGCGCAGTGGTGTACGACGCCTTCTTCACATTCGGCAAAAGGTCATTAATAACAGACGTGATTATATTGGTGTGTAAATGTAAATACCAATAAAGTAATTTCAGAGAAAAAAATCTCATTACTTTTTATCTAATCCTTGTATTATTAAAGGTCCATACCAACGAGGGGAGTCAACAAGAGACCCCAGTGTAATCTCTTGTTTCTATTTTTGTTTAGGTATAGAGTTACAGTTTCAGCTTTGAAGATTTTATTACTAGAAACTTTCTTAACCGTAAATGATAGTTACGACTATCAACAATGATCGAATGTTTACAAAAATATTTGAAATTGTTGTCAAGCGTCATTTTGCTTCGTGGGAATTGTCGTTTTCTTAAAGCTAGACCTGACCATAAACCATAAAATATTTTAGTTTCTGTCGGGGATACTTGTGTAACAGGAGGAACGTAGTAAATGTTGAACTAGTTCAAAAAGGACTGCAATCCGCCATCTGTGTGCCTGTGCAAGAACAGAAAATGTTCAATATATATATATATATATATATATATATATATATATATATATATATATATATATATATATATATATATATATGCTGTTGCTGTATTTCAAAAGATTAATAGTAGTAAATGAGACGGTTTGTACTTAGGGAGAAATGGACTGTATTTTGATGTTATTTTTGGACATTCCGGTCCGTTCCGTTTGATAGTTCAGTTCAAGGAAATTTAGCGGTAAGGACCAACCGTCAATAAGTCGTGGTTTCACTTTGCACAACAATTTAATATTTGGTCACTTATCACTTACAGTTTGTTTTACACAGGTACAGTTAATAACAGACAATGTTTTTCAATCACACGGCAGTTCACATAATTTCACATATAAGTGCACTACATGGGGCCGAGAGACATTGGTTACGACTGCAAGCAGTTGAAATAATTTTTTTCGTTTATTTTACGTAAAAAACAGTTAAAACTGCGTATGACGTGCTATGGGGAAAAATTAATTGTGTGCACATTTTCAAAATTCTGTGACTTCTACCCTAAGTCATATACTACTTGAACTTTGAAAAATTACTCCCATTTAATAAAATATATTTTCAAGGATAAATAAGCAATACATTTTGGGTTCTTATCCATGTTGTCCTTCGGAATAATACTTCCTGCCGCGAGAACATGGACACAATAACTTGAATAATTGTATTTCCTACTGAATTCTTGGAGACGTGCACAGAAAATGAAGTTACATTTATGTCCAGAAGCAACACAAGGGGCCGCAGGATCAGGGAAACTGGACGGAAAATCTGATCGAGATGGGGGTCGTTGACCCAGACGCTGCGATACAATACTCGTTACATATTTTTTAAAATTCTACAGTCCAATAGTAAATAATACATTAAATATCACTGTTAAAATTAATGTTACTTTCCTTGTGATGCTCAGTATAGTCTCTAATTGTATAGAAAGAGTTATGCAGCAGAAACGATTTCACTTGGGATTTAAACTTTTCTATCGAAGTTAATCGTTTAATGTCATCTCTCAAAGTGTTGTAAAATAATATATATGTATTGTATGTGAATTTTTTGTAATGTGCTGTTGATACTGTCACCTGATGAATATGATTTGTGCGTCGAGTGTTATAGTAATAGACATCGGCATTTTCTGAAAATATATTCCCGCCCTTAATATATTCCCTAATTACACTTAAAGTTAACAATACTAATTTAATGCTCGGTAATGGTTAATTCGTCCACACGAGACTTTAACGATATTACTTGTAACAGCGCTACACGGAGCTGAGGGCGCTTACATGCTGCCCGCAAGAGATTCTTTCTACGACTAACGATTTTTTTCACAGCGACTAACGTCGCGAGATTTTGATCAGAAATCGCATAAGAGTGGGGGATAGGCCCCAGCCAATCACTACTGAGTATTTGATTTTGTTCTGAAAACTAACAGAACAAAAGTTAATTTATCGGCTGCCACTGGCTTGGCGTTTCAACACGTATTCTAGGAATTGCGCGCCGGTCGCTCGTGTGCGTCGGTTGAGCGCAGGCGAGGGGCGCCCACGCGGGCGCCAGCGGATGCTCGTCCGGCGGACTGGGCTGGGCGCCGCTCACTGGTTCAATCGGGCAAAAAACCTTTGCATAATTGCACATACGAGTGGATCTGCGTAAAAATGGGTATTAATGGGTTTTTGAGGTCGTTGAATTTGAATATCATAAATAAATGTCAAAATTTAAATTGGCAGCTGCAAAATGGCGGATCTACTCATTTAAAAAAACAAAACTGCATAAAAAATGTACATATGGGTTCTGGATATTACTGATTTCGAATATCATAATGGAATTTCAAAATTCAAAATGGCGGTTTGGAAATGACTAACTGACTCATAAAAATAATGATATGTGTAGAAATATGGATACAATGGTGTTCGCGGTCGCAGGTTAATATTGTTATCATTCCAAAAATTTATATCAGTAATTTTCTTATTAAAAGTAATTATAAGAAGGAGAAATCAAAAAAATTTGGGATATTAGTGTTATCTTACTATGTAGCATTCAGTAAAGAGGTTATAAAAAAAAAAAGGGAGCTAAATTTATTATTCTGATTAAGTGTATCTGACAATTGCGAATCGTTACAAATGTTTCACACACGCTTCGTGATGTTTCACATACTGTGACAAAATTAGCTGTTTCGCACACGGAAAATAAGCACGAGACACCACGTTTCGCGTACGGTGTGTTAAAAAGTATTTTATCACACGCATCCACAATATGATTGTAATAGCTGCTAATGACGTGTATCATTAATTAACTGTATAAAATTTTCCTTCTTCCTTATTGATGTTCTCCGTGTACTGAAATGGTATTGGTATGCGATTGTTAATTGCAAATAACTTATTCCAAGAAATAAGAGGGATTTACTTAAAAATTAATTTTACGAGCTTTGATAAAGCAATGTTTGGTTGCTGTGCAAGTTCTAGAGCTCAAGGTTTCGCATTCAAATTCTGTGTAAGACATGAATGTTCTCACCCCACGTTGTGAAGATGAAGTGTTTCCACACCTTCACCTGCCCCAGTAATCGTTAATTTACCAGCAACTCGATTGCCTTACCTTTCTTCCAGCCGTGGAAGACCGAATCAAAACATTTCTTTAATAACATTGCCAGAAACGGGAGAACCTAAAAGCGAGGTAGGTAATCACTAGGGAAAGGAATTTATTGTAATATAAAAAAGAAAAAAAAAATTCTAAAATATGTAAGAAAAAATAGGAAATATGTGAAATAAAAATTCGTAATGTTTAAAATTCCATTCTTCAAGCGCTTTTCGAGGTGAGTACGTTGCCAATCAGATCTCAACATGGATTCAGAGAGGCCGAAAGGAAGTACTACATCTACAGAAGCAGTTATTCTCTAGTTTCATCCTAAATATTTAATACTTTCGCATTACATACAATGTTGTTTTCGAGGAGCCGGCGCTCAAGTGAATAGTACCGTGTAGCCTGTGATAGAAAGAGGGAGGTGAAGGGAGCATGCGCGTCCCCCTCCGACTCCAGAAAAGGAATAAGACAATGAACTGAAATATATATATATAATATATATATATATATATATATATATATATATATATCCTGTTGGCATGGGGGTCTATGAAACATGAATAAGCACGTGGTTGAAGTTCCTTTTGCTTCACATTCATCCGCTCACCCTTGATCCCGACTACGCGGCTTCCAAGAAGCAGAACGGGGCAGGGAGGAAGGTAAATTTGACAATTAATGGCGATGGACCTGCGTTAATACAAGAGCATTGGGTGGTTTTATAAGTATTTCAGTAACAAAGTTAGTTTTCAAGTAACATATATTTCGAACTCACTTGTGAAATGTTTATTTTCGACCTATAAATATATTAAAACGAAACAAAATATGTTGGAATAGATAAAATATGTAAAAGTATGTAATTATACCAAAATATGTAAAGAGATGTGAAATAAAAATGGTTCCAATTCGTTCAGAATTCTGTGTTAAGCCTACAAAATATTAGTGAATGCAGGCATCTTGTCTCTGTAAAAATATGTATTTGCATGAAAATCCGTTCCCTAGTAATCATCATTACCATCATATCTCAATCGATCTACTTTCTCCCGACCACCGACCACATCGCCGAAGCATATCGACAACTCCACGCCATTAACAAACCCTGCCCTAGAGTACGCCCCGATATCGCGCGAAGTTCTCCCTCATGCGGTATCTCCGCAATAACAAAATCCTAATATCGAGTGAGCAGTTATTTGGCTAAACCCCGCGCCGGGAGCCCGCAGGCCCATCCATTTTCGGGGTTTAATCCTTCATCGCGAACGACGGCAGCGGCTCGGGTCCGCGCGTGCCGCACAAAGGCAGCGACTCGCCCCCGCGCCCCCTGCATTCATCGCGCATTGACTCGGCGCGGCGGTGGCGGCGATTTTCCGGGGGAGGCGGGCGCGGGGGGGGCCGGCCCCCGGATGTGCCCGTGTCGCGGAGAGCGGTGGAGGCGATCGCCACGGCCTCCTGCGAAGGGGTTGCTGCGCGGTGCAGTTGAGAAACACTAGGAAGTTGCTGGTCAAAACTTCTCTGACGATCGCCACGGCCTCCTGCGAAGGGATGCTGCGCGGCGCAGTTGAGCAAAGGTGGGAAGTTGCTGGTCAAAACTGCTTCTTTCTCTGGCGATCGCCACGGCCTCCTGCGAAGGGGTTGCTGCGCGGCGCAGTTGAGAAACACTGGGAAGTTGCTGGTCAAAACTGCTTCTTTCTCTGGCGATCGCCACGGCCTCCTGCGAAGGTGCTGGTCAAAACTGCTTCTTTCTCTGGCGATCGCCACGGCCTCCTGCGAAGGGGTTGCTGTCAGGTGGCAAGATTTTTGACACTAGCTACAAAGCTAGGAAAAGTCAGCCGCTGTTTCGCGGAGAATTCTAGCAGACAGCTACTATGATTGTAGTTTTCCGTGGTTTCTTCGATCAACACCAGGAGAATGTGGAGCACTACCCTAAAAACAGGCCATGGACCCCACGCCATCTTTCCTTCTTGTCCTTTCTTCACTGCTTACTTGCACACACTTACACTTTCACGTGTGCTACACTATACATGTCGGGAGATCAGTCGGAAACATTGAGTTTAACACGGCTAAGGGTGCCACACTCATGGGAGATACACGGATGGGAAATCATTTCAAAGCTATGTAGTTTGGCGCCGGATCTCGTCATCGAGCGGGGAACATAATCAACATCTCTCGCGCCGGCCAACATCTTTGGCCGGCGCACTATATTTTTGTCGGCTGAAGACATCACAAAAGGAAGCTTCGAAGCAATTTATAAGTTAGCCAACTGCAAACGAACGAATGAAGGAAGGGAGTCTAATAGGCTTCAGGGCACAACGACACCACAGAACCTTCAGTTATGTTGCCAGCACTAGCTGTCACTTGGGCTCATCCTTAGGAAAATCGTTCTATGGAAAGTGAGATACGGCGTCGATTTACACGTCGACTTGCGGTGTTTTCCCTATTCAAAAACTATTCTTCCTCATCGACATGTATTTCAATACTGTCCAGATACAATTTCGAAAGTAATGTTTTACGAGAATTCCCGAAACCTTTATCAGGCAAGTATCAGACAGAATATTTTACATTTATTCTAGTAGACCGACAATAATTTGAACTCAACTTTAATATTAAATATTAACACGTCCTTAGTATAAAATATAGAGGTATTCTTTCGCATTGTCACTGTAAAACAATATTTGCCAGTAAATGTGCGTGTGAGAGGAATAAGTTTCGGGAACAAAATCTTCGTTAGTTGAACACGCGTCCTTCTATCAAGGGGTTTAGCTTTGGTAACTCATCGAATATTTTTCCAAATTTAAAAAGACACCGTTCATTTAAACAACTTTTCTTCTCAAGTAGACATCTAATTCAGATTTTAAATTTTTTCTACAACTTTCGAATTTGAACCGTGCTTCCGTTTCGTCCTCTTTTTAAGCCTTGTCTCCCTCTGTACCAACTCTACGGGACGCTCCTCCACTGTTTGTCGGCCGCTATCGTTCTCACGCCGCCACCGCCACCGCCGCCGCCGCCGCCGCCGCCGCCCCGCCGCCGCCGCCGCCGCCGCCGCCGCCGCCGCCGCCGCCGCCGCCGTGCGTCGCCGTCGTCGGGGTGACGTAAGAGCTAGTCGCGCGTTCAATCACTGGCCCTGACAAGCGGCTGCGGCGGAGTGATGTGTTCATGCGTGCGGGCCCCGCTCGCGCGAGGGGTGCGTGCGTGGATGCGTGCCTCCCTCCCCCCCCTCCCCCGCGCAACCCGTTGCGATGCGCCCCGCCCCCACCCGCACCCCCCGCCGCCACGCCCCCGAAAACTAAGCGGCCCCTGGGGATTGGAACGGACCCTACGCCGCCATGGATGACTTCTGGGAGGATTCAACTACCCTCGTACGTTTACAGCCAAGTCACTTATGAAATATTAACAAAAATGAGCATTCGAGAACTCAGAATAACTCATAGAGTGTTAAATGTCCCCATTCATCAATTTTTTTGAGGGTAAGTTAGTAAAAGAAACCGAGAATACATACTATATCCGAAAAACTGTGTCAGTAAGTGCCATGCATTTCATCCTTGTCACTCAAAGATCAATTGTTTCCCAAAAATTATTGATTGAAAAGTAATGTACCTTGCACATTTATTGAACAAAACTTTATATTAAGTATTATAAGTAAATGTGTATATAACACTGCCAAAAGCATCCTTGGGAATGGGTTCTTTTTTGAAAATTGAAAAATGAAGCAGAAAAGGATTTTCTGCAAAACCATGCAATATTTTTCAGCCATTACATACAAATTTCGCTACGAAATAATTCGTTGTTTCTGTGTGTGTAAAATAATCGAGAGATTTAAGAACCTCTCAAAATTTGACTCATAACTTGCTTTTTCAAACAATAAAGGTGCATGATCAAATATTTTTAAAATTCCACACTGTTTTTACATATTTGCTTATCAATTTATAAATATATATTTTAATAATATTGAAATTGAGAATTTTTTATAGTTTACTCCAGATATTTCTTTTAGTTACATATTTTGCTTTAATACTAATATCACCGGAGTCTGCTGAATCTTTGGAAATTTTCTATTTTCTATCTTCGATTTCAACTCGTGTTTCAGCTACAGAATAATTTTTGTGCACCCCTGCTAGCATGTCATCGGTCATACGGATGAGAGCTCTTCCACTTTCCTTTATTGCCCCCCGTGGGCGTATCGTTTTTCTCTTTATCTTATTCGTCGAAGCAATTCGTCGTCCTTCGCTCAATGACACTAAATTTCAATAAATTTGCTTTTATGACGAACATCCTGCACATGTAACAAGACAGAGATTAATGTCTCTTGCGTCTAATTGTATTAATACGTAGAGATTAGATAATGCTGTGTAAATCTTAACGCTTCTTTTCATTCTAAATCGGCGTTAATGTATTTAGCTTGTAAGACGAAATCTGAGGATTTAATATTGTGCTTTAGTTTGAAGGAATACTTGCAAAAGTGGGCGAAATTTTGTGATATTTAATTGAGAAACGGTTTATTCTAAACTGCTTTATGTATTGGGTCTACGGAATTGTACGTCAAAATGTATGTTTATGGACAGACTCATATTACACCACCAATACGTATATTACCTTTATTTTTTGGTCTTGGGCAAATAACTTTATAAGTTTATGAACACTCCACCGTAAATAAGGATATTTGAGAAGACATTCCTGATAATTTTTTTCTGATTGTCAAATTCGAGGCTGGATTAAACCCTGTATTGTGGACGAGCGCGAATTTTTTATTGTTAATACAAATATTTTCTCAGTTCTATTGCACATGACATTAATTCTATTGTTACGTTTTCTTTTAGTACTTATAACGCTCACGTGAACTCTAATCCGAATATACACATCATCAAAACAGTGTCTTGCGCCTTGTTATGCACGCTGAAATGAACCACGGCTTGCTCTTGCACGTTGCCAACCCTTCCTCTTCATCCTCCAATTATAAAGCGAGCGATCCTCGGCTCCAGCCGTTGAAGTTGCCGGGGTCTCCAATTAGGAAGGCCGCGTTAGGTCGCAGCGCCCCGCAGGCGTCAAGAAGGCAGCTCTGTGGCATATCGGAGCCCAAGGAACGTGTCTCGGCAGTCGCACCACATAACGAGAATGTTATATATCTTCCCACGGATTAAGAGAGGCCAAGGATACAAGCAAGTGAGACACGCTGCGAGTATGGGGTGGAATGGATTTCAACAGACCCTTCTACATCCACAAATTTGCATTTCACGCTGAGAGACACATTCACTAGGCTTGCTTTGTGATCCGTACGTGTGTTTGTCTATTCCGCTACTTTGATATAGTTCCGTTTAAGTAGGGGTTTTGATATATGAAGAATAAGATGTGAACAAACTTTTAGAAAAGAGAATAAATATATATTTTATAAAACATGGTGGTCATCAAGATAGGTATAAAGTCAGGGCCATAGCACCTGAAATTAAAATGTGTAATTGATTTCCACGTAAGAAATAAGCATAGGTAGGTATACGAGCAATACGTGGGAATAATTGTAGGTTTTACAATGGGAAATGAATAAATCAACAAAGTTCTTTCTTATAATGTCGATAATTTGTTTAGATTTTTTCGTGTTTTGATAAGAAACTCAAGGGAATTGTAGTGGTAACGTTATTCAGACCATTCTTTTGGCATCCATTTTTCATTTTTTTAAGTGTAATAGAATGTGCTCTGAAGCCAATCTAAACAAAATAAAAAATAAATATAATAACATTTAGTCTTTAGAAATGTAGAAAGAGCAATGAAAACACTTTTATCCCGCATGAATCTGTACTCGTATGGAAAACTAAGAAATGCACATCCAGTCGGGAACATCTCTGACTTTAGACGGAACATACATGTCCCATCTGTTTGAGGGTAGCTCTAGTATTTGCAACAATTATTCGGCTGGTGTCTCCTGGATCAATTCGTAAAGATGACCCCATTAATAGAGCTCACGGTGGAACATCAACTGCTTCTGAGAATCTCGCTAATCAACGGTTGATTATCTCATATAATGTCTTAGACCTGCACCGGCTGAATTTAGTTCAGAGCTCGGATTACTGCTACCTCTACAGCGACTCATACCGGGAGGTTTGAGTCCCGACTGTTTGCAGATTTTCTACACTAGCTGTATAGGTCAAATTCAGCCCATGTCTGAAGGAGAATTCTAGCGCGAGGCTGCTCTGATCGATTTCTCCGATCAGTATCAGGCAAATATCGAAGTGGCGACTCTTCCCTTCTGCTTTCCATAACAACCCCACGGCACTTCACTAGCTGCGACGACGCAGTGGTAACAATACCATGTGTGTCTGGAGAACAGTTGAGTGCTTTGAGCTTATCCCGAGTGGTGCGGTGTCCCCCTGAGTAGTTTAGTAGTTACTACTAGTTCCGAATGGTTCACGCTTCGGAATCAATAATGCACGTTCCCTCGCTTCTCCGGCCCTTGGATCCCTTGCACCTCTCCACTATCACCGGCAATACATTCATCCCAGCCCTTCTCACATCCCCTTTTCTTCTCCCATCACATCCCCACAACACTTCTCTTCTGCGCTGCCATGAAGAAGCATCGCTTCCTGCCGCCGCTTCGGTCGCCGCCCCGCCCCCGTCCTCGATGCCCGCCTCGCCACCGCCGCCGCCCGCCCGCCCTGCCCCGCCCCGCCCCGCCCCGCCCCACCACCGCCGCCCGCCCGGCCCCCGCTGCCCCCCCCCACCGCCCGCCCCTCCCGCACCCCGGACGCCCACCCCCTTCCGCTCCCCCCGACGCCCGCGCCGACCCCGCTCCCCGCCGTGTCACCACTGCCTGCCCCGCCCCGCCCCCGCCTCCTCCGCGCAACGACGCCCGCTCCGCCTCCACTCCCCGCCGCGCCGGTGCCGCGTCATTAGAACCGCGACTTGAAACAAGTTTTGATTGGCGCGAGGGGTGCCGGGGACCGTCCCCCGCGGCGAGGGCCGCTCGTTAGGGGGCGAGGGCGATGGGGGATCACCCGGGTCGCGCCATTCGCCGGTGAAGTGTCACGGCGGCGGTCGGGTTTTGCGGGGGCGGCAGGCGGAACGGTAGTCGGCTTCAGTCTGTTTCGACAGGGGTTGCGGGTTTTGACATCGGTGGCTGGACCGGTGCCGCGGGGAGGGAATTGGATGGGGATGGACGAGAGGCGGGGGATTACTTTGTAACAGGCGAGGTGGAGACGTGTCTTATCATTTCTGCTCAAAATTGAAGTTGCGATTGATATGATTCGTGCTGTTAACAATTTTTTTGCTGAAGGAATATTCGATTTTTTTCTGTTCTAAAGGAACCTAATGATCGTGATTCCTGATCCGCTGATCATACTTTATATCCCACCCATACTTTTGTTTAGTTCCTGCTGCCAAACTGTAATGAAACATTGAAAGAAGGGTTCGAAATTATTGATGAATGTAGATGTAAAACTGGAATGACTGAAAATGTAGGAGAAATAAGTGATGCTAATGTCAAAATACAAGACAAGTTATACATGGGTAAAAGAAGAAATAATTATGACATTTAAAAATTCGGTTATTTGAAGAACGTTATTCAAAAAATTTGGAAACACGCGTAACAACAAAGAATTACATAGCCAATTGATGAGTAATAGAAAATTATGTTAGTTAACGAATACAGATTTGAAAAAAAGTCTAGAATGAAATGGCCAGTCGTGGCTAAAATTGTTTTGTTTATATTGTCCTGGATTAGGAAATAGAGACATGTGCAAAAATAAAACATTAAACAAGATGGAAATATTTATTAAAAATTAAACAAGATTGGAAATAAATGTGGGATTGGTTGCCGATAAAAAATATCAAATGAAAGAAATTAAAATGCTCTAATACGTTTGACGGGAACAAAAGTATCGGAATATAAGTGAACGAAATAAAAACTGAAAGTTCCTAAACCTATAACTACATAACACAACATCGAAGGAGAAGAGCTACGGAAATAATCCAACACGTAGATTACCACAAAGCAGAAAGAGGTTCCACAACTTAAGAACAAAGCAATTGCCACGAAATAATGTAGTCTGCAAACCGCAGCTGAAAATCAAAATATCTCGTGATGATAATCTGCGTGTGTCTTTGGTACGGCGAAGCAGTACCCCTCCCCCCTTGGACGTCGAACTGTGACTTCGCCCCAGTGGTTCCTCTTTGTGCCCAGCGTCAAATCTCGATTCCGCTTCACAGCCGTCCACCCTTCATGTGCCCAGCGCTCGAAGGAGGGAGGGATTCGTTCTGCATATGAGCCTCCGTCACGGTGCCCAGCACCCCCATTGGAACATCACAAGTGATTTCCAAGTCATTTGATTAGGATTCTCTTGGGAAATCACAGTTAGGAGACTTCGGTAATATGTAATTCTTATGGAGACAAAATATTGAATCATATTCAATATATTTATTAATTTGAAAATAATTTTCGTTGGAATGGAAAGATTAAATATCAAATATTAATCAGTGTTCGAGACAATAAATTTTTTTAATTACAGACAATTATATTTATTATGAAAAGTTTTTTTTGTGGGAAGACCTGGGAATTAATTTTTGGAAATTATTCTTTGAATGAGTGTCAACTCCCTCCTTTAGTCCCACATTGGCAGGAAGTTTGCGTTAACGATTGAATATAATACGAAATTGTTATCTCGCAACATTATTGAAATGATATATTTAAAATCATATTTTAATAATAATTATCAGTGGTTTGTAATTTCCATGGAATGTTACAAATAGTAGCTACAAGGATCCGCGTTCTATTATCAAATCCCTCGATGCGTGTACTTTGGAAGTATCTTAGCAAATTAACAAATGCCGAGCATTTGTAATCTACTATAACGTTTTCGTTCCCAGATTTAACACCAGGCGTTTCCATTCTCACGTCATAAAGTCCTTTCTCCCTCGCCCCACAAACAGCAGGTTTCTTCGGCAGCATAGCCGGTACACAGAGATCCCCTACACTTCAGTTCCTCCATGTGAGCAAGACGTTCATATGAGAATAACCAAGAGAAATATTTCTATATTTCATTTTGCGTTTTTTTTGTTTCGCTTATCTATTTTTCAATATTTCTGAAATGGAGTTGATTTGGATAGGGCTACTATAGAAATTTAAGCACATTACGCACAAAACGGGAATCCCCTTGATTTATACCGAATTGAAACCATAAAATGGTGATTTAATATAGTTATTCGATCGCCAGTGCTACGTAGAAGTGATTTTTCTAGTTTTCCTTCCAAGCCTGATTAGCAGCACTTACGTGGGAGTGGTTGGTGCGTATCATCTGCTACTTCATCTGCTTCGACTGTAACCGCCTCATCCGTCAGATTCAGTTCTGACATATCTTCCCTCATGCAGTCCATCAATCTTCTCCCCAGCTTACCCCTTCCACATCTTCCTGATAGATCTATTTCTGCAACTCTCCCTCCCCCTTGTCTTCATTCATGCTCTTTACCATTGGGGTTTTGTCTCACTCCGTCGCCGTACAGTCTTGATATTTCGTGTCCTCACACATGTTGACAGAAGAAGTGAGTCTAGTTAAAGATATTGAGATACGTAACGCGAGGTGATTTTAATTCTGATGTATGTTGTATTAGTTTATTAGCATGTAAAATAATTCACTTTTCTACTTTACAATTTTATAGTGCACGACGGAAGGAAAACAGAACTCTTATAACTGTATTTTTTAATATTTAATCTTAAATTTATAAAAATGATATTTTATTAATAACACGATATTGAAGGACCACATGAAATCTTATAATACTCTCTAATACTACTTCTAATAATAATGAATTAAAAATTCTTAATTCACCCCTCTTTCTTCGGAAAGTAAGAAAATCGATCTGTGGCATGCAGCACATTTACGTAAAGTTAATGAGTCCCTATCCTAAAAGACATATGAACAACATTTAAATTGAACTTTTCTGCTCGAAATAATGCCTACATTCATAGCCAAAAGACATTGTAGCGTTAATACTGCCGCCCTGTCACGCTGTATCGAGGATTGCCTGAGAGGCGTTTCGAAATTAATCTACTTGTGCCAGATTATGCTTTCTCATTTTTTAATGAGTCAATTTTTATCTATGTACAATGCCACATGAAATAAATTAATGAAACCTAGAATTATTGTTATTTTAATCGTTTGGGGAGGGGGAATGGATCGTCGTACATATGGGACGTCAGGCAAATAATAGTTAATTCGTGAGTAACACAGGGATAGTGAGATCGTTTCGGAATGGACTTTAATACGAAACCTTGATGATAATAATAATGATGACGACGACGTATCCTGCATTGTGAATATAAAATATTTTTCTTACATTCAAACCATCTTCCTTACCTGCTGCTCCCCGACACAACGCACGTTTCACCGCCATAGCGATTTGATAATCAAACGGAGTTATTACGCACCTTATCTGCGACAGGCAGACGCGCTTAATTTCTCGCTCTGAAAAATATCTCCAGATTACGCAGTTAATTTTCCCGCTCGCGTTACAAATCGCGCATCCTGCGTGGCGGTCGGCGCGTGTGTGCGTGCTGGGCGCTCCGAATGCGAGGGTGAATTTTAAGCAGCGCCACCAGGAGGCGGCTGCATGCAAATAACGCGCCTGATGAAGCTGGTCTTTTCATTGCCAGTCGCGCTCACTGGAGAGTTGTCTCTTCTGAGAACTGACCTTTGATGGCGGTCCTCGCAGACGTGAGTGACGAGTGCTAGGGCAGGACGGCAAATTTACCTTTGGAATGCTCGGTGTGTGTAAGTCTTTTTGTGTCGTGTGTAGTGCGTGGTAAAAAGCACGTTTAAGGTTGTAGCGCATGAGTTCTCCTAAAATGAACGTACAGATTAAACCGAATATATTATTTTTAGAATGCTTTTATTTCATTATTAATATCTTCATGATAGCCGTGTTTTTGTTTAATAAAATATTTACACTTTCAAATAGGAACATAATGTGAACATTTTCTTACATTTTTCAGTTGTGGTAACATTACTTTTTTCTATGCGAACAATTAACGATTGTTATTAATTTTGCGAAAATTCTTGAAATTTCACAATTGTAGTAATAATCTGAGGTGAATGTCGGTTTTTCGCAAATCATCTTTTTTTATTTTTTTCGTGAGGTAATTTTAATCTTAAAAAACGAAAAAATAACACACTTACATCGTACATCGATTATAGTAGTTACACTGTAGTGGTGAGTGCTCATAAAGATTGAGGTATCTGTAATATAGATCTACCGCACATGTCTTTTGCACTTTAAATAGAAGTATACAAATTTTACGTTGAACTTAATGAGAACGCCTAAAGCAAGCTAAAAATACATCGAAAAATAAATCTCTATACACATTTCTAGGCTCCAATTGGAGGTTTTTCATTCCTCATCATCCACATTTTATTAGTTTTCTGTTTTTATGTGCAATTGAAATTCAGTTCACTCTTCAGTACACAAAGATATGAATAAGAACGATGCAAATTTATTCAGGCGAAAGTTGTTGCTCTGTCTTACATATTGAAAGCGAACGGATGATGGTTATTCTTTCGCACTATGACAAGCCACACGAAGTTCGTCAGTGTGCATTGTCCTCTCGGTAGATTCTGCACTTGTGAACACGACGTAGCTCTAGAGCACGTCCACTCCCTAATTATGATAAATTTCCCTTCATTGTGCTTTCCACATGCACAAAGCGCACAAAGAACGCGAACAGGGGAACCGCCATTAACTGCCCTTGAGTGAATCATTCCCAGACGGTAGCATTGTAATTAGTCTAGATGGATGAAAGAGAAAATAACATGTTGTCAAGAGGTAAAACAAATGAGATAACAAAATACGTTCAGATGTAAATATTGCTGTTAATTTATTCGAATTGTGAAAAAATGTTTTATAACTTTTTTTCCTTTCTCGTATAAGAAGTGGATTTAAATAACCCTAGTAAGGTGTTAAACGGAATAAAAGCTTGTTAACAGACAGAAGGTTCTCCAAATCTCCATTGTTGATTTCTTATTGCCTTTTTAGAGAATGTATTCAAACTAAATGCTAAGGTATTGTTTTTTGACGAAATACAGCATATTTTAAGTAAAGTGTTCTTCATTTGGAATGTATGTTATCATTAAGAGAGATCAAACCTTGCTTTTTACTGCAGGATCTTTGGCCATGAAACATGGTATATGAGGATTTTAAACCTGACAGCACGGTACGGTGTGCGTTAAGCAATTTGTTCTCAAAGGGGAGATTCGGATATTCATCCTAGATTAGTAATAACACTTAACATTTTGAGTGTAGATATATCGGGGTGATATGCTGTGCGAAGGTCACGCCGTAATTAAGAAAAACTGTACCAAAAATGTATTGTTATAAAAAATTAAAGTTAATAACGTATTTAGGTCGATACAGAGCAAGTAACGGACGTGATTGAAAATTGTAAAGGCTGCTGATCTTATTGAAAAAAAATTGTAAAATGAAACGATAGGCTCGGGTTTTAACTAAGTCCGTAATTTATGTTATCGGCCGTGTCCGTCATTTATGGTATTATTTTCGTGATACCATCTTATTAGAAAAAACCCATATAATATGAAATGCCTTTGATTTGGATAGAAGTACTCATACACCATCTTTTTCTACTATTCATTTGTTTCATTGCTTAAATGAACAGCCTTAGAATCATTAATGGATGCGGGTTTAAGATGAATTTAAGATGAAACAGCCCAAATTTCGAAATAGTGATTTGTGATACTAGCGATAAAAGTGACATTTTATTTTGTGAGGAGGAGGACTGTGGCACGAAGCCGGTAGGGCAAGCGATGCAATCCTACGAGCAAAATAAAATCCCTTTTACCCACGTGGGTCATACACTATCTTTAGCCAGCCTTACTGACTTTCGTTTTATTTTAACTGGAGTATTCAAATTACTTAATTAGGTACTATGCTGCTCTAAGGTCAGTAGTAGCTGATATATGATTGGACGAAAATATTTTGTCTTCTTTGTTCCATTCACAGTTTTATCCCAACATTTGAGCATCGTCTCATTTTTAATACTAGTGCTAAAATTTTAACTTTTAACACGGTGCACATCCCTTAAATATAACCGCTTTTAGTAGTAGCTGTTTAAAAATAATATTATCCGAAATAAAATAAAAGCTTTGAGGTCCTCATTTATGCAACTTAATGACCGGACAACCACAGCCTTGATTTTAGAAAGAACATTGATGAGTAGAGACCTGATTTTTATGTAATTACATTTTTTTGCCTTTCTACTTACCGTTCTCAAAATGGAAATCTTGGCGAATCGTCACCATCATAACACAATATCATTTTTTTAAATAATTTGTGTATTTTAATATTACATATTATATCTGATTTTACATAGTTATTACATATTCTTACTCTTTTCATTACATATTTATGTACATATTTTGATGTTTCATACTACATATTTTCCAGTCTCTATTGATGAGTTATATCCTTAACGAGAAGAACAAGGACGAGGCTTTGCGCTCTTTATAAATCACACGTAGGTCAACCAGCTTGGAAGGAAATTCAGGTTAGACTAGAAAAACCAAATTATTTCGGCCGAAGCGAAACACTCACAAAATTCAAACAAGGAAACAAAATTCAGACCTTGGGAAATTTTCCTTTTGTAACAGAACAATTAAAGATTGGAACAATTTACCGCAGCAATTTTCAAAGCTTTTCCTCTAAGTATCCGAAGCTTTAGAAATAAGTTAGAACAATATGAGAGTAACAGACATTAAATAAGTAAGTGCTCTGAAGTGCGGTGAAGTGCTGTGAAGTGTTGGTCAGTGTAATTCAAAGCAAAAACAGTGCAGTGCTGTGCAGTGCAGTGCAGTTAAATGTAGTGAACGCGATCAATGAATTAAAAACAAAATTTAGCCAAACATATGTAGCTTGTATTAAATTTTAGCATCACCGACTTATAATTATTGGATATCATGACAGAGTTGAAATATTTGTTATAATACTTAATATTAGTGATAGTATGATTATTGCGTGTTCGGTTTGTACTGCACTCCTTTATTATTACTGTTATTATTATTGTTATTATTATTAATATTGTTATTATTATTGTAATTATTGTTATTTAACTGCCACCGGGTCATACCCAATTGCAGTTCTAATAAATGTGTGTATGTATTAATGATGCCAAAAACGAACTCATAACATCCTCCAAGACTACTTATCCCCCGAGGACTGGATAATTCTCAGGGATTAGTATTAAACCTTAGACATCCGAAGCGTGAAAATGAGAGGGCGGCGGGCGGGGGCGGGGCGGAGGCGGCGTGGTGTGTGCGTCCGCAGTTCGTTATCGCGCGGCGCGGCGCGGCGTGGCACGGGCCCCGGAGCGGCAATCAGCGCGTGAGTCACAAAGCGGGCTAATAGCGCCCGCCACGTGCCCGCCCCTGCGCCCCTCCCCCGAGCCACCGCCCCGCGCAATGACGAAACCCGAGAGGCGGAGACGGTGGACTGGGACACTGCGGGGTTGCACTTTTACTTCCTCGCTACGGAGTGCAGAGAAAATTATGTAATGCTGCGCGGAGAAACGGCGTTTTTTCGGCAGAAAAATTCTTAATATAGGGCTCTGGTAACAAAAAAGTGGATAAATCGAATTGTTAAATTTATAAAAAGATCATCTAACACGTAGTGTAGCCAGAATCGATGTTTTATGGATCCTCGATGCCGAAAAATTGAATGACTGCAAAGCGCCTGTCCGTCTGTGAGGAACGCTAGCGGCTAAACCGTTCATACAATTTTCTCTGCAATTGATATGGCCAATTCTCAATTGATATGGCTGATGATGCGGCCTGTTGAATTTCAAACCAATGTTTTAATTTTGATGGCTACTTGGCCCCTGGAAATGGCTGATGGCCCTGGAAAATTTCGATTTTTTAAAAAAAATAAAGGCTCTATCATTTCCGATTAAATTTTGTTGTTGGATAATGTGATGGACGTTTAAGAGGATGGTTGGGGAACTCATGTTCCTTGAAAACTCTGATTTTTCGAAAATTGCAATGGTTCATAATTTTTGCGGAGTCTTCCTACAACTGAAATATTAAAGATAGATACATTTCCCTTAATCGCATCTGTTTCTTAAATATAGATTATTTGCGTAATCTTGCGTAAACATACTGACGAGAAATGGTTCAAGTGGAATGTTGCGAAGGGGAACTTTTCGACATTGCTGGGTCGAATTCAGCCGCTGCAGCGCGTTGTTGAATTCTGCCTTCCTCTGGAATCCTGGCGGCCGGTTGCTCTGATCAATAGTTTCCCGTGATTTGTCTAAAAATGCCAGGTGAATGTCAGAGTTGTGACCTTAACAAACGGGTTGCGCGACATATTTTCTTCCTCAACCTCATTCATTCCTCTCTCCACCCTTATTTACTTATACGAGCACTGCTATACCACCAGTAGGGCGCTGAGAAAGTGCCCTGGCTGGGGCAGTGCCCTGCTGGGAAGAAATACCCGGAGAGGAAAATCTCCGCAATTCTACACGTGGAACGACATCAAATCTCATCTTTCAGTGGGGAGCAAGACCACCAACCCAAGGGATATAAAGTACGAGTACATTGAACTTACGTTTCTAATTGAGTACTATTTCGGGAGCTCAAAATCAATATTTACTCTCACGTAAAGAGAATATGGTGGTTCTAGATTCGAAGTCGTGAAGGCAGAGAGCAATGGTGGTAGCAGCAATGATCGTCGTGATGTTGGGTTCTTTTTGTTTGTTATTGCTTAATCGATTATGATAGTAAACGATAGTGGTGTGTGGTGCTCGCGTGTGTGGCAGTAGTGCTGACGCTGATAACAGCAGATGGTGTGTATCTCTAGTGGAAAGACGTTGTTGCATTTGAGTTGACCACCGAAGGGAACTTGGTAATTCGTTAGAAAGCTAAGGATCATTAGTATACAAAGATATCTATCCTTGTAGAACAGAATATAAATATGAACATATATGAACATTAAATAAAATAAAAAACGGATGTGTTGTATCTGAGTACTTTGCGTTCATTTATAGGTTGAAGATATTTTGATGAGAATGAGATAAACATAATTTCCTCAGTTTTCATCAAGACGTCGCGTGTTTTCTTTTGAAATGGGCATCATAAGCAATTAATAAGATGTCAGTTACGAAGTATAATTCAAATGGTAGTGGCATCACTGATATTTTTTGGGATGGTGTAATGGTCGTATTGAAAAAATAACAGAAAGAAATAGAATTGTGATCAATGAAAAGAATAGAAAATTTCTGGAAGTGAGAAGTGAAGACAATAGGGACGTACTTCAACGCAGAAAGGAAAGGAATCGAGTTGATCGTAATGACCATGGGATGTGTATAGAAAGATATTTTGTTTTTGTTATATTATTAGTGCACAGAAGTATTGGGTTTAAAATCTTTGTTTTGTTATTCTTGCATGTTAATTCGAGTGAGCGAGCTGCCTCTCGCTGCTGACAATTTTGTTTTTGTGTACAAAAGTGATGGAGATCCCATACAATCTTTCTAGGGGATCCCTAATTATTTTGCCCATCACATTTGAATGTAAAATTGTTACTTCTTCTATGTTAATGGCAAAATAAAGACATTTTGAATTTTGAATTTGTAGGTCGAAGGTGTGCATACTCAATATATTAGGTGCAGCTGCAATGTCGTCTACGATATTGACAGCGACATGATAGTGGCTTTGCTGACCTGAAGGGTTATTAATTTGGTGAATATGCATCATCTCGTAGGTGACATCTCAGGATCACAGCGTTGTGTTCGGATTGACGTGCTAAGTGTATCGTGCAATAGTGATTTGCCAATATGGCAAATTATTATGAAGATAGATCAAGGTGTGATTATCATGTAAACAGGCATTGATCTGATATACAGAGTAAGTACTTCGAAATATTTATACGAGATTCGATGTGCTGTCAAGATAATGAAATTTTTACATTGTAACATTTCAAAATACATAATGCAGCTAATGTTAGAGCTTGTCCAGTCTGGGGCGGTGTTCCATTGAGGGAGATATCTGGAAGGGAAACACTGCAATCCGACGTGTACGACCGTTCCAGATATCTCGTTTCAATGGAATACAAACACCGCCAACTTGCGGCACTTTATTGCACTTCACTCTTAGAACTAATGACTCTAGTAGTGGACGCACCCGAAAAATTCTAAACATTAACTCACTCATACGTGGATATCCTCGGAACCTGTTACGCATTTGCTTACTTGTGCAACACAAAAACATACTCGGTGATATCAGAAATTGAGGAGACTACGCTCCAGGGCACAACTTGGTCGCGAAGAGGAAAACTGTTCATCGCTGTAGAAATATAATATTTCTTGATATTTTGGATGTATAAGAAAATAATCTCTTATTTTCTTTCTTTTCAAAGAATGTACTAAGAACGAATGAATCCATGAATTGACCGCGTAGCGGTAGCTCAGTGCATCAACTGATGTCATTGCAGCCCCTCTGATCGGGAGGTCCTAGATTCGAGTCCTGACGGCGGCAGGATTTTCGACACTAGCTTTTCAGCTAGGTCGAATTCAGTCACTGTCTGGAGGAGAATTCTAGCGGCCGGCTGCTCTGATCGGTAGTTTTCCGTGGTTTCTCCGATCAACACCAGGCGAATGCCGGAGCAGTACCCTACGAAACGGGCCACGGACCGCGCGAGATCTGTCCTTTCTCTTCCTATCCTCTCCACTTACACACACACTTACATTAACATGCACTACACTACCACAAGTTCCGGGAGACTGGTCGGGAGCTTAGAGCTTGTCCGTATGGGGCGGTGCCCTGCTGGTGGGAGAGTCCTGCTTAGGAGGAAACCCACTGGCCGACGGTAGGTCGGTGCCGGATCTCGCCATCCAGCGGGGAAGATTACCGCCATCTCTCGAGAGAAAAAGATGCACTACACGAACGGGACTAATGACCGAAGCAGTTGACGCGCCCGAAAACACGAAAAAATCAATCAATCAATCAATTCATGAATTGGGGTTGATAAACCCCACATATTCAGAAAGCTGTATCCTACATTTCAGGCCACACGACAGAACGTTGCGGTAATCGCGCGACCTTCAAGGGAAATGAAGGGAAGGGGAAAGAGGCTGTGAAAGCAAGGGAGTGAGGTAAAAAGACAGGGGTGAGAGGAGCAGAGAGAGAGAGAGAAGATAGAGAGAGGGAGGTAGAGAGAGAGACAGAGAGAAGAGGCGAGAGGTGGCGAGACAGTGCGGGTGAGAAGAGCCGGGTGACAGCGACGCGCGTCGCCTTCCAATTAAAGCGGGCGCGCGCGCAGACACGTGTCTGAATCACCTGCCGCCTCGCTGAGTCACACACGTGTCTTGTGAGGCGCGCGTCCGTTCCGCCCCCCTCCCCCCCCTCCCGACCGCGCGTATAATGGGCCTGACCTGCCGCACTGGGGGAGGCAGCCTCCGCCGGGGCCGCTGATTAAGTCGTTACGCGGTCGCATATTTGTCGGGTGCGCGGCTTCCAAGCGCAGGGAAAAAAGTGCGACACACATGCGGACTAGTCCACTGGTGGTGAAGTGGAAACGGATAGAAATTGTTCAGTGGCGGGTTTGCAGTAGCGGCCAAATATTGAACTTCATTTTTTCGTTCTTTTCATAGCCTCTTGTCTAGCCCCAATCTCTCTTTCCATCTTTACTACTATCTCTGGTTCATCGTGTATTATCTACTATTCATCTTCTCGACTACTTATCTTCTCGACTCTTCTCTTAATTTTCTCTACTTTTTGTCTTCTCTACTTTCATTTTAATCTTCAAAATGTCTACTCTATTCTTATCTCCTGTACTCTACTGTTTATCTACTCTACTATACACTTTCGGTATTTTACTCATTTTCTCTTCTCCACATCTTACCATCGTTTCCTCATCTCTTCGCTTCGTCTTCTATTCCTTTCGTCTCCTCACCCCTTCATATTTATAATTACCTCAGGATATTTCCTTTCTTCTATATCTGGCGCTGATGATGTAAGGAATAAAGGATTTCAACGGATCTTGGCATATATTAGTTTGCTCGAAGGGGTTTGATTCCTTCACTATGCAAGTTCCAGAATATTCCATCAATGCTAGCATTTATTTGCATCTTCTGACTTCCGTGCTGGAGGATTTCGTACATTTTTTTACCTTTTCTGTTTGTCCTCCACCCTTCCACCGTCTATTGTTCTCCACAAGTTCTGTGACTCTCAAAACTTTATTTTCAGTGATATTTTCTACTATGCCCCATACCCAGGATGCTACCCACGATTTTTTTCTATTTTAAATGTTTTTAATTTTTTTCTATCTCGTTTTAAACTTAAAGTATTACGAAAAAAGTTTATTTAGTTATTAATATTCAGTACTAGTATTTTAAGTTCCAGTTGTCTAAAGTGCTGGATAAATAATGTTTGTGTTCTTGTGGTTTGCTTTTAAAGTTTTTAAAACTTTTGTGAAAAAAATTGTTTAAGGTGTTAATTTTAAAATGTAAATTGTTAGTCTGGGTCCAACACTATACTACTTCATAATGCGTAAGTGCGTGATATTAGAAATTGCGGCACAAATGACGTCTTCTTTGGATTATATTTAATGTACTGTAAAGCTACTGCTAACTTCCCTATACTCATGAGAGAAAACTTCCTATCGTCTGAGAGACTTTTCCTTCGCCCAGCAATGAAATTCGCGCGCTACTGTCTTGCTAACTTATTTGCTATCGCGTTCACTATGGAAACGGGACCGTGGAAATTGGTACAAAAATTACGGGACCGGAAGTATTGTGTTAGTAAACCGCGATTCCGAAAACAACGGGCAAGGAAGTATGCAGACAGGGAAATGCAGCAGCCATCTCAGATGATGGGAACAACGGAAGTAATTCAGGTCTCACCATTTTCGTGAGAAAAATAATAACTAATATTTATCGCCTTTTTTACAGTTCTAAAATACATGACCTTTCTTTCCAAGTGCAATTATCCAAAAGCAATTTAAGTACCATTAAGGGTCAGCATCAATCCTTTCTGTATGACATTAATGTTAGTCACTCAGCGGCAAGATTTAAGTTATTTTTGAATAACATATGATATACTAAGTAAAGTGCCAGAAAAATTATTTTAATTTATAAATGAGTGTATCATATTTATGTTCGTAATAAAAAAACTCACACATGAAGATTTTATTAGACATAGTCAAAATAACATAAGTCCGTATTACTAATAAATTCATATTAAATACATTGGATTAGACAAACACACTAAGACTTATCCAAATTTATTGACAAATTTATAAAAATAAATCAGAAGAGGGGATTGTAGTAATAAAAAATAAAAGTGATTGTTGTAGTAAGCCATTGTCTTTGGTAGATATAAAACGCCAAAAACACCGAAATGATTAAAGAAATCAGAAAGATGGAGGAGGATGAAACAAAGTTTGGTGGGGGAGGAACAGAGAAGAGATGGGAGCGAGAGAGGAAAAGAGGCAGAGAGAGCGTGGGAGATAGAAAGGAAGAAAGCGGAAACAGAGAAGGGGGACAACAAGTAGGAGCGACCGGAGCAGTGTGGTCTGGTCGTTGCTGGCCACTGGCTGTCTGGAAAGAGCGGCGACCCCCGCAGGGGCCGCATACGAAGTAGCAGAGCCGGCAGCCCTGGCCGGCAAGCGGAGGCGGCCGCGGCGGCGGAGGATCGCATTAGGCCGTGTAATGACGCTGCCGGCCGCCCCCTCCTCCACACAGCCCCCGCCTCAGCACGATGCTCCTTCGCCACGCCCCATCCCATCACGCCTCGCCCTGTCCTTCCGGCCCTGCCACGCCTCGTTCTATCTTCGTCTCCTCCTGTTCCCCCCCTTCGCTTCACGCCCCGCCCCACCCCGCGCCGACCTGCCCCGCCGCCCGTTCGCGCCTTGCCCGGATCTTCCCCGCCCCGCCACGTCCCGTCCTCCCTCCTCCTCCTCCTCCTCCAGGCCACCGCCGCCGGTCGTTAGTCGCGCGATGGTATCGGGCAGCGCCGGCGGGGGACCCGGGAGCGGGGGCGGGAGTGGGGGCGGGGCGGGCAGAGGCGGCCGCTGCATTTCCATACGCTCACATTTCATCTGCGCCGATAAGCCATAAAGTCCCGACGCACGTGACCGTCTGCCGGGAGCGTCTTCCAGGGCAGGGTGGCTCAACGGCGCCCGGTGTGGTGTGGAACGGGAGGCAACCACCAGGGCGGGGGAGGGGAGTGAAATGGACGCGTTGTCTATGTTTCCCTGCGTCGAATCACAGAGGATCGCATCCAGACTGTCATGATAGTAATAATATATTACTGTCCGCTTACGACGTTATGCTGGTAGTAAAACAACCCTTGAGTCATATGATTGTAATTGGAAGCAGTGGGTGAGCACATGTGCAAAAGAAAATCGTTGAATCTAGGAGCAGCATACTTTAAATGTGGATCAAGGAGCCTGGATAAAGTTGTAAAATTCAAGATGAACGTCCAAGAGCGTTGACCGTGTAATGTTATCAGTAAAAGGTAAATGAAACGGTAATTAAAAACCTCTTCAAAATCACTGCTGATCATGTTTACTTCCTTCAAGAGAGGACAATGTAATAGGTACTAGTTGAATGAATACAACGAGGACAACGTAATAGGTACGAGTGACGTGGATCATACGGGGGTACTGTCCAGATAACAAAGCGATGTCTTCTGTTCGTGAACTTCTGTTCGTGAAATCTTTCTGATTCCTTCGTTTACTGAAATGTTTACCAACGTTTGCCGATTTTTCATATTTCATGTGACTCGACTGCGCCCAGGTCAGATACAGGTCACATATGTATATTATTGTCAAACGAATAATGCCGAATAAATACAAGCCGAAATAACACAATGCCGAATTAATACAAGTAGGCGAAGAATGTCAACATTCATAGGATTGCAATGTTCCCTGAAACTTTTATCAGTTTGTTAAGGTTAGAAATTGATGTTCTCTCAATTTCATAATTAACGGATTTTAGTAATAAATCTAGAATTGGTACTTCAATAACTGACACCAGATAACGCGAAGCAATTACAGCGCGCATCTCCTTTTTTCCGTCCACGCAGATTAGTACTTCCTCGTCTCCCCAATATCAAGAACAAATTGTAACCCTCGCACCTGGCGTAGCAGCCTCAGGCTGAGAAAAGGAAGTTTCGATAACCCCCTGTTCGGCGATAGTGGCGCCTGCCTCGGTGAGATGTCGAAGCTTCCCAACAACGCCCTCTGGGCTATCGCGTAAACTCGAGAAAATCGTCTACCTCGGCTTCCTTCCACCGAGGTGCCGTGGTGTTGCCTCCGCTGCTGCTACATGTAATTAAACTTTAATTCGCTTAATTAACCACCCTCCCGGAGATACGATCGGCTACCTCCACCGGCACAGACGGAGCCCCGAAGTGACTCCAGGGTACTGCGCCGGCAGGCTTGCCACCGTAGCGGCAACGGACGCGCCCAAACAAGTCCCGGGGCAGATAACGCCACGCCGGGTAATACATTGCGGAAAGCGCCAGGAGATTTCAATTGGGGTGCTGCGGTAAAGACGAGGTTCTCTGGCAAGAACGTCTCTGTCTACAGAATCCTGGAGCACCTATTCTTAGATAGGAAGGTATTAGAGTTGGTCTCCGCAAAAAGACATATTTGAAAAAAGGGAGGAAACATAATTTCACAGGAAATGCCCCAAAACTGTTTCTTCTTTCTGTAAAACTTTAAATTATTAACTTCCAAAGTATTTATTATTATATCGTACTTAATAACGTGTTATCACTTCATGAATTAAAGCAATTTTGCTGAAAATTCATGGTCAATGGATTTCATGTAGGTAATCCATGAATTAAATTACGTAACATGAAACCTCCTTAGGTTAGAAATCTGTAAAACTGTCAGCCCTGCTGTGTCAGTCTGAACCAAATCCTCATTGCACACATCCGTGCAGCTTCGCTCTGCAATTATTTTTAAACTGCATTCTTTACAACTGTGTTAAGTTTAGTGAACCAGTAAGTGCCTACAGCAACTCAGATAACTAACAGTCCACTGCTCTGTTCAACTGTCTATCTCCAACAATACTAGTACACGAACCGTTGAAGTTAATAAGAACCAACTAGTTATGTTACCTCTTCAGCATTTCTCTCTTTTCATCTGAAGGTTATGATGTTCCTTTTTGAATGCGCAATAGTTGGTAATGCTTGCTCCGCCAACTTATGATTCCCACCAGTCTTAAAAAATTCCAAAGCTCTTCCGTACTTCTTTTCTGTTCCAGCTTTCAATAAATCCATTTTCTCCTATAAAATCTCTTCAGTTTCCTTTTATATACTCTCTACGCTTTGACGTTATTTATTTATTTATTCAGTCAAAAACAGTAAAAAAACAGTATGTGACGTATGGAGGAGAAAATCATCTGCGCACGCTTTCTTGAGTTTCAGAATCCCTTCCCAACGATTTAATCTCTTCTCAATTTATTCTCTTACAATTAATTGCTTTCTCATTCAAAACGTATTTTCAACTTCGTGACAAATAAGTATTGCTAGTATATTTAATATACAAAATATAATTATTTATTTCAATAACAATAATGATTGAAATAAATGCCTGGTTTAATAACATAATCTGAGGAATCACACTTCTGCACCACCATCGTTTCGCAAAATATGACTACTTTCATGGTGGATTAGCTGCCCATCCCGCAGAGAAACATGACAAAGGAGACTGCATCTTTCAAAAAACTAATGGGGTGCCTTTACCATCCCTCTCCCTCTCTCGCCAATTGCGCTCCCGTCGCCCTTGCTCCATCCCGCTGCACAGTGGCGCGCCGCGCGGTCGACGCCGGAACCGGGGCGCTCCGCGTCACGTGGCAGTTATCGCCACACAATTAGCCGGCACAATTGCAGACAAATAATTAATTGGCTTTATTGCGAGGCGGCTGGAACGGCTCGCGTCGCTTTGCGTCCGAGGGGAGGGGAAGGGGGAGGGAGAACGCTGCTAGCGCTCCGCGCGGCGCTCGCCCGACATTCCTGCGTCCGCGCGTGTGATGTAAGGAATGCCGTTGCGCTGAATGGCGCTCTCTCGCGGGTAAAATGGGGTGCGGGCTCGCGACCACCGCATTGCAGCATGCGAGGGAACCACCATGTTCTATTTCATTTGTACAGCTTTTTTTAATCGGCTTTGTTATCAATTAGCGATTTCGTGTATCAAGGTCAAGAATGTATTAATAAAATTACCACAATTACCGATTTATGGACCTACAACACAATTTCAATTCATTGCAAAAGAAAAGAATAGTGGTTAGGCAAAAGTTTCCATTTCAACTACTTAACTGTCATGGTATTACTTGGTGTTATATTTACATGCACGGCTTATATGCAGCGAGTGGTATTATAGAGTAAACATACAAATTTGATATTCGAGACTAAACATACAAAAAATTAAAACTATTTGGCCCAAGATAATTATGTATGTAAATCATTATCTGTGTTAATGTAGGTGATTCACAGTGTACAAATATTTCAAGTTAAGACAACGGTTGAAGATATGTTCCGAATTTTAAGAAACAGTACACAAAAGACTCTCTTATCTTAATCATATTATTATATTTAAATTTTAATAGATGATTGCTGCAGTTTTCATTTTGAATATGAATTCACACAATGTGATCATTTTCCGAGGCATTTTGAACCCTATGATTCTTTCTCCTGCGTCCGATGCTCTGAAATGACTTAATGCAGGCTGCATGTGGCTGGCACTGCGTAAAATGCAAAATATGAAACATAACAGAAGTATGGAAAAATTAAATGCGAACATGCATAACGCCGTAATAAATGTCATTGAAAAACAGTGATCTTATAAAGCCAACAATAATGTACGTTTTAATAACTCCAAATTATTTCATTTAATTTTTTTTTAAGTTGTGTTTTCATATGTATAATAAAATTACTGTAGTGATTCATTTGTATGTCTACACATAAATATTACTGAAGAATTACAATAAAGTTTGACTTTTATATTTAACTTTATCATTTCTTTCCAATCAACTTTATCATTACTTTCCTACCTCGTGTGTGATAAAGTACATGAAACAAATACACTTTCGTTGCAATACTAAAGACTGGTACTTACAAACAACGAGTTCATATTTTACCCTAAGATTGTTTTTATTTACTATAATTTTTGATTCATTCTTTTAATTTTCATTTATTGTAATTCCAGCACTTTAATGTGCACATGATTTTGTCATTTAACTAGCTGCAGTACTGCAGAAACTCTGGTCCGCCGGGAAGGATGGCATTTTGGCAAAAAGAAAGAAACGCGTTGCATGAATAAAAGGAATTCTTTCTTTCTGCCTTTGTTCTCTGAAGAAGGGGTTTCTTGAACAATCTTTTGTGGTGGGTTCCCTGCTGGGAACGCAATAAGGCGTAGGCTTATCATTAGGGGAACCGTTGTAACAGGTGCATTATTCTACGATGCTTAAAATGAAATGAAACTCTTGATTCTTTGTCGAGGAAAGGGTTTTGTTCATTTTTATTTTCAAACATCCTGCGAAATGAGAATGAGAAATCCGTATTTATATTTCTCTTGAAGACATCATTACGTGTAGAACAGTGAATGAATGAGTGATGTGCAGTGGCGAACCGTCAGGGTAGGCAGAGTAAGCTGAGCTAGCCCAAAGAATCTTGAAGAAGGCGTGAAATATCTCTTCGTTAAAAACAAGAAAATTATCAATTCATAATGTCGTTTTTTTTAGCGAATTACTACCGTGCGTACGCGCACCAAGTTAATTTTTCTGTCGAGTCCTGACGGTGGCAGGATTTTCGACACTAGCTTTTCAGCTAGGTGCTACAATTTTTCAGCTAGGTGCTACAAGCTTTCAGCTTGCTACAGTTTTAATAGAAAATAAACTTTCTCATTGATGTTCGCAAGATGCTATGTTTTAAAGAGAGTGGCACTTTTCTGAAGGAAAACAGACATTTATAATTGATTTACAAAAAGAATTTAAACAATTTAGATGGCCGCAAACTTTTGAAACAAGGAGTAGCCTATGCACCAGTAATACATAAGTAAGCAGTTCCATTTCAATTTTTTTTTCAATTCTGCAGTAGTCTTTTATTTGAGTTTTGTTCACGTTAATTAAAAAAAAAATTTATTATTTATTATTTTATTATTTATATTTTATTATTATAATCATCGTTATATTTGTAGTCTTCTGATCTGTATCTTGGAAATATTTGATATTTCACAAATTGAGAATTATGTGTATTTACAATATGTTCGTGAGTCAGCTTATCCAAAAATTAACCTCATGCATTGCCACTGGTGATGTGGAGATCAAGAATTATGAACGTGCACCTTATCTGTTACAATTTTTGGAATAGAAATATTACTCTTATGAAAAACAGGCTTCCATTTCTTTAAAAAAATGTTAATTAGATAACATTCTCGCGGGTAAACATAATTCATGTACCGATACGGTGCTCAAAAATTAAGTATTTCCATGATGACATATTTTTTCCGAAAATATGTTTTTCGTGACTTGATACGCGTTCAAATTAAACCACACAAGAAACTTCTCACGACCTTCGGGAGGTTCATTTAGGAAACCACGTCACAAAAGATACCACTGAACGAAATTTTCCTTTCACAACCCTTTGCAATGGTTCCCACACTTTCATAATACGCCGCTAAGAACCCCTTAATTTATAGGGAGTCAATTTACAACCCTACCGCCAACCACAAAACAGCGGACCCTAAAACTGCGACGCGCGCGACTGAGGCGACGCCCCGCGGCGAAAATATGAACCCGACATTGACAAACGACGGTCGGAGTACGCCCCCGCGTGCGCACCTTGGAGGGGGCGTGCGAAGGGGCACAAAGCACACGGGGTGGCATTGTCGCGCGCTTACGACCCCGTTGAGGGGTGGCGAAAGGGTACGGCGTGTTGACGCCTTAGGTTTTCCTGCTGCAGACTCTGCCTCGTGTGTACGATAGACTCTGGTTCTGGATATGAGGCCCGGACCGGAGTCTGGGTTTGAGACTCTGGTCCTGGGTTTCAGACCGGGGCTAAGCGTATTTGCAGCTGATTCCGTCGCGCTCTCCCAATTTTCATTGATACATTATAATGATGGAATGAATAGTAGGACCTGGATGAGCTTTACCGGCCATGACCTCCAGCTTTGGAACACGAAATCATCACTCACTTTCTTCATGATATTCTTTCTGAAATATTTCTGCATTACCTTCAAAGATACATTTAATAATCTTATTATCTATTATTATTATTATTATTATTATTATTATTATTATTATTATTATTATTATTATTATTATTATTATTATTATTATTAGCCCCTTCATATCCATTCGTAAGGGAAAGGCCACTTACATTGTAAAGTACTTTAAAATAACCTAGATAGTTTGTTAGTTACTATTTTGTCTTATTTTCCTGTTCACTTCTCACTCGTCCCATCCTTTTGTACATGTCTAATTATCACATCTCTATCACTTTCCACTATTAACTCACTTGTAAGTCGCATTTCGTTGTGCCCTTTATTTTTGTGTCTCTGTTCCTGTTTATTTATGTTATCCTCTTTCTCTCACGACGTCTCGAGTGTATGAATGGCTTCTCTTCATTTTGAGCGGCCAGCTGCTGTTCTGGTCCATAGTTTCCCCAATCTTCTTACTATGTTGTGACGTCACTCATGTCCTGCTTGCTCCGTACGTGGAGGGCAGTGGGTGATCACTAATTTTATTTTTCTCCTCTTCTGGTAGTGATATGATGCAGGTCCCGCTCCTGCGAAAGTCATCCTTCGCAACAAGAAATAAACCCCGGTTGAATGCCATTATTTGCACCCCCCCCAAAAAAAATATTCTCTTCAAACCAAACCTTTTCAAAACAAATAAAGCCTAAATAAATCCGGAGATTTCCGCAACCCGGCCTTAAGGGCGGTCACTGGTCGGAGGGCGGCCACGGTCGTAGCCATAGGCCGTGCCATAGGAGTGCGTCCGAATATCACGGCGACGCGACTCAGCGGCGGCAGGTGCGGGCAACGCCCGGGAAGGCCCTCGGAGTAAACGCTTCAACGCGGATTCAAACCTACGTATCTGTGAACTCAAGTAATGTCCTTCAAACGCGAAAAATAGCCACATGCGTGAAGGCATGCAAATGAAAACACACACACTAACACATGAACCGAAATCAACTCGTGAACTCGCACGAACAAAATAATTAACACTTACACTCACACATACAGATAAACACACACTCATACAGACACAAACACTCATTCAAATAGACACAAACACTCACTCAAATAGACACAAACACACTCATTCAGACACAAACGTGAACTCGCACGAACAAAATAATTAACACTTACACTCATCAAACAGATACAAACACACTCATACAGACACAAACACACTCTCAAACAGACACAAGCATACTCTGAAATAGACACAAACGTACTCTCAAACAGACACAAACGTACTCTCAAACAGACACAAACATACTCTGAAACAGACACAAACATACTCTCAAACAGACACAAACTACTCTCAAACAGACACAAACACACTCTCAAACAGACACAAACACACTCTGAAACAGACACAAACATACCTCAAACAGACACAAACACACTTTAAAACAGACACACACTCACATGAACACACACTCACTATGACGTATACTCACCCGAACTCATACATTCATGCTCTCACAAGAAGTGCCGCACGATTTGAGCCCCACGCGGACATCCCTTTGGCGCGGTTCCCAGTTACCACCCTCCGCCGCCCTCCCCGGAGCGGAGTCCGCCTCACCAGGGCGCCCACCAGCCTCCAGGGCGCGGCCACCAGGGCGCGGCCACCAGGGCGCGGCCACCGGGGCGCGGGCGGGCGGGCGGCAGCTCCTGCTTCCCGCGGGTGATTAATTAACCACGCGCGGACATGTGTTGGCGCGTCGGCGATGCCCGCGCTGAAATTGTCGGACCGGTAAAACATTTTAAAACCGCGTTCGCTACCTATAATGACCGATAATGAAGCCTTTATTTCGGTATGACGCGCTTTGCGCCGCCGCTTTGATCCTGAATCCATGGCTCAATTTCCGCGCGCACGAGAAACGTTCTGCATCTCCCTGTTTGCTGCGCATTCCGAGTTGTGAGGAGCATGATAATACCGTGACGAAGTATTGATACTTACGGTGGGGATATCGTTTTTTGTTTTTCAGAGTGACGTTGCCGATACTGTTACTGATATCGTGATATCAAGTTCAAAATTGATAACGAAGAACTAGACTTCTGTCAGGTAATAAACAGATTCGTCCAATCACGGTTAGATTTCAAGCGCGCTTTTATTTGTATCCGGTGAACTGGTAGACCGACGGACCAACCAACTAAACGGCAGAACGACCCAGAGCAGTACCGACGACTGAAAATCCAGTGAAGGGATTACAGGTGTGCATGACCTGTTATGAAAACATACTGTTTGAGGTAAAAAAGTAAAATATTCCGCTTCATAGTTCACGCGAAGCCGCTTCGTAAATACAACATGGAAATGCAACGCGTTGGATAAATAAAATCTTGGGATAAGCGAGTATCGGAGGGCGGTGGCTGTTTTCAATTACTAGCAAGTAATTCCTCCATGACACGGGCGTCCCGCCGCCTACAATAAAGTGGAGTCACGTGTTCCAGCATGTTGTGTGTCTCGGCGGCAGATGTTATCAAATTGTGAAGTGCTTTTCAATTCAGGGACGCTTTTAATGATATATACGGCGAATAAATATTATTCTGGAACTAAATTAACATAACCGGGCATTATACAAGAAAAACAAATGTAATTTCGTGGTATGCAGAGCAATGTGTTTCAAAGGATATTTATTTGCTTTTAGTATTTTTTTTTGTTTTGTGTGGAAATGGGACTTACAAAACAATCACATTTACAAAAATTCAATTTTCCAGATTATAGAGCACGAGCTTCGTGCTTTGATTCTCTGAACTACAGGGAGTGGGAGGGGAGGCTGGGGAACCGGGGTAGGAAATGCTCGCAGTCAGACGTTTTATTAGGTTATATATAATTTTTAAAATTTAATTTTGCAGACTATAGGCTTTACAATTCCATTCAATTTAGTTAATGGCTGTTTGCAGCGCTCACGTGCTTTCAGAGCACACTGCGCACGCCCGGGACCTCCGTTCTACGTCGCTGGCGGATCCGGACACTGCGACGGGAATCACGTGTATGGTGACGTCACGAGATAGCCTCCAGAGATTTGCAGCACTGCATCGCCATTATGCAAATGACGTCTCGTGCTGCCCAAAATGGAAATTGCGAATTACGATACCCAGAAAAGACAAGATATATTCGCTTCGTTCGGACAAATTGGTTCCATTTCCGTCCTGCTAGCTTCGTTGTGGGGTCATATTAACCGTAAAATAAGGTTTCGACGAGCACTTTTATCTTCAGCCGCCAAGGAAGGGAAAATAACACGTTCTCTTCAGTTTATTTTGTATAAACCGTGAATATACGGGTGAGTTACTAGCATGTGAATTATGATAATGGGCGAATTTTGTCTCGCTGTGTAGCAGCTTCTTCGTACACAAAAAAGTGATGTTAAAATAGCACTTACTTTCTGGCCCGTATTTTCACGAAAAATTACGCGAGTAGTACTCAAATTTTCGAAAAATTGTGCATGATTTTATTTCAAAGTAGGCCTTTTACGAACAAATTTAATTAAGGGAAAAGTCTCTATCTGCATAATTGTAGTTGTAGGAAGATGCCGAACACTTTTTTTTCAAAAATTCAGGATTTTCAACGAAAATAATACCTGCATCATTCTCTTAAACGTCCTTTTCTCTAAATTTAGCAACTGGATTTATCCTTTTTTTAATTGGTTATTTAAGGTCGCATCAACATCTAGGTCATTAGCGACCACTATTGGTGTTAACGGGATGGTAACTATGAAGATGAAACGATATGATGATGAAAAGGGGTGAAAGGACGAACACAAATACAATCATGCCCGAGGCGGGACTCGAACCCGCGACCCTTTGGTCCGAGATCACTATGACACTACTGCCTTAGTGAATTTATCCTTGTTTCGTTACCAGGGCCCTGTAATAAGCGTTTTCTGCCAAAAAATCGCCGTTTTTTCGCGCAGCATTACTTTCCTTCATCTACGTAAGAAGAAGTAAAACTCTTCTTGGAACTCTTCATTACTGCTCCTATAGATCCATTGCAAACTAGGTATGATTGTTTTTTTAATTTTTTCTCTCAATGTAATATACTTACAGTATTACATTTTAATGTGTTCTCTAAAATTTTCATTTGCGTAGTGTCAGCGCGTACGCTAAAATCGAGATTTACAGAATATCGAATCAAATATTTTAAAATAGACAATGCACCAAGAGACCACAACTTCAGCTTTCTTTTAGAATCATATTTTATGAATGTTAATATTACGGAAACTCAAAAAATTAACTCAAAATCTATGTTAATGAAATACTATAGTTCAGCCTATTTGTTAGTAGAAATATAATTTAATATAAATATAATAAAAATAAAGCGGCAGAGAATTTCTTTGTTTTTATAAATATGTTAAACATGGACTAACTTGGATCGTCTCGTGAAAATGACATTTCATGGCATCAGTATTATTAAATAAAAATTTCGAATAAAAAAGCTACATTTATCTCGCGTAACAAATACAGAAATTATTGAAGTCTAAAACAAAACATCGAATGAAATTTTCTAGAAATTTGGATCCTGAATTATTGTTAAATAACCTTCCAAAGATGATTACACTTTGTCCCAAGGAAAGTGATTGACTTTATATGTATCACATGTGATACTCCTTACTAAAACTTAATTTCCAGATGCTTCATATCGACGAGGCAATGTCATTCTTTTTCTCTCACAAAAAATGTCTCGTATCTGCCAATAATGTGAGTGGCAGGATCCGTGGAACACGTGCAAATATAGAACAGAATGTTCCTGACGTCCTCATCATGGAGGCTATTCGTTAATACGTTCCTTGTCGCCCGCCTGCTCCCAACTAAGTTTGCACTGGTCCGTGGGGACTTAAGCCTGACCCTCCCTCCCCAGGGATGGTGATGGGGGTGGGGAGGGTGGTGGAAGAGCGGGAGAGCGAAACGACAAGGCCACTGGACCTACCCCACGCGGGACATTGCTGCCTGAGGCGACTAGAAAAAGGGCTAGCCGTGATTCAGTTTTAAATTGGAGCGTAATTTAGAGCGGAAACCTCGACGCTGTTTGCCTAGGCTTAGGCACCCTCCAGGAAAACGAACGGGGGGCGAGGCAAGAGGGGGGAGGGAGGTTCCATCCAGGGGTGGTTGTGGGGAGGAGAGGGGGGGTGCCGCCTCCCGCCCGCCGGTCGCAGCGTCGCCATTCCTGATCGTATCGAACCGAGTGCGCGGAGCGGTGCTAGCAGGGTGTTGTTGCTGTCCTCTTTGTGCCTGTCTCCCCCCCCTTTCCGCCTCCACGCCTCCCGGCAACGACGCCCCCTCCTCCCTCACCCCACCCGCCCGCCCGGGTCGCCTTGGATTACGGACCCCAAAATCCAGATTAGCGATTTATCATTGGATTAGATAAGGGTCCGGCGCGGGGCGACGCGACGGGATGCGGGGTGGCGGAGTCCGCCCAGGGCGGGGAGGGGGCGATTGGCCCGTGCCTTCGGGCGTCAGCGCCATCTGGCGGGTGGGCGGGCGCGCCCGGCGATCGCCGCTTGTTTGGGGCGGGGGGCCAGGCTTGCTCTTTCGCGGGTGTGTGAGCGCCCGTCCCTGCTCCGTGCGCGTGTTCGTTGCCGGCTCTTTGTGCGAGGCTGGAGACCGGGCTTGTTTGCCGGGCGATAGGTGATTGATTGTCGGAAATCCGTGGAATCCCCCCTCAGGGGATGATTTCGTGAAGTTCGCGTTGTGTGGCCGTGTCTGAGGTGTGGACAATTCAGGTTTGGAAGTTAGGTGCGACACGTTGGCCTGTGTTTTGCGGCCTTTGCTTCTTTGTGATATGCACTCTTTGTTCTATCTGTGCGTTTTATTCCCTTGAAACAAAATACTTTTTCGCTAGTTCACATTATGTTTGTCTTTACAGGAGTGATGTAAAATGTTAATTTAGCCCGAACTCTTTCATCTCATATTTGTGTGTCTATAATATACAGTATACTGTAATTGTTTGTATTAAAATTCGAATATTTTGAACTAGTTGTTTATACATTAAACTCTCACTGTAACTTCTCAATTAGGAAACACATAATATCAAATAATTATTAACGACCTTCCTGTACGTGCGTATTCTTTATCTCACCTTCGTGATGTATTTTTGTTTTTTTAGCTCCTGTATTACGTTGAAAGTAAACGGTACACATTTGGAAATACTTTGTTTTGCCTCATTGTACTTTGACGATTGTAAAAAGTCATCCCATCTGCCCTTAAGATTACTCAATCCGTTTCTGACACAGAAATTGTTAGGGAACTAATAACAATGCAATGTGAAGCAAGTGATGGGTTCTAAATATGAATAAAAATATGAGTGAAGTCGAACGTTTGCATGAGCCGGATGTAAAGTCACATTGGGAGAAAGTAGCACCACTCACAATCCTGCGCGCCAGCGATGTCGTTCGCGTGAGCAATTGCGGGCGGTGATTAATGCTCCGCATTTCAATTATTCAGGCCACGCCTCCACTCGTCTTCGCCACAGAGGCTCCGCGGCGGAGAGTGGCGCATTCAGTCAGACGCGCGCAAATAGAGCAGCGCGCGCGCCCGGACCGGCGGCGGGGCGGCTGCGAGCGGCTTCGAAGGCCCATTTCCTTGCGGCGACAGTGAAGAATGGGCGGCGGCGGCGGTGGTGACGATGGTGGAAGCGGTGATGGCGGCGGCAGCGACGGTGGGGGTGATGGCGTTGGAGCGGAGGTGATGGAGAAAGTGGAGACGGAAAATGAGGCAGCGGAGGCGGTGGCGGCGGGGAAGTGGCGGCGGGGTGGGGCCGCCGGGCCGGGGGGCGGGGGCGGGCGGCGGCGGGGCGGGTGGGGCGCGGCGGGGCGGCGGTGAGGACGTCGGAGACTGACGGAACCTTTGGAGACTACGGCTGAGGTGGGGACGGAGCTGGGCGTGGGCGGGAGTGGTGGCGGGGCGGGCGAGTCGAGACCCAGACGGGGATGGAGATGGTGGGGCGATGGTGATGGCGGTGGCGGTGGCGTTTGCCGTGGCGGTGGCGGAGGCAGTGACGGTGACGGGGGTGGGGGTGGCGGGGCGGCGGGCGGCGGGCGGCGGGCGGCGGGCGGCGGGCGGCGGGGCAGCGGCGGCATCAGCGACAGCATTGGTGTGGGCGGAACGAGCGAAGTCGCGCACCGTCGAGAAGATGACGTCTGTTTCTGCGCGGATTCTTCGGCTACACGGCTTCTCACTCACGTGCCACATCCCTCGGCCTCAAGCGGAAATTAAAGTGCGTTTCTAAACATTGCATCGGTTCGCCCGTCCCTCGCCGAAAAGTCTGTCGGATCACCAGTCTGGTTCATCGCCTGCTCTGGCAACCGCCCCCAACGACTGATGGAACGCTCACCTAGACGGCTGGCCGGACTCGCAACTTTCCACTCGCAGGGCTGTCAACACCCATTTATGCAACTACCTTCACTGCTCATTCACACTGCCCATTCTCACTGCCCATTCCCACTTCACACACATATACTCCTATTCTCCAATCCTACCATTGACCTTAATATAGCTGTCTACTTGAGAATGATGAAAAATAGTGAAATTCTGTGATTGTCAATTTTTATTGGGTAGTATGCTCTATTTTATTGTCTTTTAAATGATTCAAACTGTTTCTTGCTGCATTTCATATTTTTAAAAAAATTCGAAGTGAGTGTGAACTTTCAAGCCCTTACTGAGTGAACTTCAGATGCATTTTCCCGAATTGGAAATTTTCAGTACATTCGTGCATGTAAAACGTCATAAATAATAAACTGTTAAAGGTTATAATATAATCCTTTTTGCATCATGTAACCCATGATTGGCTCTAGTGAGTAAACTATAATCGTTAATCTGTCACTAAAAGTTTCAGTTTCATGGACTGAAATTTCCAGAATAAATTTATAAACAATTCATTTTTCGCAAATAGTCATATCCTGACTCTAGTTTTCACAGTACCTTTTTCACTCTAGCACATTCAATTCTGGTGAATTAAAAAATATCAAAATATATCAATTTTTTGTAACTTTTGAAGTAAAAAGTGCATTTTACCAATAATTTATAAACAAATAGAGATTTTTAAATATTATTTGATCTCTAAAAGTATAAAGAAATCAAAGGTTCAGGGGAAATGAAAATAGTCTCAAAATATTGGGATTTTTTCTCAGGTAGATAGCTACCTTCACTTCCTTTTCATAGACATTGATCCGTCTATTCACCCACCACCCATCGATCCGGCAAACGTTCCTTCCTGTCACTCATATCCCTACCAAATTCTGCACTGCGGGCCAGCGTTCCCTCGGACTTATTATTGTTTCAAGAGCAAAATCAATGAACATATCCTGAATAATGTCATATTACATTTTCGTTATTAAGTATTGTATTTTATTGAAATAATTTTCTTAGAAATCAATAATTCGTGCCTTGAATTTTGATTCAGATCTTTCTGAATTCCTACTCTCATAAATCTTGATTTGATTTGCGGCAGCCACCTAATCTGCTTCTCAATCATTTGCCAACTAATTGATCACATTTCAGCTCTGTCGAAGGAGTTTGCCACTCATAGACAAGGTTTTAATAGGTAAAAGGAGACATAGTCATTCGGACAATATCATATTATCTTACTTTCCAACTTTGGCGTACGTTTTCCATCTGTCAGTGTGAATATCTCATTTTCATCGGAGATTCCAATGAAAGAGGCTCCAATTTCCTCCCATTTGCTCCTCCATCCCATTCTCCAATACCTCACGCTCGTCTCATTGACCCTCGTCCATATCACGCCCGAGTTTCTGTTTCTCGTCCTACTCTCACTCTTTCGATCTCCCTTTTTCACTTGCCCACAACTTCACCCGGCAGCTTTCAGAGTTTCCTCCCACACCACGCTCTATCACCTCATGCTCCCCCACCCTACACTCCTCCAATCTGCGCTCCCCAACCCCCCCCCCCCCCCCCCAACACGCCCCCATCCACGGCCCCTACCTCTCGCTCGCAACCACACCGTTCACCAACACCGGTTTTTCTGTTTTTCATTCCCTTTGCATCCTGGTGCTCTCTCTTCCTTACTCGCCAATAAGCTTGCCTACATATTGTTTTCCACCTCACACTCCCTCGCTCTACGCTCAGCCACCTAAACTTCTCTCGCCTCACGCTCTCTCACCGTACGTTATCTCACCTCTCACTCCCTCTCAACTCACGTCATCCCACTCCGCACTCGTCCAAACCGTGCCCGTTTCTCCATGTTTCGTTCTCTTCACATCTTGTTGGTCTTCCTCCCTTACTCGCCCATTTGCTCGCCCAAATATTGTTTTCAAGTTTACACTCCTCACTCTACACTCACCCATCCTAACACCTCTCACCTCACACTCTCACTACATTATCTCACCTCTCACTGTCTCTCAACTCACGCCATCTCACTCCACACTCGCCCACACTGTGCCCGTTTCTCCTTTTTTTCGTCGTCTTCCAATCTTGTTGGCCTTCCTCCCATACTCGCCCAAATATTGTTTTCTACCTCACACTCCATCACTCTACGCTCACCCATTCTAACACCTCTCACCTCACACTCTCACTACATTATCTCACCTCTCACTCCTTCAACTCCCCACTCGCACTCGTCCACACCACGCTCGTTTTCCCGTTTTGCGTCCTATCCGCATCTTTTGGTTCTCCCTCCCTCCCCGCCGACAAGCTCGTCACCCGGCGCGCCGCCTTTGCCAGTTTCCTTTGCATCCTGTTGGACTCCCTCCCTAACTCACCCATTAGTTTGCCCAAATATTGTTTTCTACCTCACACTCCATCACTCTACGCTCACCCATTCTAACACCTCTCACCTCACACTCTCACTACATTATCTCACCTCTCACTTCCTAACCTCACTCCCTCTCAACTCACGTCATCTCACTCCACACTCGTCCACACTGTGCCCGTTTCTCCTTTTTTTCGTCATCTTCGAATCTTGTTGGCCTTCCTCCCATACTCGCCCAAATATTGGTTTCTGCCTCACACTCCATCACTCTATGTTCACCCATCCTAACACCTTTCACCTCACACTCTCACGACATTATCTCACCTCTCACTGCCTGTCAACTCACGTCGTCCCACTCCGCACTCGTCCACACCACGCTCGTTTTCCCGTTTTGCGTCCTATCCGCAACTTTTTCCCTCCGTGACAGTTATAAATCGCGAGTGATGGATGCTACGCCCATTTAAATCTTGGGAGAGGGTTGCGCGCCAGCTCGGGCCAAGTGGAGCGGGGGGGGGGCGCGACCGTGGACGCATGGGTCTCGTGGGCCTCCCCCTCCGGAAGCTCGCTGCGCCTCGTCTGGTCCCCCTCGCAGCCGCCCCCGCCCCCCTTCACCTCCGACAATCCTGCTCCGATTCGCGCCTCCGCGATTCGGCTGTGAATGGGGAACTGAAAAGTACCTCGAAATTCCGGCATTTACAGGTGTAGATTTTGTTCAGTATGAATAGAAACTCTAAAGTTAGTTTGAGAAATTGTGGTATGCATTTAATAAGTATTTAATAAGTATTAATGTAAAAGAGTGTTTATGAGAGAATTAAGAATTGTTAGAAAAGCCTGGAGAGAAATAAGATTCTGCAATCTGGGATATATGGGAATCTGAATATTTGAAATATCATTCTGGTTTCCGCTGTGAATTTTCGGGCCACCATAAGTTAAAATACTTGTTACTCTTTAAATAGCTTTAATTGGTGAAAACGTGTGAAGACTTCACTAACATCTTCCTGTGTCCATCTCAGCTCCTGTCTTGACGGTTTTATTTATTAAATTGTATCCACCTTCCGTTTTGAGTAAATACATTAAAGTTTGTTTACGAAGAAATTATTTCATTATCCAGCTTTTTATTAGGATCAAAGTTCATGTTTACGCATTGTTAAAGAATTTGCGAAATATCTGAACAAATAATCCCATTAGTTTTTTCGAAAACTGAGGTGCACTAGTAATCGCTATAAAAAGAGTATCAATAGCGATGTTTTTTCCTACTGCAAGAGTTTAGAATAACTTACGAAACTTATTTAGACGTAATGGCACTAAATTGATTTTGCATCGGTGATACAACTATGCATTCGAATGTCGATGAAACATTTGAAATAAATTTAGAAGAGACTCTTAATATCAAACACGTACCATCACTAACACATTTCCACTGACATAAATAATAACCAAAACTGTTGCATCACTTCCTCTTGGGAATGGGAACAGAGCCGTCCAATATGAATGTCTAGCGTGCGTGTGTATTGGATCTTAAACTCGCACTAATCCAATAAGAACGCGCGGCCTCCCAACTAATCAAATGGAAGCGACGCCGCCATCGCCGTCTGTGGGGGCGCCCTCCCACTAACCCGATTTCCAGAACTTTTAAACGGTTCCTTTGCCGAAAGTTTGTCCTCTACTCCGCACCGGCGGAATATATCCCATTACGTAACGAAGTCCCATTCTCCGCCGAATCGCCGTTCAAATTTATGTATGAGCTCCGCGCTTCGTTTGTAAGGTTTCGACGTGAGGAGGAAAATGTCGGCTGAATGTAAAAGTTGCTCAGAATTTATGCATTTTCTGTAATAGTATTTTAAAAAAAAAAAGCTTTTTTTTTTTTTTAAAAAATTTTTTTAAAATTGTGTTAATAATAATAACTATTATTATTATTATTATTTAATGTTATTCACACATGAAAATACATTGAGCTTTCGACTTGATTTTATAAAAAAATAAAATATTCGAATATACTACAAATCCCAAAATCCCAAGCAAACTAATGGCCATCCTACTGCCACAGCATTAGAAATTGTAAGACTAATATTTGCACCCGAATCGTACGTAATAGAATTGTGCAGAGAATGATTAAAGAATGAAATTGAGGTGTTCAAAACTGACATGTCACATTTCGAGGAGAAATCCAATGTAAAATTGCGAGTTTACATGAACGAAAGGCACAATTCATAACATACTAATAGGTTATGATTATCATTTGTTACCAATTCTTGAAATCACTCGGAATTAAGATCAGTAGCGGATGCTAGATTGCGAATTAGGGTTTGGCATGTATGTCCGAACTATCAAATACATTTTACCTCTTCAAATTATTTCTTGAACGAGAGATACTAGAGTAGTATACCATCAATTTACGTCTTCGGGATTTTAATTCTTGCTTAAGTCAACTTTGTTCACACAAAAATCAGATATTTTAAAAACATATTTCCTGTAAACAAAACAGTAATTTATGAAATCAAATGAAAGAGTCGGTATTCTTAGCTCAGTTAATAGGCGCGTACTCCGACGAATTAACCCTGATAGCCGCACGCTACCCCCATCCAACTCCCAATACCTCCCACTCTTCCTCAAGCTTCCGTTGGCTCGCATGCATCAGTTGCGGTCGGATTCACGATAGTCCAGTATGTGACCCATTCTAAAAACACTTATTTTTCGCTCAAGCGAGCAAACTAAGCATAAAACTAAATTGGTTTAAAAAAAATTGTGTTGGTGGTATGCACAAATTAAACTTGTGGATGTATTACAAGTTTAATACTTACTGCAACTTTTCCTGAGGTTGAGATTTTTGGCCAGGACGCCGCCGTCCTCAGAGAAACATCCGCCACTGATTTTTTATTTTAAACATTGGTTCAGTTGACGTAAATCAGCTGTTACAGTGCCATCCAATCGGGAAGTTGAACGTCGCCATAGTGACATCACTGTAGTGACGTGTAAGCTCCCGATTGGATGACACCGTAATAGATAACCGACTTTTCAAATGAAGCTCTAAATAAATCGAAGTCATTTAAAGTGCTAGCCAGCTAAAAAGACCAGCTAACAGGACAACTTTTAAAAAATGTCACTATCGGATGAGAACATGTATTCGTACTCGATTTAGGGTAATTTCGTTTCAATTTGTTGGCAATTGCCAACTTTCAATTGGCAAAGCCGCTGCCAACCTTCACACATTACCTATATATATATTACGTTTACGTGCTAGGGACATTTTTTTAAATTAAAGTTTGCAATGAAGAAATGACTACTTCCTAGATTCCGCCAACTTTCAAGGCATTCATGTGGACTGTGTTGTACTAGTTTGGTATTGTTGCTAGCGATTCGAATTTTCGGTGGCTGTTATTTTATAAATCTGCATTTAGTTTGATTTTGTTTAATTTAGTTCTACGCGTTTTATTTTCATTTATTTTCCAGTTGTTTTATCACTTATCACAGTGGAGTTAGTCGAGGTAGTTTTAGTAGTAAGGTTAGTTTCTTCAATTTAATATTTTTATGTAAAATTAATTTTATTATATTTATTACTAATTTTTTGAACCCAATTTAAGTTTGAAAAATAATGCATATGCCAACTACATTTGGGCCTATTCTTAGTACTTCGTCTTTAATGTTAAAGTGAATTCAAATGTTTCTTCAAAAGGAAATGGTAAATTTATTTTGTGGATTGTGGAAAGAATCAGTGGAAGAAGGGGTCCATTTTTAATTTATGTGAAATTACTGTATCTTACAAGGAAGCAAATCCTTAACAACAACTTCTATTGTGTCAGAAGGTGAGATGAAACAAATTGGTAACAGAAGAGTTCAGAGATGGTAGATTTTTTATTTTGAATGAAAAAGTAAAATGTTTCTAAGATGGAAATTTGCATACTTCGTCTCTAAAATTTCTTTGTTTTATCTTTTATTGTCATAAATACTGGAAATTTGACTACTTTCAACTTTTGTATTCATTGTGTTATTAACTTTATATTTAAATTTTCTGAAATCATTCTAGGATAAATCTATTGAAAATCTGAAATTAGGTTTCAAATATGTATTAGACTGTCTAAAATAAAATCTGGGCAAAAAATCTAAAAAATCTTAATGACAGAAGGTAGTGAAATATATTAATTATGTACTGCTTCGAGGCCTATTGGGAATAATTTGGCATGCATTTGTAATGGATACTGGAGTATAATATGATCATCCCCATTTGAATTATTTAGCAAGTTAATGATGTTTACTGTGAAATTACTGCATGATAAGGGTGTAGTTTATAGTATTGTAATCACAATAACTAATGGTGGAAGAATTCAGTATCATTATGCAAGTTTATATATTGACTGTGTCATTTACATTGACAGTGTATATTCCAGTTTTAATAAATAACTTTTAAAAATCAAAAAGTTAAATTTATTACCAAAAGGATCTCTATAAAATGTATCACACCCTCTTTTAATGAACAAGAAATACGTGTAAAAAGAAAATCTGTCAATGGTAAGAACAGGCAAGTTACTGGGGATTACTTATATTAATTATGATTTTTTTTATTAAAATGAACATATAATAATTAAACAGCCAAATAAAATTGATATTTTTGCACTAATGTTAATATTACTAGACTGTTAGAAACATTTCAGAAGGTCATATAAAACTTACTATGTACATAAATGGATAATCTTAAATAATTGTGGTATATTATTTTCAGTATAAATCATTATTAACCCAGCATTCAGACTGCAGATTACGTTTAATTTTGTTTTTCATTTCCTCTTGACGCATTTTAACATCCTTCACGCACGCACGCACTTGTTGATAATGACGACTCATTTACGTAGCTTAATTGTTCACCGAATTTCTTTCTAGATGAAAATATTTTTTAATTCTAACGAAAAGTGAGACATACATTATTGTACCATGAAGTCTTTAATCTCGCGAGAAGTGAATGACAACAAACAAAACAAAATCGGGAGAGTTGTTCGCAATGATAGTTTCATAAGTTGGCTTTTCCGACAGGAAATCCATTTAGCTTGTATATTGCGAATCTAGTGCGGTGCGGTCTAATAGGCGGTCTGGACTATATATATATATATATATAAGTAAATAATTATTACTGTCTCGCTCCATTTTCTTCATAAAGACCAATAATCTCAATTTCTTCCACAACGTCAGGGAGCCTTATTTACCCTGGATCATTACACTTGAACCTTCAAACGGCTTCAACGTCGCGTTCCCCGAGGACATCCGCATGAGTTACCCCAGCCGAAACACGTTAGACGCAGTTAGCAGACCTCTGGAAGTTGACAGGAGAAGACAGCACCTGGTCAACCCCTCTTCTTCAGAACGTTATCGAGTAATCGCCAGCCACCCGCTGGCTTCACCCCCGGCGTTTCGAGGGACGTGTGGCGAGGGACGGACCTCCGGCCGACGAGGTGTCGTGACGGACCGGGGAGTGCAAAGTTGACGTCTGTGAGAGGCCCTCGGAAGACGCGAGGGAGTGAAGTGCGTGAGTGAAGCACGAGGGTCATGATTGGCTTAGCGGACGGTGGGGGGGGGGGGGGCGCAAGATGTCCGAGAGCGTGACGAGCAGAGAGAGCTCTTCGAAGAGGGAGGGCACCCTCAGGTGAAGACGCAAACGGTTGTCGAGGGAGGAAAAGAAACCGGGGGATGTTCCGGAGAGCGAAGTCAATATTGCGTTATGAATTATTGGAGGAGCCGCTTCGAGGAGATGGAAGGAAATAAGTGCGGTGTAAATCGAGGGCATTCGAGGAAGAGACGGAACAAAATTTTTTCTCCTGAATTATTTCCACTCATTTAAACTTTATTCTAAAGTCACTGAAGTTCTTGGGTGTAAATTTTTTAAGAGTGTTACAGTGCAATTTTGAAAGTTCAATAAATAACTGACAGTACAATCCTCACATGCAAGAATGATAATGTGCATGAATCCACTTCGTCTATGTGCCTATAACGTAGGTATATGTATGTTCCAATCAAAACTGTTATTTCCTGATCACTTGAATTCATTGAACCATCACATGTAATGTGCATGTATTGTGCATGCATTGAACCATCGTGGCTGTGAAGCTATGAAAATATGAGTTAGTTCGAAAATATAAATTTACTCCTGGTTATAATAATAATTGACATATCTTCCTTATCTTAGTCTTTGGTGTTTCTAATGAAATACTCACTATGTTATTCTCAGGTTTTGCATTTGAAACACCTCGGCACTATTGAAAAAGCATGATACTACGAATGTCATACTGAACGAATAATCGTATTTCTTTGGCTTCTACTTCATCAGCATCAGTAGCAGTGGCGTGGACGGTGTACATGTAGGCGTACATGTTGCAGTGGCGTGGACGGTGGTGCACGCGTGCTATTAAAAGAAATCTATAAAATCCAATATATTTTTAGTACATTACAAGGAAAATACAGTTAAAATATAATTCTTACACGTATGTTTTATTTTATGCGGTTAATTTGTGACAGGTACTATTCATATTAAGTAGAATAGATTCCCTTCGTGGTACTCATACCCAGCCAATCTTAACAAATGAGGTGTCAGAATATCGAGAATTTCACGTAAAGGTAAAGAATAGTACGTTTGCAACATAACTAATGAGGATTTGGAAGAGCGTCACGTACGATTCACAGAGATGCAACTGCAACTTGGAACAAAAAATATGTTTAGCAGTATGCATAAATCCAATGGCCATGTTTACCTCGGGCCACAAAATATGGGTAACAAGGAAAAAGACCTCAGGTTATAATTTTCTGTCTATAATTGTAATATTTGTTTAAACTGATACATTTATAAATTCAAAAGGAATCTTTAATAACTTTTATTGCATAAGTAAATTGAAAATTAGATTTGTATGCTTTTGTATAAAAAAATGCGTTAATTTGATTTTCGTCGTAGGTAAATGGGCGAAAGGGGTTGATCGCGTTTCTTCATGGAAAAGTTCTCGAAGGGGTGAGCTACGAGCGGACTGCTTTTAGTCGACGTTTTGCTTTATTACGACAGCATTCTAACTAATTATATTTTAGGTCAATGTATCACTGTTAAGTTTCTACTGTTAAATTAGTATATTTCCTATTAAGTAAGTTGTTTATTTTTTGTATTAGTAGACGTTATAGAAGTATTATTATCATTATTATTATTATTATTATTATCACATCATCGTTTTATTAGTATTTATGCAGTGCAGTGCAGAGTAGTGCAGTGTAGTGCAGCGCAGTGTGGTGTTATGAAGTGGAGGGCAAGGAATGCGGAAGAAATGCATCACGGTTAAGCGTTGTGCAGTGAAGTGGAGTTAGGTTTGGGCGGTTATATTATGTAATATTATTGAAGTAAGGTTTGCGCGGTAATATTAATTATTATTAATTATTGTTTTTGTAATAAACTACTTTTTTGTTACTTATTGTTAGTCAATGTAAGCTTAATGAATGTAAAGTTAAGATATTCTGCGACGAGGTTGCAGAAGTAATAATAAATCTAATTGAATCTAATTGTCTAGGACAATGCCTTATGGCCATACCGGGAATGATGAATGAATAATATGATGAATTGGTGAAAAAAAAACACACTTACATGACTTATCCTACCACATATGCCGGGATACCGGCCGGGAGCATCGAGCTTGTGCCGGGCAAGGGCGGTGCGCCGCTGGTGGGAGATACCTGGTCTGGGAAAACCTCGCAAGTCGAGTAGGTTGGCGCCGGATCTCGCCAGAGTGAAATATCGCCGCATCGTCCCGCGATGGTAAACATGCACTAAATTTACAGGACTAATGACTTTAGACGTTGATGATCACTGGAAACACTAATAAATCAATCAATCTGGAAACACTAATAAATCAATCAATAAAGATAAGATCATTTGTGTACGAAGCACATTCCTGCCACGAACCCGCTTTCTCTGCACGGATTTCACATGGGTCGACCACACATGTACAGAAATCAATCGGGAGCTTAGAGATTGCTCCGGCTAGGGCGGTGTCCCGCTGGCAGAGATATCTGCAAAGGGAAACATTGGTAAGTGGACAGATAGGTCACTACCGTTTCTCACGCTCCATTAATCAATACCAGGCGAATTCAGGAGCACTACCCTAACAAACGGGCTGTGGACCACGCGTCATCTTTCCTTTCCTTTCCTTGCCGAATCCTCGCTCCTTACTTACACACACGTACTCTTACATGCACTACACGACCACACGTGTCGCGAGCTCAGTTGAGCTTAGAGCTTGTAGCGGCTGGGGTGCAAGCCTACGTGTAGGTCGGCGCCGAGTCTCACAATGTAGGTAGGGGCATGTACCACCATCTTTCTTGATAAAAGGATGCACTTCACTTACCGGACTAATGACCTTAACAATTGAACACAACATAATGAATCGTTCACGCACCGGAGGGGAAGGGATTCCCGCTACCTCCCACTCCAGCTTGCACTTCTCTCGTGGGACTGACCACCAAAGTAGTTCACGCGCCGGAAACACTACATACCCATTTTTTACATTTGATTGATTGGTTGATTGTTAGTAATTCCGGGCGTGCGAAGTACTCGATCATTAGTCCCGTAAGTGTCGTACATGTTTTGCCTCGGGAGGTGACGATGGTCTTCTCCCACTGGATGTCGAGATCGGCGCCGACGTACCGTCGACTTACGGGAATTTCCCCAACCATCTATCTCCCACCAGCGGGGCACCGCTCCAGCCGGGACAAGCTCTAAGCCCCCGACCGGTCTCCCGGCATGTATGGTAGTGTAGTGCGTGTGAGTGTAAGTGTATGTAAAACGGGTGAGAGGAAGGACAAGGAGGAGGTAGATCAGAACAGTCGAGCTCGAAGCGCCCGACTTTCCCGGAGTATGTGGTAGTGTAATGCATGTTAGCGTAAGTGTGTGTGTGTAAAGGGAGAGGATAGGGCAAAGAAGAAAAAGGACAAATCGCGCGCGGACCGTGGCCCGTTTGGTAAGGTACTGCTCCGGCATTCGCCTGGTGTTGATCGGAGAAACCACGAAAAACTACCGATCAGAGCCGCTGGCCGCTAGAATTCTCCTCCAGACTAGCGACTGAATTCGACCTAACTGACCAGCTAGAGTTGAAAATCCTACCACCATCGAGACTCCAACCTAGAATCTCCTGGTCAGAGGCACTGGCGTGACAGCAGTTGATCCTCTGACCCCTCACTCCCGATTTTCCACTTGAACCCCGGACCCTGCGGTGAAATGTGAGCATTCCGCCACTCCTCACGGCTCGCCTCTCGCCTCGCGAGCTCCCACCCCGGGGGGCCGGGGCAGCCGAGACGTCGAGTGGCAAGGGGCTCGCCGCGTCCTCCACCCACCAATCGGCTCGAGGGTGTTTTCGTTGCGGGCGGGCGCTGTTTGCCTGGCGCAGCGCCGTGGCCAAGTGGCCAGCGCCTCCTTGGGCGCCTCGACCGCCCTCGCGCGGCGGCCGCCCGCTGCCAGCCAACGCCCACGAGGGGTAGCAGCTTCTGGCTGTGCGATTTGGCCCCTGCCACGGTTACATACATTCGTTATTGGGCGAGCAGTCACTCGCAGAATCACAATAGTGTGGACCGGGAGCGGTAGCTCAGTGCATCAACAGATGCCATTGCAGCGCCTCTGACCGGGAAGTCCTAAGTTCGGGTCTTGCGGCGGCAAGATTTTCGACACTAGCTATTCAGCTATGTCAAATTCAGTCGCTGCCTGGAGGAGAATTCTAGCGGCCAGCGGCTCTGATCGGTAGTTTTTCGTGGTTTCTCCGATCAACACCAGGCGAATGCCGGAGCAGTACCTTACCAAACGGGCCACGGTCCGCGCGCGATTTGTCCTTTTTCTTCTTTGCCCTATCCTCTCCCTTTACACACACACACTTACGCTAACATGCATTACACTACCACATACTCCGGGAAAGTCGGGCGCTTCGAGCTTGTCCCGGCTGGGACGGTGCCCTGCTGGTGGGAGAGTCCTGGTTAGGGGGAAACTCCGCTAGCCCACGGTAGGTCGGCACCGGATCTCGCCATCCAGCGAGGGAAGATCACCGCCATATCCCGAAAAACATGCACTACACTTACGGGATTAATTACTTAAGCTGTTGACGCGCCCTGGATCACAAACAACCAACAAGTAGTGTGGATGAGTTGCATGCTATTTGCCGAGCGACGAACATTCGGTGCTGTCCACTACCCATTGTCTGTCAGTCTAATGGACTCATGAAAGGAAGCCAACATTTTACGGAAGAGATCAGCTGTTCCTGTTTGGGCGAGCAGTAGTTCGAATGCCGAATATGTGGACCCATTAGAATCGTGCTTTCCTAAAGACTCACAACTACGGACCTTACACTTCATTTCACAGCGCAGAGCTGTTAGGTCAATCTTATTTCAATCTGTTCGAAATGGATACTGTCTTCAAAGCCGCGTAAATTTTGTACAATGAAGAATATGATCAATGGATACAACGATCCTATCCCCGATTGTAGGTTAAATTGATATTTCATTGGATTATATTCTTGGTTCTTTATTACATATTTCATGAAGATTATATTCTGCCGCTTCCAAATCGAAAAAAGCTCATTTGCCAACAATAACAGCGATAAATTTTATACGTTCATTTATTACGGAGCAAAGTCAAAGGAATTTTACGCATTACGTGAATCACACGTGGGCACAACTAAAATAAATGCGAAGTTTATTCGCACTTAACGACTTTATTTTGTGATAATGTGTAACGTATGTGATCAGCGCGATGCGAGATCTTAACGCAGAATTTCACGGGATTTGTAATGCATCAGGTGAAAATGATACAAATGTGCCAAATATTCCTTTTACTCAGATATTTTCGGGACCTTTCGCCGTAGCGTACTTGCAAGACCGTAGCTGAAGTTTCACACCGCCTGAGTTTCGCTCAAAACCACCAATGCCGCTGTCTCAGCAGAAGCGACTCTGACCAGAAACAGTGGCAGCTGCTTCTGAAGGGCTTCAGGGCGGTGCCTCCCCAGAAAAAAACAACCTCGGGAAAAGTTACAGAAAGTATTGAAATTGCAGCAATAATTTGTGCATAGCACCAGCACAATGTTTGAGGATGAATTTATTTGAATGTTCCCGCTTAAGCGAAGTATTATTGTTTTTGGAATGGGTAGCATTGTGGACTATCGCTAGTCCGTCCGTAGCTGATGCATGCGAGGTAATGGAAGCTTGAGGAAGAGTGGGGTTACTGGGAGACGGGTGGGGGCAGCGCGCTGCCGAAGGGTTTGTTCGGCAGAGTCCGCGCCTATTATCTAGTAATGTAAGATCTTTGATCTGATTTCATAAATTACCGTTTTGTTTACTGGAAATGTTTTTAAAGAAATTTCTTATTTTTGCAAGAGCACACTTTTATTTTCCGTTATCAACATAAAAGTTGTCTTAGACAAGGATTAAAACTCTGATGCGTGCAAATCATTTGTACACTACATGCTAAAGTTCTCCTCGTTCAAAAAATATTTTGAGCAGGTAAAATGTGTGATAGTTCCGACATACATGCCGCTCCTCCCAGTTCACAACCTACCGGCGGTTGGTGATCAGGAGGTCTTAGGTTCCACTTCTGGCGGTTTTTTGAACAAAACTATGGAACTAAAAGCAGAATGGAGGAGAAGCCTAGCGGCCGGCTACTGAAATCAATCGATTTCCTTGGTTTCTGCGATCAACATCAGGCGAAGTCCTGGAGCAGTATCCTAACAAACTGGCCACAAACTGCGCGCCATATTTCCTACCTCTTCCTTTGTATCCTCTCCATTTACTCCAACATGCAATTGCACAACAAAACCACACATGGCGGATGGCCAGTCAGGAGCTTGGGGAGGGGGGCTCTACAAACCAACGCGCAGCTCGACGCTGAATTTCATCAAAGGGACACCGCCACCTGTTGTGAAGACATTCATTACACTAACGGGACTAATGCAAATAGCAGTTGACGTGCCCGAAAGTAACAATCATTAAATCAATCAATATAAAGCTTCGTAAATCTTTATCAAAACGGTCCCAGAAAATATGAAAGAATGAGTAAGTATAACATATTGAAATTAAAGAAAACATATTTTTAACTGCAAACCATTGTTAACATTTTTTGTAAATCGTAACGTTGATGTATGAGGTGTAAGTGTGTATAAGTAGTGAACGAAAATCAAGAACTCTACAAGCACTGGACGTCAGAAAGCATGTTAGAGTATTACTATAAGTTTTCGTATTAATACTTTGTTTAGTATTTTTGGAGTAACAGTTCTAATTAAATTCAGAGTTAACGTTGAATATATTAAAATTTTAAGTTATTATTAAATATGTTCTTAATTCTAATAGAATTTAAATAAATTCACGAAAACATTCAAGCTCATCTATACGAATTTTATTTCTTCTTTAAGGGTGCGCGAGGCTTGGAGCTGCCAATGATCTTGTTTCGTCGAGATCATAGGTTCTGACGGGAGCGCATTTTTGACACCACCTTTGTAAGTAGCAAAGTTATTTATGTATAAATAAATTTAAGATGAAATTATTCATACAATGTCATAAAATTATAAAATCGTTTCTCTTAAATTCGGTTCCTATTCCTAAATAAGTGTGAATGAAATAAAATAATTCGTTATGCAATGAAAAGACCATTTGGGGTGAATACCAGAATACGAAAGGTTAGAACGCGGTAGAATGTAGGTATTGTAATGGTCCAAAGGCCTTCTGTCTAGCCACTTAGCATCACGTTCTCTAATTTGTATGTAATAATTACCTATTAAATAAAAAAATTCGTTATGAATCTAATGAAATGGAAATATTAGTTGAATGTGATTTTATAATTACTGAGGCGAACTAATTCTGTGGCTGTTTCAGTGAATATCTACTTGTTTTATTAGCCTAAATTATTTTTCTTTTGATCTGCCAGATGTATCGAATTTCCATAGTCTAAATCGTTTGTTAATTTTTTCTTTCCCTTTCAGTGAATCTATTCTTTAGTGATTCTCACCTTATTTACTTATTTCGCACAAAGAGTATTGAGATATCAATTAACGCTTCAAAAACATATGCAACATTCAAACTATTCCCAATTTAAAATTCTGTATGCAAAAGAAGAAAAAAGAAGAATTCAACAATCAGGCAGATAAAAAGATTTATTATGTCGCTTTTGTAAGTAAAACTTCACAATTACATAAATATTATCAGTAATTAAGTCAAGAGTTGAATAAACTAAATTACTTTATTATAAAGCTTCTACAAACGGGTTCTCACAATGCTTTTCTTCTGATATTTCATGCATCTTTGGTTTTAATTTCCTTTACGATTATTTTTCCTTATATATCGGATCTGTTCGCATCCTATGTGTGTAAAGAAAATGAAAATACCAGCAATAATGTACTATTTTTCACATTTCTTGAACTTCTTGACTAAACAACACTGCAAAAAGTAGAGAACTGTAGTGTGTGCTACAGTTTCAAAAAGCATCATCTTTCTCGTTACCTCAAGGAAAATTGTAACAGGCAACCACATGAGAGAATTTTGATTATATTCGAATGCAGATAAATTATAAAATACGTATAGTTGCTATTTTCTCCTGTACCGATTATTCGCGTGTCTCATCTCCCTAAAAAGTGGAGTCATTATTTTTACACATACATTTAAAAATATTCATGCATTTTGTAGCTACAAGAACACCCATAGTAAATGAGTTTAGTAGTAAATGCGGTATATTTGCAACTGATTCTACTTGAAGCAACCTTTCGTAGTTTAATATCGTACGTACTATATTTTCTTCCACTACCTGCTTCAATCTCGTTGCGGTTGGTTTCATTTCGTTTTGCAGTTTGGTCTCATTTAGAGGGTATCCATTCCTAATATACTACCCCGGAACAGAGCTTCATTTCGTCCCAAGGACTTAGATTTCCAGTTCCCCGAACGCGTGGCCGGGTATTTCAGGCGGGAGAGCGCTTCGGCGTTGCTGAGCTCAGCAGCGCTCCATCGCGGCTAGGCGGGGTGGCGCGGAGTGTCGTGGGGTGGCGCGGGGTGTCGTGGGGTGGCGTGGGTGGTGCGGGTGGCGCGGGAGGCGCGGGAGGCGCGGGGTGGCGCGGGTGGCGCGGGGTGGCGCGGGTGGCGCGGGGTGGCGCGGGGTGGCGCGGGGTGGCGCGGGGGTGGCGCGGGGGCGGGGCCTGGGGCAGAGCGCGGGGCGGGCGCGGGCGGCGCGGGGTGGCGCGGGGTGGCGCGGGGTGGCGCGGGGTGGCGCGGGGTGGCGCGGGGTGGCGCGGGGTGGGGCGGCAACCGCTGAACGTGTTGCAATTGTTTGGACCGGGCCTGCAGTCTCGCGCCACACCGGCTCGAGGGCTTTTGCCAATACGTGGGCAGAGCGAGGGGCAGGAGGCCGTCCGGATGACGGCGGAAGTGCTGACTGCCGAGAGAGGCCAGGCTGGTGGATACACCACCCTTGGCTGTGGTGATGGTGGGGAGCGGGGGCGAAAGCAGATGCCACGGGGGTAGCGACGGCGGAGATACGGACGACAGGAATGGAGCCGGTGACTGAGGCGGGAGGCAGCAGAGGCAATGGTGGAGGTGGATGTGCTGGTTGAAGTGATTGAGGTGGTTGAGGTGATTGATGGTTGCGGTAATAGTGAAGGTGAAGGTGATTTGGGCGATTATGGTGTTGGGTGATTGTGGTGATTGCGGGTGTGGTGATTTGGTGGGGGGAGAGGCATTGGGGGGAGGGTGATTAGTGTGATTGTGATGTTAGTGTGATTGTGGTGGTTGCGGTGATTGATGTGATTGTGTTGATTATGGTGATTATTGTCATTGTGATGTTAGTGGTGATTGTGGTGGTTGCGGTGATTGTGGATTGTGTGATTATGGTGATTATTGTCTTGGATGTTAGTGGTGATTGTGGTGGTTGTGGTGATGGTGACGGGGCGACAGCGGTGGCGGGGACGGGGGAGGAGCGATGTGGAAGTGTCAGGTAGGAAAGGATGGACAGCTCCAAAGTGGCAGCAGCGGCGGCAGGAATGCAGTGGCGGCTGCTCCTTAAGGGCTCTAAGGTGGCGCCCACCTCAGAAAAACCTACCTCGGGAAAAGTTGCAGAAAGTATTAAACTTGCAATAAATCTACTCGTTTAATTTGCGCGTAACACCAGCGCAATCTTTGAGGGCAGATTAATTGCCCGATTGTACGAAAGATAAATGTTTTTGGAATGGGTAGCATGCTGGACTTTCGGGAGACCGTCCGTAGCTGGTGCAGGAGAGGCAATGGAAGCTTGAAGAGTGGAGGGTACTGGGAGTTGGGTGGTGGCAGCGTACTCCTATTAGGGTGTTGTTCGGCAGAGTCCGCGGCTATTAACTAAGCTAAGAATACCAACCTTTCATTTGCTTTCATAAATTACTGCTTTATTTGCCGGAAATATTGTCTTATTTTCGTTTGACCACAATAGTGTCTTCCAATATCAACGCAAAAGTTGTCTTAGGCAAGGATTAAAATCGCGATACGGGCAAATCGGTTGTACTCTACTTGCCCTATTTTTTTTTTTTTTTCAAGAAATAATTTGACAGGATAAGATGTGTGATAGTTCGGACAAACATTCCGCTCCTCCTGATTCGCCAACCACCGGCCGCCATTAAAGGAATGTAGTAGACGACGGTGGGAAACGGGGGTTGAAGCGGTGGTTTCTTGGTGAAGGGAGGTGGAAGTTATAAATATGATTGCGGCAAAATCAGGTTAGCTGGAGCTGTGGGATCTGCGGAAGCTTGGTCAGCTATGGCTGCGGCGGCGGAGGTTACAACAGAAGCAATGGTGCTGGGAGAGGTTGATAGTGGATGCTATTGTGGAGGTGGTGGTGATGGTGGCGGTGGGCGCTAGTACAGATAATGGTCCTGGGAGGTGGAAGTGGACGCTGTTGTAGAGAGGTGGTAGAGGAAACTACAGAAGAAGGGGGGGGGGTTGGGGGGGGTTGGGAGCTCCGCGGTCGCGGTCTGCTTCGATATGAGTTCGCGAACCTCCCCCTCCGTCCCACTCGACCGGTCGTCTGCTCTTCCATAAACTTTGCTGACTCTTCCAGCTGGAACTTCGCTTCCCGCCGTCAACTTCGCCCGATGCCCTCCCGCTGTTGCCGTCTCTCCACGGCCGGCCATTGCTTGCCACTCGTATCTGTCTGTTTCCGCCGCATCCGATTTCTATTTCTGACCTCTGAGTAGATCTTCATTTATTATCTCACTATATTACTAGGGAGAGGATTTTTATGCCCTAAAAAGTTCGAAATCTGCGTGCAAATTATGCATTTATTACCTAAAAATTCTGAAATATGCACTTTAATATGCAATAAAAATTAAAAATATTTCATTTTTGTATAAATCTTTCTTGATAAAATTCAGGATCATCAAACTTGGAATGAAAAGATACATTTATGTGCAAACATAATATAATCTACCTGATTTCGCGGGAGTAATAATTCAAGTAAATATTTATACCCACCTCACAGAATATGGGTGATGCCCTGTGCGGCCAAATCTGGCTTTTCCACAGCTTGGACAACCATCGCTGGACACTTGACCAATCCTGGCGTCGAGGCGTATCCGCTCTTATCATTGGCTTTTGCTCCAAGTTTCAGACACGTCCCCTTCCTCCCCGCGCCGTCCAGGGCACAGAAACGAAACGGATTGCGCGCGGGCGCGAGGAACACTCCACCAATTGCACTGGACGTTGGTCTCTGAACCCCGTGGACGCTGACGAACCAAGGGGCAGCGGGTCACGGGAAGTGGCTGTGACATTTTTTATCGAGTTCTTTATCATGAAAATGAAGTCTAATTTATGGTATCTAATATTGTGAGAAATTTGTGGCAGATTAAATTAATAGTATTGAAAGTTTTGTTTCTTACAAACTATTTTAAAATGCTAATGGTTCTAAAGCAAGGAACACTAACTATTACATAATAATTTTCGGGAAACACAATATAATGCATTTACATAATATACACATTTCCTATCAAGCAAATTGAAATTCATGTTCACGTATTTAAAAACTTGTATTTTGACATTATTACGCCTTTATTAAGGAAATGCAAGCAATACACACATTTTATTACGCATTATGAAAATGTAATCGCCCATTTTTCATATGAGCAGGTGCATGCAAACAGTGATTTCGTTAATCAATTAAAAATCACTGCCGGGTGTCCCAAGTAGATTATCATTGCAAAATTGCTATTGTTAATATTGTTTAGACTATTTGTAAAATTGATGCAATTTTATAGTGATAATCGGTGAAAAGGAACTATGGAACCTCTATTAGAAATATTTCGAAAATATAATTGTCTTATTCTTCATATATTTTTCAAAAGTTGCTATTTTTCTGTTACACTGCTGAGAAGATTATATCTATCCCTTCCCAGTGATATTTTTATTTATTTAAGGTAATATACAGGCAACAGTACAAATCTGATATGGCCTGAATAGGCGCTAACATAATTAATTATTTTCAACATATCACATTGCATATATTAATAGCAAAATTGTAATAATTGATATCTTTAATAAATAGCTAATAATATAAACAGCAAATTTTTAATTCTTTTAATTTGTGGAAATCTACACTGAAGTTAAATATTTTCTTAAATATTTTTGAATAACCACGTAGTAAAAAAAATAAATTTGAAAACCTTAAAATGTTACGAATCAATGTAATTTTCTTAAAACGAGCTATTAAGAAAGAAACAAAAACGTTTGAATAAACTTTAAAGAGATTGAGTATTTAGTTAAAAAATTTCAATTCCGGGACAATTTTCCAATTAAAATATTTAAGCGGAACACAGTGTTTCCGAATCGTATTATCTTTCCAATTTATGTTAGGTTTTTGTATGACCTCAGAAACAGTTTCTGGAGTGTTTAGTTCGATTCAAGAAGCTCTTCGCAATTCAAACATCCGGAAACCTTGACACGGTTATCGATATTGAAGTAAGAAACGGTTTTATTCACAGGAAACACACCGTCCTTGTTTTCTAACGATTAATTGTGAAATAATTTTAGCCATTGTAAGATATACGCATGACAAATAATTTGTGCTCATAAGATCCCAATACTTGAATGCATATCGAACCTGAAAATACATTTGGTTTTAGATCAACACGGAAAACACAAGAGATTCAATGAGATCACAAGTTCTCAAATCTGAAAACTAAACTACAGTCTTTATTATTTTCACGAAATGAAACTTCATACCTTCTTTAATAATATAAAAGAACTGTGTATTGTGCTCAAATATCTTGTCAATTACATAGTGCAATATTATTCGCAAAATTTTCTGAAAATTAGTATAAAAGTCAGTTAAAATATTTTTTATTAATTACAAGATTAAAAGAGTAAAACAGTAAAAATGACTAATTTTAAAATGAAATAAATGACAAAGACAGTGTTACATCAAAACGCAAAATTAGTTATAAAAGGCATGTTAAAAATCATCCCTTCACGCGTATTAGATTTATAAATCCATAGCTAAGAAAGTTTAAAGAGTTAGCGGAGGACAGTAGCCAGCATCTCTTCTATAGTCGACAAGCTATGCCTTCTTCGGCTCTTTCATTATCGCAGTGCACAGGAGCATGCTTTACAGTAAGGTCTGTTCTTCATTTCTGGGGATAGGGGTGGGTAACTGCACGAGATGTCCGTGCGAGAAGTGGCAGTGCCGATCCGAAGGTGAATAACAATTCTGCCTGGGGCTTAGAGCCACGGGATGACCACGACAAGGGTCTTATGATCCTTGTGAGTTTGAAAAGAGTTTTGCCACTCTGTTTGCACTCAAAATGCATCGTTGGATAAAATCTTGGTAGTAAGAGTAGATATTACCATAAAGATGTCTTTCTGGCTTCCTCGAGGCCAACTTTACTACCTAGTCAGAGGTTTCATTTCCACTTATCCCCACGTGGCCAGGGACACAGGAAAAACGTAATTCAAATGATGGAGAATTAAGCGATATCTTGATGTATTTGATATATGATGGATATATGATGTCAAAGGTTTACTAGAGAGAAAGAGGAAATGGACGACAAGGCCGTAGCTTCCTGGGTCTGAAGGGCCGCGGGTTCCGCCTCGGACATAGATATGTGTTCGTGATGTCCTTACGTATTCTCCCTACAGAAAACCCCAAACATAAAAAATCACAGTGGTCGTTATATGACCTAGTAGTTAAAAAGAGACATTAAAAATATATACAAAAACAACAATTTCCAATTGTCAAAGAAAATTTCACATATTTGAATTCAGACTTTCAATAATCGTTGCCTAATAAAACCTAAGGACTTTCTTTCCTTGGTAAAATAGTATTATAAAATGGAAATTTATTTAATCAAAATGAAATTTTCATATATGGTCTGCTAATTCGATTATTATTTATAACTTAATATTCAACTCTCTCAGAGATTTCCTACAATATTGCAATGATATTCATTGTAGCCAATACATATTTTATTCACACTTTCTCTATTTCGTTGGTAAAATAAACATATTTATTAAACTGAGTACCACTGAATTTAATAATGTTCTTTCATTACAATATTTTCATAGTTTTTTAAGCTGAGGAACAATGACGGAAAATAATTGGCCTAATATTGAGTTAAGACTTCATTAAATATTTTACATTCTCGAATGCGCAGCACACTACAGAAACAATGTATCAAGTAAAAATAGTATTTAGGGGTTTTGAAGGAAAATTCGGCTTTTGAAATCACGAACTCCAAAAAAATATTTCCAAAAAGACTCTGCGAACATGTATTTATTTTTAGACTCGTTGTAGGAAAAGGACCTGTGTACGCATGGTACCGCAAAAAAATTAAAACATTACTGACTTCTAAATCAATGTATTCTTTTTCAAAATTGATATTATACTAGCAAGTTCATTGGGATTCTGAATCCAATGATATTCCAATATTTTAGGTGGGAGAAGCATATAAATCAGGTAGTTAGGAAAACGTGGAAGTCTTTTGCATTTTGTAATGCGAATTCTAAAGAAAAGCTCTGCAAACGCAAAAGAATTAGCATATTTTTCGCTGGTTCGCCCTCTCATGGAATACGGAGTGGCATGTTGGGATCCATACAGAAAGTCGCACCGGAAAAATCTAGATAGAATACAGAGAAAAGCGAATAAGTTTACCTACAGAACTAACGCGATAAAAAAGGCATGGGAACCTCTAGAAATGAGAAGAACAAGGGCGAGGCTTTGCGCTCTTTATAAATCATACGTAGGTCAAACACTTGAAGGAAATTCAGGTTAGACTAGAAAACCAAATTATTTCGGCTGAAGGATACACTCACAAATTCGAACAAGGAAACAAAATTCAGATCTTGGGAAATTTTCCTTTGTAACAGAACAATTAAAGATTGGAATCAGTTTATCGCAGCAATTTTCAAAGCCTTCCTCTAAGTGTCCGAAGTTTTAGAAATAAGTTAGAACAATATGATAGTAATAGACATTAAATGAGTAAGTGCTGTGGGTGGTGAAGTGCGTGTGAAGTGCAGTAAGTGCTGTGAAGTGGGTGAAGTGCGATGTAGTGCTGGTCAGTAACTCAAAGCAAAACAGTGTAGTGTAGGTAGTGAGTGTAGTGAGTGTAGTGTAGTGTAGTGTAGTGCAGTGTAGTGTAGTGTAGTGTAGTGAGTGAGTGAGTGTAGTGCAGTGTAGTGTAGTGCAGTGTAGTGTAGTGAGTGGAGAGTGTAGTGTAGTGTAGTGTAGTGTAGTGTAGTGTAGGTAGTGTATGTAGTGCAGTGAGTGTAGCAGTGTAGTGAGTGTAGTGTAGTGTAGTGTAGTGTAGTGTGCAGTGTAGTGAGTGTAGTGTAGTGTATGTAGTGTAGTGTAGTGTAGTGGTAGCAGTGGTGGTAGTGTAGTGTAGTGTATGTGCAGTGCAGTGTCGTGCAGTTAATTGTAGTGAACGCGATCAATGAATTAAAACAATAAATTTAGCCAATATTTTGTAGCTTGTATTAAATTTTAGCATCACTGACATATAATTATAATTATTATATATCATACGAGTTGAAATATTTGTTATAATACTTAATATTAGTGATAGTATGATTATTGCATGTTCGGCTTGTACTGTACTCCTTTATTATTATTGTTATTATTATTAATATCGTTATTATTAATATTATTATTAATGTTAAGTGTTATTATTATTGTAATTATTGTTAATTAACTGCCACCGGGTCATACCCAATTGCAGTTCAAATAAATGTATGTATGTATGTATTTCTGGACGGTATGTTACATTATGCTCATATTGCATTATTGAAACTTTCTGAAAAAGAACTCTTTCTTTTTTATTTTACACTCTTCATTCGAATACACTATACCGTTATTACAAATACCGTAGTAAATGTCACCTTTTATTAATATCTCTGGGATTTTTCAACATTACAATCACTAATCTGTTTCAAATTTCATGAACTCTTTACTCTTCTTCTCGGTAAAACTAATTCTACAAATGAAGTTATAAAATTGTATAAATATTTTCCAAATTTAGAAAATTGCTTTGCAGTGAAAGCATACAAAATTTTCCGTGAACATAATCTAGAATTTTCTCATATATTGACTGCACTTTCTTCTTAAGGGTAGAAAGTTACGTAATGCCGCGAAAAAACGGCGAATTGTCGGCAGAAAAACGCATAATACACCGCCCTTGTGACGAAAAATGGATAAATCCATAGTAAATTTAGAAAAAAATCCACTCCAAATCGTGAAACATAGCCAGAATCCATGTTTTGTGGGTGGTTGATAGCGAAAAATCGACTGACGGTAAAATGTCTGTCCGTCCGTCCCTGAACAACGCTAGCGGCTAAACCGTTCCAGCCGATTTTCACCAAAATTGATACTCCCAATCGATCTGGCTGATGTCGTAGCGCCTTAAATTTGAAACCTATATTCAATTAGGGGGGAGGGTACCCAGGGTAGCCCCTGGGACATTTTTCAAATGTTCAAACAAATGGCTCCATAATTTTTTATTACAAATGTAATAAAAATGTAAATGTAATAATTGTTGGATATTGGGAGGTGCATTTAAAGAGAATATTGCTAGTCTCATGTTCGTTGAAAACAGATTTTTCATAAATATTCCTACAAGTAAAATAGTGAAATTGATTTTCCCTTCATGAAACTTTTTCTTAAAGATAAAATTTTTAAGTAGAATCATATGCAATTTTTGAAACTTTTAGTATTTTCAGCATAAGTTTCCGTGAAAATACGGGTGAGAGAAAATACGCGCTGTTTAGCATCACTAGTATTCTTTAAAACTGTCCTACTTCTAGACATTAGGCTCTTCTCGAATAATTGCAAGTCCCTTTCTAGTTTTATTATGACAATGTGGTACTGAAGTATGCATGAAGAAAAGTAGAAATATTGTTCTTTCTTTCTATAGAGAAAAGTTCGCATTCTATTAAATTATAATTATATTATATTAATATATTTATTATTCCTATATTATACATTTTTATATTATATTATATATCACAATATATTTAAACAAAAGGATTGACCTCTGAAAACAAGAAAAAATATATACTGGAAAACGATTATGTTCTATTTAGAATAGGTTTTATTATATTTAACTACTTTTTTCTAAGTGGCAACTGAAACACAAATCCTTTAGCCGAATGAAAGGTTAACGTCATATACGCTGTCGGCTTGCTAACGTTGTGAGTTCGAATCCAGAAGGTGATTTTTTCTTCTGTTACAGTGTGATTTCAGTAGTAATATAGCCAATATTTTGTAATTAATATTAATTTTTGAAAAGACAGGGGCCTAAAAGGGACAGTTTGTCGTCCATCAGTACGACGACTAGAAGCCCACTCCCGTTCTGTACCAGCTGACCGAGGGCGCTAGTGATCTATTTTCGAGAACTCTATATATTTTGAAAATTGAAAAAGATAACTTTTCAAGACTACAAAATTGAAATAGAATCTTACTGGTTGAAAACTCTTTTCCCAATTCATGTAATAGTATAATATTGCGAACAGTGACATTAGAGAAAGAAAGTATGTGCTGTTGTAGTTCAACTACTTCGTTTGGTACATTATAAGCATTATAAATGTCTTTAAGAAAACAATCGTCAACTATTTGCTGATAATTAAAATATTGTTAGCATTATATCATTCAAGTTTAGGTTACAAGTTTTTCATGAATAACGAATGCAAATTTGTCGGAATTCTCTTAGTTGTATTAATTGGTATTAAAAAATAACATAGTTGCTTGCTTACTACGCGGTTCTGTATTTCAGACTAGTGTTTCACGACGAGTTACAGTTCAGTCTTATCATGTAATGTGAGATCACCTTGAAGATATGGGAGGGCAAGATGGCAGTTGGCGGGATAAGCTACTTCGCGAGCCTACACAAGACATTGAATCGAAATATTTCTAACTAGAATCAACTATAGAATAGTATCGCGCTGATGATTCCACATTCTTATCAAAATGTGAGTTTGCTGTAACCCTGAAGCGATATTTGGCCATGTCATAAGAACCAATAAATGTCAAGATAGAGTTCATTCTACAACACCCCTCATCGGTGCTGTAAAAAATTGCCTCTGTGATAGCTCCGTGGATTAAACGGGTAGTAGATAGAGGAATGGACGCCAAGTCAAATCCTACCGAATATATATTTTTACTAATGCCTGGAACACATTAATCACTATCATCACGAGAGAGACATTCCAAAATTCTTGCAGGAACAAACTTGTTTTTGTAAACGATAATGTGATTATATTAAGATTGTGTCATAGTATCTTGTATTAAACAATGTGACGAAACGAAATTTGGAAGAATGGCTCAAATATTAACAGTGTCTCGAATTACAATATCATTTATCATATTTTTATGTAATCGTTAAATAATATGAAAAGTCTGTACCAAGTTGTATAATCACTAGTAATTTACATATTTAACAGTTCTAGAGATAATCAGAATCCTTAACAAGTCTGTGGGTTTTATTATAAAATTTTACAATAAGAGTAATTTCTTCCAGTCTTTTATTAATTTAAGAAAGGAATATGTCTTTTTACACGTTTAACAAAGTTCCTTAGAACTATTACGAACTCATTAAAAATTACCATTTTGTGTTTGTTCTTTTGCGATAAATGCTAACAGAACGCATCCCTTAATTGTTTGTAACAATTGATAATTTTATTTCTTTTATGGTATTCTTAAAATTTTTAATGTAAGTCTTCGGTAGGTGGAGCCACATTTCAAAATGTATTAACTTCAAAACATAATAAAGGTACGATTGTACGTAGTCATGTAGAAAGAAATCAATAATTTTTATTAATATCTCCATTTTTAAATAAGTAATGTTTGATACGGCTTATCTTTAGTGCAGGAGTAGACTGAGACTAAGTGGTAACCATTCAATCAGTCCCAATTTCACAGAAAATAAGGAATTTAATTATTTAGTTATATCAATGATTATTCATGCATGCTTGTGCTTAGGTGATCAATGCACAAATCCTGTCATTTGGTCTCAATATAGGAAAAAACAAAGGAGGTGCAATTTCCGGACCTCGAAATATCTGGGATAATGTCGTTCTTTTAAATCTAAATATTAAAATTTATTATAAAAATTCATAAATATGATAACGGAGTTAGATAAATAAATATATTATCATGTATTGTTAAAACATCAGTTGCCCTAATATTGCATTTCCAGGGTGTACTGCTTTAGAACGAATATGTTTGAGAATATGATTTCTATTACGTTTTAAATGTTACTCTCAGAAAATGGAGAAATTACCAGAACAAACATTTCATATTCGTAGATACGTGTAAGGCTTACACAGTTACTGAGAGACCAATAACTCTCTCTGTGGCACAAATCGTTTTGACACCGGGTTTAAATCAGAGTGTGAGGATCGAGTTCTGCGCGATGCCTTTTTCTTCTGTTCCCACGTTCTGTTTACCTAAATCTGAGAATTAAAGATAAAGAATGTTTAGCGGAAAATACTTGTTACTTATTGCTTATAAGATCTTTGCTGAACTTTTATACTATATAATGTAATTAGTTTAGTAACGCTATTACAAATATTTATACAAATGTGTATTTATTTATATTTAGTTAGTAAAATTTAACCTAACACCTCGCTTGGAATTAAGATAGTAGACTTGTTTTGACATACATTTTGCATTCACTTCCAAAAAGTTTGTCACAACTCTGTCACTTTATAGGAAATGAAATATGGGGTAATGTTTATCGTTCGTTAGTGATATCCATATTGTGACCTGATATGCGTATTAATTGAGTACTAAGATGTAATTCCCTTCGGGCAGGAATCAAACCCGCATCGTTGATTTGACCAGTTGCTCGACCACTGAGCTTCGAAAAAATGCGTTTTACAGTTGGGTTAACCAGGCTCATGTATTCCCCACGCATTTGATGTTGTCACCGCTGTCATCATTTACGTACGTCAGTATGAGGAAGGTTTGGACATTTATTAATTGATATCAGAAAGTTGTGACTTTTACAACGTCGTGCCAGATTGTGACAAATTACTCGTTTCTTGATTAGATAAATGCATTCATATTTTAATATGAATCATTTATGTAAATAAACTCACCTTGAAATGACAATCAGTAATGCAGAAAATTCTAAGTACTGTTTTTGTATCTCACCTTTTGGGAACTGCTGTAACGTTTAGATGGATTTTGAACACCAGTAATTCGTTATCTCAGCACAAAACAAAACTTGTACTTCTCGTTTTTACTTTCTCATATACACACGAATATACGTAGTATACGTATTATATTCGTATGTAACGGCCACGTGGCATATTCGATACGTATACATGTTATAGAAAGTTATGTAATACAGCGGAAAATCGATTTCGCGATTAAAACGGTAATACACGTTTGGAGTCAAGCAGTTTATCAAACCGTCCCGTCCATCCACCTGTAATCACTACTAGCGCCTAAACCACACATTGCGATCCTTTCCAAATTGAAGAAACCCCTGTTTCTGGCTTTGATTGAAGCCGATTTTGAAAAATCTTTGGGAATTTGAGGTACTTTACATGAAGCCTTTCGGACATTTTCAAAATTTTCTCAAAAACAGCTCCTAATTTTCTGGTAGAATAGAGTAAAATACTACTTAGAAGGATGACATAGTTCCAATTTTCATGGTTAACTCTGAATTTTCAAGAAAATTTTAAAGTTTGAACATTTTAGGCGTCATCCTACAACTACAAAATTAAAGCAGATTTGTCTTTCAAATGAAATATGTTGTCCATAATTCGTTCTTATAACAATCATGTAGGCTTTCTTGAAATGATGGCATGTTCATTGCAAAGTGCAAGCAATATTTACAATTTTAAGGTGTTGAAGCCAAAACTACCAATGAAACCGTTTCTTTTCTTACTATTAAAACGTTCCGAAACAAGTTTTGTAAATCGTACTTTTACTATTTTCTTTCATTTTAAAGCAACATTCCTGTCTTCAACTAGCAAAACTCAACAAGTATCACTCGTCAGCACATCTAATATATAAGCATTGTATAAGTGACTGCGGGATGACGTCATGTGTAGTTCAGGTATGTTTGAAGAACTGGAAGACTCGAGTTCACGTCCTGGCCTGTTCATGCAACTTTTTATTTTTGACTAATGTAGTTTAATTGTATTTCCTTTTCAATAATTTAGGTATGCATTTACGGTTGTCGTTTGAGAAATTTCAAGAAACGAATGAAGTGTTAATAGTGTAACATTTGTTATATATTAAGAAAACATTACCAATAACACGAGAAAATAAAGTTTATTTTATATATAAATGTAGTGAATGAACAAAAAGATAACTGCGTAATGATAGGTGATTTTTGAAGTCAATAAATGTTTCTTAGATTCTAGTAATTACTTGCAGCAAATGAATTCTGAATGTCGGGCCGTGTCAGGAAACTTGTCTGCTAAGCCCAACGTTATCACGTCCTAATCACCTTGGGCAGAGGCGATAAAGGGTTGAGCGTCAGGCTAGAACCGAAGCGCAAAATTACATAGTACTGAATTCAAACATTCTTAAGTAGAATTAACTATTTATAGTGCGCGTAGATTTCTTTGCTTTCTTATTGTCTCTTGAGGTAATTTATTTAATATTTTAAATTGCCAGAAGTGCGGAAAAACGCAATGAAGTTTGAAGACAAAATTCGTAAGATTCTTAGTGGGAAGTAAGTTCTGAAATGCCCGTACACGTCTGCGTTAGTAGCGCAATCAGCAGGTGCGTGGCTTCACAATAGAGAACGCGTGTTTCAAATCTCGTACGATATCAGCGTTTTTAAATCGACAGCCCGAAAATAAATTCCTAATAACGATGTCGGAAATATTCCTAAAACATTCCTTTTCTTTGCACGAAGATACCATTATTACAAAGCTGCGGAAAGAATTTGATGTACTTTCGATTACTGGTCGTTTTGCAGATCATTCACCTCATATTTTCCTATTCATAGGCCGTTTGGTTTTACATTGGTACGTTCGTTTCCTTCCCAATCCCCTAGCCTGAGTATTACGTCCTTTGTAATTAACTTTGGCGTGGTGTCTCACTGTTCTTTTGTCAAGTTTCTAAGCTGAAATTTTCTTTGTACAAAATTAAAAATGCTTACTTTGCTACTACAAAATATGAAGAACTAGAGGTGCTGAATGGGACAGACTCTCGTAGCAAATGTTTGTAATTTCCTTTGTGTGTGGACACAGGGTTTTAGGTTCACCAAACTCCATAAGGTTCTTGCCGTTCTCTTGCCAGCTGACATCTATCGCCGCACAAAATACATTTTTGACTCTCAACTTTTCAGTTCAAAGTATCTCTTTTTCTGGGAATCTATTGAGTTTTGAAAAAACTTCCTCTGATCCTTTGAAGCACTTCTACTCTAGGTTAAATAATCTATACAAATCTATTCAAATGCTCCATATTAACAGCGTAGGAGGTATTTAAATTACATTGTAATTTTAAAAACGAATAAGTAAATATCTCGTTTATGTCATCAGGATAGGCTGCATTTGGCATTACCCCAACCAAAAATTTAAAGAAAAAAGAATTTGGAATATTTTGAGAAAATCTTGTTTATGTAAATTTTTAAAATTGCAAAATATTGCACCATATTGTGAAATCAATTAAAACTTTTAAAACAATTGCATGACCTTATTAAAGATCTAATTATAAGCAACACATTTCATTTTGAAATAAAAATCTATCTTTAATTTTGTAGTTGTAGTAAGACGCCGCAAAATATTCAAATTTGCTTGATTTTCAAAATTCGGAGTTAACCGTGACAATTGGACATATTCTACCTTTATAAGCGTATTTTACTATAGAGTAAACAGTCCTTACAAAATTTACAGAAAAATTTGGAGCCGTTTTTGAAAACAATTTAAAATGTCGGAGGCTACAAATAGTCCCCCAAAATTAATGAATGTTTTCTAATCCCGCATAGCTTCAGCTCAGGCAGAAACGACAGGGGTTTCTTCAATTTGGAAAAATCGTATGCATGATTGGCGCTAGAGTTGTATTGTTGAAAAAAAAATAATTCTTGGTTTTTTAAAATAATGTATTTATATAATAAATATTCAGTTATTAGTTGAAGTAAATATGTTTATCATGCCATTTGCTAACATTCTGAAGGCTACATTGTTGTGAATGATATTGATTAATAAAACAAGACCATTATTAAATATTCTTCTCAATCATTCACATTCAGAGTAATGCTACTGCTATTTTATAAAGTGGCCGTTTTTTGTAAGCTTAAAAAGTCTTCGTACACACTTGTTAAACAAAATATGTTACATTATTTAATACAGGTATAAATTCCATTTGCTTTGATTATTGTCTCTAGGCTTTTGCAGCATAGATTCCTTAACGTTGCTGTAGTCACTTGGGGTCAGTTAAACGTCTTTCTCTCAGACAAGCATGTTTAATAATTTTTTATTAGACAAACTGTATTTCTATTTTCAAACCATAACTGACCATATGACCTACCAGGATCAGTACAGTGATCAGTGAATGTCATGGAATTTAAGAAGTGAATGAATTTGATTTCTTGGTAACTGCTTAGAAACCATCAACCACTTGGATCCAAAATAAAAGAGTCAGTATCACGTGCCCTCTCTTCATCCTGAAAATATTCATTTCTCTCATAATGAACTAAAGTGGTAAACTAGTAATGAAGATGAAGATAGAGAATCTTTTATTATACAATATTATTTCATCAAACAGTTGCACATAACGACGTTGAAATACTTGTTACATTATTTTAGGAGACACCCAATAGTCATACAAGGCTAGTACAAGGCTCCTAAAATGTTGGAGTTTGATTAGTGCATAATCAAATATAAAAATGTTGGTATTATATCGTTTAGAGACTTCGAGAACGGCTGCAAAACCTTTTAATTTATACATAACGATTTCCGCTTTTTGATCCAATATCACTTGAAAAATAGGTAGAAAAATAATATTTTTGTATCTGTAACATTTAATCCAGAAATGAATAAAAACATAAAAAATGGAACTCAAAATATATAATGTAAGTCAAGACACATGGTTGTAAGGAAATCACCATTATGATCTAGAACAGAAATACGTATATTTCCAGTGGGAAGAATTAAATATATCAGGTGATTATTAGAGCAGGATCTATGTGTGTGGCTTTATTAAAAAAATAAGCTAAAGACATAATTGTGTGTTAGACTTCATAATATTTTATAAAACAAAAAATTTTCGAAAAGAAAACTAAAGAGACAATATACATGACAATGGTGGAAACTTGTGTTACGTATGAATTCAAATTAGAATTAAAAATGATGCAATAAACTCTCGGTTAAATGCTATGAAAAGGAATTTTTGGAACGATGTTGTCAGTATACCATTTTGATAGAATACTAAACGAAGAGATTAGACAGATAATAATGATTGAGAGACAAGTGATCAGAAAATGTAGAATCCAAACAACTCCAATGGTATGATGCAGGAAGCCATGCTGACAGAATATCAAAAATTATCTTTGAGTGAATCACTTTCGAAGAAGAAAGCAGGGGAAGACAGAAATCTTATGAAGTACGTTATCGATTTGACAATGAAGTTTAGGCAGAGAGATATGCGTGAATAAGCATTGGGGTGTGTGTAGTTGCGAAAAACGGTCGTTGGGCTGCCAATGCTTTCAGCACAAAATTAATGACAGGTGTATATAAACCAAAGTGGAATGTGCCAGATGAAACATACAGTGTTGGCACAGTGGAGAGAGCAAGATCATGGTAAGAGATCGTTGAGATCCACATGGGAATACCATTAAGCCAAAGTTGCATTCTTATGAAAGTTGTTTGAAACGAAAAATTTTGATTATTTTCACGGGAAGTCATGCAGATAACAAATATCTAGATATTTACTCTATTTGGTATTTATGATATTTGTAAACTTTGTCATTTATCGGCATGATCGTTTTCAATGGAACAACTATTCTTCCGAATTGACAGGTCGAGAAAAGTAAATATTGTATTTAGGTAAAAAGGTGATTGAATTATGTTTTCGAAATTGACGGGACTGAAGTGAAAAGAAAACTAGCACAAATAGTAAATTCCCACATTTCTTGTATATTTACCAATGAATAATGTCAATTCACACAATTAAAATCTATTTTCGATCACCAATATATGGGTCTCTTTAACATGAAATCTTTAAAAACAGCGGCGATAACATAAATTCCACCAGGAAAGTGTTCGCTTGGTTTATCGACGAATGACCAGAAAGTGTAATTACAATAGCCAGTAGGACTTCTGATGCAGTATTCCAAAGGCAGATTTTTCAAACTCCAGACATTTGTTCATCATTTCTCTCTCATGGTATACAACATGTATTCTCAGTTAATGTTGGAAATATCTGAGTATCACTTTCGGAATCCTAAGACCGTAGAACATAATGGTGACCCTGAAGATTGGTTACAGAACCTAGCGCAGATTTCTCCTTCTTCCCGACCTTGCATTAAAGTCGTCGCCGAAGTGTGCGATAACCAAATGCCAATGAATTATAAAATTTGAAGTTATTTCGTTATTGTTAGATTTTCTTTGTAAAATCGTCTCTGCGTGAGATATACTATAAACGAACACAAACTATCAATCAATGGGCAGTACATTTTAAAACGTTACATTGTAATATAGTAGCAATGCGTTTCAACAATAATAAATGTTGTAGTTATAGTTTTAAAATTCAACCTTAATTCATATTATAGTACTTTAATTAAATTACTTTATAAATATTTATAACTTAAATGAAATTTTTCCCAAATAAAAAATTAATTGCTTATTTTGTTTAAATATTTATTAACAATTCATTAAAATTATAATATGCAGTGCAATATTACTGAAGATGCGTTAGTGAACACATATCCAATAAATTGGCAATTTTGTATGAAATGTAAAAAATGTATGAAAATAGAGAAAATTTTATTTTGCAACAATATTTTACAGAAGAGGATCCCTATTCATTTTCTAACGATTATCGTGACACAGATTTCTGAAGTTTGACGAAATTTTGAAACATTATTAATAATTACAATTTTGAAATAATTTATGACAGGAGAATCTCTAGTGATTCTTAATGGATTAGCAAAACAGTGTTTGCATAGGTCTGCTTTATCTAGAAGAAGTGGGTGTAACATTCCGATGACGTGTAAAAACTTTGTGTCATTGCTCGTCTCGAAAATAAAATATCGTAATGTAAAAATATACTTGCTATAATAATAATATAAATATATTAATTTATTGGTTGATTGAAATCATACATAAATTACATGTAAGTAATATATTGATATGAGTGTGTGTGTGTGTGTGTGTGTGTGTGTGTGTGTGTGTGTGTGTGTGTGTGTGTGTGTGTGTGTGTGTTCCTCCAATGTTCACGCAATAGACGAAAGCTGGTGTTTCTACCTTTGCAAACATTAAGATATTAAAATGTTATATAAGAGTCGTATGTCGTTTTGATTCTCACGCAAAAATCCTCAAAGACTAGGTATCACATATGATTTTTAATATTTGCGGTAAAGAACTCCATGTAAAATGCAATCACCCTAACGTTAGATTGAAGAGGTAATTAATTGTGATACCCAAAACAAAGATCAAAATCATTCATTTGCTTACAGCTGCACTTACCAATCATAATGTCTGCAGTAGAAAACTTTCATTGTGACTAAATGAACTTTAAATACTTTAAGTTTATTTAGTATTTTACATATCAAAACTATTTTATTACAATATTAATGTCCGCGACCATATAGTATTTTTTAATTGGGTCATCTGAGAAATTGATGATGAAGTATTTCACAACTGAAAGCTGCTATCTCGGAGACGTGTTTGTGAAACTGACTCTAAAACGTATTTCTTTAAGTTATTAATTTTTCTAATAAAATAACTAGGTTAGATAATGCATACAATGCAAATTATTTGCATTTTATATTAAATATTACAATAATAAACGACGAAATGTAGACATGGAGCTTAATAGTCGTTGTCCAGTGTTATTTTGGCAAAACCCGTTTTATAACAGTTTTAAAATATGTTTTTACTGGGAAATTGTATGCCTTTATTTATGTAATTGAATGTATATACAAAAATTTATGTAAAACTGTTGGTTGATTTAATATTTATATTCAAATATTTACTATAATATAACTCGCCATCACCGCCATTTTGTAATGTTCAAGATGAATAGTCCCGCCTCCCTGAAATGAAGCTAAAGCTGATTGGTCAGCTCGATCCCGCAGGGCGGGGCAGGGGTCGGAAAACTCTGGTAAAGTTCGGCTCAGACATCGCCCATCTTTGTGCAAGCGAGGGTACATTGATGTCTTGTTGCATTTCTTCTGTGTGGTTAAAAAATGTTATGTTAAGAATTATCCGAAATTTGTGTAAGTATTTTATCTTTTATAGAAATGAAAAACAAAGAAAACTGTAATAAGAGTTTTCTAATCGATGAACGCTCATGAATATATGCGATGGAAAAATGAAAGGTTTTGGAGAGATATCTTTATTTTAACATAATATTTAAAATATTAAACCTGAAACAACAGACAAAAATATGAAATATCATAGAAATTCTCTCCCTATATATTTCTATCATCCAAATTTCTCTGAATTTTTCTTTTCCTTCTTTTTTTTTTTATTTTCCTTATTTTCTCGCCCACTCTCTCACACTTTCGTTCAACACATCCCAACATTCGTCTTTCAAAGCCGTCAACAAAGCGCTTAACCAAGACGGAGGATCTCAGACTCTCTTTGATAATAATTATTTAAAACTTTTAATTTTTTTTAGGAAGCAGAAAATCATTGATGTTGTTTATGATTTTTATTCAAATTATGATGCAATTTTATCGCAAAGTTTGTAATAAGATTCGTTGTAGCGTATTTGGCCGCGAATAAAAAAATTCGAGGATATACTCAGAACTGAACCATAAATATATATTTTGGAAATATTTGTATTATGTGTTAAATTTTTGTATTTGTGTTAGAATAATACATTTCATAATACATTACTATTTTATTTCATTAAGTTACAGTGACCTTTGACATTAAAAAAGTGAACATTTTTGTCATTAAATACAAGATTGGAGTGAGAAAGGGAATATTGTTTTATAGTGCCAAAAATGGAATAATATTTTGTTTAAATAAATGTACATACATATAATGAGATATATTTTTTTAAGTTTATTGAAATCGACAAAACGACCAGTAAGATCATAATGTAAGTGATGGGCTCCGAATCCCCCGCCCTTGCTAATGCACGAATCGGAAGTTAATGCTCAGTTTACCACCAATCTAGGAGTCGTCTATAAATTAGCAAACGGTAAATAGGAAATGGGGATGAGACAGTCTTCACTGCGTTATGTGGGGGCAGGAGGGTGCTATCTTATTGTTATGGGACGTTGATTTTTTTAAATTTTCATTTGCTCAAATAATTCATTTTATTCAGTCATATACTTAAACATTAAGTTTTAATAAATTAAATTTAAAAATATAAATAAATTTAAAAAGATATGTTATTACAGTAAATTAAATTGTTTTTATCAATGATATATTGATTGAATCTGCTAGGTTACGAAAAATATATTCAAAACTGATCTGTAGTATATTCTAGAATCCATTAAATCGGCACAATTGTCTTTCACCATACATGATCCACGACATAGGAGAAGCCAGAAAAGGTCTCACATATGCTTTCTTCCTTCACTCAAAAATTGTCTTCTATCTTATTGTTAGGTGTGGTCAGGATTACCAAATAATTCCAACATTATCATAAATTTTAATATACAACACAAATAAAATTACATCTCTTTGTTACTGTTTTATAATTTATTTTTATTTGCTGCAAATTGAGGTGGGTGTTGTCACAAGCGTTTCGTAATTATTCAGAGGGGTTCAAGCGTGCGTTTCTGGGGGAAAGCGGAAATTCAAAATACTCCAAATTTGTGATATGTAATTTACGGACAGCGCCCTCGAGACTTCATCGTAACCAACATGATTATCCATCAACCTTACATTTAATTCATATCTCCAACTCATTTCCTTATTCTAACCACAATTATCCGAGGACTGGGGCAAAAGTAATGGCAACAATTTTTTTCTAAAAGAATTAGTTGGTTGATTCGGGGCGCGACATCTAACCCCTGGATGATGAGATCCGTTTGTTAGGGTACTGAACCGGCATTCGCCTTATGTTGATCGGAGAAACCACGGAAAACTACCGATCAGAACAGCCGGCCGCTAGAATTCTCCTCCAGACAGCGACTGAATTCGACGTAGCTGAAAACATAGTGTCACAAACCCTGTCGCCGTCAGGACTCGAACCTAGGACCTCCCGGTCAGAGGCGCTGCAGGGACATCAGTTGATGCGCTGATCTATCGCTCCCGGTTTTCTAAAAGAAATATTATCTGAGCACATAATTTTATTTGTCGCAAGAAGTAAAATCGGTACTGGTGTGTGTTCACAACAACAGATGGTTCTTTGAGTGCTCTATTAGCACAGAGAGCAACGTGAAATCAGTTGTCTCAATACCGCCGTCCGCCATGAATGCAATCCTTTCGAGCAACTCTCCCACATAAAGACAGTCGTTCTCCATGGAAGAAATGTCCTAAACTGTCACACGAAATTCATGGAAACTGCTGGGAATAATATCCTTTCACATCGGATAGTCGCGAGATGGGAAGGAGTTTCTGCGAGAACGCTTAGGCACCTGTGATCAGCAACGCACGGGACGACCGGCGAGTGTGCCGGCCGATGTGGAGCGTGTGGAATCGAGCACCTGCTGGAGGAAGGCAGGCGATGCTGGAGTCAAAAAACGAAAGTAAGTGACATCGAGAAACGCACCTTCGTAGGTCGTCCCCTGCGTTGCTGATCATGAGTTTCTACGCTTCCACGCAAGGGACGGGTTGAAGGGTTACCTTCATCTCGCACGGCGGTTGTCAGACAACTGATTTCACGTTGTTCTCTATGCTAATAGAGACACTCAAAGAATCATCTGTTGTTGTGAAAAGACGCTAGTACTGCGATTCTTTCATGCAATTAATAAAATTATATTGTTATCTAATAATATATCTTTTAGAAAAAAATACCATTACTTCTGCCCCATCCCTCGTATTTGAATTTTCTCTTCACCCATTCTCATCCCTCGTATTTGAATTTTCTCTTCACCCATTCTCTCCTATCATATTTAATAATAATAATAATAATAATAATAATAATAATAATAATAATAATAATAATATCTTTATTACTGGCGAGGCTCAGGCTGTAAGGCCTGCTCTTCCACCAAACCACTTAAATAGTTACATTTACTTAATTACAAGTGAGGCGTTCGGATGGAAATAGTGGTCTGAGCTTTCACGTTTCGTACAAAATTGCTACGATCGTATTAGCTAACGGAAGTGTGCTACGTATAATTAATGAAACAAAGTGTGAATGTATTTTCTTTGTCCATTTTCTGGATGCTAAAACTAATATGACATAAAGTGACCCCATGTTTCTTGTTTACAAGAGAGTCGTGGTAAATCGATAACTTTACTTTCGTAAGATGTCAGAAATTCTCGTATATTCGAATGTCTCAATTGTGAACAAATTTAAAGAAAAAGGAGGACAAATTTTACATTTATATATTAATTTATATATTATATATATTATTTTTATATATTACATTTGGCGTCTGTCCGTCTGTTCACCTGACTGCTTGTCTTTCGAGTGCCCCGAGTCCTTCGTGGGTCTTACCGCTTCGATTTCCTGCGGCCCCAAATCCGCCTTCGCGATCGCCGGCGCCTCTAGAAAACAATTCCTGGTAATCGGCCGCGGAGCTCACGGAATGAATTCGTAACGCGAAGTGAGCTCAGCCGCGTCCGCCTCGCCCCGCCCTGCCCCTCCCCACCCCGTCCCACCCCAACCCACCCCGTCCCACTCCACCCGGTTAACGGACCAGCACATTGGTCCGAAACAGGGCGAGGAACACTCAGCAAGAGGAGGAGAAGAAAGAGAAGAAGGAGGAGACGGAGGAGAAGGAGAAGAAGAAGAAGATGGAGAAGGAAGAGAAGGATAAGGAGGTTAAGAATAAGGAGAAGGCGACGAAGAAGGAGGAGAAGAAGAAGAAGAAGAAGAAGAAGAAGAAGAAATACTAGTTTGTAGTTACCTCCACTGACATCTGTAACGCGCTCAATATACCAACCACATGCTCGAAGTTGTAAGAACATTAGACCAAAATTTGTGACACCTGTTTTTGTATCGTAAGATTTGGTAGGTCTTTACGACCACCTCTTCATCCACAAAATGTTACAATTCTGACATAAATGATATGGAACATCTAAGCTTTGGTTTCCTGCTGTCATTTAATGACTTAGAACCCTACAGTCAGTCGTGCATTTTGATTTCTGAAATGAATTAGGGACCTTCAGGATCAACATTCAACAGTATTATTATTATTATTATTATTATTATTATTATACTTATATTAATATACTTTATTCTTTGTAAGTTGACTCTTATAATGGCAATTCAGAATTACAGTATAATATAGTTTTGTATAATACTAAAAATGTTAATAATCATGAAACAATTTACTAGAACAATATTACTATTTTTAAAAATTGCTTAAATGAGTTTAAAATCAATTTAAAACAATATTACCATATAAATGAAGGTTTTAAATTATTTATCAACCTATTTATTCCTGTACGATTTCGAAACAGTGTTGCAGATAACATTGTCAACTACTTGTGCTATTGATGACTGCTTGTCATATTTAGTACCGTGGCACAAATCCACGCGAGTCCGTAATAGGGTTGCGCAAGTTACGTACACACACTTCGAAAGGACTCAATAGGGGGATACGCTTGGTTCAGGGTCGGGGGGTGGATGCAACGTAGATTAAAGGACTCTAATGGTAATGGCATCTGTGTGCTTTGCGGTGATAGGGAAGACTGGATCCACATCCTTTTAGTTTGCTGTGAGACCGAAACATGGAGAGGTAAATGGATGGGAATGGGAAATTACTACTTCCAAATTAGAAACGTAATACTCGCCCAAAACATTTTAGGTGATAAAAGATCTAAATTCATGAAAGAATTAGGAACATTCTAGGAAATGTTCGGATCATTAGGGAAACTGAATTTAAGGAGTGGGAAAACAGCACTGATTAGTACGAGCGGAGCACACACTGGAGAGAAATAAATAAATAAATAAGGCAATAAGCTAACAATAATAAAGTTAATCTTAAATTAAGAAAGTAGGTCATAAACTTTAGTCAATTGTTAAGTATAAGTAAAAAATAAAAAAAATAAAATAAAATAAAAGGAAACGGTTAAAGTAATAAGCACATTAGGGCGCGAAAGGAAGTGAGAATCAGAAATGTAAGGGCAGAGGCGTTGGTGTGGACGATCTTCTGTGGCGCTGTTTGTTTTCAGGTGCTGAGGAGGCCAAACACTCGAAGGAGAATGCGTGACGCCTGCGCCAAATAAATAAATTGTTTAAAAAAATCGGATAGATTAGCATGTACTCGGCTTCTGACGGCAGGTTTTTTTCCCCCTTCAAGGTTTTTTTCCTCAGTCGTAACATATGGTCTCTTCCGCGGTTTGAATGCGATGAAGAGACCATTTGGGGTGAATACCAGAATTCGAAAGGTTAGAACGCGGTAGAATGTAGGTATTGTAATGGCTTAAAGGCCTTCGGCCTTGCCACATAGCATCAAGTTTTCTAATTTGTCTCTAATAATTACCTATTAAATAAATAAATAATATTTAGGACTATTTTATTCCGACGGCATTCAACATTTTTCGTGTATCTTATACATTTAAGCTCTAAAGAGAACGATATTGATACCTCCTCTAATCGACTCCTAGTGAACAGTTTTAAACAAGTGAAGTACCAAAAAATAAAATAAAATAAAACTAGCGTACCCGTGTGACAACTCTCGCATGTTCTGCCCCACCCACTTCCCTATTTTTTTCATTTCCATATTAAGCCTGTTATTATCTTTTCCTTCAGGATCCTGTTATCCTCCGTCATTTGTTCTATATGTCTCCTTGTAATTGGGAACAATAAAATACACCCTTGTCAATACAAACTATTTTTATTTAACGTTATTATCGAACAGAGCAATACACTCGTGTATTTCAGTCGCGTAGAATATCGAGTATTTAGTTTATTTTCAGTTGCAGGTTCTACAAGATCTGAACAGTTGGGGTAAAATCGAGAAGTGTTGAACCGGAAAAAAATGTAACAGAATGTTCAATATCTCATCCTGTAGAATCCAATGTGAGGAAAGTTTCTTTAAGGTTTTTGGCCTCACTATTTTAGGTTTAAGGCTCTGAAATGCTTCGTTTAAGGGTTATTTAACGATGTAGATAAAAATTCCGGCCGAATGTTGCGTGTTGCATTTGACATGAATGTTTAGATGTCTTTTTTTAAACAAATCCTTCATATTTTTAAAGTTTAAATGCAATTAGTCACATCTCCGTTGTGACATACCAATATGTGACTGAATATGGTACAATATTTATTATAAATGGCGTAAATTATAGGGGATAAATATATGTGAATATGCTAGCATAGCAACGGTAAGCGAGCCGTCGTAAAGTCAACATCTTCATGCAGTGACAATCGCGGAGACGGCTAGTTCATTTTGTATAGAATTCAGGGATTGGCCGAAAAAGCAGTGACAGTCGTGAAGACGGCTAGTTCGTTTTGCAAGAAATTTAGGGATTGGCTAGGTACGAAAGTACATCAAGTGTTATCTGCAAATAAACAATCTAAAAAATGGACCGAGCTTTGCAGGGTTGAAAGAATACGAGAGGAATTCATTCTGACTGATGCCGTGGTCTTGAACGGATCGTGTTCCAATTAATCTTAGGAGTTTTTTTGGGACTTGTAAGCGTCTACTAGGAAATAGATATTGATAGAACATCGAATTTGAATACTAAGTGTGACAGTAAAACTTAAAAATATTTCAAGTGAACGAGTTAGAAGGACATTGAGGGCTTAGGCGAAGTAATCAGTAATTGGACTGGAATGCTAGCAGCAGATAGTTTATTGATCTGATGAACGGTGATTGAAGTGTGCTTCCGAGAAAAGAAGAGAGAAGATGATATCTGGACCTGAGGATGGCGACGTCGGAGATGAATAAAGATGGTCCAAAAGCGCGCGAAAAGGAATACGACATTATAAGGTTGGAACCGGTCATGACCAAGGTTTTTGTTTCATATTGAGTACAATTATAAAATACGTAAATTGTTTAATAAATTTCCATGTTTTGTGAAATGAATACATGATTTTCATTGAGCCAATTCTAGCAACGAAGTAGCAAGATCGAATTATATTTGCTTTTCAGGTTCCTCGACCACTCTATATAGATGGCAGATCGGATAATCATCTATTAGCATACAATAGTGATCATTTCTATGAAACCCATCGACCCAGGTAGCCGGAAACTAATTTATTAGAATTAGAGTTGAAGGTTGATGTGTATAATAGTATTAGCGTAATATTTTCCTGGCGCTCATTTATACAAATTCGGAACGGATTACGTTGGGATAAATCATCAATATATTCAGTTTATTTCACCGTGAAATTCTCTTTAGAGACATTACTTATAAAGATTGGTTGCGTGTGAGAGCCACAAAAAGTATGTATGCTACTGAAATAATATAGGAGGCGATAAAAAATGAAAATAAGAGAGAGAAAAATTAGGTCTGTCACTACACATTGAGTAGGTCGCGGCTTTCCTTTATTAATACAAACCTAAGAAATTAGTGTTGTTTGATATGCACGGCTAGAACTGAAACGGGAAGATGGCGTCTTGCGCATTCCGCAAGAAGTTCGCGGGAAATGGAAGCACAGTTGGTTTTGCTTAGAGAACGTCCTGTTGTGTGATCGTTAAAATGATTGTTTGTGTCTATCAATTGTGAGTATTCAATGTACATTCTTATATATCATTCTTGTGATGTATACGGAAAATGTCAAAGAGGTGCGGTTTCTGATTATTATTTGGATATTGTATTTCATACATTTTGTTTTTAAAGTCAGTGATGACATTAAAAGTTTCAGTCTTTACATTAAGGTAAGGTAGATAGCAGGTTTTGCTATTATAAGCTAAAGCAATATCCATTCATATATGTGTAAATATCTTTATATATATAAAATATTTGCGTATTCAGAGATATGTTGTATTTTATCGTATATATTTTACAGCTTTTCCTTCCGTGTGTTGTAATCGCACTGGTTCAGCTAGTACTCGTATTATTGTAACTGGCATAAACTTTAATGCTTAGTTATTTACTTGTATTTGAAATAAATTGCGACATTCGACATTTTTCGTGCATCCTCATGTTACTGTAATTCGCATGAAGTTTAACGCTTTCTAATTTACTCGTCGTATTTGGAATAAATTGCGTCAGCTTCTAATGTCCGTTCAGCCTACTGTGCGTGTTCGTTTGTTGAAGAGTCTCTGCGAAACTCTGAATTGGAAGTTTATTTATTCATGGAGCGACGGAGGGATATCTCCACCAGACGTTCGTCCGTGCGGTGGGCTCTTTCGCGTCCATAACTCCGTCCATTATGAGAATCGTCGACTTCATGCATTGTGTGGGGATATTCGCAAGTGGAGAAGTCTGAGGTGAGCTTTCAGTGAGAGAGGCTCCAAGTCTTTTTGTCGGTGAGCTCAACGGTGAAGTGGTTTCGTTATAGTGGTTATTTAAAAAGTTGATGTGACAATAAAAATGTTAGAATCAAACTAGAAAATAATGAATGTGAACACTACGGAATGTTGGTTACGTAAATGAAACAAGACGCATATTTACTTGTAGGACATCATATAAGCAGAGACATCTTTATATTTGAGACTTCTGTGAATATAATAAATATTATAAAGATATTGGTATAGATACTTTCGTGAATACTCAAATCTTCGTGAAAATGCAAATAGGTATTATCAGGGTAGGGTACTTCTTCTTCCATGCGTAAGACCATATTCGAAAAATGTTGCTTTCATGTACTGAAATGATATTGTAATTAATGTTCACAGTTAATGTTTTACATGTTGTACTATACTTAATATTTTTTGTGTTGATATTTTGGGAGAAACAAATTATTGTCTTCCATGCGTAAGACCATATTCGAAAAATGTTGCTTTCATGTACTGAAATGATATTGTCCTTTACGTACACTTGTAGAATTTCAGCTGCAAATCTAAAGTATCTCCATACATGTAATCTGGTAAAAAATGCATTAATCTATACGTGTGTTTTTACACCGCCACTGTCATTTCCCTAATATTTTCTTTGTATAAATTCAAACGCAATATTTTGTTTGCCGCAAAGTGCCTGCTATTCAACAGCCTGAGACTGATATACGTGAAGATCAACAAGTGTAGTTATTTGAGCGCATTTCAGATTTTTGGACTACCAGTTCATTTCAACTACAAGCCCAGGTCTATGCCATAGAAAATCCGAACAGAAATATAAAAGAGGCATGCTGTGTTTGTAGTAGAAATAATTTACTTGATAGTGTTATCATAACAAATATTTTGCTTGAACTGTCAAAATAAGGAAGAAATAACACCTATTTTCATGTTTCTTTACATGAAATTAAATACAGTAAAAACACTAACCAAGATGTAACTATCATATAACTACATCTGTGCTCCGTAGATGATGACCAGAAAATGCGTTTATATTCCAGTTTTTGTGAGCAAATTTATACATAGCTACAAAATTAAGAAAAGTAGTAGCAGCGACAAAATTAGTATTCGAAGGTGGATTCAAAAATGTTTGAAGAAGCTTTGCTGTCACATTTAATTGAGCAACTATTTAGAAGCAAATACATTTAGTTAATGTAAAGTTTAGTAACGAGAACGCGATAATTATGAATGCATCCTTCAATATTAAAAAAGTTTCGTTACGCAATGACCCATCAACACCGATAAAATTTTACTTCACTTCCACCGCAAACAACGTCAAAACCGCACATCGACAGCTTCGCCAGGGCCGCACAGCCGTCTAGAATTGCACTCTGCATCCCCACCACTAAAACAATAATCGCCATCAGATTCCACCATCGAAGGGCTCTGGATGGCGACATTGGAGACGTGTGCCCCCGCACCCTCCACCTAACCCATGGCGCTGGGAGGACGGCCCGTGACTAACACAGGTGGACACTCCGTGGCTCGCGTTACAATGCCCGCGCCGGCGGGCACGCCCCCACAGGGCCAGCCCGGTGGGTGGGCGTAACTTCGTAACCCCACGTCACGCTGGAAATCCCACGCATATTTATTGTAACGCCGACGGCTTTTACATACATCGCCATACCTCCGCCTCCCGCCGACGCCGCTTTTGATTCGATAAATAATAGCATCATAGGCTTACATAAACATTTATAATGGCAACATTGAGTAACAGCCAGATAGCGGTATAATGTATTCTGTGAATCGTTGCCACGCGGGAGAGGATGGGCGTTCGGGGGGGGGGGGCAGTGAAATGCACAGCGGGAAAGTACATTTTATGCGTTTATGAATCTCATCAAACCATTGGTTTGTTAATGGATAAGGTGGCTTTTGATGTATGCGTGTGGGACCCGCTATTTCCTACGCTCCACTCGCAACGGGTAGCCGAAAATGGGGTTTGCTCTGGAAATAGTTTAGAAGAGCCCATAAATGCGGTTTGTTCACGCTTTAAATATGATGCAGTAGCGGGATCGAATAAATGGTGCGTTTTGATACGGCAGAGATTGCATTATGCTTCGGCAGACGAAAAGGATGAATTAAGTTCCCCGCAAAATGGGAGCCGATGTGTTAACGTTCTGTTTAGCAGCTGTAGCGGGAAGTGATAAAGTAGTTTGAGTAGAAAATACAATAAAATTTACGGCTTAATTTCAAAAAAATGTTTGTCAACAACCACTTTTACAAATGTACGGGTTTTGGAAGATTCTGTAATAAAATGCCGTTGAAATATAAATATCAAATTGCTTTATTGTTCGAAATTGGGAATATTTTGTCCGAGTGGTTAATCAGGTTTATATTTACGCACGTGTGTGTTAAGACTCACAATCTATATATTTTTAATATTTTTTTTTACCATACATTCTCCCCCTTCTTTCGGATAGCAAATAAAAAAGAACTGCATTTTCGTTCGTGAAGAAAACAATTGCTTTGTTTCTCAATTCCAAGTATCTTGTGTTGAATCCCCTATTCAATTACAATTCTTCATTCTGCAAAACGGATCACTGCTGTGACAACGTAATTATCGTTCCATTTTTCTCCCACTTGAGTTGCAAAAGCCATTTGCGGTCTAGCGTTCCACCCCATTCTCTTAGTTCTCGTAAGAATGTTTCATCAAGCCATTGTTAAAAGCCATGCATTTCTCTTCTCTATAGGGCGAGAACCGTTCTGCGCGATCCGATATGCGGTCAATACGGCACACCCGAACAAAACGAGGCGCACGCACTTTATATCCAGAAATTTCCTGTAAACCCTATCGTTTCCTCCATTATATTCTACACGAAACGGTCCAGCCTTCTTTTTTTTTTTTCGGTGCCGCGCGGGCGGGCAGTAACAAACGAAGCGGGAAGCGTTATCGATGCATCGAAATCGAATAGATCCCACGACGCGGCGTGGAGACAGTTCAAAACAAGAGACGGCCGACCGGAGTGGAGCGGCCGTTGGTGGTGGCTGGGCAATCGGTGGTGGGAGGGGTGGGGGACGGAAAGGGCCATGCGGAAGCAGGCGAGTCCTTGAGGGCTCGTATTTCACGGGCGTAATCTGGTGCAGACACGCGCTCTCTCGCGGTCGCCGCACAATTGCTGGGGAAATTACGACTTTTGTCCGCGGGAGGGCGGGAGGGGGGCGGGAGGCTGGTGGAGCTGCAAGCGCGCCATCTTCCATATCTATATCGCCATTGTGCAGCTCCGCGACGCGTCGCCGCCCAGACAGTGTGCTGGGTTCGGAGTCGCCATGTGGAGAGGTCTATATTACCCCAGGAATAAGGTTTGCTGCTGACATTTGTTCGCGTAATTATAGGCAATTTCAGGCTATACGGTGATACAAAGGTTGTGCGAATACCAACCAATGTAACAATACGTTTCGACGTACTGTTAAATCCTATTTATGTAATATCAAAATAAACCTGTCAGAATATCGTATCTCCAATCCGATAGAAAGCAAATACTTCCAGTAATCGAATAGTTTAAAATAATGTGATTGAAATTTGAAAATAAATAGGTCCAATTACATGATTTAAAAGATTAAAGGCTAACATTCTAAGTAAGTTTGGATGATATTAGTGTATTAAGTAGATGTTCATTTAAAAATAATTTTGTATGCTTTAATTACTTAACATGGAGGGCAAATTATACATTGCAGAGCAGTTGAAGTTTTGTTTATCCAAAACAACAGTACTCCAGAGAAAAGTCTGAGACAATCATCAGCATTCATTCTTTGTTGTGTAGCGAGTAAAAACGTCTTGAGATATTTTAATTGTTGATATTCCTAAATACATTGCATGCAAGTAACTTTACATGCGAGAAATGTGTGTCCGAGAGAAGGGTACAAAATATACCGCTTAGAGACTAAGTAATAACCAGAGAAAACAATATGGAGACATATATGAAACAAAGAAAAAGTGATGTTTTGTATGTAAAAAGTTGTGAAATTACTACTTGCGATTATTAGAGAATTTGCAAGGAAATCAATTTGGAAATCGGGTAACATTTTTTTCTTGGTTATATCTATTAAAATTGATATTATTTGTATATTCTAGTATCTAAGGGCATAGGTCACTACTAAGACGAGACACAACTCCATCAAAATTCGTTATATTTTCGAATCGCAGGTGACTTCCTGAATCTGGTGTGTCTTATCTTGTTACATCTCCAAGCCCTTCATAGAGATTCTTATTTTTATAAAGTTTATTATCAAAATATTTATTACATTTTACTGTCCAAAAAATAATTTGGATGACATTAATGGAACTAAAATATTGGAAAATTAATGTAATGTGCTACATCTCTAACTGTGGTTGTGTAAGTTTTTTTAAGAGAAAACTTTTTCGGAAGCTTCACACTATACAGTTTTAGAAAATATTCCTGTAGTATTCATATTTTATTCTTTGAATGATATACTTATTTGAACAAATAATTAGCTCTGTTAGGGATCCAGTACATATTCCAGGGCGTGAATAACAAGCATAGCTCTTTTTAATGAAAAGGTTAATGCACTGTAACTAAACAGTTACGTATGATTTTGAATAATAATGAGATTTGAAAACCAACGTTATCACGGCAGCTTTTAAACCTCAAATTATTTTATTTCAATAGCTCATCTCCTCGATTCATTGAACCACATGTTTCTGGCTGCAAAAATGGAATAGCGTACCTGATATGGAATTTAATACGTTATTTTTGTCGATGTCAAAAACGCACAAATTGAAAGTTTAAACAAATGCGCATACATGCAATGTAAACATTCGTGGAAATATTAATTTCATATTGTAATCTAAAAACGAAATTTAAGCGGTGTTTATCTCTATTAAAAATGTAACTCCTCAGAAAAGTTTTTTAAAATAGAAAGGCTAAGATTGACGCCAGGAAAGTATGTTCTTAGGAATACGTTTTATCCATCTCTTTTAACCCTAGATTACAAAGACGTTGTCTGTCAGACGACGCAACTAGTGTCGAAAGCTACTCCCACCTCCTTCCCCTCTCTCAGTTTCTGAAACTCTGTGTATCTTAATTGTGTGAGTAGCCAGTGAAATACACTTACCGCTGTGCGCATGTCTGTTTCCGGTGTATACCATTTTAACACGTGCCGTCCAGTAGACTACGCCTCCTACTACAAATTCCTAATATTGGCGCATTTAAGTTTAGTTCTGAACATTGAACAATCATAATGGGACGATGACATATAGTGACAAATATAAAGATCGCATCATCAGGTACTTCCACGGACGCTTCTCCTAGGCCATGATTGGAGAGTCCAAAGTAAGTGTCAGCTGTGAGTCAAGTCATTTAAAAACCTTTAAAATGTATTTTATAACTGAATATTATACATGTTCACTCCTTTAAATTTAGTGTTTCATTGTAAAAATTAGTTTTTTAAAATATTTTTACCCAAAGTAGTCTGTCAGACTACGCTTTTGCGTAATGCTTGGTGCAGGTCGCATTTGTAACCTAGGGTTAATTCCTTGCCGGCATTTAAGGCTTGTCCCACAAATGTCAAAAGTGCATTCCGTGTTATAATATAAATACAATTTATTGAGATTCTAGGACTGTTGAATTATTCAATCGATTGTTTATAAAACGCTATGTAGGAATTTTTCATTTTATTTTTAAAAAATGTTAAGATGAACATTTAATTGATACGCAAAACTATTAATAAGGACATAACTACTAATTATTTAAATATTCGCAAATAAATGAAATCAAATAATGTGGAAACAATGATAAACGCAATTTTCAAACGAATTCTGAAGTGTTGTCATAAAATGGAAATACCATCCAAGCATTGATACGGGCAGGTGTTCTTACAAAACGTTTCTTCCGGCAGGTCTGAATTGCGAAGAATGTAATTCTGGCTTACATCCTTCCGAACATTATTGCCTTCTTGCCTGTTGTCTTTTACCAAAAAATTCATATAGGATGTGGTTCTGGCGCCATCAATCACCAAGTATTCGAATGCACAACACTCTCGCAGTCAGCACTTCGTTCTCGAGGCTAGTAACTTCTACGTAGCACTTCCACAATACGTCACTTCTCTTCTATCTCTGCCTCGAACTCCATTTTAACTGCCCTTCTCTCTCACACTGCTCTTCTGTTTCCTCTCAGCGGCACGCCATTTTTATTTCCTTGACATCTGCAACTCTTCACCCGCAGTCATAACACTTCCTATGCAATGTAACAATGTGTTATATTCTAGGAAATTAATGTTCATATTAAAAACATACGAGTACTTCAAAAACTTTTCTCATTTCAAATTAAAAAAATTTTTTAAAAATTTTATAAATTTTCTGGAATAAAGGCAAGCTGACAAATTGGTGAGCTATTCCTATTACTCTGTCTTTTAAAAATTAAGTAATTTTTACTGAAAAATGAGCGTGTCCTCGAAGACAGTATTTTAATTCCTATAATTTCCATAATTAATAATAATAAATAATTTTCCAAAGTAACTGAAATAATATAACAATAGAAAAAATAGAATCATGAGAAGATCAATCCTGAAGAAATAATAAGGTTCGACGTCTGCAGTACTAATAATATAATATTAACAAAAATATAATTATTAATACATTTTTCACAGATTTTTTCCCTTCTAGAAAGTGCGTGATGAAGAACGACCACTTCTGGCATTTAGGAAAAACAAATTTTGAGGTGTAATGTTGATTATCCTTAGTAACTCGAGGAATAACCTCGGTGTGAGAGCAAGATGAAATGAAAAATAGAAAACATAGGAAGAAATATTCAAAAACAAATTATACCCCAAAAGTGAGATAACTAAGTCTGCGTTAGAGGGATGTAGCGCCTGAAAGATAACGACAGGGGAAACGACAGATATAGATAATGGAAAAAACAGATAATGACAGAGGAAAAGACCAATATAGATAGAAGAAAAGTCAGGTGGCTACTGAAATATATGCAGATAGCGACTGAAGTATAAACAGACAGCGGCATAAGTATAGACATAGAGTGACAAAGGTATAGACATATAGCGACAGAAGTATAGACATATAGTGACAGAAGTATAGACATATTGTCGTGACCGGCCGCACACATGTTTTAAGGAGCCGCCGCCGAGTGACGTCAGCGGGGCGTGGCCCCTGACGAGAGAAGAAGGCAACCGGTGCGAGCTGGTCTGGCCTGTCCGCGCGCGGCCGACACGCCCGAGCAAGCGGGTAGGGACTCGTCGCTGCCCCTACTCCGCAGATAGTCGGCGGGTCAATAGTCCTGACGAGCTATAAGAGGGCTCCGACCCGACGCCAGGGCAGATAGCGAGCGGCAGTGTTAGCGATTGTATCCTGGCGAGAGAGGTGAGGAGAGCAACTACGACGACGACCTGTGCTACTGACGTGGAACATTCCAGTGGATATTCGACGACTTGGCTGATTTTGGGACTTCTTTTGGACTACAATAACCCGGCTTCGCTTTGGTACATTCTACTTGTGATTCGGCACTTCAGCAATTGTACCTGGACTTGAATAAAAATCATTTTTAGAATTCTTGTCTTTGATTGGATACTACATATATAGCGACAGAAGTGTAGACATATAGCGACAGAAGTATAGACATATAGCAACAGAAGTATAGACATATAGCGACAGAACTATACACATATTGCGACAGAAGTATAATGAGAATGTGACAGACAGACAGATTACCGAAGAAATATGCATAGATATCGAAAGAGATATTCGCAGATAGCGACAGATGTATAGACAGCGTGAGAAGTATACAGAGTGTCAGAGGAGTAGACAGAAAACGACAGAGGAAGCGACTATAATGCCAGAATGTCAGACGAAGATAGTGATAGCGACAGAAGTAGTGCCATACTTTCCTACCTACCGTGCAATCAGTAATCCTTGGTGTAGCTGGCGGGACGCTTACACAAGTGGCGTCGGTGGAACTGGTCGAAAGCAGAGACCTACTTGCCTTGCGATCAGAGTCTTTGGTGCAGCTGGCGGGTACTTTCTCAAGGTGCACCGGTGGAACTCGTCGAAGCAGAACCCTACCTACTGCGAGTAGTAGTCCTTGGTAGCTGGCGGGACTTTCTCAAGTTTATACTCGTCGAAGGCAGAACCCTACCTGCGAGTAGTAGTCCTTGGTGTAGCTGGCGGGCACTTTCTCAAGATGCGTTTGTGGTACTCGTCGAAGGCAGAACACTACCTACCTCGCGAGTAGTAGTCCTTGGTGTAGCTGGCAGGGGGTTTGCTCAAGTAGCGTCAGTGGAACACCTCGAAGGCAGAGCCCTACCTACCTCGCGATCAGTAGTCCTTCGTGGGAAGGACCGTCAAGGCAGACCCTACCTACCTCGCGATAGTAGTCCTTTGTAGCTGGCGGGGCGCTTGCTCAAGGTGCGCCGGTGGAACTCGTCGAAGGCGACGCTCTTCTCCAGGCGGTCCTCGGCGATGCGCTCGATGCGCATGGCCAGGTCGGGGTAGGGCGCCACCACGCGCTTGAAATCGTGGCGGTCCAGCCGCTGCAGCTCGCAGTTCTCCACCGCCACCACGCTCGTCACGCGGATCGATTCCTCGATCACCAGCGCCACCTCGCCCAGGTGCGCCCCGTCCTCCAGGTGGCAGATCTGGGCACCAAACACTCGCATGTATCCTCGGCTACGGCTGGGCAAAGCCCTGTGAAAAAGTGGAATAGAAATCGGAAATCCTGCGTAGCAAAAGACGGGTTCAGGTGTACTATGCGTCAATTGCTAAGTTGATTTTTCCTGTAAGCGTAGTGCATGATCTATCGATTTAGGTGCTGGAAATTCCCGCCGCTGAATGGAGAGATCAGGCGCTTATCTACACGTCGGTATGTAGACTTTTTTCCCAACCGGGTATCTCCGACCAGCCGGGCACCACCCCCGCTGAAGAAAGAAGAGGGAACTAAAGCATACGATTCATGGGACGGTTTTTGGGTACTGTTCCGTGTACGCCAAGTGTTCATGGGAGAAACTACGGAAAACTACGGACCAGAGCAGCCGGGGGCAAGAATTCTCCTCCAAACAGCGCCTGAGTTCGACCTAGGTATCTATCGACTAGGTGTTGAAAATCCTGCCAACACTCGAACAACAGAACATTGGTGTCCCCAAGCGCGTTTTTATTGAGACTGAAGAGAAATCGAGTGGTAATGACATTTCCACTTCCTCATGTATCACCAACGCCACATCGCCTTTCCCCCCTGCCTCCAGGCGACAGATCTGGAAGCCAAACATCTGCATGCTTTACGGATCGGCAAATCCGAGTTTGTGGATATAAACAAATCACGATACCTAGGGTAGAAAAAATATCTCAAGCTGAAGTTAGCAGTAAACATTAGGTTCCAGCGCATCAATTATATATAAGGTATAGATGGCTTACGTGTATACTCTATGAATAGGGCAAAGAGAAGTCAGCTTCTCTGGCAGTCGCCATGACAGTTGTACGCAAAACATACTCCTATGCGTGTCTTATCGTTGTGGTATAGGTACTGTTTCTTCCAATATTTCAAGTTTTTTTGATGTGCAGTTTGCGTGAGAGCATTCATTAGCGTGCCTGTGTCATGTGCTGCATACGACTGCACTAACAGATTCAAAAATGGATCTAAAATTACTATTCATATGAATGTATTATTCTCGCACGTTTTCTTGAGCCCTCGGTTCGCTACTTGCGGGAGGATCGGGAGTTTAGTTATTATGGCAAAACATTTATATCAAATTTTTAATTTGTTTTTCGGTGCAAAATAGTATCTATAACACGGGAGCAAACATTTCTGGTTATTAGATTTTGCCTACAACGCTTGTTTCTATCATTTATTGTTAATTTGGCAAAGGAATGGGTGTAGGTATTCCGGGACTCAAGAAAACCTGTGAGTGTAATACCTAAAATACAACTTCAAAATATGCCCAGACAGCGACTGAATTCAATATAGCTTTTCAGCTAGATCGAATTAAGTCGCTGTCTGGAGGAGAATTCTAGAGGCCGGCTGCTCTGATCGGTAGTTTCTCCGATCAACACCAGGCGAATGCCGGAGCAGTACCCTACCAAACGGGCCATGGACCGCGCGCGATCTGTCCTTCCTCTTCCTTGCCTATCCATTCCCCTTACACACACACACTTATACTAAGCCGGATCTCGCCATCCAGCGGGGAAGATTTCCGCCATCTCTCGAGAAAGAAACATGCACTACACTAACGGGCTTAATGACCAAAGTAGTGAACGCGCCCGGAAACACGAAAAAGTCAATCAATCAATCAATCAATCAATCCAAAGAAGGTGACATCCCTGCTTCCTTTACCAACGGGATCCCTCTACTTGTTGTGCTCTGAACACCAGGGGGAAGATCAGAGAGCCAAACTCGCTTGCGCTGCGGATCGGCATAACCCAGTTAAAAAAGATAGGAATGAAATAAAGAATCTGGGATAGAAAAGATAAGATCCTGGCGCATTTATATTGAGACCAAAGGGTATTCGAATGAAGATTGCAAATCCAACAGATGGAAAATCCGAGAACCAATCGCTCGCATGTGCCACGACTTGATAAAACCAATTTCGTGAATAAAACAAATATCGATTTCTTCAAACATCTATCAAGTTGTAATATTTACAATTAGGGCGTTGTTTTTGTAGCCTATTGAATGTACAAATAGAGGGGAGATGTACAATAGGAGAACATGTTACTGTATTTTGTGTGAAATGGACTTGAAGCAATGCAGAACATCTGTAAGGGAAATAATAGGTGACGATATTTAAGAAATTTTGTTTAATATTGTTGTGTATCCACGTCTTTATTTACTTGTTCACTATTTATTCTTAGTACACTGCTTTACTATTAGCGATTTTTGAAACGATTTTTTCTTTTTTTCTTTGGTGTGTTACGTCTTATTAATCGTGTGATTTTCTTGTTTGAAACACTATTTCTTTACTTTTATCGTCAGTTGTTCATATTTTTTGTTTTTCTTTAAATATCCTTCATTGAATTTTTCTCTGGTGTTTTGTATTTCGTTTTATTAATTTCTATTTGTATTACCTGTTGTAATTGGGGCTTTGCCTTTGTGTGAGTTAATTAATAATTAAATAAATAAGGCAGTAAAGCGTAAGCATGCAAAGGAATTATGTACGACCGACCGTTGAACATAATTCTTTTGCATGCTGAACGCACATGAACATGTTGAACGCACCTCTTTGCCCGACGAACTGTAGATGCCAACTGTGCCGGACGTGATGAAGTACATGCAGTTTCCGTGAGTCCCGGCCTTGATGATGACGTCGTTGACGAGGAAGATCTCGGCCCGCAGGCAGACCACCACTCGCACCAGCATGGAAGCGGGGATGCCGTGAAAGAAGCTCACGTTCTGCACCATTCGACGGCAGCTGTGCATCAGTATTTCTTCTTTCAGGGAAGGAGACAGCAAGGGCAAGATTGAAGCTTCCTGTGCAAATAGGCAGATGTTTTCAGTGAGTGAGGTTTTTCATGTTTCTGCATGCGACATTGATTTGGTTTGGTTTGTTTTTTTCGTGTTTCCTGGCAGGTCAACTGCTTTGGTTATTAGTCCCGTTAGTGTAGTGCATGTTTTTTCCCGGGATGTGGCGACGATTTTCCCCCGCTGGATGGCGAGATCCGGCGCCGACCTACCGTCGGCTAGTGGGGTTTCCCCATAACCAGGACTCTCCCACCAGCGGGGCACCGCACCAACCGGGACAAGCTCTAAGCTCCCGACCGGTCTCCCGGAAGATGTGATAGTGTAGTGCATGTTAGTGTGTGTGTGAAGGAGGGGAAGGACAGATCGCGCGCGGTCCGTGGCCCGTTTGGTAGGGTACTGCTCCGGCATTCGCCTGGTGTTGATCGGATAAACCACGGGAAACTACCGATCAGAGCAGCCGGCCGCTAGAATTCTCCTCCAGGCAGCGACTGAATTCGACCCAGCTGAAAAGCCAGTGTCAAAAATCCTGCCGCCGTCAGGACTCGAACCTAGGACCTCCCGGTCAGAGGCGCTGCAGTGGCATTGATTGATGCACTGAGCTACCGCTCCCGGTTGCGTCATTAGTCCTGTGAGTGTAGTGTATGTTATTGCCGGAAGAGTGTGGTGCAGCGTAAGATCCAGTGTCGTCCTTGCACGTTCACTTGCGGGGTTTACCCACATCGAGATACCTCCTCCCAGCAGGGTACTATCCTAGCCGGGATCAACAAGAGGATCTCAACTAGTCTCCTGTTTTGTGTGGGAGTGTAGTGCTTTAAAGCATGTGTGTGTATCAATATACGTGTGTGAGAGGAGAAGCGCGGACAAAGTGAGGAAAGAAAGAACTTGTGCGATCCGTGACACGTTTGTTTGTTAACTTCTCTGTCATTTACTTGCATTTTTCGTACAAACCACAGAAGCTACCAATCAGAGCACCCGACCGCTAGAATTATCTTCCATACAGCGTTTATATTAAAAAAAGCTATAAAACTAGTGTCGAAAGTCCGCCACCTGACGTTTCAAGAAATCAAGATGAGTAGTAGCGGCGAACGTAGTTTGAGGTGACATTTTTCATTGGCGAAGGAATTTGCACTGGCTATTAGTATTGTTCCATTTGCGAAATTGTAAGCATCGAGATGTACCATGTTTAGCCGCTGCTCCTTCATTTACTTGCGAAAAATTTCCTGTGGTTGAAGTCCGTCATAAACTGTTTTGGCGCACCCTTATTTAAAACTTAGTAATTATTTTCCCTCTAATTATTGTCAACATGTCTTTTGGAGCAACGAATGTATGCCGAGAACTGGGACCATTGCCACAATATAGTCATCATATCCCATTTTCCTTTCTTAAGGTATTAAGTGGTTTTGTAAATATTTGACACTATTTTTTTGTACAAAGCTGTGCATATTTTCTGGCTACCAGTGCTAATCTTAAACGTCTTTTCAACGGCTCTAACTGACCTTATTTCTCACACGTGTACTAAGTTACAGTGTAAAAGCTTCTAATGTTCCCTTCTAACGGATTACTAGTGACACACATCATTCGGATATCATTTGTTTTCTTTCGGGTACCCTCAGCTTTTACCACAAACATTACGAACGAGAATGCACCTATTACAATACGTTTCAAATATATTGCGAATAATAGAAGAAAAAAATTAAAAAATCAGGAACATAAGCAAGCTGAGAACCACATTGTTTCCTTTTCTGCTTATTCAGTGCAATATAATGTTTTAGGTGACGATGTTACATCTTTATTTCTGAACACTATTTTTGTAAAATATTTGATAAGATGATGTGTAATGTAATAAGTGCTATAAGAATATTTTATTTGTTATTCTTGAATGGTGCATGTGATACTTTCTGCAAAACCATTTTATGTGCCATTGTTCAGCAGCATTTTTGTTGCTACCGGCTGCGTTTAATTTATTTTGTACTAAAAAAGAACAATACCAATTCGGTCCAAAGGGCAGAAAAATATAAATTTCGGCGACCCGAATTACATATGTTACGGCGCGTAGCACACGTAACCTCAATAAGTTTGTAGATGTTTCATGACATATTTTCAGTCGACCAGAAAACATTCGTAATTTCTTGTAAATTACGGTTTGGTAACTAGACTAACATTCGGAAATTATTGTTCTGCATTGAGTTCCACACTAAGGGGGTTTGAGTGCTGGAGTCATATTTTTATGTATTAAATTCTGATCTGGAATGAATGTTAGGAGAAAAGTACATATTCAAGAATAATTGATAACAAAAAAACGTATTACATGTGAATCTCTTTACTTATATTACGTGCCTGGAAGTAACTTTTTTGGAAACGGAATTCGTAGTATGCTTTTATTCTCCGTTGCAAAAAATACGGCAATTTTCTGTAATGCATGAAAGCTCTCAGCTGCATTTCCAAATCTTCATATTTCTTTTTTGCAGCAAAGATAATATGGGCCCATTGAATGCATTTTGCTATCACTGCGACGAACCACAGACATCCAATAAAACCCACGACTATGGCAAACATCTGTAAAAGAAAATGCTATACTAACAAAAACCAAATACATGTAACAGTACAGGCACTGAGAATTCTCTAACCTAATAGACGCACTTCTTAAGGAAGTAATTGTTCTGCTATCAAATTACTAGCTGTAGTAAATCAGCGTTGCCCTGGTGTTTACCTAAATCAACTAATGGGGAGTAAAATGAATGATTTCTTCGAAGAGTAAAATTAAAATTTCCCTGTTTCCCTGACGCTTGTAGCAAATGCTGAGATGGCCCTTTGTTTTGCTTCTAGGCATATATGTCCAACGACTTCTAGAGTTCACTGCGAAATATAACTGTTCAGATTATCATTCTCCATGTTCTTGCGGCTGGAAGTCGATTTCTTTACTTCAAATAGCTCAAATCTACATCTGTTTGGCCTTTTCAAAGAGTTAAAAACCCGATAGTTACTGATATTTTCTTATCAATTCTTGCCAAAAACACACATTTCCATCTGCATTGAGAATTCAGCTAGTATATGGGTTAGGGTAGGAATGCCATACTTTAAGAAAACGTGCTCAGAATACATTTAACCCGTCTTCATTGTATGTCACACACTTACTTGTGTTTTCAACGTTAAATAAATGAAAAAATAAAATAAACATATGGCGATGGGGTTTTAAAGCACACTGTGTTGGATCATTAATTTGCCGCTGTAAATGCCAGAGCTGTAAACACACAGTGACATAAACACACAGAGTGGCATAAACACACAGAGTGGCATAAACACACAGAGTGACATAAACACACAGAGTGACATAAACACATAGAGTGCCATAAACACACAGAGTGACATAAACACACAGAGTGACATAAACACACAGAGTGACATAAATACACAGAGTGACATAAACATACAGAGTGACATAAACACACAGAGTGACATAAACACACAGAGTGACATAAACACACAGAGTGACATAAACACACAGAGTGACATGAACACACAGAGTGACATAAACACACAGAGTGACATAAACACACAGAGTGGCATAAACACACAGAGTGACATAAACACACAGAGTGACATAAACACACAGAGTGACATAAACACACAGAGTGACACATAAACACACAGAGTGCCATAAACACACAGAGTGACATAAACACAGAGTGACATAAACACACAGAGTGACATAAACACACAGAGTGCCATAAACACACAGAGTGCCATAAACACACAGAGTGACATAAACACACAGAGTGCATAAACACACAGAGTGGCATAAACACACAGAGTGACAAAACACAGAGGACAAAACACACAGAACAAAACAGGACACACAGGCAGAAAAACCAAGAGGGAGATAGAGACAGAGGGAGACAGAGACAGAGGGAGGCAGACACAGAGGGAGGCAAACACAGAGAGACGAATGTAACAGTGGTGCTATAAGTGCCGAAATGCTGTAGTGTTATTATGCTGTAGTGGGAATTAAAATATTATTTCGGAAAGGCAATTTCTAAATTAATATAGTCAGAGAACAGATAGCGTGGGGTCAGTGGTGTGTGGACCATGAACTGGTAACGTGTTCGTCCGACCGCATTATGGAAAGTAACATGGTATCCTGAGGAGCCAACCACTGTGCAGAAACATCAAACTTCCGTCGTAATTAAATGTTGATTGATTCCTGATTCGGGGCGTGTCAACTGCTAATATTTCTCCCGTAAGCTTAGTGAATTTTTATCACGGAAGTTTGGAATCTTCTTCACCCCGCTGGATGGTGACATCCGGCGCTGTCCTACCGTCAGCTAGCGGGTATTTCCTTAATCAGGTCTCTCTCACCAGCTGGAGAACCGGCACACCCGGGACCATCCCTATGCTCCCGACTGCTCTCCTGACAAGTGTGGTTGTGTAGTACGTGTGAGTCTGTATGTCTGTATGTATGTAAGTGATGAGGATAGGACAAGGAAGAGGAAGGAAAGGTCGCGCGTGCTTCTGAATTTTTCACCAAAAATTTCCATATATGACGAGCTTTTTCACTTCTTTCATATTCTTAAAGTAAATTTCAGTCCTGCCATTAGCCATGCAGCACCTCTAATTTGGTTTACTACCAAATTAGAGGTGCTGCAGTATGGCACGGACTTTCTCTTTTTTCTAATTTCCTTGGTGTGGTCTGGCATTAAGATCTTGCTCCATTCTCTGACCAGCTGCAATCTATCGTCGCCCAAAATACATATTTTTTTTTTTACATTTTCTCAACTTTTTGCTTTCCTAATGATACAACCAAAATATTACTTTAAGAATATTAAAGAACAGTAAAACCACGTTCTAAATAGAAATTTGCATTGAAAAACTTGAAACCGTTTTTAAGAAAATAGTAAATTACCATTACTGTAAATGCGAAACTTTAAGCTCTTTTTCACCGGAATCTATTCAGTTTTTGAAGAACTTCATTTGAAATCATTTGAAGCACTTCCTCTCATAAATGAAATATGCATACAAATTCATGGAAATGTTCATATTATAGGCATGAAACATATATTAAAAAATTACATTTGTGTAATTTTAGAAAAAAATAAAAGAATACTCCAAAATTAACTTTACGCCATATTAAACAGTGCAATTAACACTCTCCGTTGGAAAAGTTTGCAGAAAAACTTTGGCCATTTTTGAGAAAATGGAGATTCAGCTTTTCTGAAAATGCGGAATTTTGAGTTCGTTTCCACTGAGAAAACTGTTGAGTTATCGAGAAACTTTATTTGACATTATTTAAAGCACATGTACTCATAAATACAATAATGTGAAGAAATTGCCTCTAATGTAAGTGTTTTCGACGTGAGACACAAGTAAAAAAAAATGTATTAGTCAAAATATTTTTTTTTAATTTTTGAAAAAATAGAAAGAATAGAGAAATATGGCGTATGTCATCGTATAGAGTACGTTTGGCACTATCCAAAACAAGTATTTAAAGAAAAAATTTGGAGACGTTTTTTAGAAAATCTTGTTTTTGTTATTTAAAATAATGCACGCCATATTGCACGAAAACTACTAAAATTTTTGAAAAAAGGAACATGACATGTATGAAAGAACTATTTATGACCAAAAAGTTTAATTTGAAGGAAAAATATCTGTCTTCAATTTTGTAGTTGTAGGAAGACGCCAAAAAAAATCGAACTTTTGCAATTTTCGAAAATTCAGAGTGAACTGTGAAAATCGGATCCATGACATCTTCCTAAGTGTATTTTAATCTATTCTTACAAGCAATTTAAAGATAATATCTGGAGCCGTTTTTTAGAAAATTTTGAAAATGTCCGGGAGGCTCGTTATAAAGTACTGCGAAATTTTAAAGAATATTTTTCATAATGTCAAAACTTCAACTAGAGCCAGATCGACGGGGATTCTTCAATTTAGAAAAGATTGTACGGATGGTTTAAGCGTTAATAGTGTTCACAGACAGACGGACAGATGGCCAGACAGAAAGACGAACAGACAGACGGACAGACAGACGGACAGACAGACAGACGGACAGACAGACGGACAGACAGACAGACGGACAGACAGACGGACAGACAGACGGACAGACAGACGGACAGACAGACGGACAGACGGACAGACAGACGGACAGACAGACGGACAGACAGACGGACAGACAGACGGACAGACAGACAGACAGACAGACAGACGGACAGACAGACGGACAGACAGACGGACGACAGACGGACAGACAGACGGACAGACGGACAGACAGACGGACGACAGACGGACAGACGGACGGACGGACAGACAGACGGCGGACAAACGGACGAACAAGCGGGCGGACGGACGTTTTGAAAAAAAAAAACACACTTTTTCGGTATCAGGGGACTCCAAAATGTGTATTTTCGTTGAAATCTCGAAATTGATTTTCCGCAACATTACATAACTTTCTCTATACTATGTATATTACTCAATATTTATGTATGTATACGATAAAGTAAAAATGTACTTCGGGCAGCGATAGATGTCAGCTGGCAAAAGGATGGTGCCAAACACAGCCCAGACGTAGACATATCTCAGACCAATGACATGAGAAAACTAACTACTGCTAGAAAGTTTGTGCCGTTCTGAAGCACCAGTAGTTATGTATTAAGATGATTATAGTAGTTGGAAGTTTCCACAAAATATGGCGGTCAAAAGTCGATCTTCGAACATTCAAAATACCCTGTCAGTATCTGTTAGCTTTCCGAGGATGGTTCTATTACTCCTTTTCTCACTTCCTTTAAGGGCCTATGGAATGCCCTATCCCTCCAATTATAATGCGACGGATTTGGTTTTTATTATTCTCAGAAATTATTCAGAATAACTACCTTAAAAAAATGAGATGAATCTTTGACCTATGGACTTATGTTAACGCAGGAGTTTTTAAATTAAAAAAAAAATTGCTTGTATTTTTTGCACATTTTTGTATATATTCTTATTTATAAGTCTTCTCCTGCGCACGTTATTGCAAAGTCTCTATGTTAAAATATGGAGAAGACTACATTCGAAGATCTTTAAATATTTCATTCAATTCTGTTCAAAAGATTTGGAGAAAAACAAAAATATTTCGTGTTAAAGTAAACTGACGGAAAACAATAATCAAAGCTTTTAGTGTATTCCAGCACCGTTACTTGGTCATCAGGGTCTTATTATCAAGTTTCTTCAATCTTCCTTCTTACGTTTCTTGTTCTTTCACATGCCTTTGCTTCTATTTCTTTCAGGGCCTTATTTGAAGCTCTCGACTTCTGTGTATCAAGCGTGTCTTTCAAAGAACTACTACTCTTCGTGACATTTACTTAGTTCTTGGTGAAGATGAAGTAGCTAACGATAGAATTTTGCGTTTACCCATGCCTTTTCTCTTCTTAAAAACACACAAACGCTTTTAATCATATTGTAAAGGGAGATAGATCACTAGACGTAATTAAATCGTACCTCTAACTACGATTTAACAACACTTTTCACTTCAAATGGCAAACAAATGCTCACTAAGCGCAGATCAACACAATGTAAACAAACACTCACAGAAACATGGATTACTTGGAGACACTGTGCAGGCTATTAAGATCGTAAACTTTCGCCAACTTCGGAATTTAACATTTGGAATGCTACCGCGATAATTCAAAGTGAACAAAGTAAATTGCACATTGATACAGACGTCAGCGCTGTCAATTGTCTGACGATGGCCACGCCCCCTCTTTTCAAAAGTAAGTTTCTACACGTTGCAGTCTACAAAAGCGCATAAATTATATATTCATTTAAAGAGGAGGCTTTAAATATGAATACACAACTAAAAAACTGAAAATCGAAAATATCATACTCTTTTGCACTTCCGGAGCCTCTCAGATGATACCTATCATATTTCCAAAATGCATAAAATGTTCTGTCTTGGTGTACTTGAATATCACGCATCGAATGAGTGTTCTCATTAACAGTGAACAAAATGTAATATTCGGCATAAGCACGTCAGTTGCACTCAAGGTTGCCTAAGCTGTAGAGTGAAATCAATAATAGAAAATAAATAGTATACGTTGTACCTGCTCTATTCTTGATTCTGATGGTTCAAAAATGAAGTCTAAATTTAATATTGCATACGTTGCAATAGTGAAATTTATAAAATATCTGTAGCTTAGAGATGACTGATACACGTTTGTCTCGATCATCCATGGTATATCATCCATACCAGTTGCAAATGACATCAGTGACAGCCAATTGTGAACACAACCACATAAATGGATGAAAGTTACATAAGAAATTACCCAAAATAATGTCTGAAAAGAGTTTAAAATCATTTGTAAAACAATGAAAAAATCAAAATGTGTAGTAATGCATTGCTAGTCACAAATTATGTCATAAATGCCAATAAACATTTGAATAAATGCCAATAAACATTTTTCGAATTTGACACTCATCCTGTGCGAATGATATTGATAAAATATTTTATTTTTTATAATTAATAACTCATATTTAATTAATTTTATACAATGATTCAGAACTTAAAAAAAATGAAGTTTCAAACTGTTTCTTACAGAACAATAAAAGGCAAGAATTTTTGTTGTGTTTCCTTGCTATCAGAGACTGTAATTTGGGATTTTACGATTTCTGGGATAAAATTGGTCTGTGGCTAATAGTTTCATATTTGCAGAAATTCAAAAATGTTTTGGTCATTTACAACAAACATTGTGAATGTTTAACATACCTGTCCCGGTACAAATTGCAGTCCCAATTGTTCAGAGGCTTGGTAAAAATATTTTCGAAATGTGTAGAAACGCACACACTTTAACAATCGTATTTCTGGCAAAAAGTATATAGGATAAAAGTTCGCATTAATAGAACATGAAATATGATCCACTGGTAAAGAAGTTAACAAATCAAAGAGAAAAAATCGGGTCAAATAATTCACAACAATTTTTTTTGGACTAAGCACAACATGATTTTTACGATCAGTGGATAGTACAAACCCCATGAAAAAGTTCATAACAATATCAATTAAAAAAATTATGCACTGCAAAAAATCTGCTATCATATATAAAACGTAATTACGTTTTCTTGGAGAAGTTTGAATATACGATGCGTAAAAGGGTATATGCCAGAATGCAATCAAGTACACGATCAACATGAAACAGTCCCATCGTTGTTTGAAGATGCTGTACGGATGAATGATGTAAAAATGGGATTGTAAATGTCTAGTACGCTCAAGGTCAATTGCTCGATAACTTTTAAAGTAACGCACAGCCAAGGAGTTCTGACTTGATATCGTGAAAGACCGACGGAAATGTCTGCGAAATTCGGCCCATCGAGTCTTCTCTGGGAAGAAGTTGTGCAAGATGTCTTGTTCTTCCGGTAAGGAACACACGTGAACTCTTCCTGAAAATCTCCGCATTTTCTTGACTCTTTCCTCTCAATCTGTAGGCTGATATTTGTTATGTTTTTGTCTGGTTAACAAATGTACAACGTTTATATCTGTATGAACGTATTACATTCATGGAGGCCTTGGCCTATTCAAGGAGTATAAGTAAGATATGGTACTCGAAGTTAAAACGATAGTTGTTTGTTGTTTGCTTTTTTTTTTTTGCCCAGCTCCCGGTAGCATCATTCCTTTCGGTATTCAAACCTACTGGGCGTTGTGTCAGTCAATCGCGTGGAATTAACAAGGAAATTTGAATCTAATGTAATTTTGAAATTCTCTATATTCATTTTTATCCATTTTCTACGCATTCATCATTTTTAATTACTTGAATTAAACATTTTCATTTCATCGTTCTACTTTGCTTTTTACATCACAATGATTTTAAATTTTTATTTAAAATCACACAAGGATTCATTGCAATGGATTTCATGGAAAGGAACACTTAAACTACATTGCAAACAGTTTTAATTGAATGCATATCATTACTTTTTTGTTTTTCTGTATTAGCGTATATGTGGAATAATATACGTAATAGTATATTTACTATCACTTGGTGCAGGCTTGCATTTTCGTTAAAATTGCTGATTTTGAGAAAATCGCTATATTTCCATTTTTTAGCGTCTTCCTAAAGCTAAGATATTGAAGATAGAGATTTTTTTCTTAATGAAGTATATTATTTAAAACAGGTCATGAAATTAAGTCATGTAAAAGTTTTCGAGTCTTTGTGTAGCTTTAGGTAATTTTACGTGAAATATAATCTTTTTCAGTTGTTTTAAAACATTTTCCCTCAAAAACAGATCCAAAATCAACCAAATGTATAACCGGCAGGCTATCCTCATCCCTATTGAAATAAACCTGCCATTCTTTGGTTGATATTTACATTTAAATCTGTCTTTATACTCGTAATTGCTTCATGCCAGTATTAATATTTATATCCATTCTTTATATAATTTCTATTTACCTTGAAATTTATATAATTTCTATTTATCTTGAAAAGATGCGCGTCCCCGACATTTTTCGACTTCGCCTCTGGCGAGCGCTTTGCCGCGTCACTCTTACTATTCAAAAATAAATATTTTTTAATAATAGTGAAATCAACGACGTGTAACCGGCATCGATACCTCAAAAAGTAGCGTGTATATATATATATATATATATATATATATATATATATATACACACACACACACACACACACGTTTAGAGGCTCTTCTTCAGGATTGTCACAGTGTCCTTGCAAAGTTTGGTAAAGGTTAACACAACCCAAATGAGAAAAATAAATAATTTAAATAATATGTTTGTAGATGCACCGCAACCATTTTTCGCCTCCCGTTTAGAGCACGTGGTTCCTAATATATTCTGCCAGAGTCCCGTAGTGCTGCAGCAAAACTGATACCTCATTTATTCTCTAGAGGCCAGTAGCGGTGCATAAGATAACAAAAATTTCATCTAATAGCAATGTGTTATAAAATAAAATGAAAAAAAATATTGTATTTTATTAAACTTTGAACCAATTACATTAAAACTTATAATATTAAATACCGTGGTTTATACAAAATTGCCTAAACATGTTCGTTTAGGTGAAGTCCACAAATTATGCGCTATTAATATTATATAAATTATTATCGAATTATTCTTATGCTAATTGATTGTTAACATTATGCTGGCCCACTTCCCTCCTACTTTCAAGGTTATGTCTTCATGATCTATCGTCACTAGGGAACGGATTTTATTTTAATAAAAATGCAAAATATGTACATATATATGTGTTTATTTTTTCCAAAACATGTAAGAAAAAATAGAAAATATGTAAAATAACAATTCATTATTGTGATTAAAATTGTTTTCTACAAGCATTCTGACCATAAAACGTCGCCGATCAGTCCTTAATAAGGATTCGGAGTGGCTGAAAGTAGTTTCTATCTCTACTGAAGTAATTCTACTCTAAACTTTACATATAAGAATTTTATTCGAAATATAAAATACGTTCATAGTATATATTACATTGTTTACGGCGAGCCGGTGTACGAGTCAATAGTAGAACCGTGTAGCTAGTGATGGATACCCAGGAGGAAGGGGTTCAAGGGTATACACTCATCCTTCCAAATTGAACAACGCGATAAGACAATTAACTGTAAAAAAATATTTGTTAGTTTTCGATCGAGTAACGAATGTGATGTCTGAAACATAAACTTTTGTTCCAAAAATCCACCATCCTTTACTCCGAGTAAGGCTGCGTTTATGTTGGAGCAGCGATAAACGATGAGACGACGTGAGAGTAGGTGTTGCGAAATCGCAGCGCTGCTGTGTTCATGTCGGAGCAGTGCGAAGCAGAGCCACTCCGAATCCACCAGAGACATCTACAGGACATTCGGCGAAACTAACTTGTCAATTCAATACCAACCTTATGTAAATCACCCGCCATATTTACTTCAATTGACTTAGAACTTTTGTTACGTTTAAGCTGAGCGCAGTAGAGTCAACCTCAACATCATTCCCCTATGCAATGGAAGCATTACACCTTAAGTATTTTTCTTGTCTGGATATTGGCATGCTTGGTGAGAAGATGTGATTTCGCAGTCTGCAACATGCAGCAAGCAGCTGTGTGCAGCCCGAGAGAGTTAGTCCTAGAGCGTACGTATTTCAAAGTTTTTATACTGCGAGCGAATTTAATAGTGATTTGTTTTGGAAATGTATTGTTATTTCATATTTTCTTGGCGTTTTCATCGATGCGTCGTCATTTGACGAAAACTCTTCAATGAATGTGATGAGGAGAATTTTAGAAAGTCAGACACGTAAAAAAATTGTCTAAAGTGATATCCTGCCTGAAGTTGCGATGATTATAGAGGTAAGCTGCCATGGCTACAATAATGAGTGTTAATGCACATTAGTGTTTATGGAAAATTAAGTGTCATACATTGACTGTTAAAGAGAAACAGATGTATATTTCCAGCAGGGTTATAATTATAGTATACCATTTAGTATTGAGGTTAGTGATTGATTTCATTTGAGGAACTCAATGGCCTTTCCTTTTTTTTACAGAGAGAAGATGCCTAGTCTCTTGAAAGAAATCTGGTTGTATGTGAATGAATGTTTAAGAAAAAATTATGGAATTGTGTCTTCTAAGGAGGAAAGGAAATGTGTTGTGTACTATATGCCTATGTGAATCTCACAAACATAACAGTATTTTATGCCAGGTTGTATGAAAAATAAAAACAGTGAAGACAAGTGTGAAATTGTGTGAAGAAAAGTGACTATGTACAGAAAATTTCAAATGTGTGCAGTGCTCTCCCATTCTGCAATTTCTATTATTCATAGTCTTTCTAATATTTTATTAGTCTGTCAAGTTTCATTTTATAAAACAGTTTTCAGATTGGTACATTTTCAGTATTTAAAGGAGATAATAATGAATTTGAAGTAGTATTTTGTTATGGTTGTTTATTCTGTAATATAAGAAAATATCTGTTGTGCAATATATATCATGGAGTAAATAAAAAAAATTAAAACGTCTTCAAATTCATTGTTATTGTCTTGAAATAAGAAAGGATTCTTCTCATTTTAATATTGTCTAAGACAATAATTTTGCTGTTCTACCAATCTTAATTGAATTCTCAGTAATTGTTTCCTATTGTCTGTAAAGAGCATATATGTGGTGGTTTGTCTGTGTTTAATTTAACTGAATGTAAAGTCTGAAGATTACATGTACAATAAACCATCTAGTGTTAAAAACATTTCTATATGATTAATATTTTAGGTGTCCTCTGTTCATGTTGACTGAACAACATATCACTCTCTCCCAAAATTTTGTAAGTTTTCATGAAATGTTATCCAAGTGTACAAAGGATATCTTCTAAAATGATTGAGTTTGCAAAGACCAATGTAAATAAATGATTTTGTTTTCTGAAGTAAAAACTACTCTGAATTCCAAGGAAAATATATTATAAGGGAAGTGATAAAGGTAAGTGGCATATTTGTTTTATTTAAAATTGTTTCTTAAATCTTAAACTATGACAAAACGGAAGGCTGACGGCTTTGTAGTGTAACATCTCAATATTTTGCCAAATTGTGGCTTGGGACTAGCTGATTTCAATCACTTCAATTTTGAATTAATTTCAAACATTCAATTTTCATCCCTTTGAAATGTTGTTTTAGGAAATGAGATACATGTACTATCAAAAGCAAGAATTTAGATAATTCTTTTTCAATAAATTTTCTAGTTTAAAAATAAAAAATATTCTGTTTCTGGTATTTCATTTTATTCATATTGTTCTTCAGTGATAGTTATTCACTGATAAAACATCCCAATCATTTAATTAAACTAACAAAATTAAAAATAAGTTCATTTGTTTCATTTTAAAATTTCTGTTATAAATTATACTTCCTTGAATTGCACCCACATTGTGTGCCATGGGCAGCAAGCACATAAGAAGTAATCATCTCAATCATTCTGGGTCAATATCTCACAACTACAATAAATTCTTTTCTATAGTTTTACAAGGTGTGGATGCAATTTACAAATTCATTAACAGATGAAATGGTTCAGAATAAAACATCACTGGCAGATGATTATGTCCTTTATCTAAGTTAACAATTAGTTTTGCACAACACAATATAACAATAAAAATGGCAGTTATCCCGTAATTATTTGTATACTTGTCGTTCAGTGAAAAATGAATAACCTAACCTCTAAAACTTACGTGTTGTACTCATTTCTGCGGTACACAATTTGTCTAAAACGAAGCTATTGCGGCGATTTGTGTCCCTTTTGTCCCAAAATTGACTCCTACCAATAAAACAAGTGATCAATTTCTCAGCATTCATGTTATTCGACATGCAAAACGCTGAAGTGTGTCAGCTGTGAAGACTACGAAACAGCGCGATACTAGCAGCGAAAACCTACCGAAGGGTTTTCTTCGCTCTTATCGCGGGTCGCAGCGCTGATCCCGTGATCAGCGCGCTGTCAACATGAACACTTCCATCTGTTTACATGTGGACGTTCTCGTTGTTCACTCGTAGCGCTGCTCTCATCGTTTGTCGCTGCTCCAACATAAACGCACCTAAGCAATAAGCGGGGAGGGGAAGGTAAGTTCGACAATTCATGGCGAAGATATGGTGGTCATAGAACTGTAGTAGCATTGCATTTGATTTATAAGAAAGATGATTCAGAAACATATTTCAAACGAGTATCGAAACGTTCCGTTTAATGGTTAATGTTAAGATGTAGCGAAATATGCCATAATTGGTAAACTATGAAACATATGTAATTATTCGTAAATATGTAAAATATGTAAAATAAAATTAGTTCTAATTCATTCAGAATGTCTTGTGAACTCTAAAAAATTTAATTGAACGCTGGTATATTGTTCGTGTAAAACATATAATTACATGGAAATCCGTTCCCTAATCATCACATTGCCCACACGGGTCCCATTTAATGAAAACCCGCAACGTACCAGACCCAATGTAAACGGGACGATGTCCAGCGGTCGATAGAGACCAACCCATCCCTTTATACACTAGTTGAATGTGGCGCTGCCGACGTTGTAAACTGTTGTAAAAAGTATATTCATGTGTTGAACATTTCGTTCATACTTCATTCCTTTCATGCCTAACTTTGTTCAAATATGTTCTTACAGTATCTGACATCATTGACTGCCAATGAATCGTAGTCGCTGTTAATGTTATACTTCCATTCAAAATTCCAACACCCAATGGCGTTGTATATTATCTCCATAGGGATATGATCTGTAATATTGCAATTTCAAAATTACGATTGCCGTAAAAATACGTGCAGGAATGGATAATGCGAATAATTAAAATTTAGAACAGCTAACTTTTTACGTTTTGTTTTCTAATATGAATGTAAATGATCACCTGTAAGCTATTCTTCTGCGTTATTCTCTTTTCTATTATTAGATAGTTCTCAATTAGTTCGAAAAATTCTGACGCAAAAGCTTCTACAACTACATTGAATTTCCTGAGTTGCTTCACACATCCATATTTTTGTCCCATTTTTAAGATTTTAAATCTCCCAAACTCAGACGGATTTGTGTTCTGAAGGCGTATATTAATTAAAAGGCGTAAGCATTAAAAGGTTCCTATTTTCTATGTTGTGTGGAGTAAGTGAATAGGTTTAGTCATTAATGAAAATCGATCTTTGCACTCTTAAGAATGTAATTTGCAGATTGTACTACATTTCTAGTTTTATTCTTATTTACTTATATTCTTCAAATTTAATGTTCAAGTCAATTTGCAAATTTATTGTAAAACTACCAATGAAATACTTGATTCTTCAAATTCTGCCGAGATTTTCATTTCATATCGCTTGTTTCTAAACAATCAGAGTGCCAAACTCATGGAAGAAAATTATGGTTCTGTGGACTGAAAATAACCACGGGACTGGGGTTTTATCAACGCCACCTAAATAGTTCTATTTAAGTGTTAGTGGTTTAATTCTCCATCTACCACTAAGATTGCAGCGCTAAAACACGCAAAGCACATTTTGGGAATTTCTTTGAATCTTCTGCGGATCAGAAACAAATTATCGGTTCCCATCAAGGGACCGAGACGCGTCGAATGGCACCTCATATGTCTGGATTGGTGCACGGAAGAGGTCTAGCCGTGAGTGACGGAACGCACATCCACAACTCGAGAGTTACTCATATACTGTATAGGGATTATCATGCCTCCTACACATATATTATTTTCGTTACAAGGCTTGACCCTCGCGCTTTGTTATTCTACTGTGATCATTCTTTCCCCGGACTTGTTTATTTACACTTCCTACCATGGCAATCTGTCCGTTCAGGTGTCATTTCCTCCACATATCTAAACCAAAAAGAATTGGCCTAATAATATTATTATTATTATTATACTGTTTTATTAATAAAATTTGGGGATATCTTGGCTTATCACACTATTCACGCGGCGGAACTACGAAATGGATAGCCGGTAGATTATTCCACCCCTATTCGCGTGGCGGAGCAACCAAATGGATAGCCGGTAGGTTATTCCACCTATTCGCGTGGCGGAGCAACCAAATGGATAGCCGGTAGTTATTCCACCCTATTCGCGTGGGGAGCAACCAAACGGATAGCCGGCAGATTATTCCACCCTATACGGAGAAGTCCAAGAAAATGTGCAGACGACGCGTGTCGATAAGGCAATCGATACTGGTGATCGGCGCGGGCGGGGCGGGCGGGGCGGGCGGCGCTGAGTCACGGGCGAGCGAGCGGGCGTGCGCCAGTGACACAGAGACGCGCGCGCGCCGCGCCCCGTGCCATTGCGCTGAATACCCGCGCGCGCGTTGCCCCGTAATTAGATGGCATTGTTCGGCCGCGGGACCCAAAAATGGTCATTAAGCGGACGTCATCGTCTGCGTACGGCGAGACTCTTTTGAATTCGCTCGCTCGCCCTCCCCTCCCGCGCCGCGCCCGCCACGCCCCTCCGCCCGCGCCGCCCGCAACATGGCTGCCCGCGAGTGCTTGGAAGAGGTACCGTTTGGGAAAAGGGTGCCAGGGCTGAGTTGAAGAAACAGATTCTCTGACGTTTTGGACTGGCTTCAAGAGGTCAGCGTCACCGTAGTTGCCTCTGCAGCGTGGATCCGGAGGTCCTATGGGTTGTGTCCTCACGGAGGTGGATTTTCGTCACTTGCTGTATTGCTGGGAAGAATTTAACCACTGTCTGGCGGACTCTGGCAACAGGCTGCTCTGATTAGGGATGACAAAACAACATCGATGTTTTGCTTGCGATGTTTCTTCACATCGATATTTTTTCAAACAATCGATGTTTTTTCTTTTATTTTTAAATTCTTTTCTAATAAAGGTTGACACGTTGTAGAGTAGCAGCAATCCATAGCAATATCATTGTTCAACGTCATCGTCTTTATCACGCTGACAATCTGCTTGCAATTTGAGGAATTTTGGTGGTTTTATTTCGATGTTGTATGTGACTAAGGGTAAGTTGCAAAACACGATGTTCTTTATGATTAATTTTATTAGTTAAATAGTTAGTGTGACAAAAGTTTGATTTATTTGAATTGAAATGTCTAGAATAAATTTATAAACAATTTTTTGTCAAATAATCAAATCCCCACTTTACTTTCGCAGTGTCTATAGATTATAGTCATACCTATAATATTCGATTATGAGTAATTTAAAAGAAGAATTATCAAAATGTATCAATTTGTTGTAGAGTTTGATTGATGATTGATTTTCGTGTTTCGGCGCGTCAACTGCTTGGTCATTAGTCCCGTTAGTGTAGTGCTGTTTTTCTCGGGAGATGGCGGTGATCTTCCCCGCTGGATGGCGAGATCCGGCGCCGACCTACCGTCAGCTAGTGGCTTCTAACAGGACTCTCCCACCAGCGGGCACCGCCTCAGCCGGGACAAGCTCTAAGCTCCGACCGGTCTTCCGGAATATGGTAGTAGTGCTTGTGGGTGTGTGTAAGATGAGAGGATAGGACAAGGAAGAGAAGGACAGATCGCGCGCGGTCCGTGAGCCCGTTGGTAGGGTACTGCCCGGCATTCGCCTGGTGTTGATCGGAGAAACCACGGAAACTACCGATCAGAGCAGCCGGTGCTAGAATCTCCTCCAGACAGCGACTGAATTCGACCTAGCTGAAAAGCTAGTGTCGAAAATCCTGCCCGTCGGACTCGAACCTAGACCTCCCGGGTCAGAGGCGCTGCAGTGACATCAGTTGATGCACTGAGCTACCGCTACCGTTGTTGTAGAGTTGTGATATCTAATCTAAAACGAATTTCAGACAATAATGTGTAAACAAATAGAAAGTAAATATTATTTGATCTTTAAAGTATAAGAAATCAAATATACAAGGAAAACAAAATAAACACAAAATTCTCCATTCTTAATTTTTATATTCTTAGGCAGACGGCTACCGTACATTTCCAAAATAATATTTATCTAGAGACCAAAATTTAACGAGATCTGAATCACAGCAAACCGTCATTGTATTCAAGTATCTGGAATTACTGGTGAAAGGGGTAATGTAAGTAATAATGTTCATTATTTCAACAATTAACTGAATTTCAAATACCTAAAATAATTAGTTAATTTTTATTTTTATCATCCCTAGATCTTTCTTTGTTGAAATATGCTTAATTCATGCTAGCAACGAAAACAGCTAAACAAGAGTCCCACTAACTATGGGCACTCCTATAACTTCTAAACGGTTCACGATATGAATGAAGTTTTCGCTCAACATCGGAATCATGGGGCAAGTATATGTTGTGAGATATTATTTCAATTATGTTTAGTTTCAGAAATTTAATCATCTTCGATTTTGTTTAATAGAACCCTATATTTTCTCACTAGCAATAGATAGACCTATAAAAAAGGTTAAAATGATGTAACATATTGTAATGTTTAGATAGTATATGGAGAATAAAAGTATATTTTCTGCAGGTGATTTCAAATGAAACATGTAACATTCCTGTAGCAGCCCTTGCCACTATCGCTTTGGGGAAGTGGCCTTCCAGTCCCCCTCTCCCTCTCCTCTCCCACTCTCCACAAAATTCCGGCGACGCGAAGGCCATCCCCAAAGGCGACAGTTAGAAGCACTACTGCAGAAAATCTTTTACATTTAATTTAAAATCACATGTCACAAAAAATAATTTATTCTCGATATACTACCCAAAAACTAAATATATGTTACATCATTTTATTCTTTTATGATATATCTATTGATGGTGAGAAAATATATAGTTCCATTTGAAAATCAAAGATGATTAAATATCTGAAAACTACAAATATTTAAACAATATCTCTGCACCATGTTACATGCCCTTTACCCGTTGGCATTGTTGGACAAAAATTGCATTTCGTATCGTGAACCGTTTAGAAATTATGGGGTAGCCCATAGTTGCTGGACTCCTTTATAAAAGTTAAAGTATAACCTATGTGGAACTCTCAACGATTTGGACGTCCATATATGTCTTTTGCCCATAAAGTAAAATGAAAATACTTTAAAAATGTGAAAAATATCTCAAAATACCAGTATTTTAAATACTGTGTTTCAGAATATCGTATTTAAACTCTTAACAGTCATTTCTACGCTGTTGTCACAGGATGCCTGCTTTATAAGTAATCTAGTTTAAAAATAAGATATTGCTGTAAATAACTGTATTTTCCAAGAAATTGAAAATGATTTTTTGGTTTTACATTTTATAAACATGAGAACTGTACATGATCTTGTTATATCTATTTTATTCTGGAAAGACTTGACGAGATCTATTCCTGTGATGAGTATGAACATTAAATGAAAGCGAAATGGAATGAAACTACGAATTGTGGAATTGAGAAGGCAGCTTACCACGTTAAACAAAATATTCTATACTGTAGGGGATAATGTTAGGAATGAAATCAGAGTTCATATAGACCAGTATACTTAATAGTGGCGTGATTATTTGCCTTGTGTTCGCAACTTTTAGGATTCGAAGTACATGGTGATTGCCATCGAATAATTTCACCAAATTTGCATTAAGTATGTTCTTACTTCTGAGAGAAAACACATAATCTCTTTGTAGAAAAGGAGACATATAAAGACAAATGAAAAAAGCAAACATTGGTTAATTTTCCCATTAATAAGACTAAAATAGAAATGTTTCATCAGTGAATAAATTTAATTGAAATTGGACATTTTAGCACATAAAATATAAGACAAGAATACGTGCAGCTACAATGGTGAAAGGTGATGAGATGACAAGGAGAGTTAGGGAAGGTGAGGTGGCTAGGATGCAAAATCCAAGGACCAAACTTGAGGTGAAGATATGAGGACTACACGAGGCAGAAGGTTAAACGAGAAGGCATTGGAAAAAGAGCTATCAGACTGAAGAGCAAGACTAGAAATGATGAAGCAAGATGGAATTAAGGGTATTCAGGATGGGAAAGATTAGGTCAAGCAGTTTAAATGACAGAGCGAGATGCTGTATAGCAAGACGGCAAGTCAGCGGATGAGCGTAAGTTGGGATGAGAAAATAAAGGAGAGTCTGGTAGGCGAGAGGAGGTGAAAATAAAGTAAGGAGGCAAGTATTCGGCAACAGAAGATATGAAAAGAGAATGAACAATAATTTATTAGACAAGAGGGGTGCTTAGCATGGAGCAGATATGGCAAAATGAGAACACGACGGAGGCAAGATGAAGTCAGAACTGCTGTAAAGGCGAAATGGAAAGGAAAGAGCAATATCTAAACAAAATTTGGAGAAGGATGAATGAAAAAGGATTTAAAAAATGATTATGACAATGAAAATGCAGAAATGATGGAGTGAGAATAGGATAGAAAGAGGTAGGCAACGTGAGGACAGCACTAAATGGAAGCCAGGACAGGATTGGGTGAGGACATCACTGAGCGATGTAAGTGAGGAGGAATTGTTTGATGTCAGGAGATGGGTAGTGTGAAGGCATTCTGAATGATGTGAAAACAGACAGATAATGTGAGGAAAGGACAGGGTGGTGTGAGAACAAGACTGTAGGATTGTCATCTGGATAGTATGAGTACAGGGCTGAGTGAAGTGAGGACAGACTGGATCATGTCAGAGAACTGGTGATGCGAGACTAGTCTGGGCTTGTAGGCCACTCGGCGGTTTGTGGACGCAAGGGCAGACATGAGGCCCGGTTGGTGCAAGGTTAGGCCAGCCCAAGAGGGACGGGTCAGGCAGCCCCGTGTCGGAGAACTGGGTATTGTGAGAGTGTGGAGTGGTAGGAGCACCTTGGCGGTGTGAGGACCAAACGGGCAGGCGTGAGACCCGGTTGGTGCAAGGTGAGGGGCAGTCCGAGAAGGGACGGGTTGAAAGCAACCTACGTGTCGGAGAAGGACTGGGTATTGTGGAGGTGGGCGTGGTAGGAGCACCTTGGCGGTGTGGAGGACCAAACGGGCAGGCGTGAGGCACAGCTGGTGCAAGGTGAGGCAGTCCGAGAAGGATGGTCATCAGCGCCCCAGGTCACGGCATGCGCCGGGGCGGTGCGCTGTAGAGGCCTCACGCGGTGGGTGGGATGGGGTGGGGTGGGTTGAAGGGGCGGCGTGCCGTCGCAGAAGCCTCGCGGCTGGGTACACGCGGCGGCGCGGCAGCAAACACAGCGTGCGCGTGCCCACGCTCCCCGCCCCTCCGCCGCCGCCGCTGGCGCCACGTGCGCGCTCACGGCGCCGGTGGCGCGTCCGCGCCCGCTGCCGCAAACACGCGCCGCGCCCGCGCCGCGCACCGCACCGGAAGTCGCACGCCGCGCGACGCCCGCCCCACTTCGCAACCGGCTCCCCACAGTGGCAGCCGTAACAAGAGTCCCTTTCAATCGTTTAGTTCAGATTTTCCGTCTCTAACTTGCAGATAATTTTATGTAATATAATGCATACATACGGAGTAATGTGCCATCAATATTAAAATGGGTAAATAATGTATATATTTTCTAGTGACTTTGTAACTTGTTAAGCTTGATATGGAGCTCGATATACACTGAAAAACTTACAAGATCGAAAAGATTGTGGTTACGAGGGAAATATGAAAACAATTGAATGATGCTATATGTTGTTTTAAGGAGGATTTACGATAAAGAAATTATGGATGAAATATGAAAAGACAAACCGAGTCATTTAGCTTCTACTTAATTAGTAAGTAAATCTGTATCAATAAAATTCGGTAAATAATAAAATTAATGTAAAAATAAATATATCAAATATTATATTAAGAATATTGTAGACTTTGTCTGAAGACGTTGGAGACATTCCAACGGCCTGAACTACCTGCGTTGTATAGACGCACTGATGCCGATTTATGACGCCAATCGAACGAAAAAACTTTTAAATAAACTCGAAGAAACTATTTTTTATTTTCTTGGGCATTGACACTACTTGACACCCAAAGAAACGTCACTGGTCGCCAGGTGAAGAGACACAAAGTAAATAAATAAGTAAATAAATAAATAAAAGTCTGATAGCCAATGCTATCAAAGACTTCCTCTATCTAGCTACAATAGTCATCTTTACGAATTTCTATTAAATAACATTTTGTAAAAAATTTTGCGAATCATTTTTGAATCCTCGTATGATTCTTCTGTGAGTTTATTTTTTCAGTGCAAATTAAAAACGTACACTGTTAGATTCACAAATGGAACAATTGTTCCAATGGTTCCTAACTTTTGGAACATATACACTTAGAACATTGATTCCTTTTGTTTGATATGTTGAGTAGACAAGTGTATAACAATAAGTATTAAAACAGTTTATTTACAATTTTATGAATAAACATCAAATACATATCAGCATCTTCATAATTCGAACAATGTGCGTGGCTTCTGTTACAGACCGTTCAGTCATGTGACTGGTATTTTTTGACAGCCACCGTCACCAAACCGCAAGGATCTCGTCTGGGGGCGTGGTCAGCTATTAATTTGCAGAAATGATTCGCCTTCATTTCATGAACGTTGGCTAACGTGTCTTGGAGCCGTGAACAACCTAATGTATTGTCAATCCGACAAAGGAGAAAGTTCAATGAAAAATATTGTATTATAGTAATAAATTATGTCGAAATACTCTGAAACTAGGTTCAAGATAACTATTTTTAAAAGTTAATAATTTACGTGAACTGCGTTCAGTTTGAATTTGGAGAGATCGTTGCAGAAGTGAGAGGTTCAGCTAACGGGACTTTCCTTTTCTTGGCGAGTCCAGGGCGGGCCTTTGTCAGAGTTTCAAGGATCTTCGCTTGTTTATGACCCTTTTTGTGTACTTTTTCCTGCGTTACCACGGGGTCCTGTCGCACACTGGTTGAATCGGGCCTAAAACTTGTCAAAAATTGCAAATGTCAGTGGATTTGCGTAAAATTTTGTATCAAGGGGTTTTTTAAGTCGCTGAATTAGAATATCATTACGAAATTTCAAAATTCAAAATGGCGCCTTCAAAATGGCGGATCGACTCATTTAAAAACAAAGAAAAGTGCATATAAAAATATACATATGGGGCTCCGAGGTCATTGATTTCAAATGTCATAATGAAATTTCAAAATTGAAAATGGCGGCTTCAAAATGACTAACTGATTCATAAAAATGAGCCCAATCTGCGTAGAAATATGTATAAAATGGTTCTCAAGATCGCTGATTTCGATTATCGGAATGAAATATCAAAATTCAGAATTGAAGCTTGAAAATAAAGCAAATATGCGCAGAAATATGGTTAAGTACTATTTTTGAAGTCACTAAATACAAAAATTGGTCACCCATCTGCTGGGAACCCAATATCTATGTATACAGATCTAATTTCGTCGGCACTTATTGAATAAACAATATTTTATTTAATATTTAATTATGAATAATTGAATCAAAATTAGTCAACAATACTTTGAGGTGACCACATTGAATTCACTCTACACATTAGTTACCCATAGTTTTGTTTGTTGCGTCAAGAAGGAAGAATCCTAAAATACACTAAAATCTGAAAGTGCTCGGTGGCTTGGGTTATTATTATTTAATCCTCCAAAAGTTTATATTATTAATTTTACTACTAAAGCAATTATCTGAAGGAGAAGTAAAAATTATTCCAAGAAATCAATTCCCTGTGGCATCGAAGAAACCATCGGGGGCGATCTAGTGTTATTTCTTACTACGTAGCATTGTAGTATAGTCGCTTTAAAACAAAAAGATGCAGATATGTGCAGGTAAATTTGTGTTATTATAATTAAGGACATTCTACTTGATAAATAAAAATAATAATTGAGGCAGGACCTCGCAGGACAAAAAATATAATCTACAATATAAACGACTAACTTTGTTACGCTACATGGTTTAGAATTCAACCGCATCATATATAAAAATATTATACACTTTTTCTTAAAAATATACTTATCTTACAGCCATAAGTGTCTTATATTCGGATATACAAAAAGAATCCTAAAAAATAAATTTAAACCCTTTTTTTAATTTCACGAATATCGTTGGCAAGAATCAACGAATTCGAGCCATTCGAGCAACGGTAACTTTACGACACCGTGTGGAAGACAAAAAGGATTGAAATAAATTTCTGAAGCTGAAGTAGTATGCTCCAATGTCTTCCGAACGAGATTTGATAAGTCAGAATTCCAAACGCGCACTTCGAATTTTGCAATTATGGCCAGGTTTTTGCCGCCATAAAACCAGTGTGCGTCGGATCCCTTCTGCGCCTGCTGAACCTTAGTGAGATCGTTGACTAAAGGCGGTCATTTGCCGCATATTCTCTCTCGTTCTCGTAAGCGAGAAAGGCTGAACGAGAATGGGGCCAACGAGAATCCCGTTCACCGAGAAGGCATTCTCGAGAGCGAGATGACTCGAGAATCTCAGCCCAGGCTGGCAGACGGAGGGCGTCCCAACGGTCTTCGCAGACGTCACCTCCATAAAGTTAGAATCCAAAGTTTTCAAAAATTATTGAAACTAGGCCAAAATTTGTCGCTTTTTGTCGCTAATTTGTTACGCAAAAATAAAATTTGTCGCCCCTTTCATTTGACCCTGGTATTAAAATTCGCTAACTTGATATCAAGTTAGCATCGCAAACTAAGAAAACCAACTAATTACAGACATAAATAAAAATAACACCATAGGAATTTGTCGCTTTTTGTCGCTCCAGACTTTACAAAAACAATTTTGTCGCTCTTTAAATATTACCAGAAATGCAATTTTTCGCAAACACGTGGCGAAAGTCGTGTCAAGTTAGCATGCAAACGCAAGAAAACCAACTAATTACAGACATAAATAAAAATAACCATAGGAATTTGTCGCTTTTGTCGCTCCAGACTTTAAAAACAATTTTGTCGCTCTTCAAATATTACCAGAAATGCAATTTTTCGCAAACACGTGGGGAAAGTCTGTCAAGTTAGCATCGCAAACACAAGAAAACCAACTAATTACAGACATACATAAAAATAACACCATAGGAATTTGTCGCTTTTGTCGCTCCAGACTTTACAAAAACAAATTTTGTCGCTCTTCAAATATTTACGAAAATGCATTTTTGCAAACGCGATGCCAACTTGATATCAAGTTAGATCGCAAACGCAAGAAACCAACTAATTACAGACATAAATAAAAAATAACACCATAGGAATTTGTCGCTTTTTGTCGCTCCAGACTTTACAAAAACAATTTTGTCGCTCTTCAAATATTATCGAAAATGCAATTTTCGCAAACGCGATGACAACTTGATATCAAGTTAGCATCGCAAACGCAAGAAAACAACAAATTTCAGACACAAATAAAAATAACACCATAGAATTGGTCTCTGTTTGTTGCTCAAGAGTTCTCCAAAATTTATTTCTTTCTGTAAATACGGAAATGCGAAATTTTACTATTGGATATTATAAAGACCGACAAGTTCTGAAATATTAAAAGTACGTCTATATGGCTGTTATGTCATTATATGCATTTCAATAATCCGCATTAACTAAATACGGTAACAAGGGCCCACAGTTCGTGAAATCTCATTGTAAAACGTGTAAGGCGAAGTATATTACATATATTGGAACAAATTTATCCAATTTTTCTTTGCATGTATCCACACTATCAGCTTCCTTTAAAAACAATTCCATTATTTTACCGCACCATTACGTAACTTTCTGCATATACGCATTTTAATTCGTATGGCTTACATACGTACTCTCTATGGTACGTACATGAGAAAATAATAAGTAGAAGAATTAGATTTCAAATCATAGTCCCCCGATCACCGTTTCATTATTGGGGATAAAGTAATGTTTCGAATTAACGAAATGTTTTTAAAAGCAACAATCAATTCGGCATCGCAAGCCTGAACTTATAGAAATCTGAAATTGCAACTTTTTTGTTAGACTTAACGGCAATTTAAAGTTGCTATTATTGAACATTGTAGTCCAATAATTAAACATTAAGACCGTAAAAAATTTAATTATACCAAAATCCATTGCCGAATTGAAAGCAAACGTCAAATTAGAAGAAATTTTTTAGTCATTTAATTGTTATTACATAGCATTACTGAAAAATTCGAATCTGAAAGGTAAATCTTAACGCCCGGCCTTTCGAGACGGATGTCATTTACAAAGCTTTAGTGACACCTGCCCTGGCGAATATAGACAAGGCTTCCCGGAGTTAGCTCACTCGGATGGAAGGCTCGGAAAACCCACAAGAAGAATGTCACACCCGGGAAAGACGGGGGGAGAGGTGGACTGACGCCCCATGTTTTGGAATTTCCGGGAAGCTCTTAATATATTTTACATCCTTAGTTCCCATTCTACACAAGGTCTCCATTATTTGAAAGTTTATTCTTCTATAGGAACATGCAGTCCTCTTTCGGTACTTAGAATTCAATGCCAGGAACATTTGTCGGTTTGCCGCACTTTTTGATATTCAAACTAAAATATTCTATAATATTTTTCCCAATTACTGTAAGTACGAATTTATATCGCAATAAAAATTGTACTACATTATCAACAATAAAAAACGTCTGAAAAGTAGGGAGGCAACTTCACGTAAACCTGACACTGCGATTGCTAAAAATTTAAAATTGTAATAATGCCACAATCATGAAACTTTTTTTTTTACCGTGATGTGAATTACTACATTATGAAATATTAAAAACAAGTGAAAACGTAGATATTCACATTACACAGAAACCCCCTCTTGGAAAGATTAAAAATCTCTACAATAGTGCATAATTACGTATTAATTTCTGTACTGAAATAGTTTTTACTTAATTCTAAGCAAATAAGAAAGGAGTAATCCCAGAAAAAGGTACAGGAGCATCTCATGTCAAAAATCTTATGTCATGCAACCAAAAATACGAACAAAATTATTCAACCACAATGCGAACGAAATTATTCATTAATTTTTTATCAAAATAAAATGCTTTGTAAACTGATGCATAAAATTTTTTATTTTCGCTACGCATATGCAGTATAGAGGAAGTATATTCTAGGAATGGTTCATGGTTGTTGGTCATTTCATTAAAAGTTTTTTAGTTCGCAACGTTTTGGAACTTTATTGTTCCTTCATCAGGGCTTGCTAAGGATGAATATTTAAGAAATTATTAAGTGAAAAGATATATTTTTTGGGCAGATTATTAGAAAGAGAAAATATACCCTCTAAAACTAGTAGCGCCTAGAAACCAATCTCACCCAAACTATATTCAAAATTAGACTAATTTGAGGTAAATTACTTTTAAAATGCTCTATTCCTGAATTTAGGCTCAGTGAATTTCCCAAAATTGCGATTTCCAAATCGGGAATAAAATTCGCAAACTGGGAAGACAACAAAGAACTTAGTTTTAAACTCTAAGAAAAAATTTTCCCGGGCATCTATATTCCAAAAATTAGGCTCTACAAATTGAAAAAGTTAATATGCGTTCTTATGGAAAAAAAGGATGGTTTGATTAACAGTAAGTAAATATTTATATTAGAAGATTTTGAAATATGTACTTTTTTCATTGAATAAATGGTAAGTACGGGACTTAGTTGATTGTTTATCCACCTTGATTGTCTAAAAGTGAAACGAAAGACGAATCATCTCTGGTTTTAAGAGTATTTTATTTATGCATTAAATTAGTTTTCGTACTATATTTTATATTTATTTTTATACAATATTTAATGTACTAGCAGCCGACCTTTCTTCTATTGCAAAAGATATTTATATATAAATAATAATAATAATAATAATAATAATAATAGCTATAATAATAACTATAATAATAATACATTTGAATTTCTTTATCAATTCATTTATTCAATGAACATTTCTAATAGAATTGTGAGTGAGTGAAAATTCAGATTCTTGTGTTTCATGGCATACTTACGTCATCACAATAAACATTTAACAGTAGAATAGCAAAATTATATAATTTTATGAAATCTACTAACAAAATTGTAAAGAAAAGAGAGTAAAGATTGTGAATTTTGGCTGACGGAAAAGCTGTCCTTGTAAGAAGAAGTAAGAAAGGACTTTTCATTGAGGTTTCTACCGCAGCGTCCTGCAACCCTTTAATCCGAAAGTACCTGTCGCGCACAAGCGACCCCCGCCCTCGGCTGGGCGAATGAACTCAGGTGACGTCAAGTACTGTGCTCGGGAAAAACCTGCGTTGTTCATTGTGGCGGCGGATCCGATGGACAAAAGGCGGCGTTTCTCCACCCCATCGTGTACTGCTTTTTTCACACGAAATCTGAGAACCTTGAGGGCCAATCTACACAAATTATTAGTCTTTCCACCTCGCCCGATATTTCAAATATTTTTGATTATTTAAAATATTCGCCAATGGTGCATTAAAGGGTGGTGCATTTTAAAAAATTTGCATGAAAGTGAAAGGTCTTACGTTCTCGCATTTTGAAAGTAGAGAAACACGTGTGTACGTTTATGTTGGTTTTTCTCAGTCATTCACATTTTAAATACTGAATTTGTAAAATACACATTTTTTACGTTTTCTTAATGTTTCAATCCATAACGAACCAAAACGAGACTATCGGAATATAATAATATGCATTTTATATTATGGAAAAAGGGAAATTTTTATATAAATTTTTATAAAATGTTACACCCTCTTTTTTTAATGCGTTTTTTTTGTTTCATCGACTTTAATTTCATTTTAATGGTGCTTGCTTGAAATAATATTTACAACAAATATTATCCAAGAATTCTAAGTAGCTATTCCATTTCTTCGCTCAGAAAATTTTAATGTCAGCTATTGTATGTGACGCCTAACAGCGCCAATGTCGGATCAGCCGATTTCGGGGTAACTAAAGCGAAATATTTTCTGGTAAAGAACAGTCCAAACCGGAAGTTTGAAAGTTGACTTCATTTGAACGAAACCTGGATACATACTTATATATCTAACAGCTTGAGTTGATCGTCCCAACTGTTTTGATAACATTTTTACGTCGTTTTCTTGCTTTTATGATTATTAAACATTTTAAGAGCATTGTATTGATCATTTCGATATTTTAGGTCAACAAAATACGCCCCTGATAATAACTATTGGACTATAGCAAGAACTGAGATACTATTGATACACGTTTTGAAATTTATAATAAAACAATTAATTTAAGACGGGAAATGAAACAAACCTATACCATAGTTTTCGGCAGACGTCACAACACTTACAGTAGGATCTTCGTTTATTTGTCAGAAATTTGTCGCAATACATCTCTGAGATGTATTTTATTGACTAAATATATCATTGAATAATGCTTTATTGTTTAATTTTCATCTATAAATTTAAGTATTACGTAGTTAGGCCCAAGAGCGGGCCTGATGGCCAAAGTCTCGCCACATAAATAGTAATTATTTTATTCTTATTAACACTATTTTTATTATTATTATTATTATTATTATTATTATACAAAATTTGTTTTTTGTAAAGTCTGGAGCGACAAAAAAGCGACAAATTCCCATGGTGTTATTTTTTATTTATGTCGGTAATTAGTTGGTTTTCTTTTCGTTTGCGATGCTAACTTGAACGACTTTCGCCACGTGTTTGCGAAAAATTGCATTTCTGGTAATATTTGAAGAGCGACAAAATTGTTTTTTGTAAAGTCTGGAGCGACAAAAAGGACAAATCCTTTGGTGTTATTTTTATTTATGTCTGTAATTATCGGTTTTGTTGGGTTTGATATGCTAACTTGATATCAAGTTGGCATCGCGTTTGGAAAAAAAGCATTTTCATTAATATTTGAAGAGCGACAAAATTTGTTTTTGTAAAGTCTGGAGCGACAAAAAGGACAAATTCTATGGTGTTATTTTTTATTTATGTCTGTAATTAGTTGGTTTTGCGTTTGATGCTAACTTGACACGACTTTCGTCACGTGTTTGCGAAAAATTGCATTTCTGGGAATATTTGAAGAGCGACAAAATTGTTTTTGTAAAGTCTGGAGCGACAAAAAGCGAAAATTCCTATGGTGTTATTTTTTTATTTATGTCTGTAATTAGTTGGTTTTCTTGTTTTGGGTGCTAACTTGATATCGTTGGCATCGCGTTGCGAAAAAATGCATTTTCGTAAATATTTGAAGAGCGACAAAATTTGTTTTTGTAAAGTCTGGAGCGACAAAAAGCGACAAATTCTATGGTGTTATTTTTTATTTATGTCGGTAATTAGTTGGTTTTCTTGCGTTTGCGATGCTAACTTGTACGACATTCGCCAGTTTTGCGAAAAAATTGCATTTCTGGTAATATTTGAAGAGGAAAAATTGTTTTTTGTAAAATCTGGGGCGACAAAACGACAAATTCCTATGGTGTTATTTTTTTTTTATGTCTGTAATTAGTTGGTTTTCTTGCGTTTGCGATGCTAACTTGCACGACTTTCGCCACGTGTTTGCGAAAAATTGCATTTCTGGTAATATTTGAAGAGCGACAAAATTGTTTTTTTTTAAAGTCTGGCGACAAAAAGGACAAATTCCTATGGTGTTATTTTTTTTTTATGTCTGTAATTAGTTGGTTTTTAGGTTTGCGATGCTAACTTGATATCAAGTTGGCATCGCGTTTGCGAAAAAAATGCATTTTCGTAAATATTTGAAGAGCGACAAAATTTGTTTTTTGTAAAGTCTGGAGCGACAAAAAAGCGACAAATTCCTATGGTTATTTTTTATTTATGTCTGTAATTAGTTGGTTTTCTTGGGTTTCGATGCTAACTCTGAACGACTTTCGCACGTGTTTGCGAAAAATTGCATTTCTGGTAATATTTGAAGAGCGACAAAATTGTTTTTGTAAAGTCTGGAGCGACAAAAAACGACAAATTTATGGTGTTATTTTTTATTTATGTCTGTAATTAGTTGGTTTTTCGGGTTTTCGATGCTAACTTGATATCAAGTTCATCGCGTTTGCAAAAATGCATTTTCGTAAATATTTAAGAGCGACAAAATTTGTTTTTTGTAAAGTCTGGAGCGACAAAAAAGCGACAAATTCCTTTTGGTGTATTTTATTTATGTCGGTAATTAGTTGGTTTCTTGCGTTTGCGATGCTAACTTGAACGACTTTCGCCACGTGTTTGCGAAAAATTGCATTTCTGGTAATATTTGAAGAGCGACAAAATTGTTTTTGTAAGTCTGAGCGACAAAAAAACGACAAATCTTTATGGTGTTATTTTTTTTATGTCTGTAATTAGTTGGTTTTTAGGGTTTCGATGCTAACTTGATATCAAGTTCATCGCGTTTGCAAAAATGCATTTTCGTAAATATTTGAAGAGCGACAAAATTTGTTTTTGTAAAGTCTGGAGCGACAAAAAGCGACAAATTCCTATGGTGTTATTTTTATTTATGTCTGTAATTAGTTGGTTTTTTGGTTTGCGATGCTAACTTGATATCAAGTTGGATCGCGTTTGCGAAAAAATGCATTTCGTTAATATTTGAAGAGCGACAAAATTGTTTTTTGTAAAGTCTGGAGCGACAAAAAGCGACAAATTTATGGTGTTATTTTTTTTTTATGTCTGTAATTAGTTGGTTTTCTTGTTTTGGGTGCTAACTTGATATCAAGTTAGCCGAATCTAATACCAGGGCCCAAAAGAAGAGCGACAAATTTTATTTTTGCTAACAAATTAGCGACAAAAAGCGACAAATTTTGAGCCTAGTTTCAATAATTTTTGAAAACTTTGGGTTCTAACTTTACGGAGGTGCAGACGTCGACACGAGGTCGCCGGTCTCGCCCGGGCGCGAAGGGTTTGGGGACATGCGATACAGCGTTGCAGACTCATCGAATTTTCTGAACAGATGTTGCCCTTACTAATAATGATAAGCAGGGAACGGATTTATACGGACTAAAAATAAATGAAATATGTAAATATATAATGGTTTTTTTTATCAAAATATGGAGTAAATATGGGCTTAATATGATAAAAATAACTATGGTAAATAATATTTTATTGTTAGTTGATAAACCTTCATTTTTAAAATTCTGAAATGTAATTTCTATTTTCACACTGGCTGTTTGGGCTACTTTTGACATTTCACACTTGGTTAAAAGAGATTACTAGAACTGGACCAACAAGTATTCTGACTGATTGTACTTGACAATGAGGAGCTGTATACGAAGTTAAACTGATATCCAACTCTGTGACGTCATGCGATTTTCAGCTGGCAGCTTCAGGGGGAAAGGGGAGAAGGGGCAGTGTGGATACTGACACGGGGTGCGTTTCCCACAGACCGTCGAAGTCTCAGGTCATTTGTCAAACAAATCCAATAGTTCATTCATCGCCTCTAACCCCCTTCACCCCCCGGAACATTCTGACCCTCAGCCAGGGACGATTAGTATCGATGGGAGCTACTTAGAATATATGTATTTACATGAAATCCGTTCCGGGGTGATAAGGAAACGACAAAAGAGTCTTCCAAAGATACTGCCTGCCATGGTTTGTTATTTATCAAACGTGAAATCTTATTGTTAAATTATGCCAAATCGCTAACGTTCGCTATTTTTTATTATTTAAACATTTCTTTCTTTTTATAAATTATACTATACATTTTGCCAGTTGAATATCGACAAACCACATTAGAATTCATAACAGGATTTACTCATAAAATGTAAATAAAAACACAGTTATTATCAAGTGTGACCCACGCTGATGTCATAATTTATTTATTTCTGTTAGACATTCATTGTCTTTCAGAGAAAATTTAAAAAAGACGATATGATTTGTTTCTTTAACATTTTAGAAGCAAGCATTCAGGGCGCTCTGAACTTTACCAGAGTTTATGGCAATATGTAAAATTTTAAGAAATTTTATAAGCTCGCTCCGTTTTAATATTAATTAGAAATGTTATGTGATAAAGGAAATGAAAAATAATTTTGAAATTTCGCTCATACATTTTTACTGGAATATTGCATAATTGCTTTAGTATTTTTGTCATTCGTATTGTTAACTCAACAAAACATTGCCTCTTTTGATAACTCAAATTGTATCAAAAATTAAATAGAACACTAATAAATATACTTATCGGATATTCTTATGGGAGGAATCAGAAGTGTAATGTTTACTTCAGAATTGATTATTAAAACATAATTAATTAATTCGCACATTTTTTTTTTCTTTACTACATTTTTCTCAAAATTGACAACTATTAATTTAAAATACATTAAATAAATAAAAAGTTTTAAAACAAATATCACAAGATAAAAAAAATGTAAAATTGTTTTAGATAACTGAAGTTTTGTTTAGTGCTTGCTTGTGAATGACCAAGATATCATTCACCTATCAGGATCAATGCGGTTTCGTTTCTCTGTAACTATTAAACCTGCCATGCTGAAATTTCTCTCTAAGCTGCACGTTTTGCTGGAACGCAAAATATTTCTTTTCCTACTTTGGTGAGTTTAGGAAAAGCGCCTGCTTTTGCCTTCCACCAAGTCAGGAGGTTTTTTACAGTCTGGTGGACCCTCCATGTTTATATATTTTCTAGCCGTCCTTGCGTTTTGAGGCGGGTGAACGCCATGCTGAACCTCTTTGCTGGGGAGGGCGAGAGGTCTCTGTCCTTCCTCTATTATGACGCTATTTAGCATCGACGAATAGTGCCATGGATTTTCCCCCTTTTTTCCTCGCTCAAAACTAAGAGTTCTTTGAAAGAGGGATGAAGGAAAGTAACCCATAATGAATATCACTAAGTTCATTCAGAACTTTTTTTTTTACAAACTGCTTTCCCCTTTTCCCTTTCAGCTTCCTCAATACTACATTGTCATCATCAGTTTGGCACGCATCTAAAAGTTTGAAGACCCAGCACTACAAATGGCAGGGTTGGCTCTTTTTCACCTTCTAAATCGTCCGTAGCTTCTTTGAATATTTTAAAAACATAATCACATTTTCCATTATTTCACTGTCAAAAAATGTCATTTTTCCTGCTTGTTTGCTTCCTTCAATATCGTCTCTATACTATCTTTCTGAAAATGGAATGAATCTAGCATTTTTATATAAACTATTCCATCTAGTTTCGATGTCTGGAAGTAGTTTTTTCCCCTTAGTCTTGTGACTAATCCAGACCTCTTCATAAACCCCACAACTTTGCGGGCGGTCTGAATGGAGTAAAATATGTTTGAACCTCTTCACTCAAAATGTTTGGGTTCAGTGTGTGCCTTAATGCTGTATTGATACATGCATTACGCATGGAAATTTTTTGTTTTTTCTAGAGCTTTTTAATATTTGGTCCTTGATCAGTCACAAACTTAACTTAAGCTCTGAAGGAGTGATTTGAATTTCTGACATTTGTTCCTGAATTTCATTAAGAATGTGTCACCAGTTTTTGTAACCCCCTGGGAACATCGTCGTCGGGAGTACATTGTTCTGTATCCCCCATTTATCCTCACATTCTTCAACATAAGAGGACTGACAGTCAGGTAATGAGTTTTCTATAGTTGTCAGTCCATAGGTCGCACGTCATTGCACATTGCGACTTACCTTGGCATCCTTCACTTTAGGAATAATCTCACCTCTAACTTGCTCAACCATATCTTTGATGTGACGAGACACTGTTCTTGGCGAAGGTAAACATTCTCCGCATTGATTTGTCCGATTTGGCTCCTGTGTTAATAGTTCTTGAGACAAACTTATGAATCCCTCGCCACTGACAATACTAAAGGGGCGGAATCTGTTGCACACATTAACACACATTTGTCTCTAATCGCCCTTTATCTGCACTGGAAACTGACGTGTGATGAGGGTCGTCAATTTCCCTGCACTTGTGTCTTATCAAGCCCGTGGTGCTCCCTTGTACACAACTAGGGCTTGGAAACCTCTCTCTGACATTGGGCATACCCAAACAGGGCATTTGTTCCTTTCAATTACAATCTGGAAATAATATTTTAAAAAGATTACATTCATGTATATTATTTATAAACATTCTGTGAGTGTACTGTATTGATAGCTTTTACTTTCAAGATATTTATTGCACTTATTTGCGTTATGCAAATTACTCCACGTTAATTTTATCTAATTAACTGAATTTTGAATTTATTGTTTATTATGTTTGAATTCGTGCATTAGTACGGCAGATGGAGAAAGAGAGGGGAAAGGAGAGAAAGGAGAAGGAGAGAAAGAGAGAGAAAGAGAAGAGAAAAAAAAAGAGAAAAGAGAGAGAGAAGAAGAAGAGAAAGAAAGAGAAAGAAAAAAGAAAAGAGAAAGAGAAAGAGAGAGAGAGAGAGAGAGGGGAGAGAGAGAGAGAGAGAGGAAGGCATTGTTCAGTAATATCTTCGGAGTCAAAAAATGTCATTGCAATAGAAATAAATTCATGATTTTGCTGACTCCGTTCAGATTAAATTATTTTTTTTGCAAAATGAGATTTTTCACTCTTTGATATAATTGATTATTGTTTTCGGAGAGACAACTTTATAGCCATTAGTTCCGTATTGTGGTGTATATATCTCGAGAGATGGTGCCATGTGGGGCAAGCACTGCTTCCAACCGGTCTCCAGGCATGTGTGGTTGTGTAGCATGTAAGTATACGTTGAGGAGGGGTAGACGACAAGGATGATGTAGAAAGTTCGCCGTCCGATTTAGGTTCTGGACAAGCATTCACCTGTTTTTGGGAGAAAAACCCAAAAAACTACCCAATCAGGGCTGCGGGAGGATCGATTTTCCTTGCAGGGTAGGTATCGACATCGACAAAAAACAACAATGTTTTATACTAAACATTGATATGAATAATGAACAGCCTCAAAACAATTATGTTTTAAAATGAATGTTTATGAAAGTTTTTTTAAAAGTATATTAACATCTAACATTAATGTAACCCGGGATGAGATTTAAATGTGACAGAGGCCGTGTTTATTAAATATAATTAAGATTTAATTTGAAAAAGTTACAAGTAATATGTAAACAATTAACAAATCTGACCCCGAAACCTGAGACTAGAATCACCTCACGGGGTCAGAGCTTCACTTTGCCGCAGAAAGGGCATGGGAAGAAGAACGCTCTGGGCATGCGTTCGCCACTCTCCCCGAGCAGAGATAAGAGCCAAATCGTAGGCAGTGAAACAGGGCATCAGGTTACCAATTCCCGGCGAGAAGTAGCAGAAAGTACAAACATCGTTCGCTTCGTTCGAACACAAAAAGATCGAGCACAAAACAAATTAATGTGTTAAACCGTCAATAAAATATCGATGTTGGTCTTTAAATATGGTGCCGTGTCAGTAATTGCCCCCGAGCCATCTCGGCAGTTTTATTTTACTTTTCTTGCATCCGATATTGTAAATGTTGAGTATACCAGGGAAAAGTTTGAGTATTACGTTAGAGTGTAATTGTTTAATTATGTTAATGAAATTTATTTATCGTGAAGATGAGTACTGATATTTGTTGGAATTTTCTGAACTCCATATGCACGTACAAAGACAAAAGATTTTTATAACTACATAAAACTTAGGGCTCATAGTAATTCTTAATAACATTTGTGCCATCAAGCAAAAAGTAATACATTATTATGTTTCCTTGAAATTATCCAACTGCTGCTACCTCGACTGAGGTCTGGTCTTTCCCGGAGAACAAAATACTCCTTCCATTAATTTATTAATCAATATCCTTTGTTATCGACATTTTTTCCCGTAAAAAAGCTTGAAAAGATCCAAACTTCACTAACACTAAGCGATTTTCCCCAAGCGTCCACGAGTCTCTTCCGATGCGCGGCTGGCGGACTGCTTAAAGAAGTTTCTGTCCCTACGAGAAGCGAGAATCTCGTGATCGGCGGCTCTCGTTCCTCCCGAAAAGAAAGAAATCTTCATCGACGTCTCTCTCGACCTTGGCTGGGCGGTTTCCCTTTCCCCGGCCTTCCCTCTTTTTCCAGCGAGAATGACTCACAGCTCGGAGAAACGGGGAGAATAAACACTGGTTTGACCGTCTCTATCGTTGACACAGACGAGAGGAGACGTGAACGATTTCACTCCAAATATTTCGGGGATTTCCATTATTTATTTTATATTTATAATATTTTTTATATTATATTTAATTCACTGTGTTATTAGAAAAAACATTAGAAAATAATAATAAGTTAAATTTAAGTTTAATAACATTAATAATAGCTATTTTAAAATATTTAATTTATAATTACTTGCATTTTAATTACTTTATTTATTATAGAAGATATTTATTTTGTAATAATATTTAATGTAGTTTATTAGAAATATTAATAATTATGAGTAACTTTAGCAATGAGTCCACCGCAGAAGGGAGAAGTGACGAAGCATCAACGCCAAGAAGACATCTTTTTTATTGCAAGATATGTAGAAGAGCTGATGATGTCAGGCAATATAGAAACTTCTTCAGTTATTGACCAGACTGCCTATGCATTGAATTTGAACTCACATTGTTCAAAAGTAAGTAAAATTGTAATAAAAGTATCAGGTGAAATTGTTTGGATAATGTTAAATTTACTGTCAAGATTTTGGAAACAAGACCTGATACTGCACTGACTCCAAAAGAAAGCGTCCAGGAATGAAGGGAAGAAAAACATGTGAAGTGGATGATTTTGGGCAGGGCTAAATTAGGCGCATTATTTATTCAAAAGTATGAGAATGGTAAAGTAATTTATTTTTATTTGCATGTAAGCAACTTCCTATGTTGTTTTTTTAATACAACATTTTCTCAGGTGAAAGTGTTACTCTGAACTCCAATTTTGACTGCAGTCAAGAAAAAATGATAGAGATATAGGGTTTACTGGGAGAACTTCTTTGTCTTACCTGCTTCGTGCCATGGGTTTTGGAATGGAAAAGACAGACAACCGCAGGTCACTAATGGAAAAAGTGAAAATTGTTGTTGCAAGATCAGATTTTTGATGGAATATATAGGGAAAATGAAGGCTCAAGGTTCTGAATTTGTGTTTTTAGATGAAACATGGTTTTATTCAAAAGGCAACAAAAAACTAAGAAATTTTGTAGCGTTGAAAAGTATGAAAATCTTTATTGTATAGTATAGAAAGTCATAAGTGAATCAAGAGGCATGATTTGCATGTAATGAAATGCATGATTTGTGAAATTGTAGTTATTTCAGTGAGTGTAATGACTTATGAGTGTCATGAATATTGTGTCTAGTTTGAAGCAACCATCATAGTGGTTTAATATGATTTTTATTTTGCTACATCATTTTTAGTAATTGCTTTTAATCTTTCCTTAGGTTACGCCTTTCGGTCATGGCAAGATAAAGTAGAAGAGCTGCTGTAGCAAAAAATTTTGATGAAGGTAAAAGGTATGTAGTATTACATGCAGGAGGTGCAAATGGTTTCATTCAGGATGCAGAACTATTGTTTCCCTCGAAGACAAAAGAAGAGATGAGTACCGTGGAACTATGACAGCAGAAATGTTCCAAAAATGGATGAAAGAATTACTACCTCGTTTGCAGAACCATCAGTTATTGTAGTGGACAATGCCCCGTTCATTCTGTGCTGGTGAGTGACATTTCAAGAAGTGTTCTTTTTGAAATGTAAAATTATTCTTTCAAAGAATACATTTAATCCTTTATAAAAAAAACTGATTATGAAACAGGTTTTGCAACTAGTCAGTGGTAAAAGAAGGGTTTTTTCAACAATTATTTACTTCACAAAAAGGTGAAATACAAAATTTATTATATTAAATTGTGTTCAGTGATTTTAGTTAAATCAGTAAAATAATGTGTCTTAGAGAACTAGATTGCCTATAGATGCATTTCTTTTTTTTGTCTATTATTTATCTTTCTTTTATATTTTATTTAAAGAGAGTATAAAAAGAAATGCAATTTTGAATAAAATTGAAATAAACATCCTTTTGTCATTTCTAATTTTTCTAGAAAGGAAAGGCCATCATCCAAGTGGAGGAAGAGTGAACTGCAGGAGTTTCTTCGTGAGCAAATATACCATTTATGCCTGAGCATCTTTAAGATCTTATTTTGAAAGCTTCAAGTTTGTGTTCAGAAAAGGTACTCTTGAAATTAGCATAAGTTTTGTTGAATTAAACATACAATAAGGCAGTTTTATTTTTTTCATGATGATGTGATTGCCAATGTTGTCATTAGTTGAAAAATCATATCAGTGTATGTGGTGCAGATATTTGTGGATGAAATTATTGAAAAGCTGGTCATCAAGTTCTGAGGTTACCCGTACCATTGCCACTACAATCCCATTGAGTTGGGATGGAGCCAATGCAAAAAATACTACTAGAGACATCGTGTACCACTTTGACCACCAAGCAGTGACAAGAAAATGGAAGCAAGCATTAAACCAGGTTTCTGCGGAGAAGGAAGTGACTTAAAATGAAAAGCAAAATATTGCCTTGATTTTTTCTTTTTTCAGGAAGTTTTTAATATAAAGTACTCCTTTATTCTGCTTTAGCTGGAAAAAATTTTGTGGCACACACAGAAAATTATAGAAGAAGATTGAGAGTAGAAGTTAGGCACGGGGTTCAGAGATTTCTGTCATTGTAAATATCCCGGATGACTCTGATGATGATGATGATGATGATGATGATGATGATGATGATATTCCCCCCGCTGTTCCATTCCGGGCCCCCTGGTGTCTCCCACTTAAGGAGTTATGGTCAGTATCATTACATCTTCAATGCAGTATATTTCATTGATTTCAAAAAGATTTGACAATTTTTTTATTCTTCTCAGGTGCAGAGTTGCAAGCTGCAAATCTGTGTTACACCATCATGGGCAAGTGGTTGTATTTAAGATGAAATGTTGAACTTAATTGTTTTTAAGCTGATCTTGGCTTTTTGAAATATATTTTACCATTATTACTTTTGTTGTTATTTGTACTTTACAGGTGTCTCAGAGTCATCTATATACATCAATATTGGTAAAAACTTTAATAGATTTTATATCAGAATTTAATTTTCAACAAATGTTTATGAAATAAGATGTATTGTAATATTCCATGTTTCCCCCAAGAATAAGCACAAGTAAAAGAATAAATAGAAATGCAAAACATTAACATGAACTGTAAAACATGAAGGCGATGTCGCGGCGATAGTTTTTAGAAGTAAACGGAAAACGCGAAAAATTTCCCAATTGGACAAGATAGGCAGTAGCGTTCATGTAGCGAAGTCGTTTGCAAGTTATTTGAAGGAAATCGCATCACGCGTTCGAAAGATATGAACTTTTTTGTATATATAAATTCCAGCTTGTAAACAGACATGATAGCCATTGTTGTGCTTTAAGGTTCAGTAAATCAAAAGGTGTTTGTGGCGAAAATTAAGAGAACGCGTGAAGCAATACAAACAAAACTTTAAGAACCAACAGAATAAATCATTTAGAAAATTATGGTAACAGTCGCAACGTTGAAACTTCGAGGGCTACGCCAGAACAGAAAATGTGAATTAAATTAAATGATGTAATATTTTGTAGGAGAAGCAACAGCGATCGTGGATTTTAAAAAGAATAAAGAGCTGACGATCCGGACACAACAATGACGAAGAGGGGCGCGGTCGAAATACTTGAATACGGATGCATGTTGAAACGCTCCGCAAAATTTTTATTTTAATAGAAAATTGCGTTCATTTGTAATGGAGTGAAATATATCGTGTTTAGTAACCTGTCGAGTTAATGGAAAGATAAAACGTGGAAGAGATATTTATATATATTCACAAAAACAGTGTTCGCGGAACACTGTCGCCATGTTGTCGGTCGCAGTTAACAGAAACTAGTATAGTAATTAGTGAGTAGTTTTAATCAGGATATTCTTCATTTAAATAAATTTGTCGTTAACAAACGTGTGAAATGGATGGACGCTGTGAGATGAATTAATGGATGCTACATGTATACTACGGAGGTGACATGGAACAATGGCGTTAGCGGATGGCCGATTTCTACGAAAGGAAAGTGCAATAATTTTGGTAATTTAATAGTTAAATAAATGGGAAGAAAGAACAGATTAGTTTTAATGTACAAGACCAAGTTTTGCGGAAATAATAATATGCTATATTCAGACAGAATGGGATGCGCATTCAAGTGTGAATGATTTGTTTTGTTTTTGTCGATTGTGTAAATAGTAAGTGTGAAGGGATTTTATGTATTTCAGGTATTGTGTTTGTTGTTTATTGTATTGCATTTGTGTATTTTTTTGTTGTTATGTCTCCAGCGGAGTGTGGAAAGTGAAAACCAGAAAGAATAAATAATGCCGGACGTATTTGGTTCGACAGTAAGCCATGTAATATGATTTCGTGTTTTTGTTTTAAACAGTGACCCGCCCAACTGTCCAAGTATCTCGTTAGGCTCCTGTACAGGCCAACCACAGCCTCACGCTCAATAGTTTTATAACATTGAAGGGATAGCTAAGTAACGGCACAGTTTTAGATAAAGGAGACAAAAGTTAGCAGGGCATAAATTTGTATAGATTTTATATAGGTAGAAAATTCAGGTATAGTCGTTTTATTTCATATTGTCGCCGCAATTTGGGGTGCGGTTACATACAGATTTGGGATAAGAGGCAAGACGTTCCATTACATAATTGGCGCCGCAACGTGGGTGGGAGTGGGACGAATCTGGGACACTACAATAGTACGCAAGTGGGCTAGGTAAAAAGGTCAAAACTAATTGGGGCAAAACATAGTACAATTCAAAATGGAGACGCGTAGGAAAAATGTTAATACACGGATGCGTCGATTCAGAAACAATTTCGCTCGCGATGAGGATGAAAGGGGCCAACATCTAGAGGAATTAGAATTAGAAGGGGAGGGAATATCGCGACAGATACGCAAGGGCAAATATGAGCCAGGGGCAGGTGAAATTTTTCCCGGAGTGAAAAGGTGCATCGGAACCCACTCTGTCGATGTTATTACGGTTAATGCAGGAAATGGAAGTGATAGTGCGAGGTTGGAAAACAACTTGCAAAAACAGATAGAGAATAAATTTGAGGAAGTTGTAGAGCAGAATAGAGTATCAATGCCGCGCTAAACACATTGCAGAATGAGGTGCAAGTCGCAGTGTCGAAAATTCAAGACGAAGTGAGCGCATTTAAAGTAGAGAAATTGCCCGGTTCACTGGGTTAGAACAAAACGCGAAAACGGTGCAAGAGACGTCAGAAACTCGTTTCGCAGTTCAAGAGGTGTTCAACCAGCAGCTCAGTACAGGTGTGGCGAAACAATCGACCGTGGGCACTTTACAACAATCGGTACGGCTGCAAGAAACGCGATTGTCAGAAATCGACAGGAATGTACAAGACTTCAGGAAGTAGCGCGACAGCAAGACGTGCGTATAGGTCGTGTCGAGGAATCGATCAGTAAAATCGATAGGAATATTAAAACGGCTGTTCAGGGAGAATTTTGATAGTCGGAAATTGGCAGAGATAGGATCGACAAAGGAAGTCGATAAAGAAATTATGAACAAAATTGCCGACCTCGAACAGCAGGTGTATGCAGCCCACGATTGAATGGCAATGGTTCGCGATAGGGCATGCAACGTTGCCGAAATTTTCTACGTTTTCACGGGAGAGCGAGAACAACCATATTCGTTCTTTACGGCACTCGAGAACTACTTTAAAGTAAATAACATTCCGGAAGGAATGAAATTGAGGTTTGTCGAGGGAAACCCTTAGCTCAAAGGCGCAGCATTGGTGGCAGGCATTAACACCAACACCGCAAATTTAGGGAATGGCGCGAGAAATTTTTAGAAGGTATTGGAACCAACACCACCGATTCGAGTTAAAATACCGGTTGATGTCGGGAAAGATATCGAAGGGAGACGCGAAACCATGAGCGACTTTGTCACTCGTAAAGTCAGGGGTTTAAAGTATGTAGCGAAGATTTCAACCAGCCGAAGTTATTCGAATTCTGATTCGACAAATGCCGAGTGGAATACGAAACTTATATGGAATAATATGCCGGAAACCATAGAGGCATTGATAGAGAGAGTAAGTCGGTTCGAGCAGGCGAACGACGACAATGAACGGGGCGGGGGTGACGGAGGCCGAATCCCCGGGGAAAGGAAAAGGCAACCACCGATACAACGGAGGGCGATATCGGCAAAATAATGTGTGCGCAGTAGAGGTGCGCAAAGAGAGCCTCGAGGGAGGGAAGAGAAGGCGCAAGACGGGCAGGCGCAGCAAAACCAAAGCCGAAGGACGGCGAACGAGCAGGCGCGGAACGAATGGAACAAGAGGTCCGGGATCATAACCAAGCGGAAGGAGGGGCGCAAGGCCGATGGAATCAGTACCAGGAAGGAAACCAAACACGTTTGGGGCGAAAAAGGGGGGTCGAACCAAACGAGACGAAAAGAAATATCGTAACGATTGAGGCCATAGCGAGTATTGTCGTTGGAGGTGACGAATTGCTGAGAGAAGAAACAACGAAGGCGCAGGGCCGAGCAAATGCTTGATTTTTCAAGGCAGGTGCTACGGAGAGAAGTTCGGGCCTAGTAGATACGGGCAGCAGTATTAGTGCAGTGTCGGAGGAATTTTGTAAAAAGGTGCAAAAGGAAGGGCACATGTTGATTGAATTACCGACGCGGAAGCTTCGGTGATCATGGCGAATAGGAAGGCAGCCAACACTCAGGGAAACAAATCTGGTTGGAGATAGATTTGGGAAGTAACGATCGAGGTAGCAGCAATCGTTGTCCGGGGCTGATCCGTGACGTCATCGTGATGGACGCACTGGGTGCTTGTCAAGCCGTCGTGGACGTAGAGCAAGGAAGATAATGCTCAAGTCACGAGGTTCTATTGAAAGTAGGTCAGTGGTCGCTGAACTTGATGGGGCGGAGGCGGAAGGAGACGAACTGCAGCTAGTATGGAAGAAATTCTCCAAAATGTAAAGGGCTGGGGAAAAGGTCATGATCAGGGAAGGGTCCGGTAAGCGTTCGTCAACTGTTAAGAGCATTTATTAGTGTTTTTGGGGAGTCGTCAGAGCCGGTGAAGGGCTATAAGTTCAAGCTGCCGTTGAAAGATCCGACGCCGTTCTGCCTGAAACAATATCCCGTACCACCAGTGTACCATGAGCAGGTGCGCCAACTTATTGAAATGGGGCAGAAGGGCGTTGTCCGAAGGCAATAACCCTGATATAAGTCCGTTGGTCGTAGTGGTGAAGAAAAATGGAAGCATTCGTCTGTGTCTAGACGCGAGAAGACTCAACATGGTCACGATTCCACGGTATGAAACGCCACCAACTGTAAATGAAATGGTGATGTAGTTAGAGGGCCAAAATCTTCAGCGCGTTAGATTTTCATCCGCGTACTGGCAGATCGAGGTAGAAGCAGGAAGCCAACAATACATCAGCTTCAAATTTGAAGGACGGTGTATTCATTTACGAGACTGCCGTTCGGATTGAAAAATTCTGGGCAGCGCTAATCCGATATTTGAACGATGTAATCCCGGTTGAGTTGGGAAGAGCACTATGGTGATGTACGTTGACGATATTATTTTGTTTTCGAAGGATTTGGAATCGCACCTGAGAAATTTGAGGAAATTATTAGAGATTTTCGAGAAGTTCAACTGAAATTGAATTTAGAGAAATGCGAGTTTTGTCGTCAGCAAGTGCAATTCATGGGGCACGAAATATCAAGTGCGGGGATGAAGATGCAGGAAAATAAAAGGAGATAATTCGGAAATTACCACCACCCAAAATGTGCGAGGATTGCGGCGAATATTTGGAATATGTAACTATTACGCGCGATTCGTAAAGAATTACTCGCAAAAGGTAGTACCACTGTTGCACTTGTTAAGGAAAGGAAGCAAATGGCAGTGGACGCAACAATGCCAGGAAGCATTCGAGGAGTTGCTGAGCGCTTTCGAACGCACGTATATAGTACAATATCCGGATTTTCGACGTAGAATGTACGTACAGACGGACAGCAGTGGATTCGCTCTAGGGGCTGTGCTGTTCCAACTGGGCGAATGTGGCGAACAACAGATAGTGGCTTTGGACAGTCGCGCACTAAAAGGAAGCGAAATGAATTACGGCGCGACAGAGTTGGAAGCTCTTGCTATTGTGTGGGCGACCCAGAAGTTCAGAACATTGCTAGTAGGGCGCCCATTTACCATAATTACGGACCATAAGGCACTAATATTTTTGATGAGAAGCCACACGCATAATGACAAACTGTTACGGTGGACTTTGTGGCTGCAACAGTTTCAATTCGAGATCGAATATTGCGAAGGCCGAAAGAACCTGTTGCCAGATTACTTGTCAAGAATCAAGGTGAAGGAGAAAGGTGTCGTGGATAGTGTGTTGGCAGTCATTCGGGTGAGAGAAATTAGCCGCGATGGACGACAAGAGCAATTATCAATATGCAACAGCGAAACGTGTTCGTGCAGGAAATATGCAAGTTGATTGATGGCCAGCCGTACGATAGAAGGCGAATCCGCAAGGAGAAAGACAAGGACGCAAGTAATTGGAAGATTTATGAAGGAATCTTGTTAAGAAAAATTGGTGGGCCCGAAGAGAGTTCCGAATATGGATACCTGAAGAAAGTCGCAAGGAATTGGCCACGTCCACACATGAACATTATGGGCATTTTGGAGGTGGGAAAATCGCACAAATCTTATCAGATTACTGTTACTGGCCGAATATGGGAAGAGAGGTGCGACAAATAGCGAGTTCCTGTGACGTCTGTCAAAAGACGAAACAGCCGAACAGACGCTGCGAAGGTGAATGGCAGCCTATTTTACCGCAGAGGCCACGGGAATTGTATGCGGTGGATTTATATGGGCCGTTGCCGAAGACCAAGTTTGAAACCAGCACCTAATGGTAATAATAGATGTTTTTCTAAGTTTGTGCAGATATTTCCGATAAGAAAGCCCAGTGCCGCCAACTGTATCGGCAAGTGAAGCGATTTATAGAAATGTGGGAACCCGACTAAGATATTGAGCGACAGAGGTACACAGTTCACCAGCGGAAGATGGAGAGAAGAGATGGAAACGTTAGGGATTTCCGTCCATCTCACGGCAGTGCGACATCCACAGAGCAACCCAAGCGAACGAGTGATGAGGGAATTGTCACGTTTGTTTCGGGTATATGTCGCGGAAAATCACCGAGCGTGGTTCGAAGCCGTTCCGGTGCTGAACGAAGTATTAAATGCAGTACCACACTCAAGTATCAATGTAACACCATGGGAGGTGCACTTCGGTGCCAAGAAGAAGAGGCCATTCGATGACGTGAAAATACCACCGGAAATCGGCGGTTTAGAACAAGTGACTACCGATCAGAAGATAGTGTATGACCAGTTGCGGAAGTCGGCAAAGCAGCGTAGCAAGGCTCAGAAACATTTCTGTCGGGACAATTTTGTGTAGGGGACCAGGTTTTAGTCCGCTCGCCTCACTCGTCCTCATCCGATCAGAAATTGTTTAAGAAATTCTTTCCGATATACGACGGTCCGTATACTATCACGAAGGTACTCAATAACAATAATGTTGTAATAGCAGATCGAGGACAAGAAATAGGTGTCCAAAACCTATTTAATGTTAAATTATACAAGACGAGTCTGTAGGTTATGTGGTGAGAAAGGAGTTTGTAATGTAGTAATATAGTAGAATAGTATTATAAGCAAGAAAGCAAGATTGTTTAGGGTAAGATTTATTGTAAGTAAATGCGAGTACACTACACAGACCGTGAAGAAGTAGCAGGTGTAGCAGTGACAGGTGCCGCGATAACGACGGTAGAGCGTACCGACTTAATGCAGTGCCACTGCAAACATTAGAGTGTGTCCGTCGCAAACAGCAGGAAACGGTAGTGTTGTGTACTTCAGAGACGCATTGTTAGTGCAAGATCAAGTTCACCAACACAGGCAACGATGGCCGTTGAACTGTAACAGGTGCCGAGTGGAAGAGGATACGTGGTAAAGAAACGGGACCAACAATGTGTAATGCTAGATGTAGACTCATCATGACGGTGTCATATCTGAGCGACATCTTAGGCGGGGGGAGATGTAATATTCCATGATTCCCCCCAAGAATAAGGCAAAGTCAAAGAATAAATAGAAAATGCATAACATTAACATGAACTGTAAAACAGATGAAGGCGATGTCAGTAGCGTAGTTTTTGAGAAGTAAACGGAAAACGCGACAAATTCACAATTGGACAAGATAGGGCAGTAGCGTTCATGTAGCGAAGTCGTTTGCAAGTTATTTGAAGGAAATCGCATCACGCGTTCGAAAGATATGAACATTTTTGTATAGTATAAATTCCAGCTTGTAAACAGACATGATAGCATTGTTGTGCTTTAGGTTCAGTAAATCAAAAGGTGTTTGTGGCGAAAATTAAGAGAACGCGTGAAGCAATACAAACAAAACTTTAAGAACCAACAGAATAAATCATTTAGAAAATTATGGTAACAGTCGCAACGTTGGGAAACTTGAGGGCTACGCCAGAACAGAAACTGTGAGTTAGATTAAATGATGTAATTTTTTGTAGGAGAAGCAACAGCGATCGTGTGATGTTAAAAGAATAAAGCGCTGACGATCCGGGCACAACATTGACGAAGAGAGCGCGGTCGAAATAGCTTGAGTAGGGATGCATGTTGAAACGCTCCGCAAAAATGTATTTATTTTAATAGAAAATTGCGTTCAGTTTGTGAATGGAGTGAAATATATCGTGTTTAGTAACTGTCGAGTTAATGGAAAGATAAAACGTGGAAGAGATATTTATATATATTCACGAAAACAGTGTTCGCGGAACACTGTCGCCATGTTGTCGGTCGCAGTTAACAGAAACTGGTATAGAATTAGTGAGTAGTTTTAATCAGGATATTCTTCATTTAAAGTAAATTTGTCGTTAACAAACGTGTGGAAATGGATGGACGCTGTGGGAGATGAATTAATGGATGCTACATGTATACTACGGAGTGACATGGAACAATGGCGTTACGCGGATGGCCGATTTCTACGAAAGGAAAGTGCAATAACTTGCGTAATTTAATAGTTCACATAAATGGGAAGAAAGAACAGATTAGATTTTAATGTACAAGACCAAGTTTGGAAATAATAATAGCTATATTCAGACAGAATGGGGGATGCGCATTCAAGTGTGAATGATTTGTTTTTTTTTTTTTTGTCGATTGTGTAAATAGTAAGTGTGAATGTGATTTTATGTATTTCAGGTATTGTGTTTTGTTGTTTATTGTATTGCATTTGTGTATGTTTTTGTTGTTATGTCTCCAGCGGAGTGTGGAAAGTGAAAACCAGAAAGAATAAATAATGCCGGACGTATTTGGTTCGACAGTAAGCGATGTAGTATGATTTCGTGATTTTGTATTAAACAGTGACCTACGCCCAACTGTCCAAGTATCTCGTTAGGCTCCTGTACAGGCCAACCACAGCCTCACGCTCAATAGTTTTATAACATTGAAGGAGTAGCTAAGTAACGGGCACGGTTTTAGATAAAGGAGTCAAAAGTTATCAGGGCATAAATTTGTATAGATTTTATATATAGTAGAGATTCAAGGTATAGTCGTTTATTTCATATTGTCGCCGCAACTTGGTGCGGTTACATACAGATTTGGGATAAGTAGGCAAGACGTTCCATTACATAATTGGCGCCGCAACGTGGGTCGTGAGTAGGACGAATACTGGGACACTACAATAGTACGCAAGTGGGCTAGGTGAAAAAGGTCAAAACTAATTGTAAGTAAAACATAGTACAATTCAAAATGGAGACGCGTAGTGGCAAAATGTTAAGTACACGGGATGCGTCGGATTCAGAAACAATTTCCGCTCGCGATGAGGATGAAGAGGGCCAACATCTAGAGGAATTAGAATTAGAAGGGGAGGGGAATATCGCGACAGATACGCAAGGTGCAAATATGAGCCAGGAAGCTGCAGGTGAAATTGTTCCGGAGGTGCAAGGTGCATCGGAACCCACTCTGTCGATGTTATTACGGTTAATGCAGGAAATGAGAAGTGATAGTGCGAGGTTGGAAAACAACTTGCAAAAACAGATAGAGAATAAATTTGAGGAAGTTGTAGAGCAGAATAGAGTATCAATGCCGCGCTAAACACATTGCAGAATGAGTGCAAGTCGCAGTGTCGAAAATTCAAGACGAAGTGAGCGCATTTAAAGTAGAGACAATTGCCCGGTTCACTAGGTTAGAACAAAACGCGAAAACGGTGCAAGAGACGTCAGAAACTCGTTTCGCAGTTCAAGAGGTGTTCAACCAGCAGCTCAGTACAGGTGTAGGCGAAATTCAATCGACCGTGGGCACTTTACAACAATCGGTACGGCTGCAAGAAACGCGATTGTCAGAAATCGACAGAATGTACAAGACTTCAGGGAAGTAGCGCGACAGCAAGACGTGCGTATAGGTCGTGTCGAGGAATCGATCAGTAAAATCGATAGGAATATTAAAACGGCTGTTCAGGAGAATTCGATAGTCGGAAATTGGCAGAGATAGGATCGACAAAGGAGTCGATAAAGAAATTATGCACAAAATTGCCGACCTCGAACAGCAGGTGTATGCAGCGCGACGATTGAATGGCAATGGTTACGCGATAGGGCATGCAACGTTGCCGAATTATCTACGTTTTCACGGGGAGAGCAGAGAACAACCATATTCGTTCTTGACGGCACTCGAGAACTACTTTAAAGTAAATAACATTCCGGAAGGAATGAAATTGAGGTTTGTCGGGGAGCCCTTAGCTCAAAGGCGCAGCATTGGTGGCGGGCATTAACACCAACACCGCAAATTTATGGGGAATGGCGCGAAAAATTTTTAGAAAGGTATTGGAACCAACACCACCGATTCGAGTTAAAATACCGGTTGATGTCGGAACGATATCGAAAGGGAGACGCCGAAACCATGAGCGACTTTGTCACTCGTAAAGTCAGCGCGTTTAAAGTATGTAGCAAGATTTCAACCAGCCGAAGTTATTCGAATTCTGATTCGACAAATGCCGAGTGGAATCGAAACTTACTATGGAATAATATGCCGGAAACCATAGAGGCATTGATAGAGAGAGTAAGTCAGTTCGAGCAGGCGAACGACGACAATGAACAGGACGGGCGTGACGGAAGGCTCCGAATCCCGGGAACGAAATGGCAACCACCGATACAACGGAGGGCGATATCGGCAAGATAATGTGTCGCAGTAGAGTGCGCAAAGAGAAGCCTCGGGGGAGGAAGAGAAGGCGCAAGACGGCAGGCGCAGCAAAACCAAAGCCAAGGACGGCGAACGAGCAGGCGCGGAACGAATGGAACAAGAGGTCCGGGATCATAACCCAAGCGAAGGCGGAAGGAGCGCCAAGGCCGAGGGGAATCAGTACCTATGAAGGGAAACTAAACACGTTTGGGGCTAAAAGGTGGGTCAACCAAACGAGACGAAAGAAATATCGTAACGATTGAGGCCATAGCGAGTATTGTCGTTGAGGTGACGAATTGCTGAAGAAGAAACAACGGAAGGCGCAGGGCCGAGCAAATGCTTGATTTTGCAAGGCAGGTGCTAGGGGAAAGAAGTTCGGGCGCTAGTAGATACGGGCAGCAGTATTAGTGCAGTGTCGGAGGAATTTGTAAGAAGGTGCAAAGAAGGGCACATGTTGATTGAATTACCGACGCGGAAGCTTCGCGTGATCATGGCGAATAGGAAGGCGCCAACACTACAGGAAACAAATCTGGTTGGAGATAGATTTGGGAGAAGTAACGATCGAGGTAGCAGCAATCGTTGTCCGGGGCTGATCCGTGACGTCATCGTGGGGATGGACGCACTGGATGCTTGTCAAGCCGTCGTGGACGTAGGAGCAAGGAAGATAATGCCAAGTCACGAGGTTCTATTGAAAGTAGGTCAGTGGTCGCTGAACTTGATGGGGCGGAGGCGGAAGGAGACGAACTGCAAGCTAGTATGGAAGAAATTCTCCAAAATGTAGAAAGGGCTGCGGAAGAGGTCATCGATCAGGAAGGCTGTCCGGTAAGAGTTCGTCAACTGTTAAGAGAATTTATTAGTGTTTTGAGGAGTCGTCAGAGCCGGTGAAGGCTATAAGTTCAGCTGCAGTTGAAAGATACGACGCCGTTCTCTACGAAACAATATCCCGTACCACAAGTGTACCATGAGCAGGTGCGCCAACTTATTAAGAAATGGAGCAGAAGGGCGTTGTCCCAAGGCATAACCCGTATATAAGTCCGTTGGTCGTAGTGGTGAAGAAAAATGGAAGCATTCGTCTGTGTCTAGACGCGAGAAGACTCAACATGGTCACGATTCCACGGTATGAAACGCCACCAACTGTAGATGAAATGGTGATGAAGTTAGGAGCCAAAATCTTCAGCGCGTTAGATTTTTCATCCGCGTACTGGCAGATCGAGGTAGAAGCGGAAGCCAACAATACATCAGCTTCAAATTTGAAGGACGGTGTATTCATTTACGAGACTGCCGTTCGGATTGAAAAAATTTTGGAGCAGCGCTAATCCGATATTTGAACGATGTAATCCCGGTTGAGTTGAAGAGCACTATGGTGATGTACGTTGACGATATTATTTTGTTTTCGAAGGATTTGGAATCGCACCTGAAATTTGAGAAATTATTAGAGATTTTCGAGAAGTTCAACTGAAATTGAATTTAGAAATGCGAGTTTTGTCGTCACAAGTGCAATTCATGGGCACGAAATATCAAGTGCGGGGATGAAGATGCAGGAAAATAAAGGGGGATAATTCGAAATTACCACCACCAAAAATGTGCGAGGATTGCGGCGAATATTTGGAATATGTAACTATTACGCGCGATTCGTAAGAATTACTCCAAAGGTAGTACCACTGTTGCACTTGTTAGGAAAAGGGAAACAAATGGCAGTGGACGCAACAATGGCAGGAAGCATTCGAGGAGTTGCTGAGCGCTTTCGAACGCACGTATATAGTACAATATCCGGATTTTCGACGTAGAATGTACGTACAGACGGACAGCAGTGGATTCGTCTAGGGCTGTGCTGTTCCCAAATGGGCGAATGTGGCGAACAACAGATAGTGGCTTTGGACAGTCGCGCACTAAAAGGAAGCGAAATGAATTACGGCGCGACAGAGTTGGAAGCTCTTGCTATTGTGTGGCGACCCAGAAGTTCAGAACATTGCTAGTAGGGCGCCCATTTACCATAATTACGGACCATAAGGCACTAATATTTTTGATGAGAAGCCCACGCATAATGACAAACTGTTACGGTGGACTTTGTGGCTGCAACAGTTTCAATTCGAGATCGAATATTGCGAAGGCCGAAAGAACCTGTTGCCAGATTACTTGTCAAGAATCAAGGTGAAGGAGAAAGGACCCTGGATAGTGTGATGGCAGTCATTCGGGTGAAGAAATTAGCCCGCGATGGACGACAAGAGCAATTATCAATATGCAACAGCGAAACGTGTTCGTGCAGGAAATATGCAAGTTGATTGATGGCCAGCCGTACGATAGAAGGCGAATCCGCAAGGAGAAAGACAAGGACGCAAGTAATTGGAAGATTTATGAAGGAATCTTGTTAAGAAAAATTGGTGGGCCCGAAGAGAAGTTCCGAATATGGATACCTGAAGAAAGTCGCAAGGAATTGGCCACGTCCACACATGAACATTATGGGCATTTTGAGGGGGAAATCGCTACAAATCTTATCAGATTACTGTTACTGGCCGAATATGGGAAGAGGTGCGACAAATAGCGAGTTCCTGTGACGTCTGTCAAAAGACGAAACAGCCGAACAGACGCTGCGAAGGTGAATGGCAGCCTATTTTACCGCAGAGGCCACGGGAATTGTATGCGGTGGATTATATGGGCCGTTGCCGAAGACCAAGTTTGGAAACCAGCACCTAATGGTAATAATAGATGTTTTTCTAAGTTTGTGCAGATATTTCGATAAAAGCCCAGTGCCGCCAACTGTATACGGCAAGTGAAGCGATTTATAGAAATGTGGAAGCCGACTAAGATATTGAGCGACAGAGGTACAGTTCACCAGCGGAAGATGGAGAGAGAGATGGAAACGTTAGGATTTCCCTCCATCTCACGGCATGCGACATCCAGACAACCAAGCGAACGAGTGATGAGGAATTGTCACGTTTGTTTCGGTATATGTCGCGGAAAATCACCGAGCGTGGTTCAAGCCGTTCCGGTGCTGAACGAAGTATTAAATGCAGTACCACACTCAAGTATCAATGTAACACCATGGAGGTGCACTTCGGTGCCAAGAAGAAGAGGCCATTCGATGACGTGAAAATACCACCGGAAATCGGCGGTTTAGAACAAGTGACTACCGATCAGAAGATATGTATGACCAGTTGCGGAAGTCGGCAAAGCAGCGTAGCAAGGGTCAGAAACATTTCTGTCGGGGACAATTTTGTAGGGGACCAGGTTTTAGTCCGCTCGCCTCACTCGTCCTCATCCGATCAGAAATTGTTTAAGAAATTCTTTCCGATATACGACGGTCCGTATACTATCACGAAGGTACTCAATAACAATAATGTTGTAATAGCAGATCGAGGACAAGAAATAGGTGTCCAAAACCTATTTAATGTTAAATTATACAAGAAGCCGAGTCTGTAAGGTTATGTGGTGAGAAAGGAGTTTGTAATGTAGTAATATAGTAGAATAGTATTATAAGCAAGAAAGCAAGATTGTTTAGGGTAAGATTTAGTTGTAATTATAAGCGAAAGAGACGCATTGTTAGTGCAAGATCAAGTTACCAACACAGGCAACGATGGCCGTTGAACTGTAACAGGGGGCCGAGTGGAAGAGGATACGTGGTAAGAAACGGGACCAACAATGTGTAATGCTAGATGTAGACTCATCATGACGGTGTCATATCTGAGCGACATCTTAGGCGGGAGATGTAATTTCATGATTCCCCCAAGAATAGGCACAAGTCAAAGAATAAATAGAAAATGCATAACATTAACATGAACTGTAAAACAGATGAAGGCGATGTCGCGTAGCGATAGTTTTTAGAAGTAAACGGAAAACGCGACAAATTCACAATTGGGACAAGATAGGGCAGTAGCGTTCATGTAGCGAAGTCGTTTGCAGTTATTTGAAGAAATCGCATCACGCGTTCGAAAGATATGAACATTTTTGTATAGTATAAATTCCAGCTTGTAAACAGACATGATAGCCATTGTTGTGCTTTAAGGTTCAGTAAATCAAAGGTGTTTGTGGCGAAAATTAAGAGAACGCGTGAAGCAATACAAACAAAACTTTTAAAAACCAACAGAATAAATCATTTAGAAAATTATGGTAACAGTCGCAACGTTGGGAAACTCGAGGCTACGCCAGAACAGAAAATGTGAATTAAATTAAATGATGTAATATTTTGTAGGAGAAGCAACAGCGATCGTGTGATGTTAAAAGAATAAAGAGCTGACGATCCGGACACAACAATGACAAGAAGCGCGGTCGAAATAAACGAATACGGATGCATGTTGAAACGCTCCGCAAAAATTTTTATTTTAATAGAAAATTGCGTTCAGTTTTTGAATGGAAGTGAAATATATCGTGTTTAGTAACTGTCGAGTTAATGGAAAGATAAAACGTGGAAGAGATATTTATATATATTCACGAAAACAGTGTTCGCGGAACACTGTCGCCATGTTGTCGGTCGCAGTTAACAGAAACTAGTATAGTAATTAGTGATAGTTTTAATCAGGGGTATTCTTCATTTAAAGTAAATTTGTCGTTAACAAACGTGTGTGAAATGGATGGACGCTGTGGAGATGAATTAATGGATGCTACATGTATACTACGGAGGTGACATGGAACAATGGCGTTACGCGGATGGCCCATTTCTACGAAAGGAAGTGCAATAACTTTGCGTAATTTAATAGTTCACATAAATGGGAAGAAAGAACAGATTAGATTTTAATGTACAAGACCAAGTTTTGGAAATAATAAAGCATATTCAGACAGAATAGGGATGCGCATTCAAGTGTGAATGATTTGTTTTGTTTTTTTGTCGATTGTGTAAATAGTAAGTGTGAATGTGATTTTTTGTATTTCAGGTATTGTGTTTTGTTGTTTATTGTATTGCATTTGTGTATGTTTTGTTGTTATGTCTCCAGCGGAGTGTGGAAGGAAACCAGAAAAGAATAAATAATGCCGGACGTATTTGGTTCGACAGTAAGCTGTAATATGATTTCGTGATTTTGTATTAAACAGTGACCTACGCCCAACTGTCCAAGTATCTCGTTAGGCTCCTGTACAGGCCAACCACAGCCTCACGCTCAATAGTTTATAACATTGAAGGAGTAGCTAAGTAACGGGCACAGTTTTAGATAAAGGAGACAAAAGTTAGCAGGGCATAAATTTGTATAGATTTTATATAGAGAGAGATTCAAGGTATAGTCGTTTATTTCATATTGTCGCCGCAACTTGGTGCGTTACATACAGATTTGGGATAAGTAGGCAAGACGTTCCATTACAGTATGTAAATTTTTATACTTCACATCTTTAACATCAACAAGGACACAACTACTCTTTCAACATCCAGATGAATTTCAAATAGTGACTATTGAAATAATGACCAATAGCGAATACTTTGTAAATATATGATGTTCAGAAAGGAACATATGTGCTGCATTAGAACTGAAAAAACACCTAAAAACTCAAAACATATGTTTGTGTAAAAGTGAATGTGGGTTTTTTGTTGGGGGAGACGGTCTGTGGTACCACTTCATGTTTACGAAATATTTTTATTTACATTTACTTTTCCTTGTGACTAGCTGTTTATATGTTTTAGTTGAACTGAATGTACTCTTAATTCTCTCTGAAAATAAATATAGTGTACTTGAAGTAGTTAGAAAGCATGTGGGACTGTAATGGTTTGTTGGTGATGGGAGTTGTAGTGTAACAAATGTCGTTCTTATGAAGGTGAAGAGCAGCGGGGGGTTAAGAAAAAAGTTTAAAACTCCTAACTGTGAATTTCTTGTATACAATGTAACAAATTTAATTTTATTCTATAGAATATGTAGTAGTATTTTATATTATATATAGCATTGCAGTAGTCTTTATCTTTTTTATTATTATTATTATTTTATTATTATTATTATTATTATTATTATTATTGCATGTTTAATTGTCTTGTGTGTGTTTGGCCTTAAGCCACCATCCTGACAAGGTTTTATCTGGGTTTCCCTTGGACGCTTAAGGTAGATGCTGGGATGGTCCTTTGCTTGCTTCCCAGAAGTAATATAGCATTTTGCCCTCCTTATCAGTAGGTTTTGTAGGTATACTTCTCAGAAGATATAACCAGTCACATCATTATGTCTGCACATGTTAACTTCCTGTGTAAATTCTTTTTAGTAATTATTATATAATTCTAATTTTTTTTATTAAAAGGAAGACATTTTTCAGTTATTTGAAGTTAATTTTTGATGTCTATGAATCAGGTATGTAAAATGATGTGTGAATGAAAGTATGTGAAGTAGTGTTGATTTTGAATGAATGGGCTGAAAATATATTCTAATAACATTCTTTCAGTCTCATCAAATATTAACTTCAAGTAGTAGAAAATATCTTCCTAAAAAGAGTTAGAAATGCAGACTTAATGAAAAGTTTCATCTTTTGAGCAGTATTTTAGTTTCTTGTGTTGTAAGACATCTTAATGCAATACAAAATTAGAAATTATCAAATTAGGCTGTTAGGCTCTTAGGTTTTTCAAAATCGACACAGTTTACTCCTCACTCAGGCAAATGTAGGCTGACACTCAAAATAGTTAATAGTAGGCCATGAACTGTTAGGATTTTTAGTATGTTCTAAAAGGACTTGGGAAGCTCATTTTGATTTTGTACAATTTGACTTTAAATTATAGAAGTGGATAAAATTTATTGAACTTCAAATAGGTTTGGTGGAAATGTTGTATCCTTCAAATAAATAACAATACAAATAAAGGGAATTATTTTTCACTTATATGTTTGCTTTTTTATGTTACCTTTATACCCATCTTCTAAATGACTTTTGTTTATAGATAATGAAGTTATTGAAGGTATGAAATGTTTCAATTTTCATTTCTAAGGTTAAAATTTGCTAAGTTATAATGAAAATCAATTTATCTTTCATTAATTTGATTATATTAACATTCTATATATCCTTTAAATGACAAGACTTTAATAATTCATAGCACTTGTTAATCTTAATTTTAAGAACAGACTATTGGTTTCCATATTTAAATTTACCTTTCATTAATTTGATTATATTAACATTCTATATATGTTTCCTACAGAAATCTTTGAATGTAGTGTGAATATTTTCCAAAGTTGTATAATCAGGAGAACCCAGTATTGTGAAAGAAATCAGCAAATGAATAGTAGTTTCATGTTAATTATACATAACTAACATGACAATTAAGCATTGTTTTACTCAGTCAAGAATTACTGAACAAATAACTAACCATATCTATAAGTTAATGATCAATAACTGCCACAGGCTATGTCATGTCATAAGAACAATGTGAGAATGAAATAGCTATTACAAATATCTGACATCATAATGCAAAACATTCTACAGTACATAAATTAATTTGAATAATCTGAACACGCAAGATCGAAAGTACCAACAAAATTCCAATAGTTTTTACAAGGCCTACGTGGGAGTTTTGCAGCATTATTCCCGATCATACCCCTGTCAGATGGTTTAATTCACTCAATCACACATGTTTTCAACAGCATTTCGAAATGTTTTGTAGCACTTCGAACAATTTTTCATCATTATTGATAGCGGAATTAAATTAATTTTTCGTGAAAACTGTTTCTAACCTCCATGCACTGAAATTACATTACAAATTACATTATAACAAAACTCGGCCAGCGAATGGGCCAGCTGTTAAGGCTACTCAGCTGACAGGCGGAAGAATATTTTTCGCATTGCGATGCGGTTCTCGGCGATGCTCATTTGTCATACAAACTGTCATTAAAATCGCTTACTGGCCTGAACCTTCTGTACAAGGAAATGCTCTGCAACACCCTTCTGGAACAGCAGGCGTTGCAACTGTCGCTTTTGGGGAAGTTGGCCTTCGCGGCGCGGTGGCATTTGCGTGAGGGGGGATAGATCGCGAACGCCGTTTCTCCAAAATCCACGCACCCAGCAAGAGCTGCTAAAGGAAAACGTGCACGTTTAATTTAAAATCGTTTGTCAAAGAATGTAATTTCATACTTAAAATACTATCAAAACATTAACATAAGTTGCATCATTTCATTTCTTCTTTTATGATCTATCTATTGCTAGTAAGAAAAATATAGGGTTTCATTTAAAAATTCAAATATTAAATTTCTCTAAAACTAGAAATATTTTAAACAATATCTTTATACCAAGTTGCATCATTTCATTTCTTCTTTTATGATCTATCTATTGCTCGCAATGTTGAGCGTAAACTGCATTTCGATATTGTGAACCGTTTAGAAGTTATAGGGTGGACCATTGTTGGTGAGACTCCTGTCTATTGATCTTATTTCTCGATAAACATTCACCTAGTCTTCCATTAATTGCAATCTGTTGGAAAGTAGCAATGAAACCAATTTCCTCCATTTTTGTCAGAGTTTGTCAAATTAAAAGGGCAATGACAACATTACGAATCTCTGTCCTAAATTAATTCACACTATGCTCACTAAAAACACATTTCCATCACTAACAAAACATGTTTTTTCTGTGTGTGTGCGTGTGTGCGTGTGTGTGTGTGTGTGTGTTTGTGAATGTGTATTTGTCTGTATGTGTATTAGAGCACTAATATAAACACAATCGCTGTTACGAATCTTGTACGCACTGTTGTGTAGCAGGAAACAGGCAGACGAGAATTCTGTATGACGTTATGCGCAGAAGAGAACGAAATTTGGTTCGAAATCAGTCCAGAGGGAATTCTAGAAGGCGCTACTTTCTCTGTTCAGTCGGCTGTGATTAACAGCCAGACAGGTCAGTTCTTCCACAGGCACGTCACAGAGAGTTCGGACTGCACGTAGAACGAGAATGTTGAGCCGCAGCGGTGAGTTCTGTGCAAAATCAATTCCTTGATTTGCAATTATTATTAATCAGTTATTATTCAATTGAATAATATTAATTATTGTATTATTAAATATTAAAATTATTCATTTCGTGGGGAAAATCTTAATCAGGCTCATAGAGCACTAGTTAAAACTGAACAATTTTTATTCTGATTTAATCTTCGTATTCCTCAATGGTAGAAGCAGCTTTTTAATTTAGTTTATTTGAAATTCATTGAGAAACTTCGATCAATTTGTTAATATTACAAGTTGTTAACCATTAAGCTAGTAGAAATATTACAATTTTCTGGCTATTTTGTGATGTTTTAAGAAATTTCAATTTCAAATTTCCGCAATTATTTTCTGCGAGTAATACACAAAACATGAAACCTTTGAATTTTACGAAAGTATTTGTTTTCGATTAAAGTGTAATAATAAAAAAATTTGTAAAATAATACCCCTAACATCAGTGCTCTCATCCCAGAAAGAGTTTCTCCAGTTAAAAGATATTATATTTTCTGGTTTGTGAATAGAAATTATTGTAAGTCAATCGCCTATGAACATGAAAATTGATATTCGCATTCCTAACAATCAAGAATCACTCGATTTTATTTTACTTCCAAAAAAACTACTTTTAGTAGTAGACATGATACGAAAATAATTGTAAAATTCATATTTGAAACACAAGAACTTTGATACAGATGCTCCACTGATTTTTCACTCTACTTTATTTTTGGTTATCTTTACGAGTTCTTAGTATTAACATACTTGAGTGTCGTACTTTTGCCTGTGAGACACCACTGGCAACTGTCCCGGCCGAGTCAAGGGCAGGCCCAGCGGATAATGTGGGTATTCCGAAAGAGTGAAATTACCACTCCCTGCTCAAGGGCATGCTTTTCCTTGACATCTCTTGGCGGCAGCCCCTCAGTTCATATGCCCGCCTAACGGCAAGTGGTGACCTTTAAGAAATTAATACATTTTCTCATTGCTGGGAAATATTATCTAATATCAGAATTCGAACATGGTGAGTGTGGCTGGTTGTCTAGAATTGGATAACAAATGTTCTCAATATCGATCCCGTGCTTGCGTCCCGTGCTCGACTTTGGTGCTCGCAGCAGAGCGCGCGTCCCCTGCTCGTGTCCCGTAGGCGTGTCCAGTGCTCTCGGCCGTGATCTTATGTAGTGCTCTCCTTGGCGAAGTGCGCGCCTTGTGCTGACTTCCCATGCTCGCATTTCGTGCTCGCGTTTCGTTCTCGCGCTTCGTGCTCGCGTTCCATAATTGCGTCTCGTGCTCGCGTCTCATGATCGTGTCCCATGCTCGCGTCCCGTGCTCACGTTCTCTCCTTGCGTTTCGTGCTCGCGTTCCGTGCTCGAGTTCCGTGCTCGCATCCCGTGCTCGCGTCCCATGCTCGCGGGTTTCATGCCCTGCTCGTGTCCCATGCTCGCGTTCCGTGCTCACGTCCCTGCTCGCGTCCCGTGCTCGCGCCCGTGCACGCGCCCGTGCTCGCGCCCGTGCTCGCGCCCCGTGCTCGCGCCCCGTGCTCGCGCCCCGTGCTCGCGCCCGTGCTCGCGCCCCGTGCTCGCGCCCGTGCTCGCGCCCGTGCTCGCGCCCCGTGCTCAAAATATCAATTAAATCAGGTATCAATTAAATCAAAGTATCAATTAAATTCGGTAAATAATAAAATTAATGTAAAAATAAATATATCAAATATTATATTAAGAAATATTGGTAGACTTTGTCTGAAGACGTTGGAGACATTCGCCAACGGCCTGAACTACCTGCGTTGCATAGACGCACTGATGCCGATTTATGACGCCAATCGAACGAAAAAAACTTTTAAATAAACTCTAAGGAAACTATTTTTTTTATTTTCTTGGGCATTGACACACTACTTGCACACCCAAAGAAAACGCTACTGGTCGCCAGGTGCAGAGTCACAAAGTAAATAATAAGTAAGTAAATAAATAAATAAAAAGTCTGATAGCCAATGCTATCAAAGACTTCCTCTGTCTAGCTACAATGTCATGTTTACGAATTTCAGTAAATTACATTTGGTAAAAAAAGTTTGCGAATCATTTTCAATTGGATTCCCTCATATGATTCTTCTGTGAAGCTTATTTTTTCAGTGCAAATTAAAAACGTACACTGTTACATTCCCACAAAATGTGGAAGCAGTTGTTCCAATGGTTCCTAACTTTTGTGGAACATACACACTTAGAACATTGATTCCTTTTTGTTTGATATTGTTGAGTAGACAAGTGTATAACAATAAGTATTAAAAGAATTTATTTTCAATATTTTGTAAATAAACATCAAATGCATATCAGTATCTTCAATAATTCGAACAATGTGCGTGGCTTCTGTTACAAGGAAATGCTCTGCAACACCCTTCTGGAACAGCAGGCCTTGCAACTGTCTCTTTTGGGGAAGTTGGCCTTCGCGGCGCGGTGGCATTTGCGTGAGAGGGGATAGATCGCGAACGCCGTTTCTCCAAAATCCACGCACCCAGCGAGAGCTGCTAAAGGAAAACGTGCACGTTTAATTTAAAATCGTTTGTCAAAGAATGTAATTTCATACTTAAAATACTATCAAAACATTAACATATGTTGCATCATTTCATTTCTCTTTTTATGATCTATCTATTGCTAGTAAGCAAAATATAGGGTTTCATTTAAAAATTCAAATATTAAATTTCTCTAAAGCTAGAAATATTTTAAACAATATCTTTATACCATATTAATTTCCCCGTGATTCCGCAATGTTGAGCGTAAATTGCATTTCGATTTTGTGAACCGTTTAGAAGTTATAGGGGTGGCCCATTGTTGGTGGGACTCCTGTCTATTGATCTTATTTCTCTTCGATAAACATTCACCTACGTCTTCCATTAATTGCAATCTGTTGGAAAGTAGCAATGAAACCAATTTCCTCCATTTTTGTCAGAGTTTGTGCAAATTAAAAGGGCACGACAACATTACGAATCTCTGTCCTAAATTAATTCACACTATGCTCACTAAAAACACATTTCCATCACTAACAAAACGTTTTGTTCTGTGCGTGTGTGTTTGTGAATGTGTATTTGTCTGTATGTGTATTAGAGCACTAATATAAACAGAATCGCTGTTACGAATCTTGTACGCACTGTTGTGTGACCAGGAAACAGGCAGACGGGAATTCTGTATGACGTTATGCGCAGAAGGGAACGAAATTTCGTTCGAAATCAGTCCAGAGGGAGTTCTAGAAGGCGCTGCTTCGACTTTGTTCAGTCGGCTGTGATTAACAGCCAGATAGGTCGCATTCTTCCACAGGCACGTCACAGAGTATTCGCACTGCACGTGGAACGAGCATGTTGAGCCGCAGCGGTGAGTTCTGTGCAAAATCAATACCTTTGGATTTGCAATTAATATTAATCAGTTATTATTCAATTGAATAATATTAATTATTGATATTATTAAATATTAAAATTATTCATTTCGTGGGGAAAACTTAATCAGGCTCATAGAGCACTAGTTAAAACTGAACAATTTTTATTCTGATTTAATCTTCGTATTCTCAATGGTAGAAGCAGCTTTATTTCAAATTTCCGCAATTATTTTCTGCGAATAATATACAAAACATGAAACCTTTAAATTTTACGGAAGTATTTGTTTTCGATTAAAATGTAATAATAAAAAAATTTGTAAAATAATACCCCTAACATCAGTGCTCTCATCCCAGAAAGAGTTTCTCCAGTTAAAAAGATATTATATTTTCTGGTTTGTGAATAGAAATTTTGTAAGTAATCCCTATGAACATGAAATTGATATTCGCATTCCTAACATCAAAATCACTCGATTTTATTTTACTTCCAAAACAAACTACTCTTTATATGGTAGTAGATACGTTTTAAATAAATAATTGGACTGTAAGATACAATAGTAATCATGATACGAGAAATAATTGTAATACAATTCATGATTTGAAACACAAGAACTTGTGATACCAGATGCTCCACATGCATTTTTCACTCTACTCTTATTTTTGGATTATCTTTACGAGTTCTTAGTATTAACAGTACTTGAGTGTCGTACTTTTGCCTGTGAGACACCACTGGCAACTGTCCCGGCCGAGTCAAGGGCAGGCCCAGCGGATAATGTGGGTATTCCGAATGAGTAAAATTACCACTCCGTGCTCAAGGGCATGCTTTTCCTTGACATCTCTTGGCGGCAGCCCCTCAGTTCATATGCCCGCCTAACGGCAAGTGGTGACCTTTAAGAAATTAATACATTTTCTCATTGCTGGGAAATATTCTCTAATATCAGAATTCGAACATGGTGAGTGTGGCTGGTTGTCTAGAATTGAATAACAAATGTTCTCAATATCGATCCCGTGCTTGCGTCCCGTGCTCCACTTTCGTGCTCGCAGCAGAGCGCGCGTCCCCTGCTGGTGTCCCGTAGGCGTGTCCAGTGCTCTCGGCCGTGATCTTATGTAGAGCTCTCCTTGGCGAAGTGCGCGCCTTGTGCTGACTTCCCATGCTCATTTCGTGCTCGCGTTTCTTCTCGCGCTTCGTGCTCGCGTTCCATAATTGCGTCTCGTGCTCGCGTCTCATGCTCGTCCCCTCTGCGTTCCGTGCTCGGTTCCGTGCTCGCGTCCGTGCTCGCGTTCCGTGCTCGCGTCCTGCTCTTTCGTGTTCGTATTTCGTGCTCGCGTTTCGTGCTCTTTCGTGTTGTATTTCGTGCTCGCGTTTCGTGCTCGTCCCGTGCCTACGTCCCATAATTGCGTTTCGTGCTCGCGCCGCGTGCTCGCGCCCCGTGCTCGCGCCCCGTGCTCGCGCCCCGTGCTCGCGCCCGTGCTCGCGCCCCGTGCCGCCGCGCGTGCTCGCGCCCGTGCTCGCGCCCGTGCTCGCGCCCGTGCTCGCGCCCCGTGCTCGCGCCCCGTGCTCGCGCCCCGTGCTCGCGCCCCGTGCTCGCGCCCCGTGCTCGCGCCCCGTGCTCGCGTGCAACTTTCTGAAAAGGCAGTATAATACCTTTTATGAAATTCCAATATCTTTAAATATTCCCCATTGCATCTATATTAAAATGATAGGACGATACGGTTTTTTGACAATTAGTATGAGATGTTTCTTCTTCACTTCTTCTATTTTACGAGACGTTTACTTTCTGGAATAAATCATTTGCATGGAGATTACAATTGGTTTTCGATGAAACTATGACGCTGGACATAAAACAAATCAAGGTTGATAATATAGTTCTTATTCAATCGTAGAAAGTACGGTTTTATTTCATCTTTCTAATGACTATTCCTTACGTTTTTGCCTCAACTTAACGTTCTTTGCGAACTTAATTTTAAAAAAATATCAAAAAATTGATTGACGGCAAAACTTCTGTTCATCTGTGGTCAACGCTGGCACCTACACTATTCAGCGGATTTTTTCTACCACTAAACAAATTAAACGTTTTGGGATTTTCAAACAAAAATTTAATTTTTGAGGGTGCTTCACAAGAACCCCATAAATATTTTCTCAAAAATCTCCAAACTTTTTTGGACTTTAGATAACGTAAAGAATAATTAAGAGAATGATAAAAATCTCAAGTTAAAATTCCTGATTTTTTGGATATTGCGATTGTGCAATTATTTGGGCCGTCATTCTGTAACTACAATAATGAAGACATATATTTTTTACCTTAACGAAATCTGTTGTTTAAAGTAATCTTGGAGTAAGGTCATGTACAACTTTTCGAAAATTTGAATAGTTTTCTTGTAATTTTACGTAAAATACAATTTTTAATTTTTAAAGGTTTTTTTTCTCTCAAAAGTCTGTTCTCTTCTCATTAAATTTTCTCCTCGTATGTATCAAGGGTTAGTAAAAAATATTGTATTCGTCCAATTTTGGTGAAGTCAAATGCAAAAATGCAAGAATGCAAGTAAAAATGCAAATTTAGAATGCAAGAAAATATATGCTGTTGTAACACAACAGTTTTACATTCACGAAACGATTGTTGCCAAGATATCTAACTGGATAACTAAGTTGTTAATAAATGCTCTTGCAAGAATGTGAAATTATTTTTGTAAAGATTGGAACGGCGCTACAAACCTATGTAATATACAGAGATTGTACATAAATCTACTACGTAAGTCAAATCTGCGTGAAGGCCAATCTAATTAACAATGTGCCATTATAATAAACAATAATATTTCTTTTAATGCCGTCAATAACATCTTCAGATAAAATATTAAGAGAGGTTATATATCTAACGTACGTTATTCTTTGTGATCCTGATTAGGTTTTTCCCTTTATTGACCATCTTGTCAAATAATGACCTCAATTGCTCAAATAAAAAACAAACGCTACTTCTCATGAAATTTGGCAAAGTATTTAGTTTGATAATAATATTTCATAATATTTATTCCCATTTTCAGTTCAATTTTCTTTCGTCATTGATTCGCTAAGGAATATGTAGGTTTATCTCTAACTAGCACATGGAACTTACAATCATTCAAGTATTCTCTATAGAGAAGTTATATGTAACTTTCCTAACTCATAATATAGCATTTCTACAGTTTACGAACTTGAAAGAGTAGCAGAGACATTTTTAAGATGAACAATAAAGAGCATTAATCAAACATATTCATCCACATGAAGCCAACGCGAGAAGTTATTGTTGATTGTTGGTGCGTTCGAATTACTGAGCGCGCCTGTTTAGTATTCAACGGAAATTGGGCAACTTCTCGGTGGCGCGGTGGGGCGGTGGCATGTTCCCTCGGTGCCGAAACGGCCGCTTTTCTCTAGCCCTCGTTGACGAATTTCCCTCGAAGCAGCCTCCATAAAGTCTCTGGCTAATAGCCGCCGCCTCTCCCGGTGCGCCTGCCCCTTGCCGCTCCACCCACACTGCCCGGCCCCACTCCCCCAACCCCTCGACGTTACTGACTTCCGTGCGACTCTCACCTGACCCCTCGCCCCACCAGTCATCACCCCGCCACCCCCACCCCGCCACCTCACCTCCACAACCCCTCACCCCACTGCCCCTCACCCCGGCCACCTCATCCCCGCCCTCCTTCACCCCGCCACCCTCACCCCGCCACCCCTCACCTCCCACTCCCCTCACCCCACTGCCCCTCATCCCCGCCACCCCTCATCCCCGCCCCTTCACCCCTGTCACCCGCCACCCTCGCCCTCACCCCGCCACCCCTCACCCCCGCCACGCCTCACCCCCGCCACGCCTCACCCCCGCCACGCCTCACCCCCGCCACCCCTCACCTCGCCACCCTCACCCCGCCACCCTCATCCCGCCACCCTCACCCGCCCCTTCACCCCGCCCCCTTCACCCCGCCACTCCTCACCCCGCCACCCCTCACCTCCACTACCCCTCACCCCACTGCCCCTCACCCCGCCACCCTCATCCCCCCCCTTCATCCCTGTCACCCCTCACCCCGCCACCCCTCACCCCGCCACCCCTCACCCCGCACCCTCACCCCGCCACCCCTCACCCCGCCACCCCTCACCCCTCACCCCGCCACCTCACCCTCGCCACCCCTCACCCTCACCCCGCCACCCTCACCCCGCCACCCTCACCCCTGCACCCCTCACCCGCCACCTCACCCGCCACCCCTTACCCCCCTCACCCTCACCCCCCACCTCCCCCGCCCCTCACCCCGCCACCCCTCACCTCGCACCCCTCACCCCGCCACCCCTCATCCCCGCCACCCCTCACCCCGCCCCTTCACCCCGCCACTCCTCACCCCGCCACTCCTCACCCCGCCACCCCTCACCTCCCACTACCCTCACCCCACTGCCCCTCACCCCACTGCCCCTCACCCCGCCACCCCTCATCCCTGTCACCCTCACCCCGCCACCCCTCACCCCGCCACCCCTCACCGCCACCCCTCACCCGCCACCCTCACCCCGCCACCCCTCACCCCGCCACCCCTCACCCTCCACCCTCACCCTCACCCCCCACCCCTCACCCGCCACCCCTCACCCGCCACCCCTCACCCCGCCACCCCTCACCCCGCCACCCTCACCCCGCCACCCCTCACCCCGCCACCCTCACCCCGCCACCCCTCACCCCGCCACCCTCACCCTCGCACCCCTCACCCCTGCCACCCTCACCCCGCCACCCTCATCCCGCCACCCTCACCCCGCCCCTTCACCCCGCCCCCTTCACCCGCCACTCCCTCACCCCGCCACCCCTCACCTCCACTACCCCTCACCCCACTGCCCTCACCCCGCCACCCCTCATCCCCCCCCCTTCATCCCTGTCACCCCTCACCCCGCCACCCCTCACCTCACCCCGCCACCCCTCACCCTCACCCGCCACCCCTCACCCTCGCCCCGCCTCACCCCTCACCCCACCCCTCACTCTCGCCACCCCTCACCCCCGCCACCCCTCACCCCCACCCTCACCCCCACCCTCACCCCGCCACCCTCACCCCGCCAACCCTCACCCCGCCACCCTCACCCTCGCCACCCCTCACCCCTCACCCCGCCACCCCCTCGCCCCCTCACCCCTCACCCCGCCACCCTCATCCCGTCACCCTCACCCCGCCCCTTCACCCCTGCCACCTCACCCCGCCACCCCTCACCGCCGTCACCCCTCACCTCCGCCATCCCCCAGCGCCGCCACTCTTACTCTCGCTACTCTCACCTCGCACCCTTTACCCCCCCACTCACACCCGCCACCCTTCTCCCCACCACACTCCACCCACTTCACTCCTCACCCGCCACTCTTCCCTTATCCTGCTCACCCATCACCCGCCCTCACCAACGCCACCTCATCCCCGTCTCCCCTCACCCTGTCACTCCACACCCATGCTACCCTTCAACTCGCCATCTTCGCCACCCCAACCTCGTCATCCTCACTGCTCCGACGTAACCCAACTCTCCGCCACCTCTACTCTCCCTCTGCTACCGGTACGCCCGCCGCCCTCTCACTTGCGGGTACCCTCGACCCGCACCCCATGCCTCTACGGACAACCCCGCCACCCACGCCGTCACCACCTCGTTGTCCCTACTGCCGTTGCCTCCCTGCCTCATATTGCCTAGCAAATCCACCCTCATGACCTCCCGCTGCCCCACTACACAGGATCCTCCTGCGCTCCTGGCACCCCCAGCACACTACGCCCTGCCTTCCTCGTCGCCTCCACCACCCGCCATCTCTCCGCCCCACCGTAGCTTTTCCGGGAGGGTTGCGTATAATCAAGGAAACGCGTTTAGCCTCTCGAAGCGCGGCCTAGTTGCGCGGCATTTTTCGCCCCTTCCACTGGAGGCCCAAGAAAATTATACGGTTAATTCCGCGAGCCGTCCCGCGGCGCCGCGCGACGCGAGCGCCAAACTTTTAAAGTCGCCGTGTTTATCGGCGTCGCGCCGTCGCCGCCTCCGCCGCCTCCGTGTGGGACGGAGATAGAACAAAAGCGCGCGCTCTGGAGGGACGAGGATAGCGGCGGGCGCCGGCGCGCGGGTCAGCCCTGTTAACGCTAAGTGCGCGCAGGCGAAAGGGGCGCCCCTCGCGGCGGCGCGCTCAACTTGCGGTGGGGAATCCCCGAGGGTGCACCTTGCTTATATATGCTTCATTTGGCGAGAACGGCGGCGGTGGTGGCGGCGGCCGGTCGCAGTGTAGTGTGTAGGAGGAGGGAGGAGGAAGAGGTGGAGGAGAAAGGGTCAGAGTGAAGTAGTTTGTGGCAGGAAGAGAAGTAAGAGGAATTGTGGATGTTGATAGCGGAAGCGCAGACCAAGATAAGGAACGGGTATGCTTTGTAGGCGTGACGTTGCATTGATTGAAAGAGATAAGGTTCGTGATGTGACGAATTGAGACGACCCGGGACGAAACGAGGCAAATCGGGACAGGTCGGAACTCAGAGAGACGCGGAGAATGCAGAACGGGGAGAAGTGAGGTTCGTTCAGGTGATACTGGCGGGACGAGCTGAGGCACGGATCTACTCCTCAGCTGGCTCATACATTGATTGATTGATTGTTAGTGATTCCGGGCGCGTCAACTACATAGGTCATCATTCCCGTAAGTGTAGTGCATGCTTTTCATCGAGAGGTGCCGGTGATCTTCCCCTACAGGATGGCGAGATCCGTCACCGACCTACCGTCGACTAGCGGGGTTTTCCCAACCAGGAATCTCCCACCAGCGGGGAACGGCTCCAGCCGGAACATGCTCTAAGTCTCCGACCGGTCTCCCAGTGGTAGTGTAGTCCATGTTAGTGTGTGTGTGTGTGTGTATGTATGTGTGTAACGAGTGAGGATAGGATAAGAAAGAGGGAGGAAAGATCGCGTGCGATCCGTTGCCCGTTTGTTAGGGTACTGCTACAGCATACGCCTGGTGTTGACTGGCCGCTAGAATTCTACTTCAGACAGCGACTGAATTCGATCTAGCTGAGACGCTAGTGTCGAAAATCATGCCGCCGTCCGGGCTCGAATCTAGGACCTCCCGGTCAGAGGCATTGCAGAGACATCAGTTGATACATTGAGCCACTGCTTCCGGTCTGGCTCATACAGATCCCCTTGCTTTTTCGCCCACTGCTCGTTTCTCTACCCTCTCGCCACCTCTGCACTGGGTGCACCTCGGTGGTCGAGTGGTTAGCATACTGGTCTGTGAATCGGCGAGTTCATTCCGGTCGGAGGCGCGTGGATTTTCAAAGAGCTGATAATCCCTCAGTGGCCATGCCGAACCCGTGGCCATGTAAAAGAACGCTGTCAAGTGCCCGGCAAAATTAAACTAACCCTCCTTGACAATCTCCCGCCCTAACGATATCGCACGTTCTCGCAACCAGATAGCTCGGATATATTTAATGTAGACCGACATCTAGCTGATAAAGGGTCAAAATCCAGGCACTTCAGCGGAACGCCTATGGTAGCATCTTCCCGAAAAATGTCCCCTAGCCGCGGGGAGACTTCAAAGGAAGCCCGAGTTGAATACACAGGTGCTGAACTACAGCCAATGGCAGTGCCCCCACAAAATAACCCAAACGGTAATAAATAGAGATGAATTTTAATGAAATATCTTTTTTTCACTTTAGAACCATGTATTTTAATATAGTTATTAATTTTGTTACGAAAAAAGGAAATGACCCATTTTAAATGACCCATCATAAAGCTTGTTTGGTCGATTTTGATTAATAAGTCGTATTTTACCTTCTTCCGTAATTTGTAACACATTTTCTGCTGATTTCATTAATTTTAATAACATTTTAATGGTTGTTGCTTCAAATAATATCTACGAGGTGCAACGACTGTTCTTCACAAAATTTCTGTGTAGCTTATTTGATCTCTTTGCTCAGAAATTGCTCAGGAATGTCAGTTGTTGCATGTAATCTAAGGTTTCTGTGACGCATATCAGCAGCAAGGTCGGTTAGGCCGATTTCGTGATAACTTAAAGAAAGAGACTTCCTGATATAGAACAGACCAAAAGGAAAGTTAGGAAGGTGAGTTTCCTTGAGCGAAAGGAAGAAGCTTAGATTTCATCAGTAACATCCAACAGCTTGAGTTGTTCATCCGAAATGGTTGGTCAGATTTGTATGTCCCTTTTCTTTACTTTAAAAAAGTTTAAAAAATAGTTTTAAGAGCATTGTATTTATCATTTTTGGCGATGTTTTAGGTCATCAAAATCCACCCGTAGTAGTAAATGACTCTCTACACTCTGCCCCCTTGCCGTACCCGCCATTCTTATCGGTGTCCGTTGGCGACAATGGCTGACACCTTATGCCGCCCCACAGTCACCTAAATGCCCAACGCTCTTTCACAAATCCGCCTTGAATTCCTCTTCAACGTACTGACCACATTCCAAATTGCTTTGCACCTCGCTACCTTCGAATATTTTAATATTTCTTCATTCATGTTGAAAACAAATCTGTAATATAAAGTAATGCAGTTTAAATTGCTTGTTTGACGTAAGAAATGATTTTATACGCTTTCCTTTATTTCAGTGAAACTTCATGAATTAGACATCAGTTTCGTATCAAGGATTTTTTGAGAACACGTGTTGTCATAGAGTATGTATGCCTATTAATTACTGTCAACACAACTTTCGCAAGATGAATAGGCGAATTTCAACGAAAATTACAGTACATTGGAAATTTTCCAAAAGTTACGATATTTGTGTCATCACATCTTATTACAATATTGAACCAGTTATCAAGTTCGATATGTCGGCCTCATTTGATAATGCGCAATATATTCGTACTGTAATACGTCTTTTAGGGGTTTTACTTCGTGAATAACTATTGTTTCATAGTGTCTGCCTGTGGTAATATTGCGTCACCCTAATATTCGCCCATGGCTCGATGAACTTCGTGGGTTCGCCACCACAGTCACCGCGAATGAATGCTTTTCTCTGTGCAACATCTGCCGTTTCGGATAACTGCGCGCGCTCAATAGTGATATTGGAGAGATGCGTGCCCTCGGAGGACGCCAGTGGTGGGAGAGAGGGTGCAACCCAGACTGCAAGGGAACAGAACGTGCAAGCAGAAGTACGGCCTAAACTAGGGTTGCCAACTGTCTTCCGGTAGGAAGGACAGTCCTTCATTGAAGTGATTCGTCCTCTCGTCTTCTTTTGTATTTTAAATGTCCTCCTTTTAGTAAATGTTTAACATTTGTTGTCATAATATTTTGTTGATAAAATAAAATCACATGACTAACATCTTCTACGTTGTATCGTTTCATGTTTTCTATTGTAAATTAAACAATAATGTTGTGTTTCTGAACGCTGCGAGACGAATACATGATAGTGTCTTGGTCTAGCGACTGCAATAAAAAAGAGACTCTCAGACCACCTTCATATGCATTTTGCGAACGAATCTTTTCACTGGAATCGCAAATGGAGGGAAGAAAGAAATAGAGCTGATGATAGTCTAAATTAAATATTTATTTAAAAAAGTATCGATATTTTTTTGCTTGTTGAGGGTCTTCCCTTTTACATGAACATTGTTGGCAACCGAAGCGTCAACGGTTAGGAGAAGGTTAATATATCCTATTCAGAATGGGCAGACCGCAAATGTCCACTCGTAAAAATGCCCGAAATTCGTAAATGTTAACTGAAATAAGAAAAACCGCTGACTAAGCGTCAAGTATAGTCAGTTCATTTTATACCCATGCATTTTATTGAATAAATGTTTAAAGTAGAACAAGGTCAACTGTAACGTTTTAATCAAGTAAGCACATTAATAGTATCTCACAGATGGCTCCGTTCTACAGGAATGACTTCATTGCAAAATCGCGGTCGCAAGGAAGAAGTGTTAGACCTCTAGTTACAAATTTTTGATTAATTTGACTGAAGTATTTTGATTTTATGAGAAGATGAAATATTGCAATTATACGCCAGTTATTATTTTGGCCGACTCAACGATCAGGCCATAAAATCAATCTTCGCCCATTTCCCTGCCTCAAATGTGAGTCATTTTCCAGAACGAACTTCAGAAGACAGGATGTTATTTTCGTTGAGCCTCGAATTTTTCATGTCAGAACATCTTTTGTATATTTTGGTAAAAGCTTCGTATATTGATTAATTGTATCATTAAAGTTGTTTCTGGTAAAAAATGGTAGGATCCTTTAAATAAGAAGAAAAGGGCATTTGTTGTAGATCTATTCATGTATTTAGAAATTTATTTATTTAGTCAAAAGCAGTAAAAATCTGTATGTGACGTATGGCGGAGAAAATGATCTGCGCACGCTTTCTTGAGTTTCTGAATTCCTTCCCAACAATTAAACTATTAATAGTTCAAAATTTGAAAAATAGTAATAATAATAATAATAATAATAATAATAATAATAATAATAATAATAAATTTAAAAAAATCGACAGATTAACATTTCCAAAACTAGATATTTTCGTTCCCGTATTATAGAAAACTTTTTTGTAACGGTAAACGAACTGCAAATTTGATTTTTATATATTCCTAACAAAATAGAAACTCACTCTAAGCTCTACTACCACTACAAGCAAAAGGAGAGCTCAACCAATCGTGCGCATAGTGAAGCTACATTTACGTCCAGAAGAAAATCAAGGGGCCATCTCAGCATTTGCTCAATGGATCAGGAAAACTGGACAAAAACCCGATCGAGATGGGGGTCATTGACCCGGAAGCTGAAGTACATTACTTGTTACAGATATATTAAGTCTAAAAAAAATTATACAATACAAATGTAAACTATACTATATCGTTGTTTTGTTGAAGTAATATTATTTTTTTTTGACGATCAGTATAGTCTCTAATTGTATAGAAAGTTATACAGCAGAAATGATTTTACTTTCAACTTAAATTTGTGTCCCTATTTTAATTGTTTAATTTCATCTGGCAATGCCTTGTAAAGTAACGTACTTGTAGTGTAATTGAGACCAGAGTCCATGCAACTTTATCCTTCTACAACAACTTTGTCTACACGCGAAGTTCAGCGCTCTTTTCACGCCTTCATGTGGTAAATAGTTATTTCTGTCGTGATTTCGTCCCTCTCCTTCAACAGGTCATCAGCACAATGTTTCATCATATTTGTCACAGAATGCGCACGGTTCAGATCGAGGCAAACCAAATTGCAGTTTCAAGTTATCAAAAAAATGTCACTACTAGTCGTTATATGTCTCGTCTGCACGAATCGGTTGTTGTTGTTATTATGAACATTATTATGAACGTTTCACTCTCTGCACTATGTGCAGAAACATTCACCTGACCATTGTTGGCCTCGGCTCGGTCGATCTCGCAGAGATACGAAACGAACGAATGTTATCTCTAGACATTTCAATCAATTGTTTTCCGATCAGTAGAATAGCCCAGGGATTCTTTTACTTTTCTGTAGCTGTCCAGTATTACTGTATTCTACGAGGGTCACTCCAAAAGAAATGCACACTATTTTTTTTAAAATACAGTTTTAATTCTACATGTTTGAAAGTTTTACAGTATGTAGACACATTCTTCCCGTTTGTTTTCAAATTTAGTTCAATCTGTTCCCGTGAGTGGCGCCGTCACAGCATGTCTTCAAGATGGCTGCTACACTTGACGTTCGTCAGAAGCAACGTGCTGTCATAGAATTCCTGTGCTGTGAAAACGAGACAGTGGGAAATATCCACAAGAGGTTGAAAAAGGTGTATGGAAATGCTGCTGTCGATCGCAGTACAGTTAGTCGATGGGCAAGCAGGTTACGTGATGAAAGCGGGCACGGCAATATTGAGGATTGTCCTCGCAGCGGCAGGCCTCGTACTGCACACACTCCAGACAATGTGCAGAGAGTTAATGAATTGGTGACTGATGACAGACGCATCACAGTGAACGAATTGTCACGCTACGTTGGGATAGGGGGAAAGGAAATGTTTGCAGAATACTGAAAGTGTTGGCGTTAAAAAAGGTTTGTGCCAGGTGGGTTCCCAGGATGTTGACAGTGGCTCACAAAGAAACACGAAAAACGGTATGCAGCGAACTTTTGGAACAGTACGGGAATGGTGGAGATGAATTTCTTGGAAGAATTGTGACAGGAGATGAAACATGGCTCCATCACTTTTCACCAGAGACGAAGAGGCAATCAATGGAGTGGCATCATGCAAATTCACCCAAGAAAAAAATTCAAAACCACACCTTCTGCTGGAAAAGTTATGGCTACGGTGTTTTTCGATTCCGAAGGACTCTTGCTTGTGGACATCATGCCACGTGGAACCACCATAAATTCTGATGCATATGTGACGACACTGAAGAAACTTCATGCTCGACTGGGTCGTGTTCGACCACATCGACAAAAGCAGGATGTTTTGCTGTTGCACGACAATGCACGGCCACATGTCAGTCAAAAAACCACGGAAGCGATCACAAAACTCGGATGGACAACACTGAAACACCCGCCTTACAGTCCTGACCTGGCTCCATGTGACTATCATCTCTTTGGGAAACTGAAAGACTCTCTTCGTGGAACAAGGTTTGAAGATGATGACTCCCTTGTGCACGCTGCCAAACAGTGGCTCCAACATGTTGGTCCAGAATTTTACCGTGCGGGTATACAGGCGCTGGTTCCAAGATGGCGTAAGGCAGTTGAGAGGGATGGGAATTATGTGGAAAAATGAAAATATTGTTCCTAAAGGATGTATCTACATACTGTAAAACTTTCAAACATGTAGAATGAAAACTGTATTTTTAAAAAATAGTGTGCATTTATTTTGGAGTGACCTTCGTACATTTGCTTTATGCATGAAAATGGTAATTTCATCACTTGAATTGCATGCAATGTGTATTTTCGTTATTATTATTATTATTATTATTATTATTATTATTTTGTGCTCGCAAATAGGCCATCTTGGATACGCAGGACATGCTCTTGCACGGGCTCAGTATCATTTTATCACGTTGCAAGTCTTGCATGTAACTAATTAGGGTTGATCAGCATTAGACTGAATCCGATTTTTATACCTCCAGGGTTGTTAGTCCTGGGGGATGGAAGATGAAATGATGATGATAATAAGGATGAATGGACGGCACACACAAACACACCCATGCTCGAGGCGGATTCGAACCCGCGATCCTTCCGTCCGAGATCGCCACAGCACTACTGCCTTAACGGTCTCGGCTATCCGGACTGGGGTTTTCGTTATTGTTATTATTATTGTTGTTATTATTGTTATTATTGTATTAGTTATTATTGTTATTATTGTTATTATTGTTATTATTGTTATTATTGTTATTATTGTTATTATTGTTATTATTGTTATTATTGTTATTATTGTTATTATTGTTATTATTGTTATTATTGTTATTATTGTTATTATTGTTATTATTGTTATTATTGTTATTATTGTTATTATTGTTATTATTGTTATTATTGTTATTATTGTTATTATTGTTATTATTGTTATTATTGTTATTATTGTTATTAACTATTTGCCGTGGGTTTTTCCTCAGCTTCTGACAGCGATGTCGCGCAGGGCCCGCCTCGGCGGAGTGGCCAGTCGCCAAACGAATCTTCTTCTTCGTTCTCGAGGGAACCCTCTCCGCCACAGCCGCCGTCGTCGACGTCTTCAGAGGCCGGCGTTGGGTGAGCTCTAGCAAGATGTACTACATTTTGGCATTTTCTGATGAATGAGCGGGTGCCACGGAGGGGTGGACAGTTGCGAGAATTATTTTTCGATTTTATTAGAATTTGAAAGGAAGAAATCATTCATGAAATTTGTCTGCTGCACAGACAATTTTCAAATCAGCACACGCGTCGAAGATGGAAGAGATACTGTCGTTTGTGTAAAATGAAAATGTAAATGATTTTGTTATGACGCTGATAGATCTAACGAGCCAGCGACTTCATAGGAACTGGGTTTTTGTTTTGGAAATTGGAACAGATTGGTTTGGAAATTGGATTCAAACCTGACAAAATAGTTGCAAAAAAATTGCAAAAATTCAGAATTAAAGTTACGAAGAATTTCACAAGTGAAGTGCCTAAAATGACAGTTAGTTTTGTCATTGACCTCCTGGTTTCGTCATGAGCTTCAATATGGAAGTTACCCTTTAGTCCCAAACATTCAAAGATTTGTTTTTTGTAGGCGATAAATGATTAATATACTAATCCTAATGATTAATATACTAATGCTGACAAATACTTACACTAATGTTACAGAATGACCTTTTCGAATAAACTTAACTGTTTTATACGTTATTTATAGGTCGGTCCACCACTGTATCATACGTAAAATAAATATTACATTTCACCTCCTAACAACTAAAGAGATATATTTCGTGATATCTTTACGTAGAAACGTGATGAATCATTGACTATTGTCGAACTCCAAATTTACTATTTATTTAAGAAAGTTAACTGCTTTATATTAAGTAAACTGAAAATGTGAGCTATTTAAGGCTGAATATAATTATAAAATTGTTTTATGTGAAACGTGGAGTTAGTAGAATGCTTTATTTAGTTCAGTTACAGTTGAAACAGATTTATCTGCACATTTTGTCTCTAACCAAGACTTGAATAACTCCCATTTTCAACAAAAATACTCGCCTTCTGTTCTGGGTGTTTGTACTTATGGAAACATTTAAAATTGTTAAGTGCGATATAAAAAACGAATGAAATCGTTAATTTCATTCTTGGTCCTAATACACAAATCTTTTATCCTTAGAAGATGACGGATTTTTTAAAATTTTTTTTTTTTTTTTTCCTTTTTTTGCTAACTTACAGAATTGAGGAATTTAATTAATTCAGTTGATTCGAAAGTAAAAGGTACTTACCCATTAATAACTTCGAAACATTACGATTCTCTTAGTGGATATTCCTGTTTTTCTCTCTGAGATCTCAATCTTTTCCTTTCGATGCAGACTCAATCGATATGGAAGACTCGCCGGATCACGTATAAAGAACTCCATAAAATCGCTCTATGACTGCAGCTACAGCGGCAGTCTCGAACCCAATACAACCTTATTTTCGCTCGCAAAAAGAAGCAAATAAGTTGTCCTCGTAATGAGAGAACACCTGGCTCGCTGCCACGGCACGGGGCCCAGCTCAAGAGCTGCTCCCTGGGTCGTTGCATTACCCTCCAAAGGCCGTCGTCCCCTGTTCGCGCGCTCGGAAACCAATATGCAGATGCTGCAGACGGCGATGGGACGGGACGCGGCTGGGTCGATGGCTTAGCGCAACCGGACGAAGAGATGCCAGTTTTTTTGCAGTCGACCTGCCTCGTAACCGGATGGTTCTCGGTTTTCCGTGTTGAGTAGCTGATACGATATTGGGTGAAGCCTCGTGAAATTGTGTAAAAGTCTTTTTTTATTATAGCACTTACCTCTTTAATATTCTTGTTGAAGTTTATAATAATCAAGTATAATTAATGAAAGAGTTCAGCATAAATAAGATATTTCATTTGTTGCCAACATGTTAACAAATTTGTTTTGAAAATTTTTTTTAATTTTTAAAGGATGACTAATTGCGAGACAATTATGATTAATTAAGTGATAAATGAAAATGGACGTTTTATAAACTAAAAGTGTATAAATGGGATACCAGTGCGTTAAGAGAATTATCTTTCGTTTATGGTGCCACTCACTGATGTCGTTCACCTGACTGGATCCGGTTCACTTCGAAGCGTTGTGCCGGGATATCGTTCACTAAACGGGAATAGTTTGTAATTACTACAAAACATTTAAATTAGTACTTCACAATTACTAAAAGTTCTACACCAGTGTAGCTTGTAAATGCAAATGATCAAGGCCTTCACAAAACTTATTCCGAACATAATTACTTACGAATTTTTCTACTGATTTTACGATTTATAATATTGTAGACACATTTATGGCGAAGTAAATAATATGACTTCTTGCCATTTTAGGAAGAAATGAATAATTAGAGAATTGATGCTACCAATGTAGGAACTGAAATTATTGTTACGTTCCACTCTTACTGTTGATAAAATGTCAAGAAGTAGACAATGGTAAAATAGAAACAATAATTCCAGATATTAAACTAAAACCAATATGATAGAGACAAACTGGTTTAAAACTGTTGGTTAAAATATTCTTATTTCTCGTCTCTTTATAATATTTGATAATTAGAAACGAGTTCATGTTGGACATTTACAGTGTAATTGTCACATTTTAAGTAATTAACATAACAAACGGTCATTTTTCTCAAGCGAGTGTCTGGCCAATGATCTGACCGGGAGGTACTAGGTTCGAGTCCTGACGGCGGCAGAATTTTCAACACTAGCTTTTCAGCTAGGTCGAATTCAGTCGCTGTCTGGAGGAGAATTCTAGTGGCCGGCTGCTCTGATCAGTAGTTTTCCGTGGTTTCTCCGGTCAACACCAGGCGAATGCCGGAGCAGTACCCTACGAAACGGGCCACGGACCGCGCGCGATCTGTCCTTCCTCTTCCCTGTCCTATCCTCTCCCTTACACACACACACACTTACACTAACATGCACTACACTACCACATATTCCGGGAGACCGGTCGGGAGCTTGTCTCAGCTGGGGCGGGCCCGCTGGTGGGAGAGTCCTGGTTAGGGGGAAAACCCCACTAGCCGACGGTAGGTCGGCGCCGGATCTCGCCATCCAGCGGGGGAAGATCACCGCCATCTCCCGAGAAAAAACATGGACTACACTAACGGGACTAATTACCAGAGCAGTTGACGCACCCGGAAACACGAAAAAATCAATCAATCAATCAATCTTTGGCAATGAGTTATCGCTGATTCGCAAAAGGGAGGTCGCTAACTTCTTACATGCTCCTCGTTCGGGTTTCTCAGTACCGCTTTAGATTATAGCCATAGGAGACGCCCACATCTACTTCGGAAAACAGTGACAATGTTTCCTCAAAATATTTTCGGTTTTATATGCAATATCTTTATATAGTAATCGAGTAACCAGCATTTTTCTGTACTTAGTAAACTTTTTTATGTAACTTTCTAATGAGCCGGGGAATTGTAACATATTGAAAATTCATTTTCATGGTGAACTGGAAAGCAGAAATATAAAAAATGGAAAAATTAACATGACTGTACTCGCCAGAGGCGACACGCTCAACTGTTCTTTCGTACAATGAAAAGATGCATCTAAAACGAAGATTGTCCATTTGGAAGTGAAAAATTGCACAAAAAACAACAAACAAGCAAAAATACTCTAGTTGAGATTGGCGCTCATTTCGAAAAAATATTGAGTATGTAAAAACGTGGTTACATACGCAATATTTTTGTACTAATATTTCGTACAATATTTTTTTCGTCTCTGGTTACGAAACAGATGCCTCAAATGAAATGTTGCCATGTGTTTCCGATCGTCTGAAGGTAGTACTTATTCCGCGTACATAAGGACATACAAGAGTTCTGTGCATATTGGTAACAACTTATTTTAAACAATCGCTTATTTCGTTATACCCTTATAAGATTTCCTTATACCTTAAGTGTCGACTATAAATTCGACCTTTAGTGTACCTATTTCCTAACACAAATAGGTGGAAATAATGTTATTAGAGGCTTTGTAGAAAGTGACGTCTACTTAACAGTATTCGAGCATGGAAGTTCAACTTTCTTCACCCCAGCCTGGGCACGTACCGAAAGTAGTTTCCGTACTGGTACTAAAAGTATATCAAATACTGAACACAATGCGTACCAACTTCGGAACTGCAAAAAACTATGTAGCATGTTTACCTGTTCGTCAATTAAATTTGTATATCACACAAACAAATTGTCATAAAATTGAGGCCTCAAAAAATTATTGAAATCACTCGGCAAAAATGACATTCCATGATTCGACAGGATTCTTATCGGGATCGTCCTGAAACTCTCTCCTTTAATCACGGAAACATTCATTTCTAGCCTTAGAATGGAAATTACTGTTACGGTTTAAATACGCCGTAGAATGACTACGTTTAATTTTGAAGGTCAATGATTAATCCATATGTATAGCCTCCTCCTAACACGTGGGAGCGCTTGCATTCCTTAGGCTAAAGTGTTATGCACGCCACACGTTGGATGCAGAAAAAAAAAAGCCAACAGAAGTGCTCGGGTAGGTTGTCGTGTTCGTTTCTTTTCGCGTTCGCGGCGATGGGTGAGTGACCCTAGAGGCGACGACCCGCCGCGGGAACCGGGTTTGCATTGTCCCAGACTCTTTCCCCGCTCCCCTCCCCCCTGCTCCCCTCCTCCTCTCCAGAAACGTTCTCGAGCTGGCGGAAACAAGTAGGCGCCGCTCCAGCACTGGGACGAGGGAGGGGAGAGCGACAACGCCCTGATTGTAAAAATTAATAAAAAAAAAAAAAATTCTTAAGAACCAATTTGCCTTTAACTAGTTAACTTTCGTTGAACGTTGCTTCTTAATTAGATCTCAAGTCAAATGATATCAAGTAATGATTAAAAAATAAAAAATAAAAATGAATTGGAAAATAAAAAATAAAAATGAATTGGAAATGAAATGAAAGACTGTCATTTTTTTCAAGTTATTTACGACATTAAAAATTCATAATACGTTCTTTTAATTCAATGGGTACTACTTGATCGACAAATGTAAATACATATTGTATTTTGTGAAAGTTTTGAAACTTAATTCAATTGTTAAAAGTTAGGCAAAACTTTTTCTATAGCAAAAAGGATTACTTAATAATTGTTTTCAGAAAAAGTTTTCCACTCTGTGTTTCATACACAAGATATTCTTGAGTGTAACGAATACCACCTGCTCACTTCTAATTTTTTCTACAATGAGCAAAGTAACAAATATTTTTGTTGCATGATTCGATGGTAATACAGGAATTTTTGGTTCCCGTATGATATTGTCAGGTGTTGACTTCATGATCGCCAGTTACAACTTTTTAAATTAGATTCACATCGCCGATGAACTTTTTTCGATGTGAAATACTTTCCTTGTGGTAAAGTGAGTTCACACATTGAGCCTTAGGAACGTAATGAGAAGTCGAACGGTTATTTTCAGCATAAACTACACGTCGGAAACGATATGTGTTCACTTTTGATATTGCCTTGACAACATGTATGTATATATTGGCGGAACTTTGAAAACTGTACGGTCAATAGGAGCCGAGAAAATAAATAGTAAATGCTCACGTGTGTTAGGTCCGTTGACGGTCGCAGAAGCAGAGAAGCGCCACTCCCATATAATTTGTATCATGGTTTTGGTGCCAATTAGTTTTGAAGTTGCCGAGAACATTGCGGGAACACGTATGCAAATGTATTTAAAGGGACTGTGCAACTACTTATTTACTCTACACAATAATTAATGTTATATTAACTCCTGAAATAATTATTTTATGCACAATAGAGGACGTTTTTGCCAAAGCCATTGGGACGATCAATTTCTTTCTGTGATCATTTAAATATCTTCTATTATGAATCATAACTTCTTCTGTTATTTGTTGTTATCAAAACGAAGCACCATCTCATCTCTATTCATCGTCTTAAAGTGAAAAAAGTATTTTGTGAAAATAGTTTTTCTGCTGATCTCACGTATTTTAGATGACTTAAGAAAAGACTAACCTCACACACGATTAGCGGTGCGAAAAATCCCTCATGTTTATACAATCGTACAAAAAAATATAATTTTACCTACCACAGTATTAGTTTACAAATTTACTGAAACCGTAACTTGGAAGTTTTACTCCTATCGTGCGTGGCGACTGGGCATTTTTTCCCGCCGGTAGTTGCAGAAAGTCTGGCCACACCACTGCTCTACTTGACTCGCGGACTCCAGCGGAGAAAAAGGCCATCTGCCCGTTTTCACGGCGCACGCCCGAATGTAAGAGGTGGTCTCGTGGGATAAGCGCGGTGGCGAGATTCGGGTCTGCGGAATGAGCGGCGAGGATGCCAACGAGATGGTGGGAGGAAGAGCAGAGGAACAAGGTAGAAGGGTCTTACGTGTTGAGCTTGACCCAGAACTCGAGGTCTGGGTTTACTGCTCGGGATAAAGATGGGAATTCAGCCGACGGTTCCCTGGCTCGGAGCTTCCTACTTGGAAGTTTCTAGTCGCGTGCTTTTGGTCCAATGAGAACGGAATTCATTATCTGGGAGTGAAAGAGGTGTGGGATGCGAGATTGCATGAATATCTGATTACTGGTTTGATTAGTACGTATGGGAGTCGTGAAGTTTTCTTAATTTATATGATGGTTTGTTTGCCCTTAAAGAGCTTGGTCAGGGTTTGTGGAGAGTCCCTTTGATAAAAAGGGAAACGCAGGTGTGCAAAATTATGGAATATTTAGGAAGTAAATTTCACCTGAAATTTCTCCCCTTTTCTTACTTTTGGCTATATATTTAATGACGTTATTGATTATTAACAGCAAATTTTACATTATAAAATATGATTTTTCTCTTGCAGAATCAATTTTGATTGCAGGCCAAATACATATCTCTGCGGATTAAACATGAGCCTTATTGTTAATTAATACGAACCATTTGAGGTGTCAGACTTTCCTTACAAATTTTATCAGTCTACTATTACATACTTTCTCCCTAAACTTTAACCCTTTCCTAGAAAATGTAAAATATATACTTGTTCATTATAGGGGAAGCGGGTGTGGTGGGAATATATGCCATGGGATATGGACAAAATAATTCAGGGTTTCTATAAAAACATGTATTCAAAATTCTTCATACATCACATAAAAATGGACAGAACATCGATTTGTACTAGGTACAAGATCACAAATGCGCCCGTCATTCTAATTTCCGTGAAAAAATAAAAATGGAACTTGCAACTCATGTTCCAAGTAACAGTGGAAATATTTGTATGCCGGAAAAAATACATTGCAATTAAATATATTTACGTCACGTAAGTGCAAATAGTTTTAATGTTAACAGATGTGATCTGACTTTCGCACCCGGGGTATATAAGTACCCTTGAACGGGAAAGTGATATTCATATTCAACTTGTAATCTTGACTCACTGAAAAATGTTTCGACTCAAGAGATGATACATGTCTTTAATACACCAGTTTGCTTTGACTTATAATTTGTATATTAGCAATTGTAACTTCTTTCTCTTGAAAACATTCATAATTGGAATCGATCAGAGAATGTGGAAAAGAAAGAAATGCATCACTTTACGATGAAACAAATCTCCTGAAAATCCTATGAAATATATTCCAGGTGTTATTTGATCGAAAAAAATGATTGAAATTGATATTTTATAAGTTATAAAATTACTTTTGGTCATTTTATATATGAATTATATGTAATACGGCAATAGAAAAAAGTAACATCGATTCCATCATGCAAAAGTTTGTTCTTAAACTCTATGTTTAGAATGTTTCTGTTTGTAAATTAACCAAACGCTAAAGCCATACCAAAATTGTCAGTTTATGTCCTCTTTAGTCAATTATTCTGCATTAAAAGAAATCGCTTGCTGCACTAGCATTCCGGACACCCCTTCACCACAAACTAATACAACAGGAACACAAACACAAGATTACACAAGAAAAAAGTTTTCGTCTCATCGTCAGAACACAAGCACAAGAAAAGTGACTTATCTCCAAAATCACGTTTGAGTAAAGTGAAGTAAAAAAATACTTTTTAAAAAATAGATAATTCACTAGTAAAAATTCCATAACGATAATTCAAAAGACAATCGATAGATATATCTTTGTCCTTGGTGAAAAAGTTAATAAGTAAACTTTCAGCCAAAAAGGAGATCAGTATGCTAATTATTCGCTAGTTTGTTCTTAATCAGATAAGTTATATTTCCTGTAGTTGCTTATTGAGTAATTATTGTATGTTACGAAAATAGAATAAATTTCAGAAAATCGTAAACCATAAAAAGACAAAGCGATTGATCACACCAAAACAATGTTTTCGGATATATGATTAACGTCAAAGGGGTCGTTTTAGTTGTTTATTCACCTTGGAAGATAAGTTAAGTTTATCACTAGATGACAAAATCTGTTGCTTTTCTGTTGAACATAGTTAAATGTTAGTAATTAAATGCATTATGTTCAGGGATGAAAAGATATAAAGTAAACCACTAGGTATTTGGGTGGAACGGAAACGGTTCCGATCGGATTGAAACCGTTCCGCAGAACGACACTTTTTGAGATCTGTCACTTTTCCTGTGCCCCGCCGACAAGCTAATTTCCATCCGGTCGAGTGGAGCCGGCGCGGCGTGGCGTGGCGTGGCGATGGCTGCCGCCCCGCAAGGTCGCTGACCGGCGTGGCGCGGCGTGCGTGGCGCGGTGTGGCTGGGCGGTTAGGGCCGCGGCACGGGCGGTCTCCTGGCGGGCGGCGCGGTCCGCGCCCCCCCCCGCCCCGTGTCGCAGTACCTGGCCGGCAGCGGGGGCCGCTTGCCGCACACGCACTGCCCCTCGCCGAAGACGTTGGCGTCGCCGGAACCCCTTCACCTTGGGGCAGTTGGCGGCCGCCTCCTTGCCCGAGTAGCAGTTGCCGTCGAAGCCCATCATGACGTAGCCCTTGGGGCAGGGCGCGGCCGGCGCGCACGTGGTGCGGATGTAGCCGGTGGCGTAGAAGCGCGCCTTGTCCACCACCAGCCACTCGAACTTGTCGCAGGGGCCCTGCGTCCACAGGCCGGTGCAGCGCGGCTCGTCGCCCGACGCCACGCCGTCCTCGCCGCCGCCGTACACGTACCTGCCCTCGCGGAAGCACGTGAGGTCGGCGATGTTGCACTTGATGAGGCGGATGGGGAAGGCGGACATGCGGCGGTCCGTGGTGCACGTGGCCGTTTCGTTGGCGGCGGGGGCGGGGGCGTCGGCCGGGGCGGCGCCGGCGGCGGTGACGCACGCCAGCGCGGCCAAGCGGCGAGGAAGCGCGGAGGCTGCGGTCATGGCGACGACCTGCAAGGAACTGCCGGCGGAGCCCCGCGCGCTCCCGCGTTATATAAGCGGCCGGTAGCCCCGGCGGAGGCGGTGGTGGAGGAGGAGGGGCGGCGAAGGCGGCGGAGGTGGCGGGGGCGGAGACGAATTGCGCGGTGCCGGGGATGGAAGAGACCCAGGTGTCTTCGGAGGTGGCGTCGGGGCGTCGGAGGTAGCGTTGGAGGTGGTGACGGAGGTAGCGTTGGAGGTGGTGACGGAGGTAACGTTGGAGGTGGTGACTGAGGTAGCGTTGGAGGAGGGGACGGAGGTAGCGTTGGAGGAGGTGACGGAGGTAGCGTTGGAGGAGGTGACGGAGGTAGCTTTGGAGGAGGGGACGGAGGTGGCGTTGGAGGCGATGGAGTTAGCGTTGGATGTGGTGAAGGAGGTAGAGTTGGAGGTAGTGGCGGAAGTATTTATTAAAAGCAATGACATAGGTGGCGTTGAAGGCAGCGGGTAACTAGCTGTGGAGACTGTGATGGAGGTAACATTAGAGGCAGCGACGAAGGTAGCGTTGAAATTGCTCTGGCATTCGCCTGGTATTGATCGGAGAAACACGGAATACAACAGATTGGACTTGCCGAACTTCTCCTCCAAAAAGTGATTGAAATCCACATAGATATCTAGAAAACCGGCAGCGACGGGAGCTCGCGTCGTCATTGCTGCGTAGGTGGTAGTCAGGGGGAGAGGGAGTCGCTTGCGGCGAGAATCGCGGTAATCTGCTGTTGCCATCGCCATTGTGCAGTTGAACTAGGGAGGCACAAGAGCACTAAAATTTTAGGATGCTATGCTAGAATTGCTCAGGCCCGGATTATTATCTTTCGCATGTCCAGATGATGAAGCCCACATATAAAATATTGAACCTACGTAACCAATCTTAACATTAATATTAACTGTTAAGTCTGAAATTTAAATATGTGATGGGAACATGTTATATATGTATGAAGTATTGTTTTGTATATGTATTGGGGTTTCTATCCATCAGGTGATTACGAACGCCCTTATGTGCCTGTGCATTAATTATACCTTGCCAGTGTCTGCGAAGAAAAGAAAGTGAAGGTTAGGCGAGACTGATTTACCTGAGCAGAAGTTGGATGATGTTTGAAAAGTGGATGTACTCTCTCAGTTGCTTTCAAAGATAGCACATATGGCGATGAAATAACGAAGTATAAAGGAAGGGTTTTTTGATTGATTGATTTTTTCGTGTTTCCGGGCGCGTTAACGGTTTTGGTCATTATTCCCGTAAGTGTAGTGCATGTTTTTTTCCTCGGGAGTTGGCGGTGATCTTCCCACGCTGAATGGCGAGATCCAGCGCCGACCTACTGTCGGCTAGTGGGGTTTCCCCCTGACCAGGACTCCGTGGCAAGTTCTAAGCTCCCGACCGGTCTCCCGGATTATATGGTAGTGTAGTACATGTTAGTGTAAGTGTCTGTGTGTGTGTGTGTGTGTAAGGGGATAGGATAGGACAGGACAGGACAAGGAAGAGGAAGTAACGATCGCGCGCGGTCCGTGGACCGTTTGTTAGGGTACTGCTCCGTCATTCGCCTGGGCTGATCGGAGAAACCACGGAAAACTATCGATCTGAGCAGCCGGCCTCTAGAATTCTTCTCCAGACAGTGAGTGAATTCGACTCAGCTGAAAAGCTAGTGTCGAAAATCCTGCCGCCGTCAGGACCCAAACCTAGGACCTCCCCGTCAGAGATGCTGCAGTGACATCATAAAGGAAGGGGGATAAGCATATTCTAGTACGTTCTAGCACTATTTGAAGACGTTAACAATATGGTTGTTGACAGGAACCCCGATGTCGGAAACGGAACTGTGTTGACGGTAGTGTGGACGGTGGTGCAGGCGGGGACGGCGACGTGGGAGGTAAACGCAACTCTTCCTCTCCCAGGCAGGTGGAACTAAGCGGCCGTGACCTTCGAGGATTCCTACGTCTCTCGTGGGTTTCCGTGTGGCACGCGCGGTGTGGGTATAAAGTGCATGCAGAAACTTGTTTCGGATGTTAGATTAAACACTTTTTTTGAGATAGATTGACGCCAAGAGAAATTGCAGTTACTAGAATTATTGACTTGGAGAAATGCGGTTGTGTTTTAATTGTTATTTTATTGGGAATGTTAGATTTTTTCTTTCCAGATAATGATATACTGGGTGGCGAAGTGTGGGGGACTTCACATACAGTTTTCATTTCACACGTCTTGACTGTGTAACATACAAATGATTATTGACAATAATTGAATTTTGGCTGTCGGGATTAGCCGCGTCATGGTCGATGGTGCTGACGTTTCGGCATCTTGCTGTGGCTTCTTCAGAGCTGTTCTGCTGAGCCCAGCAGAACAGCTCTGAAGAAGGCCACAGCAAGATGGCCGAAACATCAGCACCATCGACCATGACTGGCTAATCCCGGACAGCCAAGAATTCAACGACTCCGGCCGCGGAAGCCTACGACTCTACATTGACAATAATTTTTTCATTCTTGCCTTTTCGCGTTTCTATGGGGTTGGCGCTAATGGGGGTGGGTTCGTTTTGATGAATTTTCCGCGCAATCCGTTTTTGTACTGATTTGGCGATGATTTTACGACCGCTTGCCCTTCGCGACCCCAATCACAGGGGACAGAGAAGCATATTACATGTAGACAACACACAGATCACAAAACACACGCACAGCAATGCCCGAAACGGGATTCGAATCCGTGATCTTTCTGTGAGAGATCGCCACGGCACTACTACCTTACCGATCTCGTCTACCAGAATCGTCAGTAATACTATTCATTTTTTTAACTATAAATTTTAATACTTCATTATTCAAATGTAAATGTTGTAATTTTAGAAATGACGTTATTTTATTTATTCGTAATCTCCTGTTAATGTTCGAACACTTGTATCTAAGCTATTGCTTAAGAAACTGTCGAATAGTCGAGACATCTAGGTTTCTGGTAAGTGTGACATTGTGTCATACCCTGTCCTCTTTTAATATACCTGCGATGAAGCGCTACCAAGAACAAATACAGGGTCAATTGTGTTGCACAAGATTTCTTCCTATGCGCTGCCATGTTAGGACGAGATGCGTAGTTAGCAATGCCAGGGTCGGTCGGGTCGTTAAGTGTGTAGGTATGCTTGATCATCCCGATTGGAGCCAGGTGGAAGATGTTGCGGGGACGTGAAATGATCTACGGCGACACTGTGACCTTCTCGGGAAAACATGTTTAGCAGCTTCAGCAACTAAGTGGTTTTAAAAGTAGTGTAAATTTAAGGAAGTGTTTTTTTTTAGAAATGAAAATTAAATGTTTGTGTAGAATGTAGTCGTTATTCTGTCATGGTGTAAAAAATGCTTTTAACAAGGCTTTTAATCACCAGGTATTTCAGGGATCACTTTTGGAGGGAAATATGTATGGACCTCTGGACGACGGTTTTACGTTTGTAACTACTTTCACGTTTTTAATTACGTTTACTTTTCTCCTTAAACGTTATCTCAATAAGAATCTCAATAAAATATCTCAATAAGACATTAAATTCAGATCCAATTATCTTGTTTTATTTTTATTATGTATTTTCTTCTTTATTCACACTGGCTATAATGAGGCAAATTTAGTTTACGTTCTACCTAGCGAACTGCATATATCCGCAATTTTGGAGCAATCTTACCTCAAATCTGCCCCCTTTCATCTTTTTCTTCGGCCCGGGAGCGGTAGCTCAGTGCATTAACTGAAGTCACTGCAGCACCTCTGACTGGGAGGTCCTATGTTCCAGTCCTGACGGCGGCAGATTTTCGACACTAGCTTATCAGCTTGGTCGAATTCAGTCGCTGCCTAGAGGAGAATTCTAGCGGCCGGCTGCTTTGATCGGTAATTTTCCGTGATTTCTCCAAACAACACTAGGCGAATGCCGGAGCAGTACCCTCACAAACGGGCTACGGATCGCGCGCGATCTGTCCTTCCTCTTCCTTGTCCTATCCTCTCCCTTTATACACACACTTACACTAACATGCACTACACTACCACATATTCTTGGAGCCCGGTCGGGAGCTTAGAGCTTGTCCCGGCTGGGGCGGTGCCCCGCTGGTGGGAGAGTCCTGGTTAGGGGGAAACCCCAGTAGTCGACGGTAGGTCGGCGCCGGAACTCGCCATCCAGCAGGGGAAGATCACCGCCATCTCTCGAAAAAAACATGCACTACACTAACGGGACTAATGACCAAAGCAGTTGACGTGCCCGGAAACACGAAAAAATTAATCAATCAATCTTTTTCTTCGGCATTTGACGAATAAAATATGTAAAGAAAGGGTGGAGTAGATGCGATGAACAAAACACTAATATTTGCTCATTCAGAAAAGAAAAGGAAGAAGAAAAATAATAAGAATTATGTGAATGTTAAAGGATTATAACACTGCTTCGTATCTACCGCCGACTAACGAGTTACTGAGCAGCTTTCCGTTTGCAGCGATATGTACTGCCTCCTGCCGTGAATATCGCAGTTCTTACTATGGCTACCACCGCTCGCTGAAAAGTTCTTTGCCCTCTATGACGTATTCCGATTGGCTCCGATTTAGATGGTGAAATAAAAAATATAATGTTCACCAAGTGTAGTACTTGCTGAGATTTTCAAATGGAAACTAAGGACTATAGTTATGAACTTGCTATTGAAAAAGCGCCACAATTGAAAGAAAAATGTTCAAGATGTTTCGTTTTCATTAGAACAATGAAATGGTAAATTGCGAGAAATTTTAACCATAATGAAATAATCTTGCATTCTAATCTTGCATTCTAGCTATTTTTACAATTTCTCTTTATTTTATTCAGAATGATACTCCGATAACTTACACAATAATTTCATGCATTTTTATCGCAAGATAGCAATTTTTTATCAAGAAAACACTGGAAAGGAAATACAGTATCTTTATTGAAAGCTTAATTATTTTACATTTAATCTCGTGGGCTCTCGTTTTCGACACAAATATTCTATATGTTTACCTCACTAGGTATTTCCTAGGAACATAGGTGGACCTAAAGAACAAATATCTCTTGACATTTGGCGTTCACTAATGTAATCATGTTAATATTCTTAACAATAACGCTAATTTTAGAAGTTATTTGTAAGAATTAAGAAAAACAGTTCTTTGCAGGTACATAAACATGAAGTTCAAAGTAAATAAATAAATATGAAGTGTCTTAGAACTGTGTGAATATTCCTGTCTTTCATTATTGCAAAATTAATGTTCGTTCATTTTGAAATGTGTTAATATTTAAATATTTACCTAAGAGTAATGAACCAAATGCGATTCATAAGACATTGATGCACACCTTTATAAATAATCAGCAAAATAATGAACAGAAGCGCACACTCGAGGACCAGCAACAGGTACATGAGCGAGGCGTGCCCCAAGGCCACATTCTCGGGCCGCGGCGTCCCCAGCGGCGGCGGAGGCGGCGAGCGCAGGGCGCGTGGCGCAGGAAGGCGAGGGGGGCGTCCTCACGCGACGGGCGTCGCCGCCCCCCGCCGCCCCGCCGCCTTGCCCGCCGCCTTGGCGGTCGCCTCGGCCATGGCGGCGCGCCACGCCACCTCCAGCCCCACGTTGGCGCCCGCGCGGTAGAAGGAGGGCGGGAAGGCGCAACGCCCCTCGCCGAAGGTGTTGGTGGGCAGCTGCGGGTGCGGGCAGTTGTCGCACTTGCACTCGCCCTCGCCGAAAACGTTGTAGCTCAGCTGCAGGCCCTCGTGCTTGGGGCAGATCTCGCGGATGATCTGGGCGAACGGGTGGCACTGCCGGTCGCTCGCCATGAAAACCTGCTTAAGGGAATTGATTGGATTTATGTTAAGTAAGGTCGATCTTGTAAGGGGATCATGACAAGTCTCAGCGTTTTAAGATCTGTATATTTTATCAAAAGTATTTTCTGACTTTTGCCTAGTCATGGCAGACCTCTCCAAAAATTGATTTTCAATATTGAACTAATACAATCTTTATACAGAGTTCAAGTCCGAAGACTCGTTTTTAGTTTTGGTGTACATTTTGGTCAGTACTAAAAATTAAGCTCTGAATACGTTAGTGTGGTTGGAAACGCTAGCGAAGAATGTTGATAAAACAAAAAAATGTTAAAAAAGCTGTGACTTGTAATGAATTCATGTTAAATTGTTTTCATTGGATCATTCATACAAATCTTAAAAAATGAACTTGAGTTGGTTCAGATATTAGAGTTTACGATGTTTTCGTACCAGCAGATGTTTTCATTTACATACAGACCTTACGATGTTTTCATGCGATTTGCGATTTAGACAGCAAAAAATTGCATCGATTTTACGGTGTTGTCATATTTGAATTTCTAATATATAATCCTACTTTACATGCTTTTTTCAGAGAAACATTAAGGAGGCTTCATTTTATGAAATTGATGAGAATTATTGTGAATGTAACTTGTTTCCTGCACGAAAAATAAAATGCTTACTTCTGACTGTTTTTACTCTTTGAAAGTTCTTATTCGCAGTTTTATTGTGATTAATTTTATAGGCATTGACTAAGCACGTACATCACGAAAGAATGTAATGAAATTTCCGATGTATTTTACGTATCTGACTTCCTAATATAAAACTCCTCAGTCATGCATTTACTTCGTAAATCAAGCAATATTCTTAAATGTCCTAGAAAAATAGAATAAATTAACTGTAGAGTTATCCCAAAGACACTAGTTATTTTTGTAATTCTTGGAAGGTTCTTTGTTTTTCTTAAACAAACATTTATATTATATACATTTTTATTATTTTTTTACATTTTTTAAAAAAAATTAAAGTAATTTTTAGAGACCTTTTTAATATGTATTATAATATATCATAATAAAAATTAATATAATATAAATGGCTGCCTAAAAAATCAAAGGACCTTCCAAGAATTACAAAAATATCAAAAAAGGCAGTTCTATAATCAGCATCAAGAAATTTAACCTGTGAAAAGAAAACACTATATATTTTGTTTATGCAACTACACTTTTGAGTCGATATACTGTCGTATAATGCATATTTTGCGAATGTTAATATTTTTCGTTGACTATTTTTTTTAAAAATATTATTCATTTGGAACACCCTAGACAGATTTATCAACCAAATTTATCATTCAAATTATCATGCTTATTATCTAGCACACTAGTGTATTTTGCAAACAAATTAGTACTATTTAATTTTGTTTAAATTTTTAGGTAACGGTTGTTGTGAATGCAAATTGGTTGCTGTTGAATATTAAATCACACTAAAAGAACTTTTAGGTGAAAATATTTTCTTTATACTATACAAAGTTATTATTATAGTTAATAAAATTATTCAGATATTTTAATTATCATTAATTTTATTTGTATTCGATCAGAAATAAATTTGAAACGGGGGACACATACCTCTCGTTCAGGACACCGCGACATGTTGGCACATACGGCCCGGAAGTGTCCGCTGCCGTTGAGGGCTTCCACCTTGTCGATGACGAGCCACTGGCCGCGCTCGCAAGGCCCCGAGCGCCACAGTTCGTAGCACTTGCGGTCGCCCTCGTAGAGCACGCGGTCCTCATCCAGGCAGCCCTTCTCCTGGGAGGAGCACGGGAACGTCCACTCGAACAGCGGGTTTTCGGCGATGAAGTCCGGTCGGTCGGAGGGCGGCGGCGTCGGCCGGACGTGCGGCCGCGCCGCGTGGTTCTTGCGCGTCAGGTAGAATTCTGGAGGCACCTGGAGGCGAGGTACATCGTCTGCCGCGGCCGCACCTCCGGATTTCTTGTCGACCTGTGAGGAATCGGGAAGTGCATCCTGCGGTTTGTCGACTGACTCCGTCTCAGCCGGTTTTGCTGGCTCTTTACCTTCTTCTGGGTTTTTCTTTTGAGCGTTTTCATCATTCTTCATGTCCGACTTTTCAGGAGGCGGTTGATTGTTCATTACGTTTTGCGTGGATGACTTTGCAGGTTCTGGTTTTTGCGTTTTCTTCGCGTCGTCTTGTTTGGTTGGATCTTTGCTCGGTGGGTTGCCGAACTGGATTCGCCTTTTAGGGGGTTTTTGTCCGGGGGAAGAGGATTGTTCGGGAACTTTTGGTTGTCCGTTTCTTCGTCTCTTAGTGAATCTTCGTTTTCAGGTGGTCGAAATCCCGGTTCGTCCCAAGCAGGAGGGAGAACAACCGACGTGTCTGGTAGCTTCTGTCTGTTGTCTTCTTTCCCGTTTTCTTCTTCTCTTACCCCTTCTTCGTCTCCAGAAGGCTGATCTTCTAGATTTTCATATCCTGGTGGCAGCTGAACCGACGTGTTGGGTTCCTTATTTCTGGTGTCTTCGCCCTCTTTGTTGCTTTCGTCTCGAAGACCATCGTTTTCAGGAGGTCGAAATCCCGGTTCGTCCCAACCGGGAGGTAGCACTACCGACGTGTCTGGCAGATTCTGTTTGGTATCGTCTGCTTCCTTTTCCCCCTCCTCTTCTTCTCTCACTTCTTCTCCAGGAGGCCGCACGCCGGGCTCGCCACCCATAGCTGGCAGCTGTACGGATGTGTTAGGCTTCTTGTTCGTGGTGTCATCATCGCCTTCGTTTCCTTCCTCTCTCACCGCATCGTCGTTGACAGGGGGCTTGAATCCCGGTTCATCCCACGCAGGTGGCAGCACTACGTATGCGTCAGGTAGTTTCTGCCTGGTGCCGTCATCTTCTCCAGGTTTATCCGGCGTCTCCTTTTTTTCTTCTGTAGGTTTCTCCTCTCCTTCCAAGGTTTTCTCTTCCGTTTTTGAATCCTCTGAGCCGTCCGGTTCGGCTCGAACGCCGTCGTCGCCGTTGGCCGGCCCTAAGGAATCATCCAACCCAGGCGGCAGCACCACCTTCACATCGGGGTGCGTCTGCCACGTGCCGATCTTCTCGCCCGGCGCTTGGGTCTTCACCGGGGGGCGCGTCCTGTCGCCGAACTGGCCCTCGGGCTGCGGGGCCGACCCGGCGGCGAGGCTGTCCGGAGCCGGCGGGGGCGCGCCGACACGGACCGCCTGGGCGTGGGCGGTGTGCGTGGTGTGTGCGCTGGTGTGCGTGATGTGGGAGGATCCGTCGGGCCTGCGGACGGCGCGCAGCCTCAACCCGAAGCCGCCGGCTTCCGGCTCCAGCAGCGCGTCGGGGTGGGCGGGCAGCGCGTGCGCGCCCGCCGCCAACAAGGCGAGGACGCCCAGCGCGGTGCGAAGCAGCCACAGCGACGCGCGGAGGCGCGGGTGGGACGCGGCCATGGCGGGAGGGGGACTATCTGCGCGGCGCGCGGCCTCTCCGCGCTTTTATACGCGTCCGTGCGATCTAGTTTACGCGCCAACCGGTTATTTAATAATAAATGCGGCGGAGGCGCGCGGGAGGGTGGGGTGGGAGGGCGGAAGCGCGGCGCGTCGCGGCGGTGCGCGCGCGGCCGGCCGCGTCCTCCGGGAAAATGAGCGCCGGTTCGCGTACTGCTAATGGGGAGGACGCACAGTGGGATGACGCTCGGATCTTCTCGGGTGAGAGATGCTTAATACAGCGCAGGAATCCGATTGGATGGTTTGTTTTTTGGTTTGATGTGGTGTTGATGTGGTGTTGGTGTGGTGGTGTGGTGGTGGTGGTGTGTGGTGGTGTGGTGGTGGTGGTGGTGTGATCTCGGGCGCATCGACAGGTAATGCCGTTAGTCTCACAAGTGTAGTGCATATTTGATCGCTGGACGTGGCGATGATTGTCCGCTGGATGGTGAGATCTGTCGCCGACCAACCCTAGGCTACTGGGGATTTTGCCAACCAGGTTTCTCCCACCATCGGAGCACCGTCCCAGACGGGGCCCTATTTGGATGGCTCAGTGATATCATTGCCGTTGACTCCGCAGCACTGTTTACCGGAAGGTCCTAGGGTTGAATCTCAGACGGTGTGATTTGCAACAATAACTGTGCAACTAAGTCGAATTTAACCAATGTGTGGAGGAGAATTCTACTGACCGCCTGCTCTGGTTCGATTGACCGCCTCTATAGTTTTGCATGGTTTCTTCGATATATACCATACGAATGCCAGAGCAGTTACCTAATGAATGGGCCATGGACTGTGCGTGATCTTTTCTTTTCATCATTGCTCCATCCTCTCTCATTACACACCAACGCGCCCACGTGTTAGTCGCAGGCTAGTCGCGAGCTTAAAGCTTGACTCGGTTATGCCGGTTACCCCTCTAGAGGAGATACAAACACTACGTGTAGGTCAGCACCGGATCCCACTTCCATCGGGGAACATCAACACCACCTAATAAATAACACGCACAATGTTTAAGGAACTGATACCCTAAGTAACTGACGCGACTGGTAGCACTAAATATTCAATTAATTCACTGCAGGGAAACACAATTTGAGCGCTTTGCTTTGATTGGTAAAGATACCTAAAAATGTTCTAAAAGAGACCAGACATAATGGCTCAAAGAGAGGTGTATGGTGACCGTAGATGACTATGTTAAGACGTTTGCTGTTACAAATTCTTGCATGTTTCTTCTCCTTATGGAGAAATGTTTCTTGGAGAAATTGATATTCGTATGCTTAATTTTCAAACAAAAATGAATGTAATATTGTTTCGTGGGTGGGTAGTACAAAAACAATACCTATGTGATGTTTTCATTGTTATTGTACAGTATATTTCTACATATTTGGAGCATGTACTATCGTAATAAAGTAACAAACGAGTTCTGAAATATGCAGATGTATTTGGTGAAAGAAAATATCGATTTTAACTGAAATTACGAGTATCTGCTGATTTCGAACCCTCAGAAAAAATGTCAAACTACAATATGTTTCAATATTTCCGTTCACTTGAATAATAATATTTTTCAATTAGATCTCAGTTATTTCACCCAATATTTTGTAGGTTTTCAGTGAATGGCTCGACTTTTTTTATTTAAACTATTTGAACCTTCTTTGCAACATACTTAATTTTGCTTCTATGAGAATTCATGTAAGATGATAAACGTCTTGGAACCGTCTATGAACGCCCTAAAAATCAAAAACTATAGGTAACTATAGGCAACGGAAAATATTGATTGTGTTTGTATTGATGAGCAGTCAGTATAGGATTCTAGTCGGGATCAATGTGCTAGACTCGACTTTGGCGGTTGCCCTGATAGACGGGATATTTTTTGATTTGTTTTTTCGTGTTTCCGGCACGCAACTGCTTTGGTCATTAGTCCTAGTGTAGTGCATGTTTTTTCTCGGGATATGTGCGGTGATCTTTCCCGTGGATGGCGAGATCCGGCGCCGACCTACCGTCGGCTAGTGGGGTTTCCCCCTAACCAGGACTCTCCCACCAGCAGGGCACCGCCCCAGCCGGACAAGCTCGAAGCTCCCTCGAATATGTGGTAGTGTAGTGTATGTTAGTGTAAGGTGTGTGTGTGTGTGTGTGTGTGTAAGGGGAAGATAGGACAAGGAAGAGGAAGGACAGATCGCGCGCGGTCCGTGGCCCGTTTGTTAGGGTACTGCTCCGGCATTCGCCTTGTGTTTGATCGGAGAAACCACGGAAACTACCGATCAGAGCAGCCGGCGCTAGAATTCTCCTCCAGACATCGACTGAATTCGACCTAGCTGAAAAGCTAGTGTCGAAAATCCTGCTGCCGTGGGGAGTGGGAACCTAGGACCTCCCGGTCAGAAGCGCTGTAGTGACACCAGTTGATGCACTGAACTACCGCTCCCGCTGACATTTATAGAGGTAAACTAGGCAAGAAGACGTGCGGGTGGGCGGTCCCCATGCTGGTCAGGAGCATCATCCCACGAGAAAAGCGCGTAGGAGCCACTGTGGCTTGCTGGAGACGGGTACAGCGGTACAACCCGTTCCCGCGCGAGCTAGGTCACGGGCGGCCTGCGCCTCCTGCGTGCGTGTCCCTTCCCCACCCCAACCCCCACTCCCCTCCACTTCTCTCCGCGCCGACGACCTCGCAGTGCCACTCCAGACGCCGCGTCCTGTGCGACGCGCGACCTGCGAGGAGTCGTGTCCCGCCTCCGCTCCCGCGACATTCGGTTGTCTTCAGACCCCTTGCACGCTTCCTCGTTCCCAATCATTGTTCGTTTTCAGCCCCTTTAAATTGTTTCTCCTCGTTATTTGGACGTCGTTTTTGTAATTAACACATTTCTCTCAGCTGTATGTTAGCGGGTTGGGAAAATACAGAAAAGTACGAATGATTTTCAATTTGAGTCTTGGGAATTGCGTAATGTCCTTTGTAATTCTTTTTTAGTGAGTGTCCTTGGATTTTATATTTCTCAGAACGATAAACGCAATTGTGTGTGTTGATTTTATTCTATTAAATTCTTGTTTCTACCTAAACATTATGTCGTTTTTTGGTATTTTTGTACTAAATTTGTGATGTGTACATCACTAAAAATGTTTTTGGAAGATGCACAGCAGCCCGAGGAACGATATATATTCTGAATAATTTCCAAATGACGTAGGGAATTCATAATAATGTTAATGGGATTACTTAAATTTGATATATCAATTGCAAGAATATAATAGAAGTTTCGAAAGAAATAAGTAAGAAAGGATAATGAGCTTTTGTGATTGTTTTTCTAGGCACCATTTTGATACGCAGCAGTTACTAGTTCACACAAGTAACAATGTAATACAAATAAGTAAAAAGCTACACGAAATACAGGGACTCGAAGTGTTATTCGAATGCATTCTCTTAAATTTTTAAAAAGTTTTGTCGCATTCACGATTTTGAATTTTTAAAAAAAAAAAACCAAAAAAATTGAAAAATCTTGGATAAAATTTGTATTAAGTAGAAGAAGAGAAAATATGTAATTAAGGATAGAAATATTTTTAAAATGGTTCTTGATACGTACTTGTCCGTCAGCTTTTTGCGACTCTTTCACTTCGTTTAATGCCTCCCTAATTACAACCACCGGATTCTCTCGGTGTCTAGATTTGACTGACTTTGTTATCATCGTACCGCGTTCGTTCCCCTGCGTTCCCAATGCTGCAAGGTTTTGAACATTTCTTATTTTGAAACTCAGGTGCATCCTGCTTTCAGGTTTCAGATTTCAGATTGCAGGGTTATATATACACTGAATCCGGACTCCCGTCTTCGAAACAGGTTCGAACCAACAGCAATTTGTTGGATGCTGAGACAAGTTGGCAGTAACTACTTCTTATGTGCAGAGCTTGTACGTTTACAGGATGCCTAAATCTTTTCCTCCATATATGGTAATTCTTTCTTCTCCTTGACTATGTTTTTATACACGTATTTTTCATCTCTGCTGGTTTTTTCATTCTCTCTTTCTCTTCTATTCGCATCCTTTCTTTTATTTTTTCGTTCCTAATTTTCCTCTTTGATGCCTTTTTGTTTCTCAGTGCGATTTTGCTATAGTAGACAGGAATCATTTATATGAAGTAAATATTTCAAATGTATATTGTACGTTTTGGTAATACGTCATTTTGCGTAAGATCATTTTGTATTTGAAATTACTTTTCTGATTGCATAACCATATGAAAGTGTGTCAATTTGGTGTTAATCTCCTTGTATCATCCCACCGTATCCAAGTGCCCTCTGCATCAATATTCAAGAGTAACAGCCCTTTTCTTTGGCACTGAACTGTTATCTTTAACATTTAGCAAACAGTTTCCTTATGGTGTACAACGTCATAAATTTGCATATCTTCTCCGAATTTGGATGAACAAGAAGAAGAAACAGAAGCCAGTGTGAGTGCGTTCATTACTCTGGGGTTTCGAGACATCCGTTACTTGTCACCTCAAATGAAGTCGGGTTGTTCGTTGTCTGCGTTCCTCTGACCCCCTCCCGGGTGCGCCGATGTCAGTTGCAGAGATTGATGATGAGTCTGTTGCAGCAGTGGCAACGGTGCGCCTCGAATGCGCATGACCGTTACAGCGTCTCTTTATGAATGCACCTTCATGCCCGAGCCATACTTTGCCTGTGATTGAGGTGGCAGATGACCTCCTACTGCCGTTGTGGCACTGCACTGTTAATCAAATAATTCCATTATCTGATTTTTTATAGATAAGATGTAACTGCAGTTAAGTACAACTCCGCAGTAAATTGCAAAATAAATATCAATATAATAGTAATAATAATAGTAATAATAATAATAATAATAAATAATAATTATTATTATAAAGTGAATATTGTAAAAATAGTTAAGTTTAATGTATACAGTTGTCCAGTCTGTAGTACTTATGATCTGTCCAGACGATCCTAATGTTTGGGCCCCCTCGAAGACTGATTTTTGAAACTATTTAAAAGCGTGTTATTAGTCAAATTCAGCGACAGTCGGGAGAAGAATTCTAGCAGCCGGCTGCTCTTATCGATAGTTTCCCGAAATTTCTTCTATTAACATCAAGCGAATGCCGGAGCAGCACGCTACACTGTCCCAATTTTTGCATTACTTTAATGAAACGTACATTAAAGTAATTAATAGGATGCAAGAGTCAAAGCATCAATAGGGTACAGGTCATATCTGGTGGGGATGAATGATCTTGATGAACTGGTGATAATGAATACATGACATGAACGATGAAAGGTAGGCAAATGAAGAGAAGCACCACTACATTAAATGTACACTGATTTCAACTTATGCATTAAATTTAATGTACAAATATATTCAGCTATTTTTAATGAAAACATTACATTAAATTTCATGGAAAATACATTAATCTACATTCAATTTAATGGCCCTTCTGACAGTGTAAGAAACGGGCCAGGACCACGGGCATTTACTCCTTAATTTCGCCGCCACCAACGCTACCTTCTCCGCCAGGGCATCGCCTCCTCCTGAAATGTAACACGCTAGTGCATTTACGGGACTAATGACCATAACAGTAGACACTCTCAGAATCATGAAATAAATCAGTGAATTAATATCGTGTTTACGAACTTCATCTCGATGAATTTCTTTCTTTTTCTAATTTACAATAGTATGTTTTGAACCTCATCTGGTATTCTAAATCATTCTTTACTTCATTTTTGGTCAATTATATTAAACATCTTGATAGACCAAGTAGACCACGGCGTGGTACGAACTTCCACCCGTTAATCATAACTAAGGTGTCACTTGCAGCGTTATCAAGTAAAATACCTACAATATTTCACAGTCTAAATGCTGAGTTTTAAAATGTGTTTTCAGTAAAATCCTAAAATGCTTAAGGAAATGTAAGAAGCACATTCCTACTACTGGTTTGTGATGTTTTAAGAGTAAGCAATATTAATTACGAAATTGTTAAAAGTAAAAGTATATTTCCCTGCGCATTGTGATATTATTACTGGTAATATTATTACTGTGCAGAGCTCAGTTACACATGTCAGGAAACGGAGAGGAGTGCTGGAAAATGTTTTACTAGAGAATCGAAAATGCTTTGAGAGTTTTACAGCACTCTATTAAAGCAATACATTGAAATATCTCAAATCAATATTTTTCACAGTGTAAATGCTGAGTTTAAAATTGTTTTCAGTAATAATGCATTATCTTTTAAGTAAAAGCTATTACAGTTCATAAAAGTAGAATGGAAACAATTAATCTTTCGACTTGCACGTGCAAATGTTTGTTTCTCTAGATCTCGCGTAACGTAAGTAGCAAACATTAGGAAATACTATTTAAGTGCAATTTTAAATATACTTAAAGCCCATATTAAATGTGTCTAAATGTACCTAAACTATGTAAGACCATTGCATGAGAAGTATTCTTTTGTTTTGTCAGTTTATGTCTTATCTACTCACCAATTCCTTGCTGTAACTTTTATTTTCTGTAACAAAGAGTAACTATTTACTCATCTCGGGAAGATGTTTAAACGGAATTGCTCATAAACTAAGCAGATTTGCTTGGCATTGCTTCCGAGAAGGAAGTCCACGTTTGGGGTAACGAATTTTCCCACTGCCATTAAGAATCTCTTATACCTTTCTTTATATTGATTGCTTTTTATGTTTTTTCTTTAAAAAGAAAAATATTACTGCCAATTTGTTCATCTTGGTGTAAGTTGAGTTATTGTGAAGTTAACCAATTATGGACCCGCATTGATAGATATTAGAGAAACAAATGGAGGAGATCATGGGTTGAATTACAATGCTTTAAGATTCGAGAAAATGTTTACAAAACGTATAAACCTGATAGGACTGTTTCCATTAAATATTAGTTTTGATATTATTTTGACTGCATATATGAAGTTACGAAATAATTTTGTATAACATAACGGGAAGGGGCGCAAAACTCAGGACGCGGCGAAAACGAAGGGAATGGGGTCAGAGCTAAAGGGGTAGGATAAGAGCTAAGGGGATGGGTTAACGGCTAACAGGACGGGCGAGAGCGGGGGGAGACGAGCGGAGGGGCGAGAGCAACGGGCCGGGCGAGCGCGAACAAGCCGGGCGAGTGCGACCGGGCCGGGCGAGCGCAAACGGGCCGGGCGAGAAACTGTCCGGGCGAGCGCAAACGGTCCGGGCGAGCGCAAACGGTCCGGGCGAGCGCAAACGGTCCGGGCGAGCGCAAACGGTCGGGCGAGCGCAAACGGGCCGGGCGAGCGCACGGCCCGAACGCGAACAAGCCGGGCGAGCGCGAACGGGTCGGACGAGCGCGAACGGGTCGGGCGAGCGCGAACGGGATCAGGGAGAGTGCGAAAGGGATGAGTTGGTAACGAACGAAACAGCGAACAGACGGAACCGGAGGCTTTGGAGAGCGAAAGAGACAGGGTTGGAATAAACGGGGCGGGATGTAGAGGATGGATGAAAGGACGGGCTAGGGGCGGCGGCGGCGGCGGCGGCGGCGGCGGCGGGGAGCGGGGCGGCGGCGGCGGCCCGGCCGAGCGACGCGACAGGAGCCGGTGACAGGCGCATGTAGCCCCGGAGCGCCGCTGAATGTTGCAGGGCGGTCTCGTCGCGACGCGGGGGCGCCGCCGCTGACCGCCACGCCACGCCACGCCACGCCACGCCACGCCGCCACGCCACGCCACGCCACCCCACGCACGCCACGCCACGCCACGCCACGCCACGCCACGCCACGCCAGCCACGCCACGCCACGCCACGCACGCCACGCACGCCACGCCACGCCACGCCACGCCACGCCACGCCACGCCACGCCACGCCACGCCACGCCACGCCACGCCACGCCACGCCACGCCACGCCACGCCACGCCACGCCACGCCACGCCACGCCACGCCACGCCACGCCACGCCACGCCACGCCACGCCACGCCACGCCACGCCACGCCACGCCACGCCACGCCACGCCACGCCACGCCACGCCACGCCACGCCACGCCACGCCACGCCACGCCACGCCACGCCACGCCACGCCACGCCACGCCACGCCACGCCACGCCACGCCACGCCACGCCACGCCACGAAACGCCACGCCACGAAACGCCACGCCACGCCACGCCCTCTACGGCACGCCACATCAAGCCTACGCTACATCAAGCCCATGCCAACATATTTTATTAACTATATGGTCGGTTCACTACAGCCATTAATCTCAAAATGAAATGGTTTTCAACTATTATTGATTTTATTTTCAGAGGCACAAGAAAGAAATCAATCACCGTGAATTGGAAATCTCAATATCTTCTTGCTTTTTCATACTACTTCTGCAAAGTTCATGCATTCTAAATGCAGTCACAACTTTCTTCAATTCCTGTGCTTTGTTGAAGCTCTTTAATTAGTGGTATCCTCTTCACATTCGTTTTCTTCTGTTCAGGACACATATTTCATCACTAACTATGTCCTATCTGGAGAGAATTTCACTAGTTTTTAACTTGCAGTCTCCGTAGATGAAGTCTTCAGGACGCACTGAACTGTCATTATTGAGCAGAAGCAGCTCTCTCACTAGCACTGTTTCCTCAAACTTATTCATTCACCATCAATAATACAAAAACAACACACGCGACTGTCTACCTTTGTGAAGTCTGTCTACTCAAACTACCTGTTATATTTGAATTCACGGAACTGAACGTAGTTCTTTCCTGAAAGTTGTATTAATTACGTTAACCAGAACTGGTATTCGAAGTTCAATATAATCGGACTTTCTAATGCTTTTTCGTGGTGTATGAGGATCGGCAACAGTCTAAACGTGATTATAACCAAAACGTTGCTGTATCAGAGTTCACGTATAAAGAGTCAACTGATGGTTAATGTAAAATCTGTCAATGTTTCATTTGTGTAATTATTCTAGTGAGTCATAATTACATTACACATTTCTTGCATAAACTTCAACGGAGATACTAAACAATGATGCTCGTGCGTGGTTAACTCCCCAGTTGCTACACAGACGCCACTGTAGTAGAGCACTTAATGATGTAAAAGACGGAGATCAGCGGCTCAAATGGGCGTATAGCTTCATGATGGTGGTCAACATTTAAAAGGAATTGAAAGGGGAAATAGACCGTTAGACTGAGGACGTGAAAAACCTTTATATCGCTTTCGCGCACGCGGCATGCTACGCACGGCCGATGTCAAGTCACGAAGAGGAAATGAATGAGCAAAATTGGCTGGGAAGAGCAAACGACGATAGATACAATTGAGCGTAACAATGGCTTTGGGATTTTTAGGAACAGGTATTTAAATAAAAGAATGTTGTAGTGTCATTTTTGGTGTAAATAGAAAAAAGTACAAATTTAAATAGTTACGTAAGCATTGTTCATTAGAAAATTACAAAAAAATAATGTTTTATGTCCTGAGTGACGGAATCAGCGCCATCGTTGTCATTAAGTCGTGGGAGAGTTCTCGACTGCTTTCATATTTCCCAGAGCATCGTGAACGACTTAGTTTGTTGACGGACATAACTAGTCCACCTCGAGGCATGATTTTGTGAACCACTTGGGCCTAATTTTTTAAATTATGGACGTGTGAAATTAGGCAACGCCATTCGTAGGTAGCCAAGGTCATACCTCACTTGCGACGGTTTTATATGTTGCAACTCGTCGTACCAACAGTAAAGCAGGTAGCAGTGCTGACCGATTTACAACTGGTGCTAGACGTGTTCTCCAAGCAAGCATTGCCCATAAGTGCTTGAAAGTTCTAGAAGTGCTTGAAAGCTCTCCAATTGATTGATTTTATCGTTTGGTGTTTGATTCAACGGATCTGCCGCTTGATAATTCTAGTGATACACGACAGAAATATATTCTAGTCTTCTGATTTTTAGTCATCATGGGTAATTTTTGACCATTTTGTCACGTTCACTTTTTGATTCATAATTGCATTGATGTTGATACACATACACAATATTTTATTTCAGTAGCAAATATGCTGAGATAGCTTCATTTATTTCATCAAGAAAAACTTGTGAGGTTCAACTCATTGTCGTTTATATAGAGTTAAATTAAAACCTGCGTTTTCAGTTACATACTATCTGCAGTTCCCGGCCAGTAAATTAATTTAATTCGTAATTTAATTCGTAACATCGCAAATGGGTAAATTACGTATGGAAATTACGGAACAATTTCTTCACGCTCCCCTCATAATAATAATTGTAACTTTTTCCTGCCAGATCTTCGAATCCCAACGTTGTTCAGTGGTTCAAAGTGGGAACTCTCACCTCCGAGATCAGCACCATTTCAATACCCGGGCGTTGTTGTGATGATTAGGGACCGGCAAATATGTACTATGAAATGCCAAAATATGTATATGTAATGGAAACTGTAAGAATATGTAATAAATATGTAAAATCGCATATAATATGTAACATTTTAATGTTACATATTATATGCGATTTTACACTAATTATAAAATACACTAATACACTAATATAATACTATTAAGGGTATGCGGAATCGTCAGTAGAAAACAAGAAACAAATAGCTATGAAAATTATGGGGGAAAATAGTATTTCAAATACTAATATGAATTGTCAGACTTCAACATCATCAGGAATTACAATTTCGAATTGCAAGAAATTTGTTGTTAATGTATATAAAACAAGTAATTAAAACATGTTATTATTATTATTGTTATTATTTGAAAAATTGTTAACTAAGTTATTTTCATAATAAATTATTTGTATAATTATTGTTATTCTCAATAGTAGATCATGGAATAGTGCTCGTCTCAGAATAACCCTACTCGTATGCCATTACCGCTCTAGTGTGGTAATGAAGTTCATTACCACACTAAAGCGGTAAAGTACTTCATTACGAAACTGATTGCAATAGCATAATGTTTCACATTACCTAAACAAAGTGGATAAAATGAATTATTTCAAAATGGCAAAATATGTAATATAGTTCTAAATATGTAAAAATATATAACGAAAAATTTTGATATTGTGTTTGGACAACGACGATTTGCTAAATTACATTTTTGATAACGGTAAGTACAAATACAAACTAGAGGTGTTACAGAATGGCACAGACGTTCTCGTACCAAATTTGCCTAATTTCCTTCATGTGGTCTGTCTTTAAGGTCTTGCTCCATTCTCTGGTCAGTTGTCATCTACCGTCGCCCAAAGTACATTTTTTGACAATTTCTCAACTTCTTGCTTTCCTAGCAGTACAACTGAATCATTACTTCAAGAATATTAAGGTAGAGAAATACCTCGTCCGAAATAGAAGTTTTCATTGAAAAATTCGCTGTCGTTTTTAAGAAAATGGCGATTAAGCATTACTGTAAATGCGAAATTTGAAGCTCTTTTTACAGGAATCTATTGAGTTTTCGAAAAACTTAATTTGAAGTCATTTAGAGCACGTCTACTACTAAAAGTAATAATGCATACAAATCGATGGAAATGTCCGTATTAACGGCGTGAGAGGTATTTTAAAAATTACATTTGTGTGAGTTTTGAAATATCAAAAGAATACACCAAAATGAACTTTACGTCATATTAAACAGTGCAATTAGCACTCTGTTGAAAAAATTCCGAGGAAACATTTGGAGCCATTTTTGAAAAAATGGCTTTTGAGCGTTTCTAAAAATGTAAATATTTTCGCACGTTTTTACAGATAACAGTTGAGTACCCGAGAAACTTCATTTGACATTCTTTAAAGAACATATGCTCATAAGTATAATAATGTGAAGAAATAGCCCTTAATGTAAATATAACCGACGCGAGAGGCAAATAAAAAAAATGTTTTGAAAATTTTGAAAAAAGACAAGAATAGAGCAATATGGCGTTTATGTCATGGTATTGGGTTTGTTTGGCACTAACTCTACCAAATGCCATGGTATTGTGTTTGTTTGGGATTGTGTTTGTTAGTGTGTTTCCGTATGTATGCGAGTTGTTTGTGTGTGTGTGTGTGGTGTGTGTGGTGAGTGTGTGTGTGAGTGGTGTGTGTGTGTGTGAGTGAGCGTGTGTGTGAGTGAGTGTGTGTGTGTGTGAGTGAGCGTGTGTGTGTGTGTGAGTGAGCGTATGTGTGTGTGAGTGAGCGTGTGTGTGAGTGTGTGAGTGAGTGTGAGTGAGTGAGTGAGTGTGTGTGTGTGAGTGAGTGAGTGTGTGTGTGTGTGTGAGTGAGGTGAGTGTGTGTGTGTGTGTGAGTGAGCGTGTGTGTGTGTGTGCGTGTGTGAGTGAGCGTGTGTGTGTGAGCGTGTGTGTGTGTGTATTTGCGTTTGCGTGCTTCGTTTTTAGTGGGTGATATTTAAACGAATTTATTTTAAAAAATTTCATTACATTCTTATAACATCGTGTACTGTGTTATACAATTATTTCTCGCTACTTACATAATTCACAATGAATAAAATTCATGTCGATAATGGATAAATGCTTTAGGTAAACAATATTTACACCCTTCACAAATTAAATAAACGTTACAGCGGTGTTTGTGTGCGTGCGAGCCGTCATTGCGAGGAAGATCCCGAATCGATGCTCGTAAAAGGTAGTGGATGAGTGGCTGCGAACGAGATGGTGTGGAAACAAAATTGTAGGGAAGTTGAGTGTGTGCTGTGAAAGCGGTGCGACGGGAAAAGCAGAACTGAAGAACAACGGTAGAGTCCTCCGCTGGACGAACAGACGCGATGGAGCCTAGCCAGACGTGTGTTTGCGTTGGGCTTAGAAGCGATTGGGACGCGAATGGCTAATGGGTGAGAATCACCGGAAAGGGCGGACTGCAACGACTGGGAGAAGCCCGATCGCTTGGCGGGAGTCCGCCCGCGAGCCAGCGGACGATTGCAAACGGGGCAGCTCGAAGCGAAAAAAAGAACGCCCTGGCCAATCGTCGCGAAACGGTCGTCGTGCAAACAGGCCAGGAACGGCGCCCATTACAGCCAAGGGGGGGTGAGGCGGGGACGAGGAGGCGGGGGACGAGGAGGCGGGGGACGAGGAGGCGGGGACGAGGAGGCGGGGGACGAGGAGGCGGGGGACGAGGAGGCGGGGGACGAGGAGGCGGGGGACGAGGAGGCGGGGGGCGAGGAGGCGGGGGGCGAGGAGGCGGGGGGGGCCGAACGTTGAAGCTAGCAATGGGCAACGGGAAGTAGAGGCGTGGGCGAGGTTTCCAAGGCATGGAGCGATATGCAAGGGAGAAATCGTAACAGGATACAACCGTTGTGATCCGCACAGTTCTCTTCCGAAGCATTTCGATGCAAACTGAACTCCGAAGATTTGTTTGCGAGATATTAGAAAGATCCTTTTGTACAAATACGTTTTCCGTCTCTGCAAGTGTTCGATGCTTAAATACCAATAATTCTTTGAGAGTAGGGTAGAGAATCATTCTATATGACGCATCCGCTTTTATTTTATGAGACTAGGAAGAGTCAAGGCCTAAAGTGAAAATGTGTCTCAGAAAAGGAGCAAAATTATTATTAACATTTAAAAACATCCCCATAAATTAGAATTTGGTTTTGTGGTATTTGAGAAGAAGGTTACTTCACTATATCTTCAAAACCAACAACAGAGACTATTAAAATCTTAGTTACACAGAACACGTTTCGTATAATGATTGTAATTACAAAATACTTAACAAGCAGTGTCTTTTCAATTGAAGTAGTTTCATTTTGGCCGGATGCACTAATTCCGTTAATGAAGTGTGAGAATAGTAAACGCTGGACTTGCGGAGTAAGATTCATATTGTCATGAATTGTGTGCGGGCGTGAGTTTGTCCGTTAATTTCTCCTTTGTGGTGGCGTTAACGACCTCTTTCTCAGAGCGCCTGCGAGCATTAGAATAAGTACCGCACTTCAGCTCTAAAATAATCCAATTATATTCTCTCTAATAGATATTCAGAACATCAGATGTCATTCAAGAGTTAGTGTTGCGGTGCGTGTATTGAAAATGAAGTAAATATGTAATACTGCAGAGACGTAGACGAAATGAGGGATGATCTTGGTGATGGAGATAAATTAAAGATACCATTATTTAGGATCTATCCATTTAGCACTTTTCAATTCAAAACACTTCAAAAATAAATGGCGAGCTTTTGATGCTCACGATTCTGTCAATACTGAGATTTTTAGGTCAAACGTTTCCAAAAATATTTATGAAGTTTCTTTTTCATGTGGAACCATTTTCAAATTATTGCTCAAACTCTGTTATGGTAATGGTTTCATCAATACATAATGTAACGTGATGCTAAATAGTTTGACTTTAATTTGACTTTAATTTGACATAGGATGAAAACTTCAAAAATTAAGAAACAATGCTCTTGATGTCGCGCTCCGTTTGAATTAGTATTTTGTGGTGTTACGAACATTTATATCGCTGAGTGTACGATTCCAGAATCGTCTAAATATTTAAATATCAAGTGTCCATTCCACTTGTAGTGTAAGGTTTAAATCCAGACCTCTAATATTTTCCAACGACTGGGTGGGTTTAACTAGCACAGAAAAAAGCTGTGAAGTATGGAGTGGGAGCTACAAATTTAAAAATCGCCTCTTGAGTTAAAAATCAAATACCCAATTTCGATGTTACTATTTCGTGAAGTTGGGTGGAAATAGGTGCGACTCCCCAGAAAACATTTTTCCTCGGTGCTGGAAAACTGATCGAACCTAATTGACAGAACTTCTCCCGGAAACATCCCCCTCTCACGGTCATAACTAGCCCTTAACCTCCAAGCACACTCGGAGCGCAGCCATGCTCAACCATCGCGATGTGGCCCAGGGCCAACACTGCGCCTACAGTGGTCAGAAATCAGCCCAAAGGCGCAAGAAACAAAACCATCAACGGGGAATCTGGTGACTGGAAATGCACGAATTTTGTAGAATGAAAGTGCAAAACCGAATGATTCGCATGTAGGAACCCTTCATTATTAGTTGCAAAGAGAGAGTACTTTTAGCTGTAGTAATTTGGAGCTGATACGTTTATATAGCTTATCCATGAAACCACACGGGAGACCACACTTCAAAAAAAGACCCGTTTGTGATTCTTTCATAAATGTAAATGCTTAATATTTCTAACTTTATTTTGTCCTCGGTCAAATATGACCAAAAAGTAAGTGATAAAATCAAAAGTAACTAGAAAACATTGAGTGAAAAAAAGGTTTTATTTTAATTTTAAATCATATCTGATTGTTTTACAAATCGTTTGATTGGCGTTAACATATGTATTCAGAAAGATCATATTACATAAAAAAGCCTAACTAAACGCTTTCTTTCCTGTTGTCATTTACTAACCACCTTTTAAGTAAATCTCTCCAATCCAGTTAGTGAGATTATCTTCAAAAATGTATAAAACAAAGTAATATCATTTAAAAAGCGAAAGTGAACACAAGGTTCTATAAATGATATTCTTCTTCTCAATTTTCTAATTATATATCCCTTTTATGCACGCTGCTATTATGAATCGCTGTTATGCATCTTGAGTAGCTCATGTTTCTTAATTTTTTTTCTTCATTGAAACCGTTGCCCACATACTCCGGCCAATTTAGACGAATATCGTATATCTATTGAAGGTTAGTTTTGTACTCAATTAATTTTTTCACTTATACTTGTAATAAGAACGTGTGAGTAATTTTAATTGTATCTGGATGCGCGGCCATTACTTGACAGAATTAGATCATAAGTTTACCCGCCGATTTATTCGCTTCTGATCATAATATTTTCAAGTACTACTTCGAGAAAGAGATTGTCTTTTAAGAATGCCAGAATCCTGAATGGCCAAGAGTATTACTCTACAAGCTAAGTGAAAGAGCGAAGAATATCGAGAAGCCGAAGAAATGATGGAAGACTTCAGGAACCGATTTAGTTAACACGCCGATTTTGTTGATGATGAAGTTGATGATTGTGACTCGTCCCATTCTCTGACCCCACTTAGGCGAGGGAGCAGGCTGAAGTTTTTTGACGTCCTCTTTCCCGGCCAGATGTTCACGATGGTTTTTTGCATCTTCCTTCCACTGGGTGAATGACAGTAATACTGATCTCGAGGGCTAACTTATGTTGAGTTATGAATGATTATGTATGAAATGACTTTTCAGATGTGATGCAAAGCCAACCGCGACACAATCACTTGGTTGGTTGGCTGGTTGTTTGATTCCGGACGCGTCAACAGCTTAGGTCATTAGTCCCGTGAGAGTAGTGCAAGTTTTTTTCCTCGTGAGGAGGCGGTGATCTTCCCCCTCAGGATGGCGAAATCCGGCGCCGACCTACCGTCGGCTAGTGGGATTCCCCCTCCCAACCAGTTATATCCCACCAGCGGGGCACCACCCCAGCCGGGACAAGCTCTGAGCTCCCAACCGGTCTCCCACCAACAATGACTTGGTGAAACCACCCAAACCTTCCAGGGCTATCTATCCCGGACACTTCGGCTTGGCCTTTGCTCCAAGGCCTTACAACACGGAGGTCGGGGATGATTCATATTAAACATTAAAAATTATCTAGAGAAAATGAAGGGTTCTGCTCTACATTATACTTTACGGCAAAATGAAGATAATCCTATTCGCGGTATCGCTTATTTCATTGAGAGTAAGCATTGTAATGCTGCTGTATTATGTTTTCTACGAAAAAAATGTAATCTTTACTCTGGGTCAACGGACGTTCATTTGAAGCACTTGTTATTCCTAACAATTAACCCAACGAGGGATTTGACGATTTAGAACAAAATCTTTCAAATGTATGCTTTGTTGGAATTTATGAATTCTTGCGAAGATTAGTAAAGTAGTACAATATCGCTAGGGGAAACTATCTAAAAAATATGTTATTGAGTTACGATATTACGACGAGTAAGTGCAATGCTTTCAACACGATTACATGTCTTTTTTGTGAAAATAATTTAACAAGAATATGGATAGGAGAGTTGTATACATGCTGTAGCGTCGTGATGAATAAAGACGACATGATCTCATATGTGTACATTTAATTTGTACATTATGTATAAGGATAGCTTAGGAATTGTACAGAGCTTATATCATCCGCATGTCGTTTGCGGAAAACACATGCTGATTCTCTAATAACCCTTCACACGCTGACCTGACACCATGGTAATCGGTTGTCATGGTTGTCAGGTGGGGCCGTCTCTCATTAAGGGATGAGAGCTAGTCTGCGACGTTACAATGCTATTACTATTATGGAGAGCGAAATGCCAAGTAAAACAACGCTTTGTCCTCGCTTTGCAGGGCGTTCGCCCCACTGTGCGAGGCGTGGGGCAGCGCGCACAGAGGGCGCGCGACGAAATACGACAGTCGCCGCGACGCGTAAACTGGACGCGCGCTGACTTACAGCAGCGGGTGCGGACGGCAGAGCTATCGCGCGCCCGCATCGCGGCCCAGGCCCAGACCCTCCTCTCCCCTTCTGTTCCTTCGTCATTCCACCCCAACCCACCCCTTAAAACGCCTCCCTTTCGTACGACTTTGCGCTTCCCCTCTCCACACCCCTTCTTCCAGCTACTGCTCTTCTTTTTTCCCCCACTCCTTTTTCTTCTCCTTTTCTTCCTCTTCTTCTCTTCTTGTCCCTTTTCTCCTTTGACTCCCTCCTATGTCATCCCCTACATTTTCAACCCTCTTCTTCTCTTCTCTTCTCTTCCTTTCTCTTCTCTTCTCTTCCTTTCTCTTCTCTTCTCTTCCTTTCTCTTCTCTTCTCTCCTTCTCCTTTCTCTTCCTCTTCTCTTCTCTACTCCTCTCTTCTGTTCTACTCCTCTCTTCTCTTCTCCTCTCCATTCTTCTTTTCTTTTCTTCTCTTCTTCTTTTCTCCTCTTCGTTGCTTCCCTTTTCCCTTCTCTTTTCCTTGCTTCCTTTCCTCTCTTCGTATGCTATTTTCTTTCCCTTCTGTCCGTCTCTTTCCCTCCCCTTCATCACGCCCCCTTTCCCATTCCCACTACACTCGCTCCGCTCGCCGCCTTTGGCACAAGAACGCTGGGCTGCGATGTACGGGACAGGGAGAGACGGGAAGCGGAAGTTATGGAGAGCTCGCTGGCCAGGACCTACATTTGGTGAGAAGCTGGTGGCTTCTGGGAGGGATAATATTTGGAATGGGGAGGTCGAGGACAGCTGGAGGGAATGCGAGAAAGTACGCGAAGACTGTCGTCTTTCGTCAAGAAAATAAGCAAGTCAAGATAATAAGGGTTGGTTTTATTTACTTCGGTATAGATTTGGCAGCTAGAGGGTTGCCTTCGATGTTATTGAGATCACTATTTGCCTTAACGCTAACTGAGAAAACATAGCTGCTCAAAACAGTTTCATGCAGTGTAACATTTCGGATACTGTATTTATGGAAACTAAAATTCTTTAGAATATAATTGTTACTCACTACACCTGTAAATGTTCGTTGCATATTTATCCTCCGTAGATTATGCCGTGTACGGGCAAGATATTTAACTTGTATTTAAAACATTGTTTATCTTCAATAAGGATGATATGATTATAGTGATTTTATGAAAAAACCGTCGAGTATAACCTGTATAACCTAACAGTATAACCTGTTAACATTTCTCACTAAATCTTTTCTTCCCCAAGTACAACGTATCTTGAACGATGGCCTTGCTTCCCCCTCCCTTGAGCAAGAAACAGATGAAGGCAAAAGCTCGCAGCGAGAACTGATGACAACATTCCAAGCATTAAAACGTAGTGGGCACAAAACAGAAGCTAGTCAAAGCTAGTTGGTTTCATAATCGAGAACGTTTGTCCAGCATTATTACCATTATCTAAATAAATGGCTGAGGCAGGTCCAGGTCCGGCAAGAGAGTCACCTAAAACTTCTATCTAGTGACCGTGATATTGCCTACCTAGAGCGATGACCTGGCGGCACACGAAACAGGTTTGACTGTGATTTTTCAGAGGTTGGCATTATTGTAAATACTCTTGTGGCCGCCCTTGTAACTAATACTCCCACTCCGTTCACATTTTTGTAATCCATCGTTTAAGAAAAGTTGCGTGATTAGTAGAAATGTTGGTTGTTTTTTTTTTTGGCCACAATCATTTTATTTTCTGTCGCTCATTTCCTTTGAGACACTTTTGCTAAACCTTCCTTCTCCATGTTTCGCGTTTCTCTTCGCTAATTCTAGCAATACGTTTCTTTAACGGCGGATATGTTAAGTCTCATTGACATATTAGGGTCACTTTGGGAGCAGAAAAATCAAACTCCAGAGTTCCTGCTCTCCAAACGCGTGCGACCTCAAAACGTCAGGGAGTCTGATCGGAGCTTCACGCAACCCACGCGGTGAATGCCACAGAGACTGCAAATGCTCGCGACTAGGGACATTCCGATTCTACCGATTCAATTTCGGAATCAATTCTTGTCTTTCGATTCCTTCGCTTTCGAGCCTTGACGGAATCGATTCCAAAAAGCTGGAATCGAATCAAATGGATACATTCATTATTTTTTTGAAAATATGGTATTTTCTGTGCTTTTGTTGTATTTTCAGGGTTTTTGTCGTTTACCTTTATTATTAAAGTGTTTATTACTTTTTTATTAATTTCATAGAAATCCATGTGTTTGAATTACATTTGTTATATTCGTAGAGGCACACTGCTTTCTCGGCATCCAGCAGCGTGTCTATTGAAGATTAGGTCCACAGTGTTCTCATAAATCGCACGCATGTGCGCGTTTCTCGTCACCTCCTCCACGCAACGTAAACACGCACTACACTTACGAAACTAATGATCACAACAATTGACGAACCCGAAAACATCGACCAATCAGTTAATCGGAATGGGAAATCTATTTAGAATTGAACGAAATATCGCAAATTTTGTCAGAATTCTGTGTACTTACGTGTGGATGTTTTCTATATTTTGTACAATAATACAAACTATTTTCTTCTCTCGTTTTGAGTTATCTGCTAGTACTATTATATCTTCACCATCCGTCGAGAAGCTGGAAGGTCTCGGGGAAACGAACGCGTCTATCCCGAGCAGTGTCTTTATCGGCGAATAATCTGCCGATATAAATAGCCGTGTTCCACGCCCCGCAAGATCCAATTACGCCTTCCTCTTATCGACCGAGCGTCTTTTCCGGCGCACCTGCCTGCCCCCACCCCTCTTCCTCCCACCCCCTCCTCAGAGCTCAGGCGAACCCGCGCGCTCCCAGCTCTCGAGGTGATGCCCTGCGTTCATCTCCCGCTTGCTTGCGTTTGCCTCTTTGGCTTCTTTCTTATTGTTTTATTTTTGATCTTTATTTAATTTCCTTCTTTTTGTTCTCTCGCTTATTTCCCTCTGTTCTTTATCCTCACAATATTACTTTGCCACTTCCACTTTCTTAATGTCATCCTCCTACCCACCTTCTCCTCTTCCTTTTCTATGCTACTTCTTCTTCCGTTTCTTTTGTTCGTCTCCCTCCTTATTCCTTCTTACCATCCTTCTTTCTTTCTCCTCATTCTCATTCTTCGTTCTCCTCATTCTCATTCTTCGTTCTCCTCATTCTCATTCTTCGTTCTCCCCATTCTCATTATTCGTTCTCCTCTTTCTCATTCTTCTTTCTTCTCATTCTCATTCTTCTTTCTCCTCATTCTCATTCTTCTTTCTCCTCTTTCCCATTCTTCGTTCTCCTCTTTCCCATTCTTCGTTACTCCTCTTTCCCATTCTTCGTACTCCTCTTTCCCATTCTTCGTACTCCTCTTTCCCAATCTTCGTTTCCTTTTCTCCTTTTTCTTCTCCTCTTTCTTCTATATAACTCTTTGTTAAATTTCTCGTGTTTATGTTGTTACTTTATTGTTGTGTTCCTTCTCTCCCCTTTCTCTTGCATATTTTCTCACATTTCATTTTGTCCTTTCCATCGTTCATTCATTTCTCTTTTATATGTTCCACATTTCATTCTGTTCAAAACTGTACTATAATATTGACCTGGCATTCTTTTAAAATATTATTTGGATTAGTTATAATGTTGCTAACATACAGATGCTAAACATTACATAATTTGGAATATTAGTATATAACTGAAAGTTACACCTTCTCGCCAAGATTTATTTTAAAAATTTGAAAATATAATGTGTGAAATACTATGTTTCAACAGTTTTTGATATGTAATGGTATCTGACCACTGAATAAAGAAATTAGATTCATTATTCATCCATTTCTTTCTTAGTACGTCATGAGAAACTATACTTAAAGTATTTATTACAAATTTAATTTTTTTATTAGATTTCTAATTATTTTTAAAATTTTTGTCTTTGGTGAGTAGATGGCGTAACCAGGAATATCGCTTTACACACCAACATATCGTGATGGCATCATGACACCTAAAAACTCTTGTCACTTACTCTACCTATGGGCAAAAACTGCCAGTCAGCATTACATCATTGAGTTACTAGTGTCGATAATACTCTTACTCGTGTGCCTGAATATTGCAATAGAATACTAAAACAAGCCACGGAATATTACAAAAAACATTTAGCGACATATTCTCGTGGCTTTATTCCCTGCAAAATGGAGAGATTAATGCATTAATCAATTAATTAATTAATTAATTTGAAAGTGATAGAAATGTTGATTGTGTTAAGCATCATTAATAGTATTGCAACACAGATTCTAGATTTAAAGTTAATTAAATTGCCAAAGAGAATATATGAATTCAGATTCTTTAATTTAAAAATTGGAAGGAGTTAAGATCTTTATAAATATTCTTCCTTTCCTCTCCAGCGCATACAATCAATTTCTAACTTTATGGAAATCGATGACGACCTTGCATCGTGTAAACTGGCGCTGGACACAAGGCGCGGGTCGGAGGGCGGGGCCGGGGTGGGGCCAGGGACGGGGAGCGACGGGCCTCTATCGGACTGCGAGCGCGCCGGTCGATGCTCCAGTCGACTCGCCCGATCGCTCTCCGCCCTCCGCGGCTTTCCGCCGTCGCCATCACCCTCGCCATCACCCCTCACTGCCCCTGCCCCTGCCACCGGCCCGCCCTTGCCCTCGCCTGCACCTCCGTCCCGCCCCTTCCCTGCCCCTGCCCCTACCCCTTCCCCTTCCCGACCCCTGCCCCTCCCCTGCTCCTGCCCCTGCCCCTGCCCCTGCCCCCGCCATGCCCCTGCCCCCGCCATGCCCCCTGCCCGTGAGCAGCTTCCGGCCCCGCCCTCACAACCGACGACCTCACTTCGACCACCGCTCTTCTACCAGCAGTGGCGGGGAGAGCGGAGGGTACGGCGCCGCGGCGGGTATGAATGAACGGCCCACCACGCAGTAATAGGATTCGGCTCATAATTTAAGGGAAGCTGCGAGTCCTAGATACCCGGTGGCGCCAGCGGCACTCCCTGCCACGCCCCCGCCGCGCCCCGCCGCGCCCCGCCACCCCCGCCGACACGCCGCGCCCCCTCATCGCCATTGGGTACGGCAACGCACGACCGTAATCCGCTCAAAACACCGTGCATTAAACCGTGATAATAATACTGCCTCCACGGCGGCGGCAGGAGCGGTGGAGGCGGTAGGGGCGGCGGCGGAGCCGGTAGCGAGCGGCGCGCGCGCCCGGCGCTGCTCCATTGTTCGACGATTACTCGTCGCCGCCGCGTAATTGCAGCGATTCCGACAGAGCGCGCGGCGAGCGCCGCGAGCGCGCCTGGCGGTGGACGGGCGAAACGGACGGGAAGAGCGACTGGTCGGCGGGGAAGGGGAGGAAGGAAAGATAGCGCCGGGCGCACGACGACGAGCGCGCCGCGCCGGGCAATGAGGAGCACGCGGGGCGGAGTGGTTCCGCGGACGGACGCCAGGACGCGCTGGAAGCGGTGTGTGTAGAAACGGTGGGTTGCTGAAATGAGAGGTCCCTGACGCTGTCTCCTAAATGGATTCCCCACGAAATTGTGTTGGAGGGATAAGGAAATACGAGTATTTCTCGAGAACGAAATATACTTACTTAAAATAATTTACTTATTGTAAATTTATCATTTAATTGTTTTAACTCTTTCAGAAATATTTTTCTTCGCGAAGGTTAAATTTCTTGATATTACTTATAGGTCTGCGTTTTTTGATATTATTGTATTTCATGAATGGTCCTGTGATTTTTTGACAGACATTTATATTATATCAATTTTTATTATGATTTTTTACATGTATTTAGAGTCCAAAAATGTTAAAAAATCATGATAAAAATTTATATAATATAAATGTCTGCCTAAAAAACCAAATGACCTTACAATAATTACAAAAATATTTCAGGAAATAATAGAGAGTTAAAAGAATAATACAGAGTGATTGTAAATTTATAATTTAATATATTTAAGTATTTCAGTGTTTTAATGTCTATCTTCATTATTAATAAAATATGTACTATGTTGATAATACCATATTACGTCTTTCTCTGAAGACTTATTACTAGGGCATTTCTTATCGAAGCGCTGCAACTGGTAACATAATGTAACGCAGCATTGGGTAATAAAACACTAATGTTTTGATGTCGGTCTGTTCGTAATTAATGAAACTAATTCTTGTAAGACTTGCATAATCAAATATTAATTTTGTCGAAGTTAAGTATTTTTATCTTTAACGAAACAGCAACGAAATTCTCGTTGATAGCTACTGTAATATAACCTCGCGTTTCACGAACCGTAATTTTAAACCTTGATACGTTTTCAAAATTGAAACTCCCGTTTAGATTTCATCGCCCTCTATTCATTCACGACTGGAAAAATTATTTTTCCGATGAAGATAGAGAATCATATATTTACAAATTGGACGATACATATTTTATTAAATCATGCAATAAAATACGCAGCATTTCGACCATGTTAATGTATTATCCAACGTTTCCCGATTAATCGAAGGAACTGGGAATTTACGAGTTATTCGTCACGCTCCAAGCACTAGAGTTAAAATTCAAATTTATGATGCACTAGTAAACTCGCAAAATGTTCGTGCAGATCAGAATCATAGATAAACATGACATACTGTATTCGGAGGTGGTAATTTAGCAACTAACCAATATCTAAGTACTTTTATGAAAAGTTATGACCTTACATGACAAAGTGCAATTGCAGATAGATCCAAGAACATCTATGAATCGAGTCTGCCAGAGTTTACTCGTATAGTTAATAGAGGAACTACTGCACCCTCTCTCGGGATTTGCATCTGTTTATAAAAATGACCATTACTTTTCCATTGACGTTATCTGAACCCATATATTGCCGACATAATCTGGGTAATGCCTTCTCCCAGAGGGGCTTAGCGGAGCTGTGGGTTCTCGCAAATCCTTTGATGGGGACCTCAGTCCCCGAAGGGTGACTCCGCTTCAGCCAACAGCACGTAAAGAGAAGGTTCAATAGTGCCATTCAATAGTCTTACAAAAATGCTAGAGCAAAAATATTATCACTTCGTGAAATGCATTTCTGTCGTTTCATTAATGAATAAATATTTTCTTTGACTCATTGAAATTATTGAATGCTTCGTTATTCTCACAAAATATTTTGACGCAATAAATCAATCTTCAAAAAGATTCAGTATACTATTTTAGTACTCCTAGTCACGCACCCACCAGAGACAAAATTAATTGCATATATTGTACGTATATTATCTACCTGAAATCAATTCTATCTTATGCAATGTAATATTTTTTAATACCGTTGTATGAGAGAAAATTCAAGGTCATTGCAGTTACAGAAATAGTGGTAAAAATATTGCAAACTGTGAATAATATTTTGAGCAATAGAAATTGTATTTAAGAGTGATTTCCTTTTACAGGGAAAGTAATCGGTGCAAATGTTCAAATGTTTTGAACATACATTGAAGAAACCATAAATTTAATCCACGTAATTATAATAATCTATAAATTTTGAGATCAATGCGTATTACTTCCTTCACAAGTAAACTTGATCTGGTTTCCTATTGATTTACTTCAGAATTAATCTTTTGATTTGCCATGGTGTGCGTTTTTTGGTAATATTTGTTAATTTCTTAAAGACTAGTTACGGAAGATTCTAATGATTTTTAATATATTTTCAATATTATGTGACGTTCTCTTTCACTTTTATCATAAAACACACTGTTCACTTACCAAGAATAGTGATCATTCGGTAGAAACTTGAATAATGGATCAATTTAAACAACTGAGAGCAATACGAAATTGACAAAGGCGTATTTAATGTTGTTTCTGCTCTAGTATTATAATTCCTATATTATTAAACAGTGTGTATTATTAATATATTATATCAATGATATTCGATATTTAATAACTAATATTATATTAATTCTATTGTGTAATATGGGAACTATAATTTCACTGTCAACGAATATGCAGTCGCTTTGTAGGGTCCACAAGAATTTTGACAGATTCCAAACAAAGGAAAAGCATTTTATGTCACGATTGTATTAAGCAAAAGTGAGTTGTCTTTTGGAAGGTGATGCCGTTCGCGAGGCAGCCTCTTTCCTCCCGCTGTGCCTTGTATCGCACAGCCATCACACCAGTAGTTGCCCACGCAGTTTCCAATTTTAAGCCCCTCGTGAGCCGCTAATGATGTTTAAGTAACGGATTTAAAGAGTACTGACGAGCTTACGTCGAATGTTTGAGAGATATCCGATCTAGCGGCGTTGTAACTCCAACAGGGCTTCACTTTTCCGTCTCCTCCCAACAGGGCTTCACTTTTCCGTCTCCTCCTTCACTGTTGTTTCTCTTTGATGACAGTGGTACTCACTTCCACGGTTGGCTGGAAATATTTTGAATTACGCAGGCAAATGCAGTTCGAATTCGAAACACATACTACTTGTGTACTTTCTATAGTCTTTAATGATGTTTTATAGATTTTCTTTAATGATGTTTTATAGATTTACTGTATGAATATGCCAAATATTTATTGAAGATAATGATAATAATAATAATAATAATAATAATAATAATAATATGAAATAAATTATAAAGGAGTATGAAAAGACGTTATGATACGTGAATTGTAAACTTAAAACGAGTGTACTAATATCTATAACATCTTATTTCGTACAGTACTTTTTCTACGACCAGTGATAAATATTATGTGTTAGGCCGGTATTACACTGTAAAAGATATTTGACATATATCTTTGATTGAGAACATTGTGAAAGTTCTTTGAACTTTGACGAGAAAACTTTGACAAAGACATTTGACGAACGTAGTCATTTGCTTCCAATATTTTATGTAGTTGTGCTTGCGATTTACGTTGGTGACGCACACATAGTTGTGTTTGTGCTACTTTATGTTTTATAATAACTAATCTATGTTTAATGCTGAGGAAGTAAAAAGTAAAGAGGAAATGTTTTAGGGTGAGGCCGAAGCACAACGCCATGGTATTCATCCACGGTGAGGCCATGGGTCGTACATTGTGAAGCATTAATTAAAAAACTTCGAAATGAAGAATTATTTGAGGATAGATGAAGAAACATTCAATTTTCTTTGTCGTTCTTCCTTTTTTCCAAATTAAGTGCTCTGATTTGAAAGTTTTAAAAAAATATGGAGACGCTGTTGTGGCCTTACGTTACTGGATAAAGTACCCAATGTTGACATAAAAAATCAAATCGGTATTGATGTTGATATAATGCATGTAATTGATATAAAACGATTGAGATGGCATGTTCATATTCAAAGCATGACGTAAAATCGATAACCTAAGAAAACCTTAAAATGGTTCCTCAAAGAAACAGGAAACCTGGCAACCAAGAAAAACATGGAAAATTAGATAGAGAAGGCGATGAAGGAATGAGATCCCCAGGGAAGATTGGGAGGATCGAAGGACGTGGCGACTGGGATGCGAGAAGCGGTGTCAGCTGTAAAGAGCCTCACTAATACTACTGCTACTACTAAAAAATTACCTTCCTGAATTGGGCATTTTCCGAACTCCATATTTTCCACTTCTCGGGAAAATGTGTCCTGCAAGTGTCGATTCGTTTGGTTTCACTTTTATAGTCCGGATGGACAGTATTATATAAACATTCTAATTGCTCACTAAACTTTGATTGAAGCAATATCCCTAGATTGGACGCCATGTTACCAATGTATAATAAAACTTGGACGCTTCAGACATAATTTTATCCAGAAGGATTTTACATGTTATAAAAGAAATTTTTTATAAATTTTTGGCTATTTCACTGTCGTATTTTCTTTTATAAAAGATCTTTGACAAAGATCAGAAATGTTCCGTCGTCTATTGCTCGGCCTCCTAGGTCTCACAAGCGGCAATAAACACAGACTTCATTCGAGTCGTACACAAATCATGTTATGATTTAATTTATTAAAGAAATATCATTGAAGTTCAGTACATGTTCTTATTTCTTATCAGCTTAATCACTGATACAGTCCCCATTGAGCTTCAGTATCCTGATTTTCTTCTGAGGTTTTGAACCGAGAATGCACGTGCGGTTTATCGTCACCACTTCTATGTTGTCTTGCCACAATAAATTACACAAATCAACGAAACATTTAATAGAACGATGAACAATAATTGATTATATGTCAACTGTAAACTTCTCTGTGGTTTGTCAAACAGCTGTACTATATAATGAAACTATATAATAATGCCTGACATTATGCAATGAGTATGTAGCCCATATATTAAGATACAATGGAAGTAGAAAAACCAAATTATACTGTAAGTGCACTCCATTTTATATTATTAAACATTATTCATTACGAATTTGCCTCTTTGTCTCTTCAATGAAACTTAATCATTTTTTTCATGAACGTTTGAGAGTCCAGATGAAACAATTTAAGCGTTTGCATATATTACCAATTTATTGCGTGCAATTTATGACATCCCTTATTGCTTACATCCGTGTATTCCAAATGTATTCTACGCACAAAGTAAAAACTTTTACGAACCACCTCACATTTACTTGACAAATATCTGTTAGTTTTCCGCTCATATATTTCCATGATGTGTACTCATTTCTCTCTCATTTGTTGCATGTAGATTATTTATATTACCTTCAGCGACAACTTGAAAACTTTACTGAAAAGAAATGGTAAATCGATATATTCCAATAACAATAATCGATAGAGAGAGTCACACGCATGTATGTTTTAGAGAAGGCTTTTAAGTATAATGAACGTCAATTATGAATATCAATCATTATATCGTTTTGCATATTATGAATGTCAAACTAAATGAAGCCACTCAAGCCATCTTGATTTGCTGTTGATAATCCAACTTGTAGTTCACTAGTGTGAGAATGAGAACAGATATAGAATTTCTGATTATCGTAAGCGTTGAGTATAAGCAGATTTTCAGGGGCTAACTTCGCACTGCTGATCTCAGAATTTTCGACAGTCTCCCCCTCGCTGAGAGGTCCAACCGTGGCTTTCTCGTTCGCGGAGGCAGGAGCCATTTTGGGAAACGCCCTGGCGATGCTGCGGCGCCGGCGTCCAGCTACCGCCATGTGCTAATGAAAAGTAAACAGGTTTTGTAATTACGTACATGGGCCAAGAGCGCGCTCGTGTTGGCAGCAGTGGTCGCGCGGGGGCGCTGTGACAACGGCCGCGGCGGCGGAGGTGGTGGTGATGGCAGTGGGGGCGGTCGCACGGGTGAGTGGCGATGGCGGAGATGATGGCGGAGATGATGGCGGAGATGATGGCGGAGATGATGGCGGAGATGATGGCGGAGATGATGGCGGAGATGGCGGAGATGATGGCGGAGATGATGGCGGAGATGATGGCGGAGATGATGCGAGATGATGGTGGAGATGATGGCGGAGATGATGGCGGAGATGATGGCGGAGATGATGGCGGAGATGATGGCGGAGATGATGGCGGAGATGGCGGAGATGATGGCGGAGGAGGAGGTCGTGCGGAGGGGATGGCGTCCGGAACGGTGGATGCGACGGCGGAGGCGATGGCGGGAGGCGATGGCGGGAGGCGATGGCGAGAGAGGTAACTGGGCAGGCGGTGATGGAAGAGGATACGTTGGCTACAGTGGCTCTGAACACACCAGCAAGTGTCGGAGCTTCGCAGAAACCGTAACGAGAACTGACGTATTTGACAACGTAATACCATTGGAGGAGTGATGGGACTGTCACTATCGCTCCTCTTAGTACATTAGTGATTTTTGTTAAAATTATTTTAAAAAAATAACACGGGTGTGGCGAAGACGTAACAATAGAAACATAAATATAATCGAAAATCTTTTAGGTGTTGGGTGGAAAACACTTGGCGTTGATGAATGGCATTCGTGCTATGAAAGTTGTTATTCGTAAGGGGGGTTACTGCTTCGTCGCTTTTGGGCTGGAAGAAAGCAGCAATGTCAAATTACCTCACTTCATGCATCTGTCTAGTTCATCTTTTGGTGTTACTTGCGAGTGGTGCATTATGAATTAAACCGAAGCGCTGTTGACCACACAAAAGTGCGAATTCGCAATTTTCTACCGCGGTTCACGTTGAAAATGTTTGGAGAGAGGATGCTGATTCTACAAATTAACGAGTACAACATGTGAAGACATTTTATTTAAGCAGTACTGTCTGAATAAATCTTAAAAATGCTATTGAGAAATATTTCTCTTTCGGTTTCCTAGAATTTTCCTTTTAAAAAATGGATATGATAAATGACGCACTTCTATTTTAATGAAAAGAGAAATGGATTAATTGTAAAGTCACATTAATATACTTTTCCAGCAGGAGACATCAACCTACAGGTTGAATCAGTATCACCCCTTGAATTCCCTACTGACTTTACAGGCAGATAGCGGTGGTGCTCAAGACAAGTGACACATTTTTTCAATGGGTCATTTTACTGAAGAACTGTTCAAATCTGAACGGAACAGTTTATTACGCGGTCAAAGAAAAATATTTTAACTCAGGATAGAGACTGTCTTATGAAATATCTGAAATGTTTATCCATTAAAAATAGACTAGTTTATATACACCATAGAAGTAACCCTACAAAATTAGCGGAACGAAATCAAACTCCCAAACTGATAATCCATTACAATGAATGGTAGAACACAATTTGATTTCTTTAATACTGAATTTAAATTCGCTTTCCTTTCGATTTTCCTTCATCATTAATAGGTTCTGAAGCTCGAAAGGGTCAGTCGATGCAGGTTTTGGTATTTCAGCCACTGAATATCACATCCCATGGAAGAATCCAATTTAGTTGCTCTAATATTTGTAATAGTCATTTAAGAACATTGTGTTATTAGAATCCAACAGCGTGTGTATCGATCGAGATTACGTTCTCTGCGTTCCTTAAAGTCTTTTCATTTTGTGATGAGTCAAAAATCTACTGTGTGACAGTTACGTTTTCTATATTCATCTTTATGTAGTATATATCTTTGTTTCCACGTATACATCTCAGATCTCCAATAGGTTGTTTGTGAAACTTTTTTTACTTAAATGACGTATATCCTAACTGTAGTTTATTTAGAAGAGTTGCAAAGCGACAAAAAGAATTGGGGGGTCACTTTGTAGAAATTAGGCATAATAATTCAATTTGCCCTGTGCCGCCATCCAAAATCAAAAGACCCACCAAACAAAATCATTTTATGAAATTATGCTCGTGACGCTGTATTTTTCACATTCAATTTCCGTGACTATCTCCCCTTTAATTACTGAACGTGCGAAGCCGTATTGCGCGCCGATAATACCACCAAATTGTACCGCCAGATGTCGCACCAATAGCAGCACATTTACAGTGACTCGGTCGATTTTTAATATTTCATTGCGTATGGAGACATTCTGCCCCCCAAGAAAATTTGACCGCACATCCTTAAAGCATAAGGAACATCAACATACAAAAAGCGTTTCTATTTTGTTTAAGTTGCTTAAACTTTACAATTCAATCAAGGGGATGATTGAGGTTGTTATAGATTTCTTGGATTATCTAAAAGATGAAAACGTGAACGTAATCGATGAATCGACTCATTTAACTTGTGGAAATCAACCAGTGCAATTTTTGAGACGAATTTAATTTTAAGTGCCCGATTATGCTAAAGATAAATGGTTTTGGAATGGGTAGCATCATGGACTATCGGGAGTCCGTCCGTAGCTGGTGCACGCAGGATACTGGAAGCCTGAGGAAGAACGGGTGTACTGAGAGTCGGGTGGGGGAAGCGTGCTTCTATTTGGGTTTTGTTCCGCAGAGTCCGCGTCTATGAACTAAGTTAAAAATATTCACCCTCGTCTGATTTCATAAATTCCTGTTTCGTTTGCTGGAAATATTTTTTTTTTAAATCTCTTATTTTTGCGTGAGCACAATTGTATCTTCCGTTATCAACGTTAAAGTTGTCTTAGACCAAGATTAAAATCCCGATACATGAAATCGGCTCCATGTCACAATTTTCCTCAAGATTCAAGAAATAATTTCAAGAGTTAAAATGATGTGATCGTTTGCACATTCATGCCATTCCTCCTAATTCAGGACCCAATGCTCACGACGCAAGGCGCGCCATCGGCCATCGGTTGATTGATTGATTGATTTTCTGGGCACGTCAACTGCTAGTCACGTAAGTGTAGAGCATGTAAGTGTTGATATGGCGGTGATCGTCTCCTCTGGATGGCGAGATCCGGTGCCGACCTACCGTCGGCTCGTGGGGTTCCCCTAACCAGGACTCTCCACAGCGGGCACCGCCCCAGCCAGGAGAAGCTCTAAGCTCCCGACCGGTCTCCTGGAATATGTGGTAGTGTAGTGCATGTTAGTGTGTGGGGAGGGTAAGGGGAAGGGATAGGACAAGGGAGAGGAAGGAAAGATCGCGCGAGGTCCGTGGTCCGTTTGCTACGGTACTGCTCCGGCATTCGTCTGGTGTTGATCAGAGAAACCACGGAAAACTACCGATCAGAGCAGCCGGCCGCTAGAATTCTTCTCCAGACAGCAACTGAATTCGACCTAGCTGAAAAGCTAGTGTCGAAAATCCTGCCGCCGCCGGCCATCGGCAGGCAAGGTATGGGGGCAGGGATCGCGGGGGCGGCTTCGCTGCGGTATTAACCTGTCGAGCGCTGGGGGCGGCGGGCGGACAGCGCGTGCGGCTGCGGCGGCCGTCCTCAATAAACAGTAAATCGCTCGCGCGCCGACAGCGCGTCGGACGTCACCTGTCGTCGCCCTGACGCACTGCCCCGGCGCCCGCGCCACGCCCACCTCCACGCGCACGCCCACGCCCACGCTCACACGCCCGTGCACGGCGCACGGGTGACAGCGGGTGGCCGCGCTCGGCATTCAACATGACAGCGGTGTTTCAACTCCCCATTCCGTGCGGTGTTCTTCGCTGTGTTGTGCGCGTACAGGTTGCTGTTCAGGTCTTCATATCATCAGGATATTTAAGCTGGCTTGCTTCCTCAGCATGTACCGCCTGAGGTGGCTCAGGGTATCTATTGATGTCTCTGCTGTGACTGTGTGATCTGTAGGTCCTAGGTTTTGAATCACGGCGGTAGTAGGATTTTCAAAACTGACTAGATAGCTAGGTTGAATTCAGCCACCGTCTGGATGAGAATCCTAGCGTCCGGCTGCTCTGATCGGAAGTTTTCAGTGTATTCTGCGATCAACACCAGGCGAATGGCGGAGCAGTACCCTAACGAACGGGCCTCGGACCTGTCACTTCCTTGGCTTATCCTTTCCCCTTACTTACACACACACACACACACACACACTTACATGCACTACATTACGACACATATCGGGATACCAGTGTGGAATTTACAGCTTGTCCCTGCCGGGACAGCCCAGCTGTGGGGAAGTCTGGATGATAAAATCCTGTTATGCGACGTGTAGGGCGGCGATGGATCTCAACATTCACCGTGGGAATAACACTGTCACCTCCCGTGATAAAACCGTGCACTACACTTGCAGGACTAATGAGTATAGCGGTTGATGCGCTCGGGAACGCGAAATAATCAATCAATCAAATCGTCGCGACGCCGTTTTTCGCGTTTGTCTGGTGACAGCCGTCTGCCGTGTTCCGCGTTCAACAAAACTGATGATTCAGCTCCCGTATGCTGCGTTTTATTCTGTTTTATGCGTACATATGTAGGGTGCTCCACATGTTTTCATATCTTCAGAATAAACAGTTTGTTGCATAGTGTAACTCAGCTGTAACATGATGTTTTTCAGGTCATAAATGCATTCTAACAATTTAATTATGAACTATTTTGTATTGCACAAAATGTTCCTCATGTGTTTATGTCACTCCATGCATTGTTATGCCGTAAACGTGATAAGATAACGAGATGAAGTGATAGTAATCTTGTGGCGTCGTGAATCGAAACTTCCTAGTAACACACACTATTTCCGTATTCCGTATATCAGAAACGAAACGCTTTTAGAAAAATAATCAATCTAAAATACAAATGAAACTTATTTTATTGATTTGCTTGATACTTATTTTATCACACAAACGATCTGAAAAATAAACAGTTGTTTTGAATCATGAAATATAGCACATTTTGTTGACCGAGTAACACAATTTAATTTTGTATTTTTCTCAAGCAATATTTACTTCTGCATTATTTAAAATAAACTTTCCTTAATTAAAATAAATAAATAAATGTAATTAAAAAAGAATAATTGCAAGTAGAAATAAAAAGTCATGCAATAAAGGGTTAAATTAGACAGGTCTACACGCTTAACCCGCTCCCTCCCCATTTTGTGCCATTTTTTTAAATAGTAAAATTAGTAGACCCAAAACTCCCTTTTTCCTGGCTTTAGTACAGCACGTTTGCACGGTCCGCCGGCCTATGCTGGTGGGTGAGTATATTGATAGTTTGGAATTCAAATTTATTTCATTACAAAACAAAATAGTTCTTAAATGCCAAAAATTAGACAAGAACTGAGAATTCTAATATTTTGAAGACCTAACGTTGATTAATTTCCTCTAATAACAATATATTTTAATAACTAGAAGTAGTGTTATCATTTCATCCAAATTCTGTTACATATGAATAGAACTACATTTTTATTTTAAACTTTTAATTTGGAATACAGAATGACCAGAATGAGTCTCGTCTATAATTTTTTTCTTTGCAGCTAAAGTTCATCTGTTTGTTCCATTCGGTGCAGATATTCTTGAAAATAAAATAACAGATCTGGACACATTACTTTAGAATGTTTATGTCCCAATATAGTATTACCTTATGTAACTCTCATTTTCTAAAATTATTGCATTTCTGAATGAATCCGTTGTAGGAGGACATAGTGAATCGCCGTTGAGAGATTAAAGTTTATTAAATGGAAATAAAAATGGATGAAACGTTTGTAGGTAATTGTAATAATTCATTTTTATAATAATATTTTTCTTCGATATATATACATATCGAATATATATATATTACTTGATGGAGAAAGTTTTGACTGCATCGATTCACAGCGAAAGGAATAAAAAGTAGTGATATAGCGATGGCTCGATACGGAACGTCGAAATTCTGTTGACAAATTGTGAGGTTTCGACAGAGCATTAATAGAACAGTCAATACATCAAATCTATCACGGAGGAACGCATTTAACGTTTTTCCTGATTCATTGATGCCACGACGTGACAGTTGGCAAAATAACGCACTTAGTAATTTCATCTATAATTTGGACATATTTCGAGTCAGTGAGAGTATTTCATGGCGGAGTTTTGCATTCATTCGTGATGTGAACGGTGGAGGAGGATTTCTCGCTTAATTTATAAATCATTTGCTCCAAAAAATATTGATAGAAAATGAATTCAGCTCAGAGGATGATCGATCAAACGCAAAATGAACCTCTGAAACGGTGCATTCTTGAAGAATATTTATAACTGGGAGAGATAGCTCAGAGCATGAATTGATGTCACTGCAGTCCTTCTGACCGGGAGGTCCTAGGTTCGAGTCCCGACGGTGGCAGAATTTTCGGTACTAGCTTATAAACAGGTTGAATTCAGCAGCTATCCGGAGAAGAAATCTAGCGGTCGGCTGCTCTGATCGGACCTTTCCGTGGTTTCTCCAATCAACACCAGGCGAATGCCGGAGCAGTACCCTAACAAACGGGTCACGGACCGCGCGCGATCCTTCCTTCCTTCCTCTTCCTTCTCCTATCCACTCCCCTTACACACACACACTTACACTAACATGCACTACGCTACCACATATTCCGGGAGACCGGTCGGCAGCTTAAAGCTTGTCGCGGCTGGGGCGGTGCCCCGCTGGTGGGAGAGTCCTGGTTGGGGAAAACCCCTCTAGCCAACGGTAGGTCGGCGCCGGATCTCACCATATAGCGGGGGAAGTCCACCGCCACCTTCGGTGCAAAAACACACACTACACGTACGGAACTCATTTCCATAGTAGTTGATGCGTTTGGAATCACTGACAATCAATCATTTGAAGAATATTTGTTTTTGTTGACTTCCTGTCAGCAGTGAGTGGCTAGAAACAGCTTCTTCCTGTTCGCTTTTCCTCGCTTCGCTGTGAAAGCTGCAGGGCCAGGGATTGGTGTTATGTGCAAGTGGGTAGTCGACCTGAGAGGGAATCACCGCTCTATTTCCCACTGAAAAATATAGGGGAGAACATAGGGCAGACAAAAGTATATAGAGAAGGGGAAAATACAAAAAAAATTGTCATATTGTCATGTTTAAAATTAAATTGTAGTCACATTTATTTAATGTAACTTCAGCAGTTGATTTTTGCAATGCAAAACAGCGCTTTTCTTTACATTTTTTGATGCAAACTTATTTAACAATTTTTGCAAATCGAATTTATCGCTATAAACATGTAAAATCGCAATACTGTTGAGAGGCTCTTGCAACATAGTTGATAGCATATTCTTTTTGAGTCGATGCAATGCCAAGGAACTTCATTTCTTAAATTGTTTATGGAATATTTCTCTCACCCCAAATTCCCAGCGGGTATTTTACCCCCTCCTAATTTTTCGTGTGGGTATAGCCACCCACAATACCCACATTACCCGCTGGACCTGGAAAGCTGCCTATAGCGCTCTCTGCCGTGTGGAGGTCCGCCCGGGGAGTACATCTCCCCGATCCCATTGCCTCCCAGGGCGGCACCTCGCATCGGGAACCGTTGTATATTCCCATGAATGACACATTGACACTTTATATGTGATACTTTTGCTCCGCGCCGGTATTATTTGTGCAGCGGCAACGCGCGCGTGTAGGGGGAAACTGAAGAGCGAGAGATCCGAACAGTAATGCCAACGCTACAGTACAAAGTACGGGTGGAGGGCGTATGTTTAAATCCAGGGGGCAACATTTCACTGCGGACCTGACAGTGAAAGCCGGACGATGTTATCTAACGGCCGAATTCAGGGGAGCGGGCGGTGCTTTTGATGTCAATATTGCACGAGTCGGGCCGGAGCAGTTTTCCGCGGGCCGGACCGGTCGGGGCCCGAAGCATTCACGGCGCATGCGCGGTCGGGACGCGTCGAGCAGCACCGCCCTCGCGGAGTTCATTAATTAATTGCGGCCCTATCATCGGGGCCCGTGCACTCGGCAGCGGGGTTATTTCCAGAACGGCGATTAGTACCTGGCTTTGGGAGCGGGGCAGGGGGCGGCAGGGCGGTGCGGGGCGTGGTGCTAGGCGGGACCAGGAGACGTGGCGGGGATCGGGGCGGGAAGAGGAACTGGACGGTTCGGTGGTTGGGATAGGGGCGGGGCAGGGAGGTTGCACAGGACGGGAAGGATAGATAGGGTGCGGCGTTGGGCGGTGAAGGTTCGAGTAGGAAGCGGATTGGGACGAGGCGGTGGGGACCACGTGACGCACGGGGTAATCCCAGGTCACATGACCGCGTCCGCCATCCCGCGCCGCCAGTGATCGCGCGGTGGCTGCGAGACGAATGGCGCGGCGGGCGGCGAGGGCAGCGGTGGATGAGCGGTGAGGGCTGAGGATTCAGCGCCGTTTGGGGATTAAGAGAGACGAGCCGCTGCGGCGTGACAGACACGCGGAAAGCACTTGGTGGTTCAGGGGAGGTTTGGGAATGTGTTCCTATAATGGGAGATGTCCACTCAAATCCTTCGTTGGGAAAATAATAATCATTTCGTTGCTTGAATATACTTTACGAGAAATGATATTTCTCTTCTTGTATAAAAATGAATGGCATCAAATTTAACGTAAGATGATTTTTGGACCTGTATTTAACGATTTATGATCATGTAATTATGATTGTTGTGTAATAAAACTGTATTAAGCGACAGATTGAAATAATTGTAGTCTTTTGTCCGTACATAACTATTAAAAATCGGATTTTTCGTTTAAAAATGGTTCATTAATTTCAAAAACATTTCGCAATTTATTTCGTTTCCAGTTGATTAGTTTTCCAGTCGGTGACTGCCACAAATTTGTTTCCGTTTTGACCGTATGAGGTCAATTAGCGGTTATTTATATATTACCACATCCAATGATACTAATGATATGAGAAGAAAGTGGTTTTTAATTGGGAAAACATTAAATTAACGAAACCACACTGAAATAACTTCCACAAAATTTAATAACACCGCAAATCGCAAATGTGATGAAAGGCTACATGTGCACTGAATGACTACAGAGATAATCGGTGCGAGGGAAGGCATTGCAGTCGCCCAAAGGCAGGGAGGGGTTGTCTGTCCCGGTGCCATTGTTGTGTTGCCATAAATATCATAAGGAGTGCTGAGTGAATTATTCCAATGCCTAACTGATATTTAATATGACTATTCTGCGAATAAATTGATTAATAAAATGAAATAAAACAAGTGAAAGAAAAAAATAAGATGGAAAACTATAGATATTTTAATATTTGCATTCCAGTTCTTGAAGAAACTTCTTAATATCATTGTATCCCTGGAATAATTTCGTGTAATGCATGGAAGTTATACTGAGACAATAGTCTGAATATATTGTTAGTTTCTAAAATAGTACCAACTTAGCAATTATAAGAAAAGAATAAATAACATACGAAATTAATAAAACGTACATCCACGATAACTAATTACGTGAATAATTAAAAAACCCTTGGTTTTTCTTTGAACTCATGGAAACTCCTACACCTTTAATTTTTAATTTCTCAATGTTTTCAAAAAGGGACACCTCATATCTTACTATATTTCTGAAGAAAGTAATGATAAAATATTGCTAGTGTAAATAGTAGTATAAAGTTAGTGTAACGTTTATAATATTTGCAATTGAATAATCGAAAATTATTGTATATTTCAGTATTACGTTTTTTTCTAGAAACACCCTAATTTTTACTTTTGTACATATTTAATCAATCTTTTTTTGCGCCTCGCCATGCACAAGATACAAACATCCAGAAAAGCACTCCCTGTCCTCATCAATTCACCCGCAATAAATCCCCAGAGGAAACATACGCCACCCGGAAGGAAACTTCTCCGCGGCATCTGTTGGACAAAGTTGGCAGCGCTGGAGTCAGCGGTAGGGTGGGGTGGGAGATCTCGCACTGCGAGAACTTACGATCTCGGCCGGATATTGAAGAACGGGTTCGCGACGAGGTGCAAAGAATTTAAAATTCGGGAAGCAGTGGCGGCGGCGGCCGGGGGTAGGGGCGCTGGCAGCGGCGTGCGCGCTCCTGGTGGCCGCTGGCGCAAGCTGTTAATAAATCATGCGCTATCTCCAGCCGCTGCCGCCTCCTCGCGTTGCGACGCTACTCTGATGAGACCGACGTCCCCGGGGAAGGATCCCGGGACCTCTCCTGCACGCACCTTGCCCATAAATCCCCAACTCGTTTCCCCCTCCTTTTTCCTTCTTGGTTTCTTCCCCACCTCTCCTCTCCCAGGGAAGAAAAAAAGGGCAGAGGAGAGACTCTTTCGCTGCCTCGGAGCGTCCTTTTGTCCCCGTGGAGAGAAAGAGAGCGGCAACCTTGCACCGGAAACGGGGGCCCGCTAGCGCTAAATTCGACACGCATTTTCAATCTACAGACGCACAACACGCGCACAATCGTCTTGACTCTTCGAAGGAAAAGGAGAAACTTTCTTTTTTTTGGAAGCGAAAGAGCGAGCGCACAACTCCGGCACAAATTACGAAATGTCTATCTACAAACACGCGCCACTTTTCTTTTGAGTCATTTCAAACAAAAGACGCCGGGAACTCCCCCTCTTTTCAGACAGTCTTCCTCCCGTGGGGGTGCTAGTGCTGCAAAGGGTGTGTGTCAATGTTTACCAACTTAAGGGATCTTCAAAGTGGAAAGATTAGTTTGAGAATTTTCAAAAATAGAATGTTTTGTCCCCGAGCGGGCGGGTAGGAGGGCGGGACGGCCGTTGGATGTATGAGGGGTCCTCCAGAATTCGTCTTCATTACGTTTATGGCTTGTTCCGCTTAGAAACGGTCGCAAATTTAGAAGACAGTCAACTCCTGCCCTGGTGTTCCTTAGGGAGGACAAAATGGGGAATGTGGGTTGTCGGAAAAATACGTGTTGTCGTTAGCTTAATGGTGTTTCACACCTGTCTAGTTTTCTCGCTGTTGATGAGATGGGTAAGAAACAAAACACCGTATCTTTCTTCAAATGTATGACCGCGAATTGAAGTGTAAAACTTACTTCCTATCATCAAATGCATAATATTTTCTCTCAACTTACACGAATAATGTGCTAATGTATTTTCTTTTCATGTGGTGGAGTTGCAAATGAGAAAATTTGTAAGTTACATTTTACATAGAGAACGGATGTACGATTCACAAATTCTTGGAATAATAATGCTCATGAATACGATGCAAGGAAGATTCTTGAAGAAAGAGATCAAAGAGAGGACATCAATAACCAAACAGTTTATTTGTTTCCATTGTATTAAGAATATCGTTAAGCAATTGGAAAAGTGCGCTTCTTCTGTGGTTTCTCTCCTCTCTCTCCTCTCCTCTCCCTCTCTTAGTCGCTCTAGTTCTCTCCTTTTCACTTCAATTTACATTCCTCTTCGTTCTTCTTTCCGCTTCTCTCTTCTTTTGTCTTCTCTTTCTTATTTTATACCTTCCCCCTCTTCTTTTCCTTTACTTTCTCTCTGCTCGTGCGCCGTCACCCTGGCATGGCCCATTCTGTCGTTATCCTGGAGAAGGCTTCAGGAGGAAAAGCGGCGGTGGCCTTGCCTTGCAGTGCCTGGCCGCGCCGCGACGTGCAGTCTTACAATAGGCGACGGCGCGAGCACTACGAACACGATGGCGCGTCCCAGACGTGCGCTGTTGCTTCTTGATAATGCCCGGATTAACAAAGGTGGTGGAGCGGGGGGGGGGAAGGGTAGGGCAATAGGAGATGGGATGGGACGGGGCTGCGCGATGAGGGGTGGGGCGGGTATGGCGGATTGGGTCAAGGTTGGTTGATGTGGCGGTGCGTGCTTGGTGGGGCGATGCGGGGCGTGGCGGGGCGATGCGTGGCGGGGCGATGCGTGGCGGGGCGATGCGTGGCGGGGCGATGCGTGGCGGGGCGATGCGTGGCGGGGCGATGCGTGGCGGGGCGATGCGTGGCGGGGCGATGCGTGGCGGGGCGATGCGTGGCGCGGTGGGGCGATGCGTGGCGCGGTGGGGCGATGCGTGGCGCGGTGGGGCGATGCGTGGCGCGGTGGGGCGATGCGTGGCGCGGTGGGGCGATGCTATGCGTGGCGGGGCGATCCTATGCGTGGCGGGGCGATGCTATGCGTGGCGGGGCGATGCGTGGCGGGAGATGCGTGGCGGGGCGATGCGTGGCGGGGCGATGCGTGGCGCGGTGGGGCGATGCGTGGCGCGGTGGGGCGATGCGTGGCGCGGTGGGGCGATGCGTGGCGCGGTGGGGCGATGCTATGCGTGACGGGGCGATCCTATGCGTGGCGGGGCGATGCTATGCGTGGCGGGGCGATGCTATGCGTGGCGGGGCGATGCTATGCGTGGCGGGCGATGCTATGCGTGGCGGGGCGATGCTATGCGTGGCGGGGCGATGCTATGCGTGGCGGGGCGATGCTATGCGTGGCGGGGCGATGCTATGCGTGGCGGGCGATGCTATGCGTGGTGGGGCGATGCTATGCGTGGCGGGGCGATGCGTGGCGGGGAGATGCGTGGCGGGGCGATGCGTGGCGGGGCGATGCGTGGCGCGGTGGGGCGATGCGTGGCGCGGTGGGGCGATGCGTGGCGCGGTGGGGCGATGCGTGGCGCGGTGGGGCGATGCTATGCGTGGCGGGGCGATCCTATGCGTGGCGGGGCGATGCTAGCGTGGCGGGGCGATGCGTGGCGGGAGATGCGTGGCGGGAGATGCGTGGCGGGGCGATGCGTGGCGCGGTGGGGCGATGCGTGGCGCGGTGGGGCGATGCGTGGCGCGGTGGGGCGATGCGTGGCGCGGTGGGGCGATGCGTGGCGCGGTGGGGCGATGCGTGGCGCGGTGGGGCGATGCGTGGCGCGGTGGGGCGATGCGTGGCGCGGTGGGGCGATGCTATGCGTGGCGGGGCGATGCTATGCGTGGCGGGGCGATGCTATGCGTGGCGGGGCGATGCTATGCGTGGCGATGCGTGGCGTGGCGATGCGTGGCGATGCGTGACGTGGCGATGCGTGGCGATGCGTGGCGATGCGTGGCGATGCGTGGCGATGCGTGGCGTGGCGTGGCGTGGCGTTGCGTGGGTCATGGCGGTGCGAGGCGATGCGTCGCGGAGCGAGCTCTCCCGACGCATCCAGTGTAGTGCAGTTCCATTCGCGTCGGGGACGCAACGGGGACGGTGCATCCGCCACTCGATGACCTTTTGCGCTTGCCCACCAAGCCGCCCACCTACTTACCCACCCGCCCTCCCGTGCGCGCAGTCTGCCCGACGCCCGCCGAGCGTGTATCTGCTCCCCGGGCGTCCCTTTGTGTCTGCGACGTTAGCTTCACGCTCCGGTGCATGTACGCTCTTGTTGGCTCCTTGCTCCAGTCCGACGTAGTACTTCAGCTCCGTCGCGGATCCGTTCACGAAATAGGAAAGCGATGTTTCACCTCGATATTCATTCCGAGGGGGAAGCTGAAACAATGAGATGATGACTCAAAACATATCTAAAACAGTGGGATAATGATTTAACGATTTTATGATTTAACATGATTTTTAATGATTTAACATGTTTTTTCCCCCACTCCCCCACTACGTCACATACAGTTTTTGACTAAATAAATAAAAATAAATAAATAAATAATGGTTAATTGCTAAGGGAATAATTTACTATATTTTAACTTCCCAGGAAGGATTATTCAACATGCCAAACTTTTAATCTTAGATTAAACGAGAACTTAATACTGTTTATAACGAAGAAAAAAACTACAGTCGTGACTGTTATCCTACTCATTTTCTAAAAGAATTTTTAAATATAATTATAAACAAATTGACTATTTGTACCATTCCTCTACACAGTCTACATCAGGGAAATAAATCTATTGCAATCACCTCAACAATAAGATCGCTTGAAATTTCTATCGTAAATGAATCTCTAATCGTAAAATCGGTAAATCGCTCGTAAAATTCGTGTTTCTCTTGAGCTGTAACTTTGCGCTTATGTTAGGATTGTCTATTAGTGCTGTTTCAAAGATGGTTAATATTGACGCAGGTGGCGAGAAGATTAGCACAATTATATACCCGAAAGTCGGGATCTCTCTGTATATAAAATTATTATTTATTTTTCTGTCTATAATCTTTTCAATTTATTAGGCTGTTTTTGGTCCTTCATTTTAAAGCAAAAAAATAAAAAAAATAGTGTGATTAATCTCTTTCTATATGTCTGCATGAACTTATATACGTATGGATAGGATGGAATTGTCACACGTAACTCTCTCAGATCAGAAGATCTTGAGCTGAAACTTGTCAAATAGGTCAGGGGTGAATTCTAAGAGGCGCTTTCCGGGGACAATGAAGATATTTTAATATTGGGAGTATTTTACATGACGTCCCTGTGACATTTTAAAAAATTTCTGGAAATTGAATGCAAATGTTTTCTTTCTTTTTTCTCTCTCCAATAGAGGAAAGTGCATTTATAGCATATGTATGGTAGTTTCAATTTTCATTAAAAGCTCAGAAATTTTGAAAATCGGGGAAGTTCGATTTTTTCCGAACATGTCATACGTCTTCAGTATTAAAGCCGAAGATTTCTTTGTCAACATTGTATCCCTCAATTGTAGGTTTTTAAATAAAAATCATGCAATTTTTAAGAAGAATATGACTAGTTGTTAAGTAAAAACACTAAGATCAAAACTTTCGATAAACTGCGCATTTTCATTGATTTGGTATCGTTATGTTTTCTGGTTGATAACTTGAGTACGTCCATTTTTTCAAAAATGACTTGATTTAATTAACATTGGTTACTTGTTGTATATATGTTTCTTGTTGTGTATAAAAAACTGATAGTTTTCATTCTCTCACTTCTTGCCTCTACATAACGCGTACGTAATGTAACTAGTTTGCTTCCTTTCGTACGAATTTGTCTCCACCAAGTGCAGCTTTTTGAATTCTCCCAACAGACATCACAAAGCTGCGTCACCACACATCCCATCCCATCCCATTCCCAAACCAGCTCCTCCCGCTCGTCATTTGTCGGCCGGCGGGCGCTCGTGTGCCGCTCAATAGAGAGCACCATTGTCGAGGCGCACGCTCCGTGCGGCGGGCAGAGGAACGACGTTTAGCGGCGCCAGCGCACGCGGGGTCGTCCGCTGCTGATTTGTAACCTCGGCGGCAGCGGCGACGGCGGCGGCGGAGGCGTATTCGTGTTAATACGCTTAACGAACGGCTGCGTATCTGCGACTTTCCGAGCCAGTGGGCGCTTTGTAGGCGGTGGTAGCGGCGAGCGCGCTCTTGGGGCCAGGGGGCTTGTTTATTTCGAGGCCGCCCCCGCGAAATGGCGCGGGCGGAGAGGGTTCCAAAGGAGCGATTAGAGGGCGAGGCCGGCACGTGTGTCGGCGTGCCGTCCCCGCCCCCGCCCCCCCCCCACCGCCCTGGCCGTTGTCCGTGGCTGTGGGTTCGAGTGGTGCCCCGAGATAATATTGTTCTCGTATTGGCGCCGCATAATGCGCGGTGCGGGCGTGGGAGGGGGCGGGGCGGAGGTCGGCGGAGCGCGATCGCGGAAATAAACGGTTTATGAGAAGCCCCGCGTGGGAGGCGTGGGGGCGGAGAGGTGAGGGCTGACCTGTGGCGCGGCGCAGTGAGAAGCTGGCAGGGCTTCCACCTCGCGGCGCGCGGTTCGAAGCCCCCACGGTGTACCCCAGTCATGACAGTATACGTAGCCTGCTACTGACCATAGGACACCTCGCTTCTCAGCGGCATGCCACTAACTGACTGGAGCATCTGGAGACGCTAAAGAGGATGGTCAGCACTCTCGGGTTTCTGTAGCTATAGCGTACGCGAGTTTACTCCTGCTACTGGAGGCTATTTCCTCGTTCACAACGTAGATAATTCATATAAAGGTTGCCTTCTGATGTTGTATACGCCCTGGGCCACTGCGGCATGAGATGAATTGTTCAGAGCAACTAATGTCATGAAAGAAAATTATCAGCGTTCTCAGTTTTTCTATAACGATAGCCTACGCAAGGCGACTCCGTTTATAGCTCGTTTACAGTGGGGATGCTGACGTAGGTGTCGAGGGTGCCTGGTGGTGACCATAGCACGTCTCGTGTCAACATGCAGGCCACGGACTAACCTGAGCAACTAGTGTCGTGAAAAGAAAATGATCAGCATTCTTAGTTTTTTATAGAGATAGCGTACGAAAAAGCTACGTTTACAGCTCGTATACAATGAAGATGTTGACAGTTGGCCTCAAGGTTGCCTGGAAGTAGCAATAGCACGTCTCGTGTCAACATGCAGGCCACGGACTAACCTGAGCAACTAGTGTCGTGAAAAGAAAATGATCAGCATTCTTAGTTTTCCCAATAGTGACAGCGCGAGAGGTCTCGCGCGCCAGTTAGAGCAACGGATGGCTGTAGGACGTCTCGCACCACCGTGGCATAACAGGATTCTTTCTGCGCAACAAGCATCGTGGAAGGCAACTATCGGGAGCATGCGCACTCGGTTTTTCTATGGCGATGGCGCTCTTGTAAAAGATGTGCTTCAGGACCTAAAAATTCTGATTATTAAAAACTTGAAGAAACGAGCAAAAAACGGAAAGAAGTCGAAGAAAAACTGGGGCCCATTCACTGATATCTCGCAATTTCCTCTCATGGACCCGTGAAGATTCACTGAGAAAAAAATCTGCATAAGAAAAATTGTGCAAAATTGTTTGTACTGATCAAATAAATCTTAGTTCTTTTACATACGATAATATCAGTTTGTCCTACTACACTCTGATAAAGTATTGTAAAATTTATTAGTGTTTTATAAAAATACAAAAAGAACTAGTTTCCTGTTGGGCTGCACGCTCATTGTTTCATTGCACGCCAAGCAAAGAATTAGAACTTGCTGTACGTACGTGTTGTCAGTTATCGGAAATATCGCAACATAGTAGTTCTTACGGTATATCTGAAAACGTATACATGTAATGAGTTTTTATTCTTGTCGGTTACTGGCCAGAATTGCCACATAGTGATATAAATTTTTTTAATTATTTAACAAGTTCTGTATTTTGAATCATTAAAAAATTAATTCTGAAATAACGCTTCAACTTTTATTGTTTTTACACCCTATTTTCGACTTATAAATAAAAGAAATGGAAATAAATTATCGATTATTATACAAATTACTAAAGAAGTATTAAGGATATGTAATGCGAGAAATAAGAGGCTGAAGTGAGTATTCAAAGCTTTCAATTGGATGATTTCAAAACCGAATCCGTAAACTAGTACAGAGTGCATATATTTGGTTGTTCTTTTGAGATCTATTATTTTCATATACATTAAGAACATTTTTTCCCTGGCTGGAAATCCAACCAGGGACTGTCACAAAGGAAGCTATAACATAGTCCATGAACTACCCAAGGGTCAAACATTATTACTGTTTTTATTTAATAAACTTGAATACAACGATGGGTGATATACATTAATAATTTGCTCTTATTTTAATAATACAGTGATGAAATTTATTCCCTGTTCCGAGTTCCAAAACTCGTGCGCCGGTTTGGCCCTGCTGTGCAGAATCGCTGATTTACTACGAATTATTTTTTCGACGTATTTGGAACATACGAGCGTTGCGGTAGCGATCGTGTCGTATAAACTTTGGCCTTTGAACACCGTCCAACGCGTTTGTATCGCGAAGAGAAATTGACCAAACTATTTAAGTGAAAGCTCGGCACACAAATATCCGGCAAAACGCATCAGCTGTATAGTAAATTAAGCAGGACAGTTGGAAAGGAAAGTTCTTGCGTAGATATAGGCCGTGTGAGAAATGAAACAGTGCGAACTGGACTGGTGCCATATTTCGGTGCGCGGGCACACACTCACACACACAACGCATCGATGCTACGCCTAAAATTACAGCGCACGGCAATACCCACGAAGCACGTACTTCGAAAATTAGCTACCCCCAATAATTCCGAAGCGAATAAATACTCGCAGCGGTTTGCAGCAGCAAGCCCCCAGAGTAAATCTTCCACTATCGAATGGCACTGCAGTACGTAACGGCGATAAAAATTGACAGGTTTATAACGGCGGCAGCGCCTACTCCATATAATCGAGTCAGCTGCCGCGGCACGAGCTACCCGCACGCTATCTGCCGCAGCGCAGCGCAGTGAGTCGGTCGGGGTTTGAACCCGGGACGTGGTAGAGGAGAGGGGGGCGGAACGGAAACAGCGTGGCGTGGCGCGGGGGAATCCCCGGAGACGCGTTGTCCTCCGGTGCGGGATTAGCGGGGGGGGGGGTGGAGCAGACGGGGACGCGTGGGGGGGGGGGGGGGGGGGGGGTTTGCGGATGGGGGTGGTGAGAAGGGCAGGGTAGAGGCGGGCGGCGGTGGGGTGGTTCAGTGGTGGGGGAGGTGGGTGGTGTGATGGTGAATGGTTGACGCTCTGTTGGCGGTGATGGTGGTGGTGCCAGTGACACTGGCGGGAGGTGGTGTGGTGTGATGGTGAATGGTTGACGCTCTGTTGGCGGGGACGCACTGTCGGACGCACTGTCGGGACGCACTGTCGGGACGCACTGTCGGGACGCACTGTCGGACGCACTGTCGGACGCACTGTCGGGACGCACTGTCGGACGCACTGTCGGGACGCACTGTCGGGACGCACTGTCGGGACGCACTGTCGGACGCACTGTCGGACGCACTGTCGGGACGCACTGTCGGGACGCACTGGCGGGACGCACTGGCGGGACGCACTGGCGGGACGCACTGGCGGGACGCACTGGGGTAGGAATGGGGCGGGAGGGTTGCGGTGGCATTACCAGACCCAAGGAGCAACGGAGGCGGTAGTAGGTGAGTACAAGTGCGAGGTTGACAGCGACGGGATATCTGAAGGTGGAGTCAGTGACGAACGCAGTAGCAGCAGTGACCACGGCAGTGGCATTGCCCCCGAGTAGCGAGGGCGGGGGCGGCGCGGGTGGCTGCGGCAGAGCAGGACTGGCACGCAGTCGGGCCTCGTCCAAGGCCGCAAGTTTGTTCGTTTGGCGCTGGGCGAGGCGGGGGCGGGTGGGCGAGATGAGGGGCCGGGCTGTACTCACGTCCTCGGCCCCGCCTAATGGCCCTTGTTCTCCGACGTGCCTTGCACACGCGGCGCTCGCCCGGAGCTCTGCGCGGCTCGAACCGGCGGCCTCCGGTTGCCCCAAGACGCTCCGCTCCCGGAGCTGGATCCGGCGGCGGAGGCGGCGCGCAGGGATGCGATTTGGGTCACGGGAAACGGAAATCGAAAAATAGACTCAGCGGAGGGAATTGAATAAAAATATAAAATCTCTGTCACAAGAATTACTGCTTCCAGAAACAGGAACTCCCTTTTTTACGAATATAGCTGTTAGCGATTGTCAATGATTACTTTTTAGATAATGCGGATATTTATTTCATGAGGTACTTGTGTAGACGTCTTTCACACGTGTCTAAACACCTATTCATTCACGGTGTTATCGATTGGAATTGTTATGAAGTAATTTTAAACCGAAACATTTAACCTAAAATCATTTCACTTGTCATGTATTTGGATTAAAATATGTGATGGACATCTTGATTGCGTCCCATACAATTTCATTAAAAAATATAAATAATTATGTCTGAGGTTGCAGCATTTTTGTTAGTTTCTTCACTTTGTTGTTTACATGCAAGTACACTGGTCATGCGATGAATACGGTACGAGGTATCTAGGTGTTTGAATCAGAAAAGTTGAGGAGGAAATTAAATGGAGTTCACTTTCTTAATCACTTTAAGTGAATATTTATTAATTTAAATATTCGAACGAAAAGGCGGTGGATGGACGAATAGGTAAGAGTCGAAAAGAGTCGGGGCACAGAAGTAAGGCGAGGGAGGGAAGTAGACACGGGATGGCCGATTGGGGAACGGGGGGGGTAGGCGTATAGGCTTCAAAAGCGCGAGTAAGCAAGCGATTGGCGGCTGAGTAACCGTCGAGTAGGCGAGAGATGTTTGATTGATTGATTATTTTATTGAATTCGTGACTCCGAGCACGTCAACTGCTATGATAATTAGACCCTAATCCTAGTGAATTTTTATTATGGGAGGAGGCGGGGGCCTACACGTCGGCTCATGGGATTTATCTCTTTCCAGATACCGCCCAGTCAGAAGTTCTTAGCTCTCAACTGCTCTCCCCCACATGTGTTGAAATGTAGTGCATGTATGTGTGCAAGGGTTGAGGATATGAAAAGCAAGAGGAAGGAAATAACGTGCACTGTTCCTGTCCTGCGTTTTGGGAACTACTCCAGCGTTCTTCCGGTGGGGATCGGAGAAATCACGGAAAACTACCAATCAGAGCAGCTGGTCGCTAGAATTCTCCTCCAGATAGCGGCTGAATTCGACCTAGCTATGTAAACAAATCTTTCACCGTCAGGACTCGAACTCTAGGACCTCCCGGTCAGAGCCACGGTAGTCATGTCAGTTGATGGCCTGAGCTACCTTAGCCGGTGAAGGGGGACTTTAGTTCATCATATCTAACTTCAACCAATGAGCTTCATACATCAGTTTGTGTCACAGTATTAGCGGTAATTTTAAATCCAGCCACATACCAAAATTATCACCTCGTTACAAGACATTGAAACAGATTTATGAAGCATTTCTTTTAAATATTGCATATTGTACACTTTCATCGTGATATTTTTGGTTGGCTGCCGCTCAAAATCGTCACTTTATGCCACTTTTATAATGTTTCTAAACACTTCTCTCTCTCTCCAAGCAACATGGCGGCCAGCGCCTGGTCTAGCTTTTCAAACGAAGTGATCATGCTGTGATCACGTGATTCTTGACGCAAACTGGTGATCCGCAGAACCAGCTTAAATGGGTGCACCGGAGGAACCCACCCATGTATTTCCACCATGAGTAGGGATGGCAAAAACATCGATGTTTTTCCACCAGAAACGTCAATATAATAACATCGATATTTTGGGTTAGATGTTTTCCTCACATCGATATTTTGTTGCAAAAACATTGATGTTTTTTAATTTTTATTTTTTTTAAATAAAGGGGTTTAGGTACGTTGTAGAGTAGTAGCAATCCACAGCAATATCGTTGTTTTGCATCCTCTTTATCACGCTGGACATTTCGCCTGCGCAATCTACGGGAATTTTAGGTGGCTCTACTTAGATGGTGTGTGACTGGAAGTGACTAAATGGTAAAATAGCTAAACACAATGTTCTCTAATGTTAATTGTATTCTTTACATTCCACAATAAATGTTCTTAATATATTACTAACATGATGGTAACCAAACAATAAACTATATCCCTTTGTACATACTGTAAAAAGGAAATTTTTAATTTTTTTTTTAGTCTATGTATTCATAGACATCGAAAACCCTTTATCAATGTATCGAAACATCGATGATCAAAACATCGATGTATCGAAACATCGATGTATCGAAACATCGATGTATCGAAACATCGATGTTTTGGTAAAATTTGCCATCACTAACCATGAGCCGGTGCGAGGCATGTTCGAGTAGGCGGGCAGGCGGGTGGACGTATGGATGGGCGGGCGTCTAACTGCTCCCCCGAGAGGGCGTCCGCCGCCATCTGTCTGGCAGGGGCTGCGAGGGCGCGCGCGGGACGGGGGCGTGGCAGGCGTCGTAGGCGTCGCGAGCGCTCAGCCCCGATTTGAGGCGTAATCGCGTTTCGCGCCTCGACCTGCGCCTCCCGCCTCGCCTCGCCCGCAGATGCCCAACACGCGTAGGCACACGGCCCTTCCAATTGAACGCAACTGCTAAACTGCTTCTTCCTGTTATGAGAAGTGATGGTGACGGTTTGGAAAGGGTTGACTTGCAACTACTACAGCGCATGAATTAATAACAATAATGTTCAATATACATCGTTAACAACCGTTGCAATACTATTTAAAGTTGCTCATAAATAAGTATATATACAATTTAATCCTGTAACTGCACACTTATTTTTTGTTATATAAACTGTAGAATGGGGTCCCATGGACCCCAAACATTTTCATCGTTACCAAAGATTCAGAAAATTATGTAAGATTAAAAATTTTAATTAAGTTGAAATCATATTCAACAATTAGATGAAACAAAAGATGTTGTAAATGCCCTTAGTTTCATCGGAAAAGCATTAGACGAAGAATAGTTCTTCTATTTTATTTTTTGCTTGTGGAACAATCAGAAAATATAGAGACCCTAGCTGCACCACCGACGAATTAGCTTCTATTCTCGGAGAAGTAGTGGCACCAACTGAGATATTAAGTAGCCAGAGGGAAGGCTAATGGTGTGATTCAAATTTACGTAAAGCACTAAGTGGCTCTCCTCAGATATTTCCACTTGGTGTGAATTTGAAATGTTCGTAGGGTCTAGTAGAACCCATTTTGCAGTTAAGTGTGCTTTAATAATAAAATGTATTGATGCAGGCGTACTTGATACATCTGTGTTAAATACTTGTATTCATTTCTAAATTTCTAAAAAAGCAAATTTGTCCAAATATATTTTAAAAGCAGGTGATACAATTGTGTTCGTCACTGTTCTATGATTCACCAAATATGTCATTGAATCAAGAGTTTTCAATTTATAGGAGGCAAATTAAATGTTAGTTTGTTCCTCTAAAATGTTTGTTTGAAAAACTACAGTATGAATTTGTTTTGAATGCCATGTGAGAAAGAACCTAATTACAATGTTGTGGAATGAAGATGGTCCTCTCTTGGTGTATCTAGAGAAGAGGCGCACTTGGTTTCTGTGATGAGATTTTAATGTAGAATGTATTCCTGTTTGACGGCCTTGTATCTTGATACCTAGAGGTGCCGGCCGGTTCGGCTCGGTCTGTTTCCTTCACATGCAAGCAAATAGTACCTACCGAACTCCCCATCCACTGGTTTGATGTGGCTGGTGAGTCCACCGCGTTTAGCGACATGAATTAAGTGAGATTGATGACAAAATCGTTCCTTTTAGGTTTAGAGTGCATGAAATTAACAATATAGGAACTTGCAATGTTTAACTTTGAAGACAGTCAATATTTATTGAAAATGACTTAATTGTTTTGTTTGAATGTTTTGTTCATGTTTGTAATGTTTTATAATTAATTATTAATGTTTATGTTTTATATTTTGTTTCTGTTTACAATTTTGTTGGTAAAGTATTGCTTTTTCAATAGCAATATGCATATCTCTTCAGTATATTTACTTTCTTTTTTGAATTAGATTTTAAAGAACTGAGAAAAAAGTGATGTGTTTTAGTTCTTAATTGATGGTATACATGCAAATGCAATCAGGAGTTTGGCTATATCTAACCCTTTTAAGGACTAAAAATCAAATGCCTGAAATCTTCGTTAACTTCTTTCTCGAAGTATACCTCAAGAGTTAGTCAGATTTCATTACTATATTTAGGCAGACACCGATTTTAATTAATTTCTATTCACGTTGTCTCTTCATTTTTCTCTTGCATTATCTTTGACACAGATTAATTCTAACTAATACGAGACCGAATGGGAGTAATGAATCGTGGAATCTTCGCTCCGAAAAATGCCTCCGTTCTCCTCCTCGGGGACTCCGTTCATTAACCGCCTTTATCTGCCGATATGCGGAAAGACCCGCTCACACCCCCAACCTCTCGTTCACAGGCCCTTAAACCGCTCCCGTCGGTTATCGTCGAGTTAGAGGGCCTTTTAATACCCTTACACGACACGGGTTATATTTTAAAATATCTCAGTATTGGCCCCGCTCACAACATCCCGCTTGTCGGGAGTTTGTCCCTGATCGGTGCGGGATCTCTCCACAACCACGCCGCGTGTTTTTAAAAGGGTTTGGAAGTTCCGTGCTGATGAACATAATGAGTGGCATTTGTCTCCGCGGCGACGACCGCGGCGCCCTCCCCTCCCGTCCACGCCCTTCGGCTTGCGTGTGAGGGCGCGCGGGTGGAGGGGACGGGTGGGGACGAAGCACGCGATCCAGGGCCCGCCACCGCAACGGGGCGGTGAGGGGTGGCCCAGGGTGATGGAGGATGGCCGTTATTCGACCAGGGGTTATGGCGACGCTGGGTGAGGCCAGGGTGGTAGAGACGGTGCGTTGGAACGGAGTAAAGGGTGCAGGTGACAATTGAGATAGCTTGAGCTGCAGTGGAGGTGACCATGGTGCTGATGAAAGTAATGGCCAAATTTATGTAACTGAATTGCGGTTCAAGATGAATGTGAAGGAACGGCTGGGAAGAGTATTACGTACAGGTCAGTTGTCAGAGAGAATAGGCGATTGCCAAGCTATTATAGAGGAAATGCTGATAGAACGGACATTACTAGAAGTGTTGCTCTAGTAGAATCTACATAAAAGTACCAACCAAGGCTTGAATGGCAGTGATATTGGTGGTTTCTTCTATCTGTAATAACGCGTTTTAATCGAATATTACAGCATAGTGAAAAGAAAGCAGACAGTGGAGATAATAATAGTCAGAAAGCATTCGCGGAGAGTTCAGGTTGTAGAGGTGGTTGCAGGCGATATCGGCAAAGCGGCGTGACGTTTTCTGGTGGTGGGTGGTCCTAGCGACGGCAGCGGCGAGGCGACGTCGGCGTTTTTGTAGCCGGTGGAGGGAGGGGAGGGCGCAGGGCGGGCGCTGGCCGGTGCCCGTTATGATCGCTCTCATTACTCAAGCAGATTGCGGCCCACGCCCCCCGCTTTGCATAATCAATAGCCGTAATTAGAGGAGGCCGTGGGTCCCGCGAACAGCCCGCTAAGTGGTCGGGGCGACGGCGTAGCCTCGCGCTGCTCCCGTCCGCCCGTCCGCCCGTCCGCCCGTCCGCCCGTCCCCCGTCCGCCCGTCCGCCCGTCCGCCCGTCCGCCCGTCCGCCCGTCCGCCCGTCCGCCCGTCCGCCCGTCCGCCCGTCCGCCCCCCGCTTCACCTGCCACCCCGGACCCGCCCCATTGTTCACTCACCTTGTCGCACTCTCGCAATTTCGCCCGCATGCTCGTCTGCCCATCCTGCTATGTTTTTATTCACCCATCCTTCTCGCTCATTCATCCGCCTCCGCTCAACTGCCTACTCACTCTTTTATCTACTCGCTGTTCCGCTTGCTAACTCGTACTCTTTTCCTTTCCCAGTCTTCATTCCCCCATTTCCTCTTCCAACATTTCTCTTCCTCGCACCCTACTCATCCGCTGTTTCCTCTTCCCCCAAACCCCACAGCCCTTCTTCCACCTAAACACCGCACTCGTTCATTCACTCACTCATTCTCCTACCGGCTTTCCCAACACAACCGCTCGCCCGTTTGTGGCTCACTCCCTTTATCAGGGCATCTCGGAATTTCATCTGGAGCCGCAGTCGCTTTATCGCGGCCTTCGTTTAACATTTCCATTGTTGTAATTGCTTAATAGAAAAGAACGGCGACGCGTGTTGCCGACGCGTCTGCCCTCTGGCGGCTTCCGTGGCGCGAGCAATTTAACGACTGTCTTGAACGCGCTGTGTGTCGACAAATTTATTTCCAGTCCTCCACCTTTTATGCTGCATGTAATTGATACGGCGTTGACTGTTTTCAAAGCGGATTTATCTTGTACTGCAGTACCAACGATACTAGGCGACGCAGTGCTTCGTGTTTTGATACTGCGGGTTGATTCGCGAAATAAAATATGGCCCTGGAACCTGCATACGCGTGCGTGCAAGTTTCAGCGCTGTTTATAGATTAAAAGCCGTGTGTTCGGGTAAAAACTCTGTTAGCAGTGATGATGGCGCTTCAGATGAAAGCGAGCAGTAATTCTTATTCGCGTGTCTGTAGGCGGTTGGAATGACGTCGTCGAAGAGAAAGGAAAACCGCCCCTTTTTACTTTTTTTTCCACAGAGCCGACGTGAAATGCGTTGATTCCTAACCGCTACGAGTACTAAGTGGAAGTAGATATTTCCATTACAACCCTCCCTTGCTTGTGTCAATTGTGTTAGATTCGATTTACCAATCTGTCACCCTGCGGCGCGCCTGACGGCATTTAAAAGCCCCGGGAAATAGACAAAACACGTCAAAGAAACAGCGGGTATCGCTTTTCATTTCCGTCGACGGCTGTGGAAATGGATATGCGAACAAACAATCGCCGCCGCCGTCGATGCTGGCGGGGAGTGTGGCTGCTGCGGGGTCGCTCTAAAGGGTAGGACGGGCGAACCAGGGTGTGGGACCGAGGCGGTGGTTGGTGGGCTGGGGAGGATGACGCAGAGCTGGCGTGGGATGGAAGCGGTGGTCCGTGAGTGGTGCGGGGGGTGCGGGGATGGACTGCGGATGGAAGCAAGGATACGTGGCCGGGGGGCGATGGGGGTGGCGCGGGGCGAGCGAGCGGGGCATGGGACGGAGCAGGCGAGGGGCGGCGGAGGGCGGGGCGGCGGGGCGGCGCGAGCGGGGGGCGGCGGGGGGGGGCGCGCGGTGGCGGCGGGGGGCGGCGGGGTGGGCGGCGCGGGGTGGGCGGCGGGGGCGTGGGGTGGCGCGGGTGGGCGGCGGGGGTGGGCGGCGCGGGTGGGGCGGCGCGGGTGGGGCGGCGCGGGGTGGGGCGGCGCGGGGTGGGCGGCGCGGGGTGGGAGCGGCGCGGGGTGGGCGGCGCGGGGTGGGCGGCGCGGGGTGGCGGCGGGGTGGCGGCGCGGGGTGAGCGGCGGGGTGGGGCGCGGGGGGGCGGCGGGGGGGTGGGGCGGCGCGGGGGGGGGCGGCGCGGGGTGGGGCGGCGCGGGGTGGGCGCGCGGGGTGGGGCGGGGTGGCGGCGGGGTGGCGGCGCGGGGTGGAGCGGCGTGGGGTGGGGCGGCGCGGGGTGGGGCGGCGCGGGGGGGCGGCGCGGGGTGGAGCGGCGCGGGGTGGAGCGGCGGGGTGGAGCGGCGCGGGGTGGGGCGGCGGGGTGGGGCGGCGGGGTGGCGGCGGGGTGGCGCGCGGGTGGAGCGGCGTGGGGTGGGTGGCGCGGTGGGGCGGCGCGGGGTGGGGCGGCGCGGGGTGGGGCGGCGCGGGGTGGGGCGCGCGGGGTGGAGCGCGCGGGGTGGGGCGGGGTGGCGGCGGGTGGCGGCGCGGGGTGGAGCGGCGTGGGGTGGGGTGGCGCGGGTGGGGCGGCGCGGGGTGGGGTGGCGCGGGGGTGGGGCGGCGCGGGGGTGGAGCGTCGCGGGGGTGGGGCGGCGGGGGGGGGCGGCGCGGGGGGTTGTGCTGGCAGGCGGCACGAAGCGGGACGGTGCAACGCCGGGCGCGAGTCGGCGAGACAAGCATCTCCTACTAGCGGTATTCTCGGCTCTGTTTTTCCCGACCCTTTCCTTTCCCCTTGTCTCGCGGGCCCCCACCTTTTTTGTCTTTTTCAGTCACCCCTCCTCCCACCCGCCCTCACAGACTCGCAGAAACACCGCAAAGCACTCTGGGACGGCGGCCCGGGAGGCTGGGCGCGAACGCGCCGCTTGTCAAGTTACCGTAACGTTTTGTTTTAAACGTCGCGTCGCCCTCCGCGCCGCCGCCGCCGCCGCCCCCGCGGGTTCGCGACATATCCGGCGTTCCCCGGAGCGGCGCCGCCTTCCCCATTCTGCGGGCGACAGTGACGCACTTGATGGCATCAATTAGAACACCGCCCCCTCGCGCCGCCTTCCCCTCCGCTGCACGGCCCCCTTCTGCCTCACTGGAAGCTGCGGAAGACTTTCCTAGCTCGGGCTGAACTATGTTCCCCCACGTTGGATATGATGCGTGACTGGGGATTCACGGTTCTGTTTGGAACGTCAAAATAATCGTACTCCTTTTTTGTTCAATTGAAGCACATAATTCTTCCTAAGCATAGCACATATTGAAATTTATGGTGCTGCAAATTTTTGGAAAAATCGTAGAGATCGTGGTTCCTTTTCCGAGATTTTATTCTAGTGGAGTATTAAAATTTAAATTTATTTGAGAATCTTCTGCCATCTCGCCAGTCCCTAAATGTTTATTCATTTTCGCTTTGGTTTAGATTTTTAGGTATTCTTCTGAAAGTATACACAGCTTATGTAACAATATGCTTAGAGATTTTACGTGTTCTCTTTCCTGAACATTTTTTAATTTGTTAGTCTTTCTTGATTTTCTTCACTTTATTATCTATTAAAAAAGCTCTATTAAAAAGACTTTAAAGTTGTTGTTTATAAACGTTTTATTTCAGATTTGTTATTATATATTTCTTCTTGTCGCATGAGATATATCACAATTTTTTTTTCTACTTCGCCTTGATTATAACCTGTCTTTCTTCTCTCGCGATTAGCTATCTGAAACATACTCTAATTTCGACAAAAAAACTATTCGAGATATCATTTATTGACGTCCCTGGAATTTATATATTTTTCTACTGAGAAGAAATACTTTTCTTAATACATTAATATTTACCATTTAATATCCATACAAAACGGTTGATCTGACAAGATATTTTGATAAAAGTTATTTATTTATTAAATACAAAGACACAACCGCAAATTTAGCTGCATATACCCATATGAAACGCTACATCTCCATACTACATCTCTACTTCATAAATTTTCTTTTAATAGAAATTCGAGCTTTCAAAAAAGCATTTGGTTAAATAGAATGAACTGTTTTTTTGAATGTTTTCTTTAAATGAAATGTAGAATGCTCCAGATGTATTATCACTTGCTATTATTGACCTGTTTTATACTACAAAAGCTAATTTTCAATAATATCTTAAAATGAATGGAATTAACGCTTCTCTGCCGCCATTTGTTAACTAAGTCATTTCCAAGACCAACTACACGTATTTGTTCTCTGTCGTTTCGTTGTGCCAGACGCAATATATCTACGAATAGCAGTCGTCGCGTGATTAAGCGCTTGTTATAATTAGGGAAGCGAAGATACGGATTTTTTAGATTGAGTGTTTTAAATGCCAATATTACTGAGTTCATATAAATGCAACGCCCAACAATCGTATGATATATTGTCATTTTACCAAAAATGTGCAGTGATTACAATTAGTGTTTTGATGGTGGATAGCAGGATTGCGTGATATGGTCCCATATATGTACAGATCTTAGTAAATACGAAACATTTTAACTCCATTTTGAATAAAAAGGTTTGCCTCTATTTTAACAGTGAATAGTGATAGTATTGTTCCAGAATTATTCGTGGAGAAGGGGTATAGAACGGTATAAAACAATATTTTTGGATTTTCGCTTCTCCGTGTAATTTTACGTAGTAATTTTTTGTTGTAACTTTTCTAGTCCTATTTCTCTGCGATGTAATTGTAAGGGTTCAGCAAGTTATTTTAAATCTTTGACACTCTCACAAATTCATCCCCATACATGACTATTTCATGCATTCTCTACTTTTCCAAAACCCCACCGCCTCGAACTATTGTTTCTCCAGGCACCAACACTGTGTCCCCTTCTTCTCGCAATGTATATCCGCCCTTAAATCCCTGTCTCGGCTATAATACCCAGTACTCAGTGCACTATTCGTTCACATTCCGCCCTCAACCACGCTGCTAGTCCCCGCCGTTTCCGCCTTTTCTCAACGGGTGGTCCCCAAGATCAGAGAGGACCACAGCACCCCGCTGACGTAGCCACTGCCTCTCGCTTTTCAGCCGCCACTCCAGATTAATGTGGAGGTTAACCATTGTAAGTCACCCCCGGAGCACTTTATTCAATATCTGTGGGTGTGACTGCGCGCTCGTAGAGGGGTATAGTAAATACAAGGGAGTTGCGGCGACATCATTTTTAACCCTTTCCCGGAAACGGTTTTTGTACTTTTCCGCGGAAAAGTTTTGTGAGGTTGAAGGAATATTTTAGGGTAAAAAGTCGTGGCTTGTCGTGCTTACCCTCCGTTCGGTCCATTACAAGAGGGAGGGGCGGGGTTGGGCGTGAACGATAATTTATTCGACAGACTTAGAATAAAGCGTTAAGTCGTGCCATTCTTTGGGAGCTCCCTTGGCAATGCTGAAACCACATCGTCACTGGCTGATCTTGTCGTGACCCTTCGTTATTGATGCAGCCCTTGCTAAATGTGTTTTCTTTCTCTTCGGTTTCAAAGTATTGTATATTTTTTATTATAACCACTAAAATGTATTTTCAGTATCTTCTACATTACAATAAGTTTTTATGAAATAAAAATTCAGAATTTGAGGCTTCTTGCGTGTATCCTTGTTTTTGATTAGATCGTATGTTATTCAATCCGTAGACTTGCACAGCCTAAACAACAAATGCATTTCTATACATTTCTGGCAGTCTTTTCTATCTACATTTTATATATTACATTTGACATATTGTAGTCAATAAATAAAATGTACCACAAAAGGAATTAAATGATAATGAATTATTGTGAAAATATTGTAATTAATTCTTCTTTGTTTATTATGATTTTTAAAGTGTTGCTAACTCATAAAAGAATAGTAGTCGCTAATGACCTCATCTCTAAAGGGACCTAAATTAAATACAATTTATAATAATAATAAGAGGGCTTACGGCGGTTCTGCCCCCCTCCCCCGACCTATGTAAACGCCGAGAGTTTCACTCTCTTATATCATTCCCTTAAGGATCTCTTTGGGTGGTATTCGAAGTGTCCCTAACATAGATATTTTTTTATGTTGTACTATTCTGAACATTATTCGAAATTTTGATTTTTCCTTCATGTAACTAAAAAATTGCACCTCACATCATATGAACATTGTTGTATGTGATAGTTGAAATTACAAAACAGAGTTTCTATATTACCATTTTTAGATTTAGATTTAGATTTATTACTAATTCTGCAAATAAGTTTGAGAACTTGGTAGCAGGATACACTAACTAAACATTACAGAATTTAACTACTATACGAAATTTTACAAAATTTACAAACTGTACAAATTAACATGAACATTCCACCGTGCAAGCTTCCATAGCATTCCACCTCACCACATTCACTTCACTTCACTTCACTTCACTTCACTTCACTTCACTTCACTTCACTTCACTTCACTTCACTTCACTTCAATACTGCTAATACTGAGTTTTAATTGTTCTTACACCTCGTTTCCTCAACTTCACAACCTGCACTGCACGCCACTGAACTACACGCCACTATACGCTTTGACAACATGGTTAAGTATTTATTAAGATATAACTTGATCATCCCACAGAATGAATGGTCGAATTCAGTCTGTGCCCGACGAAAGGACGATCAAGCTAATGGACGTCGGCTGAACCACGTTAAAAGTCCGGGGACTTTTCAACCGGCGCATCCTGCGTGGATTACTACTAAGGACATTTCGCCTTTCCTTTCTCCAATTTTCTCCTTCCAACTCTTTCTACGCCCACCCACCCTTCCATCACTTCTTCACTCCCCACCCTTTCACCGCACGTCACCTCTCCCTTCTTATATCATCAAGACTCTGCTGAATTCGAACTTTGTCATTAACGAAAAGTTCCCATCACCAGTCCTCCTGCACTTCTGCCTCAACTACCGTCAACTGTCCCGTCAGGCCGAAGTTCGTCGATGCGCCGCTCGCCGCGCTGCCGAGGCAGCTGGGTCGCGAAGAGCGGCCCGCCCCACCCAACCCGACCCGTCGCGGAGTGGGCGCTGTTCTCATCAAGAGTAAAGGGTTATTATATTAATTAGTTCTCATTTGGGACTCATTCGCTAAAGGCGGCGCTCTCGTTAGCGCGGCTTAGGTGAGTGAAAGCGCCGAGGACGCGCCGCAAGGTCGCAGCCCTTTCGGGAATTGAAAGACCGCCACTGGCTGCCGATTTATCTCGTGAATCGAACCTCGGATGTCAGGGGCGTTTAGCAAACCATACACTTGCACACAGTAAATTTCAAGATTCAATAGCACCGTATTCCTTTAAATTTGGTATTTAACGCCGTATGATTCCTGAGAGTATACAAATATGATAAATACTAAAAATCGCATTTCAAAGATTATGTTCCTTTACACAAGTCGTCTGAATATGAAAATGAACGTCGTTTATATCATATACAGACTATCTTCTAAATGAAAATTTCAAGTGAAAAAGAAATGGATTTCGATAAGGGTGATTTTCGTCATTTGTTTTATTTAAAATAAACAGTAAAACATATTTTTAAAACTTGTGCAAAGAATTCGAAAGGGAGGGCTTTATATTTGGGAGAAATATCATTTACATTCCCTGTTTGTTGCGGATGATAGTCATCCTTGCTGAAGATAATAAAAATGTGGAGTATATAATTAAATTTATTGTTTTTTCGTGAGATGTTCTTTGCATCTCAAATATTTCATATTCAATTTTTCAGCGACATAAAAATTTTATAATTACACCACACGTCGTAGAAATAACGTTCAAGTGTTAGTATCAACATCTCACTACAAGAAATTCACATACAATAAATTTTCATTACTTTACAACACTTTGTAAGATGACATTAAACAATTAAAATCGATTCCTAAGTTTAAATGACCAGTAAAATATTTTCTTTTTCCTAACTTTTCTGTGACCAAAAAAGTTTGTTTTAATAATGATATATAATATATTAGTTAACATTTACTTTATTATTTTACTACTAAATATGGTAAATATGCCTGTAATAAGTAATGTACTTCCCTTTTTCGGATAATGACCAAGCTGTTCATTTTTCCTGATCCATTGAGCAAAAGCTGAGATGGTTACTTGTTCTTCTCGGCATCAATGTAACATCACTACGCGAACGTTTTGTTGAGCCCTCCCTTTGCTAGTTATGGCAGGAGTAGAACCTGGGGTGAAGGTTGCTGTTTTGTTAGTAGTTCTAAAAATTCAAATCTTTAGTTTGTTTACCAATGCAAATAAATTTTCTATAATTCGGGAGCGAAAATGTCTAGATTTTAAGTGTTGCTAACCTCGCATTGTTGATACTTTTATTCACCGTTCAACTGTATATAATAAAAGGGATATGAAGAGATGCTGGTGCCGAAGAAAACGTGGGATGATTATACTTCTCTCACATACGTCGCATAATTTTACTGCTGTTTAACGAAAATAAATGGAATCAATATTTTTATTCATTCCATGAGCACTTGTTTACTAGCTACGTTATCGTAGGTAATACCACAAGTGCTTTGGAAGTGGACGATGAATTCCCGATCTGCGAAGCGAGGAGGAAGAAATGTTTAAACGAACTGAAAGCTATGTTTAAATCAAAGAGGTTATGTATGTATAATACATACGCGGAATATTGGACATCAGCGTAGCGATCGATGTATACAGCCTTCTAAGATAGAAGAGTCACAGTTTATGATTAGCCAGTAAGGATAATCGGTAAGAAAAATCCGATAGAAAAAGCGATAAACTTTTTGAGATATACCGCCCTGACTGAGGAATTTTGTATGTACAGTTAAACATTTTTGGTTTTAATTTCACGAGTGGAATAGTCATTCTAAACTTTATTCGACTGTAGTTCAGTTTCTCTCTCCCAGCCAGCCAATCTGGTGAAGGTGGCCGCCTAAGTGGAAAATAATACGGCACTAACGTTGGAACTTTGATAGATTAAATCTGTCTGGACAATTTCTGGTAGAAGTAAATTCTAAAATAAAAATATGAGAGTAATATCTTTTGATGATATCTAAACAGTAACCCTCTTTGATGTAAGAAATATATTTCGTTCATCAACCTTTGAAAATAAGATGTCAGTTGCAAACGCACAAAAATGTTAATATTGACATTTTCGTTGATTATTTAGTACCATTGTCCGGCTTTGTAAATCTCAGAGTCCTGAAATCTAGTACCAGAAATATCTGTAAATCAACAAAACTGCTACATTGCGTATGAAAACACTGTTTGTGCTAAACATCATGCGATCACGTTATTTTCGCCATGCCCCTATTGAAAGTACTCAGCCACAAATAAATGCCATGCAGGGAAAACTTGAAGATCAATTCTATTTCGTAAAACAATTTTCATTCGTTAAAAAAATTAATTGTATCATTTCACCATGCGGTAAACAATCATAAACTGCCCATATCCCTAAATTGTGATGCAACATTACGCTATGCATTTTTTTGTGGCTATCAACATCTAAGTCATTAGCGACCACTATTGAAGTTAACGTTATGGTAACTATGAAGATGAAAGGGTGACGATACGGGTGAAAGGACGAACACAATTACAACCTTGCCTGAGGCGGGACGCGAACCCGCGACCCTTCGGTCCGAGATCACTGCGACACTACTGCAATAGCTATGTCGGCCACCGGGCCGGCAGCAATGCATAGTTCTGGTAATGGAAGCACATGCAACACATAATGACTCACAAGAAAGGCCCTCCACTGCTTCATTATTTCCTCATTTTCCTCATGGAGAAATTCGCTGGGGCTTGCCACCAATTTTGCTGAAACCGGTGGAAAGCACTTTTACTCCGCCTCGATCCTTTAATCCGCGCGTGGCCGCCTGGAGATCGGATTGGCCGCCGGCGGCGCCCGAATGGGCCGCGCACTGGATTCAATCTGGAGTCGCTGGCGCCATCTGGAGGATTTGCTGCGTCATCGTGCGTTCGCGTCCGCCGGGCGGGGCGGAGGCCGTTGGGGCGCGCGGGCACGTTAACAAGGGCGCTCCTGGCGGTCGAAGTGCGTCTTAGCGTACATGAACGAGCCTATTACTTGCTTGGGAGGGTGGGGATGGGGTGATTAGACATCGGATGTTTAGGAACTAAAAAATTGTCTTTTAGGCGCCTAAAAAGGCACTGAAAAAGTCAAGAATAAGGAGAGAAAAAGGCACTGTCATAAGGTACATACACAATCAAATGAAAATTGTAATTTTTGTCTGTATTATTTTGTAAACTTAAATGCACAAAACCAGTTCGTACATTTTAATGTAAAACTAGACTTACATATTTGCAACTGTTCCACATTTTATTATTAACAGTTTCCATTATCAGTAATATTTACAGATTACCAGTGACTTTTCAAGGATCACAATTGCAAATTGGCGACGACTGGGAGACAAAATCAGTTTGAATGCGAAGAAGGATATATGAACGATGTGACTTGCATATATTTTAGCAGTTCAACACTAGTAATACTGAAACCTTCTGGGAATTTATATTTATTTTCTACTTAAACTTTCGGTTCCCTCGGTGTATTGTCAATTGACCATGTTCTTAGATCATGGCTGATATTTATGAAATAGGAAAATGGAGAAAAATCAGTTGGTACACTTTCAGAAATTCTCTCGTAATTTTAAATTTCAAGACGTGAATTGAAGGTCAATTTCAAGACGCGTTGTACCTTTGTCCCGTAAGTGTAGTGCATGTTTTTATCGGGAGTTGGCGGAGATCTTTCCCCATTCGATGGCGAGATCCGGCGCTGACCTGTCGGCGACTAGCGGGATTATCCCCAAACCAGGTATCTCCCACCATTGGGGCACCGCACCAGCCGGGACAAATTCTAAGTCTCCGACCGGTCTCCCGGCATGTGTGGTAGTGTAGTACATGTTAGTGTGTGTGTGTGTGTGTGTGTGTGTGTGTACAAGGGGTGAGGATAGGACAAGGAAGAGGAAGGAAAGCTCATCCGCGGTGCGTGGCCCGTTTGTTAGGGTACTGCTCCGGCATTCGCTTGGTGTTGATCGGAGAAACCACGGAAACTATCGATCAGAGCAGTCGGCCTCTAGAATTCTCGTCCAGACAGCGACTGAATTCGACCTAGCTGAGAAGCTAGTGTCGACAATCCTGCCGCCGTGGGAGTGGAACCTAGGACCTCCCGGTCAGAGGCGCTGCAGTGACATCAGTTGATGCTCGGAGTCATCGGCCCCGGTGTGCGGATAAAATGAGGGTGTGTTGGGATGTGATGAGGTTGTGTGCCGCTCTGACGGTCGAAGTGCGTGTTTGCTTGCATGAACGAGCATGTTACGTGTTTGAGGTGTGTGGTAATGACGGTGTGTGTGGTTGAGACTTGTGGGGATGAGTGGGTTGTGTGAGGGAGGGTGGTGGTGAGGAGGCAGGGGGGAGGGTGGTGGGGATAGAATGTGGTGAGAGACACTTTGTGGATGAGGGTGTATGTGGATGAGGGTGTATGGATGAGGTGTATGTGGATGAGGGTGTATGTGGATGAGGGTGTATGTGGATGAGGGTGTATGTGGATGAGTGTGTGTATGGTTGAGAGTTGTGAGGATGAGGGTGGGTGTGGAAGGATGCGGGAGAGTAAGGATGTGGAATGCGGGGATGTGGGTGTGAGGTGATGTGCGGTTGTTTCGATATGCGATCCTTTGGATGTGGAAATATTAGGATGTGCGCATGTGGGGATATCGACGGATGGAGTTGTGCATGTGGGGGGACATTGGACTTTGTTGGGTTGGGGAATGTGAGGAGATTGGAGGAAGAATTGAGCGTGGGGATTTCGACCAGAGGGGTTGTACAATATGCGTGTGTGGGGATGCGAGAATGTGGAGTTGTAAGCGTTTAGTCATGTACACGCTTGAGTGTGCGTGTTTGTGCGTGTTGCTATGTGCCCATTGTGGGCGAGCTTGCTACAACGAGCAAACGTGATTGCTTTGTAATACGTAGTCTGCTCGCCTTTATACTCGTGTAATAGGAGCGGAACAGGGAACGTGTTACAGCCGTTTTCTCATTGTGGTGCGATTGATCAGAGACCGGTAGGGTGGTGATGGTTTGATAAGAGATATGATTTGTTTGATAAGAGAAATTAAAGGAATCTGCCTCTGAAGTTCCTTCGTATGATGTTCCTTACAAAGTATTTTGAGATCTTAGTATCTTTTCAATGATTTTCACGCAGCCTTCTTAGAAATAATGAACACCAAGAATTAATAAATTGTGATAACATAGGATATTTTAATACTGCAAATCCACACTTGTTTTTGGTTTCATAAACTGCACACTGGGATCTCACGAACCACAAAGATATTTATTTCTAAAAAAGATTCAGAAAAAATGTATATGATTCAAAAGTGTGTATTTTTTTCTTTTCTTTTAAGACTGCATTAAAACAAGAAACACCAAAAAATAATTTAAAAAGTAAAATTTATCTTACATTTCAACTTTTCAACTTCCTTCACATTTTAACAGTACGATTACAAATACACGTTGCAATCATAACACAATAATGCAGATGGAAAAAAATGTTATGAATTCACAATGTTACATCGGATATGCAATATAGGAAGAATAGAAATTCTATTTTATTATTTGAGTGCGGAACAATTACAAACTACACCCTGGCTCCCAGTAGAACCTAGATGCACCACCGTTGAGTTAGCTTCTATCCTAGGAAAAGTATTGGCACTAACTGCGACTATTAATAGCATGAGGGTAAGCTAATGATTTAATTCAAATTTACGAACAAATGCTATGTGACAGACGTCAAAATGCTCACTCTGTGTGAATTCGAAATGCTGATGGGGTTCTATAGAACCCAGTGTGCAGTTCTAGGGTTAAGTTACAAATATTCTTGCAAAACAATAAAAAAGTTGTTATTGTTAAAAATTAAACTAAAAATACCACTAGATAGCTGTGTTCATAAATTAAGACATTTTTTTCAATATTTTCCGTTAAGTGTGGCAGGTATACAAGCTCATGATATCATTCTCCTACCTTCAAGTTAATTAAGAATAATTAAGAGTGGAGAAGATGAACCAATTATTCGTTGGTGGTCTCTTGTTGATGGGTTTGTCAATTACTTGGCAGCTCGTCAAGAGATTGTATGCTGCTACTGGAGAACCAGGAATCCATTTGATTGACAATTTTCGTGTATCAGTGTCATCTGTTTGATGTAAAGAGTAATACAGGTTGTAAAATACGTTTTAAGTTGTTGGTAAACGGCTTCAAAATACAGGTTGAACCTGTAATTAAACATCGTAATCATTAGAGCGAGTTAAACTGTGCTTGTTTTTGCACAATTTGGTCTTCGGAATCTTTCAACAGGATGCGTCTCTGACTGCTGCAAAAAGTTCCGTCTTCTCATGGATCAAGCTGTGTCGGGGACCTCCTGTTTTCGTTCCCGCCAGTATTCAGATGTGTGTGTTGAAACAAACGCCGGTTTCGGTGCCCTCAAAAGACTCCGCGGGGCACAGTCTGAGGAAGGGACAACAGGACGTCGGGTAAAGGCCGGAGGACGGCGCCGAAGGAAACAACTGTCTATTTTCAAAAGAAAGTACCAGCTGGATTTGTTTTCCTTAACTGAATAACATGTTAAGTGTAACCGACGTGCTCCAACCGTGACTTAACATACTTCATCAAAACTAATAAAACATTTGTGTACCATTTTTTTGAAAAAAATTCTGTTTTTGTTTATATACAGATCTTTGCTAAATGTCTCTCTTGCGTCTCGTTTATTTCATTCAGTATCAAATTTGTTTGTGTGGTATTTTTTAGTTCAAAGACAACAGATTTGAATAAGAATTAATTTGGACAATATTCATTATATTACAGTTGTTTCTGTTGCCGTACTGTTTTAAAAGAACCAGTGGTGTAGTGCTGAGACATTTAATCTTCCACCTCCGATTATAAGGATTTAAATCCTGGCAACTAATAAGTGAAATTTGTGACAGGCAAATAGTTTCGAGGCAAGTTTTCACGTGGTTCTCCCGTTTCTTCCTCCCGTTTCTTCCTCGTTGCTCTCCACATATCTTGCTTGACCGAGTTATGCTCTGGATATTCAAAAAGAGAACAATAATATGTAGTAAGTCAACGAAATTGTTTTGTGTGTACCCCTATTAAAACAGTGTCTCTTCAAAGACACGAGCGGACAAAAAGGGGATACTGTCATCCAATCACAATATTCGTTACGGCTTAAATTTTTGATATTGAAACCGGGAGCGGGGGCTCAGTGCATCAACTGATGTCACTGAAGTGCCTATGACCGGGAAGTCCTAGGTTCGAGTCCCGACGGCGGCAGGATTTTCGACACTAGCTCTTCAGTAGGTCGAATTCAATCGCTGTCTGGAGGAGAAGACTTCTAGCGGCCGGCTGCTCCGATCCGTAGTTTTCCGCGGTTCTCCGATCAATACCAGGCGAATGCCGGAGCAGGCCAGGGACCACGGACCGCGCGCGATCTTCCTTTCTCTTTCTCGTCCTGTCCTCACCCCTTACACACACACACTTACACTAATATGCACTACACTACCACATATTCCGGGAGACCGATCGGGGACTTAGAACTTGTCCCGACTGAGGCGGTGCCCCGCTGGTGGGAGAAACCTGGTTGGATTTAACACGGGAAACATTCTGCCTTTTGGTGGCGCAACCAGTCGAGTGGGCTGTCTAGCGCTGCGTGGCGACGAAGGGAGTCTCAGGGGAATACCCATATTCTGTCTTCGTTTGATACACTGTGACGTAGTTTTATGATTTTCACTTGTTACTGAAAGTACAGAAGTTCAATGATATTTGGAGAACTTGTTTTCATTTGATATTAAGGTTTGTTGATTCAAAACGTTCATTTGATGAGTTCTTTGTGTAAAGAACCGCCGGTGGCCGTTCTGATTGGAAGTCCCTCAAAGTGTCTCGCGGAAGTCAGTGTGCCTGCAGCTGATCGGCCAGAAGTTTGCTAGCGTTCTTGTGAATATGAATGTGTGTCGAAGATTTTTTATTATTGCCAAATACACCAGGGTACTGAAGTTTTCGAAATAAAATAATTTTATTTGTGCGAAACGTGTCGAATCAATAGTGATTGTTGCAATGTGCTGGAGTGGAACTTAAGTGCCCAGTGGAAATCAAAGCCAGAACCACGTGCGCGGGAGGTGTATATGCTTAATATAAGTAGTGTTTCAAAATAGACTTTTATTTCACTTAGTTTTAATTGATTTGAATTGCTTACATTTTTATTATATCTTCGTATTTTGAATTTTGGAAATTACACTTCCGTCATTCGATGGAGGTGCACCCTCCAGTCTTTTGGGGCACCAGCCACTGATAAGATTCGGTTATAGTGAACCTGAACCTCTGCTAGAATGAACGTAGGAAATACGTCCTAAAAATTAATTTTGTACTGCGACAGTACGAAGCAAACATTCGAAAATAATTGATTTTTTAAGGACAAATAAATATAATGAATTTTTTTTGTTTCGTAAATATATTTTTCTGTATCCCTATATTAATAAAATCAATCGGTATGGAGGAAAACTATTTATTTTTGACATAATAGTGTATAGTGAATCTCGGATATAATGAATCAAAAATATTAGTCTCCATACTGAGATATACCAAAATTTTCCTCTCTCTCTCTACATCTATATCTGCTAAAGATCTTAGCGTCCGGCTTGCTGGGTCAATGGGTCACGATATATTTATAATCCTTATTACCTCTATAAAGGATTATAAGATCGCCGACTATACAGCGCAGCTGGGAATCTGAAATAGAATGTTTCTATTCCTAGTTCATTACTGTTTGGATTGACTAAATGAAAAATCACTTTCTTTTCTATAGAACAAAATTTAACAAAGTTTATTTTTACTTTTTATCAAACAATTTAATGAATTTAAGTTAGGCCTTTGATCATGATCTCTTTCAATTTACAATTTTACACCGCGTTTAACTTATCTTTTCTTCGATGATGTCCCTCGTAGACTTCTCAGTCGAAATATCTTGCGATCTTGCCGTAGTCCAAAGTTCCAATTTATACACCAATATTGCTTCCACATGAAAATATCTACGATCAGTTCAGAAGCGCCTTTCAGAGCAGAATGAAATCTTTCTGCATGATTCATCCTCAAAGACTTCGTATTAAACTACCTTCATTTTTTCATAACATTTGACCGTCCTTCTCTCACCCAGCCAATCCCTACGTTCGTTATATTTTGGTGTAGCTGACCTTTTGATCGTATCAACTTCTTCTCCCAATCCTACATTTTCTACTTTCGGCATCCAGAACTCTTAATGCATTTAGAAAAAACAAAACTACATTGTTTATTCACGGTCGTTGCTATACTCTAGCTCTCGTGATATTTCGTAATGCATGTTCCACCATATTGTCTCCAAATAAATGTTAATTTATTTTAACGTGACATATCGGTATGTCACAATACGTTTAGTATAACCGCAGTCTGTTTTAGAAGATATTCTAGTGGGGGGCGTGTTCCAGCGTCCGCACCTCGCCATCCACACCCGTGTGTTTGGGAGTAGATGGACGAGGAGTAGCAAGACCATTGCAAGAGCATTCCCAAGCTCATCTCCTCCCAGCGCGTATCGCGAGACCCCCCGCCGGGGCGTGTGTTTGGCGCGTCACCATCTTCGGAGACGCCGCGGCCGCCGCCGCCGGCAGCGGCGACAGACGGGGTCTCCTCGGCGGCTCTGATTTATCGCGCCGTCCTGGAGACGCGGTCGGCGCCCCATCCGTCACCATGTGTCACCGAATTACTCGGCGACTTACGGCGAACAACGGCGCCAACGAATTTATCACGTTCCGAGTGCCGGCCGACAACTTCTGGGGCGGCGGGAGCTAGCAGGGCAGCGGCGGGGGCGTGGAGGAGGCGGGGCGGGGCGGAGAAACGCGTGGCTGCGGGTGGCTACGCTTTCTAAATTTTATTGCCAAGAGCTTCTGCCCTCCCTCCCCTTCCCTCTTCTTGCTGCCCAACTCGACGCCACCGCCGCCGCCGCCTCGGGAAGAGAAAAATGAAGAAAATATCTTTAAGTGGGGACCCCCCCGCAAGTCGCGCCACTGGCGGGCGGGTGGGGCCACGTAGCAGGCGGCCTCCCTTTCTTGTGGCTCTTGGCGAAATTGTGACCAGCGCACCACTCCCCTTCCCTCTGTCGTTTAGAGCGTGGTTTGCTTTTTTGATTGGGTGGTTTCTATTTTCTTGCCGTACATCGCAAGAAGAATTAATATTGTAATCGTTGGCCGGAAATAGGCGATTCTTTTACACAAAAATTCTTATTGCCGAACCCTGGTTACGAAACATTTTAAAAATCCAGTTGCTAAATATAGAAAACATTTACTCTAACACGTGCTATAGCCAGAATCCGTAATTAGTGGGTCCTTGACTCAAAAGTCGGATGGAAAAACTTCTGCCCGTTTGTCTGTCTGTCTGTCTGTCTGTCTGTCTGTCTGTCTGTCTCTGTCTGTTTGTCTGTCTCTGTCTCTGTCTGTTTGTGTGACTCTTTCTCTCTCTGTCTGTCTGTCTCTGTCTGTTTGTCTGTCTCTGTCTGTTTGTCTGTCTCTGTCTGTTTGTCTGTCTCTGTCTGTCTCTGTCTGTTTGTCTGTCTCTGTCTGTTTGTCTGTCTGTGTCTGTTTGTCTGTGTCTGTCTCTGTCTGTCTCTGTCTGTTTGTCTGTCTCTGTCTGTTTGTCTGTCTCTGTCTGTTTGTCTGTCTCTGTCTGTTTGTCTGTCTCTGTCTGTTTGTATGTCTCTGTCTGTTTGTCTGTCTCTGTCTGTTTGTCTGTCTCTGTCTGTTTGTCTGTCTCTGTCTGTTTGTCTGTCTCTGTCTGTTTGTCTGTCTCTGTCTGTTTGTCTGTCTCTGTCTGTTTGTCTGTCTCTGTCTGTCTGTCTGTGTGTCTCTCTGTCTGTTTGTCTGTCTCTGTCTGTTTGTCTGTCTCTGTCTGTCCGTCTGTCTGTTTGTCTGTCCCTTCCGTCAGTCTCTGTCCGTCTGTCTCTGTCCGTCTGCCCGTCCGTTCGTCTGTTGCCTGTGGTCAACGCTAGCGCTTAAACCATCAGACTATTGTCTCCATAATTAATATTCCTTGATCGATCTGAATGAGCTGAAGGTCCTGCGATTTTGAAACGGATAGTTTTTTTGGTGGAGGGTATCCTTCTCGTGAAGTCTTAACATTTTCAATTTTTTTTTTTCAGAAATTGACTCCATATTTTTTATTTAACTCTGTCGACGGAGTAGCGTAAATAACTATTAAAAATTGTGTGGATCTATTTTTTCTTGAAATACCTGATTTTTTAATAATTGCAAGCGTTCAAAATATTTTCTTCCTCTAAACACAATACTAAACATTGATATTTTCCCCTTAATAAAATCTATTCTTCAAAAACAGATCTTAAAATAATGTCATGTACAATTTTTTAAAATATCAGTAGCTTTCGCCTAATTTTGCGTAAAAATGGGCAATTTGTAAATATATATTGTCTCAATAATAGCCCCAAATTTTTCCTTGAAATTCACTCCTCGTGCGTATCAAAGAAGGGTAAAGATTAGCTCTTGTTCTTCTTAAACTAACTCTCCTTATTTTTGAAAATTCCAAAAATCTTACATTGCTAAAGTATAATATTGAAGACGTAGATCTTTGTCGTAAATGAATTCTGATCGAATAATCCGATCATTAAAAAAATCGTATATAAATTATTTTTGAAAATAACGAGTAGTTTTCTCGTAATTTCTTCTTAAAGTTAATGCAATTTTTAAAATCCCATTTTTCTCAAAAACTTCTCCAAATATTTGATTTAATATTTTTTCCACGGATAGAGCAAAGAACGCCTAAAAGTATGGGGTAGGCATCATTTTTGTTAAACTCTGAAATTTCAAAAATTGCAAACGTTAAAAAATACGAGATTGCATGTATTGTTGCATCACTAGTTGAAGATATCGTTGTAAGGATCAGAGGCGCCTATCTATTGTGTGGAACACAAACGTAAAGTGTAAGAAACAAAGGGAAAATAAACTTTGAGAAATTCTGAAATCAAAAATAAGTACGGATGTAATCAGTATGTTAGGAATTTCTAAAAACAAAGGGTAAATATCCAACATGAAAAGTGAAAGAGGAATATTTAACGAGTGAAACATTCAAAAAATTAGCAGAAAGTGACGAATTTATTATGTATTGTCAAAGAATGTTATTCTATAAGAAAATTTAATATTCATGTTAAGAGAAATATCTGATCATAGCTTTTGAAGTCATGCTGTAAGCCCGAATTACGAAATATATTGAGCTGAAATATAAAGCAACAAAATTCTTGATGTACAAATTTTTAATAAATATTATATCTTTGGTGTTCTACTAACGAGGAATTTCTTTCACGAGGAGATGTGTAGAAGCATGAAAGAGATGGCTTCTGGGAAACAAGCATATTGAAGATACGATGGGAAAAATATTCATCTAAGGAGATGCAATATATCGATGGTATTCTATTGAAGTAAAATTATTGGGATATTATTATGAAAATATGGAAAACTCCCTACTTTTGAGAAATTAAAATCGCCATTGAAAATTGAATGAGAAAATATTTAAAGTATTTTGTCGAAAACACTCGTAATGCGAAGAACATAAGTAAAATCTCGAATATACTTAAAAAATAGGTAAGAAGTGTTAAAATGAAACTCCAAATGCTTGACTGTGCGATTCTACTGGCTAAACCACGAGTGGTTGCAAATAATATACAAATATTTTGAAGGAAAGAGAGAGATTACGCGAAATGATGTGAGGGAAAATGGATTTTTGATGCATGATATGACATTTGACAAATCAAGGTAAAGTAATCAAATTAAGGTGATAATACTCATTATCATCGTTTGCAAGAAATTTGATCGGAGGATCAGAGGAGCCGCTGACGATATTTTAAGAGTATTGCCAATGAAACTCTCACAACGAAATATTCAACATTTGTTAATATTTTATCGGTAGTTGAACCGAGCACTTTATAGTTTCTTCCCTGCAAGAAGCTCCAAATTATAAGTTTTAGAATTGTAAGTTGTTATTCATATGGCTAAGTTTCTGTAAATGAGCCAATCACAAGTTAGGCACATTTAAGTACATAAATCAGGAAGTTTAGATACGTAATTAGTTAGATTTAAAAAATTGTGGCTGCAACGTTTATATTGTAAACACATATTGCATGTGTTCAAGTTGCTAATTCTTTCTGTATCATATTGTAGGACATGTATCTGTTTTATAATGTGATGTTGAAAATACACTATTGAACATAATGTTCCATTCCTTTCAGTTATACACAACATTGCTGATATAAATGCACCTTAAGAAATATTGACTGATGAAAACAATAAAATAATACGAAACGTACAGTTAATTTGCGGCATTTATATAATATTTCGAAGCCGCAATGTTTTTTTTGTAATACAGGAGTAAAACAACCGCAGTATATTTATTACTTAGTCACAGCAAACACCAGAAACAACCAGATTCCAACGCTCGTGATTTTCTGACGTCACAAACGAATCGATCCCAAGGGGATGGAACCGTTTATAGGCCCTGGAAATTACAACAACGTTTTGTAGCGGCGAACACACACATTGCGCCGAAATATCTAATTATTTCGAGTGTAAAATGCATTACAGCAATTAAAAGCGAGAGGAACGTGCGGGCGGCGTTGGAAAAAGAGGGACGTCAGCAGCTGACATATTTCAACGTCCGTATCACATGCCGTATAAAACTCCCTTTTTAATTTTTTTTTCGTACAAAAAATAATACATAGGAACAGGGCTATTCTCGGCAAGCGGCGTGAACTAATAATGGACATTTCGTAGTGAAAAGGCTTGCGTTCAGGGTGTTGCTTGACACCGCTGTGAGCGTTACAAGCGTAACAGCGGTCGCAATTAGCTTGTTTGTCATCGCGTGCACGTGATTTGTGTGGAGTGAGATAAAAGCGCAGCTGTGCAGTAGCTCGTGAAGGTCGCAGGTGTGTGGCAGTGTTTTTTTTCGGTGCCGGGCGTAGAGGAATTTTTGGTTTAAATATAAGGTTTGCTGATTGTTGTGTTCTTTTTTTTTTTTTTGGCGGTAACTTCTATGTGTTGGTGACGTAATATAGCAATCGGGGAACATTTAAAATGTGTGATGTTAATGTTTTGTTATAAACGTGTAAATATCTGAAGAAACAAAATGTAGATTTCTTACAAATATATTTGTCATTTTCTTCAAGTTCATGATTTGAATCGATATTCACACGTGTTTTTAATTAATAATAAAATCAAGCATTTTTCTCTCTTGTTTATAATATCTAGTAAACGATCGATATGTAATTACTTGTTTTATTAAAAATCTTTCATTCCTCAGTTTGTCAAAGTGCTCGTCTCCTTATGTGAGTATTAATCTGTTTAAATTATGTGAAGTAATTTATAAGTGGAAATTACCTATTAAAGTATAATAAACTGGATGAACCCGCGCGAACATTCCCTACTTTGTGAATCATTACATTAAAAGCACCAAAAGCATTTATTAACAAACGTAAAGACTAAGACCCGTGCAGTTAAATCACGCCACGTTATTTATTTGATTTTACATGTGTTTCCGGATTCACCACGTTTCTGTTTAGCTGTTCAGCAAGTGAGGTATGCAGTACTAAAAAAGATAAACTTCGAAAAATATAAAAAAAACATCCGTAAATTGTATATCCTGCATATTACAGCCTAGGGAACAAAACTCGGGCCCTTATGAAACCCGAAAAGAGGAGTTAAGAAACTAGCATGCACCTTTACGAGATATTCACAGTGATGATGTGTGTTGTAGCGTGACATGCTCAGTGCATTGCATGCGAGGCTCCCGACTTCATTTTAGCGTATGATGTTCAACACTGAATTTTCCACCTTAAATATGATTGATGCACTTTGAGGAGGAATTCCCGATACGACTATAGCCCAATAAAAGGATTTTTTGTCGATGGCGCGTTACAAAGAGTCTTCTTGCCTTAACGTATTGTATTTAGAAGGGATTTAATATTATCTTAATATAACTATTATGCGTTGTTCTCTCCAATATCCCTAACTATTTAATCCAATGAACTTCAAATTCATTTTTTTTCGTTCTTTTGTTACGTAAAAATTACAGGTGGAATTTATTTTTGAAAACGAGAAGAGTTTTTGATATTTACGCTTACAAGAATGAACGAAATATCTCATTATTGTTTTGAATGATAATGAATGTGTGTCTTCCAAATATCCTGATCCTATAGGAACAATGTTAATTTTTTTAGAACATTGGTGAATAGTAAATGAAAACAACTAAAAACTAAATGACAAGTGAAATACTAAATAATCAAGGTTAATCACTTAATGAAGTAATTTAGAAATATTCAAGAGAAAATTAAATTATAACCAACTAACTCAAAAGCATGTAACTTGTCGCCTGAACTTCTATTGTTTGAGATTTTTATTTTCCTTATATAAGTTGCTTGAATAATAGGACTCAACTCAGCCTCAAATCAAGTTTCATATTTTTGTCTGCTACGGAGCTTATCAGCCCTTTTTAACACAATTTCATGCGGGAATGGAATTATTCACAAATGAATGTCAAGTCAAATATATTGAGTTCGAGCTACATGGTGATAAAGTTTGGAAAATCGTTTTAGGAGAAAATGTTTGTCGTAAAAGTTATCTAAACTCGCTCTAGTTCCATTTTTTTATTCGAATTTCGTCAGTTAATTTACTAAGTATCTTCCTAAAAGTAATGAGAATTCTTTCATAAAATAATGAATTAAGATAACTCATCGGACTAAATACTTCATCTCTTTGAAATGAAAATATAATTATTCAATATTTCTTCAAATCTTCCAGTATTTTTTCTCATTTACAACAAATCAGCAAAATAACGTATTTTATTGGACAAATTGGTTTTGAGTGAAAGAACCTCCGCATTGAATTCTTCGTTGACGAATTTGATAAAAGTACGGTGTAATGCTCCCGTAAATTAAACCTTTTAATGAAATCCAATAGCTTATGGCAGCGTAGGCATTTTGCATATCCCCACAGTTCATGAAAATTATATATTCTCTCAGTTAGAATTTAGAAAAACAATTCACGTTTCAAATCTGCTATTGATGCTATTCTCATTGCCATCTCACAGTTTTCTGACCAATGTGGCTGAATAATTTTCGAGGTGATATCAGTCTTTTATTAGGAGGAATACATCGGACAGTTCCGCGCTTGCCATAACCTGTATTGAACAATCCCATCTAGAATATTATATTCTAATCACATCAGTTTGCAATATATATCTTAAAACTCAGATGTTAGAAGTCTCATAATTACAGGAACAGGGATCTTCTAAAAAGTGTGGAAGATGGGAAATTAAGAATGACCCCACCAATTGCTCCCAGAATTTCTAATATCACTATTTCCAACTGTTTAAAAAACATTCTACCTAGCATTCACCGAATACTGAATATGTAGCCAATTAACCATTAATTATCTCATTATAGGTATCCCGTAGAAATACTTATTTCGTTGTATCTTCATTTTAAGTTCACAATTTCACGCTAGAATTCAAACAGCACTAAAAGAAATAGTTGATTTATTGATCATACACCGCCTATTTTTTCATAGTAACGTTACACCTAATTAGAAAATATTCATTCAATTCAAATACTTGCGTATTGGGTCATTTCAGAACAAATAAAGGACGTGATATTACTTGATAGTAGTAAATCAACACCACACTACAGTGCATTTAAAAGACCCGTCTCTTTAGTAAGAAAGTATGTAAGTAGTTTAGTATGCAAGTTGTTTAGTATGTAAGTAGTAGTTTAGTATGTAAGTATACCATAACATTCTACTTGTTCACTGCATACCTCAAAATAGATGGTTTCAAGGATTCTGTAATTAACTTCATTGTTCATTTGAATCCAGGATGGAATTTGAAAAAAATAGAGGGTCCCTTTTTCTTTTAAACTTTTACATTCCTTGGAAGCTTATCATATTTCGTTCAAGGGCGATTCTTGGGATGACTGTGAAGAGTGGCCCGTTCAGATGCACATAGTGTAAAGTAAGTTACGTAAAAATAAAAAAAATGCGCTGTAACTCTACGTGCTGCAAAGAAGACCTGGGATACGCTAAGGATCAAACCTCATAAAACGTGGAATCTTCAGGGTTTTATCACTTCAGATGTGTCCAAAGTGCCCTTACATCCTCGGGTAAAGGCTCATCGAATGCATAAGATCTAACGGAGGGCGCCATCTTGAGAATAATAGAACAGTGGCGAAGCGAGAGGCAACTCTTCTCCTTTACTGCGCGGTTAAGCTCTAAAATCACGACGCCGTAAACCGGGTATCAGGAGGATCCTTCTCTTAAGCCTCAGTTTTAAGTACAGCTGACAACAACAAAAAGTACACTCTTCTTAAAGTCGTCACTCGCGCGGCCTGCGCTGGGATCACGCTTGGGGACGAGGTGCTTGTAATGAAATAAGCGAGCGACGGAGGTGCGAGCCGGGGTGCGAGTCCGGGAGGACAAGAGGGCGGGGAGGATGGGGGGGAAAGAGGGCGGGGAAAGAGGGCGGGGCAAGAGGGCGGGGAAGAGGGCGGGGCAAGAGGGCGGGGCAAGAGGGCGGGAGCGGATTAACCAGCGCCCGTGAAACGCGGGAGGTGAAGGGTTAAGCGGCAGGCAAGATTGAGATAGAGCTGAATGAAGGAGCCGGCAGGCGGTGCGGATTGTCGGAGGGCGCCGTGAGGGTGGAGAGGGGGTCGGCGGGGCGGCGCCGGGCCGAGGGTTGCTGAGGGGCGGGGCGAGGGTGCGCGAAGGGGAGTCAGCGATGTGCTCTCCCAAATTAACGCCTTCAGAAAAGGTTTTTCAAAGTCTTGGCTTTCACCCAAGTGAGGTTGTCTGCCGGGCGGCGAAGAGCGCACACCGTCTACCGGGCTAAAAGCCGTGTTCTTTGTACCAAGGTAAAGTATTTTCGTAACGACAAAAGAGGGGAGCCGAGGAACAAGGGAAACGGGAGGAGGTCGAGTAAGAGAATGGGAAGGATGAGGAGGGCGACGAATGGTGGGAAGAAGGGAATAGTGGCGAGGGCGCAGTTCCTCCGGATTTGCGTTGCAGGCGCAATGAAAAGACGAGAACGTGAACGCAGTAAAGAATTAAACCGTTTTTAGTGAGTTTTTGCGCAAGGAAAAGACGTAACATTATATAATATTGTTTCTAAAGAACTGCTCTTACCAAAAATTTCAAAAAGAAACGTCACCAATATTTGATGATGAGAGTGACCATTTTTTCACGATAAACATTGCATTATCTCATTTTTATAATTCTTTGTATAATATAATTTTCTTTGATTTCACTAATATATTTAGTTATTATACTAAACGTTTTTGCATATTCTGACAGTTCGTGCAAAATGCGAATACCTTCCACTAATGTGGAGAGGTGTTTCAAAATACGTTATTACTTATTAATATATTCTTCCTGAAGCGTAACACAATTGCCCACAATGTTGAGCCTACGTTAACTGATAAATAACCCGACCGTCATTAAAATGAATTGGAAATTAAATATCTTTCGGAAGACGAAAATGTATTACTAAAATGAAATAGAAAGAAACTGAGACGTAAGGTATGACGCATTGAATTGTGTAACGTTATATATAATGTCTGTACAGTAATTTGAAGATTTTCAGTCTTCCGACACAACACTAATTCCCTGCTTTTACTCGATTCATGAGAGGATTTCTCATTTTCTTCAGTACTTACGGCACAACCGTATCTAAAAGACAAGCACTTGTATTGAAAACATAGTGCCATTTGTTTTGGAACACTGTATGGACTGTAAATCACAAATTTAATAAAATGTTACAATACAAGGATATCGTTAATTTTAAATGTCATTCTCGCAAATGTTATTCGTATCGCCGTTTCTTTTATAATCCTCTTTGGAATTCCTCCCCTGCTCGAGCTTGTACCGTTGCTCAAGCCATAAAAATGCGATTTAGGGACTCCAAAACAGTGTTTTTCATTTGGTCGAACACGCTAATATCTATTTCCAACATTTACCGTTTTATTACCAGTTTCTCCAACTGCCCCTCACCCCCTTCAGTGGCAACGTCAGTTTCGGCTCAATGGTTGTGTTACCCTCCCGCTTCCTCAACTTCTTTCGATTTTTTTCTTCGCCGTTTTTTCTTTCTTCTCCTCCTCCTCCTACCGTCCATGGCAAGGAAAATTTATGAAGGCCATTTCTAACTGTAATGAAAGTCTGAAAGTTGTCTTTTCATTTACTCGGATCAGAGACCCCGCGCGGTGGCAGGCTGGCCGGAGCTGTACGTTCAAATGAATGTTCATCTTATCAGCAGAAGATCGCTGTAGATTCGGGATCCCGAACGTACCTTTATACCTGCCACATAAAAACAGCCACCCCTACGAAGCCAAGCGTATTTACACAGGCTCTGACTGGTATCAGGTCCTCTTTATCACCAGTTCACTTCCAGCGCTGCATTGGCAATTGAGTCGAATAGGTGGGGTTGGGAAGACTCCCGTTCAAGCCGATATTTTTCGATTTCTTGAATTTACATGCATTCACCTCGTGCGACGCCCCGGAATAGAAAGCTTCCTTGGTCGTATTGTGTGTTACTTTCTTTATGAGGTGCCGTTCTTAACTTCTGGCAGTCTTCGTCTAAATGTAAAGCGGAACCTGTTTTCGCCTTGACGGAGCTCGTCATTGTTCGGGAAACCTTTGGACTGCACACCGAGAAGTGGGGAGAAGGGCATTCAAGCTTTGACGGAAGATAAGTGACGTCAAGACAGTTTGACGGACGATCAGTAGGTCTGGTGAGAACACGACTTGATTTTTTTTTAATATTGTCTTCCTGTTCAACATACATGTTTTTCAGGATTGTGAATAGAAACATACATGGTTTGGTTTATTTCCTAACTGTGAGTGCCCTGAATGGGTGAGTTAAATGCTTTTTGGTATTTTTATGAATTTTCATTAGAGTCGTGGGCTTCCGCGGCCGGAGTCATTGAATTCTTGGCTGTCCGGGATTAGCCGCGTCATAACAGTCAAGAATTCAATAATTTTAATTGTTTTTAAATTAAATTGAGACTACAGGGAATGATCGCTGATATGATTATTCGATGGAGAATGTATCATTTGAGGACAATTTTCTGCTATTTTATGGTGGTCAGAATCTGCCTTTAGGGAAGCGTGAGCTTATACGTAAGTTCGGTTCTGCTGTGCGTCCAAGGTTGAATATGAAGGTGCTGGGAGATGTGGGAATGATGAAAAGATGTCTTTGGATAGTTTGGTAACGTGTTCCTTTATTGTACGAATAAGCAGCTCATGGTGGATTTGCTTGTTCCAAATGAACCATGGGGCTTTAAAGATAATTCTTAGAGCTATAGTTTGCAGTATATGTATGTTAGATTTTACTGCATTTCCCCATGTCGGGCATGCGTACGTTATTGTTGGTCTAATTATTTATTTGTAAATTATTATTCCGGTCTCTATTTTAAGGGAAGTTTTTTAGTTACTTAGTGCGTAAAGTTGGGATACTTTTGTTTGTGTTTTTGTTTCTGTTGTGTGGATGTGAAGACGACTTGATGAAATTTTGGTCTCTTTTCTCGTAAAATGCTATGAAGTCATTTTGAGATGAATAGAAGTAGACCGTATTACCTTTGTAAGAATTCAACTAGATTTAAAATCGAAGTGGAAGAACAACGAATATTTATTTTCTTTGTTAAAGTTTTAAAGGAATATTCAGAAAATAATATTTTCTCTCGTAAAATGTTGACAACATGAAAAATATTACATACCGAAAAAAATGTAAGCTCTTGATATCAAATTGGAGCTCCTCTTACGAAAGGGTTGGGCACACGTCTGGCGTTGCGAAACTGCCTGGCCTTCCCTATGATAATCGACTCCAGGCGCTCCACCATAAATTACGTGGGCTATTATCCCGATTGGCTCGTGACATCCCAGCCATAAAGACGGCCGCGCTATTTTCAGTTATAAAATTACTTTGATGGACTAGTGCCAGCGGGCTGTGCATGATATAGGATCGCATAAGAAGTATATAGCTCTTTAACCCGTAGATCCGTCACCCTCAGTATACGATGCCACGGGTGCCTACGTCAGAGTAATTACGTCATTAAATCTTAAGTCGCACAAAGCGGCGAGGGGACTATCTTGAATCGGGGGCCAACAGTTTCCATATGTTGAGGGCGGTGCAGTCGGAGGGGTGCGGGACGATGCAGTGCGGGGCCCGGGGAGCTGGTCGAAGAAGTGGGGGTGGCTGTAATGGAATTTACACTAACGACCCAAGCACTTCGCCTTTATAGGGTGTTTACGAACAGGAGCCGGTGAAGAGAGGCGGGCGACGTCGCATGAAGCCGCGCAGTTGGCACGCCTGTTTTCGTGGCAAGTTAGATGCGATGATGCACGATCATTTTTGGTCAGTGCACCAGTAGATTACGAGAAATTCTAAATCGATTCAGAGTTCTCAAGTAGTGCTGAGTTCCATTATGAGCTCTTTTTTTCTTGTCTCAAATTCTAATAAATGCCGAGGTGGCTAAGTGCATGTACCGACTCATCGTTCGGTCCGAAGGGTCGCGGGTTCGAGTCCCGCCTGGGGAATTGTTGTGTGTCTCTTGTCTCTCATGTAGGTGTGATTGCGGAGGGTCTCGTGTTCTGCTGTCCCCAGATTCGAGGAACCAGCAAATGTGTTGGTTTCTACTGTATACTGAGACAAGTGCAATATGCGACCTATTGGGTCGTAAGGGGCTGTCGGCTGGAAAACGTCCTAGAAAAAAATCTTAGTAATGAATATGTTAAGACTTCTTGCGACCTGAAACTCAGTATTTCGTTATTCTTTTCCTTGGCAAATATAAATATCAGAAGATGTTGGGATGAAAAAGAAATTAGTCCGTGATTTCGATTTTGGTTTGATGGCTTTCGACGGCTTTGCCGTCATAATGAGTCTACAATGTAAAGAAAAAAAATACTAATAAAATTCAAAATAAGATAGCAAATTAAATTACACAATGCGAAATGGGTTAGTTGAATATATTGTGACATACCATAAATGAAGGATATTTGATTTAGGCAAATAAGGATCGAAATATTGTGGGTATTGCAAAAGACGTAGGTTTCTATGGTGCAGATACGCAGATGACACCGTAGAAACGCGAGTTAGTGCGGGGGAAAACCATAGTAACAGCTGTAAAGTAAACACGCAGGATGCACCGTAGCAACGCGAAACAACGAGTTCGTTTGGAGGCAAGTGCAAGGTGCACCGTAGCAACGCGCAATGAACAATAGAGAAAAAACAGCGAGTTTCGATGGGTGGACCAGATTTGGAATTAAGGCATTCCGACTCCTGTCGTGGTGGTGAGCGGATCACTTGCGCGTTTTTTCTGAGGTTAATTATCAAATCGGCTGGTGATATTTCATGGTAGTGAACATTGAACTTGAACTTAGAATATTTCCGCATTAGGTGTACAACTGGAACTTGTAAATTTACGTGTTGGACAATTGCAAACTCGGACTTTTAACACTTTCATGAGTGAACCGAAAAGTGAACTTTGAATAGTTTCGCGGTGGAGTTACAAGATTTGTCTTAGAAATTTTACCAGTGAATTGTGAATTGCCAGGTTAGGTGATAGAAAATATTAGAGGGATATTATTCCGACCTGGGGAAAGTAATCAGTTTGAAATAGGTGCCTACCTGAGGCGCAAGATAAAGAGTATAGACGGTGTTTGTGAAGTGGCTGGAGAAAGTTTCGACTTAGTCGCTGATCATCGTGGACTTCGACAAGAAGGAAGATTGGTCTACTCTACGTGGCGACATCGAACGACGTGCGCGCAAAGAGGCAGGAAAGGATATTTTCTATAACGCTGTTATTATAACAACGAGAAAAATGGTCATGACCTATCGATAAATTGTAATAATTGATGATAGTTAATAACTTTGGCATGCATAATAAATTATAATTCATAATTTGAAAGAAAGCTGATTCTTATTTGCCATAACATGCAAACCTTGAGTAGACTTTTCAGAAATATTTTCAAACTTCGCCACTCCGTATAAATGGCAGATTGAGTAATTGATTGCGGAGTTAGTAGCAAAAATTATTTCATAGAACCCGTCGGCCGAGATAACGGGATTTACATTCATAATTCGATTTCGATATATAATAGTATATTAATAGCCCCTTACATTTCACATTGTGTAATTTAATTTGCTCTCTTATTTTGTATTTTATTGGTAAATTATTTGTATTTTCATTTCTTTACATTGTAGATTTCGTGCCTGGTTCGGTGTTCTAAGACACATGAAAACAAGTCTGGCGAATCAGGGTTCAACCTGTTCCCCTTCCACACATGACCCTCACTTATCCTTCATTTGTGAACTAATTTTCTCATAAACTGCCAAAAAACATCGCGTTTCCTTAGTGTATGCGAAGTTTTAGAAAGATGTAAAAAATAATAATTGTAACTAAATTCCAAAATCAAAATATTACTGGATGCTTCAACAATGTATACAAATGTATAATAAACCCTAAAATGAATGTACGGAACTGTTGCAGTCAGTTTTAATTGATATTTAAATTCAAGGTGATTTAATAGCGGGAAAATAGTTTTTATTTTTTTAACTGCAGCCCCGTGGCTGCAGTTAAACAAAAAATTCATAATAATTTGTGTTTTAAGAAAAAACGTTTCAGATTATTTTCAAGCCTGTTCCGTGTTTCTAAGACATCATAAAATAGTTGTCATTTTTTTCAAAAATATCTTTTTGTGTTTGAATTTGGGTCTGAGGAAATTTAAAAAAAATTCTGATAGTATAAATTGTCTTATTTATCATTTTTTAGTCAAATAAGTCTCAAGTTGCCGGAAAAAAATAAATTAAACACGCATTTGGCTCTAGAGGGGTGTGGGTGGTGGGACGGGAGCTAGGTAATGTTTCAAAAATATAATTTTTATGTTACAATTATAATGTAATCACTTACACGTCATTTGATTTGGGGGAACTTTTTACCATCTTATCCGGGAGTACCCTTTATTTAATCCGGGACAAACAGGTTTTCCGACGAATCTTCCAGAAACATCGGGACAACAGAATTCGCATCTGGCCCGACTGACCACTTTCCTTGACAATATTCATCAACTTCCAATCGTTTATGAAACCTATTATATAGGCACGTGCAGTTATTCGAGGTCTCTATTGAAGCGAAATCCATTCGTTCACATGTCATTGAGGGCAATTTGCAATTTGCTAATTCAGTTTTCTTGAGTTCTTAATCAAGAATAGCTTTTGGAATGACAATTATGCTACTGAGTGATCAAAATTCTGAGCAACGTTGTGAAAGAAAGATGCACGTCATTCGTTCACATGTCATTGAGGGCAATTTTACACAGACAAGTATGTACAAGTTTATATACACGTATATACAATAACCAACTTCTGCTCCGAAACTACACACTTGTGAGTATTTCCCTGTGGATACCCCACATAGCTAGGGAGGCCCCGCCTCCTCTGACGCTACTCCCGCGCCACTACCGTGACCTCGTCACCCGTGCAATGGGCACGACACGCTCCAGCCTGGGCGTAAAGTTTTGCGCATCGCGCGAGGTTTCCAGAATTAAAATCCCCGGGTGAGCTCGTTGGCTCGATTTTATACCAGCGTGCAGCCGTCACGTGACCGTCCTAGGAGTGGGAGGTAGGCTCGCGTCTACCACGTGACCTTCCCGGTCAAGCTGGCGTCCACTTGGTCTAAAGGTACCCCAACGCCGGGCGCCTAGCTATTCATGCCCGCAGGTATGCGATACTTCCGCTCCTCCTCCCACCCACGGCCGCCAACGTGACGCTACACACGTAGTGAGTCTGCTATTCTTCATCAACCATGTTACAACCATCCGTGGAAATTCAAGCGCGTGCAGTTCTGGCGACACGGAAACAATATTGATAGCGACGTCGTTTGTACATTCACGGGCTCCTATCGATCTGCATTCAGTCCCATGAACCTAGTTGACTCCGCTAGTTGTATCTGCACAACTACTCCGACACTAAATATGAAAAGGCAATTTACAATTTGGTAATTCGATTTGTTTGAACTCTTCCACAAGAATAACACTTGGCAACTGAGTGAACAAAACCCTACGCAACATTATGAAAATGCAAGTAATCAGTCTGTTCTTCACCAACCAAGTTGCAATCATTCATGAAAATCAATTGCATGAAGTTCTTTCTAGGGCTCGACAGAGACATAACGATAACCATAACGATTCCGCATGATTTGGTTGTGCCAGTTATTTCTGCACAGCCACTAGCTCACCTAACTTTAATTTGAATTATGAATATTTTTCTTTGATATTTCATCCACAAGAATAGTTCTTGGCGCAATATTTATTGCTGTGAATGGGCAGAAAACATTAAACAAATTTGTGAAAACAATATAAAAATTCAATCTGTTATTTTTTCATCGAAAGTTGTAGTCGTGCGTGGTGTCGCTCTGTACAAACACGTACCACGAGTACAGTTTTCGAGACCTCGGCAAAGGCAATATCGATAGCCATGCCAATTGTGCATTCACAGGCTCGTATCGAACCGCGGGTCACGAGCACTCCGGCCCTGTGAGAGGGTAACATTAAGTGGTAATTTGCATTTTGGTAATGTTTTACTTGATACTTCAACCACAATAATAGTTATTGACTTAATATTTATTACTTTGAACTTGCAGAAAACGTTAAGCAAATTTGTTACAGAACAACATACAAATTCAATCTCTGTTATTATTCTTCATCAAAAGTTGCAGTCATGCGTGGAGTCACCCTGTACAAGCGTGTATCTCGAGTACAGTTTTCGAGGCCTCGACAGATGCAATATCGATAGCCATGTCGATTCCGCATTCGCAGGCTCGTATCGAACCGCGAGCCACGAACACTCCGGCCCTGAGATAGGGGGTGGGAAGCGACGGACGCGGCGGGCCGCGTAAAACCCCCTAAACGAGGACGTATGGCGGTCGCATGGAGGGGATAGGGGAGTCGTGATATACGCGGGTGGGGTGTGACGCAATAATGAAGTCAAACAATGGCTAATGCCCACTCCGCGTAATTTATGTACGCCGACGCCAACCCCGCCCCACCCCCACCCTTCTCTCTCCCTCTCGGTGCACGTTGCCCTCTCTGCGTGATCAAAGGTTGCCCACCAAAAATAAACTCATTAGAAGTATTGGCAACACTGCTGCTGCAAGTGAGTATGCTTGTCGTATGACGCCTCATTGTTTCGTTTTGGGCGATGAAAAGTGTAAATTATAGAATGAATTTCAATGTTGGTCTGTGAGAGAGACGAATTGCACAATTCACTGCACATTTTTTATTGGTAATTGAATAGATTGCGGAAATTGAAGTTCCCCTATACGAGAAGAATAATTAATAGAATATAAGTGTATGTGTTAATAGATTATTACACAAGTATGTAACATAGATGTGAATATATTGAACTATTTGATCCGGCTTAGAATATTAATCCCTTTTCCTTTTTGGATTTGTATTCTTATTCATCTAGAATATAAATACCATACATAATATCACGAGACTTGACGAATTGCATTTTAACTTTAAAAGTGTGAAGGATTCGTTTAAATTAAAGGCATCTAAATATTCATATCAAATGCATTCCGCACCACTCTGGCAGCTTAGTGGAAGTTCATATAGTTCTATAACTACAAAACGAAGCGTTTTAGGATCTGAAAATATGGAAGTTTGCAACCAAATGCCTATTCAGAGACGTGCGGAATCTGGAACGTATGTGAAAGTAATTACTTGAAATTCTATGAGATTGAATTCGAGTAATGAATGCGAGAGTTCTTGAAATGAATGCAAGAGTTCTCGCACGGATACGCTAGTAGTAATATATTTCGGTATGTAATTGCGAAGAATATAAGGTATTAAATACGATAATGAATTAATCTTACTATTTTAACGTTAGTCTGTTCATTTATGAAATAGAAGAGAATGAAATTCGAAAAGCAATGGAGCTGTGCAATGGAAAGAGAACGTACTGTGAGACATGTGGAAGGACGGGATAATATTGATGAAAATATGAGGATGTTTGAAGGCAATTTGTATTGTGTAAATTATAGCCAAAATGTTTATTTAAGCAAACCAAAGTTTAAAGAACAATCAAAGAAATACTTAAATAAATGCTTGTATGCAAACTAACATTTGTTCACAAGATATGACAAATTACAAAAATCAGGAAAGCTGAGAAAATAAAATGCAGGGGAGTTGAATATAAAGATTCTACTTTAAAATCAAAACAACAATAATTATTTCATTTTCAATCGCCATCACTTCCTTGCAATTCGCAGACATGAAGATGAAGAATGTACAGTACGAACTTGCCACATTCGCAAAAAAATTAATACTGAAGAGATAAACTGAAACGAACACACATGAAGATGAACCGAAATTGGATGCAGGCACTTACAGTGTTAAAATACAATGAGCTGTTACGAATGCAACCGCAGGCAGTATGCAATAATCCATGCGTTTAGCAAAGAAACAACTTACGTCAGCATGATTTTGTTAATACCAGAGAAAAGTTCGTTAACGTGGAAAATCGATTTCAAATGCGTCGATGCTTGTAATGCGTCTAAATGTTCTGCAAAGAGGATAAGAACATTACAAAACATTTAGGCCGCTTTTGATTCATTACCAAAGCTTCCAACTGATGCACTATGCAGGTTGTGGTAAAGTCCGCGTAATGAACGCCGAGCGTGATTGTGGGAAAATAAATACTTTGCGATGTGTTTGAGGTTTGAACGCCTCTTTGGTTACTTTAAGAGCTTTATGAATGCATTTATAAAATATACGACATATTTCTTCCCGTATGTCCTATTTTAACTGTATTTATATATTAATTAATTAATTTATATATAGCCCCTCTAGTGGCTCATGAACATTGGATGATCCAGGGTTTGATTTCCGTACAGGGAAAAAATTGAGATGTAGCTCTTTAATACAATCGCCTCAGTTTCTAAAGTGATAAAAGAAAAGGGTTAGGCAGACTAAGTATGCTGGATACACTGATGGGAATACGTCACGCCACATATCTCCTTTACTCCAGATTCTTTGATACACAGGCAAACTCCTTTTGTTTTACAGTCCCCTGACTGCATGGCATTCACTTGCGTACAGATTGTAATATGGAGTTGTGGGATGGTGCTGAATGTTGCAGAAAGACCTGTAAATATTGTTTTATAATTTTTTCTAGTGTAGTGCCTATTTATACAGTCGGATTTGGACGGCACGGCCCCGACGGGAAAGTCGGACGCCGAATGTAGGCGTCCTCTAAAGTGATAAAAGAAAAGGGTTAGGCAGACTAAGTATGCTGGATACACTGATGGGAATACGTCACGCCACATATCTCCCTTACTCCCAGGCGGAAATGAAAACAGGGCCCAAGTTGGTTTAATCCGAAACTGAAAATGCTATATGTAAACATTTATTTTTTATCAATATATTTTTATCATGTGGAGTTTTTGCGGGTCACTGCCATAAGCTGTTGTGCCGCCTTCGTGTATTTGACCTAGACTGCCTTTGAAATCTACCCCCGGTGCGGGTCTAAAGGACCTACTTCAAGCAAGCGCATTCCGTAGGCATCCCCTAAACGCATGGGTGTGATTTTTCATTTCTCCACCAGATGTCGCTCTCCGAGATTTCCGAACTATATCCGAGCATTCTGGTTGGGAGAACGTGAAATATTGTTAGGACAGGGAATTTCTTTTCCCTAGGGCTTTTATCCAGCCGACAGGCGGTTGCCCTTTACGTCCCGAAGGGACGCATATTTGACCATACACTAGACAAACATTCTTGCGGGGTCCTCTGATCTGGAGTCAGCAGAACGCGAGGCCCTCTGCGACAACACACACAAAGTCAAGGGACAAACAACCATGCCCAAAGCGGGACTCGAACTCGCGACCCCTCGGACCGAAGCGCTGAGTCGGTACTCGCTCTTAGCCACCTCGGCCATCCAGGTCGGCGGACAGGAAATTGCGGGAGATATTTAATTTTGCCGAGTACTGCCTTTTTACATTCCGCAAGAATGACTTGACCATTGTGAGATTTTCCGCTCTTCCATGCCCATCCGTGCGCCTCAGCTGGGATCGAACCCGCACAATGGGGGTTCGTAATCAGGAAGGTGACACTTTCCCACTGTGGCACGTTTTCGACGTTCAATATTTTTATTTACTCTGGTGGTTAAAATAAGTGTTATGCGAGCTTTTTAGAACAGGAGTAAAATTACATTCTTGCGCAGAAACGTTTGCGTTACCTGCGAAAAGAGTTATTTTTATCAGGAGGTTGTTTACATAAAATACCAGCAGTTCTTGACGCGTAGCGACCTTGCTTTATTTTACGAGCAGCATTTCACAAGGGCCGACAGGAAGCGTTGGCAGCGACGCGTGGTTTGGTGTCCGCGATGGGCTCCATACGTTGCGCTCTCCGCAAGCCTAAATCGCGCTTCATGCAAGGCGGGCACTCCGCCCGCAATGTGCTGCGCCGCCCTCCGTGAAAAAGTAGCCCATGCTCCGACGCGTTCGACAGAGCTCTAAATAAACGGCGGACTACGACAACACAATCAAGGGCGCTGGCTACGGGGCGGGGATGGCAATGGCGATGGTGATTGCGTCGGACTCTGGCAGCGATATAGTTTTTTCGATGTGGATGAATTTGGTAGAGTTAGGTGGTTCGCCCCTCTTGTGTTTTTACCAGTATTGGACTTGAGACGGGGTTTTAGTGTTAGTGGGGGTTGAGGGTGATAGTGGTGTTGGGTTTGGGGTGGGTATGGATGTTGATGGGAGTATGGATGTGGTTTTGGGGTGGTGATGGTAGATATTTGTGGTAGTGGTGACAAATTTGTTATAATTGTGGGTATGGTAGTAGTATCGTAATGGTGTTTGGACAGAAGGAATTACTAGTGATTGTAGTGCGAGTGAAGTATAGTGTGGTTCAAATGAATTGAATTAGTGGGTTTTGTGCGGGGCGGTGGTAGTGGTAGTAAAGGTGGCGTCTGTAATAACAGGGATGGAACTGACGATGTCAGTTGTGATAGTAATGTTTGCTATGGTGGAAATGGGAATAAGTAATGTTGCATACGGTAATGGTCGATGGTCATAGTGGAGATGTTAGATCGTTAAGGTGACTTTTCCGACAGTATTATATGCAGGAAGTTGCGATGATGCTAATTGTTATGACAATGACGACAGTCATGGCGATGATGCTGGCGATGGCAGTGGCGATTCTGATAGCGATGGTGATGTCGAAGAGGGCGTGGCGAGTAGCTGGGTCTTTCGTAGCGGGGACGATGATAGTGGGAGCGGGGACCATCACAATGGTGAGGAGGACAACAGCGGAGAGGCGGGAATGTGGACAGAAGTGGCGTGAGAATGGTAGCACCGGAGGAGATGTCGGCTGTGATGGCGGGGACGTCGGCAGTAGTGGGGGGACTACGGCAGTAGTGGCGAGGACGACAAACAATGGTGGCGGGGAGGACGGAGGGGAGGGAGGGCGCGGCGAGCGGGGCGGCGCGCTTGTGTTTGCGGCGCGAAAAATTTACAATCCTTCCGGCTCATTTCAGATCGGAAGGCCACAATTTTCAGGGCCGGTTGGCGCGACCGCTGCGCGCGCAGATCGCCGCCCGCAGGCGCAGGGACAAGCGACCCAATTAGCCGGCCACAGCGGAGGGCGAAAGCAAAGGAATGTGAAATTGGGAGGAGAAAGACAAAGGAAAAGGGAATGTGGAGAAACTGAGGAAATCATCGAGAGAATGTATAAGTGGTAACAAACACAATGTTGTTAATAAACAGTAAAAGGAAGGTTGAAATAGACAAAAAACTAAAAGGGTCATGATAAAGAATGATGATTAGTAGAACATTACAAATAATAGGTGGGGATAAAGGAAAAAAGATATTAATCAATAGAAAACAAGTGGAGGGTTTGGTGACATCGGGGTCGACGAATTGTGTGAAAAGCAAAAATGTAAGGAGATGAGTTAATAGTAGAGATGAATTTAATCTCATGGTTAGGAAAATAAAATGTTGACAAAAAGTCCATTGAATTTAATGTAACTTCTGGAATAGACGATGTGATAGACAGGAAAAGTATGGGGATATTAGAGGAGAAAAAGTGATGAGAGAAGAACAGTAAACGATGAGGCAATATTTCAGATAGCGTACAAAGAGAATGGGAAAGGAGGAGAATGACAATCGAATGAGAAAAAGGATAGAGTCAGAGATAAAATAAATATAGACATTCAGTAAGAAGTAAGGGAGAGAAAACGAATGGTGAAAATAGCGAAAAAAACGAGGGGGAGAGAGGAATAAGATAGGAAGAAGAAATTTAACTTGTGTTTGTGCGTGAGAAAGAAAAGCCTAGGGGACTAGGGATGAAGAGAGAGTGATAAAAAGAAGGAGATTTGGGAAAGACATAACGGGTGAAAGAAAGAGAGGCAGGGAGAGAGAACGAGAGAGTTGATGAGAGAACGAGAGAGTTGATGAGAGAACGAGAGAGTTGATGAGAGAACGAGAGAGTTGATGAGAGAACGAGAGAGTGGATGAGAGAACGAGAGGGTGGATGAGAGAACGAGAGGGTGGATGAGAGAACGAGAGAGTGGATGAGAGAACGAGAGGGTGGATGAGAGAGGGAGAACGGGGAAACACTGACAGCGAGTTCACGCGCAGAGGAGACGCATTGCGATTAGGCCGTGCTACAAAAACCACGCGCTACCCAGCGGTGGGGGTTGGGTGTTAATTAAGCCGCGGAACTTTTCGGCCGCAATGATTCATGGGAAAACGCAAAGCCTTTTATACGCCGCTGCAGTGGCGCTGCGTATCGCCTTTCCGATAAACCTCCGCGCGGGAATCGAACCCATAAACACAGACGCGTGCGTAGCGCTACTACGCGCCGACGCACAATCTCGCTTCCAGATGTAATTCATTGGACGGCGTCCCGTCCGCCAGTCCCGTCCACCCGGCCCGCCGCCCGCCCGCACGCCGCCGCATATCCGCCCGTCCATCCATGTGGCCGCAGGCAGGAAGAATTAAAATTGAATTATGACATCACCACCGCCGTGATAAAATGGCACCAAGGTATGGTTCTGCTTTAGGATACAGGAATGCTTTAAGCTTGATTTAATGAAAGCTATTCTTGCGATATGGTGCTTGTTGATTAATTGATTGGAAAGAGACTCTATTCACGCGTATAGTACGTTTTTTGTGTTTTGATCTTCACTATGGCAATGTAACTTAACGAAATTGTTTCAAAATTTTACTCAGCTGGCAAATTTGTAAATGGGGTGAATCTGCAAATATGGAAATTTTAGGAAAATCAATTACCTATTTCTTCATACGAGTGAATTTTATTGAGAGTTTTATTCATCAGTGTAAACGGTAGTTGGTGAGTTTTCCCTTCGTGCGTGAAAAGGCAGCAAAAAAGAATATTAATTTGCTTGACGAAGCGTGGTTCTACAAACAAAACGATCCAGTCAGAACTTCCTTTAACCTACTGTAGCATTGACAACTGTGAAAAGAACCCGGTAATTGCATTCTATGAAAACTGAATTAACTCCATGACGCCAGCACAGGGGGGTGGGCAAACTGTGCAACAAATAGATTAAACCATGCTGTTATTTGAGGACAAAAACTACTTAATTGCATTCACGTTATCTTTCTAAAAATCAGACTTACGAGTAATCTCTAATTACCTCTTCTTTGCCTTTCAACTTCACCGCGTGACCCCGACTCCTACCCAACCCCGGCAAATCCACGTTTAAATTGTCCGTTTCTGGCGTGATTTTCGGAAGGTCACCGCCTGGGGATAACACATTAGCACCGCGCGGTTACCCGCCGTCAGGATTCGCTTTGGGTCTGAATTCGCATCATCAAGAGGATTCACCAAATTTGAAGGCTATTCAGAAATATTCTCCGGTCGAAAACGCGCTAAATTCAAAGAGGCATTCTAATTATCCCCGCGATTAATTAGCGCTGCAAAGACTAAATATCGCCCACGCGTCGCCGAGCGCGCAATTACGCACGTCTGCGAAAGTGGGCGTGGTCGGGGGATGGGGGCCCAGTTCAGGAGCGAGCTTCTACATATAAACACGCAAAAACCCCTGCCGGTGTGAGGGTGTGTTAAAATTATACGCCGTCGGAATTTCTCAGTGTATTTCCTGCGCAGACTTTTATTCGCTTTCATTTTTTTTCTCGCTTTTCTTTCTGTTTCCTTTTCTCTTGGCGGCGTGCGGTGTGTTCCGGTTTAAAATACTCGTAACAGGGGAATAACAAAACATTAACATTCAAATCATCACATGCGCTCAGCCGCTTCATTTCTCTCCCCTTGAGATCGCTGCAAGAAGAGGGTGGAGAGGATACTGGGGGTGGAGACAGAGACGACGAAAGGAAAGCAGGAGAGGGGAAAATAAGAATGGAGGCGACTGATGATATATTGATTGATTAGTTCGTGTTTCCGAGCGTGTCAACTAATATGATCATTAGTCCCGTTAGTGTAGTGTATGTTTTCGTCTCAGAATGTGACCGTGATCTTCCCTCGCCGGATGGTGCAATCTGGAGCCGACCCACACGTCAGTTTGCAGGGATTTCTTCGTCCATGCGATTGTTGGTGAATTTGGAAAAGTGAGAGGAGGAGAAATGACAGAATTGACGATAACGAATGTAGTCGTGGGGAGGATAGGAAGGGTGAACGTTGGTTTGATTATCGTTGCAGTGGTTGTGATTGTAAACACGAGTCCATAATGAGTTTTGGTTTCGATGTTGTAGTAGTGTGGATAGATAGTTTTGTAATACTTGTGACTGAGGCAATTTGAGTTGCGGTTGTAAGTGCAGTTTCGAATTATGAATTACATAGCTTGGTTTTCATGACGAGTTTCGTTAGTTTATTTTATGGTTTACTTGTATTTATGCTTTTTTGGTAGATTTTCTTTCGGAAAATATGTTAGTGAGGTTTGATGTGAGGTGGTGGCGTCGGCGGTTGATCTCATGGAAATGGCGGTGATGGGGGAGAGAAGGTGATGGTGGCAGTGATGGTAGAGGCGTTTGTCATGGTTGTACTTATGATACGCGATTTTGCAGCACGAGGGTTTGGGAAGGAAGAGGTTTTGGTGTGAATCTACGCAGTTACTGTTCCCTTGGCATAGCGACTACATTGAGCCCTGTAGAATGTAGATTGCAGTGGCAGTGCAAGTCCGAATGGTGAGAAAGAGGGCGGGCCGGGGAGCAAGAAGAAACATGGCTGACCTCAGCAAAATGTTTTACAAACTCATTAGTAAAGAATGTTTTCGCGGGTGTAGGCGACAGATATGCACGCCAATGACCTAGTCCTGGAGCGGAGGCGGCAACTAGACCTGAAGCAGAGTAAGGACATTCTTCATCGCGTTTTTCATAAGAAAATGTATTTCATATTCTTGTTTCGTTGCAAGTTCTTTTGCTCTTGGTTTATCGCGCGAGGAAATCTATGGAAATTCTTTTTTTTTTCAAAAATCACGCTCCGCTTTACAGATGCGCCCGGCTGAATTTAGCTCAGATCCAGCCATGCAAGTGTAAAACCATGCAAAACCATATGAGTTGAAGTGGCAGGAATTTGAGTCGATGGAGCCCCGCCCAACTGCATTGTGCCTTGTGTAGATCAGATTGAGAGTGCTTCGTGATTGAGCGCGCGGAATCTGGGGCACCCCTGACCGACAAGGAGCCTGCGTCGCGCTGTGCGCTCGCGCTGGAGGTTGCTCCGTCGGCAGTGGCCACGCCACTTGTCTGAACCACGCCCAAAGGCACGATTGAAGTGTCAACTGCTTTGGTCATTAGTCCCGTTAGTGTAGTGAATGCTTTTCTCAGGAGATGGCGGTGATCTTTCCCCGCTGGATGGCGAGATCCGGCGCCGACCTACCACCGGCTAGTGGGTTTCCTCCTAACCAGGACTCTCCCACCAGCGGGGCACCGCCCCAGCCGGACAAGCTCTGAGCATCCAACCGGTCTCCCGGAATATGTGGTAGTGTAGTGCATGTTAGTGAGTGTGTGTAAGAGGAGAGGATAGGACAAGGAAGAGGAAGGATAGATTGCGCGCGCGGTCCGTGGTCCGTTTGTTAGGGTACTACTCCGGCATTCGCCTGGTGCTGATCGGAGAAACCACGGAAAACTACAGATCAGAGCAGCCGGTGCCGGATTTCTCCTCCAGACAGCGACTGAATTCGACTTAGCTGAAAAGCTAGTGTCGAAAATCCAGCCGCCGTCAGGACTCGAACCTAGGACTTCCCGGTCAGAGGCGCTGCTGTGACATGAGTTGATGCACACTCAACTTTTTCAATAACAGTTTGTTTTGTAATATTGTGTTTTATGTATCGTCTTAAGGTCACCAGAGGAAGGAAAGGACCTTAACGTTCGGCGTATGTTACGGATTTTACAGTCTGCCATCCATTACAAGGGCTACAAGGTACTTGTTTTCAAAAAGGTGTCGACTTCTACTTCAAGAAAAGATGATTGTTATTTTACTAAGCAATTCACCGCAAGGGATAGTTGCCGCAGCGAGGATCCCTTTTCATAACTTCGCAGACTGCAGACGTATCGTTAAAAACGACTTCTGCCAGGATCCGCGACCAGTGACGCAGACGATAGCGCAAAGAAAGGCAAACATTTCCTTGCCGCGCAGCCGGCGAAAATATTCTAGTTTTCAAGGGCTTTGACGCTATCATGTGTAGTAAAGCGAAATACACGGCGAGGTGTCTCCCTTTTGCGAACGTGTCTACGCGAGTTTACTTATATATCTTATACTAACCAGTGCATGAAATTGTACTTCTAATCTAGCGGTCAGGTGTGGTAGCTCCGAAGCAACCCCGTCTCCTCTACGATATCGTTAACAGGTATAAACCGATTTAAACGTAGCTACACTTCAAGGTCACAACCTGGAAGGAGAGGGAGAACACTTCCAATCGGGAGCTTCGTTAGGACTTAAATATTTAGTGTTAGAGCTCCCAACTGGAAGACAGTGTTCAACTCTCGTGACCTTGAACTCGTGACCTTGAACCTCGGGACCTTGAACTCGGGACCTTGAACTCGGGACCTTGAACCCCGCGACCTTGAACTCGCGACCTTGAACCTCGTGACCTTGCACTCTCGTGACCTTGACTGCAGCTATGTTTAAATCGGTGTATAAGTGCTAAGATTCAAGTCCCGACGACAGAAAAATTTCGACAGTAGCTGGATTGAATTCAGTCATTGGAGATCATTTGTAGCGGTCGGCTGCAATAATCAGTAGTTTTCCGTTTTTTTTTTTTTCGATTAATACCAAATAAAGTCCAAAGCAGTTTTCCCACAAATAGCCTCGGAGCACGCGCGATCTTTATTTGGTAATCTTTGCATCCTCGTCTCTCCTTACTTATATTGACACAAACATACATACATAGAATACTCTACTACACACGTCGGAAGTCCAATTGGCAGCTTCGAGCTTATCTCAGCTGGAGCAGAACTCCACTGGAAGAGGTGGTGCTATTTGCATTATTACGCATCATTGTCAGACGCAGACCTAACTATCAAATTGTCCATCTGTGAAACCTGTTCAATCATATAGAAACTAGACATTTTGAGTTGCAAATTTTGAGTTAAAAATTTATTTTTCACTGTGATTAAGGATCCAGAAGACATCAACTACAAAGTTTTAAAAAACATTAATATTATAAATAATTAACCAGGCATATGTTGTGGGGATCGTATTTCATCTTTACAACTACGGAGAAGAAAATTATGGAATCAAATGTAACTTAAGAAATGAAACTAATGTAAACTTATGTAATGTCCGATACGCTAATTGTTTCAACAGAAGCTGCATTATAAATAGAAATAGACCATATATACAAATTGAAATAGTTGAAATACTGAAATTGAACAATGTGAAATCGATAGATATTGGATACATGTCCAAATATCATGAATTAAACACGTTGAATTAAAGTCAGTTTTCACGAGGTGTCTTCTTATTCTGTCTGTACTTGGCACGATAGCCCGCGTACGGATCATGGCGTACCAGCAGCGACCCGACCTCGCGGGAGGGTTAAGGGTTAAGGAGGTACGTGTGGTTAGCACGCAGACATCTTCACGGCATATTCTGGTCGTCTTAACCTGAGAAATGATTTCTCATTTTCACACAGCAACATATATCGTCAGTCAGTCGCGTCATGGAAAGCGAGCCCGCTGACCGATGTCCTAAACCGCGAGACTCTTCTCATTCAGGGGAGTCCAATATAGATGCGCCGGGTTTGGCGTTGTGGCCCTTTCCGACCACTGTGCGGCCGCGGTGGCGGGGCCGGTGGCGGAGATGGCGGGGGTGGCGCGGGTGGTGGGGGCGGCGCGGGCTCGGAGGCCTCGGGGGCGGAGCGGCGGCGTCTAAACGGTGCCCCAGGACGTGGCGGGCATGGCGAAGCCGTGTAATTGTGGCATTGAAATTCCGAGGGCGCGCCACTCGCAGTCGGAGCTCGCCGGCGTTATCAGCCTCTCCCCGGCCCCCGCCCCGCCCCTCCCCCTACCGCGACCCCGCCCGCCTCCGTCACCCTTGCGGCCCTCCTGGTCTCTCCTCGGTCTTTCGCCTGCACGATGGGGCGGTCTTCTTCTCGTCTACCCATTCCTGTATTTCCCTTTTTCGGGCTTTACACGTCGTCTGAAATCTTGCGATCCACTCTCAACCTGGGTTTAGTGTATTCTTTCTGTTGGTGGTGTCCTTTGCATCTATGTTTGTTTCTTTCATTGAATCCTCGATTAAAAATTAACAAAAATAAATGGTTCATAGCTGTTAATTGATATGGAAATACAAATACGTGCGTTGGTACTTGTAAGCAAAGTGTTCACAATTCATGCAACGACTACACATATCATTTTGAAACGGGCGTAGTTATATTTTCGGGAATAATCATATCATTTATTTTTCATTTCTGTAATTTGTACACTTCATTCCTGATATTTTAGATAGCTCTCCCTCTAACGTATCGTTCATTTCACTCACGTTTTTGTACTAACAATTTTCAATTCGATCCCGAGTTTAACTCTGTCACTTCTCTCCTTCCGACATTTACCATAACGTGTTCATTTTCAATTCACGCGAGGCTTCCCTCGCATATTGGATATTTTTTCTTCTCTATGCTCTGCCCACAATTACTTTCCTTCTCCCTCTTTTACTTTATATTTACCGTCGTTGCGATGATCCCTTTCTTATCTCTACATATTGTCAAATTCCTCTTCGTTGCGTAGCCTCCTTCCTTGTCAACTTCTTGTTTCATCTCGGGGGCAATCTCTAAGTGTGTGTGTAAGGGGTGAGTTTAGGCCAAGGAAGAGGAAGGAAAGTTAGCGCGCGGTCCGTGGCCCGTTTGTAAGGGTACTGCTAAGGTATTAGCCTGGTATCGATCGGAGAAACCGCGAAGAACTACCGATTTGCCGCCGGTCGCTGGGATTCTCCTCCACTCCTCCTCCGATCAACACCAGGCGAATGCTGGAACAGTACCCTACCAAACGGGCTATGGACCGTGCGCGATCTGTTCTTCCTCTTCCTTGTTCTATCCTCTCCCCTTACACACACACACACACACACGTACACTAACGTGCACTACACTACCACATATTCCGGGAGACCAGTCGGAAGTTTAGAGCTAGTCCCGGCTGGGGCGGTGCCCCCTTGTGAGAGAGTCCTGGTTAGGGGGACACCCCACTAGCCGACGTTAGGTCGGCGCCGGATCTCGCCATGCAGCGGAGGAAGATCACCACCATCTCCCGAAAAACAACATGCACTACACTAACGGGACTAATGATCAAAGCAGTTGATGTACCCGAAAACATGAAAAAATCAATCAATCAAGCAATCAATCAATTGAAAATCTTCCCGCCGTCGGGACATAAACCTAGGACCTTCCAGTCGAGCAGTGACATCAGTTGAAGCCCTGAGCCACCGCCCCTGTTCATGCTTCGTCGCTCACTTCCTTTCCTCGGGGACAGATGCATTCACTGCCTTGGGTGGCGCTTGCCTTTCGCCCGCCTTTCTCCCACATCCTTGGTCACCCCGTTCCTCCTCGGCGCTTCGCCCGGCGCCGGCAGACTCGTCTGCGCGGAGAGTCACGCGCGGCGTTAGCAAACACACAGGCTCCGCGCGGGGCGGAATTTATCTTAAAAAGCAGCGCATCCCGCAGCTCTGCCGGCGCTCCACCCTCGCCGTCCCCGTTCCTGCCGCTATCTTCGTCGCCGTGCCCGTTCCAACCGACGCCGACTTTTCCCCGCCTCCGGCCACCGCAGTTCTGGCCTAGCACCGTCCACGCCTCACCTGCAACGCAATGCTGACTCGGCGCCGAAGTGACAATGCTGACTCGGCGCGTCTCAGCTCAATTCAAATCCTGTCGCGACCGCGTCCGATACTCGTCCGAACCTCATTCCAACGCCGTCGCAACGCCATCGCCATTCCATTCCAACCCCGTCTCAACCCCGTTGCAAGGCCGTCTCAAGAGCGTCGCAACTCCGTTGTAACCCCGTCGCTAACCCGTCCCAAACCACGTCGCCTCCGTCTCAACTCCGTCTCAACTCCGTCTCAACTCCGTCTCAACTCCGTCTCAACCTGTCTCAACTCGTCTCAACTCGTCTCAACCGTCTCAACGCCTGTCTCAAAGCCGTCTCAAAGCCGTCTCAACACTATTGCAACCCCGTCGCAACACATAACATGCTATTTTCCTATCCATTTTTAATTACAGTACTTAAAAAGGGATATATTTATTTAATTTTAAAATTTTTCCCTTTGTATTTTAATTTCAGACTGGAAGAACCAACGAACGACGAGATGACTGTTCGACGAGAGGAGATGCGAGTCGCAACACCCAGGTATGGAGCAGAGCATAATTTGCCTCATAGTAGTGATAATAATAATATTTATAATAATAAAAAATATTAATAATAATAAAGAGCAATCATTTATGCGGCATAAAAGAATAATATAGCCAGATTAGTAAGAGGTTCTTATAGCTGATCAAGATCAGTCGTTGAGAAGGCGACATTATGATAAAGCGGTTCTCCATATTTCCCAAGACGATAAATGCTGCTGACCGATCATAATACTTCCTTCCTCTTCCTTGTCCTGTCCTGTCCTTACTCCTTGCTTTCGCACACTTTCACCTATATACACTACATTACCACACTTGCCGGGAGACCGGTCGGGAAATTAAAGCTTGCTTTGGTTGGGGCGGTGACCAGCTAGTGGGAGAGACATGGTTCAGGAAAACCCCGCTAGCTGACGGGAGGTCGGCGCCGGATCTCACCATCCAGCAGAGGCAGATCACCGTCATCTACTGATGAAAAAATGCACTACACTTACGGAACTAATAACCATGGCTGTCACCTCGCCCGGAGTCACTAATCAACCTGAATGCCGCAGGTGGTTCAAGTGGTTCGAGGAGGATTCGACTACCTCTTCGACTCCCTCGTCGAGGGAGTACTCCGCTGCCGCCTGGGAGACCTATCGCACCAGCTCCGGCGCACCTGCGTGGGTGCCGTCGCCCGACGAGGGTCCGGAGGAGCGGGAGATGAGGGTGGCGCGGTGGGTGCAGGTGGCGCAGGCGCTGAAGCCGGCGGAGGAGGCGGAGGCGGCGTCACAGAGTTCTTCTGAACCTTCTCCCGAGGTAAACGAAAATATGCCGTTTTTTTCGTAAGCGGGATCGTGACAGCGTTCGCCAAGATTTTAAAATTTAATTTTATGTAAATTAAAATTGTTTCGGATAAAAATTGATGAAGTTATGATCATTTTAATCTTCCATTGCTATTCTTTTCAGATGATTCACCGATGCTACTCTGGGTAGGTCAGACCCAAGTACAAAACTATTTCAAAGTTACAAGCCCACTATTTCAAAGATACAATTTAAGTGGTTGCATTTCCTAATAATTTACAATGAATAATGAATAATATATTTTTTTATAATTAATGTATTATTTTTAACTTTCTTGCAAAATAATTTTAGAACTCTTCTATGACAAGAAAATTGTTAAGGGATATTGTGACCATCTTTTCAGCTATAACATCGTTGAAAAATGCCTTTTAATAATGCATATCTTTACGCATAAATATAGTTTTATATTTACACATAAGTTTAAAAAAAAAAAGGGTGTGTATGGGATTTTAAATACTTCTAAACCCATTTTAAATACAGTATATTTGTTACACATGTTGTTCTTGCATTGAAAACTAACATTAATTTCGCTAAATCATTGAAATCTATTTGAAATACAACCTTATATACACGTGCAGATAAGATTACTCTAAATGTTACAAACTTCTAGGGCATGAGAGGGATCGAAAATAGTCATGTAATACTGGGAATTTCTTGTTATCATGTATGTGCTATTTATCCCTTAATGTTGGGCAACATTGTATTCACAAGTGTTTGGAAGCTACTTAAATTGACCGCGTCAGAATGTGTCATGAAGAACACATCTACATATGAAGTTCCCTAGCAATTAAGGACAAATGTCACGTGTCTGCTGCATTAAATTTGCCTCCACAGGCTTTTTGTCTCATTGGCAAAAATGTTTCATTTTCGGCCCCTCTACACATGCCAGCAGTTTGTAAAATTTATTCTTAGACACCCTAAAAGTCCTGTTGGTAAATTGGAATATCCTACCTGATTGCCTGCATTTCCGGCAATTTTCACGTCGCCATTGCTTACGTGAACGCAATGAGGAAAAGGAATGGGGGCAACGAGTCGCACGGGTAGCCCCAATTGGGCTCTTGGCTTTGTCGAGGCTGTGCTGAGATGCGGCAAGGGAGAGGAAGGAAAGATCTCGCGCGGTCGATGACCTGTTTGTTACGCCATTGCTCCGGCATTCGCCTGGTGTCGATCGGAGAAACCACGAAAACATCCCGATCCGAGCAGAGGCCGCTAGTACTCTCCTCCAGACGGAGGCTGAATGTGATCTAGATATCTAGCTAGTACTGAAAATCAACCACCGCTGAGACCCGAACCCTAGAAACTCCCGATCAGAGTTGCAATAGAGGAAGAAGGAGTGCTGGCTTTGAGCTTATCTCAGCCGGCTGTAAAGCATAAGCTTTTCGGAGAAACATGCTGCCAGAAAGTTTACAGTGTTGTTGGTTATCACAACAGAGAGGAAGATCTGTTCATGATCGGTGCAACTCTGGGGTTGATTGCAAACGTTCACCCGATTTTCTGAGATTCTCAGTTACCCACTTACTGCCGGGGGGAGCCCACTTAGTGCCGGGGGAACGAGGGGTTTCGGCTTATCCGTTTATCGTGTCAGCAGTGTGCTTGTAAGAATAAGAAAGTGGAATTATTCCCATTGAGTTCGAGTGAGCTACACCCCGAAGGCGTCAAAACCCCCCTGTAAAGTACAAGCTGTGTGGAGTATTATACCATCGGAGGGAGTACGGAGTCACTGCTTTTCGTGGCAGAGGGAAATATCGTGTGTGATCCGAATTTGGCGGTAAATTGGAAACGTTCACCTGTTTTCCTGACTTCCCCGGCGGTACCCACATTGGTAGTGCCGAGAAATGGGGCTGAGTTCGCAGGCGGGATGTACCCCAAACCTGGATTCTTCGAATGCACTTCGGTTTCTCGTGGTAGTCACCCTTGACTCAGAAAGTTGAGAAGAGATTAGTCCAAACCCCAGAGCGAGAAGTACAGTGTATTTTAGCTCTCAACTCGTACCTAGTAGAACTTCTTGTTGTGGTAATTGGCCATTCGCGTATCTTTACCGTCAGTCTTGACAGCGTCGTGGCTGGCACTTCGAGCTCCATGAACACATTGAACCTGCGTCGCCATTGCCAAGGCGACTCTTTTTCACGAGATCTCATGAACTTGAATTAAACCTAAATGAGTTACTGCCAAATTGCTTTCTCCTTCTTCTAGACTAAAAGAGCTACGTTGTCCCATCCCGATACCAAAGCGCATACGTCTGTCGGAGAATTGCTAAAAGTGAAAAAGAGGACATAGGTAATTTACGCGGTTGCTAAATTGCACTTGCGAACTAGATTTCCGAACGCCAATTGTGAGTTAAAATAGACTCTGTCTTCCACATGGCTAATTTCAGATAATATAGTCTTTTGGTGATGGGTACGCTGTTTACCGTAGCTTAATCAAATTGCCAATGCACAATGACGTCCAAAACTTCAGACTCCAAAACTTACTGACAGCAAAGCTGCGGAGTCCAAAACGGACGTGTTGTGTTGCAAATCCAGATGTCAATCCTCAAGGACCACGAACTGAGGAAGCATGGTTGAGAATTTATTCGAAATGCTTCGGTGATCCATCTTAAGACCACAGAACATTCTGGCACTGAAAGAGGATCCTTTGCATACTAATAATTTACTGTCTAGGTTGCATAGAAGGCATATAATTAACATCTCGCCTTTCTATTAATATGAAAATTATCGTAAACGCCAAAAGGAAAGTTTAGAATAGCAAATTGAATCCAACTGAATAACAAGAGAAGATGAAGATCCAGAAACACCGTACAGAATTATTAGAATGTGCAGTGAATCACACAAATAACTTAATCAAGTTGCTAATACACAATGTGTCATTTACATTATTGGTTGAAAGGTGAATAATCGAGTGAGTTGCAAATTAAATTGAAAGGAGTGATCATACAACACATTGGTCAATTCGCTAATACGTGTAACACCAAAGTAAAATTGTAATTCAGTAGAACTCGAACAGTAAAATCTCAACCACTTCCGATTCTCCGATATAGAAAATGAAATGCTATTCAACGTCCTCATGCTGGGAACTGCTAACATTTTCGAAGATCTATTCAGAAGATAATGAAAAATTATCCTACAAATTCTGTTTTTTTTAGTTTTTAAGCAATTAAAGTTAGTGACTTAAATCACCTACAGAAGTAATTGATTTATCTTGACAGATCTATTGACGCAATTAATTGTCTGATCCCTCTAGAATATTCTGAAAGAAAGTTCTCTAGTTTTTGACGGTTTCATTGCAACTAGTATGACATAGGTGAACAACTGTGAAATACTATATTTCCCAGCATTTCCATAAATCCTTACGACTCTCTTATTTAAACTGACAACAAATAATCTAATTTTGTAATGAAAAATTTGAAGAATTATTTTAATCGATACTTTTTTCGTGTAACTTTCTATGCTAGAAGATCAACAAGTCAATCCAACTTAATGTTTCAAATTATTTTTATTATGAGCTTTCAAAGCTCAAATAGTTACTCTACCAATAGTTACTTTACAAATAGTTACTTTTTAACATGAAAATACACGCTGAAGGCACCACAATAACGTAGAACACATAATTTTAACAATTTCGACCTAGTTGAGTATTCCTTAACGTCGAGTGCGGGAAAGAATGTATTTTCAAGTGAGTTTAAGGATTATGTATGTAAGTAAATCCGTGCGCCTGAGTTTGGCTATCGAGTCTTATATTCTATTTTCCGAAATGTTTAGGAATCTACCTCAGAGAACACGGATGAGACAAGCTTTCCTGAATGCAGTGTTCACAGTGCAGAAACGATTACTACTCCCTCCATCGAAGAGACATCGAAGGATGTGTCACTAGGTGAGTAGGACCAATGAGTTCAGACAACGAAATATTGGAACCAAAGAAATTCATTAACATAGTCGTAATACAGAGATTGCGCCATTGAAATATGAATGAAACACTTTAAGGCTGTAGCATTTAATTTGGGAAAAATGTATATGATAATTATATCACAATGTTTTATAAAACCAATAATTGTTAAAGATTATAAAACATAATGATTTATAAAGATTATAAAAAATAGTGTTATTTGAGGTTATTCGAGGAAAATTTATGTTAAATTCCTTTGATTATATAAGGAAACTTGAAACACACTGTCTATCCAATTTTTTTAGAGATTTATTTTGTATTTAGGTGGTAGTTTTCATATGTTATTTTAAATTAAATATTTTTATTGCGCATTGAATACAAAACAAAAATTTGTTTCTTAGACCATTAAAAAATTGGATATGTATATTAAACATATCCCACTCGGAAGCGCTTTCTTGATAATATAATAAATTAAATATGTTGGTTTAAGACGCTTCAATGGATTATATAAAAAATGAACTACTTGCATTACCAGTCTCATAGCCATAGATTAAACTAATTGAGTATCCCACTTCATGAACAGCAGATGGTACGAAACAAATATAGTCTCACAAAAACAGCAATAAGGAAGGTTATCATCTTTCACGGTTTATTTAAATTCATTGCACAGAAAATCAAAGGAGTGTACAAATTGAGGTGTATCTACAATGGGGCGTTATAAAAAATAACTATTTTATATCAAAAAGGGCATGAAGGGAAAAATCTGTAATTAACAAATCGACGATTAAAAGCAAGATTTTTTCACATACGCAGCAGGAGCATTCTAAGAACACCAATCCAACTTCGCTGAACATTTCAAAAGCAGCAAATGGCATTAGTCATCTCCATCTCCGCAACTTGCATTTTTGTGATTTTCAATAGTTAAATCATCACTAAAGCATTTCATAAAACACGTGCGTCTTCTAAGCAACGCACATCCGATTTTGTAGTCTGCTCTGCACCATTGAACTATCAAAACCTCAGCTTGTGCACGTAAAATCATTTCGAGATATTTGACAATGATCTGTTCATAGAGTGCGGACTCACTCACACCGGATTTTCACATTTGTTGCGACGCATTTCTCGATTTGATGGTATCTCTTGATTGTTATTGCGAGTCTAATAGAAAGATCACGAATGCCTGTAACAACTGTCATTTTTGGGCAGGAAATATAAGGAATGAGCGGTGAATGAAAAATCATGATCAGAAATACAAATTGGAAACAAGGGCTTTTTTAAAGAATTGTTTCTTCTCTTAGATTAGAGAGGGCGTTTGCAAAGACTCCGTTATACGACGAGATAACAAGCTATTTTAGCTGGCAGATTTAATAAATTAAACACGTGAAAATGATGCTTTTTTTTCTTTCCCTGCTTTGCTGTTATTTTGCACAACCACTCACATGTTACATAGGATATTTGGGATGAAAGTATGAAAATATATAAATGTAAAGGTCATAATTATAAATAAATACATAAAAATACGACGTCTCAATCATAGGTCAGCGTATGTACTGTATTTGCTTCAGAACGAGAAGTGCAGCGAATACGGCAGTTTCCCAAACAGGGACCATTCGATCCTGAGGCTTTAGTTGAAGACCTGATGGAATTTCAAAAGGTAAGGCACTCGGACTCATTAGTACAATAGAATCCTTAAGGCCAATCCGATCTACAAGTCAATGCAATACTTCACACTCAACCAATTACTCTGAGGCAATCATTCCATCGGAACCACACGGGCAAACCAATCCATTTGACTTACTCGACTTATCCAGTCGATTAAATGTATCTAATTGATCCGACCGATTTGACCCATTCAGCTCATTCGACCAAACCAACCCATCCGTCTTATCCCACTACACCAACCGATTCGACCCAACCGACCCTTCGACCTATTTCACCCAACCTGCTCATTCAAACCAACCCATTCGACTCATCCAGTCCCACTAATGCATACAATAATCCAACACATCCGCTCCTTCGACCGATTCGACCCTTCCAGCTCATTCGACCAATCCAATCCATCCGACTTATCCCAGTAAACCAACCGATCCGACCCATCAGACCCCACTGCGCATACACCCATCCTAGCCGCACGACCCGTCGTTTGGCACCGGGAGCAGTAGCTCAGTGCATCAACTGATGTCACTGCAGCGCCTCTGACCGGGAGGTCCTAGGTTCGAGTCCTGACGGCGGTTTGACATCTAGCTTTTCAGCTAGGTCGAATTCAGTCGCTGTCTGGAGGAGAATTCTAGCGGCTGGCTGCTCTGATTGGTAGTTTTCCGTGGTTTCTTCGTCAACACCAGGCGGAGCAGTATCCTGACAAACGAGCTACGGACCGCGTGCGATCTTTCCTTCCTTTTCCTTGTCCTATCCTCTCCTCTTACACACACACTTACTCTAACATGCACTACACTACCACATTTTCCGGGAGACCGGTCGGGGGCTTAGAGCTTGTCCCGTCTGGGGCGGTGCCCCGCTGGTGGGCGAGTCATGGTTAGGAGGAAACCCTGCTAACCGACGGAAGGTCGGTGCCGGATCTCGCCATCCAGCGGGGAAAGATCACCGCCATATCTCGAGAAAAATCATACACTACACTTACGGGACTAATGATCTAAGCTGTTGACGCGCTCGGAATCTCTAATCAACTAACCAAGCAACCCGTCCTTTGGTGGCGTGCAGTTTCAGGTGAAGCAGATGACGATGAAGCGGATGTGCTTCGTGGTCAAGACGCATCGGGTGGACTTATCAGATTGGTGGTGCACAGCCAAACAGGTGGTGCTCTTCCGCGAGATGCAGCCGCCCGATCCCGACTTTCCCCCCGCCTGCTTCAAGGTGGTGTTTTCGCGCGCAGGCCCTGCCGCCGGCCCCTGGAAGCTCTACGACCACCGCATGCCCTTTGGGTGAGGAGGGATCGTAATAATAATGATAATAATAATGATAATAATGATAATAATAATAATAATAATAATAATAATAACAACAACAACAACAAAAAAACCTGGCAAAGTGGCATGGTTTTTGCTCAGTGCGTAGCGCGCTGACATCGCAGTCAGGGGGCTCGGGTTCGATGGCGGCCAGGCCATCCTGACCGGCGTTTTCATGGTTTCCTTCGATCATAAAGGCAAATGCTGGGATGGTTCAGAAAGGCCACGATCACCTCTTTATCATCATCATATCAACTCATAATTCAGTACTTAACAACCTTAACCAAGTGAAGCAGCTGAAAAGCTGTTCTCCATAATGACACACGTTAATCTCTCTCTTGTATTGAATATTACTGGGCCTGGAAGAGAACGTATAGTGCTTAGAAATTGCCCATAAGTAAATAATAATAATAATTGTTAATATTAATAATAATAATAATAATAATAATAATTATATTGCCATTGTTTAATGGCGAGACGTACATCATAGAGACTACACTTCCATCAGACCTTCTAAATTTACCCTCTCTTATTAATTTACATACATTATTGAATTATATTTTTATCTAACAGCCATAGAAAACACTGACATACAAACACTAGCATTACAATATTGGCATTGATGTACTAATTTTGTTATGCTCCCATTCATTTAATATGTCTGACATTTATACAATTGTTACGTTAACAATTGTAAAACGTTTTTAAATTAATCTTCTAACATTAATGTACTAACATTGAATGGGAAAGGCAGACGAGAAATGTATTTTTACTTCATCGGGAGGTATTACAAAAATTATCTATTTTAAGTTATTAATCTGCGTTGCGTCTTTTTACGTTCGGTTAAAAAGAATACGCTTAAATTAACCGGTGTCTGAATTTTCCATTATTTTTTTTTGTAAAAAGCATAGTATGGTTTACATCACTTTATTTCTGAAATCACGTCACTAGGCCCACGAACAGCCAATACCAGTCGCGGCTGCAGTTTCGTAACTGAGGCTATAACCGAGGTTTACGACCCACCACCTCTGTAATTTGTAGTACAATGTACGAAGTTGAGTACTTTCCATAAAACCACAATCTTATAAGAAAGTATAATACAAACAACAAATCCGCTATCTTTTGATACAAATCCAATGTTTCGATTGTTCTTAACGCACTGCGGGCTGCAAAATCCTGGACGCAGTGCGTGAAGAGTGGTTTATTATTTGGTTGAGTAAAGTCAATGTGACGGGAACATTATTACGTACTATTAACGTATGCATACTATTAAGTATTTTACAGATTTACTTAATGACAATATGAGCATTCCGTTATGTGCTCTTTGGTAAGCATTTCGAATCAAAACCTGAGACATTCTATGTATGAAATCTTGCAGGGAAAGAAAGGTTTGAATAGATATTATCACAATCTGTTTTGCGATTTTGTTCTCTGAATTTCTTCTCGATGAATTTTAACAGAACAAATACCTTGTATTGTCGATTATCTGACATGTTTAATCGAAACTCTGGCTTAATCGAGGTAGTTTTCAGGAAGCAAATAATTTATTTAAAAGAGGAACCAAGAAATATAAAAATAATTAATTAGTGGCGAGACTCAAACCGTAAGGTCTGTTTATTTATTTGTTTGTTTGTTTGTTTGTTTATTATTTGTTGCGTCGTTGTTGATGCAATGCGTCTTTTAACCCTCGTTGGGCGTTGAGCGTTTTCTGCTGGAGTAACCCTCCGTTATTGAGTAATTACTTTGCTGAATAATTACGATATTTGTCAAGTCTCGTCACGTCGCTGTCAGACAGTGACTTTTATCCATTCGACCAGGGGCCCGATCCCGTTAGTAAAAGACGACAAGCCGGTCACCCAACCAGGAACCCGCAATTCTCGAATTCGCTTAACCTTCGTGACTTAACGGAGCGCAGTAAACGAATTCGGCTAGTGCAGCTAGATTGTCGTCTGACCACCTAAATGTACCCTCCCGCACTAATTTTAACATTGATTGTAATATTAACATCAATCTATATACTAATATTGACAAACTAACGTTGATACATTATTGTTATACTGAAAATATACTAGATATTCTCCTGCAGCTAGCAGATGCGGTCACCGATGCTGTTGCCGATTTTAGAAATGTAGGGACCCGGACCTTGCAGCTCTCCATCAAAACTGGAGACAAAGCTCGAGGGTGCTAATATAGGAGGTGCTAGTGTCGCCAGCTACAGATGCGGGTTGTTTGCCAACATCCGCACATAAAAATTGGCTAATTTGTTAGAAATAAGAAAAGTCACTTCTAAATACTCAATTATTCATAATATACACATATAAGAAACAGCTGAAGAAAGCGCGAACATGGACGCTATCTTTTGTAACATTACATGCCTGCTGGCGTCTCGCGCACCCAACCACCAACCAGCCACGCACATTTTAAGAACCGTTGTCAGGAATTAGTATTTTATTTCCTGTAGGATGGTGAGATGACAGCGCGCCACTGTAATGGTCTCTACCACGTTATATGGGAGTTAAAATGGCCTGGTAGGGACTTCCCCGAATTAGAGTTATCTTTCAATGTTTGTCTGCTACTACATTCATTGCACAGAGCGAAGTGGCTCAGGGCGTAGCGCGCTGACTTCGTATTTGGGAGGCCTTGGTTCTATCCCCGTTACGGTCATCCTGACCGGGGTTTTCGTGGTTTCCTCCAGATGAATGCTGGGATGGTTCTAATGAAAGGCCACGGCCGCGAAACCGGCGCCGCTAGCCGAATTCGTTAATCAGAGGTTAAGCGAATACGAGACATCGCGGGTTCCCGGTTGGGTGCCAGAATAGGAACCCCAGAATCTAACGGCGCCGAAGCCAATTGTCCTTTACGGGACATATAATGGCTAAATACAAAAACATTCATTGCAATGTATGATTGCATGATTTAACTGATATTTCCTATGAATATGACCTTATTTCCGTCGACGACAGACTGCAGCTACCGCCGACGGACGGGCTGGACAAGATGGCGTCGTTGCGAGAAGCGACCATGTGGCTGCGCGCGGTGCTGACATTGCTGCTCGCCCACGAGGAGCGCGAGATCGCCATTCAGCAGCTGCGCCAAGACAGGCAGCTCTTCTCCGACCCCAGCACGCAGGTGAAGAACAACTCCTCTTTAGCCTTAACTCCTATTGCGCAAATAGTCTTATTGAATTCAATTTCACTTCAATGATTACAGTGTCCTGGTGACCAAAAAGTGGATAAACTCATATACTAAATTTAGAAAAAATTCTGTAACACGGGATGTGGCCATAATCAATGTTTTATGGGTCCTTGATACCGAAGAATCGGTTTACGGCAAATCGTCTGTCCGTCTGTGTGAACAACGACTACCGATTTCAACCAATTTTTTTCAAAATTGATATTCCGCAATCGATCTGGCGGATGTCGGTGCCCTTTGAATTTGAAACGCATATTTTAACTTTGGGGGTACTTTACATGAAGCCCGTGGGGCATTTTCAAAATAAAAAAATAGCTCCATCGTTTTTTATTCAATTTTGTTGTCGGATGATGTAAAGGACATTTAAGTGAATGATGCAGGCCTCGTTTTCGTTGAACACTGATTTTTCGGCAATGGCAAAAATTCAAAATTTTTTCGGCATCTAAATTTTGTACAACTAAAGTATTAAATTTTTCCTTTGTAAAATATGTTCCTTAAACGTAGATTTTGAAATAAGGTCATAAAAATTTGAGAATTTTGCGTGAAATAGTGGCAATTTTTAATTATTGTGTAAACAATCTTTTTCTCAAAATTGATTTAACCCTTTTTGTTGAAATTTTGTTGGTGGATAGTCTCAAGAACGTTTAAGGGACTGGTGTAAGTCTCATGTTGGTTAAAAACCCTAATTTTTCGAAAATTGAAAAAAATTCAAATATTTTTTCGGTGTCATCCTACTACGGCAGTTATGAAGATATATTTTTTCTTTGTTGTGAGTTATTTAAGCATTGTCCATTTTGTTAAAATTTGAATTGAATAATAAAGTTTCGAGTGTGGACATTTTGTCTTGCAGGTGTCCTCGATCGGCAGTATTGGGCTTCTTCTCAAATTCAACTTTGCAATCCCTGCTGAAAGAAGACTGCAGAAATCTGCTTATAAACTAACTGTGATTGTGAGTCTCAATATGTTTTGTCTTAAATTATATTCAAGAAAACAAGTTAATGACGAACCGAGGGATACGTGCCAATAATCATATCTTCCTTAAAATTGCATAATTTGATTTAAGTTCGTTGTGGGAATACAAACTTAAAGATTGTAAGGAAATATATTGATAATTAGGGCCCGAATGTTTATGACCTACAAATGTTAGAAATATGCAAGCATTTATGACCTAGAAAATACGGAAATATGACCATAAATATGACTTAAAAATTGCTTAGTTGTATTTTCGTAATCTTCATAATCTTTCCGCTGTTTCAATAACCATTATAATGAAAATGTGCTTTTATAATATAGCACATTCACAATTCACCCTTTCTTCTTCCACCCCTTGAAGACCATACTAACCAATAAAGTTATTTATAGAAGATGTTGACCTTGGCACAAAGCCTAACTAAACTAAATACTAAACACTTCCTTCGCATCTGGTGCCTTCTACGCTTCATTTTTCTCCTATATAGCTCCAAATTTACACACACACACATTCTGACGTACATCCCCGCACCGCAATTTCTAGGCGCCTGTCAGGAATTCGCAGATATCATGCTCTTGCGAGCTTTGTGACACCTCAGGGCAGAGATCTTTTTGGGTGTCGAGAGGAAATCCAAACAAGTACACATAAACGGGGTTTAATATTCTGAAACCTTTTTAAATGGTTACACTGAAAAAACATAAAGAAACAACACACAGAACAACAAGAATCAGTTATACCTTTCTCTCTCTCTCTCTCTCTCTCTCTCTCTCTCTCTCTCTCTCTCTCTCTCTCTAATGCATGAAACCTTCATTCATTTCTTTCGCATATTTAAGCTGGGAATTCCCGTCGATCAGTTTACACCAGAAATATACTCCAATTTCGGTTTAACCTGCCCAGTGACGCCGGGTTCAAATTTGCGACATTTAGTCTCAAAAAAAATTTAACATCAACTTGAGAACATTTACATAATACTCTCAAATGATTTGTCGTTACTGTGAATAACATAAACCAAACATCAATTTTATGAAATTCTATTGTCAAATTACTTAAAATGGCAGAAATGTTTAGTTTCTCTGCTAGCTCCGTGCACTATTTTATCTCTCCCCATCAACGTTCCCTTTTAAAGTTCTCCCCGGTCGCGGGGCGTTGACATATATTTCAGCGCTTTTGCGCTGTTCGCCGTTACCTTCGCTGCTCGCCTCGAAGTCGGCCTCGGAGTGACGGCGGCGCACGCCAGCAGTTGTGCGCTGGCGTTCGAAGGGCCTTGCTGCTGTCAGCTGCTCTCGGCTGCGGCGCGTGCCGTTTCACCTCACGTCCTCATCGGCTTCTTTCTTTCTCTCGCGGTGCCTCACGTCCTCGTCTGCTTCTTTCTTGTCCCGTCGTCTCGTTCACGCCCGCGTGTGAATGTCCCTTGCACGTTGCAACTGATTGAATAATTGCGTATTTGCTTACTTCGGGCGTATGCGATGCACTCAATATCACAGTCCACTCAGCGCCTCTAATCGTAAGTAACTGCGTCTTCACCATGCAAATTATCGTCCCTTCTTTGCTGACTACTGAATCATTTTTAACTACTTAAATCGTATCACTTGCTCCCGTCCTCGATAGACAACAAATTATTTTCTGGCAAAATTCTAATAACTTCCTGACGATCTACACGTCTCTCTGACGTCCAAAAACCCCTACTTAATCTCTCCCTGAATTTATAGGTCGAAGTTGTTGCTCGAACGGCGATCGGTATCAGAAAGAAACAATGTTCGTCGTTACCTTCGCCGCAATGCCCGTCTTCTTTATGTGTCCACCCTCTTCGTAGGGGTAATGGCACGTCATCTCCCTCTCCCCAGTCTGACCGCTGAGACGGTACCTGACTCGCGCCGTGCCGCGGCCATTGCGCGCAAGTCTTGGAGACGCGCCCCTTTTGAATGGCTCCGCGCTCGCTCACCACGTCTGCACCGTCGTTTGCATGCTGTGTGGACGTGTGGGACGAACGTGGGCACCCGTTATATATGAGAAAGAGAGTCAACGATCAGCTGTAAGAAAGTAGATAAGTTAGATAGGAAAAATTTATTTGTGATGATTGCAAGCAAGTATGCGAAAATGGAATCAGAAATATAGAATATATCATAATAATACTACAAAAGTACAAAAATTAATGGAAAAATATGATCATAATACGAAAAATTTGCGGCAAATGACCGAAGGGTTATAAGTCAAAGTATGACAATATGACATGTGAAAATTATATAATTTTAGTTATTGAGGTTAAATCATGTTTAACTGTCATTTTGCATGGAAACAAAGCAAAGAAAAAAATATGACACGTCGTAAACATCCGGGCCTTATTTTATTATTATATGAGAAATGCTAAAAGATTGTCAGGATTCGTCAATAAAGTAAAGTAAATAGTTTAATAAAGTGATCTCTCATAATTGAAATGTAGTGGATGCCACATGTTTTGCAAGCTTTCTTGATTTGTCCATAGGCTAAGTTTGCGGGAGATAGTAGACTGCTGCCCAAGGAGGTGGAGTTATACAGCCGTGGGAAACGGCTATATCCCGTGGAGAATGTTCTCAAAGTCGTACAAGAGGATGTTGCCAAAACTGGTAAGTAATAGTGCATTCTCATAATTATTATTCCAATCCTATACAGTCGTTTGAAATACCCAAGACAGAAGAATCCAAAACTGAGTTAAAGAAGTTATCAATGTTCCAAAACTTAGTTTCACATAGTAATTGTTTTTACTTTCACCTATACGTACGTATATACGGAAAAATATACGAAGTATGGAGAAAGTTGTGTAATGTTGCGGAAAATCGGTTTCGAGATTTCAACAGAAATACACGTTTTGGGATACCCTGATACCGAAAATGTGTTTTTTTCAAATCGTCTATCTCTTCCTCTCTGTCTCTCACTGTCTGTCCGTCCGTCTTTGTCTCTGAATGTGTCCGTCTCTGCCCCTGTCTCTGACTGTCTGCCTGTCTGTCTCTGTGTCTCTATCTGACTCTGTCTAACCGTCTGGGGAACACCACTAGCGCCTAACCTATGTGCAGGATTTTTTTCCAAACTGAATGAACCACTGTCGATCTGGCCTGAATCGAAGCTGTGCGATTTTATAAAACATTAATTTTTGGGGTTACTTTACATGAAGCCCTTCACATTTTCAAAATTTTCTCAAAAATTGCACCATTTTTTTCTTTTAATTTCTTTGAAGAATAGTGTAAAATACCTTTAAATGACGTAGGTTCGCTTTTAATGTTAACTCTGAATTTTCGAAAATTGCAAAAGTTTGACATTTTTTCGGCTTATTCCTTATTACAAAATGGAAGATAGGGATTTTTCCTTCAAGGAAGTTTGTTTTTTATAGTTAGTTCTTTCATTAAGGTCATGCAATTGTTTACGTATAATTCGTTTTCGGAAAATATCGCATGCAATATATGCAATATTAAAAATTAACCAGAACAAAATTTTCTCGAATATGGTTCCAAGTTTTTTTCTTTAAACGTTCGGTAGGGTAGTGCTAAATGTACTCTATAAGAGGAGTTAAATGCTCTATTCTTTTTTTTTCAAAAATTACTAAAATATACTTTCTTATATCACTCTCAGTAATAATAATAATAATAATAATAATAATAATAACAACAATAAGGTATGCTTATCTGACATTTTCGTGCCAGATTAGTCCGACTTTTGCCTAGCTAGCTGTGTTCCCAGGACTTTGATAAATGTTGTTAGTAAAAGCATAAGTTGTCAGTAAAAGGTGTTAGTAAAAGTACAAAACTATGCTTTCAGCTACCATTATGAGATTAGAACTACTAATTATATTACTTCTACTCTTTTTCTCCTGAGTTTAGATTAATAGAACAAGTGGTTGAACCAAAACATTAGTTGTACTACTCATGTTTATTTATTTTAACATTTTTTCAAAAAGTAAACAAGCATTTTATTTGAAATTTTAAAAACCAGTTTGCTTTGTTAAATAATTTGTTAAAATGTTTAGTTTTGATTCAACAACGAACCATATTCCCAGTTTATAACGAAGAAAACATCGTTGTGTTATCTTTCACACTCGTAGAAAGACGATGATTTATATTACAAACGACAATCAAAAAGGTAACCCGCGGGATAATAGTTTTCAAGTTCAATTTGCACTAAAAATCCTAGAGTCCTCTCTTTTCTCTATTTCCGTATCCTCCCTTATTTTTCTTTCTTTTAAATACCTGCTTCTATTCGTATATTCTCGTGTTTTCTGTTTTTGGCTTAATTATTTTTACTCAATTTTTTCACTCTTTCCATCTAAAAAAATGAGTCAAGCAACCCATTATTAATATCGAAATAAAAACGAAAAAGGGATCGTAGACAGAAACTGTATAATATAGTAAAGCGACGTCTCCAATTTTCCCGCGGTGTGACCCGTGTTGCAGGTCGTGTCAGTCCCTCGCGGGCGCGCTTCGACTCCCCACTGGTGGAGTTGGTGCACGGATGGTGGGACGCACTGGAGTTCGTGCTGGCTGGGGCCGAAGCCGAAGCCGCCGCAGCTGCCGCTGCCGCCGCCGCAGCCCGCACCCCGCCCTCCCCGACCCCCAGTTCCTCATCCGGGAGCTCCTTCCCCAGCCTCATCGTCTCCCCGTGCAAGCCGTCGGGCGTCGATCCCCACCGCCCCGCGCCCCCCCCCCCCCCTTGCCCCCGCCGCCAACGCGGCGCACGACGTCCCGCTCTTCACAGTCCCTCACCCCAATACATCCCGCCCCTCAGCCCTTCACCGCCTGTGCTGGCCTCGAGGCGCCACGCCCCCGAGACCCCGCACCGCCGCCTCGGTGCCCCTAGCCCCACGGCCGCCAGCCCCCTAGGCGCCACACCCAGGAAGCGCGGGCGACTCTCCGCCCCTCGCCGGTTGCCCAAGGCCGGCACGGACACCGACCGCAGCAGGACAAGGTGCGTGCGCTTCGAAGGCGACCTGAACCAAGCGGTATTACTAGGGCGCGGATTTTAATGAAACGTCTTCGCACATATATTGTAATGTCAACCGTTGTGAGTACGATGTAATCTAAGGTTCCTGTGACGACTGTCGGCGCTATTGTCAGTTTTGCCGATGTCGCGATAAATAAAGACGGATTTTTTTTGTAAAGAACAGTTCAAACCAAAAATTCGTAAACTGAGTTTACTTCAACAAAAGGAAGAAGCCTCGATTACATCAATAACATATACAATAACATGTTCTTTGTTTTTAGGGCATTTAAAAAATTTTATTTATCATTTTTGGCAGTGTTTTAGGTCATCAAAATCCGCCCCCTAGTTATTACAAAGGCGAAGTCTGACAAACTACTTTGGGTAAAAATAAAGAAAAACTCATTTTTACGATGAAACACTGGATTAAATGGATTGGACAAATACGATATCGAGTTACAAAATACATTTTAGAGGTTTCTATAGATATACATAAGTAACTTGACACACACTTGCTTGGTGATGTCCAAACCTGGCTTTTGAGAAGCGTCCGCAGTAGTACCTCATCATGCAGCCTTTGTTATGATCGCCGTCGTCTCATAATGATTGCTAAATGTTCAAAACAACACTAAAATACTTCAAGACAAGGTATTCATTATTCATTGTTGAATTAATTCAATATTCATTGTCGAATTAAGAAAGAAGATTGGATTATTCTACATGGCGACATCTAGCGACGCGCGCCCGAATAGGCAAGGAAGGATAAAAGGTTCTATAACGCTGTTATTGCAATAACGAGAAAAATGTTTATTACCTAACAATAACTTTTAATAATCAATGATAGTCATAACTTTTAGCATGCATAATAAATTGTAATGCATCGTTTGAAAGAAAGCTGATTCTCATTTGCCATTACGTGCAATCCTAGAGAAGATCTTTTAGAATTTTGTCAGATTCCTCGCCAGTCTGTATTGTTGCAAATTGAGTAATTGGTTGCGGAGTAAGTAGCAACAATTATTTCATAAGAACCCGTTGACCGAGCTAGCGGGATTTACATTTATTTGTAATATATCCGAAGACAGTAATAGATAATCAGGAATTCAAAAATTGGTTTAAGTATAAATTTTCATTAATTAGAGGTAGTCTGCCGGAAAAAGCCTGTTGGTGTTGTGGCGTCATACAGTCGCCATATACAGTAAGTATTGGCTACGTGCATTTCACGCACAAGGAAGTAGGCTGCGACAGCGGGCAGCATGCAAGGGACGCCTCCCTGAACAAAGGGAGGCTATATTGGGACGGGAAACCCGGCTCTCGCATAGGGCGAAGGGCAGAAAACCCCAGGGAGGCCGTGACGTGCGTTGCCACGGGGCAGATTTGTGAACCTGTAGTTCGGCTGTCTGGTAAACGCGGTTGGCGGAAGCGGCGAGATGACGCAGTTCCGTCAGCCGGGCCAGAGGGTATTAAAGCGCGCTCGCACACGACTCTTTCTTCTGATTCTCGAGCTCTTCGTGGGATGTCGTGTGAGGGTGCGCAGCGCGTGGCACGTCGGGTAGGCTACGGGGGCAAAGGGTCTGGAGCCGGCGTGAATTCGTCGTGATTTAGAGAAGGGTGCATCACACCGCGGGAGTGAATCTTATCAGGCAAGCGGTTGTGGTGACCAGGTGAAGTTCCTCTTAGAAACAGGCTGTAGATATTGTAAATAGTAGATTCGGGTGTCGGAGGATATCTTTAATAAATATCAATATTACACTGTTCACGTCTGTTATTCATTGTTGCGGCAATGACGCCACAGAGTGTACTGGAAATAGGCACGCGCACAAGGTTACGTATATTTCACTGGCACTTCTAGCCAGTGAAATATACGTAAGTATACGTACACAATAAAGGTACCTAGAGTTTCAGAAACCGAGAGTGAGGAGAAAGGGGTGGGTGAACGTTTGGACACTAGTGGTGTCGCCCGACAGACGACGCCTGTGTAATCTAGGGTTAACACGAGAACGCCGGCAGTGCGTTCCTTCGTGCGTCGGTGAGCAGGCAATGACAGCTTCCGGAAAGCTGAGGAACCTTAAAACAGAATCGCAACAAATTTCGCAGCCATATTCATTGGAAAGGAACAATGATTAAAAACCCTCCAGTCGTTGAAGGAAATCCAAGAAGTATTAAATATTGTTTGGGAAACTAAAATGTTTTAGAAAACTACATATCAGTATTTCAAGGACATGAAAAATGTTATAATTTACGCAATGTGAAATAAAATAAATAAAGACTCATAGAGAAACTGAAATCTCAAAACTGTTAGAATTACTTCTTCCTTCCTTCCAGTTATAATAAGAACAATACTAACAATAATAACAATAACATAACAATAACAAAAAATAATAATAATAATAATAATAATAACAACAACAACAACAACAACAGAAATACACTTTAAATCACAAAAGCGATTGTTCCTAAATTTTGCAAGAATACTTTTTGAGCGGCCAAAGAAACGAGAAGTTGCGATTCATTATGTTACCTTATGTTATATGCGTCTTTACAAAATTATTATAATGTAATCCGCAATTGATGAAGGTGACGAGTTGGGCAGAAACGGTTAGGTATGTGAGGTGGGTGGGGCGGGCAGGCTGAGTGGGTGAACGGAAGGGCGGACGAGGTGGGAGGGATTATTTAATTTATTATTGTAATTAATAAAACCTCTGGCAATACTGCCAACTGCAAGTGATGAAGTAACTTCACCCAATAATTCATTATGAAATCTTTATCACTCTCAAATCAAGTCATTAATATATTATTCTGAAATATTTAGCAAAATTATTCTGAAAAGTACAATTACTAGTATATCTTCACAACTTACATTTTCGTAAGTAAACGAATTCCAAATTTTCCCACGGGGCGGTGTCGCTGTGCATCCCGAAACACACGATATGCATTTGTTTTCCGACCCATAGATCTTGCATAACACGGTGACGCATGCTCATTAAATCGTGTTTTGGTGAAACCACAATATCGTGTGCGCATTTCAAATTTTCTCGATATTCTCTGCTGACCCGATGCTGCTGACACTCTGTCATTGTCTACGTGTAATGCGTCTATCTTGCCAGCAGGAGCAGCTCTCAGCGCAGCAACGCCACACGCAGGTCGAGAAGCCCTGTGATTGGTCGTAGAATACACATCCGAGGTATAAGCTTAACCCCGGATTCGGAGGAAACAGAATAAACTTCATTTGCTATGTGAGTAACATACTTCTTTTCTAACTTTCTTAATGTATTAAATATTGTATTATTCGAATTCTTAAGTGTTATTCGACTCTCTATATTTTAATAGCAATTTTATAAATTATGTTTTTTCCTGCATAAAACTCGCAAGTCTATTTCTAATTTTACCACACATTGTTTGAGAAGAATGTCGATTTGAGAGGTTAAAATCTTCAATATCTACAATCAAGAATGTGAAAATCAAAGTAGAAGTAGGTGGTGCATTTGCAAATGTGAAACAAAATATCAATTACAAAAAGAGGCGACACAGTTCATTTTTCTCCTTCTATACTTAGCAATAAAATCATGCAAAAAGTCGATCCAAACATAATTGGATATCCCTGATACCAAAAATGATGTGTTTGTTTAAAAAAAAACATTTTGTTCAATGTTGCTCTGTTTGGGCCGTTCCGTTCAGTGGAATGGTCTGTCCGTTGTCCCAATTTGATATTTTATTTTACATTTATTTTCTGATCAGTGATGTTCTTTCCTTTGGAATAAAATTCAAGTATGTTCATTGCCACTCTTTTCTGCATCTTTTATAGCCGGAGAGAACTCCACCAGGTTGAAGATTTTTTTGCTAATGGGAATCCTTTTTATAATTTTATTTTCTTGAAATTGGATAATTAATATATTTGGTTTTAAGTGAGAGTAAATTCACTTTTTTGTTTTTCTTTGTATGTTTTTCTATGTATTTTGGAACAATATAACACTTGAACTTGCAAAACTATTTTTGAAATCCCTTTACAAATCTACATTATAATGGATTATCCCTCTTTTGAACCCTTTTGTACCCTTTTGAACTCTGTGTTTTTTTTTATTTTTATAAACATCCAATATTAAATATATGTATATTATTCCATCAATTAAACAATAACCCACATGTTCGTCCGGGATGTCCACTGCAGAGAAATTTATTTTGTGGGTCAACAGAGCCGTCCAGTACGGAATCGCGACTTTAGGTCAGGAACATTTCTCTTTTATGATGTTTGAATTGTAGGAATTCTGTCTACCTTCACGAAATCAAACAGATTCGTCTCTTAATAACAAAACATTTATAATTTGACTTCCAAAAATAACACATACAATACGCTTCACAACACTAACAAAAGAAAACAAAAAGAACACGAAAATCTTGCCCAGTCAGCTTTTCCCATTTACACTACATTTAGACACATACTTGCTATTCACAATCGACGCTAAGGATCTCTCGAGTCTACAGTTCCGTGTATTTTCGCGTTTCAATTACGTTCGCGTTTCAATACTGTGATGAATATTGCAAAAAAACTAACAGATTAACTAGCTAAGATATTTGAAGATAAATATTCAACGCATCAAGAGAAAAAACTGGGGTGTAGCGATGTAAAATCAAATTGATACATTAATAAAATTACAAGTGTTTGTATTTGGAGCTGTTTCATGGGGCTCCTTACGATCTTCTCTCTGAACATATGTTTTTGTAGCGGTCTAAAGCATCATCTTTGTTTGATATTCACAATTTTAAAAAGATACTCCCAATTCAAATTAACTAATTTCTTATTGTTAATAGTCCAGTAATCTTAAAAAAATATGATTTGTGTTACGAAGAAAAGATGGTCGCTGGGATTATTTATACGCCATGAAAATTTGAGTGTGGGTCATATTGACTATATTGGCGACACCGTTTGACAATTAAATTTTAAGCATTTTTATTTCCAGTAAACGTTCTCTAATAAAAACGTACAACGAAATAAACTTTTGTGTCATGGAGTACAAGTGATATTTCTTCACAGAAAAAGCTCATGTTATCATATCATATTTACTAAAATTCATAAACGATTCTGTAAGAGATCGCTTACTAAGCTGTAAGATACATGCAACATTCTTTCTCTGCTGCCATCAATGTGCGTTACAGTAGATAATGTGCACCTTGTTATCTCGGATCGTAGAATTTTAGAAATTGCAAAGGCTGGAACGGAAAAAACAGTGACACCTAAAACATTTTTTTAATGGCTCATATTTACGGAAAACAATATTAATCATCGGGGTCTTATGCAATTTTAAGACGGATCTTTCATGGAAACTCTATACGCTTAATGTATCGAAGCTTATCTTTTATGGATGGAGAATTTTGGCGTATTGTCACCATTGTCTCTACTCTCATAAGTCTTCAAAATACGTGCAGTATTTGTTCAAAAGCACACTTCTTGTTTTGAATCTTTTATGGTAGTATGTTCGTTCGATGGAACACGGCGAAGTACCCCAAAAAATACATTAAATGAAAGTAACTCTATTCTTCAAGATAAGAAACAATTTGGCTCTTACCGGCCTAATTTTTTACTAAAGTAACGTTTTTCTTTTATTCAATACATAGTAATTTTTTTGAGGAATCAGAAGATATTATATGTAACATGTCTCATCGGACATTCTGAAAAGTAATTGATAAACATCTGCTGCAAAATTCATTGAATCCGGAAGTACTGGCTCTTGCCCTAGGTGTTATGCTTTACAAATCATGCTATTATTATAAGCACTGTTTCTTACGTGATTCGAGTGAAAACCGCCTTAACTTAAAAATTTGTTACAACACACAACTACAAACTATTACTATCACATAATGACCCCCCGAACAACACACCACCTCCAATACATCACACCAACTCCAAACCATCTCTCCACTCTACCCCACTCTCAACCCACACCATATACTAGTGGGGTTGGCCCTTCTGTGGAGCAGGCCGTCCTCCATTGAAGGAATTTTGAAGAAAGCTGCCAAAGCCTTCATCTAACTTGTGATTCTCGGCAACGGAAGCTCTCACTCACAATCTTCATCGCTTTCTTGCAAGACATCGAATTCAATCATTGGTTATGAGAGAAGAGGACCATGTTTTATCTTACATATGGCGTCTTTGGAGACATTTTAATGAGTTGGAGCATAATATTTTGTGTAAATAAGGAGATATAACTTGGAGTATACATAAATAAATTATATAGCATTCAAATTGAAATATTTTTAATTAATTTATTTTACATATATTATGAATATGAAATTTATGATTTTATACATTTAATTTTGATTTGTCTTAACATTTTACCCGAATCACAAAATATTCCTTTTTAATATTCTGAAACGGAGAGAAATTACAAAAGAAGACAGCATATCCTCAAATCAGTCAATATATCAAACAACCCAAACATTCCATGCCAACATGAACACAGCACCTACGCCAGCCCCGAAACTAAGGAACAACCGCAACACACAACTCTCATCTCACCACCTTTGTTCTGCCACATTATTCCCCATACTCTGATCGTTGCCTTGCGGGCGACCGTCGCAGCAGCCACAGGCGTCTCCGATTCACACCATCAGCCTCGATCTTACTACAAGGCGCCCATCTGCGCCGCCTCTACCCACACCCACGCCCCACCTCCAACTTCACCCCATCCTTCCTCCGTCCCCCTCCCGCCCCCGCTCCCGCCCCGCCCGCCCCGCTCCCGCCCCGCTCCCGCCCCTCCTCTCATCTCTCAGCCCCGTCCCCCACCACTCCCCGACACATCACGCCATACCCCGCCACGCCACGCAAAGCCCCGCCACTCGTCACCCCGCCTCGCCACGTCTCTCCTCGTCCCTGCCCGGTCCCCGGTGCCGCCGTCGTCCCCGTCCTCATCCCCGCCGCGGCGCCACGACGCTCACGCACGTAATCACGTTGCGTCGCTTCGATCGCCGGAAACGAACTTAGATATTCCATCATGCGATAAGGAGCCCGCACCCAGCCGGAGAAGCGATTTTCTCGCCCTGTGTCTACTTTCCTCGCCCTCTCTCCGCCTGCCCGCCCCCGCATCAGCACTTCAATTCATTTCTCTTGTTTCCTAATTTCATTCCCCCCTCGACGCCCCCTCTATAACCTACAAAAATCGATGTCTATTTCCCTCAACGTTTTAAAGTAATCGCGTTTCGCTGCCCTACTAATCTTCAAAGGACATTAAACTTAAGCGCATTTTAATATAAAGAATTCCCTCGCTCGGAGCTCGGAATATTGGATTTCGTAGGATCTAAATTTTGAGTAAATTATTGGTCTCCATAAATTTAAATAAAATATGTCGTGTGCGAGTCAGCGCACTGCGTGCGGGGTTCCTTAGGAGACATCCTTCTGCGGCATCCTTAAATACCTCGAGATTTATCGGAGGAGAGGAAATCCGTCGGGTTAATTTAGAAGGTCGGGCGTTGGGTAATGGCGTTCGTCGCGGGTTACCTGGAACGATGGCGGTGGTGGCGGTGGCGTCGTGGGCGACCCGACGCTTCGCGACGGCCGCTGAATGCGAGCTGATTGCGAAGACGAGTCCCGTAAATCCGTCCGTTGTCTCCTTCGGACGGACGGCGACCGTAAACAAATCTCCGCCTTCTTCTGCTCGTTCTTTTCTGCGGCGGCGCCGTCTTGGGCGTTCTGTGGAAGGCGACGCGGCGGCTGTTTTGAGCGCCGCGGGTGGCGACTCGGGTAAACGCCGCGTCGCGACGGGACAGCGCGGGTTTCCGAATTGGTCGCGCGGTTGCGGGCGGGCAATGGGTCGAAAGGGCACCTGCACCGGAAGTGGATTGAAGTACTTTCCGAGAGATTTCAGGAGCATCCTTTTCTTGCTTTACAAACTAGTTAAAGTCCCCGAATTTAACTAGTTTGTAGAGAAGGGTGTTTTACTTATCACACTCGTCTAATATCCAGAAAAGTGTGTTTTTATTTCTGTCATTTTTTGGGAGTCTCTGCATCTGTTGGGTTCTCTCTTATTCCCTGTGCGTCTTGTTGGATTTCTGTCAGTGTTTCTTCATGCCTATGGATGAAGCTGATGAAGGAATGTCTGAGCTGGTCTGTGAATGTGGATGTGTCCGTGTCTCTGAATGTGTGTGTCCTGTGCATGTGTATCTTTAAGTGATTTCTGATTCGCATATCAGGCCCATCTATCAGGACTTACACATCAATGCATGTCTCCATATTGCCTCTGTGCGGTTAGTACTTCTGCACGTTTATGCGTCTATCCGTGTCAGCGTTAGTGTACAATTTCTTTTTCAACGCGCCAATATTTTTCGTCCCACTTCGGACCATCGCGTGCTGCGTAGCAGAGCGAGAGTGGGAGGTCGGGGGTGGAGTGAGTGAGCCGGTGGGTGGGCGGGCGGGAGACCTAGAGCAGTGCTGTAACAAGGTAGGTGTAAAAGGAGGCGCGCGCTCGCGGAGGGGGCGGCGACGGAGGGGGCGGCGGAGGAAGCGGCGGCGGAGAGGCGGAGGAGGCAGCGCCGGAGAGGGCGGCGGAGCAGGGGCGGAGGAGGGGCGGAGGCGGCGGAGGAAGCGGCGGCAGAGGCGGCGGAGGCAGCGGCGGCGGAGGCAGCGGCGGCGGAGGCAGCGGCGGCGGAGGTGGCGGCGGCGGCGGCGGAGGGGGCGGCGACGGAGGGGGCGGCGGAGGAGGCGGCGGCGGAGAAGGCGGAGGAGGCAGCGCCGGAGAGGCGGCGGAGCAGGGGCGGAGGAGGGGCGGAGGCGGCGGAGGAAGCGACGGCAGAGGCGGCGGAGGCAGCGGCGGCGGAGGCAGCGGCGGCGGAGGCAGCGGCGGCGGAGGGGGCGGCGGCGGCGGCGGCGGAGGCGGCGGAGGCGGCGAAGACAGCGGCGGCGGAGGGGGTGGCGATGGAGGAGGCGGCGGCCGCGGAGACGCACAAAAGACCGAGCTGGCTGGTCCCGCCGCGCCGTGTCGCGCCGCGAGCGTCTAATTAGATGCGGTTGACACAATGACATCGCGGCTCCGGCGCTCTCCGCGGGAGGGCGACCGCGGGGGATTATTTATTTCTTTCCGTCGCTGTTCTTTGACTCAAGCGCTAGTCGCCAATTCGCGCGTTGGGCCACGCATTTATCCTGGCAGTTACATACGCTCGTTTTTCTCCATTGCTAGAATTATCTGCTTGTAAGTTGCAGCTTTTGGTTTGTGTTGCAATTGTTGCATGTTTACAAATGGTTTACATTCACTGAGCAGGCTCTGGGAAATGGAACATTTGTCATTCGCCTAAGTAATAGATTGTCGAGTAAATATATGAATGTACATAAATTTTGTGCATTTCCTGTCTCCAGATACGGTTTATGACATTCATCTTATTTCTTAATAAATTATGAACGTCTATGACAGAAGGAATATGGCGTCTGTGGCATTAAAATGAATGTCTTTACATTTGCAATATGGAATGCCAAATGTCAAACAAAAGTTCATGGGTTACGTAATTTGTAATATTCGTAAAGAAAAATCAATTTTCGGAACTAGGTATTCTTCTCTGTCAATATTTCAGGATGAACCTGCGAGTAAATCTCGAAAGGAATCATGGAACATGTAATGAATTTGCAAAAGTAGTTTTGTGGTTGCAGGTAATATTTTCATTACTCGGGCAATCCACACCTGACTTCCTCATGCTGTTGATCTGGGCATGTGCGGGCTGAGTGTCCGGCCCGCCTGCTATTAATGTGATATGAGGCCGTACCATGCATAACGCATTGAATCAAATTGGGATGATTTTCAATATCTGGATTTACTATTAATAGAAAAATCTTCTTAAAACTAAACTTCACGTATTTTTACATTGAAGGGAATGTTGACCCCTGCATGACGCGGGCTCTAAGGGTAATGTTCTCGCCCGTTCTTAGTTGCACGAGGCTTTCCTTTTTGACTAATACCCTGTTGCGGGATGGCACTAAATAAATGGCATTGAATAAATGGCACTGAATAAATGGCACTGAATAAATGGCACTGAATAAATGGCACTGAATAAATGGCACTGAATAAATGGCACTGAATAAATGGCACTGAATAAATGGCACTGAATAAATGGCACGGAATGAATGGCACGGAATGAATGGCACGGAATGAATGGCACTAAATAAATGACACTAAATAAATGGCACTAAATAAATGGCAATAAATGGCAGCGCGGGCCAACAGTTGGCCAACGCTTGTATAGTGCATGCTCGTGGTGTGATTTCGGCCCACTGCGCTCGGGCCGAGCATGGGCCGCCTAATGACTGGGCGGGCGCAGGAGCGAATCCCTCGGGGGCCATGCCAACGTCCCCGGGGCTGCGGGCCGCCAGATGGCCCGGGACACTTGTGGAGAAGGGCGCTCCAGGGGGTGTCATGGGGGCCATGCGCCACCCCACTCCCTTGAAAATATTTTTAAACGATTGTAAGTATGCAGTAAAATGTGAATTAGTTTACTAATATTAACAACTAAAGAACTTTTTTCCAATCTGATATTTTAAACGTCACGGAGTTTAAAGTAAAACTATTTCTAGTAGGAAAATAGTACGTTTAAAGGATTTGTGAAGAACATTCTTATCATGGTTAATTTTTCAAATTGTTAACATATTAAAAATAGGAATTGAAAGTAATGTATGTATTAATAAGCAGCATCATCAATCCCTATTTTTATGATTGTTTCCTTTAATTTTAATGACTCCCCCATTTAATAATTTCGCTGTGATAATCGTCCTAGCCCCTGTAATGGGGCGAAGTGGGACCACATTTAAAGAAAATCAGGGAAACCCTGTAAATTTGGAAAAATTGTAAGAATTTAACAGAAATTTGTTCCTAGTCTGGAAATTAATGAATTTTTTAGTAAATGTCTTTTTTTAATATCCTTGCTTGGAGTTGAATTTGAAGTCTTTTATTTTTTCTCGCTCCCATCACATCCCTCTCTCCCTGAATATATTCCCAACATCTAGAAAATGGTAGTCTATATAGTATTATAATCAATCTTAATTTCACATGAAACCACATAAATCATACAAAACCTAGATGCAAAATTTCTGAATCGAATGTATAACAAGTAATACATTAAATTAAATTTGAAATTTTGTCTGGGGATATTATTTAGGGGGGGAATATAATTTTCACTGTGTGAATTTTCTTGTCTCCACTTCAGCAAAAAATCACCATGATTATGAACTTTTGTTAGTCCGTCTTTGCGCAGTGTGTGATCGCAGAGTAAAATAGTATGTTAGGATGCTAATGATGTACCTTATTCTCGACACGAACCTGAAATTTAAAAAAAAAATGACGGTCAAGTTGTCTAATACAGCCTTTTAAATGATTTCCAATGGCAAGTTAAAAGTAGAATAGAGATTTCTTTGTGGAAGAGTCATAATTGGATAGCTTGCCATTCATGTGGTCACGGAAAGCACTCTTAAGTAGGATGTGTGCTATGTCTTCTCGATAACTTGTGACAGATATCCAATTAAAATAAAGAACACGGGTGAGAGTTATCTTTTATTGGAAAACTCACTATTTTTCCAACACTTCAGATAATGGCAAAAAATGTGACGAAAATCGTAAGCACGGTGTTATTACTTAATTATCGTAGATTCGATTTGGGGTTGATTAGGTACACTCAAGGTGGTGTATCAAACACAAGGTATGTTTGATGGTTCATGATTCAGATGTCATGTGTTTGGGGTTATCGCAGCAGAAAATACGCGTTACATCTACATCTACTACTGAATATTAACTTTTTAGACTTACAATTGCAAATGTAGTTCAAATTAAATGTGCTAATAACATTATCTGCGGAACTAACCTTGGAAGTCTCTTTGCAAAAGTACTTATTCGGCACTGAAATTATGTACGTACTGCGACTGCGCCTATTAAAAAAGAAAGCAGAAAAGACAAAAAAGAGAAGCTTTGTTATATAAGTGTAAGAAATTTCAGAGTATTAAAACTGTAGTGCTTAAACGTATTCATTTTTTGTTCATTTAGTTCTACAACTAAGTATTATTTTCTTTAATTATTAACTGCTTATTAACAATCTCTCAGTAAAATAACAAGTAAAATAATTTCGCAGATAAGTAGAATATTTTTGTTAATTTCAAGAATATGCCAGATTTCTTCTTTTGGTACATATTATAACACATCCGTCTGCATATCATAATTCGCAGACCTAACTTTGAAAATTTATTTAATAAAAATAAATCGAATACTTCATGAATTGAATAAATTATATGCGTTTCTTATACATCACAACTTGCGGACTAAATATTTGTGGAAGTTCTGACGCCATAACAATGAAACTATAACACAACAAATATCGTGCTTAATGTTCTTGAAATATCATCATGAATTCATCGAGTTTTGAATTTTTGGTTTATCTGAAAAGATGTAGACAGTTGGTATATCATTGATGATGTGGGAGTGTCATTGCTTTTACGAAAGGCGAGTCTGATGATGAACGGAACTGGCATTATATAAAGAGTATTGGTGATGACCAGTGTTTGTTAAAATAATATCACAATTATTAAGTAATTACATAATAATTATTAAGTAATGGGTTTGGGAACATACCAAATTAAAACACCCTTATCACAGCAAGCCTCCCGCTATTCGTAAATGTTAAAATGTCTTCATTTGGCTAAAGGTGTTGATTATCTTGTTATTACATTATGACTTCAACATACGTACTTATGCAGATTATCAGATAAGACGCACTTCGCCCAAAATATAGATATTTACATTTTCAATTCGCGGGAGATTTTTTCTCGTTTTTGTGGCTAATATTATTTTTGACTCAATCGATTCAATTAATACTTATTACTCACTTCTCACTTTTAAAATTTTAAAACATTTTCAAAAAATCAACTTTGGTTTTTCGGTTCTAACAATTATTGAAAACATTGATTAATTTTTCGTCGTATTCTCTTTTCGTAGTTTATAAAAGGAAGATATCACATTGTGATGAACCAGAGAACCCTACCCGTATCAGTATAAACATTGCAACGACATTTATTGAATATTATGTTATTACGTTTTAGCTTATGCATACATAGGAATGGAGTCAGCGCGGACGGATTGTTATGGTAACGGGCGTAAATAAACAAACCTTGAAAAAATGAATGCTCACAATACGATAACATGGTCTATATCGGGGAGGGGGTATAAAAGCCCATTGTAAAAAAAAAAGAACTGATGTGTATAGAAGGCGTAATTATGACCAAGAAAATCAGGATCACTCCTTTCGATTGCTAACCGTCGAGCCGAATACGACATATATTCTGGTACAGATTATTATTAGATGAGGACGAGCAGTTGGCGGTGTTACAATATATTCGGTATGACATAACTTTGAACGTAGGAGGGGAATAGACTTGCTTATTATTATTATTATTATTATTATTATTATTATTATTATTATTATTATTATTGTTGTTGTTGTTGTTGTTGTTGTTGTTGTTGTAATTAAAGAATAATTGAAATAATTAACATCATATTGTTTGTGGATTGAATAGAAACGAACAAATGTATGCGAACGCCAGTTAGATAGGAAATAGATCGTAATTCATCCCTTGAACATTTTATTTATGAACATTAAGAAGTGACGCGGTAGGGTGCCAGCCGAAGGTCAAGGGAAGTATTGAGAATGCGTTTAAATTTATTGATAACTATCTGATGAACCGGGTGATAATTTTTTGGAGTCGCAATTCGACATTTTCTTCAGTGACTGGACACCGTATGCCGTGAGCATGGCATGCCGTGAGCATGGCATGCCGTGAGCATGGCGGGATAGGATCGCGGCGACGGACGAAATAAGACGTCTTGGGACGTTAAATATTTCTCCATCTGGAATTCGTCCGAGGTCGTAAATGCTCGCCAAGATACGATGTAAGCAACGAACATTTAAATTGATTTGTACCAAGAATGATTATGATCGGGAATGATATTTACTATAAAGTGACATTTTTTTTAGAAAATTTAAATTGCAATCAATCAATCAATGAATTCCTTTAGTCAAACAGAAACTTTCAGAAATCGCTGATCTGCACGGATTGCCCGCCTGCGTGCTTCTAAGTAAGCTACAATCCGTCGTACGTCCATGCCCACAAATAATAAAATATTAAAAGATAAATGTTATTGAAATCAGTCGTCAACATCATATTACTATAATAATAGGAAATTGTTAATTATAAAATAGATACGTGATCAGAGCAGGGCAACTAAAACTATAGAAAGAATGAAATATCAATCTCAGTATTGGCAAAAAATAACTGCAAATATATGAGCAGATCAAATTAACTAAATATTCAATAGAAGTCAGAGGTTCGTTTCAGTACGGGTCATGACAGTAGAAATAAATATTGTCCTCCAAATAGACAACTACAAAACGATTAGCTAATGTAGTTTAAAACGAAACCCTTTAATTTACATAAGACTGTGTTTATCAACTTATATTTATTTAGTGGTTGCTACCTCTCCGGAATATTAGCACAATTAATTTGAAAATGTATCCGTCTCCCGTGGTCAAGCAGCAGAGTAGATTACATGTTTCAAACACTGATTACTCTCGTGTGTATTACTTAATTGCTTTTTTAAAAATTACATAATATACACGAGTATAATTTTCTTTACATATATGTGTATATGTATATATTATATATATATACATATATATACATATATATGTATATATATATACATACATATATATATATACATACATATATATATATATATATATATATAGTGACATACCAATATGTGAGACATTGTATTGCATCACATTTATTGTTAACAGGGTGAATTGTAAGGATAGACCTATGCAAATATGGCGGCATAGCAACGGTATACGAGTTGTCGTCAAGGTCAACAAATGTCATTGCTTTGAACCACGGGGCGCGGCTAGTTGATAAGGTAAACTGTTTGGGGATTGGCCGAGAAAGCAATGACAGTCTGGGGCGCGACTAGTTGAATTTGCAAGTAATTGAGGGATTGGCATGGAATTTTTTCTGACAAGAAACAGTAGAAAGATGGACCGAGTTTTGAAGGGCTGAAAGAGGGGAATATGGATTCATTTCGACTTATGCCGTAGCGGTCGTGTAGACAATTGAAGTTGGGAGTTTGGAAATTGTGAACATTTACTTTGGAGCGTATGATTGTCGGACTTAGAATATTGATGGAAGGTGCGGAAATTGGAACTTGGGAAATATTCAGTGAATTGTGAATTAGGTGAATTTGCGGCAACAGGCTGGGGATTTGATGAGATAAAGTTTGCTGAACTTTAATATTTTAAGTATACGCGTAGAAAAACTGGGAACTTTTAAAAGGAAAATTAATTAAGTTTTCAAGGAAGAAAAGATTTTATTTGGACCGCAAGCCATCGACACCAGGAAAGATTGAAAATGGTTCTACGTGGCGACATCGGTCAAGAGCATGCGAAGACGGGTACTGCAATATAAGGTTTGAGACTGATCATGACCGAAAGTTTCGTATTGTTACCAATGAAAATTGAATAAACTTACAAGTTTCTGTGAATAGAAAAGATGATTTTCATTTAGCCAATTCCAGCAAACGAGTAGCTAGAAATGTATATTTGCTTTTCAGATTCCTCGGCCATTCTGTACAGATGGCAGATCGAATAATCTGCTATTAGCAGTCAATAGCGATTATTTCTTATAAGACTCATCGACTCTGCCGGATATTAATTTAATGGAAATAGCAGTTGAAGATTAATTTTAATAATTGAATTAACGTAATCTTTTCCTGGTGCCCATATTCTTTTATAAATTTGGAACGGGTTACGTTGAATTAATATTAGAAGGGCAGAGAAAATGTTTAATTTAAAAATCAAATCAGACAGTTTATTTCAATATATGTGTGTATATATATATATATATATACACACACATATATATATACACACACACACACTTGTGATAAGCCAAGAACCCTGGGTTTAGTTTTAATGAAATAAGGGGCATCCAGCGTTAGTAATATCAGCATTGTTTCAGAATCGGAAGTCAAAGAAAAGTTGTTAGGACTACCGATCAACAAAGTTTCATACCCCATGCTTGGTGTCACAACGTTGTGCAGATGGACACGGCCCCGAACACATATGGAAAAAGTGTAGAGGGAGCTTTGATAGCTATTATCTTGTGAAAAGAGGCATGGGTTCATTCTCTAAAAAAAACATTGAAGCGAACGCACTAAGTTGTTGGGGAGGTGCGAACGGATTTTCAGCATAAGTTGGGTTATATGTAAATGCCAGTGAGACGGAAATTTATGATTAAGTTTGAGGTTTGAGAGCTTGTTATTGTTTAAGTAGTATTAATTGGAATTGGATTTTTTATTAATGTAATAGTTGGAATTTCGAAAACATAGACTCTGTGTTTCGAGGGGATGTACATTAGGGTAGCTCCGAAGATGGAGAATTTTCAATTAGTATCTGAATATAGTCAGTCGCCATTAGGTGTTTCATACAAAACACAAATAGGGAAAGTCGCGACCTTGTATTAATTTTGTGGGAAACATTAACTTCTATTAATAGCAAATCGTTGGGGACATTTGGAAGATTTTTAATTTAGGCAAGAACGCAAGAAATGGTGTAAAAAGGATTCCATGAACATCATTCTGCTAGTCAGCCAAGAAGTCGTCTTATCAAAATATTATAGAAGGCTGACGAACTATAGTCAAACCCGTATGGTGTTTTACTGTTCTATATCGAAAAATAATTCTCATGAGATAGAAAGTAATTGTAATATACATATAAGAATAAATGTTAATTTTTTTTGTTGAAAAAGGCTGATAATTTATAGTAGTAGTCATCAATCTAATAATTGGTTTCAATCGATAAAACTTCCAGGAATCGTGATTCTGTATAAAGTTACACGTTCACATGCAACAGGTAAGGAGTAGTACGTTGTATATCGAACCCATGGTTAAGTTGGAAGGAAATTTAGTAATTTAGTGTTAAAAAATTCAATATATTATATAATATATAAATTTTTTGAAAATTTAATAAATTGCATATTACTTATAGCGGGCAAAATAATGCTGTGGGGTTATATTTTCACAAAGAAAATGAATATGCAACCCGATAAGCATCTAATGGGTAAAGGACTAATGGGCTAATTGGGTATCCTCAGATAAACGCAAAGTAAAAAGAATGTGTATATTTAGTGCATTTTATAATAAATTTAGTACCATTCTTTCGTTACTCCTTTAACTTACGGAAAATCAGCAAATTTGCATAGTATATTTTAAATGTTTTATGTTTGCTGTTCTTCAACTGTCTTCTCAATTGAAATCCGAATAATACATATTAATTTTTTTCTGTATTGAAATTCTTCTGTCAATAGCAGAGGGTAATATAATTTGTTTTTAAAAAATGGAGAAAAGTATGAGAAATTTATTCAAAATTCTGAACGTTAAATGAAGGGATTTGATTAGCAGGAGGACGTCTTTTGTGAAATTCTGCTTTTACCGAAAATTGTTAAACGATGTTTTATTTTAATCAATAATGTCACTTACCTCATCTCGCAGAAAAACCTGCGATGATTTTATTATGTATTATTATAATTTATTTTGTTAAGAAGAGAAAATGGATGTGAAGAAGTTCTATTAAAGTAGAATCATTGTTAAAAAAATCTCTGAAACATAAATTATTGTCCGCAAAAATTCATTATCCCGTTATGAATTTAGAAAACGTTTCATGAGTTCTATTTTGACCAATTTGTATCTTGGAGGTAAATCAAAACATCTTTCTTAAATGTGCGCACACATCCGCTTTCCAATATCCATACTTCCTTGCTTCCGAAGGAAGTAAGCATTTGTGTTTCAAAGCCAAATCCTGTAGGATCTGTCCATTCCGGTGCGGCAAACCGCAGAAACCACAGCCTCCGCCAGATCGGAGTTGTATCGATCGGTCGAGAAATTCCATTACACCTAATGAGACAAATATTTGAAGTCGGCCGCATACAGCGCGGCCAAACACCGCTTGCATAACTAATCAGCGATACCGGTGGATTACGCCGCCGCAAAGAACGAAGCGGTCCGGCGCCGGCCGTTGCCTGGGAAACGCCGGCAGCGGGGCGCGGGGAGAAGCGGAGCGGGGCGGAGTCGAGCAGGAGGATGGGGCGAGGGTGGTGCGCGGCGGTGAAGGGCGGGGGAAGAAGGGGCGGGTACGGGGCGGACATTTGCAGGGCGGGGCTGTGCTCGGTGTGGGGGCACGGCAGGTTGAGCGCGACATTTCTCTCTCCCTTCTCGCCATGTTGGCAACATGCATCTCGACTTCGCTCCGTCCTTTGCTCGACCATCCTCGAGGAATACAGAATTTATACGAACGCTGGGGGCAGGTTCATTGCGATTTACAATATTCGTGATACGTATGGGGACGATATCTATATTCTGAAAATTAGCTTGATAAAAGGAGCAATGTATTATTTAAAATGTAAGTAATTTAAAACACAAAAATTACTTATTACTGATGAGATTTGTGAAGTTTCCAACAAATCTTAGAAGTTCTGACACATTTAGTATTTTATGTCGAGAAAAGTCATTTAAAAACGCTTTATACCTGTTTAAGACGTATGTCAGTAATAAAAAATTGGATACTTGAAATTCTAAAATCTGTTAAAAATTGTCTCCAGAAAATAGTAGCAATTTTAAAGTATTGCCTTCAAAATGAAAGATGAACAGAATATTAGTTGGGTGCTTGCCTGTTTGTCTGCTCCAAAAGTTGCTAAATCTCATTTGCGGAGAAGTCAGGTAGTCGCTTTCCTCGGGAAGGCAGAGGCAGCATTTGCTTGAATGAAGCCCCGCTCTTTCCATAGGAAGCTCCTAAAATGTACTTGAAGACTGCCAGTAGCGCCTACCCTCACTTAGACCAGTGTGCATATTGGCTATTCTTTATTACACTTTGATCATTATTAGCTGGTTCTTTTAGTAAATATCACATCCTTAGCTTTGGTGTTCTGCAGAAACATATTAAAGACAAACTTACTTTACAGATTACTGAATTTCCTGTTCTTATTCTCGATACAATCATGGAATAATAAATGTGATGAAGTGTCACCCGGATCATAATTTTCTATTAATGAGAAAAGGTTATTGAGAAAGTGATCATCTGGGAAACACGAACCCTTTTGTAAATGTGTAACACTTATTATAAGCGTCATATTTTTCCATGTATCATTCACTTCTGTTGAATTACTTCAAGATAATTTTTCTAATAATGTCATTTACGTGTTTAGTGTATCCAAACGTTAACCTGCTCACATGTTTACTGCAAGTAATATATTGTACTTGTTGTCGTCAAGTAATATTGTTTCTACGCCTTTTCTAGTAATTTTTTTTAGTAATTTTGTCGTCGTTCGTCGTTTTATTTTCTCACTCGTTAAGAACTGTTACAGTAAAATTATAAATAAATCAACGGTCTTTATCAAATGTTTTGTTTGCGTATATTTACAGATTACGATCTTAACCTGCTAAATCAAGGGTACTTTGCGCATTTTTTCAAGATAAAATATTTTAACTTGTTTGCATTTTATTCCTTTTCTTGTAGGTTTTGCGAATTGTGTCCAAAAGACATTAACAAATAAATTGGTAGAAGTCAAAAACATCATGATAGCTTTTATTCAGAAAATATAGTTTCACATCGCTCGTATAAAATTAGTTATATGTGACATACTTTTCATTAACATGTTCTCGGCATCACGCTGTGATCACGCTAGACCCCTGGTCCTCCAAACACACTGTTACTCTGCCGTCAATTAGAGTAGGAGCTGGCCTTGACATACGTCCCTGTCAGTGCAATTCTCCTTGCATACCTGGCGTCCCATTCGAGCCTGCATTAAACCCGGCTAACTATTCCCGAGAACATACCACAAATTGTAATGCAGGTAATTCAATTTGACTTCGAGAATTTGGTTTTGCATTTACATCCATTTGAACATGCTTCGAAATGCAGGCACAAAAAGTCAATGTTTCGTACTTCGAATTTCATCTATTAACTATTTATTTTTTTAAATTTTATTACTTTCAAGTAGAAAATCGAAAAAACAACTATACGCGATGTTTGAAAGATATTCATATAGTTCTCGACAGCAAATGTCTATTTTAATGCTTGTTTAAATTTCCATCTCATTTATTTATTTTCGGTTAATGCTCTAAATTTCACCTTTCTCCGTGAATATTTTAGGAAAGTAATTTATTAGAGTTTGTTTCAGCCTTGCTTCTGTCATTAAACTGAAAAGCTGTAAGATCTAAAAGATTCCTCACATGCTATTACTGACGCTAGACGTCAAAAGAAATGCAAATTTCTTGATACATGGAAATTCTTAAATGGCAGGTTTTGGACACACTTTTGTAAAAATAAAACGATAAGTATTTTTATGCAAGGTCTGCTATCTATTATCACTCACCTTCACTCCTATTTTCCGGTACTAGAAATTTATTGTAATTTGCAGATATTTATCCAAATGAGTATCGGGCTTTCTTTGTTTACATCATGACCGCTCTGCTTGTCATGAGAACCGTCAATGTTTCTGCATTTCAAACTCTTTCACTGTCAATCGCTCTTTCTGGCCTATTTGTTTCCTGCATCATGTCGCCCTTGATCGTTTCCTCGTCACGTCTTTACACTCATTTCAATAACCGCCTGCACCTTTCACATTGACGCACATAATCGAGGCATCTCTTTCTCATTTCGTTTCATCTTACCTTCAACCACCGAGCGAAGTGTCTCAGGGCTTAGCGCGCTGACTTCGCATTAGGAGGGCTCGGGTTCATTCCCCAAGCTGGTCATCCTGACTGGAGTATTCATAGTTTCCCTCGGTCATCCAGGCGAATGCTGGGATGGTTCTACTGAAATGCCACAACATCAAAACCGACGTCGATAGGCAAATTCGTTAACTACGCCAAGTCATGAAGGTTAAGAGAATTCGAGATATTGCGAGTTCCTGGTTGGGTGACCGTCTGGGAACCCTGGGATCTAGCAGTGCAGAGGCCAATTGCCCTTTACGGGACTTAAAATGTCTAAATACAAATACCGTCCACCACCAACTCGTCACATCCATCACCCTCCCGCTTAGTCTAACGTCCATCACCTCGCTGCCCCACTCATTCCTTCCCACCCTCCACCCTATTACCTCCATGAGCCGGCCGTCTCTGGGACAGCGCACCCGCGGCGGAGCCCTCAGCGTCCCGGACGCCCACCCCCACCCGCCGCATAGCGCGCGCGCCGCGTGTGTCCAGATTGAGCGCCGACGTCATCCGGACCTCCGTCGCCCTCCGTGCACCCCTCGAGCGTCGATGCCCGGCGTAGGCGCTCGCCCGGCCGGCCGGCGCCTCGCACGACTAACCCCCCCCCGCCGGGGACGGCATTCTGGCCCGCGTGCCGGGCCTGGAATTAGCTCGGGGCCGCGTCCGGGATTCCCCGACGCTCGCTCGGGCATCTCGGACTGCCACGCCCCCTCGCCCCGCCCTGCCCCGGCAGGAGACGCGCGGGGTCTCCAGTGGAGTGGAAGTTACGACCGGATTGCGGCAATTCCTGTTAAGCGCAACGTACAGCCAATTAGATCCGCGTCTCTCGCAGTCGATTGTCTTCTAATCAGACCAATACTATTCCTATTGTTCGGTAATGCTGACTAACCTACTGGCGAGAGCATTATATTATCATAAGTGCGCTTGTCCAAAGTAATGGACAATCTTGCATGAGATATGCGTTTCCTTCGATTTGGGATTTTTTTGTTTCACTTAGACTTTTTATTTCACTTAGAAGTGTTGAAAAAAATGTTTGGACACTCTTACCTTCTTGCGAATCCCGAATTGCGGCAACTCCTGTTATGCGCAACGTACAGCCAATTAGATCCGTGTCTCTCGATTGTCTTCTAATCAGACCAATACTATTCCTATTGTTCGGTAATGCTGACTAACCTACTGGCGAGAGCATTATATTATCATAAGTGCGCTTGTCCAAAGTAATGGACAATCTTGCATGAGATATGCGTTTCCTTCGATTTGGGATTTTTTTGTTTCACTTAGACTTTTTATTTCACTTAGAAGTGTTGAAAAAAATGTTTGGACACTCTTACCTTCTTGCGAATCCCGAATTGCGGCAACTCCTGTTAAGCGGAACGTACAGCCAATTAGATCCGCGTCTCTCGCAGTCGATTGTCTTCTAATCAGACCAATACTATTCCTATTGTTCGGTAATGCTGACTAACCTACTGGCGAGAGCATTATATTATCATAAGTGCGCTTGTCCAAAGTAATGGACGATCCTGCATGAGATATGCGTTTCCTTCGATTTGGGATTTTTTGTCTCACTTGACGTTTTCATTCACTTACAAATGCTTGCAAGAATGTTTGGGCACTCTTTGCGAATCCCGAATTGCGGCAACTCCTGTTAAGGCGGCTCCACACATGCGGCATTTGGCGAATACCGAGCACCCGCACGCCGAATCCGATAGACAAACTAAAAATGGAATGTTACAGGAAGTAAGTTATTTATAAGTTGAGAAATATGTTCAAAAGGTAGTCATGACATTCATTTATAACCAGATATAATTGCTTAAACACCCAATAACCTTATACAGATTTGTAAATTACGAGTTTTTGTAAATAATGTTCCCAGATAAAATCAGGTTGGACACGTAGGATAGTGGTCAGTGAAGTATACGTACTGCAGAATGTTAAATGATGTGTGTACATAAGGAGTATAGTAAACAGAAATAGTTATTTAAACACTATTATCTAGAATTAAGTTGTTTAGTTGAAACTGAAATAATTCCACCAACTTCTTCTTTTCGTTTTTTTATTTATTTTATTAAGTAATATACTGCCACAAGACATTACTACATAAGCAGCTGCAGCAATAACAAGTTGAGAATCCATATTCATTGTAGCTGAGAGCACAGATGGAGAATATTCGTTGTACCCAGAGCTCTCGTCAAACACAAAACACGACAAATTGCGCATGTGTGGTTCAAAGTGCTCGCCATTCCGGGAGTACTCCGTGAACCCCACAACGAGCACTTCGGCCATTCGGGATTCGGCGAACGCCGCATGTATGGACGGCGCATGCCGCCTTTATGCGCAACGTACTGCCAAATCCGCGTCACTCACAGTCGATTGTTTTCTAGTCATGCCAATACTATTCCTATTGTCTTACCAAATAATATGCCACGTAACCTTCTGAGGAGAGCATTATATCTTCATGTGTTTGTGTTCGTTTATGGTCACCGGGAGCGGTAGCTCAGTGCATCAACTGATGTCACTGCAGCGCCTCTGACCGAGAGGTCCTAGGTTCGAGTCCTGACGGCGGCAGGATTTTCGACACTAGTTTTCATAGGCTTTTCAGCTAGGTCGAATTCTGTGCTGTCTGGAGGAGAATTCTAGCGGCCGGCTGCTGTGATCGGTAGTTTTCCGTGGTTTCTCCGATCAACACCAGGCCAATGCCGGAGCAGTACCCTATCAAACGGGCCACAGACCGCGTGTGATCTTCCCTTCTTCTTCCTTGTCCTATCCTCTCCCTTACACAAACACACACTTACACTAACATGCACTACACTACCACATATTCCGGGAGACCGGTCGGGAGCTTAGAGCTTGTCCGGCTGGGCGACGCCGCGCTGGTGGGAGAGTCCTGGTTAGGGAAACCCCTAACCGACGGTAGGTCGGCGCCGGATCTCGCCATCCAGCGGAGGAATATCACCGCTATCTCCGAGAAAAACATGCACTATACTAACGGGACTAACGACCAAAGCAGTTGACGCGCCTGGAAACACGAAAAATCAATGAATCAATCGTTTATGGTAATGAATGATTATGCATAAGATGTGCATTTCCTTGAATTTGGAAATTTTGTTTCTCAAAACGTTTTTCATTTACAAATGCATGTAGGCAAGTTCTTTGCAATACGTGTATTGCATGCTCTCGAGAGAGTACGTATACATTGTCTGATGAAGGGCTTAATAATCATGAACTGTACAATGCTTTGATAGCGATAAAATAGATGTGGCGTTCCTGGCCTTTATCAGCGGACATAGAAATTTGTTATTTCTTTAAATAGTTGGTTTAATATGCAAATTTGTCAGACGTATCGTGCGACGTATGAGGCATTAAAATATTATTGGTTATTTGTATGTCCAGTTTGATGCCCAAATAAAATCAATCGTCCATAAATGAAATATTAAGAAATATTAATAAATGAAATATCGGAGGGTTCGACTAAAAGTTGAGGTAATAATATCAAGGAATCAGTAAACAGCCAGAGAATTGAATGTTTTATATTAGAATTAAATAGATTTGTAGCTCAAAATAAACAATGAAAACTAACAAACTTTACTCACGGACCCAAGGGATCATTTTAATTAATATTAAAGGGTATTACTTTAAAGACTTTTTTTTTTCGAATACTTCTACTACCACGATATAACACAATTAATTATAAATACATAAGTAGATGCAAGGAAATGAGAAGTTTGAACCTTATAAAACATAAATATTTTACATAAACACATCTTTTTTTTAAAAAAGTGGTAATTTATTTTAACATCGGTTAGGCTATTTTCTTTAATGAATTTTAGAAACAAAATCTCTTCCATTTAAGTATTTTTATCAATCACTCAATGATAAGGACAAGTAAATACGTTGAAGGTTTGCTGTACTGTAGCTTTTCTGTCGTTAGTGATATGACAACGCGACAATTCCTACCAAGAGGCGGAAAAGACGATTCAAGCGTCTCCCGACGCTGATTCATCGTGGCGCCATCTGAAACAAAGGGCCCATTAACGTGATGCATAGCTGAAGACGGCCCTAACGGAAGGAACTTTGAATATAAATAGGTTACTAAGCGGGAGATAACTTGCCGATGACCTACATTGCGTAGGTATGTCCGTGGAAGCGGCATTGCTAAATGAAATTTTCATTCAAGGTAGTTTTCCGGTTGACTGGAAGTGAAGAGATGTGTAGACTTAGACTCTGATCAAGTCACTAAATTTTTATTGGAAAGTGTTAATATTTAATGTATTCATAAAAATATATAAGGAGAAATAAATATTTGAATAGAATAGAAAATAAAGAAGACATAGTGACCTCGAACTCTGACACCATACTATTCTTTTAAATAGTTAGTAACCATAGTCACCACTTCAAAAACTAATCTCCAGTCTCCTGTCTCCTCAAGTATCCTATTTATGTATTCGAAAATACTCGTGCCGAAAATCTACTTCTAACAGTCGATGGGGATACAGGTGTGAAATTTGAGAACAACCAAATTTGAAATTATTTCTTTACCCACATTAGTTGAAGGATATATTGATATTCATAGGATTTTCGACACTAGCTTTTCAGGAAGGTCAAATTCAGTTGCTGCCTGGAGGAGATTTCTAGCGGCCGGCTGCTCTGATCGGTAGTTTTCCGTGGTTTATCCGATCAACACCAGGCGAATGCCCAAGCATGACCCTACCAAACGGGCCACGGACCGCGCGCAATCTACCCTTCCCCTTCCTTGTCCTATCCGCTCCCCTTACACACTTACACTAACATGCACTACACTACCACATATTCCGGGAGACAGGTCGGGAGCTTAGAGCTTGTCTCGGCTGGGGTGGTGCCCCGCTGGTGGGAGAGTCCTGATTTGGGGGAAACCTCACTATCCGCCGGTAGGTCGGCGCGGATCTCGCCATCCGGCGCGGGAAGATCACCGCCATCTCCCGAGAAAAAACATGCACTACACTAACGGGACTAATGACCAAAGCAGTTGACGCGCTCGGCAACACGAAAAACCAAACCAAACCAATCCAAATAAGGAAATTGCATGTAGTCCGATCAGGAGAGAGTGTAGGCCACAAACCACGTGTGATAATTCTGTCTCCATAAACGACATGTATACCCTTAAGAAAACAGTAGCAGTGTGATCGGTTGCGGAGTCCTGTTCAAAATGACCGTAATTACTATTTTAATTTGTCAACACTTGTAAGAAGGCTCCAGGATACAATACATATGGGAGTTTGACACATTTTACGTAGGGTCACATACAAATACTTTCTGTTTGAGAGCGAACTTCAAGCGAGCCATCACTAACCGACTATTCAACAAGAGTGGAAAGCCTACCTTAATGCAGAGAAAAACCTTGAAAATATACCTTCTGTCCGCAGCGTTCCCATGAGAGTTGGAGGCACCGTTCCCCGGCAAGTGAGAGCCCATCGGCCGATTCATGATTGCGGTACGCTAATAAAATAGTCGCACTGTACTACTGCGTCAATGATGGCAGTTCCAGCGTGGGGTAAAAGAGAAAAAAATATTATTTGTTTATTTATTATTAAGAGAACTCTAAAACCGTTACACGTACATGTTTTCGAAAATTTAATTGTCACAGGTGTACCTCTATGTCGTAAGAAAGTTGAAAAACTCCGATCCTCTTGCAATTTTGACATGCAATACGTTACAATGGCTTTCTTAAAAAGACAGCCGAAGGATGTGGTCATGAGTATCACTGAAATCAACTTAGCTCCGACCATTACAACTAAACTAATTTAATTAACTGTAAAATGCAGAGAAACGTAGCTCTAGTGCTCGTCTGGTTCGCCAACTAAGCAAGATAATTGTATTTGAAATGGGGATTTTTAAACTGTGTACTTGACACAAAGACAAAATATTTAAATTTAAATTAAATGTAATCATAAATCGGTAGCTATAGATCCAAGTCGATGTAGCGACTGGCTGGAAATGAAAAGTATTACATTTTTCTAAGAAACTTTTCAGGGCGTGACAGGAACGTATTTCTATGTGATAATTATTTTTTGTCATTTTAAAATCTTACATTAGCATTACATGAATACGTAGTAGTGTGTAGCAGGTAGGAAGCAATGTTTAAATTCTCATTTATAAACATACTTGCTACCTCTATAGAGGTGCCTGAAATCCTCAGATTCACGCGGGATTACTTGGCTAGTGACGAACTTCACATTTGCGGGTGAAGGGGATGGTTTGGTGACGGAGGTCAGCGAAACGGCAGTAGAGAGTCGGAGATGTAGCACGAAGGGGAACGGACTCGTTCGCATGCGGCAGTGGATGACGGATGGTGACAGTTAAACTGGAGAATGTCAGTGTGTGGACGGTGAGTAAAAGATGAGTGACTGACATTGAGTGACGATGGTGAACGATGAGGATCTATAAGGAGTTGTTGAGTGACGATAATTGGATAATGAATGGACAGTAAGTGATTATGAGTAATGACTTGACAGTGAGTGATGATGAGTCAAGTCAGCGAAGGTAACTGGACGTTGTGTGTCGATGAGCAACGGTTTGGGACGGTGGGAAACAAAGCAGTGTATATGGTGGGTTACGACGGATGCAGGTTGCCGACTTATCGTAGCTTTCGTCACGATGGCAGTAGGTTACAGTGGATGACGATGAGTGACAGTTGACGATGGTTTACAAGTGACGAGGAGGGACGAATGACGATGGGTGCCGAATGACGATGGGTGACGAATGACGATGGGCAATGACGATGGGGACGAATGACGATGGGCGAATGACGATGGGCGACGAATGACGATGGGTGGCGAATGACGGAGGATAACGCTGGGTGATGAATATAACGAGCGAGTACAGAAGACGTAGGGCGTCTGTGAGTGAACGGACGGGGCGGGGCGGGGAAAGGCAGGGCAGGGCAGGTGGCGTGCCACGCCCACCATGGGCGGGCGGGCGGGCGGGCGAGCGAGCGTTCAGGCCGCGGCGAGTGGGCGAGGTAGCCGGAACGCGAGGCCGCGCGCACGCATCCACGCACGCACACGTCGCTGGCGGAACTTTGAGTTCCGCCGTCGCGGATAATCCCGCCCCCAGGCGCGCTCCCGCGTCCTCCCCCCCCGCCCCCGCCCCGACCCCGCTCCGCACCCAACCTTCCGCGCGCCGCACGTGGCTGCGCCCGCCCGCGCGCCGCGCTCTCGCAGCGCGCCGCGCGGCCGCACGCCGAAGCTGGGCGACCTGCGTCGAGAGCAGGGACACCACCGCAGCCGAGGTAGTGGAGCTCCAGCCTGGATTCAGAGCTACAGATGCACCGAGTAGAAACAACTCAGGCTCAAAACTAGGATCAGGAACAGGTTCAGAAAGTACTTCCAAGGATTTCCAATTTCACTTTGAAGCCCCCCCTCCGCATTATTTTTGAAACAGTGAATACATTTTTGAAATCGTTAGCTTGAAATAACTATAATGAAAGAGCACGTACTTTCTCGCCCATGATTTCACACAAAGGTACGGGAAAATTACTCAAATTTTCGAATAATTGTACATGACATTCTTTCAAAACGTATGTTTAACGAACAGATTTTATTAAAGGAAAAAATCTACCTTTACTATTTTACTTGTAGGAAGATTGCGAAAAACCTTCAAATTTTTGCAATTTTCGAAAAATTAGTGTATTCAACAACCATGAATCCTGTACCATTATCTCAAACGACCTTCACACCATCTAACAAAAAATATTAATCAAAAACGTTGGAGCCATTTGAAAACGTTGAAAATATCGCATGGGCTTTAAGTAAAGTACCACCAAAATTAAAATATCGGTTTCAAATTCAAGAAGTCGCAACATCAGCCAGATAGATTAAGGAATATAAATTTTGGAGAAATCGGCTGAACGGTTTAGGCGCTAGCGTTGTTAACAGACGGACGGACAGACATATGTTTTGAGGTTATTCGATTTTCAGGTATCCAAGACCCACAAAACGGATTCTGGCTACACGAGGAGTAGAGGTTTTATTTATCTAAATTTAGCAACTGAATTTATCCACTTTTTCGTTAGCAGGGACCTGTACTAAGAGATTTGTTCTGAGAATTCGCCGTTTTTTTCGCGCAGCGTTGCATAACTTTCTCTTTCTACTGCGTAAGCGGTAGAGAGAAAGAAAAAAATAATCGTTTGTATATTCATAATGGGAATACTCTTTGAGATGAGATGTGGTCAATATGTTGTAATTGCTTTTAATAATTTTTAAAAAAGTGATATTCCAAAAAAATGCTGATTTGGGGGTTATGTTTCCCTAGATCCAATCACAGGACTAGTTTTAAGAGTCCGAGGAAAATATTCCATTCAAGACTTCCGTAGTAGCGTAGTGGGGGCAGCAGGTTCGGCCCGCCCCGGGCAGAACTTTTAGGGGGAGGCAAAATTTCACAATAACTAATAATATCTTTTAAAAATTTGAACGAATTGATTTCATATTTTTGTTGCACCTACGATTCGGACCGATTGAAATGAACATGGAATTTTCCATTATTTACTCTGCGACTTATTACTTATTGTTGTTGCCGAGAAGTTCTTTAGAATTACTTTAGAATTTTAGAATTACTTTGGAATTAGAATTTTAGTCTTTTAAATTGAATACCTAAATAGGGGGGCGGGGCAAATTTTCCTCCGCTCCGGACGGCTGACACCCCTCGCTACGCCATTGTACTCGTGTCTTGGTTCCACGAAGCGTTCCGCTTCACGAGTTGAGGTTTTGGGACGGGGCAATGCAAGAGTGTACGAAAAACACCAACATATCATTCGATTGAAGCCCTACGCAGTTATCGCATGGGCGATTGAACAGCTTCAATGATCACCGATTCGCACACGATGTGACGTTGAACGACGGCATGGAAATGACTGCCTGAATGAATCAGATGGTCTTACAGGATTACGTGAATCAACATTTCAGCGCGTGTGCAGTTCAGGTTTTATCCTCGCACTTCGGATATAGTAACCGTGAGCTGTAGCTTAGTGCATCAACAGATGTCACTGCAGCGCCTCTGACCGGGAGGTCCTAGGTTCGAGTCCTGACGGAGGCAGGATTTTCGACATTAGCTTTTCAGCTAGGTCGAATTCAGTCGCTGTCTGGAGGAGAATTCTAGCGGCCGGCTGTTCTGATCGGTAGTTTTCCGTGGTTTCTCTGATCAACACTAGGCGAATGCCGGAGCAGTACCCTAACAAACGGGCCACGAACCGCGCGCGATCTGTCCTTCCTCTTCCTTGTCTTATCCTCTCCCCTTACACTCACTTACACTATCATGCACATGCACTACACTACCACATGTTCTGGGAGACCGGTTGGGAGTTTAGAGCTTGTTCCAGCTGGGGCGGTGCCCCGCTGGTGGAAGAGTCCTGGTTAGGGGGAAACCCCACTAGCCGGTAGGTCGGCGCCGGATCTCGCCATCCAGCGGGGGAAGATCACCGCAATCGCCTGAGAAGAAAACATGCACCACACTTACGGGACTAATTACCAAAGAAGTTGACGCGCCCGGAAACACGAAGAAATCAATCAATCAATCGTATATAGTAGCAGGTGCCACGAAGGTAATAGGTTTTGCCTCACATTTGTTCTGTAACCACAGCAAGAAGATAGCGACTACGAACACACCCTCGTGGCGACACCGAAAACTCCCATAAAGCCTGAGGTATGTGAAATGTAGTACAGTCTTCATGAGCTTTATTTGCAAGAAACGGTTCTAAATATATCCCATTGTGTTTTTCTTTGCCCGAGTTTTTGTTATTAATCAAATGAACATATTATGATTGCCCAGCCATCATCATAGAATAGGTAGTAGTATGCAAATCAGAAGTCAATAACATAATTTAAACTTTCGAATATATACGATGACTGAATAAATCGTTAGCTGCTCACTTAAAAGTAAATAAAACATTTGTAAGTTTAATAAATAACTGAAGTTGTTGTTATTATTATATGTCAAGAAGAACAGTCGAGTAGTGTCCACATGCGCTCAAGATTGTCCAAAGAGGTAAAATGGAACATTGAGCAGTCTCCTTTCCAGATCATGTGTGGAACACTTTAACGTTTTCTCACTCAAAAGGAGATTCCAGTTACTTCCGGATATTATTTCACCACCCGTTCATTCTTATAACTACTGCAAGGAATCCGAAATGACGATAATTACGAGGTAATTACTTGGAACAAAGAAGAAAATACCTAGTCTTTTTCAACTGATTCGTTACAATTGCACTGCAGTCAAATACATTCGTTCTGGTTTCTTTCTGGCTGTTCTATTGTTCTATGCGCTCCGTTCCTTTCCCTCTGTTCATATTTCGTCCGCCATTTTCCCGAGTGCCAGGCAACGCGGAATTCGTTAAGGGAGTTAAACATCGGAATGGCTTTCTCCCCCGCGTTCGGCGGCCTCTCGCTTCCGAAACGCTTTTCTTCCGTAACACGAGTAATTTGCTCCGCGGCCATAATGAGAAGCGTTTTAGTACGCTTCATAAGGATTCAACACATTTCCAAGGAGTTCCCATCGATTGGAGCAATCAGCGGAAAACGAGGATTGACCCCATTATCTCAAGTCTTGTCTCGCTCACAGTGGCCTTCATAATTGCCAGTCGCAGGAATGAAAGGCGTTCTTGCAGTCGCCCGCTTCTTAAAGCGTACGTAGCTTTTGGTCGTTAAGGATCTCCCCGCCTCGCGGAGTAGTCGTGAGACTGCAATAGGTGAACTCGAGTTACTTGCTTTCCCGTTCCTTTATGAGAGTCGTTGAAAGGCATCGTTTGGATGGGACTGCTCGTGAAAACTGAATGGAGAACGCGTTAATTTTTTGGTCGGTTTTGCTGTCTTGGAGAACAAATGTAGCATGTCAGTTTGCCCGATAAATTACAGAATAGAAATACGATGGATTGTAAATTGTAACGAATACTTAAAGCAACTTTATATTTTCTAGGGCGTGACGTAATTACACATATTTTTTTTGTTTTAAAATGCTTTCGAGTGTCGACTCTCTGAATAAAATGGGAAAAGACAGATTCACAATCGTTTATGAGAAGGGAAATTATTTGTGCGAACATTCTGCTGATGCTGATACCCTTTGTAGAATTTCCTAAGTCGAAAGTCAACAATACTCGTATTCTTTCAACAAATTCAGCGCGGATATCATTTACTTACAATCCTTTGGAAATAGAATCGAGTTTCTTATCCGTTTTATGAAATGAGCTTGGGACAGTAACAGAATAAGCCACTAACTAAAGTAACTACAGCAAGCTTCCTGTTAGTCGTAGTGTTAATATCTCGATTATGCCAAAGTGTGCCTCATGTTGTTACTGACAAAAAGTTTTTATAAATATATGCAAGTCAAATATATTAGTAATATGAGTCACTCTTGCACCAAAATCAAGATATCGAGATTCACGAATTGCGGGAAGGTTTCTGTGGCCCGAATCGCGTGTCTTGTTGCTGACTCAACCCCTCCGAATTAATATAAACCGTTTACAATTTACTCGTAATTAAACTTCACTGAAATAAAAAATTGTAAATGGTAATTAAACCTACATTTATACTTTTTTATCCGCGTAAAGAGTTCAAATATAGAAAATAATTCAGCAAAACTTGAAATATTTTCCGATTTTGATCCCATGGAACTGGAAGTACTGTAGTAAAGGTTATAATAATGTTGCAATCATATCCTCATTCTTCAAGAATGGCAGCTTAGTGTAAAGATTTGATGTTGAGATTCAAGCCACCATAAACATCTACAAAAATGGGCATATTAAAGTCTTGTGAATGTCATTACACAAGAACAATAACGTGTATTTTATTATATAACAGGGATCTCCAAACGTTCCTCTACAAGGGGACGGATAGGAAGTAAGTTTAAAATTATTTCGTGATAGGATTTAGATCTAATAAAAAGGACAAAACAGTTAACATTTTTTTAATTAATTCTTGAAACGCATATGTAATATGAATACACAATTCTGAACATAATAATCTAATAATTAATACATATTGAGGGCTACAATTTTACAATTTAAAAATTTAAGTCGAATTCTTTTCTAAAACAGACAAATCATAAATGATTTTTAAATGTACCTCAATGACAGCAATAAAATTGTTTTTTCACTCCTTGTCTCTAACGATAAGTTAATTTGTGGCTCAATTTTCGTTTCACATATTATAAAAATGTCTCTCAAATGTTCATCACGTAAGTCACAATGGGAAGACACTCACGATATGATTAGTATATGGACCAACGGCTGTGTAACAATAGGAAACCAGATTCTTGTATCTTGCAAAAGAATGCTACAACCTGCCACGAATAAATTGATTGAATAAATTGAATTAGAATATACATTGGATTGGCGGACGACGTAGAATACTGTCGAAGGCCGGATGTTGCCAGCGGGCCGTAGATTGGACACCCCGTTATAGAAGGTAGAATGTAGATTCTAGTTAAAATTAAACAAGTGCAAAGAATGCAGATTCTAGTTAACGCGACAGTACTTTTCGCCCTCCCGGCACGTGGATGTTTGAATGGAGCTAACCGGGAGCGGTAGCTCAGTTCATCAATTGATGTCACTGCAGCATCTCTGACCGGGAGGTCCTAGGTCCGAGTTCTGACGGCGCCAGAATTGTCGACACTAGCTTTTCAACTATTGTCGAATTCAGAGGATGTCTGGAGGAGAATTCTAGTGGCCGGCTACTCTGATCGGTAGTTTTCCGTATTTTCTCCGCTCTACACGAGGCGAATGCCGGAGCAGTGCCCTAACAAACGGACTACGGAGCACGCACGATCCTTTTCCGTGTCCTTGTCCTATCCTCTCCGCTTACACACACACACACACACACACACACACACACACACACACACTTATTGTAACATGCACTACACTACCACATATTCCGGGAGACCGATCGGGAGCTTAGAGCTAGACCCGGCTGGGGCGGTGCCTCACTGGTGGGAGAGTCCTGGTTAGGGGGAAACCCCGCTAGCCGACGGTAGGTTGGTGCCGGATCTCACCATCTCCCGATAAAAGAACATGCACTACACTAATGACCTAGGCTGTTAACGCGCACGGAATCACTAACCAACCAACCAACTTGTATGGAGCTAGATATAGCAGTGAAGAGAGACCGGGTTTGAAGGAGGTACTTCTGGAAAAGAAACCCTACCGCGAGTATCCGTGAGCGCGGCGCCCCAGGAGAGCCGTGTCCGGGTGGAGGGGGCGAGGGCCCTTGTCTCCGCCGGGCGCCGCCTCCCCCTCCTCCGCCCCGGCGCGTAATGGGCGGCGGCGCGGGCTCCATCTGCTTGTGCTTATCACGCGCCAGCTGCGGCCGGCCCCTGCCGGCCCAGCGGCCTCCGCCGCCCTGGCCCTCTCGGCGCCCCTCCCCGACCACATATCGCGTCGGAGCTCCCCGGCCCGCTACGGATACCCGCCTCGCTCCGCATCTCCCCGCCCCTCTTCACTCCCACCTCTCTTGGCCGCCCCGCCCCTTCCCACCTCTCCAGATCCCTACCCCTCCCTGGATCCCCGCCCTTCCCCATTCCCCCCCCCCCTTCTTTCCATCCTGCCTCTTCGCCCCCCTTCTTCCTCCCCCCCTTTTCTGGATCTCAGCCCGTCCCTGAATTCCCGCCTCTCTCCAGAACCCCTTTCCGGCCTTCATCGAATGCCAGCACGACGCTGATTTTTCCGGACGCTGTCCCTCTCCGAAGTCCCGCCCCTCCGAATCCCCGCTCCGACCTGGCCGCACCGACTTGACCGCCCCGCCTTGACCGCCCCGACTTGACCGCCCCGACTTGACCGCCCTGACTTGACCGCCCCGACTTGCCCGCCCGACTTGCCCGCCCGACTTGCCCGCCCCGACTTGCCCGCCCGACTTGACCGCCCCGACTTGCCCGCCCCGACTTGCACCTGCCGCCCGACTTGGCCGCCCCGACTTGACCGCCCCGACTTGACCGCCCCGACTTGACCGCCCCGACTTTGCCGCCCCGACTTGACCGCCCCGACTTTGCCGCCCCGACTTTGCCGCCCCGACTTTGCCGCCCTGGCTTGCCCCCCCACCCCACCCGGCTTGGTCGCCTCACCAGGGGCGGGTAAGCCGGGGTAGCCTACCCCGGCTTACCCGCTCCTGTTTGTACACATCCCAGCTTGCCCGCATCGTCTTGTCTGAACTGGATTGCCCGCCCCTGCTTACCCGCCCCGGCTTGTCTTCCCCGGCTAGTTCACCCCCGCTTGCCCCCCGGCTTGGGTCCCAGGTTGTCCACACCGGCTTACCCTCCAGGATTACTCGTCCCGGCCCACCACGGTTTTCTCTCTGGTTTCTCACGCCACCAAACCGTTGCTCTTCCCCGTTCTATCCACTTTCCTTTCGCCACCCTGCACCCTGCTCTGCCTTCTCACACCAACCCTCAACCACATCTCTTCACAGAAACTGCTATTTCTTACTTTCTCGCTGTGGAGTAGAGAGAAAGTTTTGTAATTCTGCGCGAAAAAAATCGAGTTGCTAAATCGAGTTGCTAAATTTATAAAAGAAAATTCTCTTAGCATGTGGTGTAGCCAGAATTTATGTTTTGTGGGTCCTTGATACCGAGAAATCGAATGACGGCAAAACGTCTGTCCGTCCGTCTGTGAACAACTCTAGCGGGTAAACCGTTCAGTCGATTTTATACAAAATTGATATTCCCCAATTGAACTGGCTGATATCGCGGTCCCTTGAATTTAAAACCGATGTTGTTAATTTTGGCGGGGGGGCTATTTTACATGAAGCCCCTGGGACATTTTCAAGGCTTTTTAAAAAAATAGCTCCATTGATTTTAATTAAATTAAATTTGTTTGTTGGATAGTGTGAAGGCGTTTAACAGAAATGGTACAGGTTTCATGTTAATTAGAGACTGATTTTTTGAAAATTGCAAAAGTTCATAATTTTTTTGGAGTCATCCTACAACTGAAATATTAAAGATAGAGATCTTTTCCCTTAATGAAATATGTTCGTTATAAATATATTTTTAAATAAGGTCGTGTACAATGTTTCGAAAAATTTGAGTACTTTTGCGTGAAAGGACGTTCTGTTTTAGCACCACTAGTTACCGTTACAGTGCTTCACCTACGCATTCTTTGCTCATTGCATTTTGTGGAATTCATTGCTCATTTAACTTTCCTCATCATGTTATTCCAAAAGGCAAAAATTTTTGGCGCATAATTGTAATCAGTAGAAATGTTGAGGCACTTGTATGTACCATGTTTTAGAAAGTGTAAGAGTAGATAGAGAAAAGGTGTTGTTTTAAATGATTTTTAATATGATTAAATTAGTGTAATCATAACAGGCTTTGTGCACTGTATGTTTGGACAATGTCTGCGTTCTTGTTATGAAAGATGAGAAAGTCTTTCGAAGTCTGAATCAGATATGCGGAAATATGCTTGCGTTTTGTCCTTATAATGTTGTTTTTAGATGTTTGCACATATTGATTTTGTAATCACGTCAAAAACCTTCAGTGGAAACAAGTTACGAGAAGTTTCATTCATAATATGGATGAATAAAAATAATACAATTGAGACGAATGCATTCAAACATTCTAAAATTACATAAATTCGTTAGTCTTTCTAGTTTCATTGGAAAAATTACTTACCGGACTGGGAGACACTGGTGATTATTCTTGTGTACGCATGTCAATAGTATTAGATATTTCTTCAGATTGAAGAAAACGTTTCGATTCAGAAAACGTTTCGATCGCGGTTAGTAAACAAAATATTCAGTAGGAATTGGGTTATTCCGGCAAAAATAATCCTCGTGGAAAGCGTGATGTTACTTCTTCACCCTACCACAAAGAGAGTTTGAAAATCAACCTTTCAAACTTCTGATCCGGGTGTATTCACGATTGTGCATTACCCAATTATCACAATGCATTTAACGCTGGTCTGCACGAAAGGATCGCAACCGCAATCCCTTCTTCTTTTTTTGTTTTCATTCTTCTTCTTGTTATTCTATTGTAATTAAGGGGCGGATTTTGATGTCATACAAAATCCAAAAAAATATTAATAAAATGTTTTAAAATACCCCAATAACAAAGGAAAGTGATGTAAAAAATGTGATCAAACCAGCTCGGATGAACAACTCCATCTGTCGGATACGTTCCTGATGTAATCGAGGCTTCTTCTATTCGTTCTAGTGAACTCAACTTTCAAACTTTTGGTTTGCACTATTCTTCAACACAATCTCTATCTTCAGTTAATCCGAAATCGGCTGAACCACCAATGACGCTGACAGGCGTCACAGGAATCTTAGATTACATACTCAAAATTGCTGACATTACAACTCGTGAGTGAAGAAATCGAATAGGGCACCAGGTATAGGTACTCAGGAATCCTGCGTAGAGCATTTGGTGCATCTTGTAAATATTATTTGAAACAAGTACCATTGAAATGATACTTGATTGATTAAAATCAATGAAATCAGCGAAAAATGATGGGAAAAGGTAAAAAATTACTATTTAGACGAAATCGACGAAATATTTTAAAAAATATGTATAATGATGGGTCGTTTCCTTTTGTTATATCATGAAATGAATTTCTGTTCTACACCGTGTTTTTCTGAAGTGAAAGAAAAAAATTACATTGCATTAAAATCCGCCCCTAATTATAATATCATTATTCTCTTTACTTCATTTGATTGTGGAATCCTCTTAAAAAGTTAACACGTTCTCTACTATTGTGTTATCTCTCCGTCCATCAACGTGAATTTTGAATCGATTATGTTCTCCCCATAGTTTTACTGCCTTTCGCCAAAGTACCGTTCGCGCCATAAAGATTACAAAGCCCCTTGTCTAGCAGGGCAGGTGAGCACCTTCTTCCCTCTTCTTCCTCGACCGCCCCCACCCGGCCATCAACGGCCTCCTGAAACGGCGCTTAACAAACAAAATGCGCTCGGCGGCCGCCGCACGATTTATGGCAAGCGTAAATCGTAGAGCACGGGTACTCGCTCGCCCATAGATTAACACAAGGGGCCGTGGACTTGATTACTCCCCGTGTCACGTGACACATAGGCGCGGCGGGCGGCCGTGTAATAAGGAGGCGAGCGGCGGAGATAGAAAGAGAGGGGGCAGGGGAGGAGTGAGCGAAGGAAAAGAAACGCACGACTGCCTCTTGGCAGCAATTACCGGAGATACGAGATTGAAAGATGAATGTTGGTGATTAAAGCGAGGAATCATTTCGAGGGGCTACTGTTGACGGGCGGCAGATAGCGAGCACGCTAGGCCAAAGAAGGCGGCTCCGGAGGTTAAGAAGACGATACTTGTGGAGAGGTTCCAGTGAAGGATTGCTGTGCTGTGATGGATTTTCTTGTGGGGTCGCGGGTAAACAGTAGATATCTACCTCCAATATTTTCAGGGGAAAATAATTGAAGATGTCTTCAGCGAGAGGGATAATAAACTACGTTGCGGAGTTCATCTCGTAGTATACTATCATACTCCGTGGTGTTTGCTGTATATTAGGTTGTTTTTCGCTTCATTGCTTTGAAAACACTTGAGGTAAACCTTTGCTGCACGTATCTCGCATAGTTACTGTTGTAAACGAGCCTCTTGTAGATGCAAAAGCAGAGAGTTTCCTGGCTCTGTCAGAAACAAAAACAACACATTGGCGAACTCTCACTTAGGTGCTTAAGTAGCGCAGATTATTTATGGGTGGAAAAGGTCAGTACTGATGTAATAATATAACATACAGTTTCGGAGTGGTTAATCGTTCATTTACTTTTATGTGTTTGTAGAGTTAGAATTAGATTTGAATAACATTATCAGAGGTGAGCATAATATTTAAAAATAAACCACAAAAAATACAGATTAACTATAAATGTTCAATTAGGTGAAACAATAAGAAATTTTGTAACAATTTGATACTGACCGTACACTACCGTCATGCCAATAACTCCCCTAGAAACTTGTCGTGAGTATTCATAACCTCAAAAGTATCGAACTAAATCTGAAAATAACCATAAAACACTGAAGTGAAAGAAGAACGCAATTTTGCCAAACATTTATTATATAATTTTTAGTCTTCATAGAAGTACGTATAATTGTCGTATTTCTATCGGATTAAGGAAAGATGTCTGGCAAAAAATGTCTTCTTCTTTCCAGTTACTGCAATACACGCCTTTTAAAAACTTTGCTTGGAAGGAGAGAGGAGAGCGCAAAAGCATTTTACTGGGGGCCCTCTACCACGTTCCTTGCCAGGAATCCCTTCAGGTTCAGAGGGGGTCCCCAAATTGCGTCTATGGGACAATGGGATGGAAGCTCTACACTACAAAAGCCACGCCCCCTCGTATAGCAGCAGATTGGGAATTAAGAAGGCCAGCATCCAGGGGTGATATAATGCAAAAAGCACACTAAGATTATGATTTTGGTCTCCGCTGGTAAGTGTCCAAACTGTATTTAAAAAAATATATTCATAAAAATGTAAGTGTTGTCTAATATGATACTAAGTTTTATTCTAGTTGTCATCTTAAGATTGTATACTATTGCAGTCCCTAATTAATTTTCGTCATTCACACCATTAACAGTGTTATGGGGTTTTATACTCTGCCATTTCTTGTTATTATAATCAATTACACAGACACATTTTAAAAACTCTTCCAAATTACAATATCGTTAAACATCACAAGATTTCGTAGAGAGTTCCGTCTCCCTCATCAGGTGTTTGAATTCTGAAACGTGAATCCCATTTTTAGATGGACACAAAATCCAAATAGAAAGACAAAAAACTTCGTATGAATAACATTTCAAGTGTAGGGATTTTTTTCTCCACCTGAAAATGGAATTTTCGTTTCAAAATATAACGGCCTGATGAGAGAGACTGAACTGTCTCCAAAACATTGTAATATTGAACAATATAGTAGAAATGTTTTGTAAATTTGTCCGTTTCATTTGAAGAAAACAGTGTGACATGTCAGAATCTGGAACTCCATAATACTATTAATAGCGAAGTTGTCCAAAATTAAATAGGAATTCCAATAGTTTACAAATACAATTTAACCTCAACTATTTTAACTGCAAAAGATATGGTTTCTATTGAAATTAATTTTGATGTGTATATATATTATTTCAATACAAATAGGGGCTCTTAGTTTTGACACATTTAGTGTCACTTAAGATTAATATCCACCCTGTGAGGATCAATAGGACCTTCTCTTCGCAGAGATATTTAATGTAAATTACATACTTAAAATTCCCACTAATGGTACTTCTTAACATGAAGAATAGCAGAAAAGTAAATAAATTCGCAAAAGAATTTGCAAAATTAGTACTTCGGGCTAATAAGTTTCACATTTAAGCCGTTTTCTTTGAAAATTATGTCAAGGGTAGTGAAAACATTATTTCCCACCAGGGACTGACTCCAGCAATAAAAACCGTGCTTCTTAACACTGCTTAATCATACTCACAGGAGAAAAGCAAATACAACGGAAAAAAGTTCCATCGGGGACACTCGCCCAAGTTCCGTACCTGAAAGCCCCCCCAGGGGAACCGCACCTAACCGACAAAAGGACGGAAGCCCACCAAAGCACCACCGAAGCAGGACCGCTCGCGAAGCAGTAGAAGTCTGCACAATGCACCCGCGGTTGCATTCACCCTCCGCGCCCACACCCCTTTCACGGATACCCATCCGCCACACGCGGCTTTATTAGGCGGGCCTTGTTTGCGTTCGTATTACAGTAACGAGACTAATCACGCATCAAGGAATCAGAAAATTCTCTCCCCCCACCCCCACCCCGCGCTCTTCAGCTATTAGTTGGTATCGGACGCCCCGTTGCCGGTGTATTTTGTCATTTAATTCTACCTAATGGAGAGGAAGCCATTTGCACAATGAGCATTCATTTGCCGATACCACGATAACACCGCCGAGTGAATAGTTGGGGGGCGGGGCCCGCGTGGCGATATTTCTACTCGCACACGCCATAATTATGTATCGGGAGCTTTTTAATTAAAGCCGCCGGGTTATCATATTGCAGATCCGCCCCTGCTTGCGCTCTTGTGTCCAATATGGCGTCCAGCTTGCGGTTCGGGCCCGCGCGTTCCGTTTACGCTATTGATTGACGTATTAAAAGTGTAGGCGCTGGCGAGCGGCCGTGTGGTTCAGAAATCTATAAATCAATCCCTGGAATTCCAGTATTGCGGATGAATCGTTGGGAACGCCGTTGCCGGGCCGGCCCCTCCGAACGCGCCCGGTTTTTCGGCTAATGAGGATGGACCGTTATTGAAAAGGACAGGATATTGGAGCCTGCGTGGGAGATGATTTAGGGATTGGTGTCCATCATAGGCTCTTCGTTTTTTTCGTTAAGATACAAATTTTGCGTCTGTCAGTGAGTTAAAAATGAAGCCAATAAATGCCACTATGCACTATACTAGAAAAAATAATTTACCCTTTTTGAATCAGATTGCATTTTGTTGTTTTTTTTTATAAACAATGAAAAATGTTTCGGTTCCTTCCCTATTTAAAGATAATATTCAAATTATGTGTTTCTGAGGGCTGTTAGGGAATGAAATCAATGATCGTGAATTATAGTACTTATCGTGAACCGTTGATTAATGTCACAGCGTTTCCTACATTAACATGTAAAATGCTCTTCACAATGTATTGCAAAAATTGTGTAATTGATGTGCTTACAATAATCTACTCGTGAGGCCCAGACGTTTTTCAGGACTGTGGAAAGAGTAGTGGATACGATACCGAAATTATTATGCAAATAAATGACATAACAATTTGCGTGTTCACATACTATTAATTACTCTTATTTAGCCGGAAAACATTGTCCTTGATTGATAAAATAATTGGTATTGAATTTACGAGGTGACTTACATTTAAAATACTGTCCAAATGAGTTAAGTGAGTATCATCAAAATCTTGTACTGACAATAGAGGTTGAAAAATTCAATGGAATGGTGCACAAACACATTCTCATACCACTGGAAACTTCATTAAAGAAGTTCGTTGCAAATTCAGTAGGTCGCCATCGCTCCATTTAAGATTCTGTTTCTAGATAAATTCGTTTTCACTTTCCAAGGCTGCCGATTGCTTTTGTTTCAATAGTGCTGAATCTTTCATAGTGTTGAATGTGCTATTACTGACCAAAATGATCTATAATAGCTCGTATGTGTGTGCTCCGTAACATCATACACACTACAGGAAATCATACGTTTGAAAGGGGTCCGTTGGATTTCATTCATGTGTGGTCGCTGCACTGTACATCAGATATTCCTGAATTCTCATAGAGGCTTGTGAGTGCTTAGTAAATATTGATATTGCTGGCCCTCCAAAGTATCCACCGAGCCTCGTGCAACGGTTGCTTGTTTGCCAACTGTGGATGGGAATGAAAGCTGGAACACCGTATTGGTATTTTTCAATTCCCCATTCTACGTACGTGCATTCTCTTCGCACCGAGTACACTAGATTTTTTTTACTCTATAGCTTATTGACAGTAATATGTCCATTCATCAATATTGGCTCGCATTTAATTAATAATATAGTCTTTTGCTTCAGGCATAATCATGCATTACATTTAAGAAGTTTTCTGTAGTGGGAATGATAACTTTGTGACTTTCGAATAATATACAGCATGATATCTTTATTGGTTTTTTCTATATATGTAAAAATACATGTTTTGAAAATGTATACAGAATGTATTAAGCGTTTAAAAATTTTAGGTTTTAAAATGTTATTTAAAAATGTGTGAAAGGGATGATTGTCAAAAAAACCCGGGTTTTAACCTACTTCAAAGGTACAATAATATGTTTATTGCCGATTGTATTATATTTTTACAGCCCGAATTGCATCCAAAATTATCTGCGCATTTATGTGAAATTCAAAAATTCTAAAACTATGTATCTAATTTCACTGATGAATAAATGAGAACATTTTTTTTGCCGATGAGTGATAACAGGTACATTTTACAAATTCGAAGGCCTTGATTTCATATTTGAAATCAGAAATGTCGTATCATGTACGTTTTTTGTGAAAACTATTAAAAATATGGGAATAAAAGTGAATTAAAAAAAGTTTTTTTTATTATGTTATGACTAATTTTTGTTTCGTACGACTATAGTATTATAAACTGCATATATGTGCTTCTGAGACTACAATGTATTTCATAAAACTTTAGTGTTACATGACCTTAAAAGAAAAGAGAGATCTCCGCTTGCAGCCCAATGGCTTAGTTTCCGTTACTGTTTTCTAGCGGTAACAAATTGGGTGACAATCTCCGTTTACAATGTTTGTCCGTACAGGCTATCTGTTGGAAAAATACTTTTTTATCACTAACTGTTCGAAGATTGGAGAAAGTATGAATGCGAATGTAAAAAATGTATTTAGAGAGACGTATGTCTCGAGACTTCATACGTTGTAATCATGCGATATACGATGCCAGTGTAATTCTCAGCTCTATGGTTGCCCAGAAAAATGGAACAAACATCCATAAAGCCACACTAAGTTGCTTTTTCACAATCGCTTAACAATTCTTCGAAATCTTCAGGGCACGAAATTGCATGCGTAAGTATTGAAAACTTTCACCTTCTTTATATATGGCTTTTACAATTTTTTCATTAAACCTAATTGGATGTGCAGTGGAGGTAGTAAAATATTTATACTGTCAACCAATGGTTTGTGGGAGATGCCTTTTCTACGGGCGTCTACATCTCTATATGTGTCTACATTCTCGATGGGGTCAGTTTTTGGTTTCATGATGCTTTACCTTTGCCCCGGTGCTCCAATTACATAAGAAAAAGGAGAATTTTGTAAAACTTGCCTGAATTCCTAAGATGATATAAAACACTTTTATCAGTACAGATTTTCCATTCATCGTAACCAATACTGGTATCAAATCAATGTTGTTATATGTTTCCTTCATTTTTGCTTCACGGATAGTTGGCATAGATCGTTTTAGATCCCTGTAATAGTACTGTTTTAAATCTTTCTTTTGAAGCCTTTGTGAACAATCTTCCAAAACCTAATCTACCCCAAATGCTCGAATATTTTCAACATACATCAGCATGTGATACAGATTTGTATGGGGAAGGCAAAGGTTTTGATTGATTTTTTAGTGTTTCCGGGCGCGTCAACTGCTCTGGTCATTAGCCCCGTTAGTGTAGTGCATGTTTTTGGTCGGGAGATGGCGGTGATCTTTCCCGCTGGATGGCGAGATCCGGCGCCGACCTACCTTCGGCTTGTGGGGTTTCCCTAACAAGGACTCTTCAACCAGCGGGGCACCGCTTCAGCCGGAACACGCTCTAAGCTCCGGACCAATCTCCCGGAATATTTGGTAGTGTAGTGCATGTTAGTGTAAGTGTGTGTGTGTGTAAGTGACATCAGTTGATGCACTGAGCTATCGCTCCCGGTGGAAGGCAAAGCGAAATGCAGAATGAGATAACGACGATTTCCAGCTATCTATACTCTTCTGTGCTCCGAACAGTTCATCCACATATCAGTAGTTATGAAAGAGTCTTCTCAATACAAATCGGTTCGAATTTGACTGCGAGAGCCGTGAGCGAAAGCCGAAAATAATGAGGGATGGCATCGGCAAATTACTGCCAAGAGCAAGGAATTGCATCCGTCAATGTTTGGCCTGACGCGGCACAGACGTGGCACGCGCCGAAGAAAAATGACTGCGATTAGTCACCGTTCGCTCTACAATGGCGTTTTAATGAGGCATTGGGCCTCGGCGGCGGGAGGGGGTGAGCAGGGGGGGGCTGCGAAGGGGGTAGGGGAGGGTGGGGAGGCATCCGTTGCTGCTCTGTTGGCGATCCTGCAAACTCACGTTCCCACCTCTCACGTCATGAAGGGGGATATTGGATCTCAGGACGCCATCCCCATTTCAAGGATCTGCATTTGAACTGAATGTTTAGAAGTATTTTCAATAGCACGTTCGAAATTATGACGTCAGTTTATAAACCTTTTGGGAGTCTGGAGTGGGCGAATTACTTTATGAATTAATGATAGATATTTGAAAATGAATGGTGAGGAAGCTGTAGTGAAATAAGAGGCACAGGATACTGAAGAACCCCGAAAAAACTGCTTCAATCCCACTTTGTCTATTAAAAAAATCTACATGCATTAACCGGGATTTGAATCCGTCTCAGCAGAAGAAGTAGGTCAGACCAGTGGTTTGACCGCTATACCACGGTTTGTCTCTCCAATAGAACATGAAAATACACTTCATGGCTTTTAAACGTATCATTAGGGAAGAATTCCGTCATGTGTGTCAAAACACTATGTATTGGCATCACTTATTTACTTTATTACTTTACGAGCTAAAAAATAAGTTACTGGAACATTCACGTTCATAATATTGAGTAGAACCATCAATTGTTTCAATTTATGATTAAATTTCCTGAAAAACCTGTACGTCAGACCTGTTTTAATATAAGGAATTTATATCACATTAATTTCACATTAATACAAGTCAAATTTTAATCGGCACTTTTGAGAGCTTTTGCACAACCTTGGATAAAAATGTACTCTCAAGAATATTAAAGAGACATACGCAGAAACAACCAACAGCAAAAACAAAAGGAAATAAATATCAATCATACAAACCTTGCATTATCATGACATTTACAATAATCTAGTGCTCCAGCGGTAGCATGAAGGCGCATCTGCCCACGTATAGAAATATTGCTGTCGGTAACTCTGGAATTTTGTAGATGCTCTGAAGTGTCCACCGCGAGGTTCAAGAACGACCAGAGGGCGGGGTCTACCCTACGACGTCGTTATGACAGCATAGATAGGGCACTGATGGGTGCGGTGTCTCCGGCAGCTGTCTGTCCTCCCAACGCACGCCCACCTACTCAGGGTGGATGGTAGGTTGGTTGTTGGTTGTGATCCCGGGTGCATCAACTACTGAGGTCATTAGTCCCGCAAAATGTAGTGAATGTTTTTCCTCTGGAGGTGACAGTGATCTTCCCTCGATGGATGTCGAGATCCGGCGCCGACCTACTATCGACTAGTTGGGTTTTCCCCAACCAGGTATCTCCCACCAGCGGGGCACCGCCCCAGCCGGAACAAGTTCTAAGCTCCCGACCGGTCTCCTATCATGTGTAGTAGTGTAGTGCATGTTGGGGTAAATGTGTGTATGGTGTGAGGATAAGACATGGAAGGGGGAATGGAAGATCACGCGTGGTCCATGGCCGGCTTGTTAGGGTACTGCTGCGGCATACGCATGGTGTTGATCGGAGAAACCACGGATAACTACCGATCAGAGCAACCAGACACTTCAATTCTCCTCTAGACAGCGACTGAATTCGACCTAGCTGATAAGCTAGTTTCGAAAATCTTGCCACTGTCGGGACTAGATCCTAGTATCTTCCGGTCAGACGCACTGCAGAAACAACAGTTGATGCACTGAGCCACCTCTTCAGGTTCCCATCCACCCAGCCATCCACCCATGCACCAATCCCCTCCAGTCGTCCACACGTCTACCCGTCCCCCTTATCCGCCCACTTAAAAGGTCCAGTCCCCGTCCTTCTGTTTACCGTTCATCATTTATCCATTCATTCACCCCGCATTCCCCGCCCACCTGTTCTCCCGTTCACACGAGTACCACTCCACTCTATAACCGAACAACCGCCCACCTATCCACCATCCGCCCCACATTCCCATTCACCCAACACCCAACTGCACCCACCTACTCCAACACAGGGGATCCCACCAAAACGCCCCGCCCACCATCACCTGCGCTCCGTTGCTGCGCGCGCCGCACACGTGGAGGCGGCGGCCACCGCCAGGCAGCGCTCTAATCGCATTAGGCGGCGCGCGCCGGCCCGGCCTATCTAATTACCTCAATTGTTCTCGGGTAATCCTCCTCCCCGCCCCGCCCCGCTCCGCGCCCCGCGCGCCGTCGCGGGCGACTCGTGACAGAGGGTCGCTCACCGGCAGACGTCTTGGAGGGCGGAGAGCGCCAGCGATATGGGAGTAATGAAGGGAAGCTGCTTGTAAGTGGAACGAGAAGCGTTTAGATAGACGGATATGGTCGCCGTGTTTGTGTGCGTCGTTAAGGTCGCTAAAGAGAGCAGGTATGCGGTAGAAATGTATCCTTTAAGAGAGGGAACCTTCAAAGAAATAATGATGTTAATCTTACATAAGATTTGTTCGTAGGAATGGTTCTACATACGTTGAAACGGCTCGAAGTTCTATTTAGCATTTTATCGAATCCGTCTGGTAGTTGAGGTTGGTGGGGACCCAAAGGGGGAGGGGGTCGTGTCCCCCAACCAATTTTGCTTTGTAATATTACTCAATTTATTCAAAATGCTTTTCATACGTAGACTGTATCATATTCAAAGCAGTATTCCCATTATCAATATTGTGACATACCCATATGTCACATTAAAATAAACTAACATTTATTTGTAGACAATATGGTGGAACAAGCATTACGAAATATCACGAGAGCTAGAGCTTAGCAACGACCGTGAATTAACAATGTAGTTTTTGTTTTTTCTAAATGCATTAAGAGTTCTGGATGCCGAAAGTAGAAAATTTAGGATTGGGCGAAGAAGTTTAGACGATCAAAAGGTCAGCTACACCAAAATATAACGAACGTATGGATTGGCTGGGTGAGAGAAGGACGGTCAAATGTTATGAAAAAAATGAAGGTAGTTTAATACGAAGTCTTCGAGGGTTGAATCATGCAGGAAGATTTCATTCTGCTCGGCAACGCGCTTCTGAACTGATCGTAGGTTCGTGAGAGGGAACGAGTACAATCTAGATAGAATTGGGTTATCAGTGAAATTTTAAGGACAGTGAATGATATTGCAGATATTTTCATGTGGAAGCAATATTGATGTATAAATTGGAACTTTGTCGGGAGTGGTAATCGAGTTCGGGACTATGTCATAGGACGTAATCGGACTGATAATTTTGATAGTTGGAGACCAGCTTGGATAGGGGCAGAAGAGGATTTCGTGGAACTTTGGACTACGGCAACCTCGCAAGATATTTCGACTGAGAAGTCTACGAGGGACATCAACGATGAAAAGATAAGTTAACCGCGGTATAAATTGTAAATTGAAAGATATCTTGATCAATGGCCTAATAATTGTAAATTCACTAAATTGTTTGCTAAAAGCGTAAAAATAAACTTTGTTGAATTTTGTTCTTTAGAAAAGAAAGTGATCTTTCATTTAGTCAATCCAAACAGAAATGAACTAGGAATAGAATCATTCTATTTCAGATTCCCAGCTGCGCTGTATAGTCGGCGGATCCTATAATCCATTATAGAGGTAATAAGGATTATAATATATCGTGACCCATTGACTCAGCAAGCCGGACGCTAAGATCTTTAGCAGATAAAATGTAGAGAGAGGAAATTTTGTATATCTCAATATACTCGTATATTTTTTATTTAAAACTAACAATAATTTTAAAAATATTCCCTCGAATTATGTACTGAGAGTCCAAAATGAAACTGGCTCTCCTCAAATTGTGAAATTGCATGTATATGTGTATTTGCATGTATAGAGTAGGCTTCATATACTACACTCAAAAGAGGGTACTTCTGTATACCTTTCATTATAACTCATTCTTTCCGTCATGTGTTACTTCAAATCTACACAGATTAAATTAAATGTGTGTAAATTAAACGGATATAGTACATCAGAGTACACACCTTTCCAATATGAGTGTGATATATGCGTAATGGACAGGAACATGCCATTACATATAGGAGAAGACTTGTGGATAATCTGAAAAAAGATTTGATATGTAAATCTTAACTCTCTTAAAACCTATTTATTTCCAAATTTCAAGTTGAGAATTTCTGCCGAATAATCAATAAAACATTGTTTTGCAAAATTATCTACATTTCCAAATTAGTGCACAAAGTTTTGACTTTTTTCAGCAAAATTAACTCAAAATGACATTTTATATGGAGCAAAATACTGATGAAGTGACACGTGAAATCAAGAAGCGAATTTAATATTGTGCGACCAATCATTTCTATCTCTAAGTTGTAACTGAAATTATGAAGAGAAATGACATTTGAGAATCACGAAATATGGAGCTAGAACGATTTCTCTGAGCAATGTCATGCAATTAGTCATAGGTGGAGGCTTACGTCGTGTAATAGAACATCATGACTATTTTATTATTGACAGAAAAAAAATGGAGAATCATTTATCACTCGGAAGCATTCCAAATTGTTTAATAGAAGAGCAAGAATGTTGCTTGAATGATTCTCCTTTCATTTATCGTTATGAATAAAAATCCGTAGAATTAGTCATATATTTAACAGGAGTCAAAAAAATTTTTTTAAGAAATATTTGACTGTCTTTTCTACTTAAAAAATATTTTTTTAATTTTCCTTGCTATGTTTCATCTGTGTTGTGTATCTGGATTTAATAATAATAATAATAATAATAATAATAATAATAATAATAATAATATAATGTATAATTAATGATACATATAATTTGGATCAGAATCGTAGTGAGTGAACTCATATTATTTTTCTCCAACTTGTATATTTTATTCCTCCGCAATCGTTTTGTACATCATTTATATAATATTACACGACTAGGGTGTCTGCATGAGTAATAATTTATAAAATAACTTTTTCATTAAAAGAAGTACATCATGTTACAAAGGAAGAAATGTTTATGTACTTTTTATGCTGATGTCTTTACACTTAAAAATAGTACTTTTTATTCTAGATCAAAGTGATTTACCGTGGTTTCGTCTGCTATCTCATGTACTTTCAAAACCTTCTTCCTCTCAGTTCTCGTCATCGCCGAATATACCTCAACGTCTTGCTGGTCTTCTACCTACATTGTAGAAATTTAATGAGTGAATACGTTTAGTTCCAATTCGTTTAGCACCAGTGTATTTGAGCTGTGTTGGCTGCGTTTGTCGCATTTTCCAAAGACCTGCCATTTGCAGACGAATTTTCCACGACATTTACCAATATTTCTAATGGATTAATCGCAACAAACTTCATGTCAAATTATAATATTTTTTTTTATTGTTATTCAATAATTTCTAATGCTCATATTTTTAGGGTTTGTCATTTTATATTATTCATAGATGCTTTGACGTTACTAGAACAAGTTTAAAAAAGTAATAGTTGATTTTCTGTTGACATTAAATAGTAATGTATTGACTATTAGATAAGATTGCTTACATGTTCGTAACACTCTCTACGAGAATCAACGTGCAAATTCTGAATTGCCGTGCGCCAGAATAAATTTCAATGTAAAATCACTGACTTAAGTGTAACATATCGGTTTACCTCCTTAGTCAGTTTTTTGTACTCCGCCATTGCCTTTCCTTTGAAGTCAATTTTCTTCCGTTTTGTGACGTATATTGTGTCAGATAGAGATTCTAAATGACACCTTTAAGATGTTCTGTGCATGAATACCAGCGCCTGCATCGTAGAGAACGCTCATACGTCATGGTTACAAGCCTTATCTGGTGACACTTCGGTTGTGTTGCATATTTAGGGCAGCTGTTAAAGCAGAAATGCATTTATAAAAAGTGCCTCAACCTGTATCAAAACCCTTCTCAAACTAATATAATAAATGAATTTCTAAATCATGCTTTCAATCTTCTTAAAAGTACTAATTGAAATTAACAAAGAAGCATTAAGTAAATTATGAAGTGGCTCTTTTAGCGTTGTTCTTCAAGTTATTAGTCCCAACATTTCAATGAAATATCGTTAACCGCTTTTAAATTTTTCAGTGTTAATACCACACTACTCTCTTATTCTTATTTAATACGTTTATGAGCATTGGAAAAAATATAGCAAATATAGATTAATAAAAATATATTATAAATATATAACAAAGCTATTCATATCTGAATAAATAACGTATTTAAAAAACATTATTTTTCTTAAAAAGATTAGCGAAGAAGATTAGAAGTTTAGTGTTTTCTTAAAAAGATTAGTTCAGTGACATCAACATACTATTTTTTTTAATAGCTAAAGTCACTCTGCAGTGCACTAAAAGCCTTTAAGTGGAAATTTCACCATTGTGTGTACCCACTCTTCATGTCTACTGATGACAATATCATTTGAAGTATCCATGGCCAAATACATATCCAGTTTATTTCTTAGCCCATATACGAAATGCTTTGGAATAAATGTGATAAACGTCTAGAACGTGTAGAAGGGTCAAATATGATTAGGAAGTTGTCCATTTGTGTTGAGCTTGAAGACAGCGCTGCCTCTGCCGTGGTAGAGCTAGTTAGAGGGGTGGAAGTGACGCCGAACTTGATCTGTGGGAGAGAGAGAGAGAGAGAGAGAGAGAGAGAGAGAGAGAGACGGAGATGGGCTGGGATGAAAGCGAAGACGAAAGATAACATACGGTCGGATTCGAAAGAGTGACGAGTTGTGTTGAATCGGAGGCGGCGGCGGAGGTGGTGGTGGGGTTGTGGTCGTGGCGGTGGCGGTAGCGGTGAGGTTGACTGAGGTGGTGGCGGAGGTAGTAGCGGTGGTAGTGGTTGAGGCGAAGGCGGTGAGGGTTGTGGACGTGGACGTGGTCGTGGTCGTGGGGGTGGTGGTGGGGGTTGTTATCGTGGTGGTGGCGGTGGTGATGGGGTTGTTATCGTGGTGGTGGCGGTGGTGATGGGGTTGTTATCGTGATGGTGATGGCGGCGGCGGCGGAGGTGGTGGTGGGGATTGTGGTCGTAGCGGTGGCGGTAGTGGTGCTGTTGCCTGAGGTGTGGCGGAGGTTGTAGCGGTGAGAGTGGTTGAGGCGGTGGCGGTGAGGGTTGTGGTCGGTCGGTGGTGGCGGTGGTGATGGGGTTGTTATCGTGGTGGTGGCGGTGGTGATGGGGTTGTTATCGTGGTGGTGGCGGTGGTGATGGGGTTGTTATCGTGATGGTGATGGCGGCGGCGGCGGAGGTGGTGGTGGGGGTTGTGATCGTGGCGGTGGCGGTAGTGGTGCTGTTGCCTGAGGTGGTGGCGGAGGTAGTAGCGGTGGTAGTGGTTGAGGCGGAGGCTGTGGCAGTGCCGCTGTCTCTGCGCCGGAGAGATAGCGGGCGCGCGCTGCGGGCGCCGCACACGTGTTTATCAGCGGTCGTTGGGCTCGTGCGTGACCGCCCCCGCGTCACACGGCCCCGCCCCCGCTTCTTCCCCCTTCCTCTCCCACTCCCCAGCCCCGCCGCCGCTCCCCGTTCGCTTTGCTTGCGGTCCCGGATGCTGCCTTCGCCCGTTGCTTCTCGCCTCCGGAACTTCTGCCGGTTGGCTCTGCGTGGTTGTGGCGATTGTGAAGAAATGGTTTCACTGCTCACCTTTCGCTTTCGAAATTGGCGTTCGATTCACGGTGAAGTAATGCCCAGTTTGGTTGCTTTTGAGAGTAGCCGAGGAAAGTTCATGATTTCGTTTTCCCAGTGTCTTTTCAAGACATGTTAACAGCTTGTTCATCATCATCATCATATCATCATCAATATCATCATCGACTTTATTAAAACTAATAGATTTTCAGAAATACGCAAGGGTAACCAGCGAGGAAAACATAACTCTACACTTGCATACACTTTTATTATTGCGTCAAGCACCTTTCATATTCATGCATTCTCTAAAATTATCAACCAGTCTAAATGAATGAAATTTGTTTCCTTTTTTTCTTTTTTTTTCTTTCCTATGCCCTTTAATATTTAATTCAGAACGGTGAAACAAGGAGATTAAACTGTAATGAACAAATGGAATCTCAAACAATTAGAAGCTGTTCACAGTTTTACTAATCTACAATATTTCCCAATAATTTACCTTCGAGCATTATCAGTACGTCTCATATTGTTTCTTGCATCGTATTCCCACTGTAAAATCCATAGTGCTTGTCTTTATCCAGCTTGCTCAGCAGAGGATTTGGTCAGCCTCTTCCCTGCGTCCTGCGCGTCCGAGCTGCTGGCACAGGCCATTTACCGCCTTCACCCTCTCTTTGCGGGTGGGTGAGCGCGTCTGCTGGCTTCAGCCCGCATTCGCCCAACACCCCCTCCCTGCCCGCCCTCGCCATACCATGCTGACGAACTCACGTCCCCGTCCCGCTCTGCCTCTACCCCGCCTTTTCTCGCCTCCGTCCGTCCCGCCCCGCCCCACCCCACCTCTCTTCTCCTTTGGCCTCGCTTCTCTCTGCCTCGCCCCCTCTTCTTCTCGCCTCAGTCCGCCATGACCAACTCCTTAGACTAAAGAGGACATCTTTACTCTATGCCAACTCCCTGGCCGGAAGCGGTTGCTCAGTGCAACAACTGATGTCACTGCAGCGCCTGTGACCGAGAGGTCCTAGGTTCGAGTCCTGACGCCTCGCCCCGCCTCGCCCCGCCTCGCCGTTGCATTGTAGGCTGGCTGTTGCATAGTCAGGGCGCGATCAGGCGTACCGGTAGGTGTATGCGGCGGCAACCCCTTTACCAGTCCCCGACCTCTCTTGATGGTATTCCACCGTCTATTCTCCCCCCCCCCCAGTGGTTCACTGCTAGCAAGCTATCTCTCCATGCCGCGACCTCCGTTTCGAAACTCGGAACACCCAAAAAAAATTAAACTGTCGCTTTTCAAAACCAACTCCAAGTTTATACCTTTGACCACCATTTAATATTGAAGACATGAAAGCAACGTAAAGAAAGAGAAGGATTCATATTGTTTAAGTTCTTTGTTTAAAGACTGAATATAATGCGCTGGCGTTAGAGAGCTTGTTTGTGAACAGCGGGGAGCGGGGCTGTTTTGTGACCGTAGTGCGTGTGGGTGGGGCGGGCGTGGGTTGGAGCCGACGGTGACTGCAGCTGAAGGCCGACCGGCCCCGTCGCCTCTCGAACGCAGGCCTTCGCGACGCGGTCGAAAACAAGTAAGCACCCACCCGCCTCCCTCACCTCCGTGAAGTTAAAAAATTTGAAGTTGTCCTCCGTGAAGTCCTCCGTGAAGTTGAAAGAAAAATCTGCGATTTCAACCAAACTTGGTATATCGTTTGCCCAGGTTCCCTATCAAAAATTTTCGTTTCGTTTCTGGGTGGGAAAATGAATTTTGGTGGGCAAATCTGGGCAAACGATGTACCAAGTTTGGTTGAAATCCCAGATTTTTCCGGCCAGCGTGTAGTTGACCGGAAAATTTGTTTTGCGTTTAACTTTTTTCTGGGGGTGGGCAAATGAAAATTTTTGGTAGGCAAATCTGGGCAAACGATGGGCAAACGATATACCAAGTTTGGTTGAAATCGCAGATTTTTTCCGGCCAACTTCACGGAGGTGTCTCCCTCGCCGCCCCCGCTTCTCACGCCCCCGTGCCGTCCATCCTTGCCTCTGCAGTGGCGGGAGGTTTGTGAAGTTCGAGTTCCGAAGGTGGCGGATTTCCGACTAGCTAGGTCGAATTGGTTGGTAGGTTGCTAATGATTCCGGACGCGTCAGCTACTGAGGTCATTAGTCCCGTGTATGAAGTGCATATTTTTCCTCGGGGGTTGGCGGTGTTCTTCCCCTGCTGGATAGCAAGATCCGGTTGACAAGCTACTGTCGAAAATCTTCCAACTGTCAGAACTTGAATCTAGAATCTCCCGATCAGAGGCACTGCAGTGACATAAGTTGGTGACACACCACCTCTCCCGGTGCTAGGTCGAATTAAGCTGATGAATGGAGAAGTCTTATGGCCAGCTGCTCTGATCAGTAATTTTCCGAGGTTTCTCCGATGAAGTGCCGCCTGCTTGAGCTTAATGGGAGTACTATTTTCTAACGTGATCGATCAGTACGTTGTAATTGATTTGAATTAACCGAATATATTTACGACAAAAAAATTGAATTTTGGGGCGGACAGGAAGACATCTCGAAAATTACTCATTGAAGGGCGTACTGACGTCCTCCTTCCAGTCCGCACTACCGTACTCTGACCCTCGAGTTGTCTCGTATCATCTGAAGTGGCTGACCGCATCAACTGATCACACTACAGTGGTTCGGATCGGAAGGTTCTAAGGTTCAAGTGCCGACTATGACGGATTTTCGTTGCAGCTAGTTCGAATTCAGCATCTGTTTGTAGGAGAACTCTAGTGACCGACTGTTTTGATTGGAAGAAGGTTTCTCCGATCTATACCCCCTCTTGGAAGTACATCGCCCCATCCGGAATAAGCGCTAATCTCCCGACTGGTTTCCCTGTATGTGTGGTAGTTGAGGAAACAGGAGGAGACACGGAGAAGGAAGAGAAAATCGCACGCCTGTCCCATTTATTAAGGAACTCTTCCGACATTTGTCTGTTTGAAGAAACCACGACATTTGTCTGCTGAAGAAACCACGACATTTGTCTGTTGAAGAAACCACGAAAGCTACTGATTAGAGAAGCCGACCGTTACAGTTCTTCTCGCGACAGCAGACGGTTTCAACGTAGCTGGTTTTAAAAATTCCCTATGACGCCTACTGTCGCGAACCCTTGGACTTTCCGTGCAGATGATGCTATCATTGAGACAACTAGACCAATAGATTGTTTGCCATCGAATCCAACAAATTGAGTACACACAATATTTTTTTGCAAATATTCCCTGTTAACAGTAGGTCACGTAATTGTGTAAATATCGGTTTCATGTAAATCTCCTTTTAGTGCCATACATTGATTTACGATACACTAATTAACCTCCAGAAGCCCCTACCATCTTCTTGTGAGACTTATTCTGAGCAAGGGTAGTTTGCTTTTGCTTTCGCTAGGGGCGCTAATGCCCAATGTTGACATTTTATTTGAATACCAGATGGCGCAGGCCAAAATACAATATCCACAATCTTATCCAGTAATTCAAATCGATACTCAGATTGGAGCGAAATTGCAAAAGAAATTAATTTTGCCAGGATCGGCCAAGTGCCTTTCCTGAAATCTGTTATACGTGCCGTCAAACGGACTTTTGGCACCTCAAAATTCCCCCCCCCCCTGACTTTGACAGGGTTTGATCCCGCGAACTTGACATCAGTAGACCGACATGATAACCATTGTACTATCAAAGTCCGTTCATGTAAATGATGTTAATAATTTCTTTAAACAGATTTTGAAATCTTACGAAGGATATACGTCTTTGCCGGAAATGCCTGTAGGATTCATGTTCTACAAGCTAAACTTCGGTTGGTCCGTAATACATTTTCTTCAAAATTTTCAACTTTATTCCGTGTTAACTTTTTTGCGATATTTCATTTGTCTGTCTTCCATTTCTCACAAATTCACTTTCTTCTTTTTCTTTACGTAATTTTAATGATATTCTGCTCACCTCATTTCTGATCAACCGTATATTATTTCCGCAATCGCGAAATCCATTTCTCTACTGGTTTCATATTCTTATGTGAAGTGCATTACTGCGACTCATTCTTAAATTTCAAAACTTAGTATATGTTATGATGTTCTAAGTCGTATCACCTGGATGACAAAAAAGTTCATTGTGGGTTGTGTGTTTAAGATATTTGAAAGAATGAGGTGTCGTAAATATTTGCAGCAGGTTTGGTGCAATCTTTTTAACGAGAATTTAGAAGCACGTAAGTTATGTATAGTTGTGTCAATGTTTTGTGTTTCCATGAAGAATGTTTTTATTAGAAAAAATGCATACCTTAATTCAAAACTCTTCTTATTGCTATTCTTCTGACTGATTTTCTATGCATTTAACGAAAATTTTTTTTTTTTAAAATCTGCATTCTTGTCCTTTTTCATTTCGTTTGTCTTTTCTTTTCATTTCATTTTTAACGAATGTCGAATATGTCTTCTGTTTTTGCTCTTGTGCCATTTCTTTCATATTCTTACTTTATTTTCCCCTTCATATCATTCTACATTTCTTTCATTTACCTTTTATTTTAACATTAATTTTTTTTTTTTTTTTAAACCAATTAACAATTCCTGTCATTTTTTCTCATTTCCCGAGGAAAGATGTAATCAAAAGATATTTTTTATTCTTCATTTGAGATAATATAGACATGTTTACAACCGTGTAGATATCCACTGATACTGATTTGGTATCTATACGTTTCACACTTACAAAAAAATGTCATTCACAAGTCGACATGAAATACGATCCCATTTGCGCCTGAACATATAATCCCGCTCCGAAGCGCTCTTGCTCCCTCTTCTCAGCCGTCGACGAGGACGCGAGTCGTTCATTTCCGTCGTGAACGGGTCCCCAGCCGCGCCAGCCGCGATGGGAGCGTTGCCTCTGCGGAGCCGTGCCTCGCGATGGGTGGTATATCCGACCTTTTCACATTTTGTTCCGTTTAGGACGCGCCCCGCTCTCCTTTTATTTCAATACACGCGGCGAGTGTTTCCGTCATTGTCTCCGCCAACGTCGTGTTGTATTCTCCATTTCCCGAGCCGGTCGGCGTTGGTGATTTCCGGCAAGAATTATATTTCTGCAGGGCTGTGTTTCTCTAATTAAATTCGCTTCACAGAACAGACATATGTTCCCGGCCGAGACCCTTCTCTCCGGTCGTGGAATTTACGTCAAGCGGAACGTTTTGTTGCCCGTCTTTTCCTCCTTTTCCAGAAATTTCCTCTCCTTTAATCCACTTCTCTCGCCGTTTTTTCTCCGCCGTTCATATTCCTCGCCGAGGCTTCGCGTCTCCCTCTTTTTACGGCCCACGCGCGCCCCTGGTGGCCGCGATGAGCAACAAGAAGCGCTTTTCATCTGCCTGCTTTTTGTTGCGAATGTTTATGTCTTAATCTACCACGTTTTCTCAGTTTTCTAATTACCTCTCGGTTCTTCCTTCCGCTACTCGTGGTTTATATGCTGACGGCATTTTTAATTTCTACTTGCCGGATTTTGCCTCCACTTTTCGGTTCATCTTTCTCTGACGTTCCTGTATGCGCCGTTGATGCGGAGAACTTTTGTTATGAGCCAGCTTTGCCTTGATTACTAGACAAGGCGAAGGAGATAGCTTGGATGCGTTTTGATGGAAGAACCATAAACGAAGAACGTTTAATATATTCGTTGCAACTGAGTTTGTTCTTAAGGTTTTATTAAAATACATGGAATTATAATGAGAACTAATAATACCCAATAGATCCGTAAATATTAGTCGTAGAGTAGCCATATAGCAAGATAATGTAACGGATACATCGAGTATTTCCACACTTGTGCGAAACTAATACTGACACTGTAGCTTTTTTATAAATATCCTGATATCACATGTCATCCAAAACTATTATCTTTGAACAATAATTACAATATGAAACCATATTTTCTATGTTTAATTTACAAAAGGAACGATAAATATTTATATAAACATTCAGGTAGAGTAGATATTTCCTTTGCGTTTCGTCGGGTTTCGTGCGTTAACTGATTCCCGTGTTTGAAAATGAAAATCGGACTGCACACGAACTGATATTCAAGATACCAACCGTTCAAATTCGATAATGTAAACTGCGGCTCATGCATCGACAGATAAGGGTGTTCAGAATAATGGGAGTTGTGAAAAAAAGCAAAGAAACAAAAACAAAGCGTAATCGTTTCACACGCCGCAGCGGGGAGGAGAAAAAAATAATTAGGAACGAGCTCCACACGCAATTCTCGGCACGAACGTGCCAAGAGCTTGTTGGACACGCTGCTTGAATTCTCGACGCCTCGCCATGGCTACCGCTGCCGGGCGCCCGTCCGCCCGCTCGCCTGCACGGGAAGTTGCTTGCCGCGTGTTTAGAGCTCGAATATTAATATAATCATAATAAAAACCGGCGAGTTGAGGTGGTGGTATGCTGTGTGTGGAGGGAGAACGGGATTGGGAGAGTCGCAGGAGAAAGGGATGGAGAACGAGGGCGCGATCGTGGCGCGCTCACCGACCCGGCGGCAACGCTCGGAACTAATGTACTTTTCGCGTTCTTGACGCCCTCGTCATTAATCCGGACCTCTCCCGTGAATAATTACGGCGCGGGGGAGGTGGGGTCGTGGGCGGGTAAGGGGGAGGGGGCGGGAACGGGGGCGGCAACGCGGCCGGTACAGCTCCGGCTATTTCCAGCACACCGGAATCGACCCGCAGTCCGCCCCGGAGCCGCCCCCGCCGTCCCCCCTCCCCGCGCTTCCCCGATCCACCCCCGATTCCCACCCCCTCGTTCACTCACGCTTCCCGCCCGCTGCCTGCCCTCAACGCCGGGCCCTGTCGGCCGGCGGGCCGCGCTTGCCGGCGTTACCTGCCCCGGCGCGTATACGCGCTTTACAATGAAGAACAAGGCATGGAAATTAATTCGCGCTTCTGCAGAGGTGAAGCAACGCGAGAATTTCTTTCGGCGAGGGTTTCGTATTCATGATGACCGAGTGGAGTTGGTCTGCCGGCTCTAAGAGGTTGCATAATTTACGGCTGGCAGACTGGGTTCGTTAAAACGTGAGGATTACGTCCGCACACTCTGTGTTGCATTTAAATGGAAATTTGAATAAATTCATCTCTTCAACGTTGTACATCTGTAGCATTTACCTATTGTCCACATGTGCTCTATACGTTTGTATATTCTTTGATGTAGAAACGGTTGTTTGAAAGGGTTCTCACCCACCCATTTCTGGATGGGTGATTTTCTTGTTTGCCTCGAAATCGCCTTTGAAACGGGATAAAGTTTTTAATAGTCTTGTGTACAATCGTTCTCAAATGTTTTGTACAAACTCAAAATTCTGCATCATCGTGAGCCAGATGAGTTAAAAATTACCTTAAGTTTAAAAAATACTTTGTACAGATATTGTAAGTCAAAATTACGATGTAAAAAATAAAATAGCTTAATAATAAGGAAACTTGTTACTAATTTTTGAGTAAATGAGGAAAGCAAAATATTAATACTTACTCAGTTGTCAATATATCACTTTTTCTTTCAGTGTAAAATCAAGATTTTTGTTTTCCGTAATTTCTTATAAAGATGAAATAAGTTATTAATATTTGAATGTGTACTAACATTCCGCACTTTTAATGAGTTGATTTAAAAGTGAAAATAGCCTGAGACCCAACATCGAATGACCGCTGCACTGATCTGTGCGGTTCATCATATTGGCGTGGTACTGTGCATAAGTATACACTAAAAATTGTCAAGCATTTATTAATAATTAGAAACGCATATGATCGAGCGATTTAATTTGCACGTAAAATCAGTCAATTTAAGTTTCCATAAAATTTGAGATTCACATAGTTTCACATACTTCACATAGTCTGCTATAGGCTTCTGAGCCTACCGCTTGTGTAGGCCCTGACTACCTGTGGGTGGGGTAGGGATAAAAAGAGTTAATCTCCACAAATATGAAAAGTAACGTTACTTCCTTCGCAACTCGGGTTTTCAGAGCTAGAACTTACCGTTTCAGATTTGTGCACGGTAGAAGATCGTAACGTATGTAACCTTGCATTTGCATGCCTCTTAATCTTTCCCAGCATAATCTTGAAAATTCTATATTTGTCGTCGTAAATCTGTTAGATACGTCCCTGAATGGTTATTTCCGATTTATCAGAAACACACTTATGGGGTTTTCCGTCTATTGTCACCTTTCTTACTCCCCCTTTTGATTCGAGATTTTTGAACGAATGACTCCAGCAGAAGATTAAATTTGCTCGATGAGTGGCATCAGTAACAACGATGTCACTACTTTTATTACAGCTGAAATTCTGTTCCCACTGTAATGCAGGGTATGGGGTCGTCTTCCAATACTAATGAAAAGAAATATCAGGTACTTTTGAAAATTTAACAAGGATAGTATATTATTTCTTACAATTACAAAAAATTGAAAAGAATAGCAGTAATCGTGAATTTGGATTATATCACACACTAACACTCGAGACATAAACATTTACAAATAATTACACTTCAGAGTATCAAAAAACAGTACAGTAACAAAAAAGACACTGTCTGAAAACAATGAACATACACATATACCCTTGTGTACAGAAAAAATGAATAACATACAAAAGAAAGAAAATAATCGGAAAATAATCCCTTCAAATAATTCCTGTAGAGTACGTAACAGCTTTTGGTTCAATAAAATGTACTTCAACTTCTTTACAATTGCATGAAAGTCTATAATCCAGTTAAATAAAAAAAGTTTCAGTTGTAACGAATTGAATACTTTTTCAAACAAATTAACGAAGATTACGCCAGTGAATAAGTAACTAGAATGCATTCTTTGATGAAATAAAAAAATTTTTCAGTTACGACAGTCGTTGAATGAATTACACATTGTACAGTAGTGACTTCAAAAATCACGCACGCCTATAGTAACTATAATTTTATTCACTTTGCTTGAAAATGTAACTTCTAGATAAATTATGCCAGATACGCTAACAAGAGAAAACGGCAATGCAGTTCACAGCAGAACGTTACAACTCACGATACCACTAGTCGTTTTAGAGCAGTTACATGAAATATGGACTACCCCTGCAATCAAGGTCATATAGACGAGTCTCCTGGCGAGGGGTCGTTGCCGCAGCGAAGAATTCTATCTTGCGTTCCGTCGCCTTGCGTAGTTGTGTGGTCGTGTATATTTCCTTTCCCAGTATGAAAATTATTAATCTGCCATCAGCGCCACGTAGGAAAGAACAGGAGGTAAAAGAAAAAAGCTGTGGGGAAAATCATTACTTGTTAGTCGTGAATTCACCCAAAGTTACATGTGCATGCTATGGTGCACTGTAATTCTTCATTTGATATTACAAGGTACACTTGTCATGGAATTTTGTGATTATTCTTATATGAGTATATAAATCTTGTACTTCATTGATATTAAATATTTCTATTCAGTAAATTGTAACTTCACTGCATGTAATGAGCTTTTAGAAGACGTTATCTTCGCTTTCCTTCTCAGTCGGCAATCTTCCAGAACAACCTTTCTCTTCAGAGGTCACAGGCAAAATGGACGAGAATATGTTTCTTCGTCGTAATTTGTGAGAGCTTGTCGAAGAAATTTGTGATTTGTCGGTGAGTTGAATCGAATAATTTCTGAAGCGGTGGCAATTATCTGCGTCTTGTCGTGGTCACTGCTAGTATTCTTATCATAGGTACAGCGCTTCACAGTGACAAGAAGTTGAGTTGTAAATATTCTAGCATGTAAACGCGAGATAGCGGTTACACTATAGCGTTTTGTAAATCGTTCAAACCGTCATTCTTACAGCACAATTTGTTGAAGAAAAGGTTTTGAAATACTGGCAATCGTAATTGTCATTTTCATTTGGATCGCATTTTATTTCTGAACTATTCTTCACCACTAAAAACAAGGGAATAAACTGTATTTTGTAATCAATTATCATATTTTGTAACCTTTCTTTCATTTTCTAAATCATTTTCAGAATAGGTGATGGAAAGATATTGAGTTTGCATCTAGAAAATATTTATTTCCTCTGAATTCGCAGAATGTACTCTTTTTTTCACGGTTGAACAATATAAATTCAATGGCACTCTTAATTGCACCAATTTCCTAATGAGCAGCATCCGTCAAGATAATTGCGCCGAACACCCATATACCTCATTGCTAAAAACGTCCTACAAATGCAAGCAATCGCGCAAACACGACGATTTAATTGCTGCTCTGCAATTGCAGCCTTATTTGCTTCCAGTTTCCTAGCGAGCCGCATCCGACAAAATAAGTGCGCCGAACCGCCATAGAGCTTAGGGCGAATAGCGTCCTACCAAAGTGTAGACGTATCGTGCAAACACGACAATTTACTCGCACGACGGAGAGAGGGCGCGAGTGGTCGCGTCGCTACTCATAAGAGGGGGAGTGGGAGAAGGGAGAGGAGAAGGGGGGGGCGCCATCGCCCGCGCGCGATGCAAGTGGCTATTTCCGCCTGGAACGTGCTGCTTCCGTCGGCGGGGGAGGTCGGCAAGCTTCCGCTCTCGAGCTGTATTCCGCCTTCTCGAATTATTTTTCCTGCTTAATTGTACAGCTGGCAGGGGAAGTATTATTTAAAATAATAACATGGAAGTTTTTACATAAAATAATATGAACGCATTTTCAACAAAATCTTGAGCGTATTTTTTAGTAAAAACACAATAATAATTGTTATATATTTTGAAAATATTACTAATAATACTAACAATAATGTATAATAGTCTAAAGAAAATGAAACCTCAGTAAACAAAGTGAAATGAAGCATGTGCGTTTACGTTTAGACAGTTTTTGAAATTTAAATATGGATGTTTCGTTTTCAGTTGTTTATTTATTACTTCCGGAATATTACACTTCTATTACTTCCGGAAAAAGCATACAAACCAAATTCGTTTCTATGAGTTTCCAAGCATCACTCTTGAGCTGAATTCCGCCTGCTTGAACTATTTTCTCTATTTTCACGTAATTGTAAGTTGGTAAGGGAATTATTATTTAAAATGGTACATATGAAAATATTTAAAAAAAATAGTAATACTTGTTTCAACGAAATGTTGAGTGTCAATTCTTAATAACACAATAATAATAATTAAATATTTGGAAAACAGTACAATAATAGTTACAATAAATAATTCATAACTACTATAAATAGAGAGATTAAGCAAGAATAGCATTTAGTCTTAATCATTTCCTAAAATTTTCTTACCATATGTGTGTCGCATTTTCATTTTGTTTTTTAAACCTTTTTATTACTTCCAGAATAAATATGAAAACCAAATTATTTTTATGTTATTTCTCTAAAGATTTGTGATCAAATTGAACATAAGAACTTTAAAAAACTTGAAAAGTTACTTCTAAAGGTACTAAAAAGTTAAAAAGTTTCATAAAGGGAAATATGCCCTTCGTTGTAAATTTAATCTTTCTACAAGGAGAAAGAATGGAAGTCATCTCCGTCGACGTAATTTGACTTCCATTATTTCTTCATGTAATTACGTCAACAATATCACATCACAATTCTTACAGTTTATACAGTAAATATCTGCTCTTAAAGGAATGGAACCTATTTTTTATATTCACATTGCCTCGGCCGATTTCAAACGATTTGTTTTAAAATAACTGATGATATCTAATAACTTAAAAATGAAGAACACATGTTTTTAAATCACTGTGACTCGTGAGGTTATGTAACAATGGGGTGTGATGATAGAACCAGCTCCTCGTGCTACACCCTGGGTCACGCTATGAGTTCTATGAACTTGGATGCCAAATTCGAAAGAAATCCTGGCAACTAAAGGAAAAGAAAGAACCTATTTTACAGGAAAATCAAAAACCTGGAGGTTTCTCACTTCCAAGCAGCACTTGGACAACTATTAACAGAATACGTATTGGACATGGCCGCTGTGCTGATTTAACGCATAAATGGAAGATAAGCCCTAGCCCGATGTGTGACTGCGCAGATGTCAGCCAAACTATACATCACATTGTCAATGACTGTCGGAGAAGGAAGTTTTCTGGAAATCCCCAAGAATTCATCGCGGTAACTGACAATGCGGCCCAATGGGCAAAGAAACTTGACTTAAGGCTTTAGAATCAATATTTTAAGACTAATAAAATTAACTTCTTATTGTGAATTAGACATATAGTTTTTACTTAAATGTGCTATATTGTTTTTAAATTGTGTACTTGTTCTTTTAATTGTTTTGAATTGCTCTCTTTGTGTGAATTTTTTTCCTTTTTCTTATTGTATTGTTTCCTGCCATACGAATAAATAAAAATGTAACAATGTTTCAATAGTATTAATATAAATACAGTAAACAATCATTTTATTTTCTGGTACGAATTAAGAAAGCTTTTATTTTCTTGTCTGTCAAACCACTAGGCAAATCAGTAGCGCTTTATAAAATTTATTTACTTGGCTTGTATTATTTACTGACACTTTTTCTAATATTTTATCAGAATCATTTCTGAAGTCGCTTTGAATATCTTACCGGTAATTGGAGAGAGATTGTGTGCAGGCGACAGCATTGGCACTCTTCCTAGCGAAGCATTGTTGCTAATAAATGACTGGAGGAAACAGTAGAAGCTCCTCGCGGGTGAAATTCTCTCTTCAACAACGATTGTGATTTTTAGGAGGCCTTGTGTATATGGTGACCTATTATAAAATATTCTCCTGAATTTTATGTGATAATTTTTTCTCGGATCGAAATGTTAGTGGAAAAGTATGTAAAAACATAATTACAGAGAGTATGATAAATGGGTTTACTTGAATATTACCTTTTACCGGGCGTTTCTGGGATTGTGAGGGTCTTTGGCTCTTTGCATCTTTATTCTACGTATAGTGGAAATACTAGCACCAATATACGCAGAAGCCCGATCTACAGCATGACTGATAGGATGCAACAAAACCTTGTTCTCCTTTTCCACTTCACAAGATTTGACAATTTTTCAATAATTTTGTGTTCGCGCTACGATACGTCCTCCTAACTTTTTGGGAGTTTTAGGAGCCTCCCTTGAAGGACCTGACCCTACTTCAGTCATTTCTTCAGATACTGATAATAAACCTGAACAGACGTTCTTTATTATGAAAGCTACTAGCTTATGTTTCGCGCCAACGAAGTTTTAATGTTGGGAATGTTGTCATCAGTGCTCGCTGCGATCTTTTGCCTTCAGCTGTTTATGGCTCCAGGAGAGGGAAGCAAGCTCATCGTTCATGAAAAGGTGCGCGAGTAGTACTAATATTACGAATACATCCTAATAGTAGATTACAATGGTCAACAATTAAAAAACTAAAAAAAAATCATTCACAAGTTTGTCTAAATGTTTTATCCTTTTAGCTACATCCGTAACTTAATTTAATTTAAAATAAAATTAGTGGTGTTATTTCCAATGTGAAACATATAATCTGAACTGTTTTTGGAAGTAAAATAACTTCGTAATTAAATTCAATTAATGTCAACATAGAATGAAATTATCATAAGTGAATTCTAACATGAAGTATTGCATACTACATTCAACTTTCCCGCTTTTGCTTGCTTGGTGAGCGATCCACGCCCCACCTAGCGGCAGTGTTGTTGTTTTTTACACGAAGGTCTGAAGATTGAAGATTGACTTGTAATAAATTAATTTCACAAAATAGTCGTGTAGCCTCTCGTACAACTGAGCCCTTGAATTATTACATTCATGCCATGAATATTTAAGAAATTCTCGAGATAAATTCATGAGACACTTAGCGATGAGGGAATTTATCTTGAGAATTTCTGAAACACGACTGGCATTTACTAAAAATATTTCACGAGAGAAATCAACTTATTAATTAAAATTATTTACATTTCAATATTGATGCATAGGAGCCGTAATATTGAGATTGTGCAGGTAGACCTGGAACAGCAAGTGATCACAATACACGTAACTAACTAGTTTGAGTTTATTTAAAATTTATAAACCTGAACACAGTTATTAAATGCAATTCTGAAAACCGTAACTCGATGGAACTTCATTAACTACGTAATTTGTGACTATGGAGGTTGATGTCGATGTAGGATAATATACAATTAATATAATATTCTGAATAAGGTTCCTCGTATTGTGAATTGGGGTTCTTGTAAATATGGTTTTATGAAGAGATGAGAGATGAATACTGCATTACGTTTGATTACTTGTTGCTTTTGTAACTCACTTTCAACTATTCGTGTTACAGCTGTGGTTTGTGAACTGATTTTTTTCCATTCCTCCTGTTCTAGAAACCGAATGCACTTGAACACCGAACTCAACATAAAACTAGACGAAACGAACATATTTACAAAAACTAGATTCCTGTAACTATCAAATAAGAAGAGGTGATTGATAAAAGTGATTATCGCAAAATGATATTGTTTGCAGTGAATGACTGATCCGATTGATTGATATCTAACAAATTCGGAAACGCTATTGATCTATAATACGTGAGTGGAATAGGTATTTGAATTTGTTGTCTTTTTTCGAAACCACTCGGAATTTAGAGAGAGCAAGCCCTTTCCTTGATAACAAACTATCTCGATTTCATCTCAAAATTCTAATATCAATATTCACATCTCAGCTTCTCTTTTAACAATTAACTTGAGAATTGGGTTATCCTGTTTATATTCAGTCATTCAGGGTACTTCATCTACTATGTAGGTTTCACAATAACCGTTCTATTGCATGGAGCTTATTCCTAAACATCAACTTCGTAAGCATAAGAATCCTGTACAATTTACCTGCTATCTAAATAATAATGTTTAATATTTTTTAATGCTAAAATTTTCAAATGTTCGATATTTTCTTAGCTCTCTGTCATCATTGCCAAAATTTGAGTCATTATTTTGTTGCAACATTATAGAGAAATGTCTTTTTAGGTAGCCACTAGTAAAAGCAGTTCTTTCATAGCATGCGTAGCCTGCTCAAAGTTCAATTGTTAGCAATATTGCAGAATGTAAGACGATGATCAAGTATTCAGATAAATCTATGAACGCAGCTTCGTTTCATTTCCTTGATTTATCTTCAGACGAAACTGTGAATGAAACAAAGTACTTTCGTCAGACCTTATCAGCTACTGCTCACCTTAATGTTTCATTAAGTTATTTCTATACCTTAATAAATATGAAATTAAAATCAGTAAGGCTGTTAAGAAGTAGGGCATGGCGCACGTGATAAATGATTTTATTTTACTCGTTGGATTGCGCCAGTCGGTTTATCGGACACGGGTTGCACTTTTTCCTACTACTACGAAAAAATGTCTTTTTTACCTCTCGCGTCAAAAATAACTTATTCCATGATTATTGCAGTATTTACTAAAATTAATAACAAAGTTATATGTAAATGTAACAACGAATTCAATTTGGTAAGCTGAAGAGATTAGAATTGGAGATTGATCTCTCTTGTGTCTTAAATTTCAACAACAAATTTAGTTCCCCACGAATATTAACATGTTAGCTTTTAGCTTCATACAAACCTCCATTATATCCTTTTTACATATTTTACAAACATGTGTTTATTCCCATAACTGTTATTGCTGGGAGTGTTTGTTGTAAGGCGAGTTTAAATATGAGAGTCCGTTATTTTGGTAGAAACTAGCCGACCGTAATATTACTCAGAACTTTGCGTGACTTTATATTTTTTCGTTTTATAAAAGTAAAGAGTTTCAGAAGGAAAGTAGGTAGCAAACATTTTATCAGCTCTGAATTAACCCACATACTACAAGCATGCTACGTTTAAATAGAAGTGCATGAATATACATTTGAAACCTCACTGCAGTAACAGAGTTGTTTGACGTGACATGCTCAGATATTACATTAGAAGGAAACAACATACGTCTCACGGGACAATTGTCAAGATAACGTAGTAGTGAAATAAGAGCCCAGTTGACGAAAATGAAATTACAAGATGCTATCACATGAATGAATTTGAAATACTTTTATTATGCAATGTGCAGATGCGAAGTCAATCTTTGCTATTCTTCTTCTCACTAACATTTGTGTATGAGAAATACTTCATCCTGAGTAATTCATTTTGGGTAATTGGGAAGGGTATTGTAGTTGTTAGTAGTGTAAATCATTTATTTATTTTTTGAATTCCTTCATTGTGAATTCATTTGATCGCCTGAAGAGCAAAATCTAGATATTGAGAATCTTGATTGCTTTAACGTATTTCAGTTATTACAGAAATATCACACTCACAAAATTACATTCTTTAAACCCTTGATTTTAATAACTTATTCTTTTATTAGATTTCTCTGACGATACTTGGTATCTTCGTTAGTTCAAGACCGAAATGGCCAGGAATACAATTTACAAAGTTTCACAGTTGTCACCATTAGAAACTCACATGTTCAGTTTTATAAAGAGAATATTTTTAAAAACAAATTAGTCATAATTTTCTCTTAATGTGTTTAGTGGGTAATGTGAGTAAAGAAAGGGGCAATACTATGTTTAATTCTAAAATATACAAAGTTCTACCTAAAAGTTTATTGAGAAAATATTAACGCGAAACTATTTTTAACTAGAATTAGTCATTTTTTAATCAAACTGATAGTGAGTTACACTGAGCAGTGAACATCACTTATATTGATCCATTATTTTACAAAAATGTATGAAATACGTATTTCCTGTTTCACCGTACATATTCTATAGCAAGATGCATACGATATAGTGCCAATCGTTATAAACATATATGCGATATCCATCGACAATCTTACGTAAATACTTGAAGATACGTTTTCTACTGCGTCTTCACATTCGAACACCTGGTATCAGATATATCTCGTTTATTGCAATTCTCATTCGCGAACTTCAGATCCAGTATTTAATCATCTCTCAGGCAGTCGTCAAGAGAGAAAATGATCTGTCTTGAGATACCGGAACAAAACGATGCGTCTTTTCATTTCATTACTGGGCGTCGCCGACATCCACGAACTGCCTGTGCGCGAGAGGTGCTAAAATCTAGGTTAAGCCGCTATATCTTACAGTTAATTAAACCGGGCGTTAAAAATTACGCGGGATATTAAAAACGGGACGCGCCCGGTTGCCGGGGTGAGCACTTGGCTAACGAATGGATCCGCGAAAGCAATTCCTGGAGTAATAAAAATTTTCGAGGATCAACAAAAGACCCTTTTGACCTATTAAACTAGAGGCGGAATTAAGAACCCTCATTTACTGCATGTAGCCACCTTCCATTTGTTTTACTACCTCATCGCTTCACTTTTCGGTAATATAAGAGTACGTGTTTCATGTCCTGTATAGGATCTGGTAGAATGCATCTGTATCGTGTATAGATTTCAGGCATTCTCGCCAACTGATAGCCCTATTTCTTGCCAAACAGTAAATTGCCTTTTTGTATACCAGTATTATAAACGACCTTTTCTGTAGCTATAAATAGTTCATAATCGGACATTTTACAGCACAAATAAAGACGTATTAGCATTTTTGGCACAGCTGATTGTGTAATCACACGTTTAGCCAATTGCAGCGAGAGAATCGTGAGGAGGTAAAGGTGAACTGAACAACGGACCACAGTTTTCTCGCACAAATATCAACAGTTCCATCTTGAATTTTCTTGAGGGCATAGGATTTCAAATATCCGAGATGTCACAAGAAAGTTGTTTTGCGAAATTAATTTTAATTCTCTTATTCATTTATAATGCTGTTATACAAAACAATAGCTTATGCAACTCGTTTATAATGTTGCTTTATTGAAATAGTATAATTTTGAAAACTCGCTCCTAACGTCGCTCGTTTTAAAACCATGTACTCATGCAAAAAAACTTAACATTACAAACTAATGACATAAACTACTATTAGAGGTTATGTGTAAACTTTCGAGAAGAGCTGGAAATTACGAGAACTTAACGGACTCAACGGAAAACTGCAAACTATCTCATGCATGTACCACGCTTACGATCAGGAGTGTAAATTTTTGAGGATATCACCTGTGGAAACGCGGATGGTCTGTCACGCAGTCTATTGCTGCACGATCTCGTAAGTTATTTCGTGTAATATCCATTAAAACGAGGCCGTTCGCAGAAGTTCGTTAACCTGGAACAACGCTTTGTCATGTGGAAAGCAATAACTCGTCAGGGAAAGGGAAGAAGGGTATAGAGAGAGACGAAGGTGATCCAATCTGCGAGACGACCAATGAAAGTCTCAATCAACAGGCGGAACATATTTCCAGAGGAAGCCACTCGTACTCCGGGAAGAAAACTCTGCAAAAAGTTTGCTCGTAAGCCCAACTTCTCCAGTCGAGATGAGGCCATCAATATCTCGCAAAATTGAAAAAGTCCTACAAGCACTTACATCAAATGATATGAAACTGCTGGAAATGCGTAGACGCTCTGTCGATAAAAGCCTCCCGAGCCTCTTTTGTTTTATTTTTTTTCTCCCGGTCACACACACACAGAAAAAAGTCTCATTTTCTTTCCGTGTGGTTTTAACGGGAAATTATCAGATCATGTTGACGTGTGTTCGAACAGATTATGAGCTATGCGAACAATTAATTTTCCCCAGTGACGTGCCCTGCGTGCATACAAATTATACGGAACGATTGCGGTATGATACGTGAAGTTCACCAACCCTGCGCGACAATAAAGGAAGGAGAGAGAACACTTCCGGTTTCGGTTGGAACCTCGGAGGTCGATGTTTCGAGATTTCCTATGCGACCTAGTTGCGCTGTGACCTAGTACACGTTTTAAGACTGCGAACAACCATCGTTTCGTTTGTTTCTATTCCCGCTTACATGTTGCCAGGCGAGAACAGATTAGGAATGAAACATGTTAGGCGACGAAACTAGTTTCAATTGTACACCGTTCGTGACGAAATGTAGACATATGAACGCCAGACACGTAGGGAAACAACCGATGGCGCGATATCAGATACGTCACGATATCCAGATACGCATTGTTAAGAATGTTAATATATGTTCTCATAACTGGCTCGTTGTGGGGTATATAATTTCTATTGTCCCGTGTTAATACAAATACCAGCTCCAATTAATGCGGCAAGTCGTAAACATTGACATATTCAAATTTAAGGTCCACGTAGCGTGCCAAGTACGAAAACGAGATGTTTTAGTGATACGAATGAGCCCAATACAGACGCAATCGTAATTCTGGATATTTAAACGAGTCGGATATGCGGCATCGGAGAGCTCCAGAGCGGGTATCATCGCGTTGGTTCTCGCAAATTTAATAAAGATCCTACATTTCATTGGCGCAAACACAACAATCCCATCGCGGTTTCGGCGCTCACGGTCGCCTGGCAGTTTCCACGCGAATTACTAAGCGGCGCCGCGCCTGATGAAAGCGCGGCCTCGCTAATGCAGACAGCGCTGTCGTGCGGAGCGCCGCGTTCCCAAAATGACTTTACGAAGTTAGCGCCGGCGCGCGGCGCGTTTTCATACGTGATAGATCGGTGTGTAAACAAGATGTCACGGGATAATTTGGACGCAATGCCTCACGGGTGGCATTAGCTCGGCGGAAATGCGGAGCGTTGTGCGGCGGGCGGGGCTGGTCGGTGAGCACTTGGGAGAGGTGGGTCAGGGCGGGAAAGAGCACAGGCGGGGATGCTTGTCCTGGTGAGTGGGCTGGACGGCGGGAGGCGTTGGGTGAGATGGGTCGAGCAGAAGCTAAGAGAGGGACGGAGCGAATCTCGGCAGGACGGGACAAGGTTGGGGAGAAGGGGGGAGGGGGGAGAAATGAGTAAGATTCGGCGAAATGGTCGAGGAGGGCTACGGGGGTTGGGTGAGGTGGGGAGACAAGAAGCTAAGAAAAGGGGGGGGGGGGGGGGGGGGGGGGGGGAGGGGGAAGGTGGCGGCGGGCAGAGCGAGACGCAGCGATGCCGAGGAGTTGGGCGGGTAGCCTACCGCAAGGCGGATCACGGCAACAAGGGCGACGCCACGGCGCGCCGGCACGCGTCGCAGTGAACAGTGTGCGTTATTCTCGATTTCTTGGACGTTTGGATGGGAAAGGTTACATCCAGGCAGCAAACGATCTTCATAATAATAATAATAATAATAATAATAGTGATAATAATTGTAGTAATAATAATAATAATAATAATAATAATAATAAATATATGTAGTAATTATTAAAATGTAATACAATAAGAAGAATTATAATGTGATTATAATCAAAATACCTGTATTTGATTCTGTTAACAAACAAATAAAGACAATATACGGATAACAAATGCTCTGATGTGTAATAGTGGTTTCTTTGCGTGTAATTGTGGTTTACGTAGAAGATTGGGACAGGTCGTATCCAGAAGTCTCTGGATCCACCTTCTTTATTTCTTTATATTTTCATTATTCACTTACTCCTTACAATAGTATAGTTTTATCACACCATTCGTCATTTTCGGAGTAAGCTTACATACGAGTACCGAGATTCATGAATATTATGTACTAAATTCAAATAATATGAGATAAGAAGTTTCAATTAATAAATTGTTTCATGTACTCTGAACATGTACTTCATGGATTCAGGTTGCATCTAAACAATTCCTTTGCATTGTGGATTACTTACAAACTAACGTCTATTTATGTTAGAGCTATTCTGATTCCTAGTAAAACAGTGACCGCCAACAATGATCGGAAGTGAACTTATCCCAAAAATTACAAATTGGATGTATTGTTTAAGAAGTAAAAATGTTAATTCCAGTTATTTGTGGCATAATTTTTCGATAATTTTTCAGAAATAACAATTTAGAGTTAACCTTGAATGAAGAAAATAATTGAGATATCGCATCATGCACCACAATTATTCCAAATATATCATTAGAAATCACATTGTAAATATTTTGGAGTTTACAATTGTATAACAATTTATAGAAAAATAGTGAAAGGAACACCGTCATCGTTTCCCATAATATCACAATGGAATGGAGCAGAAAATATGCAGGTACTGTCGATTTTGTAGCTACGAAATTAACTGCAATAAGGTCATTTTCAAAGAGCTGTTTTTATGATATACTAATAGAGTGCTTCATTAATATTTACCGACTGGGGATCAAGAGAAGTGGCTAATATAACTGACCACTGACTACATAGTCTGTTCTTGTTCCTCTCTAGACAGTTATTGCAGGAGAAAAAGTCGTCGAGTACAAATGACACGTTTTCTTGTTCAACGAGCAGCTCCTCGCCACTTACCCTCATTCACTCGAGTGTGGGGAAGCGCCGTAAGTTCTTCGGACATCGTCCGTTTCGCTCACTGTGCCGGGTCAGGCGGACCATCCCCTCTGTACCACTTGTCGTTCCATGCCGCTCCACGCCCCGCCCCGCCCCGCCCTCCCCGCCCCGGCCTCGCCCCGCCCCGCCACGCCCCGCCACGCCCCGCCACGCCACGCCACGCCCCGCCACGCCACGCCACGCCCCGCCACGCCACGCCACGCCCCCCACGCCACGCCCCGCCACGCCCCACCACGCCCCGCCACGCCACGCCACGCCCTCCCCGCCACGCCACGCCCCGCCACGCCCCACCACGCCACGCCACGCCACGCCACACCAGGCCCCGCCACGCCGGGCCACAGATAATTTCAAATGGGACAAAACCCCGGCTGTAGCGGTGCTCGCTGTGAAGGGCTTTGCGGGCGGTGGAGACTGTCTCTTCGTCGGAGGAGGAGGGCGACGGAGACGACGTGAGCGGAGATGGCGGTAAGGGCGACGTAGACGGCGGTAGTGGTGAGGGCGGATACCTCAACGGCAGTGGGGGGGACAGCGGCGGGGACAGCGGCGGGGGGACAGAGGCGGAGACAGTGGCGGGGATAGCGGCGCGGCTGGCAGCGGAGACAGGGATAGGGTGAGAGGCAAGGGTGGTAGCGGTGCGGATGGCGGCGGGGGGGGGAGGCGACGGGGGTGGCGGCGGGGATGTCGCAAAAGGACGCGGTCTCTTCGTCAGGGGGCGGAGAAGCCAGACGTAGAGATGGAGGGAGAAGACGTAGTCTCTTCGTCGAAGTCGGTGCGGGGGGGTGATGCGGGGCTCGAGACAAGAGCCGGAGGAGTAACGCTTGAAATTAACGGCAGTGCGCGGGCGGGGTGAGGGCGGACGGCCGCGCCGCGGAGCCTATGTCACAGGCGAAGTTTGTACAAAGGGCAGACGAAGGGAACCCGCTGCGAGGGATGGGGTGTCAGGGTTGCAGCGAGGGCGGGAACGAAGGGGTGAGGTGAAACGACTCTGTCCAGAATCACTGTGCTTGCAGAACTTGCTGGGAGAATATAGAAGAGACGGATGTATTCACGGAACTACTCGATTGTGTGTCTTCGACAAATCATAGATTACGAATTAAGAACTATTGATAATTGAAATTTGAAATTTTGACGATCTCACTCATATCACTTAATAACTTAAACAAGAAAAAATAAATGGTGTAAGGTGCAATGCAGCTCCAACTTCAGTTTTGGTGTGAATTGCAGTTACGTCTTGTTGAAGTTATCTTAGCTCTCAATTTGGTGCGTTTATTCGGAATATATTTTGTTACTACAATGGCTATATAATCTGTACGAATCAAAGCTGATACTGCGAGCGTGATCTACCCTGTGATTACGTGATCTCATTATTTCTTATCATTTTGTAACAGTGAAGTTTTAGTAAAAAAGTATGTTGAATACTAAGAGTTGGAAAATAGTGCATTTCAGACCCTGCACAAAATTAAGATCTAAAGATGAATGAACGCATTGAAATGGTCTGGCATTGCTGAAGACATTTTATATTAAAATCAACGTATATTACAGTTAATTGAAAGCAATGAATCAGAGAAACACGAAAAACGAATGGCGAGTGAAATTTTACCTTGTGATGTGTTAAAGAGGAGTTTGACCTCGGAAGCTGAGATACTGTGATGGTAAAACGAAACGAAGATATAAGAAATCAAAAGGCCTTTTCGGTCTCGAAGGTGACGGAGAACGTTAGAGAAATCTTTATTAGGAAAGATTTTGAGTTTTCGTCTCGTTAGTAGTAGTAGTAGTAGTAGAGTATTTTTTGAATAGCCTAAGAGTCTGTGACGATTTAACAATATTGTAATCAGCGATTAGCCGGGTAGTGCTGCGAACCATCACAGGAACGGTACAAGAGGATGGATGGATGGATGGATGGATGGATTATTTTGTGTTTTCGGGTGCGTCAACTGTTATGGTGATTAGTTCCGTAAATGTGGTGCATGTTTGTCAAGAGAAGTGGCTGTGTTATTCTCCGACTGGATGATGAGGACCGGTGCCCACTTACACGCCGGCTCGCGTGGTTTCCCCATGTGGTAGTATAGTGTAGTAATGCAAGGTTTCCCCATGCGGTAGTGTTGTGCAATGAGTGTATGTGTGTGTATGTGTGTGTGTGTAAGGGGTGAGGGTAGGTCAAGGGAGAGGAAGGAAGATCGCACACAGATCGTGACTCGTTTGTCAAGCACCGACATTCGCCTGGTGTTGATCGGAGAAAGATCGGAAAACTATCGATCAGAGCAGCAGGTCGCTAGACATCCCGAGACAGCGAGTGAGTTCGACGTAGGTATGTAATTACTCCCATAAATTCTGCCACTGTCGGGACCTTCAACCTTAGGATTTCTTAAACAGAGGCACTAAAACGATGCACCGAGGCATCTCATCTTATTAACGTCTCATAGTATAAACCTAAGAGACTGTGCCGATATAATAATATCCTTATCATCGATTAGCCAAGTAGTGGTGAGAGCCACCGAATTGATTCCCTGAGCCCCCTCACGCTATATCAACGTCTCATAGTATAAACAACCTAAGAGACTGTGCCGATATAACAATATCCTATCATCGATTAGCAGTGCCAGTAGTGGTGGGCCACCAAATTCATTCCCTGAGCCACCTCAGCCTTTATCGACGTCTCATAGTATAAACAACCTAAGAGACTGTGCCGATGTAACAATATCCTAAACATCGATTAGCCGAGTAGTGATGAGAGCCACCAAATTGATTCCTGAGCCACCTCAGCCTTTATCAACATCTCATAGTATAAACAACCTAAGAGACTGTGCCGATATAACAATATTCTAATAATCGATTAGCCGAGTAGTGGTGAGAGCCACCAAATTGATTCCCTGAGCCACCTCAGCCTTTATCAACGTCTCATAGAATAAACAACCTAAGAAACTACCGATATAACAATATTCTAATCATCGATTAGCCTAGTAGTGGTGAGAGCGACCAAACTGATTCCTGAGCCACCTCAGCCTTTATCAACGTCTCGTAGTATAAACAACCTATTTGACTGTGCCGATGTAACAATATCCTAATCATCGATTAGCCGAGTAGTGGTGAGAGCCACCAAATTGATTCCCTGAGCCACCTCAGTCCTTTATCAACGTCTCATAGTATGAAGAACCTAAGAGACTGTGCCGATATAACAATATTCTAATCATCGATTAGCCGAGTAGTGGTGAGAGCCACCAAATTGATTCCTGAGCCCCCTCACGCTATATCAACGTCTCATAGTATAAACAACCTAAGAGACTGTGCCGATATAACAATATCCTTATCATCGATTAGCCGAGTAGTGGTGAGAGCCACCAAATTGATTCCCTGAGCCACCTCAGCCTTTATCAACGTCTCATAGTATAAACAACCTAAGAGACTGTGCCGATATAACAATATCCTTATCATCGATTAGCCAAGTAGTGGTGAGAGCCACCAAATTGATTCCCTGAGCCACCTCAGCCTTTATCAACGTCTCATAGTATAAACAACCTAAGATACTGCCGATATAATAATATTCTAATAATCGATTAGCCGAGTAGTGGTGAGAGCCCCAAATTGATTCCCTGAGCCACCTCAGCCTTTATCAACGTCTCATAGAATAAACAACCTAAGAGACTGTGCCGATATAACAATATCCTAATCATCGATTAGCCGAGTAGTGGTGAGAGCCGCCACAGAGCGGCTAGCAGCGATTAGAGCGGAAAGAAAGAAACACGCAGCAGGGCAGGGACCACGGAGCGCGGGGAGAGGGCTGGCGGGTCGCAGTTTAGTTCCGCGCCCTTTAGTTCCCTCCGCGCGCCATCTGGCGTCATCGTCACGCTGCGGCCGTAAATCATCGAACGGCGCGGGCGCGGCCTGACGCCTCCGTCGCGACGCCCGCGCGAAGTCACGGGGCGAGGGACGCCGCGTGATGATGTCGCGTTTTGGACCCTTCTGGAAACAACGCGGCCCCTTTCGGCGTGAGAACGTGCTTACTACATTGTGCGGTAGTTCGGAAGGACTTTGCGGGATGAAATGAATAATGAGAGTTGGATGTGTGTAAAGTTTCAGGTTGACTGTGTCATCGTTGAAAAAATTGTCGTCGTTAGGAGTGTTTTGAGGTACGTTTCAATTACTCACAATGCGTGACTCAACTTTAAATAGCACTTCTCTGCATATATTCATCAATTATTAGTGTGAATTACGTACCTCTTTATGTAACATGTTAGTAATAGCGTGTACATAATGTTAGTAATGTGAGAAATGTAATAGCGTATATTACAAGTACCTTAGGTATTCGAGTTTGATTTAAGTGGACACACCACCTACAAAGACATTGTAATAAATAGAAATTTTTTCATCTCTAAGTTTCGATTTTTGAAAACCATAATTACACCATCATGCTTTTTTCTCAAGTTAATTATATGATATAATTGCCCATGCACTCACTAAAATCTCACATCAAATAGCAGCAACTTCCCCACTTAATTCCATTTACTTCGTTTTACTCTTCACCCATTCAAATTCCGTTACAAGCCTTTTTCGTTCTTTTCTCCTCTCCAACTCCTCCACGACGCGTTCGTTACACTTTATTTCTTCTCCACCGCACTCTCCTCTCCACCAACTTCTCCTCTCCACCAATTCCTCCCTTCAGCCACAAATTTATTTTACCCATTAACTTCACATCTCACCCCTAAATCCCATGTTTCCCTTCAACACACACTTACATAACTCATCTTCCACTCCCCGCGTTTCATCTTAAACTTCCTCCACTTGTGGCGACGAGTCGCCCTCGCTCTGTCGTGCGCAGTGGTGGGGTCTCCTCCACGCGTCGGATCCGACAGAACACCGCCAACACCGCGCTCTCTTCCTCCGTTCCCTGGCTTCGAATCGTCGCGTCCCTTGCCCTGTCCCCGCCCCCCCCGCGCCGCCCGCCCCGCCCGCCCGCCCGCCCGCCCCCCCCGCCCCGCCCGCGGTTCTCTGTTGGATGTTGGCGGCTGCGGTAATGGCGGAGACTGTTGCGTGAGCTCTCGCACAGACGGAGGCTGTGGAGGATGCAGTAGCGAAGATTGTTGTAGTCCCTGCCGGAGGTAGAGGGTAGCCTGTAGAGGTAGTAAGGCTGTGTCGGAGGTTGTTGAGCAGACTGTGGTTGATTGATTGATTGTTAGCGATTCCGGGCGCGTCAACTGCTAAGCTCATTGGTCTCGTAAATGTAGTGCAAGATTTTTTCCTTGGCCAGGAGGTCGCGGTGATCTTCCCCCGTTGGATGGCGAGTTCCGCTCCCGACCTAGTACCCCTCGACTAGCACCCTACTGTAGACTAGTAGGGTTTCCACAATCAGGTATCTCCCACCTGCGGGGCATCGCCCGAGCCGGGACAAGCTGTGCGCTCCCAACCAGTCTCCCAGCATGTGTGATGGTGTAGTGCATGTTAGACAAAGTGTGAGTAAGGGGTGAGGATAGGACAAGGAAGAAGAAGGAAGGATAGCGCGCGGTTCGTGGAGAGTTTTAGCATTCGTCTGGTGTTGATCGGAGAAACAACGAAAAACTACCGATCAGAGCAGAATTCTAGAATTCTCTAGACAGCGACTGAATTCGACCTGGCTGACAAGCTAGTGTCAAAAATTCAGCAATCGTCAGGCCTCGAACCTACGGCCCCCTAGTGAGAACACTGCGATGACAAGTTGATGACTGAGCCACCTCTCCCGGTCAGTCTGTTTGTGCAGGCGGAGGCTGTGGAGGATGCAATAGGAAAGTTATGTTGTGCACATTGTGGATGCTGTGGTCAATTGCAATGGCTGAGTCCACAGTGTAGTGTAGCGTCACGTTGGCGGTTGTGGGTGGGAGGAGGAGCGGAAGTATCGCATACCTGCGAGCATGAATAGCTAGGCGCCCGGCGTTGGGATACATTTAGACAAAGAGGACGCTAGCTTGACCGGGAAGGTCACGTAGTAGACGCGAGCCTACCTCCCACACCTAGGACAGTCACGTGACGGCTGCACGCTGGTATAAAATCGAGCCAAGGAGCTCACACGGGGGTTTTTAATTCTGGAAACCTCCCGCGATGCGCAAAACTTTACGCCCAGGCTGGACCGTGTCATGCCTAGTGCACGGGTTACGAGGTCACGGTAGTGGAGCGGACGTAGCGTCAGAGAAGGCGGGCCTTCCTAGCTATGTGGGGTATCCACAGGGAAATACTTACAAGTGTGTAGTTTCGGAGCAGAAGTTGGTTATTGTACATACATATAAATAAACTTGTACATACTTGTAAATGTCTGTGTGTTTTTCTCCATGACGCCACAGTAGTATAGGCTGTAGCGGAGGCGAAGGTAAAGACGTTACGCAGAATGTGGCGCTAGCTGACACCGTAGGAGGCAGTAGCGGAGGCTGATGTGAACACTGGTGGAGGCTATGTCAGTGCGGGAGGCGGAGACTGTGTTGGTAGCGGAGGACGAGACGAAGGCTGGTGCGGAGGCCGGGGAGAAGTGGTGTAGGAGACAACGGCGGCGGCGGCGACGGCAGCGGTGGTGGTCTGTCGCGGCAGGCGGGCGGCCAGAGATTAATTTCGGAGGACGTTGAAATCGCTGTCAAAGTTAGCGGATTCCCCCGCCCGCCCGTTCCAGCCTCAGACTCCAGGGGGAGGGCCGTTGCAGAAGCGTCTGGTGACCCCTCGAGGGAAGCGCAAGGTCGCTTCAAGGAGGTCTCCCCCTCGGAACTGTAGAAATGTGTCTTTGTATGAGTAATTGCTTATTGGAGTGTTTCGTCCAGTATAGTGGTTGTGTCTGGATTAGAGGCCTGTGAGCATTCAATCTATTTTTATTTTCATTGTTTTAGAATCGTCGGTATTAATATTTTCAGAATAATATAATGTAACGAATTAATGGTCCTGAAATTTTTTGAATGGAGATTCGAACTTGTTCATGCCTTCCACCAGGTGATTTTATTCTGTCGTAAAATTAGTATTTGTTACTCTTCAAACGATATGTTGTTGCAATAACTGACCATAAACATTGAATGAAATATACTGGGCATTTTGCTAGCAAGTGAATGGGCATAAAATATTAAATGCCGAAATTGGAAGTAATTGATATAGTAGATACAAATCAGTTTTATAACATTTTTTTCTATATGTGATTTTTAGGCAAAATGTTGCAGTTTTCTATTAGAGTTTTGGGTTTGAGCGCTCATTAATTAAGACATCACTATTAAAATTAATCTTCATATAATATACTTGTTTTTGTAATATTGTGACAATTGATTGTTATCTTTATGAAAGCGATTATTTTATACAAAATAAATTTTTATATTATGGTATACCCAAAGAAATATTCTATTTTCCCTGAAATTCATGTCAGCAATTAGGTTGAGGATGAGGTGAACAAAACAAAACTCATTCGTATGTAAAGCGATGGGAAATTATGTACATTGATAACATGTTTACAAATGATATTTCCCTGAAAAATTACGAAAGTTATGTATTTCAGCGGTTTGACATAAAATCATATTCCGTTTTATAAATTAATTCACAAAAGTCACTTTGTTTAAGAGGTGACTTCACTTTTCGGGATATTGATGAAATTAATTATTTATGAAGCATTTACATTTGTTTGGAGGTCGTGTTTCACATTGACCTATGGTTTTGAGGCACCGCATTCATAAACAGAATATGAATTATTGATACAACATAAAATGCTAATATTGGAAATTCGTGTCATTTATAATGCAGCGCTAACCGCAAACACAACGTATGCGGAAGGAAATCTGTTTCTGAAAGTCTCCCCTTCCGTCGCGTCACGTCGATTTTCAGTGAAGTGTTTTCGTACTAGACCCTTCGACGATCTTTAGTCGGTGGCTTCTAAAGTTAGCGGTCGTACTGGAAAACAGTCAACGCTTTCTCCACTGCGGAGAGGGTACAGGTACAGTCCGACACAAAAGTACGTCGACACATGTAAAATCGAGGAACAAGAACCGACTGTGGCTGCTGAGTGGACCTCTGCACAGGCGCTGAATGCAATGTCTTGGGGTTCGAATACCTACGGTGGCTTGTGTTCGACACTAGCGATATAGTTGAAATTCAGCAGGTCTGAAGCAGAATTTTAGCTGCCGGTTGCTTAGATCGGCAGTTTCCCGTGGTTTCTCTTATTAATATGAGATGAATGCTGTAGAAATATCTTAGAAAAACTGGATACGAACCGCGCGATATTTCCTTTATCATCCTTGACCTCTCTTTTCCCATTTCATACTTACTTACATATATTAAACTATCGTACCTGTCAGGAGACATGAACTCAGAACTTGTCCAGGTGGGTCAGTACTTCGCTGGAGGAAGAGACCTGGAGGAAGGAAATCTCGGAAGTCGACTTGCAGGTAGGAGCTTAATTTCAGCGGAGGAGGACCCCTCCCCACCTCTCATGAGTAGCAATCACTACATTACAGAATAAATAACACTCCCTAAAGCACTAAATAATCAATCAACCTAGCATCAAAGAACAAAATGGCGAAAATAATGGAATTTTCGCTCGTTACAAAATCTTGATTTTTTTCAATGTGTGAGTTTTTCTTCGTGATGACCCCTTAAAAATTACTCTTCGTAAAAGAAAGTGTTTTGTTGTTTACTCATAAGTGTATACGTTCCTCAATTTGATCTCCATGTAACTACTCTACGTAATTTCCTTTCATGTTATACCAACTTCTTGAGTTGTCGGTGTCGGTCTTGTGTTTCAGTTTTCATACACTTTTTTGAGAAATTGATACACGGATCAAACATTAGATTGATCAGAAATTGAAAGTTCTACTTTCAAAGCACAGCTTGCATTTAACTGGCAATCAATATACAACAATATTCCAAAAACGATTTGTCAAGTCGTTCATAAAATGTTTGTTATACTATTTTCCTCAAAAAAAAAAACTGTAGAAAACGAAATGATTCGTATTTTGTGACAAACAGCAATGTCATAAGTTTTCAACAGAAAATATTGCACATTTTTCAAAGAATCTTAATTTTTAAGCAGAACGTCTTACACGAGGGGGAAAGCGGCAGAAAATAAGCCATCGACAACGTAATCTCTTAAAAATCGTTTCGCTGCATCTCGCGAGCGCTGCTGCGTCCGGACGAAAGCTGCGCAGTCAATTCTCTTGGGGTTCGCAGAAGGGAATCCAGACAGCACGGGAGGGCGTGGGCGGAGAGTGGGGAGGAGAAGGCGGGGACGCGGGGATGGAGGTGAAGGAGGCGGGGTGGCACAGGGGGAAGGGAACACAATGAGTGGGAAGGTAAAGGACGTGAAAGGAGCCAGTAGAGGGTGGTGTATCGTAGAATACAATATAATAAGGGTAATTGAAGGAGAGGGTAATGGAAGAGGCAGCAGAATGACAAAAGGGAAGTTGAGAAGTGAGGAAATGTGCAGTATTAGAGAATAAAGTAGCAGGGGAAGGTTGAAGAGGTAATATGATAATGGTTACTCTACATGGCGAGTGTGGTGTATACGGAAAGGATAGCAAAACCGGCATCATGAATGAAGAAAGTAACATAAGTAAAAAGAGATGGAAGAGGTAACGGGATGTCCCTACAGAACAAATAAAACTTACATGGAATGGGAAAAGTTAGAAAGGGAAGAGAATGGATAAGAAAAAAAAACATCAAGCGGCAGGGAGCTGATACGAGCAGTGAATATGCTTGGGGTGATAAAAGATACACTATATAAAGTGCGGTTGGCTTAGGAAAAGAATGATGTAAGAGTAACGAACGGGCCAGAATGAGCAGTGGGGTTGAGGAAGTTAACAGAGACGCCGAGCGGCGGAAAATAAGACACAAAAGACGGAAATTGCACAGGGAGGGAAAGTAGCAAGCAGCAGCGTTGTGAGTAGACACGGTGACAATGATGAATGCGAAGGGGTGACTGTAGATATCACAAAAATAGCAAGATTGCACGGGGGAGGAAACGAAGAAAGAGGCTACAGAATGACAAACACAGTGAACATTGCGGAAGGCGATAAGGACCAGGTAAGGAAAGAAAGAAGAAAAGCAAATATATGGTTTCCAAGGGGATTGAAAGAAGTAAAGAAATGGGGGAAAATAGACTTCTAAAGCTGTGGAAGTAAATTTAGATGAAAGAAATCTTTATAATCAACAAAGTCAACAAAAATCAACAAAGCGGCGGAAAATAAGACACAAAAGACGGAAATTGCACAGGGAGGGAAAGTAGCAAGCAGCAGCGTTGTGAGTAGACACGGTGACAATGATGAATGCGAAGGGGTGACTGTAGATATCACAAAAATAGCAAGATTGCACGGGGGAGGAAACGAAGAAAGAGGCTACAGAATGACAAACACAGTGAACATTGCGGAAGGCGATAAGGACCAGGTAAGGAAAGAAAGAAGAAAAGCAAATATATGGTTTCCAAGGGGATTGAAAGAAGTAAAGAAATGGGGGAAAATAGACTTCTAAAGCTGTGGGAAGTAAATTTATCAGATGAAAGAAATCTTTATAATCAACAAAGTTCTTTTTTAAGCAATATCCGACTTTCAGCAGCTTCAGCGTCACATTTATTTCTTTAAGAAATGCCTAATATGCTTAGTACAAAATTGCGAAAATGATAACAATTCTTTCATTGTGAGTGTCGAATCTACAACACTTCACCGAAATTGCAGGCCAGAAGTTAATATTTTGTCATAGAATGGCGAGCCTAATGCCATACGGATTGTAAGCGGGGGGCTTGTGAAAATGGAAAAGCTGGCCCAAGACGAAGCTGTGAGAGGAGGGAAGACGGTTGACTGCAGCGATTAAGGAAGACGGCGGCGGAGGAGACTGCGGGGGGGGGGGGAGACGTGGAGACGGTGGTTGAGGGACGGGCGCCACCGCAGGAGAACGAAGACTTAGCGGAGGGAAGTTTTTACCTCGCCCATAACTTGGAGTTCCTTAACAAAGGTTAAAAGCGCACACGTTGTTTGACAGGGCGCTCTTGCGAGAGATCCCCCCTCCTACTCTTTCCCCTCCCCCTTGCCGGTGCGGAGTGCGCGTCGACGGCTTCCATTGTCGTCGCGGACGTCACGACTCTTCCCCCCTTCGCCCGTCACGTGTCGGCTCGCGTGTCGAACTGTCACCAACTTCTTTATATCGCCGAGGAGGAGACAGCGCCGCTGCGGTAGGTGCGGGCGACGAGGTTCAGACAGGGCACGAGGTTGAACGCAGACGGCGATCGCGCAGCGAATGGAAGGCGGAGAGTTTGAAGAAAACAGAAGGACTGTGAGTGTTGGTTGTCATTGTCCGTGCAGTAATGGTCGCGTAATGGGTGGTTCTTGACACCAGTTGATGAAAATGATTGTTGGCTAAAATGTTTAGGAGGGTCGTGGTAAATGAGGTTTGTGGTTGAGAGACGGGTTGCAGACGATAATGATACACGATAGTGTTGGAAGCGAAGGTATTGGAGGACGATGGTGTTGGTTGGCGAGCGTGGTGGTAGACGAACGTTGGGTAGACATGTGATGGTAGAGAATGTGGTGGTAGTCGAGTGTTGTGGTAGAAAGCGTTGTGGTAGACGATGGTGCTGGTAGACTATGGTGATGGTAGACGGTAGTGATGGTGGTGATGGTAAATGAACGAGGTGATTACGGTTGTGATTCAAGATCATGATTGACGAAAGTGATGTTTAATAAATGCGATTGGCCAGTGAGTGATTGACGAATGTTGATTGATAATAGTGATATCGCAATCATATAGCCTTGTGTAATGAGTCAATGAATAAATTTGCGCACACGTATGCAGTAAAAAGTGGCGTATCATTGCAGATGGATATGGTCAACTCTGGTATCGGTGAATTCTTGAGGCATTTACTCGAATGACGGATTTACTGTTGATTTACTGACAATAGAAACCGAAACGTTAACTGAAAATATGGCCTCCGCAAAGATGGAACGGTGATCTGGGCCAGAGCTGAAAAGGAAGGCATGCAAAATTCATGGACAAAGATAAACCTACGAGAAATCTAAGTGAAGACCCTTTGGCTGTCACTTCATGCCTCTAATTTCGTGGACATCTGAACAAATGCGAAGGGGCGGTAGGTAGACGAGTGACGTAGAGGAGCGAGTGACGAGATGCTGCGCGTCGTTTGTCAGCTTGTCCTTTCGAGCGCACTCATGACAGAGTTAGTTAATAAGCTACTTACGTCAGATCAATTGTTTCGCGGCAATTCATCCTGCGAAGCAAAGTTCTGACATTTCCTATCAGTATGGTCGCTCACAATGTCTTCCTTTTAAGTGAATGAATTATCATAATCAGAAATGGGTAAGTCATTCTTGGAGGCGATTTAAGTGATTCACCTTCATGCCATATGAATTAAATAACCCCATACTTCTGAATCATGATTCGAAGAAATTCTCAAATAATGTTATGGAAGTATCAGTGTATACTAAATACTACATATAAAGCATCTTTGAAATGTCTCTAATTCATACTTAATTATATTATTATCATTATATTTATTTATAATTGTGTGAAACCTTTACAAATAAAATAAGGATTTGCTTCCAAAACGTATTTTTAAGAGAGAGAAGAAAGAAACGTTTTTTCTTATATTTATCACGTCGTGATCTTCATCAAGCCAAGATTGTAATATTGACTCTGGCCGCGGAAGCCTACGACTTCGTTTGAACTATGTATAATTCTAATATTCCTCTTTAATTGCGAACAACCACTAAATGCGAAGACAAGCATATTGAAGTCGAGATATCTTCTACATTTGTTATTGTTTCAAATTGCTACAAATCATACCTAAGTTCAACGTATTCAGTAAAACTGAAATCGTGAATCTTATAAGTGTACATTTCTTAGATTGTTTTGCATCAATAACGGAGGACTAACGTTACGTTTATATTTAATCTTACGTTTTTAACATTGTTTCTACTTAATCTTAAAATCTGCAACACGCACATGAATGCGTGTACGGGTACGCTCTGATGGAAACTTCTAATTTGACTTATCCGTCGCATTGAGTGATTATAACACCACTCCTGAGGAAATTCTTTTTCTTTACTTAAAATAAACGTTTAATCCTTTAGTAATTACATGAAAGTATAGAGTAGAAGGAATTTATAACTAGTATGTTAATTCAAGAATTAATTAGAGGAAGTGCGGTCAGCTTTTGAATTGTCCTATAATTTTTCATGTCTATAAAAATATTCTTGACACTTACAAAAATATAGTATTAAGCTCGTCAAAAAATATTGTGAAAAACTCTAGGTTGTTAAAGCGATTACGAAGCTCTTAAAAAAATTATAGTATGTAAATGCAGTAATAGAGCACATTTTGAAGTACTGCTGCTGATTTCACTGAACTAAAAAGAAAAATATTACATTGATCTCATTTTAATGGCAATAATACTCCAAAGAACTTATGTGCTAAACCTTTCAAGCGTAAACGGTAACGAGCATATTCAACGAATAACAAGTAGCTCATTGAATTAAACGGCCCCTGCCAGTGCTTCCTGACATCACGTGTTTATTTGTGTAGCCGCAGGAGGCCAGGGAACTGGACGCAAACCGCCGCAAACTGACAACCGACTTCCGGCGGGAGCAATCTCTCGACCGCAGAAGAGATCTCGAGCTCATTAGAGCAAATACAGCATAAAATATTTATAATTTATGAAGGATGACAAAGCAAAGTGTTCTTTAAGCCAAACACACACAGTGCCGCGCAAAATAAAAAAGAAATATTGACAAAGGAATTAATGGATCAGGCCTATTCAAACAAGGGCCTCTGCCCCTTCTCTTGCGTGAGGAAGGCTCTTCTGGCCCGTCTGAATATCGGCAGCTCCAAAGCACACAACGGGGCCTCGGGGTCTACGCTGCCGCCCCGGCGCCATTGTATCGCCACGAGGTCCCTGGCTGCTCCGGCGAGGCGCAGCTGGGCGCTATGAACTGTTGAAGATTCGTTCGAAGCCGCCCGGTAATGTAGTCCACTTTTTATTATCGGTGCATTGTCCCCGCTGGGGGACGGGGGTTCGGCGGGCCCCTCTAGAGGAGGGGGCCGATGGCTCCCCGTCACGCGAGGGGGCGCGGCGCGAGTGTCTAGGAGGCTGTGTCGTGTTTTCGTGTCGCTTTTGTTGGCGTCGCGACACGCTGTGTTTATCTGACGCGGAGCGGGACCGCCGTCCGTGCAGATTGCTCTGTGAGGTGCGGCGGAGATCGAGGATTGGGCCAGAGGGTGATACGCCGAATTTGGCGGTGCTGTGAAGCCATATTTTTGCGAGTTGTGATCCCCCTCGTTGTCTGTATTCCAGTGTGGAGCAGGATTTTGAAAGCGCGCCGTACATAATAATGTACCGTTTCTGAATGAGATAGAGAATAGATATTGTTGTATTTATATATATGGTTGCCACAAATGATCGCACAGTGTATAAAACGAAACGATCGTACAGTGTGTATTTCGAAGTATTGAAGAACGTAAGTGTCCATAAAAATGTGGGTCATTCAAATGGAAAATAAAAATATTCATTTCTGTTACGTTTTAAGAAATAAATAGACGGAAATTGTGTTGTCAAAGAGGAATAATTTACACGTCAATACTAATTACTTATTCATATTCAAAAGATTTCTCGGGAAAATACTTTCGTTTTCCACTCTCACATTTATGAAATACATCGCTCGTTTACTTTGATATAATTTATACTTAGTCGGCATGTGTTGTAGATATGACGTCCATTATCTTAACAAAAAGCCCATAGGTTAAAGATACATTGCTCAGACCAATTTGTATATTTGTAATGTACAGGCACCAATTTATCGTCGTGTCATAACAAGACAAGTTTTATAAAAATTTTATCAGTTACCTTTCAAAGGTAAGTATTGGTATTATGACTGTCATTATTATTATTATTATTATTATTATTATTATTATTATTGTCATTCGAGACTTCCAAAGGTGTAAGGCATGTGGCATCACGAGGCAAACATGAATGTGCTACCTGAGTAAACACATATTAGCACAGAAACCTATGTGAAACCTAGTGTATTTCCGACCACAGGCACACCAAGGTTTATTTATTTCAGTCGGTACACTTCTGTAAAATAATCCTTAAAATCCTCTTCTAAATATTTTTATTTATTTATTTTACGTCAAAAAACAGTTAAAACTGCGTATGACGTGCTATGGGGAAAAGTGAATTGTGTGCACATTTTCAAAATTCTGTGATCCCTACACTAAGTCATATACTACTTAAATTTTGAAAAAAAAGCTCCCATGTAATAAAATCTATTTTCAAGGATAAAAAGCAATACATTTTGGCTCTTATCCATGTTGGCCATCAATTTTCATTCCTTACCACCAATTTTCATTACTTGCTAAAAATAGAAGCAGTTCAAGCTAAGCAAACGTTTTTCTTTAGTCAACAGATCGTTTGCTTAAAAACAATATACAAACAAACGCCTATAGACCCCGCATAATAAAACCCCTCGATTCGATAAACGGTAGAAAATACTCCTGCTGATGTGGAACCCTTTGAAGAAATGCGTATGGCGGTGTCTGAGAAGTGTTAGCGCCCCCTTCGACATCTCGCCCATAGAGGGGTCCTGCATTTCAGCCATTGTGCCGGGCCCTCCTGAACGGCCGCTGCGACAGCCTGGCGGCACTCGCAAGTGGCCTCCGGAAGTAAAATAGCCGCGTTTCCGGTGTGGGCGCGGCGCGGGTTATCTGCGCCGCTGTCGAAACATTCCATCACCGCAGAATAAACAGAGCGAGGGAGATGCAGGGGCGGCAGCGGCACCTTGAACCCCCTCCCCCCTCGGCGACTTCAGCACTCTCTACTGCCCGCCCCGCGCAGTGTGCCCGAACGCCGCGAAATGAACGCGAAAGTCTTAAGCTTGGGTTGCGCGGGCAAAGGTAAACACATCAATATTACAACAAGAAATGAAATCACAAAAATCAATAAAGCATCAAAAAAGAAATATGACATGTTCTGGATGTAGTCTGAAAACCATTAAGTGTAGAGATCTGACATGTCAGTTTGTAGTATGACACTTTTTGTAGTATGTCGAAGAGGTTCATGTAATCCCTGTAGACATAACTGCAACAAGATGTACATCGATTATAGGTAACAAGTTTATACTTTCGATCATTGAGGCCAGTAATTCATCAAGTTCCCGGAACAGACTTATAGCCTAATTCTTGATAATGATGTTCATGATGACTTTATTCTTAATACAAGAGTTTTCAGGGTAGTCACATGCAATTAGTAGCGCCAATTCTTTTAATGTATAGAAAATCAAGTGTGTCGCTCAAGGGGTAAACCACTTCTCCAGAACAATCTTTATGTATTTTGTGAAGCAATGCTTTGAATATTTTTAACCATGTATACCTTTATTTCATGCACAGGAGGACAGAAAAAGGATTGTGTTTGTTTCTAAAAGATTAATTTCACATAGTATTCGTTACCTCTCTGTCTCAAAAGAGTTTTGCAAAGTAAAAGATTCGAATATTTGGAGGTTATAAGTTTATCGCTTTTCTTCCATATTCACGTGTTTTTCTTACTTGACGAGCGCAACTAGGAAATACATTCATTGGCTAAAACATTATCCAGAACTAATTTTCATGTCAGTAGTAATTCGAAGGAAAGAATAGATATCCCATTTTCATTTGTCTCAGATATGCCTGACGACCCCCATATTGAACAATTAACGTTTCTTTACTCTCGTGAAGCTTTTAAATTTATTTGACTATGACTTAGCTAGATTTCTCTGACATGAATCTGTATGTGAAAGCTCCTTGAATGTATTCACATAGTGATTTAGTAGTTTTTGTACAGTATTGAAGGGCAATCGTTCTAGGAAATTTTGAGAAAATTTGTAACTTTTGTAATGTTTAGCAAAGGGTAAGATATTTAATTTATTTTCTAATTTCTAAACAAAAGACTTTAAATTAGTTTGGAGCAATGAATTTAATCTTTGGTTGTACTGGAAAATCAACGTTGCGAATTAAGACGGATATTATTTATCATGGAATAATTTTTTTTATGGATGAATAAGGCCTAAAAATGTTATTCGTTTTTGTAATAGAGGTTTGAATTTGACCGCAATAATTGAATTACTGGAAGACGATCTAGTTCATGACGAAGTGGCTTAGGAAGAAGACATAATTATTCAACCTTCGGAAAATGCTTGTGAGGAAGTCACCGATGAAGATTTAAGTGAAGAAGACTTTGGTAATATACACAATCTTCAAGGAAGTCAGTTGTGGCCAGAGGCAAAGATACTGAAAGGTGTTCTCATTGATCATGTCGGCGAGGAGGAGGAGCATGACGGAGAAGATTCAAATACTAAGCATCGAAATAAGAAACAAACTGCACACATGGACAAAAGCATTGTGCCCCATGACCATTATCACTTGGAATTTCTTAAAGAAGTTTGAAGAAGATATGTTACCGGTGGAAGAATTCTTTTCCCTATTTGATGATAGTCTTAAAATTTTTTTTTATTCACCATTGTGTTCAATAGAGAACTGCAGCTGTTACATGAGGTCATAATACGATGGAATAATGTAAAACCAAATATCATGACTTTACATTTGTGAAAGCGATAGTGAAGACATTGAGATGTAGAGAACGATCTCCGTTCCTCCTGAAAACGTCTGTAGATTTGACATACGACAGATTGTGGTTACCACGATGATGTGCTTCTGAGAAACATTATACTGGGATTATCTCTTCACAGCATAAAACGGATCATACAATTCTCAGAATACACGCATACGCATTCAGATTTACAACCCCGAAATCTTTCAATCTCCCGTTCTTCTCGCTCCTGCCGTCCATAACAGCTCCATTTATCACTAATACGTGAAATAGTTTTCGTTTTGTAGTATCCAATCAAAAGGCAAGAATTCATAAAACGATTTTTATTCAAGACCAGGCACAATTGCTGAAGTTCCGTAACACCGGAAGAATGTACCAAAAGCGAAGCAGTGTTATCGTTGCCCAGAAGAAGTCCCAAAATCAGCCGAGTCATCAAATATCCACAAGAGAGTTCCACTTTCGTTGCACACGTCGTCGTCGTAGCTAATCTCACCCTCTTCGCTCACCAAGTCACTCGCCAGGATCCAGTCACTAACGCCGTCGCTCGCTATCTGCCCTGGCGTCGAGCCGGAGCCCTCTTATATCCGAGCGGGCTAGCGGCTCGCCGACTAGCTGCGGAGTAGGGGCGGTGGCGAGTCCCTACCCGCTTGCTCGGGCGTGACGGCCGCGCGCGGACAGTCCAGGCCGACTCGCACCGGTAGCCTTCCTCTCCCGCCAGGGGCGGTAACGCCCCGCTGACGTCACTCGGCGGCGGCTCCTTCAAATGCGTGCGGGCGGTCACGACACGTTTATTAATTTATTTAATTATCTATTCATTTGTCTGTCTCTATTTATTTATTTATTTATTCATTTGTCTGTCTCTATATTTATTTATTTATTTGTCTATTTATTTATTTAGTTAGGTAGTTAGTTATGTATGTATTTATTTATTTATTTATTTATTTATTATTGTATTTCCAAGTGTTTGGTCAGTTCGGGACCAGTGTGCGCTGGTCGCGTCGGGAAGGGGCCGCGAAGCCGGCGCGCTTTCGCAGTGCGATCGTCTATTGTTCGTCGTCGAGCGCAGCTGCAGCGCGCCTAGCGGCGGCGGCGCGATGTTATCAGTCAGGCAGTCAGCCGGAGCGAGTGACTGCCGGCGAAAGAGCGCGGGCGGAGACGGAGGGCGAAATTGGGAAACCCCCCTTGACGAGGCTCCCGCGAGACGGGGTGCCAACAGCGGCGGCGGCGGCGCCGGCGTCTTTGTGCTCCTTAAAGACACTGCAGACTCCTTCGCCCCACCGCCCCCGGGTACTTCTTTCGACAAGCGGTGGGCGAGGCAGTGGGGTTGGAGAGTCGAGGTGATGGTGGTACAGGCCGGTGTGTTGATAACTACTGCAGGAGTGGATAGATGAAATAGAAGTACTATTCGACAGTTTAAAAGAAATGTGATTGGCCTTATTTTAAGATGTAATAGTACAAATATATGTTTTGAGGAATTTTACCTTCTCAGAATTAGTATATTTTATTTTCTCTGTATGAGAAGATATGTAAAGGAAACCTAGGATAAAAATAGTTAAATAACAAATATTCACAGAAGAGTAAAGTATACACAGTATACTATAATACTGTGTATTTCTGAAATATTTTAACTGTTTATTTATCCTTTGTTTTCCTTCTTTTCGATAGAAAATACTGAAGGAACACATAAGGAACAATGTCTCAAAACAGGTATGCGCTAAACATGAATGCTGTCCATGTATGCTCTAATGTGAATTACAATTTTAATTTTAATTTGAAATGTTACTTCTATTTTACCTATCCAATTCCATAAGATTTCTGCGGTAACTACCGTAGTATTGATTCTTGCAGCGGCGAAAGAATGGTTATTGTGGAGGAAATCCGCTTCTTCAGCGGACCGTTGCTGTTCAATCTGGAGCAAAAGTGGTAGCAGCAGATGTGACTTTGGTACTAATATTCTCGTTTTTTTTCCTTTAAGGACTTTCCTCCTCTGCAGGGCATGGGGCAGGGGTTACCTTGGCCACCTGCGGGCTGGTAATAGTAATCGATGAACTTGATGAATCTAATATTTCCTTTTAGAATAAGGTTCCAAGGTTTTCGGAAAGTGACAATTAATTGATATGACTAGACCATGAATGATGGAATACAGGTTTCGCTGGTGTTACGGATATGCTGAAGCGATGTTAAAATCCCGAAGTTCCTATTAGTAGGACATCATTTAAAATAATGTGGACAATAGAAACCTTCCTGAGAAAACTCAACTCACGTCATTCCAAATTATGGTTAGAAATTTCATTTATTCTAAACACATGCTTAGTTTGCTGATACGATAACTTTATTCGTCGAAACGGTTAAAATGAAAGCAATTAATTAGTTCTGCTTCCTCCTCCCATTTTACATTTTGAAAGAGAACACACATTACTTTCCTAGTGAAGAGTGGGAGAGATTCATTAAACTTTTAAAGATTATGACATCGCACACGACTAAAAATCTCCAGTAAATTGATTTACAAAGACACTTTCGTAAATCGCTGATTTTATATATCTGGCTAATTTATGATTTTTTTTAAGTTTCTTAAAAAATGTATTTTCCATGTACCTGGAAAATAATTTCAAGAACGTAAAACGATAATATTCGAACTCTGAAACTTAATTAGAGGCTGAAAGTTGGTTTTATGAAAAATTGGGATTTCAATTGCTTGCGTAATTGTAGGGAGAGCTAAAAAGAGATTACACTAGGAATTTCTTATATTGCTATTAATTTCTTCTTCAAATATTCCATTGTAAGTTCCTTATCTCGAAGCCTCACTGGTACGCTATCCAGTTTAAAAGCTCTGGTTTTACGATAGTGTTAAGAATTATATTCGTTAGACAAGAAAAATGACGCGTCTTCAAAATTGTCCGATCAAATTTTATTCCGATCAGAGTCGTTTATTTCGTTGTCAAAGACAGTGTTTTTACTCTTTTGTTTTACTTTTTTGTAGGCTACGTGATTTTTTTACTAACAAAAATATTATTTTTTCGAAAAATATATATTTCAGAAAAAAACTGTTTGTGTGTATTCTTGGACACCGATTATTTATTGAAAATGCGAAGAATAGTTCAGCTGACTGGTCCAAGAAAGTTCCTTCAGGGTTCAAACGGAGCAGCCGCCCCTGCCAGCAGTCGTCCCCGCCGTGGAAATTCTTCTCCGCCACCCCCGCTTTGGTCGCCTGCAGCCACAGCTGCTTTCGCTTACCCCGCGCCGCTCCCCGCCGCCCTCGCCCCCGCCGCTCTTCATCTGTGTCATTATTACTTCCCTCCGAATCCGCGCTGCCTCGCTTCGCCCACCGCCTCCGTCGCCTCCGGTGCCACCTGCACCCTCCAGCACTTCCCTCAAGGTGGCTCCATACATGCGACATTCGCCGAGCAGCGAGCTAGCGCTCGCCCAATCCCGAGCAGCTGACGTGTTCGGCGAATGTTCGCTCCCTTTGGTGTGTCCAAAAGACCGACACGCGGTGGGTAGGGCGAACCCCGAATGGTCGTCACTCGGCAAATAGCGAGCAACTCATCCACACTACTCGGGATTCGGCGAGCGGTTGCTCGGTTTTCGCGGAATAACGAATGTGTGGAGCCGCCTTTATACGTCCACCAATATCACGCAAGCAACAGCTATTGGATCGAGTCTCCTGTGGATATCGCATCGGTGTTTGGCGCAATATCCTCTAACGAAGCCTGGGCCTACCAGCGGCGTCCCGGCCTTGCGCCCATGGGTTACGAGATACGTGTGGTTAGCACGGAGACACACGCTGGTTTTCACAACCTGAGAAGTGAGTTTTCTCATCGTCACACAGCAGCATATACTGGGACATTGCATAGAAAACGCACACTATAATCTTCCCGACCGGAAAACGAACTCGGGTTGCGACATGGATAGCGAGCATGTTGACCAATGAGCTATTGGCAAGGGCATCGGTATAGAAGATGTACAAAATATTTTATTCAGATAATTTAGAGGTTTTATTTTATTTGTTTGTTACTTTCCTCAACGTATTTCAAGGGAGCTCTTTGTTTCCACTTCGTGTGCCTCCTTTATTCTTAAATTGTTGTACCTTTATTGTATCGTACGTTTTATTACTCCTTTTCTCCTTTTTCTTTTCTTCCTTCTTTTCTTCCATTTTTAATATTTGTCTTGGTCTGCCATATAAATAATCCTTTCGTGGCGCTCATTGTCCGTTGTAGGAGAAATTTATCGTCGTATTTTCATAAATAAATCTGGGGTTTACTATTTTGTACTTTCTCGCCTTAGGAAGTTCTTAGTATCAAGAGAAAGTTACATAATCGTGCGCCGGAAAATGGAGAATATGTTTACTTACTTTCTCTCTTGATTCATGTAAGCATCTACAAATGTCTAGCTCTACAAATATTCGCTTCACTTATTATTTCGGATAGATGCACTTACAACTTATTCTATTTTTTCCCTTTTCACTATTCAGTTTTCTTTCATACTTTATCTTCCTCTTTTGTAATTCTTAATCCCTTATTTTTCCCTCTAATTGTGTTCATAATTCAACAACATCTTGTTCTCCACTTTGTGAGATAGATTAATTGATGATTGATTGTTAGTGATTCCGCATCCGTCAACTGCTCATATCATTAGTCCTGTAAATGTATTGCATGTTTTTCGTTGGGAGATGGCGGTGATCTTCCCCACTGGATGGCAAGTTCCGGCTTCCGTCAGCTAACGGTGTTTCCTCTAACTAGGTATCTCCCTTCAGCGATGCACCGAAACACCAGTAGTCCAGCCGGGAGAAGCTCTAACCTCCTAACCGGTCTCCCAGCATGAGTATTAGTGTAGTGCATGTAAGTAAAGGATGAGGTTAACACAAGGAAGAGGAAGGAAAGATCGCGCGCGATCTGTGGCCCGTTTGCTAGGGTACAGCTTCGGCATTCTCCTGGTGTTTGGAGAAACCACGGAAAACGACCAATCAGAGCAGCCAGCCACTAGGATTCTCCTCCAGACATCTGACAAGCTAGTGTCGAAACTCCTGACACCGTCAGGACTCCATGAGATAGAAACTTGAAGTATTTTATCTGACATTGCCAGAGTTGTAAAGAAGTAACGATCCTCTCACCCTCATACCTTCGAGTTTTATCACGCGAGTGGTCAATTTTCATTTGTGCGCTCCACCACGATCGTCGGCGGTCCCCTCTTCGCAGCTGTCACGCCCAAGGGCCATCTTCCTCGCTCTCAGCCGGAAAGAGGCTGGACAACGGGGCCCCGTCGGAAGGGTCGGCGTCGCCCGGAAGATCAGGTTTCCACAAAACAGCTGGGCTTTTGCCACCACACGAAGGGTGACGACGGACGTGAGACAGTAAATGATAACGTGTTAGTCTCTGTAATAATCAACAAGAAATCGGTCAAGTTTTAAAGTCGCAAGACGTGGGCGTAGTTTCCGTACTTCAAGATTTAAATATTTTCCATTTAAAGACTAGCATATTTAGTGATACAATAGCTGGACCCATGGGAACATTCTACAATGTATAAAATATTGTTTTAAAATTTAAAAAATTGTCTACCTACCTGCTGGATGCCAATTTCATGCCAAACCCTGAACTGTACTTCGAAGTAATGTAGGTCCGTAATAACGTGCTTATTAATGAGTCAATTTAATTTTGCATAGATTTGGTTTTTTGTTTGTTTCTAACTTTCTTGAAACGGAGTGATTGTTATCAGAAGAACTAAATGTTTACGCCATTCTTCGTTCCAACAGAAACCTCGTGTGTTTCTCTACATGTTTTTTCCCGATAAATTCTCTTCACATGTTCTAATGTTCATCGCGCGTTTCTCGTATGTTCACCACATGCTCCCTCGCATTTTCACTGCGTGCTCCCTCGTATTTTCGGCATATGATCCCTCGCTTACTCACCACATAATTCTGGTTTATGTGTTTCTAAATGAATATGAGTTTGTGTGTTTAGAAGTGCATGTGTGTGTGTCTAAATATTAAGCAAGAGAAGCAGAAGCGCCTCGAACATTCATATTGTGAAATTTAAGATGTACAGAGTAAATAATGTAAATAGTGCTTTGTGTTAGATCAGGACATGCAAATATTTAGAATAAGTTAGGAAGTAAGACACAGTATATATAGATTAGTTTGTATCTACTTTGTAAGCTAGGCCGTGAGTGTTTGGTGTAAATATCATTTAAGGATAAATATGAAATGTGATGTACATCTGCACGTTCCCCATATGGTCCCTCACTTATTCATTAAATGTTCTCTAAATATTCTTCCAAAAGGTTTCCCAAATGTTCACCCAAATGTTCCCCTAAACTCTCTCGCAAGGGTTCTCCTAATATTCCCTCAAATATTCACCCAAATTTTGCCATAAATATTCCTACAACTGTTTTCACAAATGAACCTAAAATTCATCTCAAATTTTCCCACAAAATATTCCCTCAAATGTTCTCCCAAATCTTCCCAAGTGTTCTCGGCATTTTCCTGCACTTGTTTATCTGGAAATAAAAATTCACTGTTTTCCCTGACTACATAAGCTTTCACACAGCTAACCAGCTTTATGAACTGGGATATGACAAACTGAGACGTAAAAATGGTGAAAAGCGACAGTTTAATTTTCACTCCATCCAGAAATCGAACCCGGGGTCGCGGCATGAAAAGATAGCTTGCTGGTCATGAGCTATCGGGAGTGTGGGGCTGAAACGGCAGTACCTTGAAGGCCGAAATCCTTCCAAAAATAGAAGGGCCCCCAAAGAATTTTCGCAAAAAATTCTAATCTACAGTAACATAACTTTTTAAATCATTGTTTTAAAAGTGGAAATAGCGTACACTTGAATCCAATTTTCATAATTTCTGGCAAGTCGTGTTACCACATTCGTGGAGGAACCATAAAAAATGTATAGAAGGTAATAAACAATTCTTCATTTTTCTTATCTTCATATTAATATATAAGAGTATATTTAAATAATAACCATATTTGTAAAAACGCATGTTTCCAAGAGTTGCCCTTACCCGATTAATTTTCAGTTGTTAGCAAAATGGCATCGTCATATTATGGGCAAAACAATCTTTTACTGAAAATCCACCTTACTATCTGACGTTCCAATCCCTACCGCTGAGATTCCGTATAAAGTATTGGGACCTTCCATTAGATGATTACGTTCCTAACATATTTTCTCCCCTTTGACTCAGACGCCTTCGCCATGGTCCGGAAAGCCGCAGCCGACGCGGCAGATGGCAGAAGCTGTAACTCAGGTATTGTTCGCTAGGGCGCACCCGGGCGCCGAGATTGCAGCTGTAGGTCTCCAGCGGCAGTGGGAGGCCGACGGCCTTCGACACTAGCCCTGTAACGTCTCTGCCACCACGTTCCACGTTCTATCTAACCCGCGCTCGCGCCTCCCTCCGCTCTTTTGCCGTTCGTTCCCTCGTCCTCCCTGATTTCTCTTCGCTCCGCGCACTTTTCTCTCCTTGATCTCTGCCGGTTGGGAGCTTATGCCGTCTGGGGCGGTGCCCCGCTGGTGGGAGATACATGGTTGGGGAAATCCCGCAGACCGATCCCGTATGTCGGCGTTTGGATCACGCCATCCAGGGGGAAAGATAACCGCCACCTGCCGATGAAACAAACATGCACTATACTTACGGGACTAATCAGCTCATCAGTTGACGCGCCAGGAATCACTAACAATAAACCAATACATTAATATGCTTTCTCTCTGTGTCCTGCTTTCTTCATGCATGGACAGTTTTGTCCATGCTTTTTCTTTCCTGATCTCCCTCCATCCTGGGCACTTTTTTTCACTAGCTCTAGATGACTTTCTGATGCAGAGAGGGTCTACCTGGATCCCACTTGCTATTATTTAACAAATGGGATGATAAAACAGTTTTGTAATGTGTCGGTGCCCTCGCGGATGTCTCATTGGGCAGCGTACTCGTGTTCCATGACGCGGCCCCGTGTTCGATTACCGGTCGGGCAAGATTGTCCAGTTTCGTCCAGTTTCCCTGATCCATTGAGCAAATGCTGAGATGGCCCCTTGTTTTGCTTCTGGACATAAATGTAACTTCGTTTTCTGTGCATGTCTTCTAGAATTCAGTGGGAAATACAATTATTCAAATTATCGTTTCCATGTTGTCGCGGCAGAAAGTAATAAGAGCAAAAATTTATTGCTTATCTTTGAAAATAGATTTTATTACATGGGAGTTTTTTTTGTTTTTTTTTTCTCCCTTTCAAAATTCAAAATTTATTGCTTTTAAAATAATTTTATTACATGTTAAAATTCAAAATTTAAGTTTAATAGGGTCAAAATTTTGAAAATGTGCACACAATTACTTTTTCCCACAGCACGTCATACGCAGTTTTTAACTGTTTTTTTTTTACGTAAAATAAGTAAATTGTAGTGTGTGTTTTCCTTGTAATGTCTCAGTAAAAGGTGCTGTGTGTCGATGAGAAAACTCGCTTCTGAGGTTGAGGATACGGCGGGGGAATGCTAATAATACGTACCCCTAACCCATGACCGCAAGGCTGGGACGCCGCTGGTAGGCCTAGGCTTCGTCAAAGGTTATTGCGCCGAGGTACGTACACAATGTGGCGGTAATTTTTGAATGTGTCAAAAATGTCTGTAACTTGAAGATTAAGAAACGACTTTTTTTATATTACACCCCAAATTTCAATATAAAGAAGTAATTTGTTTATAGGTGTCCTTCTGGACCCCTCTTACCATTTTTTAAACAAAAGCGCAATTCAAAGTTAACAGTGATTTTAAATATTTGAATATCTGAGAAATTCGGAGTGCATTGTTAAAACAGCGCCTTTCACAGATTAATTTTTCTTCGACAATTTTGTCTTTGATTAGATAAATCTTCGTTTCAAATATGATATCATACAAACACTTACTTCCAAATGGAAAGGCAGTACTAATAGTAGTAATAGTACTGGTCGTGAACAAACCAGAATGTTGAAAAGAATGGGTCAAAATATGAAGGTACTCTTGAGCATGTACACAAAGACGTAAAAACATTTTACGAAATGGTAAAGAAAATTAATTTCATGTGCCGGCAGTCAGGAGATCTAATAATGTATTATTAAAGTCTATGAAATTCATTAAAAATAGTAGAAAGCTGAAAGCCATTTTTTGACAAAATATAAACGCATTACCTTCCTTTTCTTTAAATACAAACTTTTAGTTGTAAGGGAACATGTTACATTTTACTAGGAGTCATATGCAGTCCCTTTTATCATTTCACATACTCTCAATATTTAGGTATTATTAGAAAGGTTAACCCCGCTATTTCAAAGTTCTTCTGTCTCCCTATTTCTCCATTTCTTCTCATCCACGCGTTTATTCTTCTGCCTCACTACTTCGTTTAGTCAATCTCAAGCAAACGGCCAAGTTCCCGTCATATCCCGACCCCACTACTCTTGTTCTTACTCTTAGATCACCCCATACCATGTCGCATCTCGCCTTATCGGACGGCCCGCAGCGCGCCATTCAACATACTCCTTGCTGGCGTCCATGTCTTCTGGGCGTGGGCCAAATCTCCCCCTTCACCACAGTCTCCAGCTACTCTTATAAGTCTTACTCCTCCTTTTTCATTTCCTTATCCGCTTCTCGTATAATACGTTCACTTCTTCGGTCTTCACATTTCCCTTTTATTCTTATTCTTTTTTACTCCTATTCCTTTCGGCGTTTTATCAGCTGAAACATATTTTTGTCTTCATTTTATACTCAAATTTAATATTCTCAACACACATGACTCTTACTTTATGATTTCAAATTTAAATTTTTTTTTTTACCCTGTCTCTTTCCCCGTTTCTTATCTCAAATTTTTAATTTTTCCTTTCTTTACCGTACCCTTATACCATTGGCATTTACGGTTATTTGTCATTCTATTAATGTTCATAGGGATATTCAACTTGCATGTTAGTACATGGATCGTGTTTTACTAGGAAATGTATGGTATTTGCGTCAGTTGATGTGTTTTCGTTTAACTACTCTTGCCTTAATTTTATATTTTAATCTGCACACCGAATACCTGTTTTATATTGAAAGAAAATTGTAATTTTCCATGTCTTTATTTCCCAGTATTATAATTCTATTTTTCGTAAGCATTGCGTATACATCTCTCTTCGTTCTGATTAGCTCTGGAATGAATTAATTCTTTCCATATTTAAGACACACTTTGTTCCTAAATCTTACAATTTCTCTTTCGTTCTCCTAACTCACCCCTCTACTTGTTCTCTTGATATCACATCCTTTCCAGAAACACATGACTTTAATCATATCTATATCCAGCTTTGTCATAAAGGACTCGCCTTATCAAAACGCCTACAACACGAACATATTTCTTATATTATCTCCCTTACCCGTCACTGCGTCTTTCCACTGTCCACTCCGTGCCTCCCTCCTTCCCTCTTAGATCTCAGAGCCGCCGCCCCCACCTCCTCCTGCCATAGCCGCCCTCGACGTCGTCGCACATTAGCCACCAGCCAAGCTTAGCATCCAATGGCGCGAGAGTTATGTAAAAATATCGCGAGGGCGAACGCACTGCCCTGTGTCCTCGCATCGCCCTCTGCCCTCGCCTCTTCCCTCCCCTTCCCCCTCCCCCACGCCTCCACCCCCGTCGTTGCGGTCGCAAGCGTCAAAGGCCTTTCCGACGTGTTTCCGGGCCGCAAAACTCCTTCCTGTTTTGCTGTTGCGTGATCTATCGGGACCATGACAATGGCGTAACTCGAAGTAGCCATTGCGGGGACAACATCGGCGATTTATGGGCCATTTTTGTTGCTTCTTGAGTCCCCGCTGCGTTGGCTGCTGGCCTCGGGCTGTCGGCAGCGGGGCGGAACGAACTATAAAATTTTCTTCTACACAAAAAGTCTCGGCGATATTTCGTAATGGACTTCTTGTTATCGAGGTGTTACAGTAGCTTGCCTTTGGCTCTGGGTTCACGGGGGAGGGGGGTTTGAGGCACGATATAGCGCGAAACAAGGTTTTTTTTAAATTTATTTTCGCTTTCTGTTGTGTAGATGTCATTTCAGGGTTCCCAGGGGCATTTATCATGTCTTAATGATTTATCATCTGGTTCCCTCTTTCGCCTGATGTTTGAGATAGAAGATGACTTCCGGTTCAAGTGACAAGTATTGTGCAATGGTGAATTATCATTAAGGTAGTGATGAAAAATAATTTAGTGAATAAAAAAAATCTAATATAGAGAGGCAAAAGTATGTTAAACATAAAAGTAGCTAGATTTTGTGATTCAATGTTTAGATATTCGTGTACATATTTCGGGTTTCTGTTAATTCAATAATTTCAGAATATTTTCTTGCTTTTTTGAAACAAAACATTAATCCCTATCAGCATTTCCGAATTCTAACTTATATAATACTACTTTACAAGCAAAAAGAAGATATGTCTGACTTGCTTACATGTACTCTAATGAATGACCACTATCGTACATCAAAGCCAGAAATGGTAAAATCTATTTCGAAATGAATAAGTGTTTGGAAAACGATGTATTAATATTTGAAAAAAATATGGGTTTCAGTAAGTCTGCATTATACAAACGTATAACACATTGAAAATTTAATACTACATCGTACCCACCCGATCACTTTGGAAGGCACGTATATTGCGCCCTACGTACCACCCAACAGACGTGCCCCACAACAAAAGCAACAACCGCAACCAAACCAACCAACCAACAATCCAAGCAACAAACTATTCGTAAAAAAAACGGTGCTCCAGGAAAACGATACACCTTTAAAACGCATACTTTCAGCACAGCTCAAAATTTAAAATCATAATGTAGTTATTATTACACTAATCTATTACTGTTTGTTAGCTATTTTGTAGGTAACTAGCTTGTTGACTAATTTCATATTGTAAAATCAAATTTGCTGTGTTCAATGGCAGTATTTATACAAAATTATTGTTTTTTTATTTTATCGCCCTGAAATATGTAAGAAGAGCAAGTATTGTAACCGTACGACGGAAAACGGACAATTTTTGAGAGAAAAACTCTGGCGTCCTGGTAACGAAAAACTGGATAAATCTTGTTCCTTTGTATGATGAAATACTTCCCCTAATACGAGTTGTAGCCAGAATCCATATTTGTTATTTGATGCCGAAAAATCGATTGATATCAAAACGTCTGTGTGTCTGCCTATCTGTCTGGTCGTTCGTTCGCTCGCTCGCTCGTTCGTCCGTCCGTCCGTCCGTCCGTCCGTCCCTCCGTCCCTCCGTCCCTCCGTCCCTCCGTCCCTCCGTCCCTCCGTCCCTCCGTCCCTCCGTCCCTCCGTCCCTCCGTCCCTCCGTCCCTCCGTCTCTGACCGTCTGCGGTCAATGATAACGCTTAAAAACATTTAGCCACTTCTCTACAAAATTGATATTTCTGATGAACAAACGGCTTTGGGAGTTTCAAAGGGATATTTTGATTTTTGAGGGTTCTCTGATGAATCCTCAAAACATCAAAAGTTTCTCACAAATTGCGTCAAATTTGTCGATTAAACTTTGTCGACGGAAAGGTACAGGACTCTTAAGAGAATGTTCAGGTATCGCGTTCGTTGAAATCTCTGATTTTTCGAAAATGAGAATTTTTTCGCGTAATTGTGCGCGAAATATAGGCAATTTTAATTTTTTAAAACAATATTTTTCTCAAAAACTTCTCCATTTTTTTTCTTTAAATTTTTCCTCAAATCTACATATTTCTCATATATATAAAAAGAATGTGCTAGCTCTATTCTCTGGCAAACTCTCCGTATTTGAAAATTGTAAAATGTTAACATTTCAAAACTATAAAATTGAAGATAGAGATTTTTTTCTTAGACAAAGCCTGTTGTAAAGAGTACCTCTTCAAGAAAGATCATGTACAATTTTTGAACAAACGAGTAGTTTTTGCAAATTTGTGCATGAAATTAATGCAATTTATAAAAAAACATTTTTCTCAAAACCCACTCCAAATTTTTTCTTCAATGTTTTTCTGTGGACAGACGAAGGACCGCTTAAAGAAATGGCGTGGGTCTAATTTTCTTTAAACTCTCTGAATTTCAAAAAAATTGCAAATTTAGAAATGAAGCGAGAAAGTATGTACTGTCGTAGCTCCATTGTGTTTTAGTTGACATGCAATGTGTTTCAGCTTAGTACGAATGAACAAAACGAAACCGGGAGCGGTAACTCAGTGCATCAACTGATGTCACTGCAGCGCCTCTGACCGGAGACCCTAGGTTCGAGTCCTGACGGCGCACAGTGGTGCATTTTGGAGATTTCCTGGCCAAAACCTCTGAGAGCTATAGTATGTTTTCTACGACGACCAAATTTATTTTGGATTATCTTTATAATGTAAGGGAGCTGGTAACATAATACCAGAATAATGCACTTCTTAAATCTGTGAAATATAAATATATATTTTCTATATAAACTTGGTTAAATTTTATCAATTCACAAAATTGATTTTAGAAAACCGTAGGGATTACTTACATATTAATTGATAACATTTGGCATAAAGAAGCATGGTATTAATGCCATATCATGCCCTCTGTCAGAGAAAATTCATATACAGTATCCGAAGAACCGGAAAGGAAGATCACATTTTTCACTAGGATACATTTCTCCCTACGGTGATATTTGGCTCAGACAAATGAGACAAAGCATATTTGTTCAAGAATTTTAACTTTCTTTTGGAAACATCCCTCAAGTTGGAAATGAAGGAACAGAAAATCTCAACAGGCGATTAAACATCTCCTGGACTGGGTGCAGTCTTGAACATGTTCGCGGAAATCCTTCTCCATATCGCCTTATATCTTTGTGAATAGATTCTATGCATGCATTATCATGAATATTCGGTTATTTATGAGGAGTACTTAGATTTCTCAAAAGAGAGTCATGCTGAATTACTTTCGTTGCTAATACCATAATCTTGTTTGGAAGCTCTACATTCAGACCATTTTTCTTTGAATTGTATTTGAATAAGTTTCTTGGCCGTATTCAAACTGTAGTTGCAGTATTATTTCATAAAAAATAATATAATACTAATTTTATAACAATAACAATCTAATATGAATAAGTGTTGGTATGTAACTTAGGAGTTAAGTAAACAAATATTACTTAACGATCAATTATATTTTTGATTTATTTTTTAAAGGTGGTATGATGAGTTTCTTTGATATCACGTACGTATTTGACCTTTCATCGAGGGCACACCTTTCCTTAAGACGAGTTTTGATGACACATAATTTGTAAATATTACTTTATGTACAATTTTAATGAAATAAAATGTGCGTAATCCAGTCGAGAAGATGTAATATGTACATAAATATTATGTTCATGTAATATTAGTGAATAGTCATAATCTGTTGCAAAAATTAAAAATATTAATTTTTTTGTTTATAATATTGAGTAAATTTGTTATTTCAGTAAAAGGGATCAAAATTTTCCGCTAGAAACAACATTGTAAAAGCAGTTTCCGTTCTCAGGACGGATCTCGACGAGTCATATTCGGCGGTCACGCGTGCTTCGCGAAAAGTTAATTCTTTATATTTACTAATGGGGCAAGTTGGGGCATGATTTTATAACTGGATTCGAAAGAGAATAGATTCAGCTAGTAAATGAAATTAGAAACATCGCGGAATTCCGCGAAATTGGTAACTTTCAGCCTACGTGAACTTATGAGTAATTAAAATTATTGTATTAATTTCATGCATTTTAATAATTCATCCCACGTCGGTATTATGCATTATTGCATTATAAAACAAACATGAAAATACTCTACAAACCTTCAGGAAGAGAATCCGTACTGCCAGTTCTCTCTGCACAACTTTGTATGGCCACCACTTACAAATAAAAACGGTCTCTCTATGTTACTCTCGCACTGCAGGTCTACCGAACGCCACGAAGGGTAAGTTCGGGTGACTACTGTGCCAGGGAATTGACCGAGAGACACGAAGTGGCAGAAACAGATGCCCCTAAGTATACAGTGTGTCGCAGTATTTGCAAATGTTCAGTAAACGCGATTTCATTTTTGAGGTTTTGGCCAGGATTTCGGGAAAATGCACCACCGTGCGGCGGCAGGATTTTCGACACTAGCTTTTCAGCTAGGTCGAATTCAGTCGCTGTCTGGAGGAGAATTCTAGCGGCCGGCTGCTCTGATCGGTAGTTTTCCGTGGTTTCTCCGATCAACACCAGGCGAATACCGGAGCAGTACCCTACCAAACGGGTCACGGACCGCGCGCGATCTGTCCTTCCTCTTCCTTGTCCTATCCTCTCCCTTACACACATACACTTACACTAACATGCATTACACTACCACATATTCCTGGAGATCGGTAGGGAGCTTAGAGCTTGTCCCGACTGGGGCGATTTCCCGCTGGTGGGAGAGTCCTGGTTAGGGAAACCGACAGTATGTCGGCGCGGGATCTCGCCATCCAGCGGGGAAGAGCACCGCCATCTCCCACGAAAAAACATGCACTACACTAAGGGACTAATTACCAAAGTAGTTGACGCGCCCGGAAACACGAAAAAGCAAATCAAAACGAATGTCGAATGCTGCGCAAAAGCCAAAATGAGCACAATCCGTTGCCTGGAAGCAAGTCCCAGGCCTCGAAGCAAGGACGCCGGCACTCGGAAGCGCCGCTCTCCACCCGGCGGAGGTCTACCACCAGGCGGAGGCGGAGTGTTGCGAGGCGCCTCACGTCTCCAGGGCGGCGGGGGCGGGGCAAGGGGGGCGGCGAGGGCGTCCGGCAATCACGGCGCCCCCGCATCGCCCCTCCCCTCGCGGCTCGCGGCCCTCACAGCGTGCGCCGACCGTCAATGCGCCGCCGATCGCCGCGATAACGCCCCCCCTCCCCGCCCCCCTCACGGTCCCGCCCCCGCCGCACATCCCTCCGCCGTAGAAGCGCTGCTGCACATCGGACGGAGGCGGCTAAGGCGTCAGAGCCAACGGTCGCTCCAATTGATTGATTGAGCGGATTTCTATGATTTTCGATATTTTTTCCCGTTGCTTCAGGGCATAGGTAACTGAAATGTCTTGACATTTGATTAGAATTGGATGCTATGTGTATTGATATTTTAGTGCATATTTGTGCATATTTGGCCAATTTTTCCTGTTGGTGTATATGTCTGTAATTATATTAGCATATTCTGTATATTTGGTTAAAATACAGACATATCTGTAGAAAGCTTTTATGTAAATGTTTTTGTGGAATCTATTTATTTCTGAGCATTCATTGATTAGAAAGAGCATGTCACTATTTTATTTTTTTTTTTTCTGGAGGTAATAAATTACTTCTGCAAATGTAGGATATTTATTGATAAATTTTTTTAAGCAGCCAGAAAAAATGAAACAATATATTCACTAAGATGCATATTTACTTCCATTATTTCTCCCGCGAAGGTTTGCGAAGTAATTTATGTTTTCACACATATGTAATTTTCATTACATATTAAAGTGCATATTTGAGAATTTTTAGGTCATAAATGCATTTTTATAAGCATATTTCGTTTTTAAGGGAATAAAAATCCTATTAACAGTCAGTACGTTTCCGCTGTAATACGTCACCCTTTTCCTGGTACTTCAAAATATGAGTACAACAACTCACAGACATTTAAACCTTAACATTTCTTTACTACACATATATAATGAATTTCAGATATTCACTTACTAATTCATTGCTTTCTTTAGAATAAACAAGAAAGTTCAAGTGTTTTCCTTGGTCTGGAGCGGAGAAAAGCAATTACATTGCAACATTACGCTACGGGTCCAGCAAAATAGCCATGGCTGCATAAAACAGTTAAACAAAACTCTGGGGACCGTGAATCAAAATAGCCACCGTATCTCGTATTGCGAATGATCCCCAAAAAACAATTTACGACTATATTTTGACGAATTCGTACTAAAAAATAGTGGTTTAATTTTATTTGTTTACTCACAGAACAGTAAAAATCTGCCGTATGGGCGAGAAATAAGTCGTACTCGAGTGTAAGTAACTCGTGCGGATGTGTTTTTAATACTTAAAATATTTTTGACATATTTAAAACTCCAAATCTCATTTTTTGGCCAAGGCCCATTTTTACACGTTACGTAAATCACAAGTTTACGTTTTCCAAAATTACTATTCTGTGGGTATGTTTCAGAAAATTCCATAAAAAATATCCAGAAGCATCGTATTTACCGTTTTGAGGTCCCCCAAACTCACATTTGTGTTGGAGGAAGTAATCTCTAGTGCATCAAGTGATGTCACTGCAGTGCCTCTGACCGGGAGGTCCTAGGTTCGAGTCCTGACGGCGCACAGTGGTGCATTTTGGCGATTTCCTGGCCAAAACCTCTGAGAGCTATAGTATGTTTTCTACGACGACCAAAATTATTTTGGTTTATCTTTATAATGTAAGGGAGCTGGTAACATAATACCAGAATAATGCACTTCTTAAATCTGTGAAATATTAATATATATTTTCTATATACACTTGGTTAAATTTTATCAATTCACAAAATTGACTTTAGAAACCCGTAGGGATTACTTACATATTAATTGATAACATTTGGCATAAAGAAGCATGGTATTAATGCCATCTCCTGCCCTCTGCAAGAGAAAATTCATATACAGTATCCGAAGAACCGGAAAGGAAAATCACGTTTTTCACTAGGGTACATTTCTCCCTACGGTGATATTTGGCTCAGGCAAATGAGACAAAGTATATTTGTTCAAGAATTTTAACTTTCTTTGGAAACATCCTTCAAGTTGGAAATGAAGGAACAGAAAATCTCAACAGGCGATTAAACATCTCCTGGACTGGGTGCAGTCTTGAACATGTTCGCGGAAATCCTTCTCCATACCGCCTTATATCTTTGTGAATAAATTCTATGCATGCATTACCATGAATATTCGGTTATTTCTGAGGAATATTTAGATTTCTCAAAAAGCGTCATGCTGAATTACTGTCGTTGCTATTACCATAATCTTATTTGGAAGCTCTACATTCAGACCATTTTTCTTTGAATTGCATTTGAATAAGTTTCTTGACCATATTCAAACTGTAGTTGCAGTATTATTTCATAAAAAATAATATAATACTAATTTTATAACAATAACAATCTAATATGAATAATTATTGGTATGTAACTTAGGAATTAAGTAAACAAATATTACTTACGATCAATTATATTTTTGATTTATTTTTTAAAGGTGGTATGATGAGTTTCTTTGATATCACGTACGTATTTGACCTTTCATGGAGCGCACATCCTTCCTTAAGACGAGTTTTGATGACACATATTATGTAAATATTACTTTATGAACAATTTAAATGAAATAAAATGTGCGTTATCCAGTCGAGAAAATGTAATATGTACATAAATATTATGTTCATGTAATATAAGTGAATAGTCATAATCTGTTACAAAAATTAAAAATATTGATTTTTTGTTTATAATATTGAGTAAATTTGTTATTTCAGTAAAAGAGATCAAACTTTTCCGCTAGAAACAACATTATAAAAGCAGTTTCCGTTCTAGGACAGATCTCGACGAGTCATATTCGGCGGTCACGCGTGCGTGACGAAAAGTTAATTCTTTGTATTTACTAATGGGGCAAGTTGGGCATGATTTTATAACTGGATTCGAAAGAGGATAGATTCAGCTAGTAAATGAAATTAGAAACATCGCGGAATTCCGCGAAATTGGTAACTTTCAGCCTACGTGAACTTATGAGTAATTAAAATTATTGTATTAATTTCATGCATTTTAATAATTTATCCCACGTCGGTATTATGCATTAATGCATTATAAAACAAACATGAAAATACTCTACAAACCTTCAGGAAGAGAATCCATACTGCTAGTTTTCTCTGCACAACTTTGTATGGCCACCACTTACAAATAAAGACGGTCTGTCCATGTTATCTTCGCACTCCAGGTCTACCGAACGCCACGAAGGGTAAGTTCGGGTAACTACTGGAGCCAGGGGAATTGACCCAGAGACACGAAGTGGGCAGAAACAGATGCCCCCAAGTATACAGTGTGTCGTAGTATTTGCAAAAGTTCAGTAAACGCGATTTCATTTTTGAGGTTTTGGCCAGGATTTCGGGAAAATGCACCACCGTGCGGCGGCAGGATTTTCGACACTAGTTTTTCAGGTAGGTCGAATTCAGTCGCTGTCTGGAGGAGAATTCTAGTGGCCAGCTGATCTGATCGGTAGTTTTCCATGGTTTCTCCGATCAACACCACGCGAATCCCGGAGCAGTACCCTACAAAACGGGCCACGGACCGCGCGCGATCTTTCCTTCCTCTTCCTTGTCCTATCGTCTCCCCTTACACACACACACTTACACTAACATGCACTACACTACCACATATTCTGGGAGACCGGTCGGGAGCATAGAGCTTGTCCCGGCTGGAGCGGTGGCCTGCTTGTGGGAGAGTCCTGGTTAGAGGGAAACCCCACTAGCCGACGGTCGGTCGGCGCCGGATCTCGCCATCCAGCGGGGGAAGATCACCACCGTCTCCAGAGAACAAGCATGCACTACACTTATGGGACTAATGACCACAGCAGTTGACGCGCCCGGAAACACGAAAAAATCAATCAATTGACCGATCTCCATGAAACTTAGCATTTCTTAGTATTTTTCATGTAGGAGGTTTTTATGCTGTTCACTTTGTAGTAATTCTTCACTACTCGTATATGGCGCTGCAGCACAAGATGGCACTTCAGTTACATGCAATTACCAATCCACCTGGACTTCATTGTTGCTGGGCCTTGCCGTGTGTCACGGGGCGGGGTCGAGCAAAACGACGAGCGGTCGGCGCGGGATGTAGACGGGACAAAACTAATGCTGAGATAGGAGCAATGCCTGTGCTAGGCAGACCGGCCGATCACCAGAGGCCCTGCAAAGGCCCTGCCCCCGATAATGAGTGATGGGAAAAAATTATTAAAAATCCAAAAGCAAATTAGAACTCGAGAAAATCATTGTCGTTATTTTATAAGTCGCGGGACAGTAGTCTGATATTTCATAAAATTTCCAATTAATTTTTTGCCTCAAAGGTTATTCTATTACTTATAAGGTAGAACTCCTTGAAATGAATCAAATAACGCTAACATTAAAATAGGTTCTATTGAAACTCATATTCATTATTCCATGTATTTAAAGAGTGGTTTTATAAAACACTAACTAAATACCAATTTGTTAGCGCTTTAAGATCACCGCGGAAATTGTATTATTTGATATCTGGATATATTCACATGTTGAATTTTCATAAAAAATTTACATTATTAATTTTTTCGGGGGGATGTTACAGCATTACTACGTTTCAGCATTGCCCCAAGCTCTGAATTGTCTAGCTCCGGCACTGAATTGGAGACAACAACGAGAGGGCGCTTGCAGCACGAACAACCAGGTCATAGCAGCGCTGACGGAGCTGGGAATACAGCTGCGGGGTGAAATTTCTAGTTTTCTCTATTTAGAACTTGTACACTTTTTCGTTGCCAGGGCTTGGCAGAATGAGTTTTTCTGCAGAAAAATCACCGATTTTCTGCGAACAATTACAATACTTTTTGTCTTCTTACGAAGTTAGATGAGAAAGTAAAAAATATGTGCGAAAAGTGTTAAAAAAATCAGCATATGAATTAGTAACATAAATGTTACCTAACATAATTACTAAAATACTCTTATGTTGAAAAATGTATACCAATTTTAGCCTTTTTTGCTCTTTCTATAATTTCAACAATGTTTTTTTATTTGTTTTCTTGACTGTTTTACATGGTTTAAAAACAACTTTCTATTACCCAAAATTCTAGTACTTTACCCTATATAATTTTAATTCTATTTTTCCACTTGTCCAAACCTTCATCTTTCTGATCTTTTATTTTTTTCTTTCAAAAGTCCACAAAATTCTCTCAACTAGCTATGTTTAGGTCCTCCTCATGTCTTCCTACGATATAGGAAATGCTGAACTGATTTTTTGAAATTTGTTTTCTGTCATTTTTTTAACAAGTCCAAGCTATTTCAATTGCGTATATTAAATAGTTTCTGAAATTGTGGGTTCTTCATTCATTTTCCCCCATTTTTGCCTTTCTTTTTTTATCTAATTGTGATATCCTGGATGACCTTAAACAATCCATTTCTGTTGCCAGTAATTTTAGTTAAAGTTTGTCTTTAATTTCCAAATTTCTGATCCACATAAAACAGTACTTTCTACAATAGATGTATTTATTCTCAATTTCATTTGTTTTGTTGTATGTTTATCCCATAATATTTTATTTAGCATTGATGTAGCTTAACTTCATTTATTCTATGTCCCTTGATTTCCAGCGTTATTTGTTTCTACTCTCAAATATTTGCTCGTTCATTATTTATTATTTCTTTATTATTTTTGTGTATATCTGCATCACTTAACTTACGAATTCATATAATTAAAGAAACGACATGCTGCAATCTCATTGTTAATTTATATCGATTTGTTTATAACCCTAAACGAATTCGTACAAGAATTTATAGTTGTACGAAGTACTATGCAATAAATTATTAAAATTAACATTTCATTTAAACCTTATGACTCTGACTCTCTGACAGCCTGCTCTCTGACAACCTAAGTCACACTCTTAACTTAACGAACGCAAATTACTACCAATTTTTGTCGTCCAGTTCTCGAAAGGAAAACAAACTACACAATTCCACAGTCCTAACCCATCACTCGCAAATTGAAGAATCGATTCTTTCCACGTGCGCTAATTCCTCGATTGTTATCTGAAGGGGTGTGGTTCGAACGAAGTTAAACTGTTAATGAAAACGAGATACAGAGTCCATCGCGTATCATGTTTTATCAGCACAATCGACCTCCCTGGGGATACGAACGTCATTCAAACAGATCACTGGGACGCACAGAGAAACGTTCGACTGGAAAGCTCTCACGTATAGGTTTTAACAATTCAGCGATTGATCCCCGAATTTCGCTGACCATGGCAACGGCGGTTCGTTGAACGAAAGTAAATAATTAATCAAGGATTAATAAAAATTATTCGGGATATGATACCATATGAAAAAATACTCTTTCCCTAATTAACTCATACAAATTGCCATCTGTATAGATTATGATTCCAAACACATCACCCTGCGTTTTATTTATGTATTCACTTTGAAACATTAACCAACGCAGTAATAATTTATTTCAAATACAATGAGAGGTCAGGCGAAACTTTACTTTATAATTTGTCGATGCGTATTTACATGCAACATTTATAATAGTCATGAAAGAGCCGGAAGTAATTTTTTGTGTAATTTTTCATCACACAAGTACAAATATTTTCATATCTCCTGTAACAGTCAGCATGTGATATTGATGTCGACGTTTTTCCCGTGCCAGAGTATTCGTTTGGTGAACTCCAAACTGAACGATATCATCTTCATTTTAATCACAAACGCGTTTTAATGCAGTGGCTTGATTTTCATCGCGTGTGTATCGTTTTTCACGCACTTCCTAAACCGGTTACAGATTCCGGGAAAAACTGTGGAATTTGATTTCTTTTGAGTTCAAAAATCATTCCGGAGTAAGTCATCCGATTAAGTTTGTTTTCATTCAATTTTTCCACAATTCATTTTCTTACCAGGAATACAGAGGATCTTGGCGCTATACTAGTAGTAACGTTTTATTTATTTCTGTTAAATAAATTCGAACAGCGTTATAGTTGTAGCATGAATTATGAATTGAATTCTAAATCTTTCTAGATTTTAAACTATTGGCATCATTCTTATACTTCCAAGTACAATTTTAAACCAACAAATAAAATTTGCGACTATTGTCCCAACGTAGCCCATTCTTGAATAATTCCTATGATTATAAGAAGTTACCACATAGCTGTGCTGCATGGTCATTATAAGACAGCTGTTTAATGTAAATAAAATTTCATAACAGCTATAAATATGAATATACCATCCACCCCCTTTTGCAATTTGTTCACAATTAAGGCATCCAGGAGATGACTTTTGAGCTTAGAGCTTGTCCCGGCTGGGGGAGTGCCCCGCTGGTGGGAGAGTCCTGGTTAGGGAGAAACGCCACTAGCCGACGGTAGGTCGGCGCCGGATCTCGCCATCCAGCGGGAGAAGATCACCACCATCTCCCGAGAGAAAAACATGCATTCCACTAACGGAACTAATGACCAGAGCAGTTGACGCGCCAAGAAACACGAAAAAATCAATCAATCAATCAATCAATGAGATGACTTTTGACAATTTACGAAATCAAGATTATCGAATCTTTTATACCTTTCTTATGAACGAGATGAATTGGCTCTCTTTTTATTACATTAACTTTCAAGTTCAGAAAACATGAAAATGAAAAGGCATTTCAACTTTATGTACAGCCCATTCCGTGTCATGAGATCGTCACACATTCCTATCTGATGTGATGCGTTAGTATTATTTGCGCCCGAACGCCTCAACTGTAATTTTGAAAATGTAAAGATATTTAAGTGCTTAGGCGGAAGAGTAAGCTCACGACCTGTCGGACTGGGGTCGCAATCATATGACCAACTGTGATATCCGCTAATACAGCTTCATTACCAGTCCTTTTGTTTTAATTCACACATACAAGTCACTCGGTTTCATTAAGGCCAATAAAATCCGATACGATCAGACGGAAGTATTCTGTTTTTCTGTTGTCTTCACAGTCTTCTCTGAACATTTGAGCATCGTTTCACATTTGCTAGTGCTAAAAATTGAACTTCAGCACGCTTCCATGTCCTAAAAGTAACAACTTTTACTAGGGGCTGACTAAAAACATATTATTATTGATATTATTATTATTATTATTATTATTGATATTATTATTATTATTATTATTAATTTTATATGCATATATCTTGTCATTTTTTCCTGCGTTCACCCATAATTGAAGGTACCTTCGCGTATCTACTAATTCTATTGCAGATAGGTGAAAATTTAGGATATCCTATGAATGTACTAATTGTAACCCTATCCTGATCCAGGTGCATTTGTAACTATCAAAAAAATGTACGTTTTGAATGAATTTTTCACGGTTAACCAAAGGAAGAAAATGTACGATGAGTATGTTAAGAAAGAAAGAACTGGAGGTAGCACCGTTTCGTATTACAGTATCGGAATTTATCTTTTTTTTTCATTAGGATCATTCAAGAATATCAAGCTACCGACTAATCTGTCATTAACACTACCGGGGTTTAATGTTCTCCTAGAGATAATATAGCGTTAGTGTTTGTGAAATCTGTCAAATCGCAAATTGAATTTGGAATTGATGAAATCGAGTCCAAATCTGAATCTCAACAATTCACTTGCGACAATTGAAGACAGAGAACCTATTGGGAAAGAAACTACAATACAAACAATTCGAGGGTCAGGGAGGAAACAAACAGTAAGAAGAAATGATAAAACACTGACAATGGCGTTGCCTAAATGTATCAGTGAGGAGGAAGTCCAGTTCTCGAGAAGATTACGGTAAAGTAGACAGCATCTAATCTCTCTCTTTGCAATATTTCTCCTCAGTTTCACAGACCCCTTCACCCACAGGATGAAGCAGTCTACGAATTAACTTCGTTATTTCAAAGGTCTCTCTTACACCAGTAGCGGCTCGTAGTCATGCCATTAGGGTGTGCAAAGTTTCTCTTCTTTCTCCCACTCTCTCTCTCTTCTTTCTCCCACTCTCTCTCTCTTTCTCTCTCCCCCTCTCCCCCTTTCTCTCCTTGTCCTTCTCTCTCTGCACACACACACACACACACACATACGCAGATACATTACATGCATGCATTTACGCACATTAACATTGTTTCTTTTCAGCAATTTTTTTTTCTGTGGCTTTTTCATTGAAATCATTGATTTCTTACGTTTAATATTTTCTACGCTATTCATTGTTAGTTGCACAAACACCCTTGACAGAAAAACGAACTTTATGATTTCGATTTCTCAAAACACATGAAACGTAGCCTAATACTTACGTTTACAAAATACACTTGGGGTTTGAATACTTCGGAATGGTTTTGTAATTGCAACTCACTTTAAAACATATTATTTACACATATTATTTAAGAGAATACACATATTATATACAGTTGACATTTTTATGAATACAATACTGCACAGCAATGCGTTCGCGTTTCGCGCGCTAGTGTGAAAGCTCATTTAAGTAGAAAGATATCTCACACTTTCTTCGTTCAATGTCACATTTACTTCTGTTAAAACTAGGGCTACCCGTGTGTTATATCCTCGAGACACGTCAAGGCATTTCCCGAGATCGCCACTGCGTCGGCACCGTAGAAGGAGCACCGCGACGGGATCGCTCCAGCCCTCCATAAGCCACTGTTGTTCCCCTGGACGCTGTTTTCCTCGGTCGAATTCTTCCGAGTGTGCTCCCGCAGGCTTTCACGAAAGGATCGCAGCTTCCGAACGGCGCGTATTTTGAAATACCATGTTTTGTAAAGCTCTGAGAGGACTTGTATTCCCCTGTCGTTAAGAGATGTTTAAGAGAAATGGCACCGAATTAATTTAGGTGTGCACATGCGAACGTGCGAATACCCACGAACCGCAACTGTCTTATACTGTTTACTTTCATATCTCCTACTGGCTTTCTATCTACGACGCTAGACACCGAAGAGAAGTGGCAGGAAACCTCGAGGCGAGGAACGAAGAGCGAGATGGTGGTACGGAGATGGTGCTGGAGATGGAAACAGACTTGGAGATAGAGATAAAGGCAACGGCTCTGGCAAAGGCACATACGGAGACGATGTTGAGTGCCGTGGGAGAGGCCTTGGGTGGGCCTTGGTGGTGACCGGGGCGGGGACCGGGGCGGGGACCGGGGCGGGGACCGGGCGGGGACCGGGGCGGGACCGGGGCGGGGACCGGGCGGGGACCGGGCGGGACCGGGCGGGGACCGGGGCGGGACCGGGGCGGGGACCGGGCGAGGACCGGGGCGGGGACCGGGCGGGGACCGGGGCGGGAACCGAGGCGGGGACCGAGGCGGGGACCGGAGCGAGGACCGGGGCGCGGACTGGGGCGGGGACCGAGGCGGGGACCGGGACGGAGTCCGGGGCGGGGCCCGGTGCGGGCCCGAAGCGGGGGCCTGGCGGGGAACGAGGTAGGAACTGGGGTGGGAGCCAGAGGCCGTCGGCCGTCGCGGGGACCGGGGCGGAGGAAAAGGCGGGGTCGGTAGCGGCTTGGAGATGGAGGCGGAGGTGCAGGGTCGCCGAGTAACAGAATCCGGGCCATAGGGAACCGCGAATAGCCGCTGCCCGGCGTAATAAAGTTGCGGGGGCGAGACAGGCTTCCAAATTGTGAGTATCGGATTGCCAATTCATTCCCGTGTTTTATGTGTCGGCCGGGGAGGGGAATGGCGGAGGAGGGGGCAGACACAGGGATCGCATACCGGTGGAAGAGAGCTTGTGTATCCTGCAGTGGGATGGACTGGAAGGGCATGGGTACAGATTGTATTGATTGTGATACAGATGGTAATTATTAAGCTCGTGGTAGTAGTTTGTGGCGGTTGTGATAATGGAAGGAAAAGTGAGGCGTAAATTATTCTAATTTGTCTATCATAAAAAACCGTAAACTCTGTGTGAGGCGTATAGGAATGGACAAGTTCAATACAAGTTGTGGAAATGCTTGTAGAAGTATGTGCAAGTCGTGATTAAGAATCCAAGTTGACTATTATTCGTTTTAAACACACTCTTTTCATTCATTGCTCATTTCCAGAACATGACATATTCATTTCTTGAACATTCTTCGCACGATGCGTTTTTAAGTTTTATCTGGCGACTTCAAAAAATAGTTATTTGCAACATTGTTTGATTTCTTTCTCATAAAAATCATTATTGCTATTTTTACTCGTAAAAATGTACGTGTAAAAATTGTTTGGACGTTCTTCGAAATTAGTAAAATGAGAGGATAGCTGTATTGGCTTTGAAATAGTTGATTCTGTAGTAGAATCCAAGTTTTCGTTTTGTTTCTTTGTACTTCTGTTGCTATTACTGTTCTTCACTGTTTCTGATTTAATATGCTGATCTATGTTCCAAACGTTAAAAGTTTTAACTATGATTATTGAGTACTGTCCCTCAAATACACTACACATTCCTAATCATTTTCCTCATTTTCTTTCCTTGTACATTATAATACATCCGTAGACTCTACACGGTCTGAAATGTGAGTTGTCTATTGTGCTGTTCTTCGCCTTTAGGTCAATTGACCAGTTTGAAAGTACGAGGAATCTCTCAGTCTGAAATTTGCATTCGTTCTGCCAAGTTTGCACAACTCTCCATTTCCAGGGAACGATATATAACGACCAAGCCCTGCATGCTTGATTTACATGAGGCCCGACCTCTAGTCTTTCTGGTCCGTGAATTTATACCTGTGGTAGCCACCGCCACCAACTTCATCTCTCCACTTCTTCCTCCTCCATTACTTCACTCAACGCTACTTCGATCAACCTTTATCGTTGCAGCCAGTGCCGTCATCGCTACCATCGCCTTCAGCATCACTTCCACCACCACTTGCATCCTGCCATCATCTCCACCCCGTCTCCGCCTTGGCATTTTCTGCCATCACCATCTTCATCACTCTACGCATCCACTACACCTACCAGCTAGTACCTTTTTCCACCTCATGGCATTGTAACCACTGACAGCACTGTATCTTTAGGGCGGTCATCGTCAGCGCCCACGACACTGTTTGTCTATCGCGACACGCTCCAGCGACGCAGAAATTTTCAGCTTAATAAAATTAATCGGACTCGGTTGGCAGCAGTGATTGCTAATGCGTGGCGCAGACTGGCGAGGTTGGCAAGTCGGAGCTACGTCCACGGATAGAATTAAATAAATGGACTCCCAAGGCAAAAATACAGCCCTCGGGATTTGTTGAATTAAATCGTAAGGGATGGCGCTCCCGTATTCGGAGGATATGAAGGCAATGTTTGCAACCACGAGCGTGAGTGAAATACGAACGCGGAAGGTAATTTGCAAGTGACTCGCATACGATAGGGAGGTTTCTCGAATGAGTAATTAATACGTGTCTGAGGCTGGCGAAGGCCCTAAGTGAAAGTTTTATTGCACGCAAATAATTTTAGGTTTAAAGAAAGCTTTTGTAATTAATTTTGCAAGATATATGTCCGAAGATTTCTTCTTTATATCACGTTATATTATAGACACATTCGAGGGATTTTTTCTAGGATGCAAGATTCAATTTAAATATCTAAAGTTTAAAATTCCTAATAGTTTCATTTGGAAAGCCATTGAGAATCAGCCACATTTATTAATTTTTTCTTTAAATGAAACATATTGGTTAGAAAGTTGTTGTTTTAACGTGTTTTACAGTTTAAACATTAGATATTAACATCTCAAAATGAATAGAATGGATTATTATTTCCCTTAACTTGTTAATTACTTTTTTAATCGAACAAATTTCTATAATTGTCACAGACATCGTATTGTCATCTGACGTGAGCAGGAATGTGAGTGTGTGTTTATAGTTTGCTGAACCAAAAATAGAGGTTTTTAATTGCGAATATCTTTAATGCGGATTTTGTGATGTTTCAAATCTATCATGCTCTGGGAACAAATACAGCCACAAGAAATAAATGTTATCTAAATAAACGTAGTAAAATTTCAGTGCTTTTCCTCGTAGAAATACAATATATCTTTAGAGTATTATTTTTTTAGTGTCTTATAGAATGAGTATATTTCCTAAATTTTTGCCTGAAAAGGAAATTCATGTTTATTTCGAAATATTTGTACCAACATAAATGTTTGACTTTTTCCGTTTCTAAAGCAATCATACGTTTACAATATTCAGGCAATATCGCTTCAAAAGCACTTGTAACTGGAATAAAAACGAATGTGTATTTCACCAGGAAGCAAATCGATGTGGCAAAAGAATGTTACGGAAAGGAAATTGCTCATACTTTTCGTCGCACCCCTTCGCACAGTAAATATTCACGTTCTCGCGCTGTAATTGGCGTCGCTTCCCGGATATTTCCAACGAAGCTAATCAGCGGGGGAGGGGTGAAAACGCTAAACGGTCACGGCCCTGGGCCGAGCACGTGGGGAGAATCGTCCCGCGTCGCCCCTCGACTCGCCCCCTTGTCTCTCCGCCCCTGTCCCGCCCCGCCAGGCCATCCCCTTTGCCACCGCCACCCATTTCCCTTCCTCAACACCCTGCCTTATTCCTCCGACTCTCCGCCCGCGCACTTAGACCCTCACCCCATGCCACCCGCCATCCTCCCCACCCACCCCCCCTCCCCTCCGCCACTGCCACTCGGCCCCGCTATCTCCTCACCACCCCTGCCGCCCCAAATCCCGCAGCCCTCGCCGCCCAACCGCCCCGCAGCGCGGCGCACTACGGTTCCAGCGCCTCGCCGCTGCACATTCCAACCACCCAGGCGTCGTGTTTCAAACTGCCTACACCCCCAGAACCCCAACCATCATACAGCCACACATCCAGCCCGCTCACCAAATTCCTACCCAGTCCACACCCAACAGCGTTTCCCCGCTTCCCGCCTGCCGTGAAACCTCTCCGCTTCCCAATGCGCACCTGCTGCCCGATCTACCTGTCACCCAGCCTACCCTCCCACACATTCCTGCCCTCCTGCCCGCTCACCAAATTCCTACCCACTTCCCGCCTTCACACGAAACCTCTCCGCTTTCCACTGCCCACCTGCAGCCCAATCCAACCTAACGCCCAACCCACCCTCACCTTACCCCGCTCAACAGCCCCCGCCTTCCCGCCCGCCCCCACGGGCCCGTAACGCTTAGGGTCCCGTAACCGGCCGCGAGGCGCTTATTGACACGATTTCCTCTGCGTCCGGGGCATTCGCGGCACGTCGCCCCAGGCACGTAGCGCCAGGCACGTAGAGGCGGGCCGCGGGATTGCGCAGAGCGCTGCCGTGCACCGAGCGGAAAACGCTGTGCGGCGCCGCCAGGGGGAGCGTAATGCAAAGTGCGCGGGGGGACCGCTACCGATGGCTGATTCCACGGGCCGTGGAAGGAGGAGTCGACTCGACGACGTCAGTGCAGAATGCGCTCATCTTCAAGCTGCAATTTACGATTGATTGAGTGATTATTTTGTGTTTCCGGGTGCGACAACTGCTCCAGGCCGTTAGTCCGTAAATATAGCGCAGGATTTATCATGAGAGGTGGCGTTGATCTTCCTTCGTTGGGTAGTGAGATCCGGCACAAACCTAGACATTGGCTGGCGAGGATTATCTTTGACCAGCAGGGCGCTAACCTAGCTAGTCAAACTCTAGACTCTCGAAATGTGTGGTAGTGTGTTGCATCTAAGCTTGTTAGTAAGAAAGGCCAAGGATGAGGAAGGAAAGATCGTTCGCGGCCCGTGACCCGTATGCTCCCGCTTTCGCCTGGTGTTGATCAGAGAAACCAAGGAAAACTCTGTTGTGATCAGAATCAGAGTACCTAGGACCTTTCGGTCAGAGGCACTGCAGAGATGTCATTTAATGCACTGTGCCACTTCAGCCATAGAGGTTGTGGAAGGAGGAGTCGACTTGGGGGCGTTAGCACAGCAGTCCGTTCATCTTCAAGGTGTAATGCTTTAGATATATAATGAGCAAGTTGATTAGAGATGCGAGAAGTACTATTTTTTAAACCACAGGAATTGCAATCTCTGTCTACGTGTGATCAAAGATCTTTACACAGTATTTTCTGTTATACGATTTGATATAATTCGTTCAACTGCTGAAGTTTCCGATAGAGTAGACGATATCTTGAAGACGTGGTTTTAAAAAGGCACCCACTTTGTGCACTTGACCTGCAATAATCAAGGTACAGTATATCTATGGTTTTGTTAAAGTATTATAGTAATAAAATAATAATGTAATATTCGAGACAAGTTCGAGACCATCTGCGGTCTCTTGCACTGTGTATATTGAAATATACCTATTTCATATACCCGTTTTACTGCCCTCAAATTCCTGAAACCTGTTTCCGAATTTCTAATAAATATATGGGCGCCAGGTACTAGTTATGGGCGCCAGGTAATAGTTACGAGAATGAGCTCCCAAATTATATTTGCTTATAACTCCGTTGCTGACTCAGTCGGCGGGTTCTTTATCGAAATAATCGCGAATACCTACGATTTCTTAATTCGCCACCCCATACGGAGAAGCGTGGAATCTGAAATGCAAAATTTAAATATCCTACTGGATTGCACGTGAAGGCAAATGAAAATCAGCTTACGCCAATAACAAATAACGAATTTATTTATAAATTTTAGTAACAAAGTAGATTATTCTTCTTGCTCATGACCTTTACTATACCGCTATAGAACCTGTTATCCATGAGAATCTTGGGCGCTGTCCTGGTAAAGAATGCCTCCCCGTAAACTTCAGCAATAGGCCTCGTCCAATCTTCTTTCTTGCTACCGACCAAATCCATATCCTGTCCTTTCTTCTCATAAACCACTATGTACACTGTTTATCCATTGGTTTTCCATATTCTAAGTTTTCCAAGTTCCAATACTCCTTATTGTTTATTACCTAAGCAAAATGGTAACTGCTGTTAAAATAATAGCATATACGTTCACCAAGTTTTTATCGGGTTCCTATCATCGAAGTTCGATTATCATTGTCCGCTTAATAAAATTTATGAGTCCCACTTTTTGCATTCACTGTTCACTTCGTATAACAGTTTCTGAGTTCTATCTTTTTAATACTAACAACGACAAATCACTACGTCCGAACTCGCGTAAATTTTCTACGTTCAAGTAAACTACTATATATCTAGCATCCTGATCCGATCGCTATCGTGTTGAGAGCTCGAATGAATCTTCTTGTATCCTAATTCAACAGGTCAACTTTTTTCATCTTTTACTCTCTTCTTTAAAACAAATTTATGCGATCTACTTATCGTCCGCTTTTGAACTAATAGGCATTGTTTATATGTTGCACGCCGGTACCATGGCAACCAGCGTCTTTGTGCTAATAAAGTATTATTTCTAATGAAATTCGCTGACGATCTGGTATGTCACAATATCCCATTTGGGCAGTACTACAATTAGGGGAGTACTACAATTAGGGGGCGGGAGCAAACTTATTTCACTACTAACATGATTATATTGAATGGGTTCATAAGAATGTTGTGTGACGGTCTAATTATACGCGTCCAAAATTAATACAAAACATTGGATTAGGACTAAACTTTATGTTAATAAGAGCGAAAACATGTGAGGGTGCATGAGTGGAAGATGTTTTCTTTAATTGATTGATATTCTAAAGAAATATGACCGAAATAGACTGTGAGAATGTAAATTAATAATAACAGGACATATTTATAAATAATGACACGTCGCAACCATGTAATATTTCATAAATAAAAGAATTTCCGTGATAATAAATTAATTTTTCATATTAGGAATGAGTCAAATGTTCTCACAAATATGACAAACGATTACTGACAAATGTTAAAATAAGAAAACAAGTGATTGGAAAAGGGATTACGAACATTATAAATATTTTGGAATACATTTAGGAATTCATGGCAACGTTGAAAGGCTATTAAAGACAATATAATATAAAAAAAGAAGGATGTAAAGAAACAGTAGCATTTTTAGAGAAAAGTTGTGTTTTGTTTTTAACTACGCAGTATGCTAGACTCAAAAAATTGAATAGATGTGACAGAGAGTCTATGGTGAACGCGTCGTGTAGGTTTGGGTTGAGCGGACGATTACGATGAGATGATCTCGAGTTGCAGTAGTGGACGCATCGCGTGTTGGTTTCCAAGTTCCAAATTTTATGAAGTTAATTTGAAGATGTTATGATTTGTTGTTGTTGTTGTTGTTGTTGTTGTTGTTGTTGTTGCTGTTTTCAAATGTTGGGATATGGACAGCAGTGGCAGCCAATCGTCGTGCTGCAAAAAGAGAAGTTTAAAAACAGTATATTTTGTTTTCTATCATCAAAATTTATAGCGAGTCCAAGATTGTTAATTTGTAAGAACTTAGAGAAAAGACATGGTCATTCATTTGTTTTTGAATTATTGAAACTAGTTAAGTGTTGTTAATAATGTGAATGTTGGTAATAATTAATTGAGTGAATGTTGGGTATCATAAATATTAGATTGTAAATCATTTTTCACAGGGAATTTTACGTGTTCTTTTTTTGTTATGTATGCACACGTTTTCATGTAGTCACAAAAGAGGTTGAATTCGCTCAATATTTTGTCAAATGAATACGGAATAAACCAAGCCGGTATTTTTATACGGTTCTATGTCAGAGATTTCATGGAGATATTAATATTACATAGCAACAACCTGAATGATAGGAAATAATTAAAATATATCTTCCTAAAGTAATAGTAATATTATTCTTGATTTCCTGTATAGGATCGATTTCGCGAACTCAAGATATGCAAATTCGTTGGAATGGTATACCACAACCCATGTTAGGAAGACAAGGATTCAAATATTATAAAAGTAATTTTATTTGTATTTATAAGGAAAGGAGTAAAGGGGTTGTGTGTGTATTTAGAAACCATGACAGCTGATATTTGTAAAGTTGGAGCGTAAGAGCTGCATGTTTGAGACGTATGGCTACTTACTATGTGGTTATATACTTCGCTAACGCCGCGTCCTGGACACAGTGGCTAACATTTCGGTCGTAGTTCCGCGACCTTCCTCGGTGGACCTGGACGCGGAGTCTCCCAGACAACCAAGTATCTAGTGCCTCCGATCACGGAAGCTTACGCTTTCATTTGATCTTCTATGTGCTTCGACACACTGTTGTTGTGAGCGGCAAGGGGTGTAGCGAGGGTGGTGCAGTTGCGGTGGCATGCTGAGTGGCTGGGGCGGTGGGGCGGCGCAGGAGGAGAGGCGGCAGGGGGCGGTAGGAGGCGACGGGCCGGCGGGGGCGGTGGGGCGGCGGGGTGCGACGGTGACGGCGCTGGCGGTGGGGACGGTGAGGCGGCGGGTGGCGGGGCAGGTTGCGCGGGTTGCGGGGCAGGCGGGGGCGGTGGGGGGGAGGGAGCCGCGAGGGCGGCAGGGCGACGGGGGCAACAGGGACGGCAGCGGGGTGGCGTGGGCGGCGGGGTGGCGTGGGCGGTGGGGTGGCGTGAGCGGCGGGGTGGCGTGGGCGGCGGGGTGGCGGGCGGCGGGGTGGCGGGGTGGCGTGGGCGGCGGAGGTGGCGTGGGCGGCGGGGTGGCGTGGGCGGCGGGGTGGCGTGGGGGGTGGAGGCGGCGTGGGCGGTGGGCGGCGTGGGCGGTGGGGCGGCGGGGCGGCGGGGCGGCGGGGCGTTGGGGCGGCGGAGGCGGCGGAGGCGGTGGGGCGGCGGGGCGACGGGGGCGACGAGGACGGCGGGGGCGGGGCGGTGGGGGGCGGCGGGTGCGACTGGGGCGGCGGGGCGCCAGCGCTGATTCAGCAAGAGCATCCGCCTGCTGGCAATGAGCATCGTCAGGCGCCTCCGTGTCTGTCGACGTCGTTACTGGGGGCGGGGGCTCCCTCGAATTCACCCCCTCCCCCCAACCACTCCTACCAACCCCCTCCCTGCCCACGCTACTGCTGAAAGAGCACGGTGAAGTAAGGGCAGCATTGGAATGTGGATTTCGCGCAACTGCGATTTTAGATGCGTGGGCGGAAGTCCTGTTGACTGGGATGTATTTTTCCGTGAATGGAAACAGTTTGAGTGGCCGGTTAAAATAACTCGTATTGGGAGGTTAAAATAATTCTTTCTTAACTGTACTTATTAGTAAAACGACTAATCTTACATACGGGAGTGGTAATGAAAACATTGTCAAGCATACGGAGAAAAGATGGAATACAAAATAAAGTCCCAGTACGATAAAAATTTCTAGGTGCTGCTATATACACAGGTTTATGTAAATGTAAGAAGCATTAAAAGTATTTCCATTGACAATTATCCAATACTATGCTATACACTAAAGAAATTCAAAGTAATTTAAAAATTTACACTGAGTCTAAAACCATTGATTGAAATTTTGTAGTGTCCATAAGCACACGATGACAAAAATAAGTCAGTAATTATCGACATTTGCCTGTTTATTGTTATATAATACTAACCAAAGATGTGCATGCATTAGACATAATGAACCCTTAAAATACCTTAGTATATACGTGTTTTAAAGACAATGCTTCGTCTTTTAACTTCAACCTACATCATATATAAAATTATATTACACATTCATCAAACACATTTTTTCTGGTTATCTGGTATATTTAGAGCGTGTGAACAACTCTATCTCTTGTTCATCAAAATGCTGAAGTGTCGTCAGTGCAAAGGTACAAGGTCGCTTCTTATCGTTTGGCGATTCTCTGTTTTAGGAACGCTCCATTTTTATTGTTCTCATGAATGAAATACTGGAACAAAGATCACTTTGTGACATTGAGAGTCGTGGCAAGTTGTGATACTGATAGTGTTTCTGGAAATCTGTTTAGATCTCTTATTTTATCCTAAAAATTGTCGATTGTGCATTAAATATTTTTTAAGTTCAAAATGTTACAAATCAGACGAACCTATACCTTGAGACTTTGGCCTTTACCTGAGTGTTGCATTTGAACCGAAAAGTGAAAGCGTTCTCTGCAGTTTCTTAGACATACACCTGACCATTGCACTTTCTTTCCCGACTTTCGTCTGATTTCACTATCTTTCAGTGTTGTGAGTCAACATGGAATGATGCTCTGTTCGCTTTTCTGTCTGGCAACACTACAAGAAGCGCAGAGTCCTTCAGCGCAAAAACGTTTGGTATGTACCAATAAAAATGTAATCATTTTTTGACAAAAAAAGTGAAACACGTTTGAACAAAAAAGGTGTAATTCAATATGTGACAAAATGTAATTATGTTATATTCAGACTTAAAACAAAAAACAAAGGAATATCTCGAAATAGTTTAGGAACTTTTGGTTACATTTTAAAATGTAGAAGAATCAGAAAAATATGAAAACGTATAAGAAAAATAATATATCATTATAACGGAGAAAAATTATTTTTTAAAATCAAGAAGCCAGTGATAATTCAGGAGCCCAAAATTAATAAAATGAAATTAATTGGAATTCGCGGTTTTATATCATTTCCTCTTTATTCCATTTTAAAACGCGCCATAACATACCACATTAAACAAAAAATAGCTGGAAATTATTCTCGGGTGAGAGGAATCACCTTCCAACAACACATTCCGGAACCGATACTTCATTTGTTTCCCGATTCTCGTTCTTCCCCAGATTCGACTCCTCCTTCAAACGCCTCTCGCCTTCCTCGGCTCACCCTCGTTGAACGTCGCTCGTATTTTTTAAAGGTCGCCGAGTCACACGCATCCCCTTGAACCGCAGATTAGCGAACGTTCTTCCTAGCGTCTCATAACTTACGCACGTTCGCGCACACGGAAGAGCGTGACGCACCTCGCGACTTCCGCCTCCTCACGCACGTACGCACGCGTCGAGACGCACGGGGAGGGGGGCGGGCGTAGGTCTCTCGCGCGCGCGCCATCCAATTAAAAGCCGCGCTGAAGAGGCAGCAGATGCGCCCTTTCCTCCTTCGCCCCTGCCTCCCTACGCCCTTCGCCACCGTCGTAGGGCTCGTCCGCGCCTACCCTTCAGCCTCCCCCTGCTTCCCCAGCGAGCTCTAGTGAAGACGGAAGACAACACACGGTGCTGAGAAATCGTGACGGTCCGCCATGAAGGTGAACGTCTGCTCTGTCCTAGGCATCTCAGAACCAAATAGCAGGAACTAGCGTCTGACTCAAATTTTAAATAGTGATCCTCTTCTTTGTTTTTTAAGACTTGATGAAAAGTTGAAAGTAACCAAAATTTAATGCATTGAAATTGCAATTTACCTCCAATACTTTACCAACATCCATTTTATTTTTGGAGACTTTTTTAATATTCGTGGAGGGGAGTGTTCTTGGTTTGCGTATCTTTAAAAATTTCGTTAGATCAACGTATAGCAAATAACAGTCGTCCAACACCCAAAATATATCATTAAAGAAATGGCTACCAAATAATATCTCAGCGAATAACATTTGTATTTAATTTACAGTTTATTGGCATTCTCTACTACCGAATGTTACGCAGTATTTAGGCATTTTCGTTGACCAAGCCGATTACATCAGTAAAAACACACGAGACACATTTAACTCGTGATCTTCCTTACTTACAAGTCTGTAGGTACACGTTCACCGCAGCCAATCTAACGAAAGACGATCGTCTCGATTTTCAGCATTTCAATCATTGTAGTAGGGCATCCAGCTAAAATGTTGGTATCACTGTTGCTCCCCCCGGCCCACAAGTATCCCCCGAGTAAAATAAATGATTGATTGATTGATTGTTAGTGATTCCGGGCGCGTCAACTGCTGAGGTTCTTAGTCCCGTGATGTGTTTTTACATCGGGAGGTGGCGATGATCTTCCTGCGCTGAATAGCGAGATTCGGCACCGACCTACCGTCGGCTAGCGGAGTTTTCTCAACCAGGTATCTCTCACCAGCGAAGGCACCCCAATCGGGACATGTTCTAAGCTCCTGACTGGTCTCGCGGCATGTGTGGTAGTGTAGTGCATGTTAGTGGAAGTGTATGTATAAGGGGTGAGGAGAGAACAAGGAAGAGGAAGGAAAGATCGCGCGCGGTCCGTAGCCTCTTTAAAAGGGTATTGCTCCGCATTCGCCGCATATTAATTGGAGAAACCACGGAAAAAATACCGATCAAAGCCGCCAGAAGTTTTCTCCAGACAGAGGCTGAATTTAACCTAGCTGAAAAGCTAGTGTCGAAAATCCCACCGCCGTCGAAACTTGAACCTAGGACCTGCCGGTTACAGGCAATGCAGTGACATCAGTTGATGCGCTAAGTCCCCTTTTCCTGTCCCCAGTGGGACACTATCCCATCCGGGGAGGTCTTAACTTCCGACTGATGTGTGTGGTGTGTAGTGCATGCACGTGCAAGTGTGTGTGAAAGGGAAAAGGATAGGATACGGAAGAGTAAGGACAGATCACGCACAGTCCGAGGTCTGTTTCTTAGGAAACTGCTTCGGCATTCACCTCGTATTCATCGGAGAACCACAGAAAACTATCCGTCAGAGCAGTTGGCAGCCAAAATTCTACTCTAGACTGCGACTGAACTCAATCTAGCTAAACAGAAAGTCGAAAATCCAACACCGTCGGGACTCTGGACCGGTAGCGGTAGCTCAGTGCATCAACTGATGTCAGTGCAGCGCTTCTGTCCGGGAGGTCCTAGGTTCGTATTGCTAGTCGAATTCAGTCGTTGTCTGGAGGAGAATTCTAGCGGCCGGCTGCTCTGATCGGTAGTTTTCCATGGTTTCTCCGATCGACGCCAGGCGAATGCCGGAGCAGTACCCTTCCAAACGAGCCACGGACCACGCGCGATCTGTCCTTCCTCTTCCTTGTCCTATCCTCTCCTCTTACACACACACACTAACATGCACCACACTACCATATATTCCAGGAGATCGGTCGGGAGCTTAGAGCGGTACCCCGACTGGGCGGTACCCCGATGGTGGAGAGTCGTGGTTAGGGGAAATCCCACTAGTCGACGGTAGGTCGGTGCCGGATCTCGCCATCCAGCGGGGGAAGATCACCGCCATATCCAGAGAAAAAACATGCACTACACTAACGGGACTAATGACCGAAGTAGTTGACCCACCCGGAAACACGAAGAAATCAATCAATCGGGACTCTGATCCTCCTGTTCAGAGTTGCTGCAGAGTCAGCGCAATGCTGGCTCCGAACCAAACTCAGCTGAGAAGAGCCGCTAGAACAAGTGGTTTACATCGGTTGTAAGTACTATAAAAATTGTCTAATTCCTTGGAACAACAACATTGCCTCTCTACTTCAATTTATCTTGATTATGATCCTTAGTACCTAAGCCTTCTCGTCTATGTCGTCTATACCAGGTAGATCAAACCGCCAGCACGAGCTACTAGCTCGCCTGGGGAGCCAGGCGCTCTTACGGGCACGGGCAACTTCCCCTGACTCCTCACTCATTTCCCCTCCAAATCCAGAAAGTATGTACATGTGCAAGCTGAAGCGGCGCGTGGCGGTGAATCGCAGCTTCGTACGAAATTATGTTTGCTAGATTTTTTCCATAAAATAATCGATAACTGTATTATGTTTATATAGTTTTCAGATTTTGACAGTTAATTCAATAGTATATGATCCGCTTTATTTGGTGAGTGGTGTTCATGTCGTCCCATTCTGAGATATATATCCGACGCCGCAAGGCTGACGTGCGTCGTTTTAAGGCAATGAATCGCTTGAGGCACGCCACTTAACTCTCACTTCTCTATGGAAAATGTTTTATGGTGCTCCATACACCTTCAAGCGCGGTTGGCATACCCAGTTTGCGTTGGCTGTTAGTCTCACAACAGGTAACAATGCGGTGGCGACGATAGATACACGATTTAACAAATTAAGTGACATACCACGTACTTTTAAATTCATTCTCAGAATTTAATCACGATTCTAGCGAAGTAGAAAAAAATTTGGTACTATTGAAAAAATGGTGCCCAAAAATAGCAGCAACAATCAGCAAAAGTGTTGTAAACCAAAGAAAGAGTTTGTTCTGTGTCCCTGCATCAGCAATTGAATGTCAGAAACAGCATGTCGATATTTTACACAATACAAACATTACTTGGTGTGCTAGGGCTTATTGAATCACACTTTAACGAGAACATATCTGGAAGGGAATTTCCGTTTAGCACCAATTAACATCGGATACGTAAATGTTCTTGTTTCTCCAAACAATGCGCCATGTCACATCCGAAAACAACCACAGCATAGTCATCCCATTTCCCTATAGGCTCCTTCCAAAAGCCTCTCGAATAGGCTGGGGAGGCTTGGGGTATCAAATGTTTTCACTGCAGTGCCTCAGACCGGGTTGGCCTACGTTCCGAGTCCTGATAGCAGAATATATGACACCACATACTCTGGAGAAGGATTCTTGCAGCCAGCTGATAAGATTGGTAGTTTTTCGTGGTTTCTCAGATCAGTACCACGCAGTAGCTAGAATACTAGAGCAGTATCTATACAAACGGGTCACGAACCGCTCGCGGCATTTCCTTCCATTTCCGTGTCTTGTCCTCTTACACACACTCACACTTACATATGTAAGTGTACATATGTAACTACACAACTACACATGGCGGGAGATCAGTCGGAAGCTTGAGGCTTTTTCTGGAAGGATGGTGCCTCGCTGAAAGGAGATACCTGGGTAGAAAAATCACCATGTAACCGACGCGTTGGTCGCCGCCGGATCTCAGCATCCAGGGGGTGAGGGCATCGCCGTTTCTTGTGATAAAACATATTGAAACAAAAAGTTCACAATTCTAGCTGCTGCACTCGAAATATTTCCAAGTTCCAATTTCCGCACCTTCCTTAACCAAGCTCCAAAGTAAACGTTCACAATTCCCAACTCCCAACATCAATTGTCTACACACAATCCGCGCAGCACCACGGCATAAGTCGGAATGAATCCATATTTCCCTGTTTCAGCCTTTCAAAACTTGGTTCATCTATCTACTGTTTCGTGTCTGAAAAAATTCCATGCCTAGCCATGCCTAACAATTACAAATTCAACTAGCCGCGTCCCAGACTGTCTTTTCTTTCTCGGCCATTCCCCAAACAGTTTACTTTATCAACTAGCCGCGCCCCGTGGTTCAAAGCAATGAAGTTTGTTGACCTTGACGACAACTCGTCTACCGTTGCTATGCCGCCATATTTACAAATGTCTATCCTTACAATTCATCCTGTTTACAATAAATGTGACGCAATACAAGGTCCCACACATTTGTATGTCACAATATAATACACTTATTGGACTAATGACAGCTTTTGTTGCGCCCGGAAACACAAAACAATCAATGAAAAGCCTTTCTCCAAGTCTGTACCAAACTACCCGCCCAGACTGGCGATTTCACATCTTCGCTCCGCTGCGCCATGTTGTCTCTCGACACAGCACGACTCCCAAGGCGCGGGGCGGGAGCCTCACAGCCGGCGGGCGCGCTCCTCCGCCTCCAAACACGGCACACGGCGCTGCGCCGCGCCGCTCGTCAAGTGTTTCCTGATTTGATTAGGCGGCGTCTCGGCAGATCGCGCCCCGTCGCAGCGCATCAAAGAGAGCAGTTGCTCGCCACTCCGCCGCCGCGCCGCCAACGCTGCCGCCCTCCGAGAAGTTAATTTATCCGCTTTCGCTCTCACCCCAGCCCCCACCCCCGGCCCCCCCGCTCCGCCCCTCGCCCTCCCGCCCCCGCGCCCGCTTCTCTACACCACTCCCCGCCGCTCCGCGCCCCCCCCCCCCCCTTTTTTCCCATTCCTCCCCGCTCCGCCCCCCCGTTCGGTTGGTTGGTTGGTTTTCCCGTAAGTTAGTGAATGCTTTTTCTCGGGAGATGGCGGTGATCTTCCCTTGCTGGATGGCGAGATCCGGCGCCGACCTACCGTCGGCTAGTGGGGTATCCCCCTAATCAGGACTCTCCCACCAGAATGGCCAGCTGGGACAAGCTCTAAGCTCCCGACCGGTATCCCGGAATATGTGTTAGTGTAAGTGTGTGTGTGTGTGTGTAAGAGGAGAGGAGAGGACAAGGAAGAGGAAGGAAAGATCGTGCGCGGTACGTGGCCCGTTTGGTAGGATACTGCTCCGTCATTCGCCTGATGTTGATCGGAGAAACCACGGAAAACTACCGATCATAGCAGCCGGCCTCCCCACCCGTTCGGGTCAGCCCCGTACGCCCAGTCCCGCCCACATCGCCGAGCTTCGTCGTCTTCGCTTTTCCCCCCCTTTGTCTGCTCCTCTCCCCACCCCCCCTCCCCCCTTATCCACTTTCTCCGCCCTCCCCCACCTACCCCACCCAGCTCCACCCTCCTGGTTCCATTTCCCCGTCGTGCCCTGCTCAGCCCCGCCCCTGCTCCGCCCCACCCACACCGTGTCGCCCCGCTTGCTCCGATCCGCCCCACCCACTCCCTCCTTCCCATCCTTCCAGCTCGGCCTCGCCTTCGCGTCATCCTGCTCCCCGCTCCTCCCTCCCCGCTTCACTCCGCTCCAATTAACTACACCCCCCTCTGCCTCTCTCCTGGGTCACAACTCTTCCTCCGCCGCTCTTCCCATGCGGCACTTTGCAGAGTGACGAAGGCGATACGAGATCTGTTTGTTTTTCGATCTCTGCCTTCTTTCAAAGGCTGCTTACGGTACCGACGTTTCACTTCTCGCCTGCCCGCCTACTTAAGAATTCGAATGAATTCTGTAAATAAACACAACCAGTTTCATACACAAACACTTCGTTCCCGTGAACTCTTAGTTGGACTGCTTCCAATCGTTACGTAGCGCGTTTGGCTCGCAATTGCTCGGATTAGACGCTGCGATTCAATTAGGTGGCTTATTTGTCCTGAAAGATCACGGAGTTTGTGTATCTATTACGTCACTTAGAATCTTTACGATGTCCAATTGTCGATCAGTATTACGAGTGTACAAATACGGACATGGAAATTAAATATTTTGCATTATCGGATACACGTTAAAGCTACACTGCCATATCATATCAGAGCGTATTTCCTTTTTAATTCACGAGCGCGAAAGACGGTTGAGAAAGACAAAAATCGTCGAGGTTACGAGGTTATTAAATATAATGAGATGATAATCGCCCATTTACATAATTAGTATGGCTTTCGTCGGAGGGTACGGAAAGATTTGGTTCTTGAAAGCTATAGTCTCCACGCGTTTCCTTCCCAGACACGTCTTCATTTCCTGACAATATTTGCGTTCCGCCGCATTCTCGTCCCCATCCTGTTTGCCGTACACAAAGCGCGGGGCTTCGAAGGAAATGAGTGTATCATAATATTGTTGCAAGCTCGGCGAGGAGCAAAATTCTCAGTGCGCGGTATCCGGCAGAGACGAAGCAGAAGAAGAAGACGAACATTTAAATACCAAACAGAGGCTTGGCCGTGCTGAAGTAGCGGTGCGACGGAGGTCGGAGGAATAGCATTAGCATATCAAGTGCTGGTACTTGCAAGGGGGCCCGCGGACGCCTGATGAGTCGTCTTTCTCCCCCCCACACCTCTTCTTCTTCTTCGCCTTCTCCGCCCTCGCTAGTCGCCTCTTAAAGTCTCCGCCCCCGCCGCCGCCACCCGTAGGATCTCCGTGGCTTCATTCTGAATGTACATTTTGAACCTGCTCCCCTCGCGAACGCCGACGACGGCAAAACCAGGGCTGTCGCCGCCCCTTCTTCACTACCCCCGCCCCCGACGCCGGCTTCTCCGCCCACGCCTCCGCCGTCGCAGCTACCCCCGTCCCAGCCGCCGACGGAACCACTAACGTCGCCACTAATGCCACCGCCGCATTTGCTGTTGCCGTCGTCTCCGCATTCACCCTTGTCTCGACTACCAAGTTTGTGCTCGCCTCCATGTCCACGTCCATATCTGACCCCACCTCCACCTTCGTCTCCTCTTCCGCCTCCACTTCCTCATCCACCTCTTTCTCCACTTCCATATTCGCCTCAATCTTCCACCCTTCATCTCCGCCCCATCCACATTCTACCCATCCCCCTGCCCCTTCACTCACCCCTTCCCGCTCCACCTCCTCTTCCCTTCGCCCCCTCTTCGACTTCGGACTCCTCCACCGCCGCCTCCTCCACCTACACGTCCATCTCTGCTGCCGACACCGTCATCATCAACGAAGTCATTACTTTTCCCTCCACGTCCTTCTCCATCTGTCGCCCCAACCACCACCTCCGCTGACGCCAAAACCGCCGAGTTTCCCATTTATGTCTCAATCACCACCTTCACCACCGTTTTCACCATCAGCAACGTCACCATTACCATCGTCACCTTCGTCACCATCGTCACTACCGTCACCACCATCGCCACCGTCACCACCGTCACCACCGTCGTCATCGTCGCTGCCGCCGCCGTCATCGACATCGCCGCCGCTGCCACCGCCTCCACCGCGACCAACTAGCTTGGCGATCCTTCCTTCTTACTTATGCCTTATGGTCCCCGGGCCGGCGTGGCGTTGCAGACAGGGCGGTTTTCTCGCGGGGGATAAACGTCTTTATTTACGCATATAACCCCCTCTTCTTCCCTGGTACTGTTGCCCCCCACGGCCGTGCAAAGCGGTCGAGGATTGGAAACGAATATTTTTTTGGAGCCTTGGGGGAGTGTTGCTATTTGATCTGGGTGTTTCAGCGACGGGATTTCCCGGTCCTCGGTCGCGTCTGAAAACGATCTGGGTGGCGGTTCTTTTTTGCTAGAATGGAGGGTACTTCTTATTCAGAAAAGATTCTCGGCCTGGATGGCCTCCGTATTTGCATAATCTATCGCTACTTTGTGGAACGCCTTTCTTCGGTTGCCTCTTTCAATATGTGATGTTGTTCTATAAATCTTGACTCAGTTTTGCCTCTCGAGATCTTGTTGAAAATGTGCGCAAAAAGTTGTATTTCCTCAGATCAGTGCATTGTTTGGTTCTCTTACCCAAGAGGAGTTCTGTCTATTGTCTAACGAAACTTATATCGTTCGATTCTGAAGACCAAATGTGTTAATAAAATCTTACTTCAGGCTTAGATCGCTCAGGGAATTAATTGATGTCACTGCAGTGTCTCAGAGCGCGAAGTCCTAGGGCTCGAGTCCCGACGGGGGCAGGATTTACGACAGTAGCTACATAGTTAGGAGGAATTCAGCCTTTGCCTGGAGGTGAATTTTAGCGGTCGGCTGCTGTGCTTGATAGTTTTCCGTGGTTTCTCTGAACGTCGCTAGGTGAATGCAGGAGCAGTTCCATAACAAACGGGCCACGGACCGCGCGCGATATTTCCTTCCTCTTCCTTGTCCTATCCTCACCTTACATATACACTCTTACACTTACATTCACTACACTGCCGCACGTGTCGCGAAGTTCGAGCTTGTCCCGGTTGGAGGGGAGTGTACTCTGGTGGTGGAAGATACCTGGTTGGGGAAAATTGCGCAAGCCCACATGTAGATAGACGACAAATCAGCGAGGAATGATCACCGACATCTCCCGCGAAAAATTCGTGCACTCCACTTACGGGACCGATGACCTTAGTAGTTGACGCGCTCGGAGATACCAATCAATCAGTTAATCATGCTTCGACCAGTCACTCCAGTTAGTTTTTTTGTTTCTTTGTCGTGACTTTCTTTGAACCTCTTGATTCTTTATTTGTTTGTTAGTTCCACGACAAGAGGTATTTTAAAGCTGCAATTTTCCTTTTACATAGTGGAGTGTTAAAATATATCTGTTTGTAAGCTAATTCGACAGTCGAAAACGGCACGCATAAACTTCACAATTACAACACTTACGGAAGTAGCTCACCTTCGTTAGCAAGTAAAATCAGTCATTAAGCATGGAAGGCGGATAACAATGTTTGACTTCAAATACAGTCCAACGTCCCCGTTGTTATCGCAAGTATCTCCGGAACTCAGACGTCCACGAGATACCAGTGTTGCCAATTGCACCAGTTCGCTATCGGAGCTCCCGATAAGGCGAAGCCCCTGGCCTCAGAATCTTAGTGCAGCGGTGTGCGAGGCGGTGACAGGAGGTGATCGGAAGTGACTGGAGTGGTCGCCTGCCATGGCGGATAGCGGGTGAGCGACCTAATTGCAAAAGCTTCATTTGCTGAGATTGCGCGGTGTTTGTGATGTGTGACGAGCGTTTTGTAATTTAAAATTATCGACGGAGTTTCCTGAGTGACGAGAACGCAGGAAATGTCGAGAAGTACGTGACACAATAAGGAAATACGGTTGAACTCTTGGTGTAATATCGTGGTGAATTATCGGTGATAAAAGTGCAGTAAATACGGAACAGTTCTTGTAAAATGTAATCGTGTGTGGTTTTGTACCGCAATTACAGAGACAGTCACATACAGAGAATGGCGGTTCGATCCTCTGTGTCCAATAGAATAGATGTGTTCAAGCTAATATAAGTGTTCGTTACTCATGTATCTACTCAACAGAGATTTTACTCTGCATAAAGTGGTTTGAACTTCAGATAAGTTTCGTTTTTACTTTTAATTTTTTTTCTGTTGACATGGGTGAAGTGCGAATATTATTTGTGGTTATGAATTACAATGGTATGAACATTTGGATTAATGAATAAGAAGTCTAATCCTGCTTAGAGTTCTCTTTGAAGAAATGCCTCTATTAACCCTTAAACAAAATGATATATAATTTCGTAATACGTACAAAAATATTATTTTTTATCGTTTTCCTTACCTTGGCATCGTTGGCTTAAAAAGCAAATAGAATAAGCGTCCTTCCTGACAGTATATTAAGTCAGCTTATGACGCAATAGCTACTTAGCAAATGTATTATAATCCAAATTCATTTTGAGTCGATAAAAAATTACTCTCTCGTCCTGAGATTGCACCAGAGTGTAAAATATGATACACACTATGTTGGTTTACCAACATTTTTAATAGAAAACGATTATAAATTATTTTCTTTTTAATTTCTGTATATTTTCATTATTTCTGCATTATTAGAAGCCTCGTAGTTCGGTGATTCATGGGGCCTCTTAAGAAATTATATGACGGTATTTATTTAATATACATCACAATATGTGGAATTGATAATAATTTGGATTATGTATTGATTTGTGCAATTCTCAGATAATACGAGCAGTTTGGAAACCCAACTATCAAACTAGTAAAATATTAATTATTGAGCTGATATTAATTATTAATAATTAATTCTGATATTAATTATTGAGCTTAATTTATAGTATCTGGTCTGAATGTAAGGAGGAAGCGTAGCCACATATTTGGACCGATACTTCTTGTAGTGGTGCATGTTCGCGTACTAGGCAGCCTAGAACAAGAAGAGGGGTAGCTACATTTCTGAGCCTTCTTTTCCTCAAAACTGTATCATTTATATGATGTTATTTACTAATAAACAAATAAATCCTACTACAATAGCAATTAAGTTATAACTGAACTGACATTATTAACAATTAGATTACAAATCTCGATTTACATTATATTCAACCATTTAAAGGAATTAATTTGGGGATATTTAGGGAATTGATTCCCTAAATTATGTGGTGACAAAGAGCACATCAGGGATTTCACATATTTATGACAATAAAACGTTCAGTTATATAAGGCTACGGGGCCCTTTTCAAAACATTCAGGAGAAACGACCCGCCTGACCTCCCTTAGGCGCAGCCTAGCGTGTACATTATGACACTGTTTTCACTGTCGTCGTGAGTCAAATTTGCTTGTTTAGTAGCAGAGGCGTAGCTAGGTTGGTGTAACTGCCCCACCGCTCTGAGGGTCCCCAAAACGAGGAGTTCCGAATTAGGAACCCCGCCATAATCAACGGATAGGGGTTCAGAAATATTTTGATATCTCGTTATAAAAAATCCTTTAAAATTTTACTCGTTTTCAGAATATTGAATTACGGTTATTGTTTGTAATTGTTTGGATTATGTGTGAGAATAATTTAAAAAAACACAATGACAACTACATTGAAAATATTAAATACAACAATAACAATGACAACAGGATCAAAAATAAACTGAAATGACAGTGGTTGAGAGAGGTGGATTCACAGCCTGTCCGAATCTTAACCTGTATGTTTACACAGTTGGCAATCAGCTGTTTGACACCTATGTCGCGACCAGGACTCGCATTAGCACAGAAGGAATGTACGAGCATCTTTCTGGGACGTAAATAACTTCCATGTACCAAGAGTTTCTAAAACAATATTTAAATTAAACCTTAACGATTTCTAACATTCTTGTTTATCCATTAACTTGGCTTGCATTTTCTTATATTAATTGTTTCATTGTTATTTTATCAACGCGAATTCAGGTGAAAGGGCTGTGGTCGAAACATTATTTCAAAAGAACAATCACTGCTCCTCGTTTTCCTCCTTGCAGTGTAGTCGGTTGGATTGAATATCACCAAATATGTCCACATATCACCATATGTCCAAAAGTTTCATTCATATTATTAGCCATATTACATCAATAGTACTGCGATGAAACTGTCGAAGTGCCTCTCTCTCATTTCTATTACCACTTGTTTCCTCGCAAATTGAGTCGTTGGAGCGCCTGCATTTCGAAACGTTTTGCAAATGGAAGGGAAAATTACCCATCGAGTACGCACTGTTAAACTTAATCCCTCGCTTATATTCGAATTAAAATCTTCTAAAATCGTTCGTCGAAAAAATTCACTCGATGGCGAACTCTGTCAGTTGGATAATTTTGAATATGTTGTGAAACATTGATACCAGGAACTTTTACTACGTCAAGTCGATGTGAGTGTTCGGTGAACTCTGAAATTTTAATTTTGTATCACCTCCCCGCAATCTCACGGTGACGCAATGAGTCAACATGTTGACCTTTCAAACCTCGGTTTCTTGACGTCCTGACGAATCGAATGACAAATAAGATACTAAATTAAATAATGGGTACTGACTGTGTAAATGCGGAAATTCCTCTGAAATGTTCTTTTGCAAAGGAAATATCTTGGATTTGTGACTATTTAAAAAAAATGGTAAATCCATAATGTAGTAAGAAAATGTTTACCTAATCAGTACGCAATGAACGTGTATTGTATTTGTCTATTATAAAAGATACTTGGAAGAAATTCTCATATTGTTCATTTATTTTTACATAAATGCAATTGCTTTGAATGTTTAAAATTGCATGGCTTTCTGTGTTTTTGGAATTAAAAAACATCTTTGGGGAAAAATATTAATCTTAGCTTGCCAAATTGATGACCCAGTGTTGACGCTCGTTAATAATAATGGAACAAAATATTTGACAGTTATATGCTATTCTTGTACATAATGTCAAAACTTGAATGAATGCTATACATGTGTATAATGCCATGAACGCACTTTCAAAAATACTACTGACCGTCTACACTACTCTAATACTCACTTCAAATACTATCTTTGAGGCAATCGTAATCGATCTTATCACTGAAGTAGTGTCGAAAATACATGGAACTTGCAACATGCCGGAAAATAACGTGGGCTTATGAGCGGTCATAGCTAGAGTTGCAGACTTCTGTAGTAATTTAAGAACATGTTTTTTAAATTGGTATCAAAATTTATTTAAAATATATTACATTTCAATGTATTAAAATTTGTTATTCGTTTCTTAAGAATATGTATTACTACTGCATTAATTGAACCACCCGAAGTCTTTAAGCGTCAGCTCTGAATGTATATCTGAAACCGGGAATCCCCGGGTGAAAAAAATTATGTGCAAAAGAAATGTAGCTCAACTTAGAAATGGCTATTTTTTTAAAAAAGGAGAAGAAATTTATAAAACTGTTTTTTTTTCTAGACATATTACTCTTTTCGTGATTTGGAAAACGTTCTTATGCAAAATGACAGTTTTCTGATAGGATACTATTCATTGTATTTAACACTTTCAGGTAACTCCAGATCCATTGCAGCGAATAATAACCTCCGGTGCTTACAGAGCAATGTCACCTCAATTATAAAATAAATGTCTCGTGATCAGAATGTTGTAGATGATCAGATGAGCGTTATTCGAGTGTATTGTGTGTGCAATCACTTTAGTTAGCATATTTAATCGCCTAGTGCACAGTGGTAGCTGAATCGTAAGCCATAGAACGCATAGTTCGTGGCAACAACGTTGCCTCCTCTGCATCAATTTATCTTTATTATGATCTTCAGTAGTTAAGACGTCCATACCGAAGATTAAAGGTTTAATGGGGGAGGACGGTTTTGATATGACTTGAAGGTCAATGGAGCAACGGTGCATTGAGATATAAGAGAAACGAGGGAACTCGAAGAAACCTGCCGGGAACAGACTTTGTTCAAAGAAATTTCTCTTGGACTGATCGAGATGTAAACCCTGATACGTAGAGGCCACGGCATTTAACTGTTAACCAGTGTTATGTCTCTTAGACTTACGACTCTTAGTCGTAACAACCACCATCTAAAAGCACAAATTTTGAAAAATAATAATTGCAGGTTTCCCAATTACTACAAAATGCTAGAGTAGGGGTTTCGTCTTCTAGTAGTGAAGAGTAGAAACATAATTATTTATTTATTTGCCCTCTCTTATATTTACATACATTCCTTTGTGAATCGTACTATAGTAGATTGGAACAAACTACCTACAGTAGCTCTAGAGGCTCTTCCTTCTAATGTAATGAAATTGGAAAATATACTAAATTCTGTTTAGATCATTAATAATACTGAGACTTTTATCGTTATTATTGTTATTTTGTTATTATTATTATTATTATTATTATTGTTAATATTAATATTAATATAGTCATGTCCCTTATACAGTGTAGTGCAGTGGTGGGAGGAGTGCAGGATAGTGTAGTGTAGTGAAATGAAGTGTTAGATAAGCTATAACTCAAATTAGAGATAATTAAAAATTTATTAAAACTAGGATATCAATCTCTAATTCTAATTGTAATTCTATTTGTAAATATTCGTAATAGTTTTTTAATTGTAAATCTAGTTGTAATCATGTTTGCTACCGAGCACTAGCTCAAAGCGGACTTTAATAAATATCTATCTATCTATAAGAAGTTTAAAAGATAGTATTAGTAGTAGTATTATCATTTCAATAATCCAACATGCTCTTTTTTTACTTAAACTCTCAAACACATTCACGGGAATAGAACATAGAGTTGCTATTATTGAATGAAGTGTGTAACCATGAAATTTGCAAGACGCTACCACTGGATCAGATTCGGGTTCTCAAAATAAATTAATGAAATGTATAATAAGTTGAAAAGTGGCTATTTTTACACAAGGAATCTGTTCAAAAAGACGTGTGTGGATAGGGATTAACATAATGCGAATTCAAAACCAACTCCAACATTTTAAGTATACTACGAAAATGTTCTTAACTGTGGTGCTTGTTTCGTAATTTTATTCAACCTCCAGTCACCGCCAACCGCCCGCCAATGCTACTCAAACAGCGGTGGCCGGCAGCGCGACGTTTAGCGACTTACTCTCAAACATATTCAGGGGGACGGAATATAGTGTCTATTATTGAATGAAGTATGTAACCATGTAATTTCGAAGAGGCCGCTACTGGAACAAGCTCAGACTTGATAATAAAACATATAAGTGGAAAGTTGTCTACTTTCAGGCATGGAATATATTTATTTATTTATTTATTTATTTTATTTTACGTAAAAAAAACAGTTAAAACTGCGTATGACGTGCTATGGGGAAAAGTGAATTGTGTGCACATTTTCAAAATTCTGTGATCCCTACACTAAGTCATACACTACTTAAATTTTGAAAAATCTCATTTACATTATACTCATTTATACATGTCCAAATGGTAAATAATGCATTATTTATCATTGTTAAAATTAATATTACTTTTCTTGTGATGCTCAGTATAGTCTCCAATTGTATAGAAATAGCTATGTAGCAGAAACGATTTCACTTGGGATTTCAAGTTTTCTATTGAATTTAATCGTTTAATGTCATCTGGCAAAGTGTTGTAAAATAATGTACATGTATTGTATGTGAATTTTTTGTAATGAGCTGTTGATACTGTCACCTGATGAATATGATTTCTACGTAGAGTGTTATAGTAGTAGACTTCGGCATTTTCTCAAAATATATTATAATGAAAATATATTATATAATCTATTGAAGAGGTGTACCACGCTATGGTGAATTAACATATTGCGAATTCAGAACTATCCCAAACGTTTTAAGAATCTTTTCGAGCACAATTGAGAATTTTATTCGAGCTTCAGTCGTCGACACAATGCCCCTCAAACAGCGGCGGTGGCCGGCAGCTCGGTGTTCGGTGTCGTGACGCACTCGCTACCGCGAACGCACCCGCGGGCGGCCTTCGCTCTCAATAAGCGCGACGCGCCATCCGACACCTGCATGACGTGTGGCCGGCGCTCCGCACGTAATTGTGAAATACTCGCGCCGGCTGCGAGTGGGCGGGGCTGCGCCACACCTCTGCTTCGCCGCCGCAGCTCGTTCGCGAACGCTCACCCTCTCGTCCCGCCTATTGCGTATCCAAACGTTCGAGAGGTTCCTTATGCTGTTGCCCAATTTGTTCTTTATTCGGTTATCAAAATGTGGCTTTTTTCCTATTAATTTGTCCGTTATTATTTTGCCCAATCTGTCTTTTTTTATTCTTTGGCCCAATCTGTGTTTTTTAATATTTGGCCCAGTTCTGAATCCTGCTGGCCAATCTGCCTTTTATTCTATTGGCCAATCTGTTGTTTATTCTGATGCCCAATCTGTTTATCCTGGTGTCGATCTGTTCTGACGTCCTTTCTTACCATTCTCGTCATTCATCTTACTATCTGTTCTGTTGCTTGCCATACGACCCATGCAGCTTCATCACTCCCCCCTCTCCTTCTCACATTAATTTACTCTTTCTCCCTTCAATGGCCCTTTGCACATGATTTCTCGTTTCAGGTGGCTCAATTGCGTTTACAATTTTATATATTAATTTATATGTGGTACATTTCTTGTTTATTGTACTCGTTTTTCTCTCTTTAAACGCACTCTGTACGTATTTCGTCCTCCTTTTCTCCTAACACCACTAATGTACTCTTGGTGTTTCCACTTAGTCTGGTAAGCTTCGCTACCTTTTCAGTGTTCATGTCTTACCTCTACTTAGTTTTTATTACAATTCCAATACTGTTATTAAAATAATTACGCATTTGTCATTCTTGAGAGATAATACTAGACAGAGGGTACAGATTCGCTTGATTTCTGCAGTGAATCTGTCGGGAACATTATTCTTCATATGCAAACCAAACAAAAAATTGAAACGAATCTCCTGGCAGGGATATCACGACAGAAAAAATCAAATAAAAATCTACAAATAAAATACATGGAAATGGATGAAAAATGTTTGTTAAAAACGGCGTTTATAAAAGAATAAATAAGTGTGGCCAAGAGAGCCTATGAAGAAAGCTAAATTGAGAGATTTGTACACATGGTTCTTAGTAAAAGCAAAATAAATATAATAAATATTACTTCATACCCTAAATTAACTAGTACTAAGGTGGTTAAAATATCATTATTTTTAGTTTCATCTCGCACTGACGCGTAGATTAATTTTTCGTTTTTTTTTTTTTTTTTTTTTTTTGTAATGTAGTATTATAAATGGTATCGTGAGAGTAATATGAGTTCACGACCGAGAACCAAACGCGGCACTGCTTTAAGAGTCGAGGTCGATTGTGACATGGTTCTGACACAATTACGAGCATGTAGCGGAGCTTTCTGTTGATTTCGTTTTCGGTCGCGGGTCACCGCACACTCTCGTCCATGTATCCCATTCAACAGAAGCTCTCACCTCCCCTCTCCCCCTCCCCCATCCCCTTGCACCCCGCCCTCCTCGCCCGCCACCCGCACCCCTTTGCACGCCGTGCAGGTGACCCATACGTTATATTTAGCAAAGATATATGCAAGAGATTTATACGGATGTGGGGGTGAACCAGCCAATCGTAACTTCTGCATGGAAAGCGAATATTTCACGTCCGGTGGGCATATATCACCCCGGCCTAAATAAGGCCTTTTATTATTCTTGTTGTCCGACGTCTGCGGGACTGTGTGCGTGTGGGTCTGTGATTTTTTTTTTTTTTTTTTGTGAATGTCGCCCCCCTTCTCGTCCCCCGTCCCTTCTTGTCCCCTCGTCCCTTCTCGTCCCTTCTCGTCCCTTCTCGTCCCCTCGTCGACCCCTCGTCGACCCCTCGTCGACTCCTCGTCGACCCCTCGTCGTTCCCTTCGTCGTCCCCCTCGTCGACCCCGTCGTCGGCCCCTCGTCGTCCCCTTCGTCGTCCCCTTCGTCGTCCCCCTCGTCGACCCCCTCGTCGACCCCTCGTCGACCCCTCGTCGACCCCTCGTCGACCCCTCGTCGACCCCTCGTTGACCCTCCTCGGTCCTTCTCGTCCCTTCTCGTCCCTCGTCCTCGATTAGCTCGCCACTCGCCCTCTCGTCTCGTCTCTCCTCTCCTCTCCTCCCTGTCCCTCGTCCTCTCGTCGATGGTCCCCGTTCTCCATCGCTGCGCCCCATCCTCCCTCATCCCCGAGCCCCTGACCACTGACTACTCGTACAGATTCGGAACCCGCTCTCGTCGCCACGGAGGAAATTAAATAACAGTTCTGCGGCGACGGCGCGCGACGCTGGCAACCGGAAGTAATGCGCAGCGCTTCGGTTCCGGGTATTGGGTTGAACGTGTGGATGATTTTTACGGTGAGTGACCGCGGAATCAGAAGGTAACGCGAATTTTCTACTGAAACTTTTTTTTTTCGCCGCGGAAAGATGTGACGAAGTGAATTACGAGCCGAGCACGCTCTGGGGTGTGAAAATCGATCATTACCACTTTCTACTGTTGCCGGTCAAAATGCAATGTTTCATCGTGAGGGGAATTTTTTGTTAACCAGATTGTCGTCGGTGTACACCTTTTCAACTTTAAAGTAAGACCAAACGCTTTCAAGTTGAGAACAAGCACTTTCAATTTGGGAACAAACCCTTTTAGATAGGGAACAAGCTTGTTCAAACCGAGATTAAACCCATTCAAATCGATACCAAACACATTCATATGCAGACAAATCACTTCAAATTTATAATTTTCATTTTCAGATGCACTGTATGAACATGAAGAAAAAAGAAAATAAATAAAAAAACAAGAAAGAAATGCGAATTAGGAATACAAGTTATTGAACCGTACTAAACAAAAATATCAAAATATATTAACATTAATTACACGTTCATATCAATTATATTTAATGCATCTGGAATGAATCTTTGAATGTAAGCAATGAATTTTGCACAATTATCAACATTTATTGTATTCTAATTTATTTATTTCTAACTCACGTAGTCGAATTCTATTTATTTTTGTTGTTCTTCCTTCATCAGATAACATATTTGGCTACTGCTATGTAACTGAATGGAATTCCTTTCGTATAACGTTCTCGCTTTGCAAATAAATAAAGTTAGTTTCCCAAAATAAAACGTGCTTGATAACTTAATCGCTGCAGAACATATTCCAGAACTTCAGCTTCCAGCTTCCAGAACATGTTCCATAACAAAGTCGGGGGAACTTTGTTTTAATTGCATTGCTTTTAGCTTTCTTGAGCTCTCTTCGAATATCCGAAGCGTGAATAATAAACCATCTCAATGTTACCGTAAACATTCTGTGAACACAATAATTTCATGTTTTTCTTGAAATTAACGTTGAAGTTCTTTCAGTGTAAATACTAGATTATTCTAAATATAATTAATCATAATTAACGAGGCTCTCCCGTAATTTTCACCTTTCTCTTTCCACAACATGGTTTGTTTTCGTTTTAGTGCTTCAACCACCTGTAAGCAGTAGATTTTTTTACTCCAAATGTATTCACCAGACCTCCCCAATATCTGTTATTAGTAAATAAAGCATATATGTGCTGTATGATGCTTTCTGTCCCCTTTTTTAATGTACGGTATAATTAATAAAGAAAAACTGTCTTGAACAACACTAAACAGAACACGAAGACATAACCCGTTTTTGTCAACTAAAACAAATGCCCTTTTTTTCTCGTTTTGAAGTTGTTTGGTTTTTGTATGAAAATGATAAGTCTCAATTTGAGTGTGATTTTTCTCAATGTGAACGAGTTTGTTTCCAATTTGAGAATGTGTATTCCCAATTTGAGAGTTGTTGTTCTCGATTTGACTGTGATTGGTTTCATTTTCAAGTTGGAAAAGTACAGTAAGTTGTTGCAGAACTTGTTATTTTGTTTTGGAGAAGATAGGAATTCAAGTGGGCGAAGCACAAATAAGATAATTAAATATAACAGTTCAAATCGCATTGTATAGTCCCGAAAATTAAGCAGCATCTAAGAATTTATAAAATGCTAGTTTCTTGTGCATTAGAACTTCTATTTAACGGTCCATTTTCTTCAATGCAGAAAAAAAAAAAATTAGTTTCTATCATAAGCACTTATATTATAAAAAGACATTTTGTTCGACGAGGAATAACTAACTAGGAACATATACACTCCGAATTACTTCAAACGTTTTCCACGTAATGTTCAGAATATCGAAAATGCTGTGTAAAGATTTTATCTTCTAAATTTTGCAGAAACTGGTAGAAAAAGTTTGTTTTTGAAGTATTTGATACGGAGAAAGATAGTCTTGTCTAGCAGAAGTCGCGCAATAACGCCTTTGCGCTAGCAAGACGATTGAGAGAGTCCGCGTGGGAACACTGACGCAGTACTTTCTTTTACGTTCCTATTTGAAAATACTGTGAATGGAAACAATGGAGAACTGATAGTTTTGGGGAATGAAAATCTGAAGATGAAAAAGGCATATCAATGGATTGTAATTACGTGTTTCTAAACTTAGGCATTGGACAGTTTGGTCTTATTATTGATCTAGTGCATTTAATTTCAATAATGTATTGGGCATACGTTAGGATTATAAATTTAGTGTAGTCTTTATGATATAATATAATACATCAGAAAGAAGCCATTATCGGTTCACTAAGAACATCTGTGAATACTCTTTCATAATATTTCATATTTTACAGTGTACTTTTTTACTTTACTAGACTAAAATAAAACGAAACTCAAGATCGTTAGTGCAAGTTACATTCTGCGAATTTTATAATTTGGTTAGATAAACCAGGGCTCAAGTGGACCACGAATGTCTTTTGGAGTGCCTAGAGATCAGCGCTTATATACGTGGAATCGGTGTGGCCTTGGGGGGGGGGGGGAAATTTAAAGGAGGCTCCACACATTCGTTATTCGGAGAGTAGCCTGCAACCGCTCGTCGAATCTCGATCAGTGTGGATGAGTTGCTTGCTATTTGCCGAGTGACGAACATTCGGTGTTCGCCCTACCCACCGCGTGCCCACATCAAAGGGAGCGAACATTCGCCGAACACATCAGCTCTTCGGGATTGGGGGAGCAGTAGCTAGCTGCTCGGCGAATGCCGAATGTGTGGAGCCGCCTTAATGGCGAACGGCACACAGATAGTCTGACCCGAATTCTTGCATTTGAACACATCTGAGATCTACTGTAGCGCGTAGGGTTTTCAACAGTCCTCCATTTGGGAGGAAAGTCTTCCATTGAAGAAAATTGTTCTCTTGCTGTAATTTGTACTTCAAAAGTCATTTTATTAAACTTTACCATTTGTTGTCATTAATTTTATTACATGACTAGCATCTCCTACGTTGTGTCATTTATTGTTTAATTTAGAAAAAAAAATATGAATATTCATTTTCTGAACGCTGATTCACACACATAACACGCGCATGCATGATAGTGTCTCCGTTTAGTGACTGGAAAAATAAAGAGACGCTCATTCTATCTTCAATTGCGTTTTTCGAACGAATCTTTTCATGTCAATCGCCAATGAAGAGAAAAAAGAAACAGAGCTTATGTTAATTTAAATTAAATATTTATAAAATGCGATGATGGGCGTTTTTTCTTATCGAATTTCTAATATTTTGTCCTCCCCTTTAGATGAACATTGTTGGAAAACCTAGTAGCGAGCGTCTTCTTTTGCAGGCGCCTCTCATCGTTCCAGTGGACGCGCTTGATTGCGGAGATCCTGTGGGTGATCTTCTTGCTCATTCCCCATGGGCTCCTGCTTTTGCTCCGATCCATGGGCTTCTTCCTGCCCAAGCAAAAGAAAATGGTCAAGAAAGTCATTTTGGTAAGAGGATGTGAACAGCAATTGACAACTTGAGTGCTCAGATCATACTAGTGATTGTAATATGGGCAATAAATATTATTATTATTATATTAATATAATAATAATAATAATAATAATAATACAGAACTTTAACACAGTTATGTACGTAACATTAAGAGGCAAAAAAGTACACATTTTTCGTTCGTGGCTCTGAAGGTGAATAGTGGTAAGCATGATCGTTTGCGTGTGGCAGTTGACAGGCGCAGGACAGGGTCTGAGCCGATAGCGACCTTAGATTTCGGGCGGATGGGAGCCATGGTAATGTGCTTTAAACCAGAGCGGGTCCATTACCAAATCTGTCGTAGCCCCATTCTTAAAGTTGATTGTGGGAACAATGCGTCTAAGACAGATTTACGATCTTTGTGAGTTGAACTCGTGTGTGACACTCTACGGAGAAGTCACCGTAAGACAGCCATATAGAGCGAGTCTGGCTTGCGCCCGTTGTAAATCTGTCTCAGCAATATTTTCCTCCCTATGGACAAGGTTGTGGGGCAAAGTCACGTCGTGCTACGCCAGCACAGAAGGTACAGGAGCGTCACTTACCAGAGTATGATTCGCTTTAGGATCGGGCACTATAAATAATTAGATACTTGTATCGATTAATCATTAGGTACCAGGTTCGCAAGCCCGGTTCGCAAGCCCGGTTCGCAAGCCCGGTTCGCAAGCGTGGGCTCGCAAGCGCGGGCTCGCACGCGCGGGCTCGCACGCGCGGGCTCGCAAGCCCGGTCGCAAGCCCGGTTCGCAAGCCCGGTTCGCAAGCGTGGGCTCGCAAGCGCGGGCTCGCAAGCGCGGGCTCGCAAGCGCGGGCTCGCAAGCGCGGGCTCGCAAGCGCGGGCTCGCAAGCGCGGGCTCGCAAGCAGCGGCAGGGTGCCAACAGTCATTTAGACATTTGTGCGTGTGTGTGTGGCAGGTGACGGGCGCGGGCCAGGGGCTGGGCCGCGAGCTGGCGTTCGAGTTCGGGCGGCTGGGCGCGACGGTGGTGTGCGTGGACCAGAACGCGTCGACGGTGGAGGCGACGCGGCGGCGGCTGCGCGCGGAGCTGGCGAGCGCGCGCGCCTTCGCGTGCGACGTGTCGGACCGGGCGCAGGTGCGCGCGCTGGCGCAGCGCGTGCGCGCCGAGGTGGGCGCCGTCGACGTGCTCGTCAACAACGCGGCCGTGCTCAACCTGGCCGAGGCCGACGGCGCCGACGGCGCGCAGCAGATCGAGCGCATGGCGCGCGTCAACCTGCTCTCGCACGTCTGGGTGAGTGTGCGCATGCGCCGGAGCGACATTCCACCCCGCAGCTGGTCTACTTTTATACTCTTATTAACCCTTAAGTGGGCGCACGCTACATTTCTTACATATTCATTTTCTTAATCTTCTTCCTGATTATCCGAATTATTCCTTGTCCTATTTCCGTCAAGTTGACCGAAGACTGGTGAAAGTAGTGTAACGAAATTTGCGTGGTCAGACGGAAGAGCAGGCCTCATGGCCTGAGTCTCGCCACGTAAATAAGGCAAATTCAAATTCAATTCAATTCAATTAAAAGACTATTCTCGGGTTTAGGTAAATTGAAATATTGATCTAAACTGAATCCCGATAGCGACTACCAATAAGATGAAGAACAAGTGTAATTTCTGTACACCGATAACGGTCACGAGATGTTCCAACGTGATAACGCCGAGAAGTGCTTGCTTATCGCTGTGTGTGCAGATGATCCAGGCGTTCCTGCCGGACATGCTGGAGCGGGGCGAGGGTCACGTGGTGGCGATCTCGTCCGCCGCCGCGCTCTTCGGCCTGGGCGACGCCGTCACCTACTCCGCGTGCAAGGCGGGCGTCGCGGGTGAGTGGCGTACACACAAATCTCCACTGCGGGGGGACGCGATAAACTTTTGATTGACAGCTGGGCTCCCTCCCGCCGCCGGGCAGCCAACTTCAAGCTCAACAACTTTGAAAACTCAGCCGAGCGCGTGGCTTACCTTAGCAAGCATTGCGAAGCTGATGCTCTCCCGCCATTACTCTCATAATTCCTTGATCCCGGTGAATAAGCTGAGAAGTAAAAAAAATAATTTTACAGGAAAAAACAGCAACTTTAAACTAATACTGTAAATCAGGGATTAATGATATTCAAACAAAATCTACACATAAATAGTTTAGTTTCAATATCACCTTCGTTTAAATAACATTAATTCTTTATTTAGTTCAGTTAAAACTTGTTTTTTGCTCTCCTGTAAAATTAAGGGTTTATGACTTATCAGTTTATTCACCGGGATAAAAGAATTTTCGTCCAATTTGATACATCAGAGTAATCTCTGTTTAATTATCAACCTCTTCCATATCTCTTTTATATTTCTCACATGTACTACACACGTACTGAAGAGGAAGTATTGTAATAGTGCGTCTAAAAATGATTTTTTGACAGAAAGATTAGTTCTGTTGGTCCCTGACTCCAAAAAACGAAAATTCTTCTTATGATCAGAACTAAACAAATCTTCCTTCTAATCACGAAGAAATCTAAAATTATCATTAATTCTCTTCAACAAAGTTGTTCGCTTACAAGTAGCAGTGTTATTTTATGGTAAGTATGGGACAATAGTTAAAATCATTGAATTACCGAAAGATAAACTGTTCTCACTACATTTTGAATGGTCTCCATTTATTCATACGTTTGTTTCACGTGAAGGGTGGAGTGCGTAAATATTAGTTTTTCATTATTTTTCATTGTATTCCTTTAATTATTACTCAAAACTGACGAAAGAACGTTCAGTGAAGTAATACTGACTACCGAATTAGTAGTTTCTAAATACGATATTCCTTTATAAGTTCATTGTTGTGTCTCACGTCTGGTATATTCTTTCAGCTTTGATGGATGCATTTTCCGACCAACTTCGTAAAGCAGGAATGAAAAACATTCACACGACAACGGTGTTTCCTTATTTTCTTCGTACTCCACTGATAGAGGAAATAGCAACTCTAAGGTAATTATTGTAATTAATACAAAATATTCCAATTTTTACATTTAATATGGAACATACCACAAATTTCTAGGCTTTTTCGTAGTTTCTGAATGCTTTTTTATTCTGTGAACATTTTATTTACGATTATGCTAGTTTTTTAATTGCAAAAATTTTTGTGCTTCTCGAAAATATTTCTTGCTCAAGTAATCCACAGATAGGACAAACACTTAAGGATTTATCAAAGAGATATTCGACCTGAATTAATTTTTCTAGAGATAGATCTGAACGTCATTTGACAGGAGTTTCTTTATCAATGCAATTAATTCGGTTCCGTTCTTAGATTGTACTTATTAGTTGCATTTAATCTCTCATATCTAAGTCGATAAAATATATCCACTCAGTAAAATATTCTATTCCTACAGCGGATATGCACGATATTATTAATTTCGTATCGACTTTTACGTTTTGTATCATACATTTATCTATCATCATTTACGACTAGAATTGATTTGAAGATGGAAACGATAGTGATCTAACATTCATTGCTTGATTAATCACGTGTTGTTGTTACATTTTGTCATCTTTTGTCAGATTTCCATTCTGCGGAATCACTTAAAACGAAAACAGTATCCTTCTAGAGCTCTGTAGCAGCGAGATTGCTGCCGAAGAAAACTACACAAAATGGTTTTCGACAAAGTAGCACACAGTGCTCAAGAATAACATTTAAAATACTTTCGTGTAACACTGTAACAAATTAAATATATTAACAAAAGTCTTCACGAGTACTGCAATAACGTAGTATACAACACAGAACAATAGTTCTTTTCATACCAAGAATATAAAAAATTGCTTTTTCATAATCCCACCGATTAGTAGCAAATATTTAATGGCGGGCGGTCTCTTCCTGGGACCCTTTCTGATGCATGACGTCAGCTATGTCGTAAGCAGCCATGCATTGAGTATGAGAATTCAGTCGAAGTGCAATGTGAGTACAGAAAGAATAACTGAATCAAATGTTTGGATTTTCCAGTCAAAATTAAAAGAGCTTTAATATTTTCGTTTTTTCCCCGAGATTTTGGATATCTGAAGAAACTATAGTCACCTCTCTCATGGTCGGAGACTGCGTAGATTTCTTTAGATTTCTGCGCGCATTGGAAATTAGTAATATATGTATAGCTAAATTTCCTTACATGTAGAAGTAGAAAGGCCAAATATATATATTTGATATATATATATATATATATATATATATATATATATATATATATATCAATCTGATGATATAAAATAAGTAAAATAATTAAGAGAATTCAATTTAGTACATAAAATAAACAAAAGTGGTCTGAGAAAATGGCAACGGCGAGTCTGTGGAATCACTGATTTTCAGACTGTCAGCCAGTAAATGCCATCGAATGATATTCCCATTAAGATCAAGAAAGTGTGAATAATCATTCCTATATTTCTTAATTATTTCTTATTTTGAGTTGAATTAAAATAAAATGCGGTCTATAATAAAACTACTTATATTAATTTTCGTTACAATATTTCTTCGCATCAGTGAAATTTTGTAATTTTTGGAGAATTTTTTTGCGTATTTCTTGGTTTTTACAATTGTGTAGAGTTGCTGTAGCAAAATGATAGTGATAACGTGCGTTCTCCCATTGAAAGCATCCAGGTCATATTTCACCCGGATTGTTTTCCTCGGCGTGCCGCATGGTGTGAATCGAGACTGACGGGAATAGCCCTAGAGCTGCCCGGTGTCGTGTCAGGGACGGCAAGAATAAACGGGGGGCAATGGCGGAAGGGAGAGAGCGAGGCCACAATGATAGAGGAGACGAGGGTTGGGTGGGAGCGAGGGTTGTGTGGGAGAGCGAGGGTTGTGTGGGAGGAGAGCGACGGCGAGGCCGCGGTAGCGGTCGCAGCGTGGGAGAGGGTAACAGCGGAGGCGACGACGGCGAGGGTGGGAGGGCGGTAAGGAGTGGGATGGCGGCGTGGGCGACGGAGAGAGGCGAGATCAACGGAGGAGGGCGGCGCCAGGAAACTCAATCGCCCCGACCGGACCCAAGGTCCCGTCAGGGCGGCCGGGCTGGGCCGGGACAAGGGAAGACCTCACTCTCTGAATAATGGAGGAGGGTGGGTTCTTTTCCGCTCTTGCGCTTTCTTTCTTTCTCCCACCTCCCCCCTAACCGGCGCTTTATCTATTATTCTCGGGAAAAGATTCTCGCCGAAGCAGAATTAAAAGCGTTTTAACGCGGCCCCTACTGCGTCCACTTCCTCTTTCGCGCGGTGACGCCCTCGGAGAAGAATTGTTTAAAGAAGTCTTCTATCATGGACTTGAAGGAAATTTTCAGGGTAAATTAAAATGCTGGGTACCAAATGTTAGAAAATCCTTTCCTATCACTTTTTTGTGCTTAGCTTTCCTTGCCCTAGCACGCGTTAGCAGGGAGAACACTGTTGTGTGGCGGACTGTTACATAAAAAATATGCATTAAAAACAGAGTTGCAAAAAATCAAAATTAATAAGAAAATGCTTATCTAACATGCCAATATGTATAACATTGGATTCGCCTTTTTCGCTCGTCATGATAGACAAAAAATAGTTTCATTTGAAAAAAATCAAATTTACTTCAATATCTCGCAAAATAAAGTGATGAAATAGAAATAAATAATGAATCAATTAGCCCCTTCCCTCATTCACTTTGTGAAAACTGCATTGCATTTACTTCAACCGTTCAAAAGCTGCAGAAGGTATTGGAGTTAACGTGATTTCATCCTGGGTATGAACGTAATGAGATATACCAAAATTTTCCTCTCTCTCTCTACATCTATATCTGCTAAAGATCTTAGCGTCCGGCTTGCTGGGTCAATGGGTCACGATATAATTATAATCCTTATTACCTCTATAATGGATTATAGGATCCGCGACTATACAGCGCAGCTGGGAATCTGAAATAGAATGTTTCTATTCCTAGTTCATTTCTGTTTGGATTGACTAAATGAAAAATCACTTTCTTTTCTATAGAACAAAATTTAACAAAGTTTATTTTTACTTTTTTTTTATCAAACAATTTAATGAATTTAAGTTAGGCCTTTGATCATGATCTCTTTCAATTTACAATTTTACACCGCGGTTAACTTATCTTTTCTTCGTTGATGTCCCTCGTAGACTTCTCAGTCGAAATATCTTGCGTTTTTTATCAAACAATTTAATGAATTTACTTTCAATTGCGATCTTGCCGTAGTCAAAGTTCCAACGAAATCCTCTTCTTCCCTATCAAGCTGTTCTCAAACTATCAAAATTACCAGTCCCGATTACGTCCTATGACATAGTCCCGAACTTGATTACCACTCCCGACAAAGTTCCAATTTATACTTCAATATTGCTTCCACATGAAAATATCTACGAACAGTTCAGAAGCGCGTTTCAGAGCAGAATGAAATCTTTCTGCATGATTCATCCCTCGAAGACTTCGTATTAAACTACCTTCATTTTTTTCATAACATTTGACCGTCTAAACTTCTCCGCCCAATCCCGAAGTTTCTACTTTCGGCATCAACCCATCTCTTAATGCATTTAGAAAAACAAAACTACATTGTTTATTCACGGTCGTTGCTATGCTCTAGGTCTCGTGTTATTTCGTAATGCATGTTCCACCATATTGTCTTCATATTTATGTTACTTTATTTTAACGTGACATATCGGTATGTCACAGCTTCCCTCTCAAGCGTCATTTGGTTTGCTACAACCTAACTAAATGACAAGACTAAAATTGAACACTTTCTTCTTGCTTCTTCACACTAAACGACATTAACACTTTACACTTTGCACTGCACTAGGTCTTGTTTCTTGCTGCCTTAAAACTATTTACATTTTCCTTTCGGAATGTGCCAACAATAACCATTTCATCAGGTATTCTAATACCGTATCTGCCTAATATTTGCTCCCCATTAATTCATTGAATTTTAAATTACAAATCTCTGTTATGACCAGTATATTTAATCATGCGTGTCGTCCCTCATATACGGCTTCATGTTCCTGTAGTTATATGTTCCATTTGCCGTCCATTTTCATCATTCAAAATCGCAGCATTCTTGCTTAATACTTTACAAATTCGATACGGTCCTTTATACAACGGAAAAATTTATAAAATAGCTTCTTATCCACTGACGACACTTGAGGTACTCTAATTAACACTTCATCACCCTCCTTATACTCGCCTCGAAAGCATTGTTTCTGTTTTAGCTTTCTTTTGGCTGCTGCCTCCCTCAAATTGTCATAAATTATTCGCGTATCTCTCACATCATCATGAAATTTTAGGTGGCTTGGTATTACAAGCGCCGATGCATGCATTGGCATATTTCCCTGTGAACGCATCATGAATTCGTTTTCTAACTGTTCGATCTTGTCCTTAATGTCCGACATATATTTCCCAGATTCAGATTCTTGCACCATTTTAACGTTTCTAAGTCCCTCCTGTCTTCGTTTTTCTAATTTACAATCCGAATTAACTAATTTAGATTCTATGTTTTTACTTTTTTCGCCATGTTGAAGCGTCATTGCATTTAAATTATCTACACGCGATTCGACGATTGTCAACTTTTCGCATTGTTGGTCATGTAAATGTCCTGATGTCACAATGTTTTCCTGTAAATAATTAACTTGGGAATTAATTTTGTCGCCAGATTCTTTTAATTCCCTCTGCATTTGGTCGACTTGATTATTAAAAGACTCAATTTTACAATGAATAATGTTAAATTCAGCCGATGTATCCACCCGTAATTGCACTATTTCCTCATGTATTTCCTGACGACAATTCTTCAATTCTAATGACATTTCCGATGTCATTCCTTCCAATTTAGCGCTATTTTTTTCAAATTCAATATTCATATCTGAAGTGATCCCCTCTAATTTATTATTCATTTAGTATTATTATGCTCAAGTTTTGGTTCATTTCTGCTAACATCTTAAGAATTAAATTATTAGGGTCCATATTTTCTAACGGTGCAGCCATTATTTCCTTTTCAAATTCAATATTCATATCTGATAATTTCACGCGAAATTTCTCCCCCAGGAGTTAGTATTAGCAGACGCCATATCATCTACATTAACATTCTCCATACGCAATTTTCTGCTCTAGTATCCATTTTGAATTCTAATACAAATTAAAATCTCTGTTAAATTATTTTAAAATCACACCAATGAAATGGTCTTGGCCCTTTCTTATAACTAACAATTAATTTCAAATGTCAATCCATAAATTTCAGATTCCCTTTGGATCACTATATTATAATTTATAAGACTAATTTTATCCGTGTCACCAATTGTTATAAATTATAACAAATTATGCATCACGTTGAGGCGCCATTTTGAGATATACCAAAATTTTCCTCCCTCTCTACATCTATATCTGCTAAAGATCTTAGCGTCCGGCTTGCTGGGTCAATGGGTCACGATATAATTATAATCCTTATTACCTCTATAATGGATTATAGGATCCGCGATTATACAGCGCAGCTGGGAATCTGAAATAGAATGTTTCTATTCCAGTTCATTTCTGTTTGGATTGACTAAATGAAAAATCACTTTCTTTTCTATAGAACAAAATTTAACAAAGTTTATTTTTACTTTTTTTATCAAACAATTTAATGAATTTAAGTTAGGCCTTTGATCATGATCTCTTTCAATTTACAATTTTACACCGCGGTTAACTTATCTTTTCTTCGTTGATGTCCCTCGTAGACTTCTCAGTCGAAATATCTTGCGATCTTGCCGTAGTCCAAAGTTCCAACGAAATCCTCTTCTTCCCTATCCAAGCTGTTCTCAAACTATCAAAATTACCAGTCCGATTACGTCCTATGACATAGTCCCGAACTTGATCACCACTCCCGACAAAGTTCCAATTTATACTTCAATATTGCTTCCACATGAAAATATCTACGAACAGTTCAGAAGCGCGTTTCAGAGCAGAATGAAATCTTTCTGCATGATTCATCCCTCGAAGACTTCGTATTAAACTACCTTCATTTTTTTCATAACATTTGACCGTCTAAACTTCTCCGCCCAATCCCGAAGTTTCTACTTTCGGCATCAACCCATCTCTTAATGCATTTAGAAAAAACAAAAACTACATTGTTTATTCACGGTCGTTGCTATGCTCTAGCTCTCGTGATATTTCGTAATGCATGTTCCACCATATTGTCTCCAAATAAATGTTAATTTATTTTAACGTGACATATCGGTATGTCACAGTAATGTACAACGTTTCCTTCAAATTGTGTTTCAACACTGATGAAACGTAGTCTTCAAGGATTTTACAACTTATGACTTTAAGGTTTTACTTATGATAGCTATATATTTGTACGTCTTCATATTCATACCTTACCTTCACCTTCACCTTAATGACATGCATCGTGAATAAATACGCTGTATTTTAATTTAAAGGGATTTGAAGTACATTTTATCTGCATTTCATTAAATTTTCAATATCTGTACTGAATATTTAATATTATGTTACATTGATTGACAGTATTCATTTATTTTCTTTCGAAATATATTTTTACAGTAACTCGCTTCTCCATTTTATTTCCTATTGAAATATCGTAAAAACTAAAGATAAAAATTGCGAATTGTCATTACAAGAATCATCTGCCTTAGGAAAAAACAAACAATTCACAAAGACTCAATATTTGCCCATGTCCAGAACATACGAGTGTTTTATCGCTATCCATTAGAATATCCGAGTTCAGAGTCGCTGGACGATCGCCGCATATCGTGGCTAGCCCTTACAGTTACGACGCACATGAATTCCTAAAATTGGCGCAGTAACAGTACAGAGCGAATGCTAAATGAAGGAAAAGATCATTCGCTCCTTGAATTATTTCCAGATTTCCTCCCATGGAAGTACGCCCAGTGGCCGAACAGATCGTGAAGGGCATTCGCGAGCACGAGCGCTCGTTTACTATTCCGCGATCTCTGGGGCTGTACACGGCCATTTCGAGGTAAGTGAATGTTCAATATATGCACGCGTATACGAAGTAGCCGTGAAATCACCAGCACTCAAATTTTATGTACACTCGCAGGTTGTTACCCCAGCATTTGGCGGACAAGTTGAGAGCAATATTTTATGTACGCTTGGACGCAAAGTACAACGAACTTGGAAACATAAGGTAATCACGTTTCGTACCGGACCTCGGCCATTTCATCAACGTATTTATAGTGGGGTCGTTACGTCTGCCTGTTTTACGCACTGTTCGTGGAGTAACTGCGCCACGAATCTCTCCGCTCTCACTGCACCGCTTGCATCGCCATGAAAACGGCGACGACCATCCTACGGTGTGAATTTAGAAAGACAACGCAAGAGGATGCCATGCAGCGATCTTAAGTTTTATGCAGTTGATAACTCTACAGTGATATTTTAGATACTCTTTTGTATGTGCTACTCGATAATTTGTAAGATTGTTTACTTAAATAAATTGTATTTTAAAAAACTCATTTACCTGTTTTGTTTTTTCACAATCCCTAATAATATGAAATGCAGTTGAGCAAACAAAATATTATAGAGCATACGGGTATATATAGTGTTCTTAGTTTTAGCAATAGAACTATATTTTACATTAAAACATTAAGTCAGATGAGTTTCTCCTAAGAACTTTTTTTTTTTTTATAAAACTCAAGACCACTTTTTTGCACGTAAAGTTCTCTTCTCCACAGAAAATGTTTCTTTAATGCACTTTTTAACTATCGAAATTCACGCGTTATTACGCAGATACATGTACTGATAGCTACAATTTCTTCCGAACTATATTTTTATTTTATGATAGTCATTTCATTTTCTATTGATGTGTTCCGCAACTTTTAATTGTTTTAGAGAATTACAGTGTAACATTTTCAAACCTCCTTGTGGTATGAATCTTTTATTGATTGGGAGGAGAAAAATACAAATGAAAAGGATTCCGCACAGTATGAATTCAAAAAAAATACTACACTACAGAAAAAAAATTCCCGTATTTCTAGGCAACGTTCTCAGATTTATGTAACAGGTGCTATGCTACAATGATACTATACATTCTATTGTTATGCACAACTCGGTATTTCCTGAAAATGATGCAAAGAAATGGGAAGGTGAAGGTTTTTTTGAAAGAAACCATCTAAATCAATTTATTATGAACTGATCTAGAAGCGAACATTTTCATTAATTTTTCGAAAAGAATCAACAACAATTACTGTTGAATCCAGAAATGCAATTTATCTTTTGCGGTACGGCCAAAGCACCCACGTGCCGTTTCGCATGTGACAGTGTTATTCTACGACGCGCATTACTCATCGGGGGTGAGCGCAATGCTCGTGTACAAATACTTAAGTAACCAGAGAAGAAGTTGTCTTTGACGAACGAAGACATTTTTGAAAATGAAATATCAAATGAGTTCGCCAGAGACATCTACGTTGGTTATATACATTGTTTAGTATCATTATTTGTAATGAGTGAGACTGCACCTTGTGCCTTGATGGGACGTTAGATTCGTATGCCTATAACCAAGGCTAGGATTCTGATGATCTAAAAGTTCTTTGAAAATGACGAACAAATTACTTAAAAATAAGGAGAAAATCTGAATAGGTAATTTTTAGGTAACTCCCAAACGTTTTGTGTTTTTTACTTTATATTGGTTTAGTGGTGAGTTGTAGTTGACATTTACATAATTGAAATGATTGAAGGCGTTGTCATTGTCAACAATACTATTTATTTCAATAATATAAATAGTATTGTTGACAATGCCAACGCCTTCAATCTTTTCAATTTGTTACTTTATTTTAAATAAAATTTATTGATGTAAAATTATATTTAATGTAAAGTCTATATTTTAGAAAGAAATGTAATAGCTCCTTAGTCGAGAAAGTAGCTGAAAATCCATTTAATTTTCAGGGTTCAAAACACGGTCTACTGCAGTAATGAATTACGCCATAAACTGATACAATAAAATCTTTGTTTTAGGGAGTAATTTTAAATTCATGAAATATTCAATAACAAAAAAATACGAAAAGGAAACAAAACGCGTAAACATGACGAAATGACGTAAAGATGCCGAAAAATGAACTAAAAATTGAAAAATCGTCAAAAGGGACAGAAATGACCTAATAACTAGATTTCTATCACCTACATGTCATGATAAACATTCTATTAAACATTAAATACGTCTAGAATGCATCAATGAAAAGATGACATGTCATCAGAATCTGAACCCTGCCCATAACTAATTTGAGGTTACAAATATACAGCGAAATGTAACATTAAGCAGTAACCCGAAGTGGTTGTATTTAAGCAGAAGTTCAGGACAAGGAAATAATTTTTAAATGTCCGACCTTCTACTAGTAAGGCTTAACAAACATATTCAATTGACTGAATGATGAATCACTTGCCTTTCTCTTGCTGTCGAGGACTTTTCCATGGCAGTGACTTTCTGAGAAATCTTTTCCAAATGTTCACCACAGGCTTAACCTTTCGCTGAAAGTCGTCGCATAGTGAATTCTAGGAAATATTCTATAAGACATACACTTAGCAAAACCAATTTCTTTTGAAATGCTTTTTTAACCAATTCGTGATATTTTTTGGGACCTTCTATAAATGGAAACTTGCATTTTTTTCAGAATGTTCCACTTGAAACAGTTTTTTTTAGGTTTTTTAAATTCATTTAACGTCGCACCGACAGCTAGGTCATTAGCGACTGAGAAAATGTACATTACAACAGTGACACATACATGATTAATGGGAGGTTTACGGATTTAGTACAAGATATAGTAATACAGGTGGTTTACAATATGATAATATGCAAAAAAGAAGAGTAGTAACAATAATACCTATACGAATTTGTACAGAAAGAAATCTCTGGAGAATAATGAGCAAACCAAAATTAAAACACCTGATAAAATAGTATTCCGCTTACATCTACAAACACTCTGAGGAAGGCAGTATATATAGCAAGAAACATCCTGCTACATAGGAACAGATTTAGTGTAGATCAAACACTTCTTTGAAGTGTTGTTCAGGTGAGGTACCATTTTCATCAGTTTTACATATTCAATAAAAGATTCTGTAATACACATTGTTTACAGGATAATAATATGCACGCAGAAAGAGAAAAAGTGTGGAACATCTCACACGTATTTAAATGTTAATCAGGTAAAGTACCCTTTTTCTTGCATTATTTTTCACATTGTTTTTTCTTCTAGATTTTCGATTATATTCGAAATTGCCAATACAATTCAGATTTGGTTGAATATTTCTCTCTCTTTATAGATTTGTATCATTCTCCATTGATACTTCTCACATTCCAAACTTGTGTCGTCTGTCAGTCGGTTTTTGTATTGTACTTAAACCATGGACTGCATTCACTATGCCAACCTCGCGAGCTCAGCGCAGTCCATCTTGGAAGACAAAAGTCTCGCGAGGACGGTGAGGACCAGGGGTTTCCCCAGAGAGCGCGCGGGTCGCTGCGCCTCCTTGCGCGAGTAATTAGGGCAGATTCCGTCGTGTCGCGATTACTCCGAGCTAATTAGCCAGCGACAAGGGCCGATCCACAGGCCCACCGTCGCCCGTCTCCCTTCGACGCCCATCGGTAAAGCGATTACGAGCCGCCGGAGAGAGAGAGGACCCTTGATGTAGTGGCACTAACTAATTGGTGCTTAGCGTCTGGCGGTAATGTCGAGGTCGGTTGAACGCCCTTGCCTCGCCGTCTCGCGGTTAGAATGCGGGCGGCGACGGAGCGGCGGGCGCGAAGGAGGCAGCGGCCGGGCGAGCGGGTGGGAGAGCTGGTGGGTGGGCGAGTGGGCGGGCGGACGGCCAGAAGAGTGGACGAGTGGACGAGCGAGCGGTGACTACTCGGGTGAGTGGGCTGGCAGGCGGGCGAGGGGCAGAGGGCGAGTGGGCAGGAGGGCGAGTGGGCGGGAGGGCGAGTGGGCGGGAGGGCGCGAGTGGGCGGGGGGGACAGGCGGCGGCGGAGAAAGCGGGTGGGCGAGTGGGTGGCAGCGTTCGCGACATCGGCGCGTCCCTCCCCCGCTTCCCCTCAGTTTCCTTGGTCCCACCGATACGCTAATTGGCCGTTTGTATGCGGCGTCTTCAATGACCCCGCGGCCGCCACGACACGCTTCGACGGGGCTGCCAAATCCGATGCCGTGTTCTCGTAGTTTGACTCAGAACCTCAGTCTTGGCCCCGCCCTCCTCCCGCCCTTCTTGGAGGTCCATTAAGGGCTCAGGCCACGGACGGCGGGATGGAGGGTGATTTCTGCCCTCAAAGGGTTAAAAGGCCCGCCGAACTAACTCCGTAGGCAGATTTATAGGCAACTTTGCTGCTCTCTCACCCTCGGTACATCCAGTTGTGTTGGCGTGAAGTTTGGAGGAGGGGCTTCGTACCTCCAGATGAAACATGTTGCCTAGCACAACACGGCAACTGTTTAAACTCTGGAAGGAAAGCTTCGATATTCCCAACTTCTTGAACATCATTCATGCAAGTTAAATCTCCTTCAACATGATACTGAAATCCAACAGTCTCAGAAGTCCAATAAGCGGTAGATGCTTCTCAACAACTAGAAAACAACCAAGAAAAGCGTAAATAAAATAAAGGTTGGAATGAACGAGTAGCTTCAAAGTGACTTGCGATACGAAAAAAGAGCTCACGCTTGTTCTTGGATAGCACTTACCAACTCAAAAGTGAGTTTAAGAACATTCCTCGTGATGAAAGCAATGTTACAGAGGCGGGAATACAGCTTATCCGTTAGGCTTCTGGCAAGATAAGGCGGTTAAAACCGCCGGAACGAACGACAAGAATTCGAAACACCACATCACACCACGCATTCTTCCACGCCATTACGTAAAACCGGATCCCGCTCCCGCTCCCGCTACTATCGCCAGCGCGGCAGCCTCCTTCCTCCATCTTCTACGCTGCTGCCGGCATCGCCTACGCCTCCGCCATCGCCCGAACGGGGGAGTTCGACTCCTCATGGTGGTAGGATTTTCGACACTAGCTACATAGTAACTAGATCGAATTCAGTCGCTGCCTGGAGGACAATTCTAGCGACCGATTGCTCTGGTCGGAAGTTTTCCATATTTCTCCGATCAATACCAGGCGAATGCCGGAGCAGCACACTATCAAACGGGTCATGGGTCGCGCGCGATCTTTCCTTCACTATCCTTCTATCCTCACCCTTACATACACCCCCCTTACATCCCACCCCACCCTTACGTACACTTACGTAACCTCACTACTACATATGCCAGGAGACCGGTCGGGAGCTTAGAGCTTGTCCCGGCTGGGGCAGTGCTCCGTTGGTGGGAGATACATGGTTTGGAAAACCGCGCTAGCCGACTGGTAGGTCGACTCCTCAGATCTCAACATCCAGTGGGGAAACGTTCCCACCTCCTGAAGAAGGAAACAAGCACTGGACTTACGGGACCTTACCAGTTGTTTGGAAAACAAAATAATCAATGAAACCGGGGGCGGTAGCTCAGTGCATCAACTGATGTCACTGCAGCGCCTCTGACCGGGAGGTCCTAGGTTCGAGTCCTGACGGCGGCAGGATTTTCGACACTAGTTTTTCAGCTAGGTCCAATTCAGTCGCTGTCTGGAGGAGAATTCTAGCGGCAGGCTGCTCTGATCGGTTGTTTTCTGTGATTTCTCCGATCAACACCAGGCGAATGCCGGAGCAGTACCCTACCAAACGGGCCACGGACCGCGCGCGATCTGTCCTCCCTCTTCTTCGTCCTATCCTCTCCCCTTACACACACACACTTACACTAATATGCACTACACTACCACATATTCCGGGAGACCGGTCGGGAGCTTAGAGCTTGTCCGCCTGGGGCAGTGCTCCGCTGGTGGGAGAGTCCTGGTTAGGGGGAAACCCCACTAGACGACGGTAGATCGATGCCGGATCTCGCCATCCAGCGAGGAAATCACCGCCATTTCCCGAGAAAAACATGCACTACACTAACGGGACTAATGACCGAAGCAGTTGACGCGCCCGGAAACACGAAAAAATCAATCAATCAATAATCAATGAAGTGAACGCGTCCTCCACCTAAACCGCCGGCTCCTCCACCGTCGCCATCGTCTCATCCACAGTCCCCCTTGAGATTCCGCGGCAGCCTTTATCCATTCCTTCTCTCCTCCTCCACCTCTGCCTCCGCCATCAGAGTGGCTTCTTCGTGCAGTTTCTCGCGAAGGAAAAGCGCTGACAAATGAACTTGGCTGCAACTTCGCCGAAGCCCGTGCTTCGACTCGCGGGCGCGGGATTAGCAATCTTTATCACGAAGCAGCGTTAATGACGGACGGCGGCGGAGGTTAAGTGGGGCCGTAAAACGCGAGGCGGAGTCTCTGAAGGCGATGGAGGAGAAGGAAGGAGGAGGGGGAGGTCTGCAGGGTGTAAGCAGAGCAGTGTCGCAACGTTACGGTAGAGCCGAATACTCGAACTGAAGTCTGGGAGCACTTCGTAACCCGTTAAGTATGCTGCAGCTCGCTCTGGGGCGGAAATATGCTAGCTTTTAGCATTTGGGAACTGGGAAGTAAATTTTAATCAATATATGAGTAAATTATAATGAAGAATATGGGATTTTATCTGGTTTTCTCGAAATACTCTCGTTTCCCTCATTTATTCACTCCACTGTCCCCCACTCCAATACACTACCATGTCCAGTATGAGAACGTGGAGTATCCGTGATCTAATAATAATAATAATAATAATAATAATAATAATAATAATAATAATAATAATAATAATAATATGTAGACAGACGTTCCTCAGTGGAGTGGTTTTTGGAGAAACAAATATATCCTGGGACTAAGAGTTTTATGTCAATTCAAGACACAGTTATGAAGACAAACTATCGAAAGCATTGTTTCAAAGATATGTGATGGATAAATGTAGGAAGTCTGGAGCTGAAGGAGAAAGTATAGAACTCATCACAGCTGCATGCTCTTCCTTCTCAGACAGTGCGTTCTTGGGAAGGCATAATCGAGTTGCGAAAATCGTGCACAGGACAATCGCAATGGAGCATAATTTGTTGGGTGCCGCCATTCTATAAGTTCACACGTACTCCAGCTATGGAAACAAGTTCCATTCTTTTGACATCGCAGTACTGTTATCCCACAACATCAAACAGAAAGAAATAGAAAAAATTTCAAAATGTGACAACTTATCTTATGAACTAAGACTTATTTGAAAATTAAATGCTAACAAAACATACTCTTGATAGGGGAAGGCCCGGTCAATAAAAACTTCCTAAAAAGCTTAACAGAACTTAAACTACCCAAAAATGTTCTGAACATGGGACAGCGCGCAATTTAGTTTCAAACATCCCATATTTGTGATTGCCTCTTCACCCATCATCATCATCATCATTATCATCGTCTGTCATCATCAATGTCTTGTAAACTCAAAAAAATATTATTGAATGAAGGTTTCTAGTTCCTGTAAAAACATGTAATAACATGCAAATCCCTTCCCTACTAATCATCAAAGAGTTCTCATTCAGCACCCTGAGATAGTGCATGATAATAATCCGGGAGGCAGCGACCCACAATTTGTGATGTGCGGACGGCTAAATTATTATTTTTAGTTAGTTTAATGCTAATTGTTTTAGTATTAATGCTATTTACGATCATAAACGAAAGTCAGCTGCCCTTGTCTTCAAGAATAAACCTTATCAAAATGTAGAAAGGGAGTGAACATGTAAGAAAAAATTGCATATGACCCTACTCATTTACGGGCGACTGTTGTACAGAAATGTAACGTCATAACGTCACAAACAAAATTAGTCTTTTATTTTTTACCCACCAACCTATCGCTAGTTAATTGATAGAAAGAAAATATTGTGTTCCTACTTAGTGTAATTATTCGCATAATGAATTTATGAAGAGTTAAATTTATTTCGATGAGTTAAAAGCTATGAGAGAGATAAACGGAAAAAGAAGTACGTATATCCAATGAACAGTTTGCAAGCGTTATTTTATTACTGTTTATTATTCTCTTTGTTTGCATAAATCCTTATATTGATTTGCTTGGTAAACAACTTGGAAGATTGTTTAAATAATTCATTTCTTGATGTTTGCACGGCTTTGTCTCTTCTCATGTCACTTTATTTCATTTTGTATTCAAATGCCTTCTCTTGTCCACGCGAGTGAATTCGAGTCTTCTGTCTTTGACTGTGTTAGCATAATACTTTCGTTCACGTATACCAGATGTGTAAAGCAACGACTTGTTATACTTGGAAGGACATTATTATACATTAAATATCGCTACGTTGAAAAATAAAAGTAAAAGTATTCGTAAATTATTTCTAGTGAGATTACGTTGTCTCGTTTTAGTATATGAAATTATGAATTCTGCCAACCATATATTTTATGAAAATATTGTGAATTACTCAGTATATCTTTGGGTAAGAATATTACTATCATGTCAAACAATCCTGAAATTCGTGTTCTTTCTTTTTCAAGTATTTTGAACAGTTCATTTTCAAGCTAAAATTAAACGCTCTGTATTTCCACAATTCATCTGAAATTCACAATACTTTCTTGCCAAGAGAGATTAGTAAAAAACGATTTAATCTTTTGTACTGATATGCAAGAAAAGATTTTCGGACGACAAAAACGCAAATTGCTCGTAGATTTCGGAAACACGGAATGAAATTCCCACCGACTCAATCGCACTCGGGACATGCACCCAGGGCCCGGACAAATTCGACGAGCAAAGGTGTATGTTACACGCGAACAGGGTCCTCTAAATGGCCGAAACCTGCGTAACAGTAAAAGTTTCCCGAAACAAATCGGTTCCATTTGTTGTCCACGGACAAATGAGTTTCGAAATTGTCCCGCTCAAATGCATAAAAAAATCATGACCGCTGCTCGGAATATTACTGGCAGAATAAACGGTCTCCGAGGCAGGGTGCAGGGTGTGGGAACCGCAATATCAGAGTTAATACTGTGCCGTTGGCACGGGAAGCAGGCGCCGGCCGGGCGGGAGCGGGTGGGCTGGCAGGCGGGCGGGCGGGGGGGCGGAAAAAAGTGCCCAATTCCGGCGGGCCCGCGCGGAATGAAGTGCGCACAGCGCGCGTCACTTTTTTTCGAGCCTCTCTCGACCGCCGCCGACAGCGCCACCATCGCCGCGCCCCTCCTGTGTCCGTCCGACTCTCACTCTTTCTCTTCTGGTGCGCGAGCCGAAATGAAACACCGCCATTTTCACCGCGTACGTTCTATCGGGACGATTCAATTACAGGGAAAGCAATTAACAGAATCGCATTCTCTTCCGTGGCTCAACGGCGGTCATAATGAAATTCATATACCTCCCGTGTTGGGCCCCGTGCATCGCCCTGCGCCAAGTCGTTGGCACTCTGTATTTGTTGGACGTCGTTTACACGGCGCAAACAATGCCAGTGAACCCATTGATCACATTAAAGGTACGTTTGCTGCTGTTCCATTGCATGAGGCAAAAATTGAACAGTTTTTGTATAATGTTTGACCTCCCTTCATAAAGAATGTAAATGGGCCTTTCTGTGCCGAAATATTAGAATGGGAAATACTAATAGTTGACAATATTTATACTTTACTCTTGTTTCTAAACAGGTTGACATTCCGGTATTACACATAGCAATTTAATTTTATTGGTTCTGTTAGGAAAATATGTATCCAAAAACGAAATTTTGTTCGTATGCGCACACAATTATTTTACACCAATATTGTTTGGATTATAGTTACTTCTCGTAATTCTGAACCCTGGACAGAAAATTATGGAAAGGGGCAATTGCATGGAGCTGATGTGCAAGTCACTTGCTTGACAAGTCTACAGTTTTTTTTTCATTTCAGGAAATACCCACGTAAATTAAAAACTCAGTTTATAAATATGTTTGGCTTTCTGCAGTGATTGTGAAATTAAATTCGCCCTGAATAGAGTAATAAATATGAACAAAAAATAAAATGTAATGCGAGTTTTAAAAGCTACCAACAATATCATTCTTTCTAAATGAATCCGAAACACAAGAATGAATCGAGAAATAGTCATAGCCCAGCCGAACGACATTAATTCTGTAAGCAGATGAAATAAGAAGATCTTAAAAATAATTGGGTTTTAATGAAAAACCCACAGGATAACATTGTGATTAAATACTATGTACTAAAAGTACAAAGAATAATTGGAAAAAGGAAGCCTAAGCAAAGTGTTTATAATAAAGGCAAAGAAAGGTAAAATTCATGAGATTCTACAGACAACTCAATAAATAATCTTACCAGACCGTATGCAGACTATAGATTAACACTAGAATGACGGGAAAAGACACATACCTGGAAAGACGGTTCTGGATCAATTGACCCACCTATTTCTTCTCAATATATATTCATTCATGTTTTATTTACTTTTACAGTAGGGTGCATTATATAATATTTTACAAATATATTGTCATCATTGAAAAAGTATAATGTTTTAATGTATTACTTGCAAATAATACATAATATGTAAACATGAAAGTATAAAAATAGAAACTAATCAGATTCACAGTTTGCACATATGGTTGATACCCTTTTACATGATCCACCGACGTATTTACTACATTTTTGCACGTATTTTGTGTTTCGTTGCCATTGAAAAGTGTAATCTGACAACGAACACGTTTCAAATTTGATGCTGGAACAATCTACCCAGCAGGTTGCATTCTGACAGCACTTTCTCTGCTCTTTCGATATGGAATTCCCAACCGCTCTGCGACTTCACGAATGAATTGTTTTACTTATTCCTATAACGATTTGGAATAAAGCGTGTGCATTTATCATAGCCAGTTTAAGAATGTTGAAAAAGACATGCACTGGCCATCGTCGTATTCCTGCACATACAGCATATTTTCGGGCCAATTGGTAAATGACATCAACGCCAAATGTAGGAGTCTTCATTTGCATAAACAGTAACTGTTTCGTGAAGTGTACTTAGAACAAGAACATTTTTCTCTACTTTGCCTTGATAATGTGTTAGTAGTGCATCTTCTTCTTTATAGAAAAAAAGGTGTGTAATGGATATTTAGGGTTCTTTACAGAAGGTGGCATCTGTCACCTTTCTCTATTCAGCGTACCAACTAAACTTGTGTTTTGTCTTTGCAATTCTTTGGAGAACGTCAGTGATGTAAAGAAACTGTTGTAACATTTCTTCCCCTATCCAGAAGTGCAATAAAACACGCAAGACACAATACAACATGCTCACCTAATGATAGATTGATTGGCTGGCTTAGCTTCATCTTTCCCCAAGTATGGAAACCCATTCACCACATACATTTGTGAGAAGGCAATATTTCATTCCATACTTTTTTGGTTTATTGCTCATATACTGTGGAAAAGAGAAACTACACTTGGAGAGGAAGAACTGTTCGTCAACAGTTAAGTAATCCTCAGAGCTGTAGCAAGACAAACAATTTTCTGTGAAATTGTTCCATATTTCAGATGCGAGACAGAAATTATCTGTTTCCTTTCGGCTCTTGTTTCTCTTATAACAAAGCGTAGATATTTCATTATGTCTACGAATCTGTCCTGCGACATTGTTCATGAAAAAAGATGACCCATCTGCAGAAGGTCAATTGACCCACTTCCATCCTTAAAGGTAAAATTCAAAAATTGAAAAGAAATATTAAAAGTATATCTTTTAAAACCTTACCAGATAATTAAGATAGAGAATCATTATAAGTCAAGTAATTTCAGCCCCAAAACTTAAAAAGTTCCTAAAATAGAGCTTTGAAAAGTCAGAAAATGGTCAATTGACCCACCTCCGTCTTTCCAGTGTTAAACAAAAATAAAAATTATTGAACTCGGGCATCCGTACATCTTCACTTTCTTTTTACTTTTCCCGTGCATTAATTAAAACTCGAATATGTGAATGAGAGAAGATATTTTTTCAGAACTGCTAGTTAGTAATACATACTAAATATTAGATTGATATCGCCATTTGTCAGGTCATCCACAGGGAATGTTTACTAGTTATTGCCCTCGACCCTTCCACAGGCTTTTCAAGAATGGAAGGAACGAAAGGAATATAGAACGTCTCAGAGAACGGGGACCGATGAATCGTAGAAACTCCTAGTGACGTCACAGGTCGACTGCTCCTTGCCAACATAAAGTGAACAACCAATTATTTCGAGGAAATAAAGTTTGTACATACTTAGTTTTAAGCTGGAGACATTGAGCCAATTAATGATATTCACAAATAAGTCTTCTTTACAGGCGCGTCTTTAAGCATTCATCGCATTTTTGAAAGGGATGTTAGTTACTGGCATGGAGCACACGAGATGTGTGCCTACATCAAGCTCTGTTCTCAATAAGGTATTACGTCAGTTAACGTATTTTCAGAGTGATCGATCGATCGATCGATTGATAGATTATTGATTGCGGGGGCGTCCTAATGTCATTAGTCCCATTTGTTTAGACCGAGAGCGGTAGCTCAGAGCAACTGATGTCACTGCAGAGCCTCTGACCGGGAGGTCCTAAGTTCCCACTTCCCACGGCGGCAGGATTTTCGACACTAGCTTTTCAGCTACGTCGAACTCAGTCGCTGTCTGGAGGAGAATTCTAGCGGCCGGCTGCTCTGATCGGTAGTTTTCGGTGGTTTCTCCGATCAACACCAGGTGAATGCCGGCGCAGTACCATAACAAACAGCGCGACCTTTTTTTTCTCTTCCTTGTCCTATCCTCTCCCATTACACACACACACACACACACGTACACTAACATGCACTGCAGTACCACATATTCCGAGGGACCGGTCGTGAGCTTAGAGCTTGTCCCGGTTGGGGTGGTGCCCCGCCGCGCTGGTGGGAGAGTCCTGGTTAGGGGGAAACCCCAGTAGCCGACGGTAGGGCGGCGCCGGATCTCGCCATCCGGCGCGGGACGATCACCGCCACCTCCCGAGAACAAACATACACTACACTTACGGGACTAATGTCCAAAGCAGTTGACGCACCTGGAAACGCGAAAAAACTATATTTAGTATGTATATAGTATGTATTTTTATTTATATGTATATTTAGTATGTATTTAGCAACATATGTTTAGTGCATGTTGTTATTGCGAGAGGTGGAGGTGATCACAGGCCGGAGAGATCCGGCTGGAGGGGTTTTCCCCAACTATGAATCTCCCCCAGTGGAGGACCGCTCCCGTCGGGAGAAGATCCAAGCTCCCGACTATCCTCCGGCATGAGTGATAGTGTAGTGCATGTTAGTATGCGTGTAAGGAATGAGGATAAGACAAAGAAGAGGAAAAAACCATCGCCCGATGTCCCTGACCCGTGGCCCGTTTGTTAGGGTACTGCTCCGGCATTCAGCAAGTGTTGATCGGAGAAACCACAGAAATCTAGCAATCAGAGCGATCGGTGGCTAGAATTCTCCTCGAGACAGCGGCTGAAATCTATATAACTACCTAGCTAGTGTTGAAAATCCTGTCACCGTCGAGACTCAAACGATAGGACATTCCGGTCAGGGGCTCTGAAGTGACATCGGTTGCTGCTCTGAGCCACCTAAGCACGTTTCTGAGTTAGAAGTTGAAAATAAAAGAGAAGTCAGACTCTTCCGTTTGAATATAGCGCACTCCCTTGGGTGTGGCACGGAGAGCGTGTCCCGATATTGTTCGCATCGTCGCCCCGGGAGCGGAGCACGCATCGCCGGAGGGCGCTGCGGAAGGGAGCGAGGGGCGCGTGCGAGCGATCTGCGCGCGGCATAATTACCGGACGCGCGCGCCCTAAAACGCCACGCGAGAAAGCGACGCGCGCTCCCGGCGGCCATTTTCACGCCTCAGCCCCTCCCCCATATTCACGTGAAGAGTGGGCGGCGGAGCCCCGGGGGCACGCGGGCTCGCACGCGGCGCGGCGCGGCCATCGAGGGAGGGGTGAGGAACGGTGGTGAGGATAATAGAGTTGGAGGTGGGACAGGTTTGTGGGAAGCGGTAGTGAGGAATGTTGATGAGTGTAGTGGTTAGATTGATTGATTGATTTTTTCGTGTTTCCGGGCGCGTCAACTGCTTCGGTCATTAGTCCCATTAGTATAGTGCATGTTTTTTTCTCGGGAGAGGCGGTGATTTTCCCCTCGCTGGATGGTGAGATCCGGCACCGACCTACCGTCGGCTAGTGGGGTTTCCCCCTAACCAGGACTCTCCCACCAGCAGGGCACCGCCCCAGCCGGGACTAGCTCTAAGCTCCCGACCGGTCCCTCGGAATATGTGGTAGTGTAGTGCATGTTAGTGTAAGTGTGTGTATAAGGAGAGAGGAAAGGAAGAGGAAGGAAAAATCGCGGGCGGTCCGTGGCCCGTTTGGTAGGGTACTGCTCCGGCATTCGCTTGGCGTTGATCAGAGAAACCACGGAAAACTACCGTCAGAGCAGCCGGCTGCTAGAATTCTCCTCCAGACAGCGACTGAATTCGACCTAGCTGAAAGCTAGTGTCGAAAATCCTGCCGCCGTGGGGAGTGGGAACCTAGGACCTCCCGGTCAGATGCGCTGCAGTGGCATTAGTTGATGCACTGAGCTACTGCTCCCGGTGTAGTGGTTAGAGAGAATTAAAGAAAGAAAGAAGAGTAGAGGGAGACGGAGACACCGACAGATACTGACAAAGATAGGGGTGGAGAGGAGGTGAGGGGAGGGCGAGGGGAAGAAGGGTGAGGGGGAAAGTGACAATCAGAAGAATAGATGATGTTGGTGAATACGAAATATGAATTTAGTTAGATATCCCAAAATATTGACGACACACCTAAAGGGATAAATGACAGATGGAAAACGTAAAGGAGAGGATGCCAATAGAGCGGGCGTGGAATGATTTTTTATGCAACCTTCGAAACAATAATTGCTGTTGAATTATTACAATTTCTTATCGTTCTAAAACTGAAATGAAGCATCAGCACCGCCTTTCAGCGAAAGTCCAAGTGTTATTCGACGATCCCGGCGGACGGCTCATCTCAGCTGTCACGAAACGATTATCTGTCAAGGCAGAATATCTCCACCGCTGTCGCTGCGATATCTCCATAACCCTCCCGGTCCACACCCACGACAAAACCGCATCGCCGTTACCCTCCTCCACCGGCCTCTACATCTCCACCTTCACACACACACAACCTCCGCACCTCCGACACCAGCCCGCCGATCGTAAAGCCATCCCGCATCATCATACCCTATCCTCTCTCTGCCATATCCGTCCCCTCTACTCTGCCCCGCCTTGCGTAGCTACCGTGTCCACCATGTGCCAAACCCGCCCCTGTCCTCAACCCTTCCCCCCACCACGCCTTTTTTTCCCCCCCCCCCCGCCCCTTGAATTTCTAGAACTACTCTGCATCACTTCCCCAGCCATGCCTTCCCTTACCTTTCCCAACCCCCCTACTTTTCCCGTCCCCTCACCGCCACGCCCCGCACCAAACGTACTTCTTCCACCCTATACTATCCCCGCCGCCCGCTTCCACGCCACCCACACGCTCGCTCCGCGCCCCGCGCTCGCCTGCAGAGCGCTGCCCGCCTCGCCGGTCGGCCACCGGGGGCTCCCCCGCCATTATTAATCACCGCGCTGACAGGCCCCGGGGCGCGATCCGCGGCCCGTGAATGGGACGTCCGGGCGCCCTACCGAGCCGCTCCCTGCTCCCGCTCCCGCCCCGCCCAGCCGCGCGCCCTTCCGCGCCTTGGCGGGGCGCGGCCGGGCGTCGAACAAACCCGGACCGCGGACAAAGCGCGCCCGCGGCCCCCCGAGGCCCTCCCCCCACCGCCCTGCTCCCGAACTGGAGGTCATAGCGTTCGTGTCCGGTGGCGGATTTTCCACACTCGAGAGAGAGTTAGGTCGAATTCAGCCAGTGCTTGGAGAAGAATACTACCGGAAGGCTACTCTGATTGGTAGTTTTCCATATTTTTCAGATCAATATCAGACAAATACCTGCGTTAACAAACGAACCACGATAAAGTGCACTATCTTCTCTTTTCATCGTCGTCTCCTCTCCTCTTACACGCAGACACTCGTACACACTACACTACCACACATGTCTGGATCAAATAGGAGCTTAGAGCTTGTGCCACGTGCCCAAGTGGCGGTCCGTGGCCCGTTTGGTAGGGTACTGCTCCGGCATTCGCCTGGTGTTGATCGGAGAAACCACGGAAAACTACCGATCAGAGCAACCGGCGCTAGAATTCTCCTCCAGACAGCGACTGAATTCGACCTAGCTTAAAAGCTTGTGTCGAAAATCCTGCCGCAGTCAGGACTCGAACCTAGGACTTCGCGGTCAGAGGCGCTGCAGTGACATCAGTTGATGCACAGAGCTACCGCTCCCGGTATATCTTATCCAGATACACAATATGTAAGGCGTTTTACTCTCTTAATTCTGTCTAGTCCGCGTACATCGGGAACTTTTTCCCGTCTTAAATTTTGAATTATTTCAACGATAACTTGCCGTATAATCCCAGCTGGGTTAAACACGTCTGTTGTAACTTCTAGCGAACCGCAGTATGCTGCAACGCTTAGCTGAACAACTTTTACAACTGTGGTGGAAAATTAAATTTATGTATTGAATACAGTGATAAAAGTAGATATTATAGAGTGCAGTGGTTTTAGGAATAGATAGTTCAGAGATTTGATAATTTTTTCATGTAATCCTGTAAATATAAGTGTTCTGTTTTATGATATAATTCTTGTTGGTATATGTTGTGTATATTTAGTTGTTTTTGAGCCATTTTTCGTATTTCGGTAAATACAAGAAGAGGATATTTTTGGAAAGGCTTTTCTCTCTAAAAATGTTTATGTAAATACAACAGATTATGAGGTGTTGTCATTCACATTGAATAATTATTTCGTTTTATGATAGTTCTCAATATTATCACTGACAAACCCGCTGATTCAATAACGTATTTCTGAGACTCTGTAAGATCAAAAAACTCTGCAATGGTGGGATACTGAAATCTGTAAACGCAGTGAACATCTGGTCACAGGAGTAGACAAAAACCTAGGGTAGGTGATGTGATGCTCCCGAAGCTCGGACCAAATGTTTAAGTTCGTATTGGCATAAAAACTGCAACATTATTTGGACCATTTTCACAACTGACCCTGACTGAGTCTCGTCTTCTCTCATTGCGGTCGTTATTCTGCGGCTGAAACATGATTTCAATTCTCGAGTCAACGCATTGAAATGTATTGCAGGTGATAAAAGTATAATCTTTCTTCTATATATCTAAGTCAACACTTCTTCTATCGAAACCATCTGAAACCACCATCATGACACCGCAAGAAACATACTTTTCTATGGCATATCTCGCTTAATTTGCAGAACCGTTCCATAATGACGCATGCTTTCTGGTACAAAGCATAACTTGCAGACTCATTTCTTCCTTCTCAATCTCTTATTACTACAATATTTATGGTCTTACTTGCTCTCTCATATCATTTTCCTAATTTCATGCTGCCTTATCTCTTTCCCCGCCTGCTTATTGCCTCTCCATTTACACCAATCTTACGTATTTCGCAAGCTATTTTGAACAAGTTTTCACATGCTCCTCAGGGCATCAATTGACATCAGTGCAGTCCCTCTGACCAGGATGCCCACTTCCTTGTCCTATCCTCATCCCTTTCTTACATTCCACACGCTTCGTCTTTCACATACGTACGCCTACGTGTACTACACCATCACACATGTCGGGAGACCAGTCGGTGGCTTAGAGAAAATGTTCCTGCTGCAGCGGTGTTCTGCTGGAGGGAAATACCTGGTTAGGGAAAACCTCCATAAGACATTGTGTAGGTCGGCGCCGGATCTCGCCGTTAATCGGTGAAAGATGACCGTCACCTACGGCGATAGAAAATGCACTATGTTTATAGGTTCACTGCAGCGCCTCTGACCGGGAGGTCCTAGGTTCGAGTCCTGACGGCTGCAGGGCTTTCGACACTAGCTTTTCAGCTAGGTCGAATTCAGTCGCTGTCTGGAGGAGAATTCTAGCGGCCGGCTGCTCTGATCGGTAGTTTTCCGTGGTTTCTCCGGCCAACACCAGGCGAATGCCGGAGCAGTACCCTACCAAACGGGCCACGGACCGCGCGCGATCTGTCCTTCCCTTCCTTGTCCTATCCTCTCCCCTTACACACTCACTTACACTAACATGCACTACACTACCACATATTCCGGGAGACCGGTCGGGAGTTTAGAGCTTGTCCCGGCTCGGGCGGTGCCCCGCTGGTGGGAGATACCTGGTTGAAAGGGAAACCCCGCTAGCCGACGGTAGGTCGGTGCCGGATCTCGCCATCCAGCGAGGGGAAAATCACCGCCATCTCCCGAGAAAAAACATGCACTACACTAACGGGACTAATGACCGAAGCAGTTGACGCGCCCGAAACACGACAAAATCAATCAATCAACGCTAGCCGACGCAAGCCCGCTTCTCTTATCACTTTAACCACCAAGGAAGTCAACCCTGTTGACCCCTGAGGAAGTCCGTGGTTTCTCCGATCAACACCAGGCGAATTCCTAACAAACGGGCCACGGACCGCGCGCGATATTTCCTTCCTCTTCCTTGTCTTATCCCTCCCTTTACACACCCACTTACAGTAACATGCACTGCACCACCACATATTCCGGGAGACCGGTCGGGAGCTTACAGCGTGTCCCGGCTGGGCGGTGCCCCGCTGGTGGAGAGTCCTGGTTAGGGGAACCCCACTAGCCGATGGTAGATCGGCGCCGGATCTCGCCATCCAGCGGGAAAGATCACCGCCATCTTTGAAGAAAAACATGCACTACACTAACGGGACTAATGACCGAAGCAGTTGACGCGCCCGGAAACACGAAAAATCAATCAAACATTTATAGGTCCAACGACGTTAGCAGTTGACGCTCCCGGAACCACTAATCAAACTTTCAGGGAACCGTATATTTTAGTTTTGTGTATTACTTACGTATTACATGCTTCTTTTACAATTCCTCTTAGAGTGCCGCGTGTCTTGCTTACTTCCTTTAGCCGCCATCGCTCCCACGACTGTCTAACCGGCTACCTTACCTCTCTCTCCAGCAATGCCCACGGTCCTAAGCCTAGGCTCCGTTGCCCCTACCCATTTCCCACTGCTATTCAACGACGTTGTGATTAGTGGGCGTGGTGCTTCCTAATTAGCGAAAGGGGGCGTGGGGTAAACATGTCACAACAAGACATTTGTCATCAAGGTGCCAGCATACAAATTCATCTTTACCCCACACACATCATTACCTAAACACAACGACGAAAACATCAGCACTTCATTACAAGTTATATGACAAAACAATGCTTCGCGAATGATTTGTTTCGTTTGTTCATATGTCAAGATGGTCAATTATTTCTATTGTTGTCACATTAAATATTCCAATCCTTCATAGTATCTGTCTTGCCAATGAATAAAATCCCTTCTCTTTCTCTCACTCTCAATCCTTCCCTGGATTTGTATTTCAAACACTAAGAGTTACCACATCCAGTTACCGAAAGATTCTCAAAGATGTTCTATTTGTCAGACCTCAGAAGCATTGCCAACCTCTACGTAAGTCTCATCTTGCACTGCATCGTGTCCACTGCATGCAGATTTGTTGCAGCGACTACGTTGGTAAATCTTCTATCATTCTCCGTTTAGTCCTGACCTCTCACCTTAAGGATACCCTGATTTTCGGGTACTTCATTTGGTCCCACACAAGAAAGCTCTTTTTTATAACATTCCTAATAAATTGACAGCTTTTAAAAAATAATTTGTAATTTAGGATTGTTGTAAAGTAATGCATCATTTCTGTAGATGCTTCATTTCTGTAGAGAGCGAAAACAACTGAACGTCGTCGATTCGGAATTTTTGTTTTGCCGAGTGACGTAGAAAGCAATACGAAATGGTGAACAGAGGAACAGTATCAGAGCAATTTTGCAAAAATTATTATCACATTGTATATGGATTTAAAGACAATCAATGCTTGCTGCTTATTACAAAATATTCTTATGTGATTGTCCCGCTGCAGATTGCATTTAGTCACGTAAATCACTGTTGTAGTATGTATATCACTGTAAATTCTCTGGTAAAATCCAAACTGGTTGTATCTCCGAAACCAGAGTTATCAAAGTGAAATAACGATCGAATTTGTATTAAGAGAAAAAATAACAATTTTTTACTTTTTTTAAGGTCGTTTTTAACAACTCTGTCATATAGCGACCACTGTGCTTTTTTAACGTAGGGGGAACTCTAGGGCGAACATGTGAGGGCAACACGAACACACACAAACATCCATTCTTGAGGAGGGATTCGAACCGCGGCCCATCGAGCCGAAGCAGCCACGGCCCTTCAGTCTTAACGACCTTGGCTACCCACGCCAGCAGAAAACTTTTCTTCTTCTTCCTTTTTTCTTTTCTTTTCTTCCCTTTTTTCTTTTCTTCTTTTTCTTTTTCTTTTTTGTCTTTTCTTCTTTTCTTCTTCTTTTTCTTCTTCTTTTCTTCTTTTTCTTCTTCTTTTTTCTTTTTTTCTTCTTCTTTTTCTTCTTCTTTTTCTTCTTCTTTTCTTCTTCTTCTTCTTGGTAAGGCTGAACAACATTATTTGCTAATTGTTTTGGCCTGTTCAACTTAAGCCTTTCGTGTTTTTTTTGTTGTTCACTTAGCGAATCTATTTTCTTATCTTCATTGCCGTAAGTTTTTTTTTATTACATCATCCTTCCATCTTGTTTTTGTCCGTCATTTGCCCTGGTTACTAAAGATTTTCTTTACCTATCATCCTTCATCGTATAGACATTCCCGAACCAATATAATAAATTAATAGGCAGATCAACTTTAAAATTACCATATTTCAATCCATAAACTGAGAAAAGTCAAACTTGTAGGTAAGGTGTCGTCGTTGAAAAGGATTCACTTCCTCAGCCAATCATGGAGGATCTTCATTCTGGATATTCATCTCCTGGACCGCTGGGGGGATGTCTGAATCAGCCATGAAGGCAAAAACCTATGTACAGCAATTATGTTCAATTATTGTGCATTATGTACTGACCAGTCTGATACTGTTAAACCGTTTGTCACATCGACAGATGGTCATTTGTACGAGCAATTAACAGGCAATAAATTATTTTAATTTCTTCCTTTTTTCATTAGTTTCTAAAAGGTGCCTATCTTCTTTTCCCTTACGCTACATAATGGACTTTTTACAATCTAAAAGAAGAGGAGGACCTACAATTCGGGGCCCCTCTCTCCCCGCACTAAGATTCATTTTCTATTAACCTTTATTTACATATTACATTTTTTTAAGTAATAAAATATAATTCAAAGAGAATGGAATAAGTTCAATGATACACTAAAACAATTCTCTCATTCCCCCATTCTCGACCCTTAAAATATGATTTAAGATCTCCATTTAATGTGTGTTCGCAATTTTTAAACACTAGTGCTAAGCTTGCTAGTTTACAATCTTCAGCCTCTCTTGTAAGGCGTTACATCGCTGTAGAAGAACATGTATAAAAAAAGTTTAAAACATACCATTTCCTGCAATTCACATTCAAGCATTAATGGTTGAACACTTCCGTATGTTGAACCCCTTACCGGATTGTTAGATGATTTGGAGAGCCTTACCTACAAATGCTATGTTCAGTAATCCCCCGTTAGTACGAACTCGCTTAACAGGAACTCTCTGAACACGAATTTCGCTGTAACAAAGCTTCGATACCGAGAAGGGATTGCGGTAAGGACATTTATAATACTCGATTAATAGTTTTTTACTCAGATAACACGAACTCCGATTATTTCGGTCCTTTGAAATTCGTGTTAATGAGGGTTTACTGTATCAATCCCAAAAATCATTGACTTAAAAAAAGAGAGGGGGAATCAGGAATTGATCATTTTCTGAAATGCTTTATTACGTAGCGCATTACAAGGCTCCTCTGTAGTTTCACGCTTCCAGCTAACTTCCACCCCGCGTTCTCTTAGTCTTCCCGCTTCAGCCGATCTCTCGCGAATCACCCCGCGCGCGGGCGCCACTTGTTTCGAGGAGCGGAGCGCTCCGAGCGGAGAGCGCTACGCACAAAGCGCCCGCCACAGTCCGTCAATTCCCGGAGACTTACCGCGCGCGCCGCGCCACTGGCGGCAATAGCCTCAATTACCTGGCATAATGCCGCGGCCGGCGGCGCCCGGTTGCTCGGATCGCCTACGCCCCCGGCCGCCGCCTCTCCACAACGCCGCTACCTCTCGGACGTGCCCACGCCCGGGGCCTTCGCCTGTTGGACGGCCGCTGGCGTTTGAGAGGATTAGGACGGGCCAACGCACGTCGTGGATGGTGCTTCATGACCCTCTCCTCAGATTCGTTTCGTTTGGTCTCTGTATTAGGTTCTGTCTTGTTGTTTGGTTGCTTTCGTGGCCTTTCCCCTAATTTTCTTTTCTCCTGCTTGTTTCTCTTTTCTGTATCACTTTTTTTAAATTATTTATTAACACAACTACAATACATGTAACATGCGCTAGATCTACCAATATACAAATTAATTCCATTGTAACATGACATTTAATTTTGTCTGTTGTTTACTCGTACGTTTCTTTCTACTCCAGGTCGGATTCATTTCTTCACCTGTAAAAAAAATTTCCTTTTTAGAGAATATCCACTTGAACGCTATGGCTGGGGATTCGTATTTCTTCTGAACCTTATTTTATTTGGCCTGTGTATGAAGTTAGTTCTTTTTCTCCAGCTCTCTTTTGTTCACTTCTTCTTTCTTAACTCTTATTTCACATTTTGCTTATGTTCTCTGTGTTCTATCTTGGCTTAACCTCATCTCCGGTCCTGTTGTTTTCATTTTTTTTCACTCCTAGTCAGAGTCGGTTTTTAATCTGTTCAAAGTCCTTTTTTGTGGGCATTTTCATTTCAACGTCATGGGTGGTACTAATACTGTATTTTATGCCCCCTCATTCAATTCATTGCACGTCTTTCATTGCTCTCTGTATAAGGTCTCTTTCTCTCCTAATTTTTGTACACTTACCTTATTCATATTTTATTACCTTAAGGATTAGTTTCTGCCTTATTCTTTCATTTTCTGTTTATGTTCGTGTCTTATCCTTCGAGTTTCATCATTCTCTGCAGTGAAAAGATTTTTATTCCTTGCAAATTAACTGCTGCCCTCTAAAGAAACTTGATATCACTATGCACAAAGAAATATTTAACTACAATTTATTAACGAAATATGGGCGTTGAAAATGTTTAATTTTTGCTTTCTTTCTCGCGGAGTAGAGGGAAAGTTATGTAATGCTGTGTGAAAAAAGGGTGAATTTTCGGCACAAAAAAAAATATTACAAGGCCCTGGTAACGAAAACGTGGATAAATACAGTTTCTAAATTTATAAAAAAAAACCTCTATCACGTGGTGTAGCCAACATCCATGTTTTGTGGAACCATGATACCGAAAAAAATTGAACGACAGAAAAACGCCCGTGTATGTAGCAGTAAACCCGTTCAGCCGATTTTCTCCAAAATTGATATTCCCCAATCGATCTAGCTGATGTCGTGGCGCCTTGCATTTGAAATCGATATTTCAATTTCTTTGTATGGTTGGCGAGTTCTCTACATGATGCCCCTGGGACATTTTCTAAATTTTTAAAAATGTGGTCGCATCGTTTTTGATTAATTTTTTGTTGAATAGAGAATAGAGAAGGTCTCATGTTCGTTAAAAACTCTGATTTTTCAAATATTTCAAAAGTTCAAATTTTTTCGGAGTCGTTCTACAACTAAAATATTAAAGGTACAGATTTTTTCTCCTGATGAAATTTGTTCCCTAAGGATAAATTTTGAAATGAGGTCATGTACAATTTTGCGAAAATTTGAGTGCTTTCGCGTAATTTTTCGTTAAAATACGGGGGAGAAAGTACGTGCTATTTTAGCACTACTAAGTTATTTTTGTGAAATGAAACATTCCGATATTGTCTGTGACACTACAACCCTCACTCTCATTTTGATTAATATAATTGACTATTACTCATTAACTTACTATTTTTGTTGTTAAAGTAATATAAAATAAGTGTTTAGGTTCTTAATTCTCCATTATTCACATTAAACGCTCTACTTTTTAACTTCGTACATTTAGAAACGTGTGTCCCTTTTCGTAGCATTTCTCCTGTAATCAACATAAGAAGCAATTCGAGGATTCATTTACAACGTGTGCCCCTTTTCTGCGTGCAGTCGTGGCTCGTACTTACGGCTTTTAGTTATTTTAAGGCTTAAGTTATGGCTTACGGCCTAAGTTATTTTTGTGAAATGAAACATTCCGATATTGTCTGTGACACTACAACCCTCACTCTCATTTTGATTAATATAATTGACTATTACTCATTAACTTACTATTTTTGTTGTTAAAGTAATATAAAATAAGTGTTTAGGTTCTTAATTCTCCATTATTCACATTAAACGCTCTACTTTTTAACTTCGTACATTTAGAAACGTGTGTCCCTTTTCGTAGCATTTCTCCTGTAATCAACATAAGAAGCAATTCGAGGATTTTTCTTTCATAATTATCTACCTGTGTCCCCGCTCTCTCCCCCTTTTCGTTTCCCCGAACATTCCAACCCGACAGCTCGCACATCCATCGAATCCTCCCTCTGTGAGTCGCTTCTGCGACCGCCGCAACGACCCCGCGTGCGGTCGTGGCTCGTACTTACGGCTCCGCGAGCGGACTTCAATCCCCTCGCCTGGGGTCGATCCCCGGACTAATGGCCGGGCGAGCGCCGATCAGTCAGCCCCGCCCCCATGTCCTTCCCTTGCCTTCCGTCTAATACTGCTCGTGGCGGGTAATTGTTGCGTGCGGCACGGCGCTGTTGCCGCAGCGGGTGTTAATTTGATGTCCAGTGTGTGAAGGTAATCCGTGTTAATAAAATTGTAAGTCCCGCAGTTAGTTTCGGTGCTAGCTGCAGAGTAATTTGTACGGCTATTAAATTAGGTTAATAAGTCAAAGCGCTTTTGTAGAAATTAATTTGAATCTAGTTTTCATAGATTAAAAGTAATTACACTTGTGGACCTACAAATGTGACCGTGCTGGCTTGTTCAACGAGAAATTATGACCTTCACAGAATCTCTGTAGTCTAGTATTCAAATTCTTTCTAATAAGAGATAAAAGTTTCTTCCCTCAATCTATTTGATGTTGATTTTCTTTTGCACACACTTTTAAACTCCAAACATTTTTATCTACAGTTTGAAATATAATAATTCATCTTTGTTGTCATTAACGTCTTTGCGAATCTCAAGTTAACAAATATTGAACTATCGCACATGTCTGATTCATATGCATTCATTTTCCAACATTTTTCCATATTGTACAATATCGATCAATATAAAGTAGTAAAGTAAATAGTCCGATACATTTTTTATACTTCTTGAAAATATACTATTACCTTCAATAATTTACCAGCAAGTAAATTTGATGCATATGTGAGTGGAATTATTACAGAAATCTTTACATCAATCACCTTCGACATAGTATCAAAACACAAATTCGATTTTTTCGTCATTAGTGCGCTATAAAAGAGTTTGAGAAACTCTGGTGAATGTACAAATGTTAAACTTTGAGTGAGCAACATTTCCACGTGAAATCTTATGTTACTAAACTGGCTCATTAAGTTTAAGATTTTCAACTATTAATATAAAAAAAGAGTAAAGAGAATTATTGTAAATAGTATTTTAATAAGTGTGTTTGCAGTGGAGACAAAACCCCTTAACATGACACGTATAACTCAGACAAGAACGGAACACTGGATCGCGAATGTCGAATTTCGGCCAAAGCCCGCACATTTCGTAGCATTTCGCTTAGTCCACTCCACCAGCAAACGTCCAACGAGCGAATAGGGATCATTGTGCGCACGTTCTCCCGGATATCGGCAACAGTGCGCGCGACCCCGCCCCCGCCCCGCCAGCACGTGCACATGGCCCGCGCCGGCGCCAAAGCCGCTTGTGAATGAAGGAGCTTTTCCCCCCCCCCCCGCCCCCCCCCCGCCACCATCGACGTGGCGCGAGGCCAGGCGAGGCACGTGGAACGTGGAACGCGGCGCAAAGCCGACAATCCACCTACTATCAGAGGCGCATCGGTGCCCGCTAATGAGCCGTTGCCTTTGATGTGCTCCCAGCGCCGCCAGGACGCAGGTATGCCGTCGCCCCCGCGGACGCTTCACTCTGTGTCATCGGAGGGGGCAGGTTAAGAACGAAGGACATCAATGCCCGCAGGGGAAGGTTGTTGGGGGCAAAAGCCGAATGTTGGGCAAAACCAATGAGATAGAATATACTACGTAGAGTGGTTGAAGCGCCTCCGTCTTTGCAGCAAATTGAAGCCATGTTTGTTGGTTGTTTTTTTCAGGCTAAGAAGCGTCGTCTGGTGAAACGTGTTAGAATATACTACATAGAGTGGTTGAAGCGCCTCCATCTTTGCAGCAAATGGAAGCCATGTTTGTTGGTTGTTTTTTTCAGTCTAAGAAGCGTCGTCTGGTGAAACGTGTTAGAATATTTTACGTAGAGTGGTTGAAGCGCCTCTATTTTTGCAGCAAATTGAAACCATGTAGTTTTTTCAGTCTAAGAAGCGTCGCCTGGAGAAACGAGTTAGAATATACTACGTAGAGTGGTTGAAGCGCATCCATCTTTGCAGCAAATTGAAACCATGTAGTTTTTTCAGTCTAAGAAGCGTCGCCTGGAGAAACGAGATAGAATATACTACGTAGAGTGGTTGAAGCGCCTCCATCTTAACAGCAAATGGAAGCCATGTTTGTTGGTTGTTTTTTTCAGGCTAAGAAGCGCCGTCTGGTGAAACGTGTTAGAATATTCTACGTAGAGTGGTTGAAGCGCCTCCATCTTTGCAGCAAATTGAAGCCATGTTTGTTGGTTGTTTTTTTCAGTCTAAGAAGCGCCGTCTGGTGAAACGTGTTAGAATATTTTACGTAGAGTGGTTGAAGCGCCTCCATCTTAACAGCAAATGGAAGCCATGTTTGTTGGTTGTTTTTTTCAGGCTAAGAAGCGCCGTCTGGTGAAACGTGTTAGAATATTCTACGTAGAGTGGTTGAAGCGCCTCTATTTTTGCAGCAAATTGAAACCATGTTGGATTTTTTTGGAGTCAATGAAGCATCGTCTGGAGAAACAGTATTCTAGTATTCCGTTCGGTGCTGTTTAAGGGCGAGTGGACGCGGATTGCGCGTAGTATAAACCCTCTTATCCTGTGTTTCACGACCAAAAACCAATCATTTAAAAACGAAATGTAAATGTAAAAACGTATGTAAGAAGTAATTGAAAAATTTTAAAAACACGTTGCTTCCTGCATCGCTTATTGTCATAAATAAAGCTGTTGAAATATTGTAGTGAGCATAAAGCCTGTAAGTGAATGTTATTGCAATAATAAGCACACAAAAATATTACAAATAAGGTGGTAAACTTGAAAAATGATATAGAAATAAGATTTGATACAAACAACACATGGCGGCAAAAATCCTGGTGGACCCCTAGTTTGGCGAGCGTCCCCTAAGAGCGCTGAAACTGTAGGGTCAACCACTCCATGTAGTCTATTTCAGCTCGTTGGGCAAAACACACTTTGGTAGTCAGCTCCTAGAAAAAGTGGGAAGTTTTCGGGCATGCTAAGCGTTTAAAAGTTTGAGTTTTAGAAATGGTGGTAAAAATAAGACGCAGTTCAAAGGTTCAACTAATACTGTAAATGCAAGAAAGGAAACAAAATAATTTCATTATTTTTATTTATTTAATAGGTAATTATTAGATACAAATTACAGAACGTGATGCTAAGTGGCTAGGCCGAAGGCCTTTAAGCCATTACAATACCTACATTCTACCGCGTTCTAACCTTTCGCATTCTGGAATTCTCCCCAAATGGTCTTTTCATCGCCTCAATGCCGCGGAAAAGAGACCATAAGGTACGGCTGAGGAAAAACCCTGAAGGGGCAAAAGCCTTCCGTCAGAAGCCGAGTACATGCTAATCTATCCGGTTTTTAAACTATTTATTTATTTGGCGTAAATTCATGCGATCGCATCAATTACTACTGACCTTAATGCAACATGGCACCCAATTAATTGGTTTGTATACTTCAATTGAAATAAAATGATAGTAAGGCTGTGTAAAAAAAAAATAGTGTATGACACACATTGTCAAAGTGTTTATTTTCCTTGTAGGATTGCGCCACGTGACCTATCGGCGTCGTGTCACTAAATGCAATGCGATTTTTACCACTCCTATCATATAAAACACTTGTCATTCGCCTTTGCATTTCGTTACGTCGCTTATTTTTATGTCTCTTCCTTGATTTTTAATTTCGTGTCGCTGACGGGGTGAACGGGCGACGACGAGAAATAAAGGCAACATTTGAAAGAGTATAAAGGATTCCAATGCCCACAGGAGAATCTTGTAGGTGGGCAAATGTCAGATTCGAGTATTGACAAATTCCCTTTTTATATTTTGCAACTTCGTAAGTATTTTGATCTCTTATTTCTTTGGTCTTATGTACGTTTCTAATAGTTGCAGTTTGAATTTCTTAATTTCTTCTACGGCTTTACAATGTTATGTTTCATTCTTTTATCAACAATCTTCATTATTTTGCATGCCATTCTCCCTTAATTTTCGTTTTCCTAACTTTTTTTTAATGAGGTCTCTGATTGTAGTTGTTCCGGTAATGGTTTAATCATCCGAATCGACCGCTGGAAAGCTATAAAACGTGTGTAACATCATCTTTTCTGTGTTTCTTAATACGTTCGGAAGAAGTGCAACCCTTGAGAAATGGCAACTTTTTCTCAATAAAAACGTATTTATTGCAACAGACTTTTCTTTTACATTTCGGATATCAACTCAATATTACTGAGACATTCCACTACTCATGGAAACTTTAAGGGGTACCGGAGAAGCCCATGTTAAAATGAGTGATTTGTGATGTAATATTGAAATTTTTATATTTAAATTTTAATATTTAGAATAGGTGATAAGTATTTTTTTACTTTACACAATTATTTTTCTTAATTAAAAAATTATTCCTAAATACCCAAATAATTTCCTAATTCCTAAATAATTTTTATTCCAAAATACGAGAGTCATTGTTAAATGCTTGTGTTAAAATAGAAACTGAAGCACTGATAATAAGCTGTGAAAGTTTAGTGTATCTACTATAGTTTTAGTGACAACGTTCGTTGAATATGAAAATATGTAACTTACGGGAAATGGCTTCTACAGTTTCATAATCAAGAAAATGCTCATATAACCAGCTCTGGAATGTTTGTAGCGCTCTTGTAGTTTAAATTAGCAACACAACAATAGATTAGCACTGAAAGTTACAAAAATGGGTAACCAGGGAGCTCCAACAATGACTGCGCGCATGGAGGCGACAAGAGCACGCGAGCGCTATGATTGGATTTTCATATGCCACGTGGAAGAACAGAGCCCATACTGATATATTCATGTCTTCAGCGGAGACTGTGTTCGGTATTATGACATAACCATAATATTTCTACAACTGTCGTTGGTTTCATCAGTGAATCAACCTCCTCCCCCATTGTTTTCCCATCACTTAGTTTTGTAGTACCAAGTGTTTGTTGCAATTTTCTGTCTCACCCCCATTCGCTTTTGAGTGTTGCTTATACGTTCCAATGTTTGTACAGTAACTTCTGTAGCATTTTGTAGTACCAAGTGTTGGTTGCTTCCCTGTAACTGCATCCGAAAACATCTATTTATAAGTGAGTCAGCCTGTTCACCTGCTAATTTAATCCAAAGTTTAATGGGTTTCATTTTAAAATCTTTCCAAATTCCTACACTACCGACCTCTCTTAGGACTCCGGCATTTGCTGCGAATCTAGAGACTCGAGAATTAATTTGAAATAATCTGTTTCGACGCTTTCTAGTCGATCTATCCTATCCACTCCCCAAATTTCTGCCCCATAATTCATTGCTGGGAGAACTAGCGATTTAAACATCGTCTCGACACCTTTAAAGGCAATTCCGGAACCCTGCGCACTGCGCAAACGATTTCTTTGAGTGCAATTCTTCCTTTACTGTGCGCCGCCACTATGTGCTTACTCCATCCCCCATTCATGGAAAATTTTGCCCCAAGATATGTAAATGTTTTTACCCGGTCAATCTCCTCCTGAGCGTAAAACCATTTCTCCTTGTTACCCAGATAAATCCATTCTTGAAGACAACTACTTTGGTTTTTGAATATTTACTTTTAATCCCCATGTTTCACTATACGTTTCTAGGATATTTAAACTTTTTGTAAGCCGTCAATAGTCTCCGAACATAAAACTAAATCATCAGCATATAGTAGTCCGGGAATGTTCAGGCAACACGTGAAGGGAACACGTAGGGAACACGTGACATAGAACGGTTAATTTCGGATAGACTTGCGGATATTAAAAGGCAAGAGATCCTGGCAGCAACGGCCGAAAAACGTTCGCTAGTTGCGCAAATTCACGCGAGTCCGTTATGGGGTTGCGAACGTTACGTAAACACACTGCAAAAGGGCGCAAGAGGGGATACGCTTGGTTCAGGGTCGGGGGGTGGATGCAACGTAGATTAAAGGACTCGAATGGTAATGGCATCTGTGTGCTTTGCGGTGATAGGGAAGACTGGATCCATATCCTTTTAATTTGCAGTGCGACCGAAACTTGGAGAGGAAAATGGATGGGAATGGGAAATTACTACTTCCAACATAGGAACGTAACGCTCGCCCAAAACATTCTAGGGGATAAAAGAGCTAACTTCATGAAAGAATTAGGAACATTTCTCGGAAAGGTTCGGACCACTAGAGAAACGGAAATTAAGGAGTGGGAAAACAGCAGTGGTTAGTACGAGCAGAGCCTAGACTGGAGAGAAATATGTAATAAATCAATAAACTAAAATAATTAAGTTAGTAAGTTAGGTTGAAAATACAAAAAAAAAAAAAATATAAAAAAGTTAATAAAATAAATAAGTATAAATAAATTAAAATTAAATTAAATAAATTAAATTAAAATAAAAGGAAACGGTTAAAATAAAGCACATTAGGGGGCGAAGGGAAGTGGGAATCGGAAATGTTAGGGCAGAGGCGTTGGTGCGGACGATTTTCTGTGGTGCTGTTTGTTTTCAGGTGCGGTGGAGGCCAAACACTGGAAGGAGAATTGCCTGACGCCCGCGCCAAATAAATAAATAGTCTAAATCCGGATAGAGTAGCATGTACTCGGCTTCTGACGGCAGGTTTTTCCCCTTCAGGGTTTTTCCTCAGCCGTACCTTATGGTCTCGTTTCCGCGGCTTTGAGGCGATGGAGAGACCATTTGGGGTGAATACCAGAAGGCGAAAGGTTAGAACGCGGTAGAATGTAGGTATTGTAATGGCTTAAGGCCTTCGGCCTAGCCACATTGGATCAAGTTTCTAATTTGGCTGTAATAATTACCTATTAAATAAAAATAACTTCTGTAGCATATAAGTTTCAAATCCCCATACACTTAAACTCTCCAGAGTCACAATAATCAAGATAATACATATATCGAACATCATATTTCGAAAGTCAACTTGTCGAAGCACGCCCAAATCGGATGTACGTATTTATGAAAATAACGATGTATCAATTTCTAGAGCGTGTAAACCAAATATGTAAATTGAATTTTGAAGAGCAAAAATTAAATACTTTAAAGCAAAAAATAAAAATCAATATTTTTGAGGGGTGGAGCCCCGCAGGTTCCCTTTAAACATATTCCATCCAATCCACTACTAACAGATCTGAAAATCTGAGTCATCGGGTTCGAATCTGTTTTTGGCGCAGTGGTACGTAGCCGAACCATACAGGTAGAGACTTCATATTTCACTTCCCTTATTAAGTAAATAACAATGTACACAATGACAGGTGTTTTGGTGGTTTATCACTTTCATCCTCGTTTAAATCGCAAACAACTTCGTCCTGTTTGGGTTCGAAAGCACAACCTTCAGCGAAGAGCTGTTGCTTCCACAGGAAATATCCATTGGGATACGTTACACTACATGCGAGTATATTTTACACTGTTATTGCAGTACTCGTGAAGAGTGTTTTTGTTAATATATTTTAATTCGCTGCAATGTTATATGAGATAATTTTATTTCTTCTTGAGCAGTGTGCATGTCACTTTTTTAAAAACATGTTTTACATAGCTTTGTTCACTAGCATTTTTGTTGCTACAGGCCACTAACATTTTTCCCGATATTTTAAATTAATTAATTAATATGACAAAACTAAACAAAAGTATTAAGATTTGTGATAAAATGTGGATGTGGATATTATATTTCAATACATTAAAATAAAACTTATTTTACAAGGCTTTCCAAACTAAAGGAAAAATCCGGAAAGAACATCACATGCTTGTTATCATTTAAATGTAATGTTATCTTTGCACCTCACTGTATTTCCTTACCAAATTCATCTGTTAGCATCATTACCTCGCATAACACAAGCAAGACCTGCCTCTAGTACTTTGCTGTCACCAGTTGTCATGGCATCCTCTACTATTACCACCTACATCACTCCCTTTACCCTTTAACGCCCCACACTCTCGCTGCCAGACGACAGCAACCGCCTCGCCGGGACCGCATCGGTCACTGGGGGGTTCACAGAACCGCCGAAAAATTAGCCGGCGCTTCCAACGAACGATCCGAGCCCAACAGGGCACTGAATTAGAATGAGGCACAGCGTTCTGGGAACGGGTTAAAAAAGGCGACACAATGCCTACTACAAGTAAGGAGTATGACGAGGGTGGCAAATTGAATGGCGAAACCTGCTTGGGGTGGCTCAGGGCATCAACCCATCCGACATATCTAGACTGGGTGCAGTCGTTGTCTGGAGGAAAATTCTAGCGTCCGGCTGCTCTGATAGGATGTTGTCTGTGATCTCTCCCATCAACATCAAGCGAATGTCGGAGCAGATCCCTAACTAAGCCACGGACAGCACGCGATCTTTCCTTCCTCTTCCTTGTCTTATCTTCACCCCTTACTTACACACATTCACTACAATACCATACATGTTGGAGGACCATTCGGGGGCTGAGAGCTTGTCCCAGCTGATGCACTGTCCCGCTGGTGGTAATTATGTGGATGGAGAACTCTCTAAGTCGAAGTGTAATTCGAATCTCTCAATGTAGGGGAAGACCAGCGCCACCTCTCGTGATGAAAATATTCATTACTTTTACGGGGCTGACAATCATATCAGTTGACGCGCCCGGAAATGAAATAATGAATCACTCAATCGATCAATCGAATGAAAAAATTTAAAAGGAGTAATGTAAAAATATTTCCCTGTGAGATAGCGAAAACCGAGAATATAATAGGAAGGAAATATGGGAGGTATAACGAAAGTCTTACCATTTCTGGAAAGTACACGCGAAGTGGTTTAATGTAAATTATCGTATGTGCGTTTCGTTAGTCTTATTTTAATAAATTAATTTGGCCTGCCATAATATAAGAATCTCTTCCCCTTAACTTCGGGTCACGTGCCCTAGTTGCATCTGCTGCCCAGAAATTGAGAAATTGGAGAAACACAGGAGCTTTCTGTTAGTATTTATAACTTCCATGCAAAGTTGAGTTTAAGCTTAAAATATATAATGTCTCTAACAAGGGGTGTTTCAAATTCCCCCTTTACGTAGGGGTAACTAAACTCCATCACCGTAATGTTTATCTCTCCGTTTAAAAATATTAAAATTGTTACCTGTGATCATTGGGCTAGTCGCAAAATGTACGTACACTATTGTACCTCCTACTAACGTCCAACAATCTGAGAAATGAGAAGAGGCTCGTGGACTCTACGGCTGCTTCTGAAATTTCAACTGAGGAGAGCTTCGAAGTGACTGCTATCGCCCTGGCGGTTCTCTACCGCATTAGTCAATCCCAAGAAGTGAAGTGGCAGAAAGGAGAACAAGCCAAAACCCGAAGACGACCGTACCGAAACAGTGGAGAGCAGCTTCCACTCGTGCGTCGACGACGGGTCCATCGGAATGTGGTCACCGAAAAGAGACGGAATGGCGCACAAGGGGATGACGCGAAGCGTTGAGGGGAGAGCGACTGCCCGGACAGCAGTCACCGCGGACCAGCAGGGATGAGGGAGCCCAGGAGCGGAGCACCCGAACCAGGCATGCGAGCGCGGCGCGGCGCGGGGCCCATGGGATTTAATTAGGAAAGGCCGACCGAAAGCCGGAAAAGGCAGGCGCAAACGGCTGCTATGCAGAGATCAGCGGATTCGTGCCGCCCTCCTCTTCCCCCCCACACCACACACACACACACACACACACACACACACACACACACACAGTAAGGGGCCCGGAGAACAAATGGACAGATGTTTGCGTCGACTGATCGCGAGGTGGAAGTAACGCGGTCCATCCGGCACGTCAAAAGGCAGAGGAGGGACTCGGTGACATGACGCCATTGAAGCGGAAAGAGAAGGATTTTATGTTAGTTTCGTGATCACGTGGGAGAGCAACCGAGAGTGGAATATTTTACTGCCATGCAGATTAGTCCGCTTTTAGATCGTTTGACGCGTATTATTGCGTGAATCTCCCCGTTACACTCAAATCACATATCAAAGACTCACTCACAGCAAATATTTTCCTTCTTACGTTTGATTTACATACGGTCTTGTATTTATGTTCTTTGTTGGGTTTTTGCTTTTTCTTCAATTCAGTTGAACTTTTTGTCGGTTGCGGATAAATGCTTTTTACCCGCTCTATGATGGTTACTCGGGTCCTGGTTTAGCCCAAACCTTATTTTATTTTAGCCTTGACATTTATTTATCGAAAACCTTATGGTGGTGTGACTAAGTAATCCGAAGTAACCTACGATCACAAATTCAAAATCACTTACACAACATTGAAACCTGGGCAAAGCTCTGGAAAATTCAACTCAATCCCGACAAAACAATAGCAAAAATCTTCTCACTTAGAAGGTTTACCTCCCCCCTCCGCTAGTAATAAACAACTCCCCCATCACCTGGACCCCACCATCACAACCCATAAAATACCTAGGACTTCATCTGGACACAAAACTAACCTGGAAAACCCACATAGACATCAAAATTAAACAAGCTAGAAATAAATTATTCCAACTCCGGCCACTAATCAACAAACATAAATCTCTGTCATACAGAAACAGTACAACATTATACAAAACAATAATCAGACCACTACTGCTTTATGCATGCCCCATATGGACAAACGCAGCCCCCACAAATGTCAATAAAATTCAAGTAATGCAAAATAATTTTTTAAGATTAATCACAAATGCCCCCTGGTTCATAAGCAATAAACAACTTCATTCAGAATTAAATATCAATACAATAATAAACTAAATAGCACCCATATCACACAACTTTTATCAAAATCTAACAGACATACCAGCAGCATCCCAATACAAACTACCGAAAAATCCAACCCACACTAGAATAAAAAATAGATTCCCTTTTGAAGCATTCCTCAAAAGTTTAGCCAACCACGATGCTTAACACCGAGGTTCTCCCCTAGAGTGTCCTCTCCAATATATAGACTAAGTTAGCTTAGCTATTTTAACTAGATTAAGTCTGAAAAATTACATCTGTAAAGTATAGTACTGAACGATGTAAATCTTGCAAAATAAATAAATATGTGTTATTTAAAAAAAGTAATCCGATGGGAGAAGCACGCATTAAGGACATAAATCTGAAGACGAATGCATGTAATACTGTATGGTAAAATGTCGGTAACTTAAACTTCGTTGCGAGTATAAGAGATATCTGGGGTCTTAACAATATTGTTTACTATAGGCGAGAACGCTCATAGTTGGAAGATGCTAATTTAGGTTCATATTTCATACAATACATGTACATTATTTTACGACACTTTGCCAGATGACATTAAACGATTAAATTCGATAGAAAAGTTTAAATTCAAAGTGAAATCGTTTCTGCAGCATAACTGTTTCTATACAATTAAAGAATATACCGAGCATAACAAGGAAAGTAACATTAATTTTAACAGTGATATTTAATGTATTATTTACCATTGGACTGTATAATTCTAAACAATATGTAACAAGTATTGTATCGCAGCTTCTGGGTCAATGACACCCATCTCAATCACGTTTTTTCTCTAGTTTCCCTGATCCATTGAGCAAATGCTGAGATAGCCCCTTTTTTTTTGCTTCTGGACATAAATATAACTTCATTATCTGTGCACGCCCTCTAGAATTCAGTGGGAAATATAGTTACTCAAATTATCGTTTCCATGTTGTCGCGGCAGGAAGTAAGTTTTTATTTCGAAGGACAATATGGATAAGAGCCCAAAATTTATTGCTTATTTGTGCCTTGAAAATAGGTTTTATTACATAGGAGCGTTTTCTGCCATTCAAAATTCAAGTAGTATATGACTTGTAGTATAGTGTATGGATAGTGTATGGATCACAGAATTTTGAAAATGTGCACAGAATTCACTTCTCCCCGGAGCACGTCATACGCAGTTTTAACTGTTTGTTGACGTAAAATAAATAAATTTCTTCACCTGTGGTTAAGTTACAATGTTACTCGTGACTGGAAACGTTTGGTATGTTTTTTGACACTGATATTAATTTTATTTTTTAAGCTAGCCGCCTCTGGCATGGATGTTTGTGTGTGTTTGTGTTGTCCTTATAGCCTACAGTTCCCCCAACAGTTTAAACTTCACAGTGGTCGCTATATGATTAAAGATGCTAAGAAGCGACCATAGAAAAAAAAGTTTACGAAAACCTCTTGAACCTCGTGGTATTAACAGAGGATATGCATTTAACATTTAACTTTAAAACAAAGAAAACAATAGAATGAATTTCATCTCGAAAATGCGTAATCATATTCGTGCTGCCCACCAGAAATCCGGTCATCACTCACCACCCTTCCCTGAGGTCTTCCGCGCCAATGAAGGCAAGGGGAATGGCAATTCATCTGACGTTGGCGAAGGTCCTCTAGTGGCGGCATCCGCCTCCTCCGCTCGAGTCAGCATCGCACCCAAATGAGCCAATAAACACGTGATTCATCGGCGGCAGCGGCTGGGTTTGGGAGAGCCCCGCCCACCCCGCTCTCGCCGCGGTTTACGGGCTGTAAACGCGATCCACCTGCTGGCGGCCGCCCATAAAGGAGCCTTCGGAAGGAAGCCCCAGAAACCGCCATCCCCGCCATCCAGACGTCCTCGCGGGGCGACCCGAAAGGCAGCGGCCACCGCCCTACAAATCCACCTTAGCGTTCTCTGTATGGTGCGGTTTTAATACCCTCATTAACACGAATTCCAAGAGACCTAAATTATCCGAGTACGTGTTATAAAAATTCGTGTTATCCAAGTGTTATAAATTTCTGTATTCCTGTAATTCCTTGCCGGGACCAAAGTTTTGTTTGTGTTTCTGCCAAATTCGTGTTAAGCGAGTTCGTGATAACGAGGGTTTACTGCTTTTACAACCGGATCTGTTAGGGGTCCCTCTTGTATTCAGTGCATATAAATATTTTCATAGCACTGATTTATAAGGACAATTTTGTTTCAATATTGTTTCAATTTTGTTTCAATAAAGTCATTACTGTCGCTAGGACAATTAAGAGCAAATGCGGAGTTTGGTTGAAGTTTATAAACCGAGGTGAGAACCGATGTTCGTAACCAAGACTGTTATTTGTGATATTCGACGGGTGTCGTTAAGTACCTTCCGTATTACTATTTTCTAGTAAGAAAAAGTTACAAATAAAAAATATATTTTATTGCAATGGACGCAAAAATCACGTTTAGCGACAAATCATTTCTTTCGCTCATCCTTAAGGAACGGCGGATTGTTAAAATCTTTGTCAAACGCGGGCCGGAAAGAGTCCTACGTTCTTTAGTTTGGTTGCGAAAGACATGGCGGCGTATTGCGAAAAGTAATTAATCTAAAATTGTGGCATTTAATAGTACAATTCGAATATTATATTAACCTATGAAATGCATCAAAATCCAACTCACCTATGCAAGAAAATTAAAGATAATATTGTTGAAATGATTCCAACTTTTTGCAACCTTTATTCTAGAAAATTTTGAACATTTCACATTTCAAGTAAAAAAACGAAAACCAAATTTCGACCAAGTACCAAATTTCATCCTATGAGCTTCTATTCTGACAGAGTTATGCATACTTCCATTCAGACAACCGGATGTTCGGGTACAAAACTGCTTATTGTGTCACATTCCCACTTCCACTTATATTTGTATTAGTGCTTATAGACCTTGATCCAGACGTGCGGCCAAAATTACTGCTTAAAGGAACCTTATACACGGATTTTACGACCGAAAACTGAAGATCGCATATTGTTGAGTATTTTTCAGTAGTTTTCTTTTCTACGTTTTAGAATAAGGAGGAAAAGTAAGGAGTTTTGTAAATGCTTTTGTAAATGTGGTTACAACATGTTTTACTAGAAAACTGATTGTATGTGTAAAGCCATCTTTAAGGATGTAATTCCCTATAATTTTCGTGGTGCTGTCAAAATAACTGTAACGTCCAAAAAATGAATTTGGAAAACTGAAATTCACAGAGAATATTCTTCGAAAATAAAGAATGCAATAAAAATATAAAAAGAATTTTGAAACCGGAAAAGTCGCTGACAACCTTATTACAAAATATTCAAGGAATAGATAAGAATATATGAAAGTATATCCAAGTAATTAATGTTGTGGTGTGCGTAATGTTGTAATGTGTCAAGTAATTAATGTTGATTGTTTTAAAGAGCAGTGTTACCTGAAATTCATGGCATTACTTCTGAAAATATCATCTGTAGTTCTATACTATCAATTCTTTTATACCAAGACTTTAGCGTTTCAAGCAAAATTGACATTAAAATTTGAAAGGTCACACCTAATCCACTTGTCATCGTTAAGTATTCTGTGATCATTAATAATACACCGATAAAGTGGTTTGCCTTGTTATTCGGGTCTCTCTAACTCCATACATTATGCCTCTTTGTTAACAAATGTACATTTGGTGTTTGTCTGCTGGATAGGTAAGGAGAATCATTTATTTATTTCTCTCTATTGCATTGTCAGTAAAACGATGAAGAGAAAATTCAGTCAATAAATCGAAAGCTACTAATGACTAGAATCCTATTGATCCTGTCCAATCAACGACACATGTTATTAATCTCTTGATTCCCAAGCTTCGTGTATTTGAAAGCCTTTAGATTGAAATGATACCTGGAGATGTCCATTACGAGCGTTTCCGGTGCAGGGGTATAGAATATTATCAGAACAATATAACAACGGCGACGTTTTGGTTGCCAGCAATTAATCAAAGAGCTAAATACTTCAGAATTTAATTGTTGTACTGCTTGTGACATTGATAAGAACAATTTCTTATTTCCATCTCTTCTTCCTTGTCTCATCTCTTTATATGTTTCTTCAAGTACCTTCCGCCATCACTGCTTCCACCTCTCGTTGTTCACAGTTATTATACTGCGAAATTTTCATTTTTCATCGCACCAATTTACTCTTATTGTGACATTACATCATCACCATCGTGATTAAATAATATAAAACTATCATTAATTACAAATTCAATATTTTAGTTAATATATATTTTTCTCACAATAAGTATCTAAGTGTTAATAACAGTAATTTTGTCTCTCCCTTTTATTTTAACTTTTGCCCACACTTTCCTTCCTGATCGCCATTCCTCCTGTTTCGACATTTCTATTCTTCTCCAAATTGAGAATTAATTATTTCTATTTTTGGCATATATCTGCTTGCTAATTATTTTTAAAATATCATCTCATATATTTTTGCTTTTTTAATGCCTTTCACCTTTTCTTCTTTCTCTTCCTTCCCCGTTTATATCTTTCTCGATTTCTACCTATATTCCATCTCTTCCAAAAGTCAGTAATACCTTCACAACGTAGAAGTTTGTGACACCGTAACTCTCACGCCCCGCTGCCCACGCAGCCAACACTGTTGTCGATGCCCACACCCCCGCCACCCCTATCGCCCCACCGCTGTCCCCGTCCCTACTTCTACCCCTTCGGCCGACGCCGGCCCGGCCGCCACTCCCATCCACACTCCCGCCGCCACCGCCACCACCGCCACCCCCGTCAGCCGCCGCCACCATTGCCACTGCCACCCCGCCGCCGCCGCCGCCGCCGCCGCCGCTGCCCTTACCGACATAAAACGGAGCACACGAGCACACTTAGCGCTCGCTGTCCGCACCCAGACAAGCGTTCATTAGAGGACACCACGGAAAGACTTCCAGACACTGGAAGGTCTAATTTTTAGAGCTATATTTACAGAGCGCGTCGCGCGTTGCTTTTACTGCCGCGGCGGCGTCGGAAGTCGCGCAGAGCGGCGCGGCGCGACGTGGGGGTGCGGCTGCACGGGGGTGGCGGCGTTAAAGTCGCGGCTTTACGACCGCTTTCGGTGGCGCTTCGGTCCCCGGCGCCGACGCCGGCCCCGACGGTTCCCAGCCCTCGCTCCCGCCATCGCTCCCCGCCATCGCTCCCGCCGTCGCTCCCCGCCCTCGCTCCCCGTCCTCGCTCCCCGCCCTCGCTCCCCGCCCTCGCTCCCGCCCTCGCTCCCGCCCTCGCTCCCCGCCCCCGCCTCCCGCCCTCGCTCCCGCCCTCGCTCCCGCCCTCGCCCCCGCCCTCGCTCCCCGCCCTCGCTCCCCGCCCTCGCTCCCCGCCCTCGCTCCCCGCCCTCGCTCCCCGCCCTCGCTCCCCGCCCTCGCTCCCCGCCCTCGCTCCCCCGCCCCGACTCCCGCCCGACTCCCGCCCCGACTCCCGCCCCGAATATCTTATATATTGGGAACTGTACCTTTAGGACCTATTCTTCTAATTTACTAACATTATTTTTAATGTTATTATACGATAATATTGTTCTTAATATTATTATCATTCTAATTCATTAATTTTCAGAAACTTCTTACATACTTGTATTTTAATTATTTTCAAACAGAAATATTATTCTGGCAGAAATCGAATCCTCCAAAATTTTGAAGTGAATCGTATGCTGTATATTATTAGTGTTTATATTGTGCATGCAACACTGATTTCAATTTCCTATTGACTGACACAACGTAACCATGTGATTGTGAATTTTATCCCATAATACTTTTAGAGTTCCCTAAGCAAGCCTTTTTTAGAAAGTTAGTTCAAAAGATATAAGAAAATTTAATATTAAATGACTTTTTTCGTGTAATATATTTGTAATAGATTTTAGTAATAGAGGTATAAAACTATACATGAACTTTACACTTAGTATATGTTTCAGAATACATTTCGCTCCTTTTTCTTCTTCTTTTCATATTTATTAATTTTTGCATGGCATTTTGACTTTGAAACAAGATTTTTTTAATTTATATCAAAATCACTTCTTTATTGTCAAACAACACCCAACGGCGTACTTATTTTTTAATAATAGCTATAGCATTTCACAAATTTCTAACAGTCTGCAAAATAACACAACGGCATTTTGATTGACGAAAATCAAACTGCGTTTCTATCAATGAAACGATTGACATGACTCAATTTTCATGGCAAACAATTCCTGTGAAAGAACAAACATTGCAGCTCTTTTAATCGGGAGATATGAATAATCTCTCATAAGCACTACAATGATACGCATGCGTATTACATTCTCCAGCAAATATTATCTTGCAATCTCTGCATACACGTTTTTAGCGTCCAATTTGTGTCGATATACGATATCGTAAAACAATGTAAAACGGGCTGATTCCCGTTGGATCTGAAAACGTTGAAAATTGGGCTGTTTTTGCTGGCGCGCAGTTGCACACATCAGTGAGCCGAACGCTTTGTCGTTAAAAACCAAGCGCTCTTGCCCAGAGAGCAATCGTATACAGCCGTCCCCTGCGTGTCTGGATGGACAGCGATTGCACAAGAGTCGAAAGTAAACGCCGGATGGTTCAAACTAAGCAAAGAACTTCAAATGAACGTGAAGTTTGGAAGTGTGGTAGTTATTTATAGATAAAGAATTAAAAATAAGGCTTGGCCAATCCGCAGAAATTCTAATGTCCAATATAACAGGGAGAGTAAGATATGCTTTCACAACAGGAAAACGTTTACAGTAAATACTCGATGATACTCGGTATTAGGTGACACGTCAACAGCGGATAAGCGAATTTGGCGGATAATCCGGAATAGGATGAAACAGAGAGAATTACCCAAAAAATCAATTATTTTAATATTTCGTATTATATAAAAAGACCATGGCTCTCTTGAAGAAAAAATGCCATTATCAGTTGTATATCCCTATCCCTCACCTTCACTCTTAAACGTGAAAATTCAGAATTTTCAAGTGATTTTCTTTTTGACATGAATATCAATTCCTGACTTTCCCTCTTGCTAACCTATTAAACAACTGTTTTTTTTTCTATTCTCAATAAATCCTGACTCTTTCAGTTCTGACAAACATCACCACAAAACCTGGAAACATTCAAAAGAACAAACTATTCTCATACTGTCAATCACTCAGCTTGAATAGAAGAACATTCGATTTTCATTTTATTAAGACAGAAATTTGGTTTAATACACTCATAGTAGTTCGTTTCCAGCTTCTAAACACACCCATCCTCCCTGTATTGTACAATACGACTCCCCACTTCCCCATTCTTCATCCCACTGCTTGCTCCCCACTTGCCCCTCCTCCTTGGAATAGCCCACAGTATACGTAAAAATCAGTTTCAATAAATTAATGATATTCAATTCAGTTTAATTTCAAAAGAAATGACAAACATTCTTAACTCTCTCTACCAATTACAAAACAAGAGTATGACAAAATTAACAACGTTAAAGGAGCGTTATTAATTTTCCTCTTTCATTTTCTTCAAATACGAAAGGGAGATGTACTACTGATACTGATACCTAGTACCACAGAAAAAGACTGGGAAGGGAAAACTGTTTGGGATGCAATCGGGCTATGTCTTTTGGGGGTTGTTGTTTAACGGCGAAGGAAAAGTTGAAGGCACGATAGAATACGCCCGACTGCTAACAGGTAGATGAGCCTACCCAGCAAGCAGAAGGCTGCGAGGCTAGCACACGCATCGACGCAGGCACGTAACTTAGCGAGCAGAATGGTGCTCGAGCGAAAACGTGCTCTAAACGCCGCTCTCTCGAGCGGCGAAGGCAGCCTAAAAGGGCATAAGTGCGAGCGGCTGAAATGAGGTCGGTGCCGTTTCATCAGCGCTGAAACAATTAGGTCTCGCGTGAATATTTCAGCACCGCCACACCAGCCCCAGGAGCCACACTGGCCTGAGCGCGGGCTCAGAAGCAGAACCCTACTTACACCATTGCAGCTGCCACTTGCACCGCCTCTACGGTGTAAAGAGAGAAATCTAATCCCTCAAAGAAAAGTCGAACATTTGCAATGCAGAAGTTTCAGCTGACAAGATCGAAGAAAATGCGTGGTTAGCGTGACAAGTTTGTATCTGATTTCTACAAGTAGGACCTACTCGAGCAGCAATCTGCTTACAAGTAGCAACTGTAAAAAATAACTATTGTTAATGGACAGAGGACTGAATAATGTGATAACAGAACGCTGACATCAATTTAATAGAAACGACCGAAATGTTAATTGGATTTTTTTCTGATTTGGAAGAATCGACTTTCTTTGAAGGCAACGTTAGTTTCCTCCTACACATTCCTCAGGATATTTCATTATTTATTATTTCCTTCACAATACAATTTCTTTTCGGTACTGAAATTTTGATCTCACACATTGTATTTGATAAAGAGCAAAAGCAAATCGATTGAATTTTCCTAGATTATTTTTCTACCTATAATCGAATTTTAATCAATCTTTACATTCAAGATCACTCAGAAGTTGGACGTTTTTACTTGAGAAGATTTTCGTAACGTTTTGATGAAGTCAAAATATAATAAATGAATTTAGTGTATTTTAAAAATTATCGTTTTATCCCAATCAATAAACCAAGCCTACCAAGGATTTAAGTACACTCTCCATTTTGTTCCGTTTTGTTCCTATTTCACAGCACACTAATCTTTTTCAACTGTAAGTTTACTGTCCGCTTGCTTCATGGAAGTCTCAACAGTTAACATTTCTTTATTATTTATTTATTTCTCGTAATGAATTGTTTACTCAGTTGCATATTGTATTTGTTCGTTTTGTTCATCCCCATTTATATTGAAATTTTGCTTAATATACTTGCTATAATATGCTTCTTCCCTCATTCTTTGTCTTAGATAAGATGAACTTTGAAGATGTTATAAAATGTAGGATATATGATTGCAATGCCCAGGAGATAAAGTCAGCGTAACTCACCAAAACAAAAAGAATAATCTTCACTTTCATTGCCAGTGCTTTTTATCTTAGAATTTGTGTAGAAGAAAGGCTTCAAGAACAATGAGTGTTTAATACAGTAAGAGAAAATAAAAAATGGTACATACTTAATAAAATTTGCAAAATAACCGGCAGGTGCCCATCGTACGATATACTAATACATTCTTTGAAAAAATTGCATTTTCTTTAATATCGTTGATCGAACGAGCGGCTGTATTTGACCAGTTCAATACCCCTAGTTTATCACTCTCTCATCCAGTTGCCTACAACGATCACAATTCTCCTGAAAACCTAACGCCATTCCTCAACATTTTCCAAATTCACTCACCCCTTCTGCCTTGCGCCCACTTATCCGCTCACTTCGTCACCACCTCCCAACGTTGCGTCCACCGCAGATCCCTCCCCCACACCCGCCAGCGCGAGTGCAAATGAGCGCGCGTGCAATTTCCATGGAAAATGGCGACTGTTGGCCAGCGGCGGCGGCGGGGGCGGAGGCGGCGGCAAGACCTGGAGCGCTAACGCGCCGGCCGCGGTCCTAATTGTTCTCGTTACGGCGGCGGCCGCGTGGAGCGGCCCCGTCGCCCGCAAGGCCTCCTGGGAATGGCCGGCCGCGCCGCTTCTTTACAGCCGGCGGCGGACGCGGCGCCGGGTGTATCGCAAGGGCCATGCGCCGGCCGCGCGCTTTACGGCGTCAAGGGCTGTAATTTGGAGGGCGCACCCTTTTTGGCGAAAGGCTGCTGGCCGGGACCTTGTTGGTATTCTGCAGTATTATTCTGTGTTTGTTCAAATACATTATGTTGGGACATAACTTATTTCTAGTGCTTTCTCGTAAAGTTTTGAGTAGTGAAAGTTTATTGTGCAAATTATTTAATTTATTTGGGGAGGACCTCTTCAGGATATTGTTCATTAATGGTCCATTTTCACTCTTATATTTGTAGTTAAAACATAAGAAAAGATGCCATCATCAATTGTACATCCCCACCCCTCCCCTTCACTCGTAAACGTGAAAATTCATAATTTTCAAGGGATTTTCTTTTTGGCGTGAGTTTCAATTTCTGACTTGCTCTCTTGCCCTATCCTTACTCTTTCAGTTCTGACAAACATCACCACAAAACCTGGAAATATTCAAAAGAACAAACTTTTTTCTTACTGTCAATCATTCAGCTTGAATCAAAGATCATTCGATCATCATTGCATTAAGACAGAAATTGGGTTTAATACACTCACAGTAGTTCATTTCCAGCTTCGAAACACACCCATCCTCCCTGTACTGTACACTACGACTCCCCACTTCCCCATTCCCCACCCCACTGCGTGGTCCCCACTTCCCCACTCCGCCGTCGCGCGGCGCTGCGCCGTCTCGCTCTTGGAGCCGCCAGTGGCGCCCGCGGGGCGAGAGCTAATGAGGCGAGGCGTCGCCCTCGTGCCCGCCCCCTCCCCGCCCGCGATGCCACCGCGACCGCGGGATGGGCGCCGTGGGGGCCGTAGGAACCGCTCGTCGAACCCGCGACATCAGTCACGCGCCCGCGCGCGCGCGGCACGGCAGGGGCGGGGCGACGGGCTGGGGTTGCGATGTTGGGGTGTCGGACGGGGACGAATGAGGAGTTACTGGAGGAGAGGTGGGGGCGCGTAAGCAGACTTGACAGCGCGTGCTCTGGGCAGCAACGTTGTCTCGGCTGTGGGATTGGGAACAGGTGTGGGCGGGAATGTTCGTAAAATTTTGCGGTATCGGGGGCGAAGGAGTGGTAGTAAACGTGAGCGTAGGCGCGGCGAGTGAGCGGGAACATAGACGGGGTGAAGTTTGGTTTGATTTGTTTTTTTCGTGTTTCCGGGCGCGTCAACTGCTGTGGTCATTAGTCCCGTTAGTGTAGTGCATGTTTTTTCTCGGGAGATGGCGGTGGTTTTCCCCCGCTGCCCACCAGCGGGGCACCGCCCCAGCCGGGGCAGCTCTAAGCTCCCGACCGGTCTCCCGGAATATGTGGTAGTGTGCATGTTAATGTGAATATGTGTGTAGTGCATGTTAGTGTAAGTGTGTGTGTAAGGGGGAGAGGATAGGACAAGGAAGAGGAAGGAGAGATCGCGCTCGGTCCGTGGCCCGTTTGGTAGGGTACTGCTCCGGCATTCGCCTGCTGTTGATCGGAGAAACCACGGAAAACTACCGATCAGAGCAGCCGGACGCTAGAATTATCCTCCAGTCTGCGACTGAATTCGACCTAGCTGACAAGCTAGTATCGAAAATCGTGCCGCTGTCAGGACTCGAACCTAGGACCTCCCGGTCAGAGGCGCTGCAGTGACATCAGTAGATCCACTGAGCTACCGCTCCCGGGACGGGGTGCATGATCGTTGTCGTGGATGTGAGCGTACGCGAGGCGAGTGAGTGTGAACGTAGACGGGGAACGTAGAGCGTGGGCCTGGATGTGAACGTAGGCTATGGGAATGAGCGTAAACGTAAGCGTGGTGAATGAGCGTTGGCGTGGATGTGAGCGTAGGCGAGGGAGTGAGCGTGAGCGTAGACGGGGTGCATGATCGTTGTCGTGGATGTGAGCGTACGCGAGGCGAGTGAGTGTGAACGTAGGTGGGGTGAATGCGCGTGGACCTGGACGTGTCCGTAGGCGACGCGAATGAGCGTGGGTGTGGTGAATGAGCGTGGGCGTGGCAATGCGCGTAGGTGTGGCAAGAGTGAAGAGGGGGGGGGGGTCGAAGTAATGTACTTGAGGAAGGAATGAGCTTGGGCACGAAGTGGCTGAGGACGAGAACGAATGAGCAAGAGCATGGAAAAGTGTGGATTGTGAAGTGTGTATGGATAAATGCGTGAGAGTGGGTAGAATGGAGCGATGCCGGGTTTCGGGAGAGAATGAAAGTCTAGAGCATGGAAAAGTGCAGCTTTCGATGGCTTAGCCATCATCATCAGTTTTAGTGCTGTCTGGGAGCTACAAAACGACTAGGCAGTCGTTGTTGTGGCTCCCAGACAGCAGAAATAAAGCAAGAAATAAATACTATTGTTGACAATGACAACGCCTTCAATCATTTCAATTATGTAAATGTCAACTCACCACTGAATCAACGTGCTAGGTTGCTTGCTGTTGCTTGAGGAAAATGGAAGCAGCAGAGTGTCGGGCGCAGAAGGCAGTTCGGACACGAGCAAAGGCTGGGATTGAACAGGGAAGCGGTAGTAAGCGTGGCCGTAAGCGTCGGTATTGGTGGAAGTGTAAGCGTGGGATTGATTGATTGTTGTTTCCGGGAGTGGTTGTTGCTGTGAGATTAATTGATGTTAACAGGCACGACAACGTCTATAGTCGTTAGTCACGTTTTACTGCGATTTATTCCGAGCTGCCATTGACAGATCATCAGCTGTTACGGTGCCATCCAATCGGGCTCTTACCCCAAGGCCTCCCGGTGAGAGTCACGGCAGCTACAGCCGTAACGCTAGTTTTGATATTCACTGAACGTATGTGGTTGTGAGAGTGCGAGCGTCACTATGGTGACGTTCAACCTTTCGATTGGATCAGAAGCAGCTCCGAATAAATCCAAGTATAATGTAGTATATATTTTATCCGAGGAGGTGGCGCTGATTTCTTCCCAGTAGGACGGTGGGTATCTCCCCACAGCAGGATGCCCCTCCTGTCGGGTCAAGCTCTAAGCTCCCGACTAACCTATTTCATGGAATTGATATGTTTTTGACTGAAGTTTTTCGGAATATGTGTTACAATATACTAAAATAGAAAGTGTGTTAATAGTTACTTATCTTGCCGTCATAATAAATGTTATGTTCTATTCCAGTGCAAAATAAATAATACAGTTGTTTCAATTTGATTATTTTTCTAACAAGAAAAAACATTTAAACACTTAAATGGGTGATTTTCTCAGGATTAATACTATTCTTGAAAATAATTGAGTATTTAACATATTATATACAACTGAATTCTAACACGAATCGATCAGTACTGCGAACGGTTTATAAAATACTATATAAAATTTTGATTTCAGAATCGGGAACGTCCTGGAAATTCAGTAGAGACTCGCGGAACAAACTTGAAGATTTTGTGAGTGAAGTCATTTTTGTGAAGGGCGTTACCATCTCAAGAACGGGCCTCCATAAAACCGGGCCGCCAACGAGGCATGCACTGATAGTGATATTTACGGTAGAAATATTTATTTTACGGTTTATTTTTATTACGGATATAACGACCGACGGCATCTCCAGCACCCCGAAGCGCGCGCAGCATGGGCCAACCCTTCAGAGGCGCCAGAGAGGCGCCCGCCCCATTCCACCCCCTTGTGGAACCTCGCTCCGTCACTACTATGACGTCCCCACCCTCTGCTGCTTCCGCCACTATCGCCGTTTCGATGTTCTAGTTTTTACTTGGTCGCCTTCACCGTGCTTGCCAAGGAGGTGCATTTCTCCCCTCCACCCCGACTAGTTGCCTCGCCATTGCGTTTTTGTTTGACGTTTACATAGCTTATGACTCGGACGCCAGCTGAGGCTCGCTGGCCACTCACATGTGCAGAATGATTCTTTACCCATCATATCCTATTCACTTTTCATATTCACCTTATACACTTCTCGACACTTTCGTTAGATTTTCCTCTACATTAAACGTTCTTGCTCTCAAACGTGCTAGACACTGTTGCCGATGTTGCAATCCTCTACAACACTAACCTCCGTCAGCTCATAAGCCCTTCCACCCTCAAAGACCCCGCCCCCCCCGCCCTCGCCGCCCTCGCAGCCCTCGCCGCCCTCGCCGCCCTCGCCGCCCTCGCCGCCCTCGCCGCCCCCTCGCCGCCTCGCCGCCTCCGCCGCCCTCCGCCGCCCTCGCCGCCCTCGCCCCCCTCGCCGCCCTCGCCGCCCTCGCCGCCCTCGCCGCCCTCGCCGCCCTCGCCGCCCTCGCCGCCCTCGCCGCCCTCGCCGCCCTCGCCGCCCTCGCCGCCCTCGCCGCCCTCGCCGCCCTCGCCGCCCTCGCCGCCCTCGCCGCCCTCGCCGCCCTCGCCGCCCTCGCCGCCCTCGCCGCCCTCGCCGCCCTCGCCGCCCTCGCCGCCCTCGCCGCCCTCGCCGCCCTCGCCGCCCTCGCCGCCCTCCCTCGCCGCCCCTCGCCGCCCTCGCCGCCCTCGCCGCCCTCGCCGCCCTCGCCGCCCTCGCCGCCCTCGCCGCCCTCGCCGCCCTCGCCGCCCTCGCCGCCCTCGCCGCCCTCGCCGCCCTCGCCGCCCTCGCCGCCCTCGCCGCCCTCGCCGCCCTCGCCGCCCTCGCCGCCCTCGCCGCCCTCGCCGCCCTTCTGGCACAGTACGACTTTCCCCGCCCTGTCCTTGTTCTTGCCCCCTGCCCCGCCTGCGGCCCGCCGCTAACAACTCGCGTCTCTGCGGACAAACTGCTCTGCAACGACGACGACGCCCCCTGAACGTCTTCGTCGGGCGCCGACCTCCCCCGCCGCGCCCTGCCCTCCCCTCACACCCATGCTTACAAGTCTTGGCGCAGTCTCCCTCGAGATATAAAGATTTCCCCACATGCTGTCACTGATCCAACTCGCACTTTTCCTCGTCCTTGTTCTCGTAACATTAAATGATTTAATGTTCTCAAGATGACAAGTAATCCCATTTCAGTTCAGACAGTCAACATTTGCTTAAGAATATTATATTCTAAAACTTTGCCAAGTAAATTATTTTTGTGTTCATTTCTTCATTCTCAGCAAACGAGCATGACGCAAATCTTCACAATGTCTGTTGCCTCTTTGCAATGATAGTGTTTATTTTATAATCAAGCAGTTCTAAATGTTTTAGAGTTATGGATTAGGCATTTGAGTTTCCATTGTGTTATTCTCTTCATTGTTCAGTGCAGATTTAAATATATGAGGAAGGGATATCAACAACAATTTTATTGACTACAGCTATTTGTTGACTTCTTGATACTTTAATTTCTTTCTAAATATAAGCTTACAAACGCAGCGTAGTAGTATTAGTTACAAAGAAAATATTAATATATTAAAATTGAAAGTAATCGCATATATTAAAATTGAAACAGTCGCAAGATGAATACTATCGAGAAGTAAGAAACTAAGTTTTACACTATTCGTGTTTTGGGAACAACTAAGTAATTACACACGAATCGATTCTCATTTTGTGACCGGTACTACTTCATGTACAAACCCTTGTGATTTAAAATTGCAATAATATTACAATACAGTATTACAAATTGTAATTATACTTTTTAATATCCGGATTCTTGTCAACCCTAGAGTCCAGCGATAATTTCCATCTTCCTTATGGGTCTCCCCTAATAGGCAACTGACGTTTGGGTGTCAGCTGCCCTCTCTGGGTACCGGAGTTAAAATCTCAGACTCTCCTTGTGAACATTGTTGTGGACCAAGATGATTTGAATCGGGTATTTCAAGAGTTCATCATGTTTTTTCCTCTTTTGACCATTTCTCCTGTTACTACATCATGATTATTTTTAATCCATAATAAATTCTCGAGTCTATGTAGTTCAGCGAAACATTTTGGTAACAAAAATAAACAATAAATAATTAAATAAATGTATACGGCATTTCGAATCGATGTCCGACTTTGCCGGCCAGCTAATGGCTTCCTCATGCCTGGACATAGTTAAATTCCCATGCTTGGGGGCAAGAGCGATATGTAGTGGCATAATATATTCACTTTTCCATAACTAGCAAGATTCGCCTGCGTGAGCTTTTCTTCGACAGACAGGTACTGAAACTGGGACAATTTTAAAGGAAATCTTCAACTCAATTTTTGTCTTGATCGGAAAACGGTCATGGAAAGCTAGTACGCTGCCCATGGGCCATCCTAGAGGTTATAATTAAATGTATACTTAATTGAAATAATAATAATAATATTTAAATAAAATAAAGCAATAAAAAATAAAATAATAAAAATAAAATAAAATAATAAAAATAAAATAAAATAATAAAAATAAAATAAAATAATAAAAATAAAATAAAATAATAAAAATAAAATAAAATGGCTGATAGCCGAGATCCCTATGGCGGTATGCCATGGTGATATTCATGATATCCATGATGGATGAATTGCGGGCTCGAGTCCCGCCTCGCGCATGGGTGCGTTTGTGAATGTCTGTATGTTTGTGACCTCCATTCATCCATCATTACCATCATTCCATATCCCATCCCCCCAGGACTAGCTACCCTGCGGGATAAAAATTGGATTGGACATAATGCTGATCCCCCAAAACGGAGTCACATACAGTTGTCAGGAGGTTAAATGTAACTGAGCCCGGTAAGTGCAGGAGCATGTTCGCGTGGTCCTTGACGTCCAATTTGCAACCAAAAATAAAATAATATTAATAAAAAATAATAATAATAGAATAAAAATAAAATAACAAGGATAAAATAATACAAATGATATAATAAAAATGAAATAAAAAATCAAATAATAAAAACAAAATAATAAAAATAAAATAAAACTGTGTTTGGCTTACAAGCCATGCTCCTTGCTGAGTCTCCGTGTGCCCGGCCACCGCCCTCCGCTTGGCAGCGGCGCCGACGGCGAGCTGGCGCCGCGTGCGGTGCCGCTGGAGACGAGACGAGACGAGACGGCGCGGGAGGTCGTGAATGGCTGCGTCTGGAGACGCTGGGCCGGAAGTCATAGTCTCGCCGCCACTACACCCCCCCCTCCGCCCTCTGCCATCCAACAGTACAATGGGCCGAATCGGAACAACGAGTCGCGCTGGCCAGGGAAATTAAAATTCCGGATATTCGTTAAATTATTTCGATAAAATTGCAACACTCATATTTTCGTGAGAGTAATAGTAGGTTATTAAAATATTAAAACTCGAGTAACATTTGCATTAATTACATATGCTGTCTATAATGTTTCTTCTTTTGCGATCATGTTGCAAACTGTTAATAATAATTTGAGATATTGATAGTCCTTTATAAAGAAATTATCGTAAAACAGCATACTACTTACGAAATTGGAGAATTATAAATAAGGTCTAGGTCGATATCCAATTTAAGTATAGTAATAACATGTTACGTTAAGAAAAAGGTTCAGCCTTGTACCCACCTTGTGAAACTTCCAATTTACTATTATTTTTTGGTGATTATTCATTCTGCAAAAGTGGCATACTGAGATTGATAGTGGTTAATAGGCCACAATTTTTACAACCCCAGTGCTCTAATAATTTTTATTACGAAACCGATCACAGTTACGAAAAGACCGACTTAGATAATCAAAGTGAATAAAGTGGTTTTACGAAATGGTTATATTTCGGGCTGTGGGAGCCAAACGTTTTGAAAGACGTCGTGCTTTTTGTGGCGTTTTATAGGTGAAGAAAATTAGAAGCGAGTTGCAGACAGGTTGCAGAGGCGTTGTTTCATTTCATGCTGGTTGCTATACGACGAAAGAGACGAAAACACATAATCTAAGTCTGGTTTTACTGATATGATTAGAAATAATATTTAGTACATATGTTAGAGAACGTGTTTTCTCGTAGCTTTTAAGTGTTTTTCTGCAATCTCTTTTTCGGGACATCAAACCAATAGAGGGTACTCCGGAGATATTGCTTGCCTGGAGTTTATAGGTTATACATTTAGTAAATACTAATAGTTTAAAGGTCGTTGGCTTAGTATTGTTATGTAATGTTTCAACGTTTTGAATATCATGTTTACTAAATAAAAAATAATTGTATTACAGATATTTTAGCATCAAATTTATTTCAAAGAAATTAAGTTCAATTTTGAGTTCACCCAAAAGCATGAATAAAAGAAATAAAGACTGCTGGAACCTCGAAATATCTCATAATAGTAATAATAATAATAATAGTAATAATAATAGTAATAATAATAATAACAATAATGTCTTTATTAATGGCGAAGCTTTATTAATGGCCATAGGGCCTGCTCTTCCGCCTAACAACTTGAATTTACATAAACGCAGAGTAATAAAATTTAAGAGAAGGGGCAATCTGTACATTTACCGAGAATAACCTCTCTTTTGGTCCCGTTTTCCAAAATTAGAAAGCATCTAATCAAACATTAGAAAGTGTATTATGTAATCATCAACTTTTTTATCATCTAATTGAAAATTACATCAAAACTTCTACAAAATCGGCATTATACTTAATAAAAACACAATCAAAATGTGTAATAAAAAACAACAATTTTTATGTCTTTTTTTATACGGATGTACATTTGAATTTTATCGATGCCATATTTGTGTTCGAATCGTGGCCACTGTGTGCTTTTCGTTCCGTTGCGTCCCAGTGCATGGTTACCCCCACCCCCGCCCACGCCCCCGTCCCCCTCCTCGCCTCACCCCCATACCCACAGCATGGTAGCACGCGCCGCCGCCTTTGCCACTCGCATTGGGGTGAGAATAACAACCCCAGCAGCCTCATGCCAACGACGAGGCTGTACGGCTTTTTGCCACTTAAACTTTTCCCGACGAACGTCCTGTTTATGAATGCGACTATGGTGCCGTAATAGTGCCAAGAGAGAGTTCTTACTTCCTTCATCCCTTTTTTTTTTCCTTTTCTTGGAAACATTTTATAGTCGCGCGGCAATTTGTATGTTAAATACTGAGATGAGAATTAGATCATTTGGCAAAGCATGTTATGGGCGGGGACGTAGAACAGAATACTATACGTTACGTGAGAGTTATGTCATGGGGTTGGAAATACCCGAATATTGCTTCCAGTTTCAAAAGAAAGCGATATTATGTGCTACGAAGCATGTAATGTTTGACCGATGGCGCATAATGATATTGACAATCAATGCAAATTTGGTGCTCATTCATTCAACATAAAGTGGATAGTAGCGATTTCAGTTTCGTTCGGTTTTAGGAGAAATACTGATATTGTAGACCGTTGTAGGAAGTTCTCAGTCAAAAGTTTTGTGAAATACTCGTAGAACTACTATATAATGATTCACTTCAGATGTCATTCTGTTTTATCTGTTGTCAATAGTAAACATAACTGAAAGTTGGAGGTTGTGCAAGACACCAAAACTCTGTTCTCAACGCTGTGAAATCACGAATCTCAAGCTCCCGCGAGCACAAAAGAACCGTAAATCTTGGCGACGCCTTCGGTTTGCAGTTCATCTACCCGTATCATCGCAAGTCGCGCTGTTAGTTCAAGCAACACGAGCACGGTATTTACGAGAGCGCGCTGCGCAAACGCAATGAACGCGAGAACAACCAGTCACCAGCCGCGCAGAAACGCCTGCCCTTCCGTTACCAGCGACTGATATGCATATTCCGCTCACGTATACAGCCGCATTACAACTTCTCGCAGTGCAACATAGCGGCCATAAATCTGCTCTACTCGCCACAAGAAAGTCCTCTGTGCCTCCGCAGACCTCCCCTTCCCCCCCCAGGCCGCCCCCTCCCTGCTGGATCCAACGCATCCTCCACCCTGTCCGCCCTCGGGCACAATCGCTCTCCGCAGGGGTTTCCAAATCTTCGCTAATGACGGTGATGGTGTATTTTATAATGAGAATACAAAGAGGATTTGTGACCGATTCGGGATTAAAAACGTGTCTTCCCCTGGCGCCTGTAAGAAATTGTACATGTTACACGACCTGAAAGTGCAAAACATTCTGGAACCATCTCATATTTTGTAACAAAGTTTACATCAAAATTATTTTATTTTATTTTATCATTCCTTTCCTGCATTATTTCTCGTTTTCATGTTTTACTTAATATGATTAGAACCACAAATCATCAAACTCATGAAGTGACAATTTTTTTCATTTTCTGTTGAAAACTGATTAATGCTAGTAATTATGTTTTAATCAAGGAAGCCAAAACATAGCGGCTGATTGAAAATATTTCCTAAAAGGCTTCTTAAGAGTTTTTGGTACCTGCTGTTATATGCATTAATGATATAATGTTAACTGACTTCGGCTGAATCTAATACTGCATGTTGTTGCGTCAAAAATCACGCATTTCTTAATATGCCGGTGGATATTTCCTTGAAAATTATATTATTTTCTTAATTTTTGTATCCTCTAATATTTGATGATCCTCTATTTTCCCTTCTTTGGTTAGTTATTCTTTCATTCAATACATGTAATGAGAAAAATATACATAGAAATTTTAAATGAAACTATTAGACGTCTAAGAGACATTTGATCAATAAATGTCTATGTTATTCCGTTGTCATTACATACAGTGTAGTATAGCCAAACCTTCCAATGGATTTCACCATCCAGCGGGGAAATATCACAGCCACCTCATGAAGAAAAAATGCACTACACAGATGGGACAGATGACGTAGCATTTGACGCGCCGGGGTACACTAATCAATCAATTCACTCCTCTCACCTACACTCCTCCATTCCTCATCATCGCCGCGGTTATACATACATTTTTTTTATTAACACAATGAAAATTTACAATCTATTTCAATTCGAAATAATAAGTAAAATATGATCATTCAAAATAAAATGATCAATGAAACAATAAATTACAGAAAAGTCCCCCATTGGTACTTTCCAGGATCAATATACAAAGACTGTAACATAAAAGAGAGAAAAAATATTAGAATAATAAGAACACAAGTATTTGACATTGACAAACACAAAACAAAAATACATAAATATGGCAGACGGATTCTTCAGTGGGATTGCGTGAATATGGTTAGCATCGTTGACATTTCGCAGAGTTTTCGCACAACTTTCAGAGGAGAAATGTGCGTCGCAACAAGAAGCAAATGATATTTTTTTGTAATTAAATAAATCTTGCAAAGAAAATTGTATGCCATTTTTAAGATGTTTCTATACGTGTTTAATTTATGGCAGTAATAATTATAGAAGAAATTGATGCGTTTGTCTCTTAATTCCTCTTAAACTCTATATCAGCATACGTCGATATCAGAAAATTATTTTCTATTAATAATTTCAATATCCACATAATGTTTAATGCTAAATATTGAACTTGTAAAATAATTCGAAATGGTGAATGCAGCGCAATTTCTAATGCAATGTGTGCAGGGGTGGATCCAGCCGATCACTGCGGGTTGACCACAGGTTTTGTTAAATAATACACATATTTTTTATTATTTTGTATATTATTTTTGTAGTGTATACATGATACTGTACAATATATTTTTTAAATAATTACTTAATTCCACAATAAATATTTAAATCAATTTTGGAAAATAAAGGGAGGTACCAAACGACAACTCTAAGAGTCGTATTTTTGAGCTGGAAAGGTGAAGTTAAAATTATTTCAGTATTTGCGAAGAGTAAATTATGTGTATAGATAGGGAAACAAAAACAGACACGCAACAGAATGCTCAAGTTGTATCAAAGAACGAATTTAATTTGTTATTAATTATTTATGACAGTACCAGTTAATGGAAAACATGTATGAAGAATAGTTATTTTTTTATTTTTATAATTGCTTTTATTATTGTTTGCTCATGTACTAATCAACACTTTTTAAATTAAATGAATCATAGATCTATTCAATTCACCAATTTTACACTCTTCACATGTAATGTATTTCTTTTTAAAATGTGTAACTTAGTTAAAGACATAATCCCGTATTTCACAGGCAGAAATATTATCTTACTTCGCGAACACAAAATAACCTTCCTCGCCTGTCTCGGAAAAATAAACTCTGAACGGCTTTCAACATTTTATTTTTACCTTGCGCAACCAAACAAGCAATCCGAAGAAAATGCCATAACATCCGTCGAGCCAACCAAGGAAGAAGTTTGGGTGGTAACTTGCTGCATCACTGCAGCAAGATGCACCATTAACATGAAAGAGGACGCTACACATTTACTGACCAATACTAAACAAGAGACATCATAGAATTCATACTGAGAATGGCTAAAGGAAAAAGAAGCTATTCCGCACGCACTATCTAAAACGTAGCACGGTGCAATTGAATGTATTATAAATAAATTTATTTCAAGGGTAATTTTCGAAAACAAATTATTTTTCGAAATGTAAAACACTTGTCAGTGGTGGAGGTTTTGCAACAATTCACAATTTGTTTAAGGCGAACTAGTATTAATTAAATTTAAACCTCAAGAAACAAAATCAGAGATAAACCTAAAAATTGTAGAAAATTTACTCCAATATTGATGTCCTATCTGTAAGAAATCATGATCACATTTCCCTAATGTAATAAGAGTATGATATTCACTGCTCACCTCTAATAAATTGAAAACTGTTGTTATACTAGATACAATGAAAACTCTATGATCGACTCATGAGCAGTATATTAGCTTTACGTGGTGTAATCCTTGGTTCGATACGCTGGACAAAAATATATCTCTTTCTAATACAATCATCTCGGTTTCTATAGCTGTGTGGCGAAAGGCTTAGGCAGGGCAAGTAAGCTACATACGGTGATGGGAATACATCGTGCTGGCTACATGCCTCCCTTATTCCCAGGCATGGATAATAAATAAAAACAGGGCACAGGTCTGAAAACATCGCTAGCTGGCGAAAGTCGTATTTATCTGACCCTAATACAACAAGTACATACGTAGTATATTGGATGTAGATGCGAAATCTTCCGTCGACTACCGAAACGTGGTTGCAACGTCGCAACAGCAATGACAGCAATAATGAAGACCAAATTGCAAGAAAGGTTTAAGATAGGACATGGAAGAATTGAACAGAGTTGAAACTTAAAAGAGAAAGGGAGAGGAACGATATTTTGAGGCAAGGAATTCAGCCATTAGATCCGTAAAGATACATAAATTTTGATTTGCCAACTTTGCACATTGTTGGATAAAGAAGTATTATTCCTTGACGAAGGACATGATGGATGAGCTCAAAATTTATTGCTGATTTATCCTTGGAAATATATTTTATTACATCGGAGCGGTTTTATTTTTTTTCCTGTATTCAAAATTCAAGTAGTATATGGCTTAATGTAGGGATCACAGAATTTTGAAAATGTACACAGTATTCACCTCTCTCCATAGTACGTCATACATAGTTTTTAACTGTTTTTGAAGTAAATAAATAAATAAATAAAAAAGATATCTGTAAACTTGATGAACCGTGCAAATGAAAGGATTCATTTAGAAGCAAAATTCTAATAATGAAAGATTTTAGTTTTATAAAAAACGAAGAATGTATATGTATTGTCAATGTTTTTGTTCGTGTAACACAATATACAAACGTTCTAACACAATATATAAACGCGATAATGTATAAAGATATGAATTAATGTCAGTCAATATCTTTGAAACCGTAAAGGGAAATTATCAATTGAATTAAGTGGATAAATAAGAATAAGACAATTTAAGGGTACAAAATGTTAGAAATTGTTTGCGTGTTTTCTGCCTATTTCCTTGTTCTAAGGAAACCCGTGTAACGCATTCCTGTACGATATTCCGTGTGCCAGTCAGCACGGTAGGAACTTGCATTACTTCCACGGACAATTACACTTTAAAATTAATTTCTACACCTAATTTGATTACATGGCATTGCAAATTTTGTAAATATACAGTTTAATCTATAAAAAATATTTCAGTTACTGTGGAAGTATTCTCTACTAAGTGGTAACAGAGAGCATAAGATGTCATACAGACACCATAAACGGAGATCATTTCAAAATCGGGAAATGCAAATTCGGTGCATTCACCAGGCAGACTGGATAAGAATAAATACGAGCTCAGTCGTTCAGTTTGATTGATTGAATTATTATATCGTCTTTACGGGGGTGTCAATTGCTATATTCATTATTCTCGTAAGTGCTGTACATGTTTTTAATTATGGAAGGTGGTGGAGTTCTTCCCCCGCTGGATAATGGGATCCGGCGCTGACCCATACGTCGACTGGAAGGGTTTACCCCATCCAGGTATTTCCCTTCAGCGGGGCACCGCCGCAGCCGGGACAAACTCGTATGACCCGACTGGTTTTCCGATGTGTGTCGTAGTGTAGTGTAGGTAAGTGAAGTGAAATGTGACTGTAAAGATGTAGGAAAGATTGCTCGCAGCCCGTCTCCCGTTTGTTATGGTACTGGTCGCATTCGTCTGGTACTGATCGGAGAATTCACGGAAAACCATTGATCAGAGCAGCCGTCCACTAGAATCCTCACCCAGATAACCTCTGCATTATAACTTCATACAGATAACCTCTAGCCTGTTTCAAAAGTCCCACGTTGGGACTCCAACCCCGGGACCTCTCAGTCAAAGGCACTTCAGTGACATCAATTCACGCTCTGAGACTTCTCGAACGGTCATTCGGCCCAGCCCTTTTCCTCTGTCAGTGGTTTGCTGAACAATCACATCTCCCCTTCTCTGCCTGTGGTTTGCTGAATAAGGAAACCATTTTGCAACCTCTTTTTCTGTGGTCCCCTTAATTAAAATACCCCTCCCTATTGACCTTGATGAACAAGTAAGTCCGTTTTTTCTGCAGTGCGGTAACCTTCAGACTTCAGGCAAATTCAAATTACCTTCAAATAATACAAATTAATTGTCATCTTTCATTTTACCATTATCAGCGGTTCGTTGTTTACAATCTGTTTAATGCCTACAAACAACTTGAGAAACTGGCCAATACATTGCGGTGCATTATATCACGGCATTTCGTATTCATAGTTTAAAATCACGTAAAACATGTTCGCTGAGCAGGAAGACATAAATAAGAAAGAAATACACCTGGGTAGAGGGGCGCAGGTTGTCAGGCCCTGGGGAGAAGTAGAGCAGACACAGCGTTAACCACTCACAGCCAGCAACGACCGCTTCAATGGCTTTACAACCCCATCCCCCCCCTCGCCCTTCGTGACGGAGTGACGCATTTGAGGCGAAGGACGTGAGCGGAATGCGGCAAGCGGAGTGCGCGCGCAGGTGTGTAGCTACGGGGGAAATTTGGCCTTGTTGCGAGTAGCACAGGTAATGAAATGCAATCGTCATCTGCTGTCGCCATGAGCGCCATGTACTAGCTTTGCAATCTATTACCGTTCAATTAGAGATGTTGTGGTATTTGGTAAAGCAGCTGAGGCACTGTTCAGGCTTCGTCCCTACCAGGGCGAACTTAATAAATTGTGAACCCTTTTCTATTAATGTTGACGGAATTCGAGAATATATTAAAAATAAACTACAACCTATATTACTTTTAATATTTAACGACAGGCGGCAGGTGTAAAGCGTCAGGTGTATTGATTATGATCTAACTTTATTGCGTTTTTGCTGAGTACGATGTTTCTTCAATATAATTTAAAGCCAATAATGAACCTTGCTTTCGGAATTTTTTTCCAGTGTCTAAATCTTGTAGAACTGATCAAATATCGGTTTTAGACAGAGCTATGGAAAAATGAATTTTCAAGAAAACGCAAGCAATAACAGAGAGCTACAGTGAATGTATTATGTCCATCACAAAACTCTACATTTATAAACTACCGGAATTCGATTAGCGGCTTCACAGTCTTCGTGAACTACCATTGGACAGTTAACCTTAGTCTGATCTTAAAATAGCCAAGAGCTCACGGAATGGAGTAACACAACTAGAACTGCTGATCATCGCAGACACTTCCAAAAACAGCCAAAGAGGGGTCTGTCGCAGGTGACATGCAGGTCGTGCTCTGGGAACCGTACGACAAAGCCTCCGCCGACACCATCCCCAACCCTGCTCCCACACACTCCCAACTGAGCTCTGCCGCCGCCCCCACCCCCGTCACCGTTACCCCTTGCAACCGCCTCCCCCGCTGACACCGCCCACATTCACGCCCCCCCCCCCCGCCCCCCCCCCCGCCCCCGCCCGTCCCCTCGCCCGTCCTCTCGCCCGTCCCCTCGCCCGTCCCCTCGCCCGTTCCTCGCCCGTCCCCTCGCCCCCTCGCCCGTCCCCTCGCCCCCTCGCCCCCTCGCCCCCTCGCCCCCTCGCCCCCTCGCCCCCTCGCCCCCTCGCCCCCTCGCCCCCTCGCCCCCTCGCCCCCTCGCCCCCTCGCCCCCTCGCCCCCTCGCCCCCTCGCCCCCTCGCCCCCTCGCCCCCTCGCCCCTCGCCTCCTTGATCTATGCTTCCGTCTTCCTTTCCCTCCACCTCCATATCCACATCCACCACAGCCTCCACCTCTACTCCAACCTACCAGCTCCATCACCTTCTCTACCACCTTCAACCTTCTCAACCACTCCCACCTCCACTCCCACTTCTCCCATCACCTTCACCATCTCCTCCACCATCCCCACCACCTCCACCACTTTTATCTCCAGTTCCACCTCCACCACTTGGATTCCTCCTCCGCCTCCACCACCTCCAGCGCCCCCGTATCCCCCGCGGCGGCGGCGGGCCGCCTGGGCTGCCTGCGGCGCGCTCGTCATACGGAGACAGCGCGCGTGACCAGACGGCCTCGCGCTGACGGCTGTTTCGGCTACGTATTTCGGGACTTGGGGCTAAACACGCCGCTATTTCCGGGCGCAGGGAAACCCGCGCGCCGCACGCGCGCCGCTACCTGCCGTCGAAGGGCGCGCGGATTCCCGCTTGCGCTGCATACGGCGAGACGTTCCTTCCTCTGTGTACCTCGGTTCACACTAATGATTGATTGATTGATTGTTAGTGATTCCGGACGCGCCAAATACTATGTTCATTATTCCCGTAAGTACAGTGCATGTTTTTTGCACGGCTTGGGGCTGTGGTCTTCCTCAACTGGATGGCAAGATACAGCGTCGACCAACCTTCCACTAGCGGGGGTTACCCCAATCAGGTATCTCCCACCAGAGGGGCACCGACCCAGCCAAGACAACAAGCACTAAGCTCCCGACTGGTCTCCCGTTATGTCATAGTGTGCAGTGCATGTTAGTGTAGGTGTGTGTGTGTGTGTGTGTGTGTGTGTAAGGGGTTACGAGAGGACAAGGAGGGGGAAAGAAAGATCGCGCGTGGTCCGTGGCGCGTTTGTTAGGGTACTGCTCAGGCATTCGCCTGGTGTTGATGGGAAAAAACATGGTAAACTACCTATCAGAGCAGCCGGACGTTTGAATTCTCTTCTGGACAGAGAGTGAATTCGACCTAGCTGGCAAGTTACAGTCGAAAATCTTGCCACCGTCGGGACTCGATCCTAGGACTTGCCGGTCAGAGGGACTGCAGTGACATCAGTCGATGCCCTGAGACATCTCTTCCGGTCGGTTCAGCCCACCGGGCGATGTTTTAACAGCGTGTAAAACGGTAATCATAAAAACTGCAACGTTTCGCAAAATGTACGTATTGTTCCAAATAGGGAACGGAATAGGTAATGTTCTCTAGGTTGAGAGTGAAAATAATGAACAATAAGGCTAAAGAGCCGTAGTTCCTGAAGGTTCTGCGGATTCCAATCCGCCTGGGGCATGGATATATGTGTGTCCATATGTTTGTAATCGTCCATTCATCCTTCATTGCCATCATCACCATTTCACACCTCATCCCCTAGGGATAACAATCTTGGGCGTAAAATTGATTCATCATGAAAATGCAGATTCCCCAGCCCCAAATAAAGTCACATGCACTTATCCCCGAGAAAATATGACTGGGTTGGTACATTTACGCGTTCGGGTGGTCCATAGATGACCAATTCGCGAACAAAAAGGAAGGAACACGATGAATCTAACGTTCTATTTTGTTTTTACTAATAAAGGTTGATATGAATAATATAATTGTCCACTCACTGTTATCAGAAACGTAGCAGCATAACCAATGCATCCGTATCTGTGCCAATACATCCGTATTCTCCTATTTAGCTATCCAGTTTTTTTCTGTTCTAAATGCTTTCATTTGGATTCCTAAATTTGACCATTTCAAAACGTAGAAATTATAAATGAGGCATCTACAAAGAGATTGCGGTAATTGTTCCAAAGCAAGAACAAATGAACAAATGTATATTTTTCCAGTAGGGGACACCGAACTCTCGAGGGATGAGACGATCTCCGATACACGCACCCCCTCCCGTCAATTTGCTATTCTATCAACCAAGTAGAAGGGCTGAGCGCCAGCTGAATGCCTTGCAAGTGACATTTCACTCATGAGTTGAGAGCACTTGGAGGTTAGGGATTGATTTACGCCAAGCACGTCGAAGGCAATAGACCACAAATAGCCAATATCAAATCTCTCTTCACTTTCATAACTCTTTCAAATAAATTCGCAATATATCAAATTTTAATCAAAGAAAGCTCTACGTAAATAATATTTATTTAGATAGAATTTTTGAAGTGTATTTCTTCTTCAAGTGTAGCGGCATAAATATTTTTTTTAATAATTCCTCAGTCGCCGAAAATAACAAAAATAATGAATGCTTGACCACAGAAGATGATCACAGAAGTTGACTACTACACATGTTGGAGACCAGTCAAGAGCTTAGAGATTGTGCCCGATGGCGCAGTGCCCCGCTAGTGGGAGATAGAACGGGAACACAAAATAATCAATCAGCGACTCCACCTCTCAATTTAGTTTGGCATACTTGAATATAGAAATAAGCGCTGACATGACTGAACAAACTGCAAGGGTGTACGAAAAAAAACTACCAATTTTTATTTTATTTATTTTATCGGTAATTATTATTTATATAATTGTGTAACTTGAAGCTATGAATGTAGGCTGAAGGTCTTTAAGCCGTTACAATACAATATCCAGTACAATATCTACAATCCGTCACCCAAATCACTAGAAAATAGGTCCACAGATGGAATAGGAGTCAGCTTTACTCGTCCGTGTATGTAGATCTCGTATTTAACCCAATCTGGAAGGTATCCTTAGGCATTCGTGTTTTACCGCACCTCATGTTCTCAGCTCAGTCGATGTCAGAGTGCTTCCCCCAGACTCTGTTGTTCGGAGGAGTTCGTTCGTTTGTTTTGCTTGAATGAGGGCTTGTTGCTACCAGTAATACAACGATCAGAGTTATGTGAACAGAATTTTATGATGCGAACATTCAAGAACACGTCGAAGCTTTTTTTGAATACTGAAGCAATTCAAACAAAGTTAAAATTAGAATTTTCAGGTCAAATAGTAAAAAAAACTTTTTATGTGGAATAAGTCTGTAGCTCTGAAACTATGCCAATAGCCGTTAGGTGCCATACACGCTGTTACTTCATGGGCAGAGATGGGCATTTTCTTTTATGGATTAATGTTGCAAATTATGATATGTGCCCTGCAAATGCGCGTCATTGATTCGGGAATTGCGTTTCTCGAGATCACGTTTTTTAACTTGACATGCCTCGGAGAATTCCAACAAAAGCGAGCCATCGTTTCATTAAACCAGCGATTGTTGTTCATTATGCTCATGCTCAGGTTCTCGGCTACATTTGCTTGTTCAGATACTTTTGCACAGGGCAAGTTGGTTGGACGATCGCCTCATTCATTCAAGGTCATTTCCTTTAAAAATACCAGGACGTTCTATCTTGCTCGGATGATATTAAGTTACGCCATATTAATATATATGATTATATTGAGTATCTCTCGTAGAAGATGTCGCACACTTTAGAATCTTTAATTTGTATCAGCCCGGTCGATGCCCGTGTTTCAATTTTTCTCACTAGCAAAATAAAATTACAACTACGGGCCACCCTCATAACTTAAAAAGGTTTACGATATCGAAATACAGACTTCCCTCAACATTGTGGAATCATGAGGCAAGTATACTTCGATTTTTCTACAGTGACTGATGACATTAGGTTATAGTTATACATCCTGCCTTATGAAATGAATCATATTAATTAATTCGGGAACATCGTTCGCAACGAGGCTCGTGGCCTCAGAAATGTGCTTACCATTGTTAAAAAGGTTCATTTTATAAGGCAGGTGGTGAAACAAAGACAATATGTCAACGGTCACTATAGAAAAATCGAAGTATAATATTCTGTAAAGATAACACATAGTTTTTGAAAATTTTCAGCATCTTTGATTTTTTAAACAGAGCTTTGCATTTTTTCACCAGCAATGGATATATAATAAAAAGGGGAATACAATGAAGTATCATATTTTAATATTTTGACAGTTATTCGACTATAAAATAATACTTTTGGACGTGCTTTCAAATAAATATGACAAAATGCTTGGCAACAGTCGCCGTTCGTGGCAAGACCTTGGACTGCCGTAGTTTCGCCTCTCCCCCCGTTGCCAGCCCTCTGTCTCCCTTCTCCTGTACATAAAAATACACAATTATTTTGTTGTATGTTAAAAATTGTATTTTCAATCCGTGTTGAAATTATTATTATTACAATCATGAGAACACAAAATGACAATAAATTACGACAAATTAGAAAATAGATATTCAAAACATTTTCACTGCTCCTGGGTGCATACCAAATCCACGAATACTATGACGTTACTCATTTGTTAACACAACTAATGGCTAATTTTATTGTCTGTGTAAGTCTGACTAAAAGTACTCTACATTTTGCGTAATTGCACAGTTGAGTACTTGACAATGAGTCGTGAACGTGAGCGATTTCAATAAAACGTGATTCGAAACAGAAATCACCTATTTAACACCACGCTTAGCGGATCATACGAAGAGAAAATTCATCACGCCCGAAAAGAGGATGCTTCATTGTTACTAATGCATCGTAACACTTACGAGTGCAAAAAAATAGTTCCTACAAAAGTTACACTCTTTATATTTCATTCTGACGAATTTTGTTGAAAGGGAAACAAATTTTCAAACATGAGCGTCCCGCTTTGGTCGTCCTTTGCGCTTCACCGCATCGACGCAAGCTTACCGTGGAACGCAGTGCAAAAACGGCCCCAGTGACGCCGTAGACAAGGTCACAGGCACCAGGCTAGGCGTCAGTAGTACGGGAGTTGGGCTAGAGTAAAGACGTGCGACTGCCGAACATTTTCTTTTCGTGTTCTCGGGAACCGAAGTGTTTTAAATTCTACCATTTTCTATCTGGAGTGCTGTGCATCGTACGTGAGATTGAACGCCGGATGTGTTGATGTGCTAGTTAGTGTTTAGTGTTTCACGTGGTGATATACCAAAATGGCCAACCATTTTGTGTATGAGAATGTCATTTAGATGAAGTAGGATATAGGGATGTCAAAAGGCGATCGCTATGTGACAAGTAAACAACCGGCGTGAATGGTCATTTTCGCTAGGTGAAGAGGATGTGGAATAGTATTGTTTTTGTTAGACAAAATAGGTTCTGATGCTTTGGGTTTTAGGAAGAACAGTGCACTCTCCTACAACGCGGTAATGAGCGGTCGGCTCCTGACATTTTACCAAGTCGAGGAAAGCTGTTGATGGACAACCAAATCCGATGCAATAACTTGTAGTATAATTAAGTCTATAATTTCTTATATTAGGATAAAACGTTCTTGCGGGAAAAGACGAAGGACTTCTACAAAGTAATAGTCAGTGCGTGTATAGGCCCGTGATGCGAGTAAGGGAAGTAACGGGTAATAATAGTATCGCTGGGAGCATATGAACTTGATCGCGAACATTAGGCGGAGGACTTTATGAAGAAGGAAGATTCTGTTGCGACGACGGAGAAAATTCTACGGGGTGCCATCGAATGGAGAAGTGAAGAACGCGCGAATATCCGCGAATATAACAAGGTTGATTTATAATTTTTACAAGAGAGAGAGAGAGCTGTTCACGACCAAAGATAATTTCATTTTGGATTAACGGTGTTACAATTCATGTTTAACTTTTATTAGAATCATATTTCACATTATAATAAATTCCAATTTGTTACTTTCAAAGAAAGCTGATTATCATTATTCGTTACATGCAATCCAGTATTAGATATTTTGATAAGATATTCAGATTCCTCGCCACTCAGTATGGATGGCATTGAGTAATTGGTTGCAAAGTAGCAACAATTATGAACTTCGAACCCAATTAACTGAGCTAGCATGACATAATTTTGGATTAGAAATATTAAAATTACATAGAAAACATCTGGGTTACAGTCGTATTTATTTCCTGGCGCTCAAATCAATAACTAAATTATTCGGAAAATAATTACGAGTGTCATTCAAACGAAACGAGTCATGAATCTAACTTAATGAATAATTCGTAAAATTGCAAATTTTGCTGGTAGAGAAGAAGAGCTTATTTCAACCTGTTATACAATTCGTGCGTAATACTAATATTTTGCTGAACTGTGTTCCACATGTGAAGAGCTGCAGTGATGGAGTTACTCGCTGTTCACATTGCTGCCTCGGTTGGAACATGTCAGATGTATTTGGATATCCACGCGTTAAGGTAATGTTACAAATTCTTCTTCTATTCTTATAAATCTTCATGAATTCATAAAAGTTTGCAGTAATTGTTACTATACTATTTTTATATTTCTTGGAAGATGAATAATTGCATTAAGAAAGCAGAAATATCACAGAACTTAAATATTTGCAGAAATATTGCAATCGCTTCGACAACATAGGTGGTGTGGTAATATGTCCAATTATTTTCGCTGCAAAATCTATTAGCAGAAATGTATTAACAAATGTTATGCATTGCCGTTGCGCTATACCGCCTAAGTTCTACAGAAAATGTTGATTCTAAGCGTCATTTTGAATAATTGCAACTTGAATTAATTGTAATATCGTTCACAACATTGCAATCGTTATAATTTAGAACGTAATAGTTCTAAATTGATGCTTGGATGTAGATACGATTGTTTGAACTGTATTTTCTTGTATGTCTGTAATATTTTACTTTTTGAAGCAGTTGTCCCAAAGCATACTGAAACTTGTGCAATGAATTAATATTTGAATATCGTTTACAGGGATTACAGAAAATTTTTGAAAATCTGTTTTGACTTCATAAGTTTATTAATTTTTATAATTTTAATTTTCTTCAAAAAATTAAATTTTTGTAATTTTCCAACCGTGAACAATGTTATACTTCATACAATATAAGGCTATGCTCCCAAGTATGTTAAAAGCAAATTTCCGAATGATACAATATTCTGTCCGCCTTAATGTATTTAAAATGAATTGTAATTTAATAATAAAATTAAAATTATAAAAATCGTAATAAATAATAAGTATAAAATTAATTGAAAATCTTATGAATCAAATCAGAATTATTAAAAATTTTCTGTAATCTAAATGATATTCAAATATTTTTTGCATTCCTTAGTTTCACTATTCTTTGTGTCAACTACACAATACTTTCTCAGTCTCAGCTTTAACAGCAGATTCGTTTCTGCTTCCGTTAAGGGTTAACAACTAAATTATTTATATTCCATTCTCTAATATAAATATTTATGATGTAGTAGGGTGACAAAAATTCGTGTGACTCTATCTATGCCTCCGGGCTGCAGCTCGAAATACGCAACGGAAAAGCATATTCATTTCGCAACCCTTTTTCAAAACCTCCGTTTTTGTTCGTAGTGCAAATCCATCACGCCCATTTCCAAAAAAGGCAACCCGTCTTCGTCCATTGTGTATCGGCGACGTACCATGTGATGTCCCTCGGTGTGGCCCCTATGCGTCACCCTTCCTGCCCCACTGAGACGTGAAATTCACGCGTCACAGGGCGGTGGGCCCCGGTTCGTCTTAAAGGATGGGGTTAACGACGCGGACGCTTTCCTCCGGTTCCGCTTCCACCCCTCCCCCCCCACACTACACCCTCCGCCCCCCTCCGCTGCCGCCACGCGCTGGAATTATCGTGAAACGCGCTGTTTCCAAAACAACTTCGGGAAGAGCAGCTTCGTAGCATTACACTTACCACTCGCAACAAATGGATGCTCCGAAGCTGAAAGAAAAAATTAATATTTGTTATATTGATATTTAGACGAGACCGAAATATTTCAACTCCAAAAAATCGGGCAGGAAATATCGATATTTTGCAACCCAACAATTCTAAATAAATTGAATGGACTAAACATAGTTCACAAAGCAATATTTATTGCATTTATAAATAACAACGTTTCGTTAAATATCTAAAATAAGGTGTAAGTTCAACTTTAGTACATACGCGTTTATTAGACATGAACCCGCGATCGATACATACCGCCTCCTAAGATAGATGAGTCGCAACTTTTTATTGGCCAGCAGGGAGGGGCGGTAAGAAAAATCAGATGGAAAAAGTGGTACATTTTTTTAGATGCATCGCCCTGATTGGGGCATTTGGTATGTATAGTTAAACCCTATTGGTTGTAATTTCACGAGTGGAATAGTGAATGTAAATACAACAATTATTAAATTTAATTGTTATAATATCTCCCTTCCTCCCCTCTCCTTTCATTCTCTTTTTCTTCTCTCTTAACCTCCTCTCTCTCCCTTTCTCTCTCTCTCTCTCTCTCTCCCTTCTATCCCTCACCCTTCCCTTTCTCTTTTCCTTCCTCCCTCTTTTTTACGTTTTCACGGCAAACGAAAATAAACTATTGTTTGTATTATATTCTCGGATCGGTTTCTTTCCCAGGTAGGTGGATGGAGGTTGTTAGAGACGAAAAAAAATAGGCTGCTTGGTTTGTAAATATTTAGGAAAAGTTGCAAATGTGGACTATAAACGGAGAGATATGTTTGGACTCATAATAAAGGAGACTGTCTACAACGAAACCGAACACTTGAATTCTGTATAAAAGAATAACAATGGAAGAAGCTGGTAATCATGCATTGATTGAAAATCATTCAGGAAGGCGTTCTAAATTCAATAATGCATTAATAAATAGTTGACAGTATCTTATATCCAAATTAGATAACATGCATTTCTTAAGTTAAAATGTAATTTTCGAAACCAGAAAAATGCAGCTCTCACACGTAACTTGACTGAAAAAAATAGAAGTCATACAACGTATTTTAAACGTTCACAAAACGGTTTCCATGCTCTAGAGCTGAAAATACCATTTAGTGTTTTATTAACGTCCCCAACGATTTCGAAGAGGATGTTGCTACCACGCACATTGCTGGCTGGCGGGTGGGGGGGCATATGTCCTTCCCCCATAAACATTAAGTACATCCAGACGTTTTATTGTAATGTGAATTACAATAAAACGTCTTGATGACGTCTATTAACTTGACGTCTATTAACTTGAACAACGTATTAACTGCATCTACTTTTAGTATGGGAGGGGTAGATATATTAAGGAATTGACAATATGAGAGGATCTTGGCTCCCTTCTAAGTCCGAAAACGCTTTTAGGAAACATGATGACAAAGAAACGATTTATTAATGTTGTCATATGCCACATACGTCACGATTTGCAGTACTTTATCAACCTTGACGGGTTAACAGCCAGATTTATTGAAGTCAGTAACCGTTACAGGATTAAGTCAGTAACCGTTATTGATCCATCAGTAGTACGAAGTTAGTAGTATGTGACACACGTTAAGATAATTCAGTATTGCTCATGTTAATACAAGTGGACTTTTTTCGAGTTGAATAGTGTGTTATGTTTGTTGTCAGAGTATGTTATTGAATTCATGAAGAGATTATACATAATTTTAGTGACATTTTTGATTTGCTGTTTGCAATTTTTCGCCCTTCAAAAAATCAGTAAAAAAATGCAAGTTACTCTAAAACTCCTCGGAGGTACTAGCATTTAAATTCCTTCCTTGGATGTCCACCTCACCCCAAATTACTCGTGCTAGAGGGCACACGTTTACTACAATTCGTGTCTCATTCGTCTCCAGCTACGCGAAGACTGGAGGAGAATTCTAGCGGCCGACTGCTCTGATCGGTAGATTTCCGTGGTTTCTCCGATCAACACCAGGCGAATGCCGGAGCAGTACTCTAACAAATGGGCCAATGACTGCGCGCGATCTGTTCTCCCTATTCCTTGTCGTATCCTCTCCCCTTACACACGCTTATACTAACATGCACTACACTACCACACATTCCGGGAGACCGGTGGGGAGTTTAGAGCTCGTCTCGGCTGGGGCGGTGCCCCGTTGGTGGGAGAGTCCTGGTTAGGGGGAAACCCCATTAGCCGACGGTAGGTCGGCGCCGGATCTAGCCACCCAGTTGGGGAAGCTCACCGCCATCTTCCGAGAAAAAACATGCACTACACTAACGGGAATAATGTCCAAAAAACCGTTGACGCGCCCGGAAACACGAAAAATCAATCAACCAATCAATCAAGCGGAGGCTGCGATGAGCGATGCCTGAGGATGTTCCAGCAAACAGACGACGAAGAGGACGCGGCGTAAGAGACGGTGATGCGGTGATGGCTGCGTAACTGCGGGGAGCCCCGGAAAAGGGCTGCTCCCCCGGCTGTTTGAAGGCACTTACACTAACATGCACTACACTACCACACATTCCGGGAGACCGGTGGGGAGTTTAGAGCTCGTCTCGGCTGGGGCGGTGCCCCGTTGGTGGGAGAGTCCTGGTTAGGGGGAAACCCCATTAGCCGACGGTAGGTCGGCGCCGGATCTAGCCACCCAGTTGGGGAAGCTCACCGCCATCTTCCGAGAAAAAACATGCACTACACTAACGGGAATAATGTCCAAAAAACCGTTGACGCGCCCGGAAACACGAAAAATCAATCAACCAATCAATCAAGCGGAGGCTGCGATGAGCGATGCCTGAGGATGTTCCAGCAAACAGACGACGAAGAGGACGCGGCGTAAGAGACGGTGATGCGGTGATGGCTGCGTAACTGCGGGGAGCCCCGGAAAAGGGCTGCTCCCCCGGCTGTTTGAAGGCGCATTAAACCGCATTTATGCTTCCTCCACTGACGCTGTCGTTAACCCTCCGACTCTTGTAAACAGGAGTGGTTCTTCGGCGGACTACAGCACAACACCAGGGTCGGGGCTAGGACGTTGCTGTGAACACTTTTTGAAGGGTTTTATGCTTTCTTCTGTTTACTGTGTTGAATTATTTTTGCAATAGGATAACAAATTTTCTTTGCACATCACACCGGGTAATATTCGTAATAGTAGGCAAGTGTTTCTGTTCGCATGTCCTTTCTGGTACAGTTAACTTTTTAATATTTTGGAAGACATGTCTGAGTTGCATGATTTTATGCTTATTGCAACTAATCACAATATTTTTCATGCTCTCTGGAATGTTAACTTTTGCATACTTTGAAAGATATGTGCTATTTCACAATTCCATTGTCTTTGCAAATGATCTCCAAATTTTTATAATCAATTGTTGACACATTAGCTACAGAAAATTCCCATTGGTACACACAACAATGCTTGTTTTCACTTTTCCTCAGATATAAATATAATTGAGCATTTACAATATATTATTTACACACGAGTGGATTCAAGTAAAGTGTAAATTTAATACATCTCTAATTAAACCTGTATGGATTCGTCTCTTCTTTCTCATTATCACAGGCTAAAGAAAACTATTGTATTTCGTTTCAAAAGTTAAAGGTTTTTCGATATCACTTAAAAATGCAATAGGGTAATATTATACACATACTTATGTGTCCATCGCATACGATCGTTTTTCTAAGATCTGTTCTCTATGCAATGGAGATTGTTTAAAAAAACATTTTTTAATCAACAATCCTATAAACTATTGGTACGTTATAAATGAACATTAGCAGATCCCATCGTTTTGTAACTTCATTTTCTTTAATTCTACCAACAGTTAGTTAATTGATAAAATTATAACTAGTGTAAATATTGTCAAAGAGTTTTATGGAAAGTTTTGAAATTGCCTTCCAATAAGAAATTTATTTTGGCAGACGTCGATTTCTAAACAATGTAACCTTCTCGATTTCTAGACAACGTAGCCTCCAATTTTATACAGAAATGGGTTATAATTTTGTCATGAGGAAAGAAAATATAAATGTATAATAATGTTGAAGTTCAAACTCTCAGGTGAATAGTGAAAAACGTTTAGAAAATATAATTTTTGAGCTTTTGATTTTGAAATTTAAAAAATGCCTTTAAATATACAATAATATTTTGATCTCACTAACTCTTATTTTATATTCAGTTATTCGTGCCGTTCTTGTTTTTATTTTATTAAAAGAAATATTTTCCCCTTTGATTACCATTTCACACTCTAAAACAATAACATCACCTTGTCTCTCAAGATTAAAATTGTATCCTCGGTAGTCATTCACTGGGGTTAATTCACTAATTATTTACCCAATTTCACCATTTTTCGGATTTTTTTTTTAGTACTCTCAAGAGTTTTTCAAAGTATTTGAAGATTGCTGTGCAAACATCTACAAAATATTTTAATCCCCATGCTCGCATTATATTTCGAGGGAAGAATTGTCATTGATTTAAAAAAAAATAATAGTATTAGCTCTACAAGCAATAAAAAATCTAAAAAACAAAAAAAGAAATAGAAAATATAAAAATCCTTTTAATTAAATTTCTACCATGAGTAAAAATTTGCAGACAAGTTTTATTCCTGAGAGAAAAATTGATCGCGCAGATCCTCGTTTATTAAGGAAATTTATAATGAACTCTCGTCCCTTTGCACATTTCCCCAATTTTCGCCTTTCGTATCCGTGTCTCGCCATTCATCTACATTCCCACTCACTCCTGCATTCAGCGAAAACTCCGAACTAAAATCCGCGCTCCCAGCCAGCTTAGCGTTAATAGGCGGCCATGCTCCACGGAACGGCGTAGATCTACAGGCGGCCACGCTCTCCGCCACCTGAAGTTGTAATCCCCCACGGAAGCGAACTACGAGCAACTCGCAAAGCGTAGCACTGCTAATGGCTGAACATCGACGTTGTTGAAAAATAAATCCAGAAATTCTAGAGGTCGAAGAGAGTACAGTGCTGAGGATAGTAACATTTGATATTCAATGATTCTTAACACGTTGGAATTATATGTCTAGGGGTTCTTGAGTTTGGGTCCATTGAAAAGAAAACAAACATTTTACATTGCCGATATGTCGGCCATTTATTCAGCATTTATCAAGGCTAGAAAACAGACAAAATAGGTTTTACACACAAATTTGTATAGTGACCATTCATACATTAAAAATACATTTTCCTTTTTATTTCAGTAGCTTACCTATAGAATTAAAAATAATGTAAGTCGTATATTCTATGGATTCGTCTTCTCTACGTGGCTACATCTCACATAATGCATAGTTAAATTAGGTTGTGTGTTTAACATTGTGTACGCTGTGATCAGCACTGGTTAAGGTTATGTGTGTTGCCAACATGTGAAACGTGAACATAAGATATTTACATTTTTTCTGTGTTCTAAATACACAATACACTTAAATAAATACAGGAAAATACAATTCAAATAGAAAAAATGCAATAACGTTGCAACAAAGATTCTTTTATGGATTTGATAATAGTATATTATTCATAAGCTGACTTAGTATGGTTATTATAACATTTTCTAAAATGGAATACATGTTTGATATGATATGATTGATACGATATGATAATATATTCGATTCAAATGACCGGGAGCGGTAGCTCAGTGCATCAACTGATGTCACTGCAGCGCCTCTGACCGGGAGGTCCTACGTTCGAGTCCTGACGGCGGCAGAATTTTCGACACTAGCTATTCAGCTAGGTCGAATTCAGTCGCTGTCTGGAGGATAGGTAGTTTTCCATGGTTTCTCCGATCAACACCAGGCGGATGCCGGAGCAGTACCCTACAAAACGGGCCACGGACCGCGCGCGATCTCTCCTTCCTCTTCCTTGCCCTATCCTCTCCCCTTACACACACACACACTAATATGCACTACACTACCCCATATCCCGTGAGACCGGTCAGGAACTTAGAGCATGTCCAGTCTGGGGCGGTGCCCCGCTGGTGGGAGAGTCCTGATTAGGGGGAAACCCCACTAGCCGACGGTAGGTCGGCGCCGGATCTCGCCATCCAGCGGGGGAGATCACCGCCATCTCCCGAGAAAAAAACATTTACTACACTAACGGGACTAACGACCAGAGCAGTTGACGCGCCCGGGAACACGAAAATCAATAAACGATTCAAATGTTTATTCGTTCAATTTTCGGCAATAAACGAGCACGATGGCGTAGGTTTAGTTGATTCCGATAATCCTTGAAAACAAGTTTTCTTTGTATTAGAAAAGTTGCTTTAAACATTCATTTGGGGTTAATATTTACTTTGTAGTCTTTTTATTGAATTTAAAGCATTTCGTAAAAATTGAAATGTAGATTAATTTTGTACTGGCATAAGAAAGAATCTATGCAAATCTAAAACTAACGAAAATCGAGGATGAGTTCCCATTATATTGAATCTATGTATACTTCGGTTAAAATAGGAAGTCCTTTCACGAGCAGAATAGAGAGGGGGATCCTGTCATTTAATCGGGAGCTTCAATACAAGAAATTTAATCGCTGTTATCACTGTTATCGCGATTCGATAACAGTGTCCTCCGCTCTTGCCTGCTCGTGACATTGAAAGGACTTCGTGTTCAAATCAGAGTACATTACGTATTTGAAATTAATAGTTGTTTATCTAATTGTACAATCCTCGTTAGTTTCAGATGATATAAAAAACCTACATTGAGAACGCGTTGTAACTAATTTTCAAGAAATATAAATTTTAAATATTAAAAATCCAGTTTGAGAGGTGGAAGCAAATATAAACATGTTAAAATGTCAATGAAGCGAAATATTTTTGTTTGCACATTTCGTCGTATCTGTTAATTTCCGTGGTCACAGTCGAGTAGATATGAATATTTTTATGACTGGAATAATGTAAACAAAAAGGTTTTAACTTTAACGTCAAGCAATTACTTAATGAATAAATGTTTTGTATACAAATAATGACATGTTTCAAATACATTTTTATTTGATGAGTATTTGCGTAGTTAACATTTCTCTGAAAATACTCCGTCACGCTTTCCTGATAACATTACAACTCATTTGCTGAACAATATCAATATGGCAGTCATATCTGGTCTCTGTCATGATGGGAAGAGTTTTCAATTACCGGTTTTCAAGGGTATTTTAATAATTCTATCAATATATGTTACTTTTAAAAGTAGTTTTGAACATTATTTAATTACAATAACTGTATATTTTTGGCCTTTGAACTTCTTGTGCTGATTCAGGTAAGGCGGAGAAAAAGAAGCGACATAAAAAAGACGTAATATCAACCTAACTGTCGCACACATCTGTATGCTCTCGTACTTTAAATAAGTTTCAACTAGAAGTGTTTATTATTTATTTCGGAATAAATTCATATAAAATAATTGTGTGTAACAAATGTTCCATTGATTCCAGAGACATCATTACAAATTTACTGAAATATTTTTTATGTTCTGATTAGAACATAAGCTTCAAGTGTGTAAGAAGATACACTGTTGAATCGATAACTAACACGTAATGGATTCCGATTGCTCACATTACGAATCGTGAAGGCTTACTAGTGATATTTAAGAAGTAAAAGATGAAGAGATCTCACCAACAGCAACAAAAAAGTGGACAGATCTAGATTTACAAATTACCAGCAAGTGAAAGTTGTATAAGATAATATTAAATGCAGTGATGTGTTAATTCTCTAGCAAGCTCATATAGAGATTCATACTTTCCTTTTAATCACTTAGTATCCTTACGTGCTGCGGTTTGGGTGAAGAGTACTGCGAAAATACGGCTAACACTATATCTGTACTTGAGAAATGTTTACATGTATTTATTCTTTTAACTCAGTCGCAACGACTGTCCATTGCATTTGACTGCCACAGCCGGACATTTGGCTCATGCAAAGTCGCCAATTTGTAAAACAAATTTTTACGCGGTAACCCGTACGACTGGTTTTCGCCATCATTCGCATCATGCAAACTAATGCAAGCGTTGAAAGGCCCCCCCCCATTTCGGAAGCCCCCAGCATTTCACATACGCGTACGGCTTTCGGGAAGCGCGATTTGATCGAGAGCTTCGCTCAGCGGCCGCACGTGAAGGGAGGGCGCTAGCAGCGACAGAAAGCGCTCCGAAATTAGCCTTGCTCCTAACAAATCGCGCTCTAAGTGCAGAAGCGTGTACGCGGGCCACTGGGTTAATTTCGGCCGTAAATTTTACGCTGTCAATGCCAGAGGAGAATCGATATGGGATTATCATTCTAATTAAACGTTAGAATAGATTTACGGTACACAATCTCCTTGCGAACCTTATCTCGCCTTAGCGTATTAACGGAATTGCGCGTCGGTGAATTATATTCGATTGCTGAGGGGATCTAATTAGAGTGGCGTTTCGACTGCAACGAGAGTCGAAACGCGCCAACTTGCAATCGGGAGGACGCGTGTTCAAATCCCGCGCCTGCCATTCAGGTCGCGAATGTGCGAGTTGGCCTCTCAATGCCGATGTTGTCGCGTCCTCTTTGGCGATCCGCTCCGCTCCGTGCATTCGGGTCGTATCTGGTGTCTCCTTTCCGTTTTATGTTCGCCCGCGCGCGGTATATGGCACCTCCGGGCGATGAATACATACGGCCTCGAGGCTCGTTTGGGCGTGGATGGCGGCGATCGCGAGTAGGATGTTTTAGGAACTAGGATTACTTTGGCGTGAAACGCCCTTCAGTGGAATCACGGAATACTAATTGAGGCATCCAGTGAGAGAGGGAGTTAACCCACAAAATTCGAAATGTCTATTTATGAACATATTCCATTATGAACACATTGAATGAGTCAATAAATCGATGTTTTGGATTTTGTTGGTTAGCTCCCTCTCTCACTGGATGCCTCAATTAATTGCATTACTACGGTACAGGTCCGGGACGTTCCGATTAATTAAATTTTTAATAGGTTTAAGGAAATAAATATGTTTATAGTAATGCACAAAAACAATTTTCAACAACCACAAATATGTGGACCTTCCTAGACTGTATGGTGAATTTAAACATCATGTGACTCAGGGAAGGTGAAAATGATGTTTTAATGAAATTAGCGTTATGTAAGGGCATTTTAAGACAGCAAATTGTATAGATTAATTATTATTTTTCATTTTTTTGGAATATGTATCCCAGTTAAGGCATATAGAAATCATGTTTTTCCTTCAATTTCAGATTACAATGCAGAGTTGAAAGAAGTTAATGGAAATAATTGACTCTAAAATATTTATAAAGTAATTATGAACTTCCTGTTGAGATATATCCAAAATAAATCATTACTTGTTATTATATAATTTCCTTAAAAAAGGTGATCACATTAAAAGTTATCACAATGAATAATGTCATTTACTTTTAGTTTTAATTACTCCTGTCACATAGAATCCACGGCCGTGACATAATGATGTTCATCGGATTTGAATGTCCTCTTTTCAGAATTACGTTCAGGTTACCTCAATTTTTCACGATTGTGTTAATTAATGTGGTTACATTGAATAAGAAGGCATAAATAATCACGACATTCCACTTTATTGCAGCTTAATCCGTGACCAGACATTTAACTACATCAGCAACTTATTTCGCAAGTTCTAATGTATGTCATTACTGGAACACTGAGCGCTTTAATGTGAGTTTACACTCACTAATAGGCTAGAGACCAATTATAACACAGGCACAAATGTGAAAGTCACGGTAGACATTGTAATCGCTTATATCCCAGGACAAAACGTCCAATAATTCTCTGGGTATTGGTAATTTCTGATCAGTTGAACAATGGATGCACAGTTCCTACGTGAGTTAATCCGATTATGACGTATGGTCCTCTCATGACAGAGGCGAATAACCATATGGCCCAACCCAGCTATCAGCTCGTTCTCCTAAGTTAATGAGAAATGTCGGTCTTGGTTTTATTTATTATTTTATGGAAGTATGTAGTTTATTAATATTAAATATCATGTTGCTTCAGATGATAATTAAGAGCATTGGAGAAAAAGCTTTGAGAAGTGTATCGGCACATAAGAACAAATTTGTTTTTCAATATTGCGTTACCAGTGATGATATTTAGAGTGTATTTCATAGCTAGTATTTTTTGTATTGGCCAAAAGTGTGTCATAAACAGATTCATGCAGAATTTGAGACACCACTATTCAATTTTTGCCTCGAGCGAATTTAACAGAAATACGAAAGGAAGGTTTATAATACATTTTTCCAATTTTCTTGTCTTTTCACCCTTTTAATTTAAAAAATGTAATTCTGACCTCATATGCCACTGGATTTTACACAGTATTCTTGAGTGCGATTCGTTTCAATGCTATTCAAAGTTGATCGTCAAATTTGTAACAAAATAATTTTATTTTGGATACAATAAAAATGATGTGTTCTATAATCAACAACAATAATAATATTTATTGTTATTTTTGTTGTTTTAATTTTCATTCATCTTTCAACTATCGTTAAAATGCTGGGATGGGATTCTGGTATTCAAGAAAACACGCGCAGATAATCTTCTCCCCCATACGGCATACAGTTTTTACTTAATTGCACAAAATAAATCAAATCAAATCAAATGAATCTCTGGTCTTCCTTGCACAATGTGCAATAAATTAGTTTAACGTGTACGTAGTCGAGACAATTTGAAAAGTTGTGTCAAATTAAAAATCTATCATACGAGGTGTAGGATTGATACATACATACATACATACATATATATATATATATATATATATATATATATATATATATATGTGTGTGTGTGTGTGTGTGTATATATACAGAGAGAGAGAGAGAGAGAGTAAGAGAAAGAGAAAGAGAAGAGAAAGAGAGAAAGAGAGAGAGAGAGAGAGAGAGAGAGAGAGAGAGAGAAGAGAAAGAGAGAAAGAGAAGAGAGAAAAAGAAAGAGAAAGAAAAGAGAAAGAGAAGAGAAAGAGAAGAGAAAGAGAAGAGAAAGAGAAGAGAAAGAGAAAGAGAAAGAGAAGAGAAAGAGAAAGAAGAAAGAAAGAGAAAGAGAAAATACAGTTTTGAAACAATTTTGAAAAAAGAAAGAATTTTTCGTTAAAGGATTGTTAAAAAGCTCACGAAAACATTTTTTAAATATATTTTGGACTATAACAGTACTAAGTATAATCATTCAATTTTGAATAAGTCTGTATGTCCTGAGAACCTTAGGAGTATTTTTTAGAAGAAACACTGTAAAATTCGGTTGTAGATATTGTCGTATCTAATATTTCCTTCAGTTACTTGCAGTGAAATCAATTCGCAACTTTATCAAAAATATTATAATTACTTATTTTAGTGTACAACGTTAAACCATACCAATTCAGTTACCATCTGTGTGTCATATGTGTTTATTTGTACTCTACAGGGAGTCCAAGGAGAAAATTCTAAACTAAATTTTCAAGTTGCTCAGAGTAAAAAAATTCTATGGACTTACAATCAATTCTTACCGGTAGCGGTAGCTCAGTGCATCAACTGATGTCACTGCTGCGCCTCTAAAAGGCAGGCCCTAGGTTCGAGTCATGACAGCGGCAGGATTTTCGACACTAGCTTTTCAGCGAGGTCGAATTCAGTCGCTGTCTGGAGGAGAATTCTAGCGGCCGGCTGCTCTGATTGGTAGTTTTCCGTGGTTTCTCCGATCAACACCAGGCGAATGCCGAAGCAGTACCCTATCAAACGGGCCACGGAACGCGCGCGATCTGTCCTTCCTCTTCCTTGTTCTATCCTCTCCTTACACACACACACACTTACACTAACATGCACTACACTACCACATATCCCGGGTGACCAGTCGGGAGCTCATGGCTTGTCCCGGCTGGGGTGGTGCCCTGCTGGTGGGAGTTCTGGTTAGGGGGAAACTCCTCTAGCCGACGGCAGGTCGGCGCCGGATCTCGCCATCCAGCGGGGGAAGATCACCGCCATCTCCCGAGAAAAAAACATGCACTACACTAATGGGACTAATGACCAAAGCAGTTGACGCGCCCGGAAACACGAAAAAATCAAACCAAACCAAACAGTAAATTCTTCCATTAGCTACATTCCATGATGAATTTTGTCATTAGAAGTGAAATAGTATGAGAAACTTGAATATCCAGCCATATTCGAAAGCGTGCTAATATCCGCGCGCTACTATCGCATATTTTGGAGTGCCGAGACATGCGACGGTTTACGTGTTTACCTATTCAGACTTCTTTCAAACTGCGACGAGTATTTCGTATCAAAATGCCTCGAAAAATAGCAACTTGGGGTACGCCAAAATGATTTGTTGACTGTTGTCTGACGGCATTTCGAAAAGCGATATATATATATATATATATATATATATATATATATATATATATATATATATATATATATATATATATATCACAGACGATTTCTTAATTGTATTGTATTTATTCAGAATGTTGCGAAAAACTGGTGCATTAACTCTGACCTCCGATTGCGGCCTTTCTCCTAATTCGGAAGATGCAATGTGACCGTGTGAGAATTTCATTACAACGTAGGTTTTCGTATAAATTACTTTGGTGATATAAGCTACCTTATACATTTTGTTAAAGTACAAGACCGAGAATCGCGAGTAATTTGTTTACCTTGCTTCTTCAAAGACCTGCTATTTTGCAGAAAGATATTATTTACAAACGAAGCACTGTTCCTTAGAAGTCGAATAAGTCATTTAAGACACGAAACACGGAAAAGGTGGCTCAAATTGACCTTTTCTTAAACGTTTGGAGTAGAAAGGTTTCGAAAATCAAAGTATATAACTTCACTTGTTTAATAGAACCTTAGCCGAAGGCACTTAACACTGGAGTACTAGAACATTATATGAGTCTATTGAATTTTCTTTTAGAGGATACGCTGCTCTACTTGTCTTTTCTCGATGTGCTCGCCCTTTCAGAACGATAGACGCCGCCACATTTTAAACGAAAGGTGAAAAATTTTCATTTGAAGAGTCTAGGAAGATTGATAATCCGCAGTCACCTCAAATCTGGTGAACAAATCCCAGAAGTTACTCATTCGATTTCATTTTGGGTAATTTAAAGAAGTTATTGAACAGATGACTCGTTGATAACAGAACTGCATTTTCATAAATTTTGAGGAAATCAGGAATACCCTTGAAGTATTAGAATCAGAAGCTGCAATGGGCCGAGTTGCTACTACAATTGGCCGAGTTGTGTATCAGAATCATTTTGAACAGCTTTTGGGAGTAAATGCCAGCGACAATTTAAAGTCGCGCCAAATAAGCCATAAAGAACGCAATGCTACTAAATGATTCGGAAAGACACAGTTCTATTGCGTTTTTTAATTTTCGAGTTAATTTTTATTTATTAAGAAATGTTTATACGTGATTTGCAACCATTAAAAAAATTAAGATTGTTTTAGGAGAACAGCAGAAGTGAGAAGATTTGAAAATATGACAGGGTAATGTGCTAAAGTTACTATATCGAAAAAGTGAGAAAACGTAATTAAAGAACATCAATCTTAACTGCAAATATCCACATATTCTGTAAAGGTAACAATGTCCTCAGTTTTTTGCTCATAAGTTCAATTGATATACTATTTCTTCAACAACAGCATTTTATCTATCGTCATTCACTATTAGTTAACAAAAATTAATGCTGTTCTCTTATAAACAGTTCCTAGGTTCGTCTGTGAGAGAACAAAAAAAAGTAACGGAGAATATCATGATATGAAGGTGAGGAGAAGGCAATGACTAGCTCTGTCATGATAGTCAAAACCATAACGAAAAAAGTGGAAGGGAGAATTGAAGAAATGGCGAGTGGCTTATAAACAACAATAAATAATTAATTTATTATTTTATTGTTTTACTACTCAGAAAACAGAATATTTCCTTTGGCGCACATGACTCTGAGATCATTCTTCTTTCATATAGGCAATCTATTTAACGACTAGTCTCTGTTCAATTTCTATCGGTAAACCCATATAAAAGAACAAATACCACAGCTTTACATCAACATGCAATGTCGAGAATTGGAAGGAGAATGCCTGACGCCCGCGACAAATAAATAAATAGTTTAAAAACCGGATAGATTAGCATGTACTCGGCTTCTGACGGCAGGTTTTTTCCCCCTTCAGGGGTTTTTTCCTCAGCCGTAACTTATGGTCTCTTTTCCGCGGCTTTGGTGCGAAGGCGAGACCATTTGGAGTGAATACCAGAATTCGAAAGGTTAGAACGCGGTAGAATGTAGGTATTGTAATGGCTTAAAGGCCTTCGGCCTAGCCACATTGCATCAAGTTTTCGAATTTGTCTGTAATAATTACCTATTAAATAAATAAATAATGTCGAGAAGAGACGGGCAAAACGGCCGACAGAGAAGGTTCTTATTTCCCAACCTCGGAAGCAGGTCCGGCCGAGAGGCGAGTGAAAAAATGTTTATCTCATTTATTCACGACTTGAGGGTCATATACGTCAAACTCGGCGACTCTCTGCTCTCAGGGCTCGATTAAAAAGTCAGGAGAGGCGAGGCGGCGGTATATTTAGACACAGCTTGGCGAGTCCAGCGTCCCACGGTACAGACGAACATCAAAATAAACATTTCCCGGGGGAAAAAGTTACGTTTGCTGTTTTCGCTTTGGGTTTTCACCGGCTTTGTTTATCATTAATATCGAGCGAGTTAACTTTCTCTCGTTGGAATACACGAGTGTGTATTTAGCCTTTCCTCTCATTCATGTATGTACGGTCAAAGTAATGACTAGCGAATTCGTGGTACATGGGGCTTCGTATTTTTTAACGAAACGAGAAATATCCGATAAATGTGATGCAAAAAATCCTCGTTTTTAAGTAGTAAGAAAAAGCCATTTAGTGTATTTCAAAGGATGTCGAAATTTCTTATGTGATGAACACTGTACTGTATATAATAAAATACGAACCACGAGCAAACATACTCATATTCTGTGATGTTTTAAAAAGTATTTATGTGAAATGTACGAAAAGACTTAGTTGAATAAAGAGAATTGAAAACATTAGTTTATTGTATTGTAATGCATTGACTTTTAAGTAAAGCGGTCCTAAATTATGGATGATTGCTATGTGATAGTTTCCAATAATGGAATAGAGTGCTTGATGGCTTTTATCTATACTCAGCTGTGCACTCAGAATCCATTTACTCACCCTAAATAGCTCGAATGGGAAGAGTCTATTCAGAGACTGCACTCCCCGGTTCAATTCTAGGAGCAGCAACACGCGGTGACAAGTGTCACTGGAAGCGGTGCTGTCGCTACATCTCCTCCGTCCGGTCCTCTCACACGGAACAGGCAACAGCAGAATTCAATTGGAACGCGACGTGCAGACGAATGGAGCGCTGTCTGGCGGCCGGGAGTGCCCTCTCGCGTTGCGCGCTAACCTCCGCGGCGACCACGCCCACAATTGCCTTCGCTGCTGTCACTGCGCTGGACCCCCACCTCCCTGCCTTCTTCACTCGCCTCCCGCCATTATTGTCGCTTTCTCCCCTTCTCTCTCTCTCTCTCTCTCTCTCTCTCTCTCTCTCTCTCTCTCTCTCTCTCTCACACACACACACACACACACACACACACACACACACTTTCTCTCTCCCGTTGCCTCTCCTTTTGGGTCTTTCCCTTTCTCTCTGAAGTTTGCCCCCTCTTTTGTCTCTCTCTCTTCTCTCTCTCTCTCTCCGTTTTTCGTCTCTCTTTCTCTCTTCTGTTTCTCCTTTCTTTTCCCCTGTTTCTCCCTCTCTCCTTTTCTCTCCCGTTTCTTCCTCTCTCTTTCTCTCTCCCGTTTCTCCCTCTCTTTTTCTCTCTCCCATTCTTCGTTTCTCCCTTCCTCTCTTTTCTCTCCCGTTTTCCGTTTCTCTCTCTTTTCTCTCCTCTCGTGCAGACGTCGCACCTATTAGCACTATTGGCCAACTCCACCTCCAGCAATCAGTTTCTGTTTCCAGACCCACCATTACCACTATAGAGCACGGCACAGCTGTTGCGCGCGTTGTTCAGTTGCCTTACTGCTATTTCGAACCGCACTCGCTCTCCTGGTAACTGCTTTCTTCGGTAGTTCTCTGACGGTTGTCATAACAGCTCCGAGCGGTAGCTTCTAATCTGCCAAGTCTGAAGAGGAAACTGTGAAGGCGGATTTTAGAGTGCAATATGGAGTTCAGGGTGTCAAGAGTTATCTCCTAGGTATTACATAACTCGAGAACTATTGCCTGAATTACTTGAGAAAATAATTTAAAAAAATCTATTTAAAAAATAGAATGAGCGTTAAGAGATCAACTTACATAAAATGTTCGGTAAATTTTAAAAAGAGACAAATTGAAAATTTTAACAAAAAAGTGAGTGTGTCAAAAGTATGAATATTGTTTTTAAGAAATTTATTTTATTTTTAGAAAAATAACTTATCGTATTTATTTTATTTCTTGTAGTTTTTGCAAATACTGACATTACCTCGACACTGCAATTATGTAGCTGCTCATTGTAAAATAACATTTAAAGAAATTCAGATGAAAAAAATGTTGACAACGGCATATTCCTTCTTTTTATTTTTTCTTATGCTTATCTTTTCCTTATGCTTAACTTAAGTAATATAGCATGAGTTATGTCACGCTGAGGAAAATCCATTTCCTGATTTGAACGGAAATACACGTTTTGGGGTCTCTGATACCCCAAAAAAATGGTTCTTTCAAAACATATCAGGAGACTAACTAGTACGAGAAAGTATGTGTTTTTCAATACACCTTGTCTCTATGTAATTCGCGTAGGATCTGTCGAACAACTTCACTGAATTTGATTAGTGTGTATCTTGTGTATCTTCATTGTGATGATAGAGAATGTATCATAGTCGCATCTTACAACCGACCTCCGCTTTAACCGGTTGCCGGGAGGTTGAGACAAGGACTCGCGCATCTGTCGTGACATGTTTGAAGCCGCGAAGCAAATTCACGATTACTTTTATACTTAATTGTTTATATGTACAGGACGGTAGAGTGCTGAATGTGAGATTTAATGCCCTGTTTGACAAGACCTTGTCTTGGCAATGAAGTACTGTAAATACAGAACTCCATAGTTAAATGTTGAGGCTTTTACCTACAAAATAAGGTCTTCCAGAGTGTATTTTCTTGAATTAAAATATATAAAAATAAATTGCTATATATTTTGTTTTCTTATTGATAACAATTTTAGTATTACATCTTCATGCTTTTACGGGAAAGTCGGTATAACCGACCATATCTTTATCCGGTTGGGTGTCGGCCATGAGGCGGTCGGTTAAGACTGGATGTATATATGTCCCACGTGTATTTAAGCTTTTCTCCAGATCCCAGTCTCTAGTCTTCTCGATGCACACCTTGCATCGTCAGGCGATTTAAATTGAGGTTGCAGCCGAGGAGAACGCTCTATTTCCAAGGCCCCCTCCTCCCTCTCCAGGACGGCCCCCTCCCGATCGCCGCGCTCGGGCAAACAATCGATAGCGGCTTATGAATAAAGCAATGGCTATCAGGAGGCCATGATCGAATTTATGAGCGCGCCTCGCCCCGAGCCGCCGCGACCTGTCGTAAGTACTGGCTGGAACCTGCGCGCGACGCCTCTCGATAGCTAAATCTCGCTCGCCTCCTTATTTCACGCAGATTGGAGAGGAAATCTTTAAATCCCGCCCCCAAGCGATTGGTGCTCCGGCGCGTAATGCCTTCCGGATAAAGGGGTTGGCGCAATAACGACGTATCGATAAACAAATGGGAAGGAAATTTACAGAGCAAGTGTAACCGTTTGCGGGGGTGAGAAGCGTTTGAAAGTGCAACGACCCTGGATTTTCTGCCCTCGTTATTTTGTTTCCGGGAGGGGGGGGCGGGAGGTTTTATGCGTGCTATACAGATGTTCGACAATGAATATACAGGAAAACAGAAACCTTCTCGCGCTATTGTCTTTCTGTGGAGCAGACCCATGTGATTAATAGGGGTGTCATGAAAGGGTAATGGATGCTGCGTATTGTCACACCAGTGCACGACAAATTAATTGATTGCAACGCTGCTGTTGCTTCCTGTTGCAGTTAATAAAAGTCGCTTTCGAACCCGAAGGGTTTCCTCCGTTTTATAATTGCTTCCTGTTTCATAACGTTCTACTATTTTTTGATAAAATCTAGAAAATATTTAGATTTTTCATTTTTCCTTTTTCTTGTTATTTAATTGGTACCTTTTCAATTTTATTGGAATTAGTATTTGCTCTGTACGCGTATCTAATTCTCACATAGCCTAGCTTGCTTTGCTTAATTATTTGTTTCAAACATTTACTATATCCCCCTTTTCTAGAGCCCCGGAACAACTACTCCCACTCCTTTTCTAACATTAATTGAAGTCAGAATAAATGTTAGCAACGAGAGTGGTTAAGAAAATTTGATAACAGAAATTGTCGCTCCTATGTAATTGAAACTATTTTCCATCGAAATCGAGCAACAGATTTGATATAATAGTCCTGTCGAGAAAGTAAACACCCCCGTCACTCCTCTCGCATCTAGTAAAATGAGGATTCAAGAACAAAATGCGCGGATAATACCTGTGAATATTTCTATTGGTCAATATATCAACACAGGTCTCTCATTCTGCACCGGGAGCGGTAGCTCAGTGCATAAACTGATGTCACTGCAGCGCTATTGACCGGGAGGTCCTAGTTTCGAGTCCTGACGGTGGGAGGATTTTCGACACTAGCTTTTCAGCTAGGTCGAATTCCGTCGCTGTCTGGAGGAGAATTCTAGCGACCGGCTGCTCTGATCGGTAGTTTTCCGTGGTTTCTCCGATCAACCCCAAGCGAATACCGGAGCAATACCCTACAAAACGCGCGCGATGTCCTTCCTCTACCTTGTCGTATCCTCTCCCTTACACACACTTACACTAACATGCACTACACTACCACATTTTCCCGGGGAGACCGGTCGGAGCTTCGAGCTTGTCCCGGCTGGGGCGGTGCCCTGCTGGTGGAGAGTCCTGGTTAAGGAAACCCACTAGCCGTCGGTAGGTCGGCGCCGGATCTCGCCATCCAGCGGGGGAAGATCACCGCCATCTCCCGAGAAAAAATATGCACTACACTAACGGGACTAATGACTGAAGCTGTTGACGAGCTCGGAAACACAAAAGAATCAATCAATCTCTCATTCTGCGGTCTAGTTTATAAATAGATCGTTACAGAATAAAGTTCATTAGATTTAAGAGATCTCCAGAACAGCTGTACAACCGCAAACTACATTGTCGGAAATGTCCTTGAAAATCGGCGAAAATTTACTCCATCCGAGAGACCCACAATGGAGGTCTGAATGAACCCTAACCACCCCCAACACTCATCCAACCACCTGGTTCAGGGGACTGTCCCCTCGACGCCGGCACAAAAGCAAACCAAACTCGGCGTGTCGCAACATTTGGCGGACACATCACCATCCTCGCTGTTTGGGAGATCGCAGCCGATTTCGGAGCCATAGGGGTGCCTTTCCCGCGGAGCCAAGCCCAAAGGGCAGTTCATATAATGAAGCGACCTCCCTCAACACAGGAACGGACCCTCCGGATAGCCGTCTCGCGCCACAATCGACTCGCAATTATCGACACTTGAAGAGAATGTGAGGGACAAAAGGTGGACCTCTGGGCAGTGAGAGAAGTGTCACAAAGCAATGGCCCCACGCTGATATCCGGCCTCGCCGCCGCTGTTCCGGCTTCGACGATTGCTATCGCTACTGCCTGCCGCTCCCCGGCGGTTTTCGTTGTGACTAAAGCTGCGCTTTTTTCCTGCACTCTTCGCCTCCTCGGCAATTTTTGCCTCTGAAACCATGAGTTTAGATCATCGTCGTCTATCAGAACATATTAAGTTACATGTTTCGTAATGAAGTGCGTTAGCAGACACGTACAGAAGTACGTGTAAAGTAAGAAGTGAGAATATTTGCATTTGATTTTTTTTCCGAAAGAAATTACATTGGTCCTTTTACGGACATGTCACAAAGCAATGAATCTAAAAATAGAAATTCGAATTATGGGTTTGAGGGGAAATCCTGAAATGTACCAGTTGATCCCATACAAATATAGGTATTCATGACCTTGCGAAATAACAACCAGTTATAATAGCAAATAGCAGAGCATTAGGTAATTTCGCCGACAACGCCTGCGTCACCAACAACGCCCCGACACCGACATCGACATCGACATCGCCTCCGACACGAATATCGCTTACGACACCGACAGCGAATCCGACAAGTCGCGTTCGCAGCCTCCGACATCGTTTCCGACACCGACATCGTTTCCGACACCGACATCGTTTCCGACACCGACATCGTTTCCGACACCGACATCGTTTCCGACCCCGACATCGTTTCCGACAATCGCCGGTATGGCTGCTGCACCCGCGTACAACGTTACCATTGCCTCGCCCGTCGCCCCCCCCCCCTCCACCGCCGGCGAGCGCAGCTGGCGCGCTCTATACAGCTAATCGCCGGACGCGGCGCGGCGCGACGCGGGCGCTGGCTGTAATAACAGAGGCCGTGTCCCGGCCTACGCGCCGAACTCCGCCTCCTCCTCCTCCCTCGCCGGTCCACAGCCGCCGCGGGTTCGGCTCGATTAGGCCCAGATCACAGAATCGCGCCGATCCGACGTCGGGGGGCCGCTTGCGGCGCGGCCCGGGGGCGGTGGCGGCGTCCGCAGTCAGGCCGGGGGGCGGATGCGACCCGGGGGCGGCGGGAGCACGTTGTTCGCAATGGGGGCGGACTAGGGGGGGCTGCTGTGCGACCCGGACAAGACCCCGGTTGGTCGGACAGGGGGCGGCCCGGGGCGGACGGCGACCTCCGCCTCGCGGGCGACGGGGGCGTGGCCGACGCGGCGAGCGGTGGGGCCCCGGGCCGATGGGGTGGGCGGCGGCGAGGCGGAAGGGGTTTCGGAGGCGTGGATGCGAGCGGAGGAGGCACGTGCGAGGGCAGGGAATGTGCGGGGGGTTGAGATTGTGATCGCTTGAAGGGGATAGCCGAACGACACCACAAAAGGCTAATTTTTGTATTGTGACGAAGAATACAGGAATCTGAAAAGCAAGGTCTATTTAGATCTGCGATGTAGTGTTTGTATGTGTGAATACGTGTACAAAAAATGGAAGAGGATCATTTTTGAAATCACAGCAACTACATTATAACACGAATATCAGAATTGTGCGGTTAGTTTAGTATGTCTGTGGGCAATTCTGTTTTTTTGCAAAAGTTGCTACAGCATAATCGTGTTTACGTGCATTGATGCTTAGTAGATAGCCCGCGTGCTATGTTAAGTTGTTATGCAGGAGGGTGTTCCTCAAAATAGATATAAGTAAAACAGACGCTGACGCTCATCTACACTTCTCTCCACACTTCACGTAATGCATGGAAAACAATAAATAATGATTTTAAAGGAAATAAAAATGTGACAATTTTTCTTTGATATATTACAAGTATAATTAATATTAATTATCTTTAAAGGGTATATCTAGCACGATGAGTTAGGAGTTGTATCTAAAATTATAATTGCATATAAAATTTTACACCAGTCGTGTTAAAACATTTGCATAATTGCAAATAATAAATACTATGGAAGTTTATTTTTCGTCGAACATTTTCAATTATCAGTTAAACTATTGAAATAGACGATATGATATTATATCATTATTGCCATTATTGTGACAGGAGTGGTAAGGTCAACACTGTAGTACGTTTTCATTGAAGTGGAGAACTCACACCCTTCCATAACACGGATCACGCGTGTGAAATGCTAGCACCGAAACATCATAGAGAGCGCAACCGCAATTGAATCGCAACAGTGACATGACCTTTGAAATTAGCACGAAACAATTGCCGATAGGAGGAAGTCAACTTCTATTGCCTTCATTGCCCTACATTCCACTTCCATCACAACTCCACATCGAGGTCGAACATCTGACTATAACTCTGCGAAACTAAAGCATATTACAGCCCCCTTAGGTGGAAACGTATTAAATAATAGCACCATGCACGAGATGATTATGGATGATTAACTGATTAACTAGTAATAAATTTGGCTTCAAATATTTGCCAGTAAAGTTTTAAGGGTCGTTGTCAAGAAATGGATTATAAACGTGACATAAAGCAAAGATCCATGAATGTAGCGCGTATTCACCGAAAGAGTATAAATTAACACAGGAATGTGCAATTTCGTTTCTCCTCATGAGCACCTCGTTAATTAGTACATAGACATGATTGCTGTGGCAGTCATTGTGTTCAAAAACCGATTTTATTCCTTTTAATTGCTATTCTTTAATATTTAATTATTTTTTATTTCAATATTAATAATGTGGCTCAATAGTTAAGCAGCAATTGCATAATATTATCTTTGTTATCAATTGCACTGTCCAATACTCCTTTAAAGTTTCTGAAGATGATAAAATACTCTAACGTGATATAAAACATATTAATGTGGATCAAATTATATCATACAAAGCATCTCTGTAATTCCATGGTAAATGGCGAAAATAATTTCTATACGAAAGAACTAATTTGTGTAGCACTTCTGCTGGTGCACGGACATTTAACAAAGATTCAATCTGATTTGTAGCGCTATCAGAGAAATATGTTTTAAAAATTATTTTTAACTACCTGAACCCGTGCGAATACATCGCACAGAAGGAAGAAAAGTTACGACAAAAATTATTGCGTAACCATAAATATATATTGTTTTACATTTACCAACATCTACACCCACATATGTAAACACGACTATTGTTTTGGCCTACAGTAGTAAATGGTGCTATCAACCTTACCTTAATGTATGCAACAAAATGTATGAAATGCAGTTTCCAAGTAATAATCAGAACTCCCTCACCTCTTTGATGTTCTCCATAGATATCAAGATAATAATGTGTAAGAAAGTACATTAAATACTTACAATTGATAGACAGAAACAATCCTTTTAACGATCACACAACGCACTGTTTCCTAAGCAAGGTGAACGGCTCTTCCATTCCCCGCGAAATTGACAAGTTGCACATGACTTCATCTGCCCATTATCATTCTAGACGCGCATTTCAAACAACGCAAATTTCGTAGTTTCTTATTAATAAAGGAAAGCTGTGATTCATTCAATATATAGTGACCTCCACTCCCATTGTTTGTACATCACTTCTTTAAAACCATTCACTGGGAAACGAATAGGAAGGACATAAACATTCGCTCTCTTTACAGCTTTAATATATATGATGTGGAGGACAACAGATGAGCCGTCTATGATATTTCAGGTAACTATTCTAGCTTTACATTTTGCTAAAAATAAATCTATGATACTGATTCGTCTAACAAGGTTATTGCATCAAAGTAACGGCGAAAAAATACTCACTTTCCCCTTCGCAATTTCTTGAGTAGTCTTATTTGTTCAAACGGTTATATCACTCTCTTTTCCCAATATTTCTAACACTGAAGGGGCCAGGAGTGTGCAAATAGGTAAATAACTGCTTACTTGTCTCTAAAAAGAAGTTAATATTTAGGTGAGTGAGTTTCGGGTTTAACACACAGATTGTTAATAATACGATTGTTCTAAATGAACAAAAGCAATAAATTATAAACTACTCGTATACTGACATCTTGCTTCATATTCCAGGAGTTCAAGTTGATTGGAAAAATTCTGGACTATATGAGTGGAGAGGGTTTATAGTATACATACTCTTCACATATCGGAGAGACCATACGCGAGCTTAGAGCTTCTCTGAGCTCAGTGTCCGCTGGAGTTAACACTGGAGTGAAAAAACCCGCAATCCGTTGCGTACATCGGCGCAGAATCGCCCGTACAAATGGTTAAAGAACACCTACACTTTCCGAAATATATCAAGCCCTACACATACGAGATGAACGACCTACGTATTTGACGTACCCGGAATCAATACTTTCTCCTTCAAAGCATGCTCACTTCGACATTCATTTCTGCCTCTCGTGGAACACCCATCACACCAATGGGCCACCCGTGTACCATTCCATCCCCTTCCTGCACGAGAGCCCCTCGTACGGGGTGGTTTCCTCCTCCCCTTTTCACAGGGGGCACCGCGCACCGCGAAAGAAAGTCAAAGTCATGACAGCTAACGCTGCCGCTGCCATCGCCGCCCCGCAGCCACTGCCGCCGACGCCGCCACCGCTGTCACCGCCGCCTCCGCCTCCGCCTCCGCCTCCGCCTCCCTGCCTCCGCCTCCGCCTCCGCCTCCGCCTCGCTCTCCGCCTCCGCCTCCGCCTCCGCCTCCGCCTCCGCCTCCGCTCCGCCTCCGCCTCCTCCTCCTCCTCCTCCTCCGCCTTCGTCTCCGCCTCCGCCTCCGCCTCCGCCTCCGCCTCCGCCCCGCCTCCGCCTCCGCCTCCGCCTCCGCCTCCGCCCCGCCTCCGCCTCCGCCACCGCCACCGCCACCGCTTCCGCCTCCACCACCGCCATCATTACCGCCATGACCACCATCACCGCCACTGCCACCCCACCCCGCCCCGCCGTCACCGACACCATCGCCCCACCGACATCGCCGCCAAGTGCCGCTCCCCCCCCCCACTCCCGGCGCCTCCTCCGTGTCCCTCACCCCTCCCAGGAGGGCGAAGACGCCCCCCGGGAGCGCGCAGCTGGGAGGGCGGGGTGCGCGTCCTTTGTCCGGGGGCCCCGGAGGTGCCCCCCTCGCTCGAGGGCACACCCCGCAGCTGCTCGCCCCGCGCGGCCACGCCCCCTCCCGCAGCGCGCGAGTTGCGCCGGGCAGGAATGCGCAGGTACTCCGCGCACAGTGCTCCGGACGGCGTCTAGTGGAGCCCAGGGGTGGGTAGTTACATATATTAGTTAATGAACATTTTGATGATTTTTATATTCTCGATTGATTGATTGATTGATTTTTTCGGGTTTCCGGGCACGTAGCTTTGGTCATTAGTCCCGTTAGTGTAATGCATGTTGTGTTTCTCGGGAGATGGCGGTGATCTTCCCCCCACTGGATGGCGAGATCCGGCACCGACCTACCGTCGGCTAGTGGAGTTTCCCCCTAACCAGAACTCTCCTACCAGCGAGGCACCGCCCCAGCCGGGACAAGCTCTAAGCTCCCGATCCGGTCTCCGTAATATGTGGTAGTGTAGTGCATGTTAGTGTAAGTGTGTGTGTAAGGGAGTGGATAGGACAAGAAAGAGGAAGGACAGATCGCACGCGGTCCGTGCCCCGTTTGTTAGGGTACTACTCCGGCATTTGCCTTGTGTTGATCGGAGAAACCACCGAAACTATCAGAGCAGCCGGCCGATAGAATTCTCCACCAGACAGCGACGGAATTCGACCTAGCTGCAAAGCTAGTGTCGAAAATCCTGCCGCCGTCAGAACTCGAACCTAGGACCTCCCGGTCAGAGGCGCTGCAGTTATATCCTCGGCATACGACGTCCTTACGCAGTAAGGGGAAAGAATAATGTAACTCTGATGCTGAAAGTGGTGATTTTTCGTCGAAAGAACTTGTACTATGAGGGCCCTGATATCGAAAATGTCTTGATCCTCTATGAAATAAATTACTTTCTACTTTTTCTCACCGAAACATTAGTTAACGGCAAAACGCCTGCCTATAGTCAACGTTAGCGCCTAGCCTATAGTCAACGTTAGCGCCTAAACGTTTCAAAGTATTTCACCCCAAATCGATGTTTCTCCATTGATCTTGCCGAATTCCACGGTTTGTAACATTTTCATTTCAGAGTGTATTTTAACGTAACGTTTTTAAAATTTTCTAAAAAAGGCTCAAAATATTTTGATTAATTTTTCATCTTGGACGCTGGAAAATTAACGCTCTTTTCATTTACGTTAAAAATCTTTGAAGTTCCCAAAATTATAAAACGTACAAATTATTAAGGAAAATATGCACTGCACCACTAGTTGGTTTGAAAATTTTCAGTGTAGAATTATTTTATACCCAAACTTGTATGCGTGTTTTAATTATTTTTATTAAGTAACAGAGAATGTTACTTGAACGAAAAAATATTGCAAATATCATTTTCTTTATTTCAACCTCATTCCTCCAAAAATGTTGCTATTTACAATTTGAAAATAAAACCACTTGTACTATTTTGTTTGGTTCTAATTAGGAATCAAGGAGCAATATTGTAGGTGGCACATAGGATTATAATACAATCAGTAAATTTTGAATCGTATTTATCCTTGAAATAAATGAATAGATTTGCTAATTTCAAACTAGAAAACATCAGGAAAATAATTCAAAAAGTCCGATAAATCGAAGATAGTTAGGATACACACATTTTTATTTTAAATTGTAGTGAAAGTGTCTGCAGGACATGGAACTCAAAAATCAGATTTTAAAGAGAACAATTTATTATTAGTTTATTGTGGACTCGCATTCAAATCCCTTGTAATTCCAAGAAAAGTTTGAACATTTTAGTATCACTACAAAGAGTAGTACACGCTATATTATCCTATTATTCAAGAGAGATCGATATGAGAAAAAAATATTATCTCTTAATTTCTTGGAATTTTGTGTTCATCAATAACTTAAAGCTGCCCTTACATTACACACATTTCCATGCAGTTATATTTGTTCATAAAATTCAACTTCTCAGGTGTTTTTACGGTGATTTGAGTGGTAGACCCACTGTGCTCCCACTTTTACTCGTCAAGCTTTCGTTCACCGCCACCTTTCTTACAGAACTATCCACCGAGGGCGCTTTGTCCCGCGCCGGCTTTTAAGATCGGTTCCCGTGCAAAGAGTCTGTCGGTCGGCGGCGAAAGTATAAATCTTCATTTTCCTCACCAATTGGCGGCACACACTACCTCTGCGGCTGGGACACGTGAAAAGGCCCTCTGCCCATCGGTTGCCGCTGAGAATCTTTGAGGTAGGGCAGTCACGTCATCTGATACGACGAATTTACGCGAAATAATTTTTTGTGTGATTAAGAATGAATGCTCTTTTTTGCCACTTGTATACGCCTCTCATTGTTTCATTGTTGAGCTTAGTTCATTAACTTAGTTTAAACTTGCAGTGTTTTTTTTACCCATTTAATGTAATAACATCCATCGCCCTGCAGACAAAGCGCCTTGATACGTATCAAACAGGCAACTCTACAGAAAGTTTGTTCTTCACACGATTGATGATTATATCAGAGACCTATCAAATATATATTTTTTATTTCCTTGTAATCCTCCCCTGCAGATTCCACATTCAACCTCGGGAAATCTTACAACCAACGCCGAATAACAAAATCTACATTCTCAGAAGATTAATTTAAATCGCCCCAAAGAGAAATGCATGATTTCCCAAACTTAGTTTCTGCAACATTTTTCTTCCTGTAATTGTAACCTATACCCCTATTATTCCATTTTCATCGCATTCAGTAACTAGTGATTATTGAGTTCTCCAGTGAGAGTATCCTCACTCTCCTGTTTGTGACTTTATTTTTACGAGGGCTAAGTTGCATTTCTATGCACTCTTAAACGCTTGCCTCGTTGTATGATAAAAAGTAAAATAAAAAATTAATGTAATAGAATTGCAGTTTTTTAATATTGATTCCAATGAATTTTTCTCCGAGAAAATTAGGTAATACTTTTAAAATATATTTTAAAGTCCACGACAATTCTGCTGCAGCTCAACATTACTTATTTTCTATCATTTTTTGTTTATTTTCTATCATTTTATGTAATTATACTGTTGTAAAAGAAATCCATTTGCCACTTTCATAATGACAATTTACTTAGTATTCTTTCAGCTCTGGATGATCCGAGAACGTAACATCGATTTTCATTAAATTCGTTCAATAAAATGTATAATCTATTGGATTTATTGTTGATTTTTATGCTGCATTATTTTACTGCATTGATCTCTGCAAAATACAAGAGAATCAAGGAAACATGACGGAAATCAGTGCAGAGAAAACGCTCCAAAAGAGTCGAAATCGGTACATTAGCGTAAAACGGTTCTTGGATTTGAGGACATTTTTGCAGAAGAATGCGCTCAGCGGCAAGTAATGCAAATTTAATTCGTTCGATTCTTTCCATTGCTGAACATTGCCCGAGCAGTACTCTAACTGACGGGCTACGGACCGCGCGCGATCTTTCCTCCCTCTTCCTGGTCCTATCTCACACTCACACTAACATGCACTTCACTACCACACATGCCGGGAGATCAGTCGGGGACTTAGAACTTGTTCCGACTGGGGTAGTGCCCCGCTGGTGGGAGATACCTTGGTTGGAGAAAACCCCGCTAGTCGACAGTAGGTCGGCGCCGGATCTCGCCCTCCAGTGGGGGGAAGTCACAGCCACCTCCAGATGAAAAAAACATGCACTACACTTACGGGACAAATGACCTCTGTAGTTGACACGCCCTGAATCACGAACAATCAATCAATCAATTAATCAATCGGTGCATTAGCGTAAAACGTATCTTTGTTTTGAGGAAATTTTTTGCAGAAGAATGTGCTCAGCAGCGAGTAATGCAAATTTAAGTCGTTCGATTCTTTCCATTGCTGAACATTGCTTTGCATTTTTCTCGGAGATATCCCACCCCTTGCACCCCGCCACGTTCACCGTGTGGCACTGCGTCCCACTCCTTTCGCCGCAATTACGTTCCGGCTCATGCCCGTGCATACGTGGCGTGCTCTCTCCTTTGCATACAATACGCGCGGCGCCGCGCACGCCGCCCTACATGGCCTCCGTGGCAGAGATTGTTTTATCACGTACGTAATTTACCTCCGAAACAAACACTTTATTCAGCGATCGCGTCGCGTCTTTTAACATACGTTAAGCACATCATTACCAGCCTAAACGTATGGGTCGCTAGGTATTGCGTGAGAGCTTGTACCTGTCTCCGATGCATTCCAATGAAGCTGCATGACTACTTGGGTAGGCTGTAAACGTTCCGTGTTTGGTATTACATATGCTCTTTCGGTGTTTCTCACTGGGTGTACATTACAACAGGTTGACTCACGTTGTTTCACCTGCCAATGAAACCCAGATCGCCCTACTTTATACATCTCGTCATTCGGCTTTCACTTTTGTCGATGAGATGCGGGGTCTGTGACAACGTTCAGGACAACAGGAGTTTTTAGATACGCATCGTGTGAGATCTTGTCAGCGTTTATTTCGAGATTCCTTTTCCGAAACGGGGGAGCCGTCAGTGGAATTCTGAAGGAAGTAAGATTTCTTAGAACTTCTTTAAACTCGGATGTGTTTTGAAATCAAATGAGGCAACTTCTCTGGTTTACGTGTCTTTGTATTCCTGTTAGTTATGTCACAGGATATTCAATAGTAATGTAATTGTGCCCGAATAAATATCTTAACATTTTAACAACTTCATAAATGCGGTACGTTTAAATTTTATTGAATATAGTTCATTGTGTTTTGGACATACTCGTAAATATTCTGAAATTCTATATTATTCGTAGCAAAGCAAATGCGTAGGGAAGTAAGACAATTTCTATTTTCTGCATGAACATGCTGTTGTTGAAAATTATGTTTCAGCTAATTATTCTTAAATTGAAAAATAAAAAGATTTTCAATTCGAAACTGTTAACTTAAATTAACCTCAAAGTATCTACAAAAATGTAAAAGCAAATATGATATAGAATAGAGTACAATTAAAAAACGGAACAATGATAAAAAATGCGTTCGAATTATTGACGGTTCAGGTTTCGACATATGAATTATCGAAGGATTTTCTAACGCAATGTATCAGAAATAGAATTCCATGCTTTCAAATTAATGACACGTTTAACTCATTGTGAAAAACTTGTATGTTAGAATTTCATTCCCTCATTTCAATTTAAACTTCGCTTGTGACCAGTTAAGAATGCTATAGACGATGTTGCCTTAAACTATGTATGTGTCGTCAAAGCAATAACTTCTCATACTAGAGCACCCTAAAGACATTCGAATGGCGGTAGTAAGAAGTGCATTTGCCCATAAACCAAGTTAAAAGGAGATTGACGCAATTGCTTTTAAAAGCGTTGACCTATTTTCTCACTCTGTTGCTTTGTCTTCAGGAAGATACATCTTGTAATCTCTCAGTATTAACCGTACGACTTAGTCTGAGATTTCTACTTTCATTGTATTAATTTGACACAATATATATTCTTGTTGTATTAAAGTAGTAATGTATTAAAGTGGTAACATATGTTGCTGTAAAATAGAAATTGATCCTATGAAACAGGTACAATATTTTAAACAAATCAGATTTAAACTTACAATTCAAATATCTATGAGTACATTCGAAATTTGTGCACAGTCATTCTGTTGCGAAATTGACCATTTTTCTATTAGTGTCATTTGTACAAAACTATCCTTCACCTTTGAGCTGCTGAAAGAGGCAATGACATGATATGAGCTTTGCCGAACCGAAAAAAATGAAAACGCAGTGCCCGAGTGAGTGCATCCGAAATCAAAGATCTCTTTTTTAAAAGTGATCCAGGCACCTTTAAAACGATACTCTGTCTTAAGGTTTTTATTTCACTTCACGAATACTACTTGAAAAATAGGACATTCATATTATTTGACATTCATTCTTTAAATAGACGTATACAAAATACTTAATTAAGTTTGTGTATGACAATTTAATGAATGCCGATGCCTCATAAACGTATGTATATTCTATTTCTTAAGTAATATCCATGAAATGAAATAAAAGCCTTAAAACATTCGTATGTGAACTATGCGACAAGAGTGGATAGTGTCTTCTACAATTTTTTGGGGGAATTGCAGTTGATTTCACGGAGGATGTAAAGCTACAAAATTCAACATCAGATGTTTTCGTTACGATTTTTGTTTCGGAAACTTCTTCTTATGAAATTGGGAAAATAATTTAACTTTCAAAATTACCTTCGTATGGAGTTCTTGGTATTGTTCTAGATTGGTTATACTCGTACCTTAAACAACAATATGAAAGAATAGAAATACCGTACTGGAATGAAGGATCAATATCTATTCTCCATACCGATCAATTACCAATTGTATTTCGAGTCCTGCGTGTTTCGATTTTGGACACCATCCTCTTCTTACTATACGTAAACGATATGCCCTTGTCCATGGGAAACGGAAGAACAGTTCTCTTTGCTGATGATATCAATATTCTGTGAAATAAACCGTAAATAGTACAATATCCCATGTTTCAAAATTGTTTTAATAACTAAACAATAGTAAACGAAAGGAAATTGATTTCAATGCAACTTTCCATTTTAAATAAAAAATTGTTTTTCCACTGAAAATGAACGAAGTGCAGTCGATTGATGTTAAAGTAACATCGTTTTTGAAATTCTCTATTCATTCAAACCTTAAAGCGAATGTTCACTTTGACTGGATGTATTGTAGCCCAAATTTTTAGATTATTGAATTAAAGTATTGTACGAATAATAAGCAAATAACACCAACGTGATTCTTTTAAGCCTTTTATATCAAGCTACGAATTCTACCATTGCTTTGCCTCTTGATTCTCGAATCTTCTATTTTTAAAAGGAACGTACATACATGAGGTGTGATGTTGCGAAATACACTCCACAGTAAATATTAGTATGTCACTCTTTTTTTTGTTGAAATCATTGCGCGTTAATTCGCACGGTGAGCCGTTCCATCTGCTTTGAACGGTTTCGGTTGATTTTAGAAAGGCACCAAAAATTCAAAATCTTCTCTCTGTTTCACTAGAAAATCGCGCTATTCCAAGGCAAGGGCTTATTTAATTGACTTGCAACTTCTTCAGTAAAGAGATAAATGGCACTAACCATTTTTTTTAATGTGACAATACAATTTTCTTCAGTGTATCCTTGTGAATTTACCTTAAACAATTAATAAAACTAAATAACTTTCACTGAAATTACTTGACAACAACACAAATGAGTCGCAACTTTCGAAAAGTTTTTAATTGAACTATCTGCAGAAGCATCTTGCTACGGGAACACAAATATCAGTTGTACACTTTCTACATCAGGCATGTCAAGGTCGCGGTCAAGTTAAGAAGCTTACTGGAGCTCTCAGGCACTGTGTTCAGAGAAATTCGTGGGAGATTTAAAAGCAAGGGTTGTACAAATGCTACGACGCTGGATATCTGGCTCAAGACAGTTTTTGCAAGAAGTTATTTGACAGTTATTGACACAAATTTACCTACATTAATTCCTATTTTTTCTTTAAGGCAAAAAATTATCCATTAAAATGAAATAATACACCAGTCCGATTTCCAATTTTTAACTGAAAGTAAAATTTAAAAAATTGAATTAAAAGTATCTTTATTTTGTGATCCTGATTACTTAAGAGCGATATAAAAGCATGAAATTTCTACGTTCAGGTTAGAAGGTTTAACAGACAAATATTCTTCTCTGTTAAAAGCGATGTCTGTCGTTAAGCCAGAATTGTTAACTAATGGAGACTTTATAATTTATTTCATATTATTGCTAAATACAATAAATAACTGAATGATTCAATAACATAACGCAAAACGAAAACAAGGAAAGAATTCGCCATTCAAACATATTCCTGTCACTTAGCAAAGATCGGGGAGAAATTAGTAAGAAAATAAAAATCAATTAGAAATACGTAGTGAAGAATATAAACATAATACAACTCTCTGTTATTTGGTAGAGAAAGAATATGGCAAACATATTTTCGTACGAAGCTGCAGTTCACCGCCACGCGCAGCTTCAGCTTGCACGTGTACATCCCTTTCTGGTTTTGGAGGGGAAATGAGCGCGGAGTCAGGGGAAGTTGCCCGTGCCCGTAGGAGCGCCTGGCTTCCTAGGTGGGCAAGTAGCTCGTGTGGGTGCATTTTGACGTGCCTGCTCTACAACATTCACTTTCTCAATGCAACAAACGTACTATTTTTCGAAATTTCTAGACTGCCCCATATATCCTTGTGAATCGCAGTTTGGATTGTCATTTAGAGGTCACAACATGCGCTAGAAATGTGAATCCATTGGGGTTTGAAACGGCAAATGTTAGAGGCCGTGGAAAGTTTAGAAACTCAGTCGCACCGCAAAATTTCGAAACCGAAAAAAAGGCCGGATATTAAAACTCATTAGTATTTATAATTGATCATCAAATACCAACAAATGCAGTATTGCAGAATTTGTCTTCTTAAGATCTATCTAACTAGTGCCTACAACTGATGTGCCCCTGTGACCTAAATCGTTCGTTAAACATTTCATTTCTATATCTTCAGCCGTACAGAAAATATTCGAGGTGGACGTTTCAATTGACCAACCCTGTTTATATGAGTTAGGATATGGATCCCAGGGCTCAAGAAAACGTGCACGATTATCCTTCTCACTGTGGTTCGTAACAGTTTTTGACAATTTTTTGGCGATAAATAAATAAGTAAACAATTGAATAAATAAATAAATCTCTTAAATCGCTTTCAAACGTATAATTAATGTCACCTAAATTAAAACTAATTTTTCGTACATTTCTTAATGAAGGCTAAATGCAGGAATGAAAGCGGCGTAAATTTTCCTTGAAGTGCCAGTTAAACTCTGTTGGCCAGATCGTGTTAGCTAATGGACACGATATTCAGGAGAATGTTTTGCGAGAACAATATTGCCGTAGTCCACTCGTACCAGGAATTGGCTGGCGACGTAAATTCGTTTCGGGGAACCGGCCCGGTTCGCTTCTAACTAGAGCATCAGTTTCCCGACTTCCAGGAACTACCCTTGTCTCGGTTACGGCACCCGAGAGGACACAGTTCCTATAGGAAAATCGTTCATTTTCAGTCTATTAGAGCATTTATTTCCGAAGATAATCCGACACTGTTTCACCTTGAACTTCATGAAATCTGTTTAGAAAGAAGTGTGACATTATGAAGCATGAAAAGAAGTTCTTAAAAAAACTGGTGGATTCAGTAACTAAGTAACTTTGTTTCAAATATTTTTAAAGAAACTATTTTTTACTTCTATTTATTTTATGGCTTTAGACCTATTAAAGCGCATTAAATAAGTAATGATTAATGATAACTTGAACTCTTTACTGCAAAATATCAATAGAAACTAAATGCAAGGAAAAAATGGAAATCTCATAAAAAATTAATAAATGTTTTATAATAATTTCATAAATCTTACACTACAGGAAAACAACAGTTTTATTCAACAAAATCTAATACAAGAATTAACTTATAGCAGAGGAAAGGAAACACAATAGCAAACATGTGCACGCAACATTCAGTTTTTATACATTTCTATACATACCGTTTTCATGCATTCCGTTTACATAAATATCCAGATGCATAAAAATCAATGTATTTACCGTGTAAAAAGTTAAATCCTTACATAAATCTTGCAATAAATATTTTGCTCAACAAATTAACGAAACTAAATCGAAATTTCTTTTCCTCCGTTCTGTACACTGGAAATGACATTTATAATAGCATTCATACATTGCGAAAACATTAGTCAGTAAGAAAGACATTGAATCTCCCAACTGGTCTACGTTTGGCCTGCAGTGCGATGGATCTTTAGCGCCAGCACGCATCGTTGCAAACCCGATGCACCGCGGTGGCCGGACTGTCAACCGAGTGGGTGTTCTTGCGCCTCCGCGTACACACCAGCAGCTGGCCGAACAGGGAGCGCGCGTGATAGATGACGCTTGACCCACGCCGCTGCGCCGCCGCCGCCTCCTTCGCTGCCCCGCCCCGCCACCGCTGCGCTGCGTCCTCCTTCGCCGCCAACATCACCGCCGCCCACATTACCGCCTCCGCCGCCGCCACTGCCCCGCCGCCGCCCCTGCCACTGCCACTGCCACCGACATCAACACCGCTGCCACCATCACCACTACCACCACCCACAACCTCCACTACACCACTACCTCTACCACCACCCCTACCATCACCACCACCACTACCACGAACACCACTACCACTACTACCACCACCACCATCACCACCACTACCACGAACACCACTACCACTACCACCACCACCATTGACGCCGATGCCGCCGCCACCGCCGCCGCCACCACCACCACCACCCCCACCACCATCACCACTACCACCACCACCACCACCACCAACCAACCTCCACAGACTAGCACCACTACCTCTACCACCACCCCTACCATCACCACCACCACTACCACGAACACCACTACCACACACCACCACCACCACCTATCTACCACTACTACCACACCACCACAATCAACACCATCACTACCACTACCACCATCGAAAGCCCTCTCTCTTGCACATTACTCGCTCGTCTCCCACTTGTGGCTGTGCGTTTTCCTTTATTTGGTGCGCTGATTTGGTGCGCGGTTTTCCTCTACCTAGAAAACCTTTTTGTATTTTATTGTTGAATGTGTTGCTCCATTTCTTTCTTTGACATCTTTTGTTCACTTTTTCACCATTTTGCGAAATAATATACATATACTTCGGAAATTAGACTATTTTGCATCATAATGATTATACCGGTAAGTTTTTAGAACTTTTCAGATGCATTTAAATTTCTTTCACTATTCATAATTTACATTTATTTATGTTTACCACTAAAAGGGACCTCTGAAACCATCGTAGTTGTTTTCTTGTTGTTTTTAAAATCTATTGTTTACTTAGACTACGAAGTTCAGCCGCAAGGCTCTTTAGTTCATTGACAAAGTATTTTTTTACCAGTAACTTGTAGTATCCTTCCTGATTAGCTGAAACCCTCAACCAAGTTATTGAGAGGATAATTAGAAATAGTTGGAGAGCGTTGATAGAGGTAGAAAATAATATTGTAGGCGATGTAGCTAAATGTAAGTAATATTCTATCCTTATCTAAAATGGGAGTCTGTTTCTTGGGCAGGAAAGTAAGAGTTGATCAGTTCCTATTTCGAAAGCGACAGCTCCTTGAACGTGATTTAAATTAAGGTAGAAATTTCGTGCTAGTTTCATAATAAAGAAAGATTGTTTCTAATCGAGGTGGATGTGGAGTGTCTTATTGCTAACAAACCAGGGATAATTTACTGAAACCGTCGTGTGCCGACGCCGACACCCGGGCGTTGGGACGGGCAGACGGATGGAGGCCCCAGATCGATACCCGGAGGCCCCTCAGGACCTTGACCTCGCGCGCGGACAGCGCTCGCGAATTATGCTAATCGAATTTACCAGCGAGACCGCGCCGTCCATTTGCATGAATTCCATTTTATTCCGCGCTGCCCTTCCCTGCCCTTGGCGGCCTCGGCCTCCGCGCCGCTCTTCCCTCTGCGCTCCCGGAGGGCAAACTTCCGAGGGGGCGCGAGGACTTGGGGTCACCTTTGACCCCGGGCCTGTGGCCGGGCGTCATGCGACCCCCTCGCCGGCGCCGGCGCCTCGTGGGTTTTAAGCTGTATTTTGCGCTAACTCCGCCGGACGGCGCTGGATCGGCCGTGGGCGGAGCTCTTCAGCCGTAATGAAGGCATTATCCTTCTCGCAAGCGCTCGCACCGGAATGGGAGTGGTGGGAGTTGTTGGGCGGTGGTAGAGTAAGTATTGTGAGCTGTTTCCCTCTGACAGATGCTAAATGTGGATTGCATGTTCTGTTTCAATCGCCCTCAATATTCCTAAATGTTTTGAATATTCTAGCATTAATTTTTGCTAAACTGATCATTACAAACCATACCTATTATAGAATTTTGATGTGACAACTGTTTTTTAATAAACACTCATGGTAGTTTCGTTTTTGAGCTAGAATATTTATTAGGTTTGTTAACGTATTGTGAAAACGTTATTAATCTGGGAAGAAATAAACTTATCGCAGCTGAACATTTTAGGGGGGAAAGAATTTGCCAGGAAACTATTTGAGTTTCGTTGACTTAATTTTAGTAATTTTTCAAGAATTTTAGCGCCTACGTTTCTCGCATTTATATCAAATTTCACTTATTAAGAATGTATTAAATATGTTCTAAAATGCAATTAGTTTCTTTCCACTTTTAAATATATCAAATTTCACTTATTAAGAATGTATTAAATATTAAAATTTGAGTATCCAAAGAAATGACGGATTCATAGTTGTGTTGGTCCATCACATTATCTGAATTATTATGTCGCCTCTATTCCTACACATGCTCGCAGGATTTCTTCCATTGTTCAGCACTGTATTGTGCAAACGCTTCTCTGCAAAACATTTCCTTTTCTTGTACCAATGCACCAATAGTTTCTGTGGCCTCGCGCCCTTTTATAAATCCCCAAACAAGTTTTATTGCATTTGGAGAGGAATGTGGCCATGTTCAATGATTATTTGATCAACGACCTATCTTTTTTTAGTGGATATACTTTGAATTATTTGTAATAATTGGGCTTTGTGAATAACAGCAGCTACTGTGTAAAGCACACTGTCACTGCTCACTAGCCACGGTAAAACAGGGACTCAATACCGAAACTCTCCAAGACACTGATTATTTTCTGTTGAGCGTTTGGACAACCCCTACTGTAAAACACGAAAGCTGCCTTTCGTCTGATCCTCCTCACTCGTCAGTTTGTTATCACCAAACTCGCAGTGTTGAATTACCGCGGGACCCACGAAAGACAAAGGGAGGCTATGTTGGACAAAGAGCGCAGGCAGGCGGGGAAATATTAGGAGCTTTGAAGGAGAGGTCACGTTCGGGTATGCGCAGTGGAAGGTTTTTGAGAGTGGTAGAGCAATAGTTACTATTCATTGTCTGTTTTTTGTGCTCGCGAATAGGTCATCTTGGACCACGCAGGGCATGCACTTGCACGGTCTCAGTATCATTTTTATCACGTTGCAAAAGTCTTGCATGTAACGAAGCAGGGGGATCAGCATTACACTGAATCCGATCTTTATACGCCAGGATTGCTAGCCCTGGGGGGATGGGACATGGAATGAATGTGATAATGAAGGATGAATGGACGACACACACAAACGGACGAACACAAATACAACCATGTCCGAGGCAGGAAGTCCGAGGCGGGACTCGAACCCGCGACCATTCGGTCCGAGATCACTATGACCCTACTGCCTTAGCGATCTCGGCCAACGGGCCGACTATTCATTGTCATTTATTTATTTTTCAAATCGAAACCTCACTCACAGGGAGAAACCAACAAACAGAGCTTGAGAGAAAGAGCAGGCCATGGGCAGCGCGCGACTAGTAGAAGTGCACGTGCGTCCGATTAGAAGGACGCCTTCTGCCGAGAACCAAGGCAGCCTTGTGGCCTCGTTGAATCGTAGTTGTGCGTGGGACAGACAGTTTTGCTACGACCTCAAGCGACGAGTAACAATCGAATGAATGGTGTTCTAACACTTCCCAATGCAATTGACAACATTATTTTCGAAAAGAATAAAATGAACAATATCGTTCCTCCAATTTTCCGTTATAGTATAGTTAACAGTAGACATCCAGATGTTAAGGCACTAAAATATCTTTTAGGCGCCTAAAAAAGAACTGAAAATGTCAAGAATAATTAGAAGAAAAGGCACTTGGATAAGTTACATACACAATAATATGAAAAATTGTTTGTAATATTTGTCTGTATTGCTTAGTAAACTTAAATGCACAAAACAACGTTTTACTATAAAACAAGATTTTCATACTTACTACACTCTTACATTTTCTTCTTAATAGTTTGCATTGCAATATATTACCAGTAACTTTTCAAGTATCGCAATTTCAAATTTGTGGCGATTGAGAGAAAAAAATCAGTGTGAAAGAGGGGAAGGATCTCTCAACAACTACTGATGTGACTGGCATATATTTTAGACATCCAAAATTAGCAACACTGAAACTTGAAAAACGGCTGGTATTTATGAAATAAGAAAATGGCCAATGAAAAACGGCTGGTATTTATGAAATAAGAAAATGGCCAAACGTCTGTTGGTAAACTTAAGAATTCTCCTGTATGTTAAAATACCAAGACGTGAAATAGGCTAATAATTCTAAAAAGAGGTATTTGTACAAAAAATGGCATTTATGCTAAAAAACAACAAAAATAAGCATTATAAAACTTTCTCATATGTCATCATTTGTCAGGATTCCTGCACGTATACTATTATTAGCCTTTAAATAAGTTCGCTAGAATAAAGTAGGCATTTCCTTAAACAACCGATGTCTAGTTATCAGCTGTTGCTCTGCCTCTTCATTTCTTAGTCCTTTGTTAAAACTATATACAATTCACAAAAGAACAACAAAATAATAAATAACATTGTAGAAAGGAAGGAAAAGGACTTTTCAATGATATATTAGTGAGGTCCGCATTTACTTTCACAGTGTTTTGAGTTACGATTCGAAAATTCTTAAGCATTGATATCACAATTGTAAACAAGTCTTTTTGTATCGAACTACGGACGCCAGCACAATTCTTGGCTCGTACTGCACACATTTCTAGTTCTAAAACTCTGGGGGTAGCCAATAATTCTTCCCGCAAAGTGTAACATCTTTCGTGCACGGGCATTGAATAGAGAAAGCAAAAAGGAACTTCTGGTTATCCCAGAGCACTAGAGCGGGAGGGGGCGGGAGACGCCGTAGCGGAGCGAGGTCGCCATTGCGGCGAAACGCAACGCAACACGGCGGAGTTAGTCACCGCCGCAAGCGTCGACGCCTCCGCCCTCTCCGCCAACGACGCACGGCCGCCTACATGGCATCATCCCCCCCCCACCCCCCCCTCTCACTACTACTACCACCACTACCACCACTACCACCACTCACTACCACTACCACTACTACCACTCACCACTCACTACCACTCACCACTACTACTATTACCACCACTCACCATCACCACCACTACCACCACCACCATTACCACCACCACCACCACCACCACTACCACCACCACCACCACCACCACCACCTACACAATTACTGTAATCACCACCAGAATTATCATTATTACCACTACCAATACAACTAACGCAACAAATTTGACTTCCACCATCACCACCCCTACCACCACCCTCCACCATGCCTACCCCCACTATTACCACTATTACAACCCACCACCATTACTACCACTACCACCACTACAACTATTACCCCATTACCATCACAACCACTAGCACCACTGCAGTCCCACGACTACTACCACCATTCCTACTACCACCGTTTCTCACCGGCATAGGTGGCTCAGAACATCAACTGATCACTGCAGTGCCTCTTACCAGGAGGCCCTTAGGTTCGAATCGTGGCAAAGGGCAGGATTTTCGACATGTTAGATCTAGTTCAGTCAATGTCTGGAGGAGAATTCTAGCGGCCGGTTGCTCTGATCGGTAGCTTTCTGTGTGTCTCCTTTGAACACCAGGTGAATGTCGGAGTAGTATCCTAACAAACGGGCCACGGATCACAAGCGATCTCTCTTTCCGCTTCCTTGTTCTTTCTTCGCCTCTTATTTACACATTTACAACGCACTGCACTACCACACATGTGGGATGTCAAATCAGGAGCTAGAGCTTGACCCGTCTGAGGCAGTGCCCACTGAAGGAGAATACCTGATTGCGGAGAACTTCACAAACTGGCGTGCAGGTCGGCGCAAGATCCCGCCATCCACTAGGAGAAGATCACGGCCCCCTTCGATGATAAAAACATTCGGGTCTAATGACCATACACGTTGACGCACCCGAAAACACGAAATAATCAATCAAGCACCACTTCTGCTACTACCACTACCACTGTCACAATCGCCACTACCACCACCATCGTCAGCATCATTAACAACATAGCGGTGGCGATGCACTGCCAGCATGGACATCTCACAGTATTCTAGAAGTTCGCTTACCCGACGAATTGAATAGTGCACTGTTGAACATACATAATACATCACACTGTAATATATAAAAATTTGTTTGAATTGATCAGAATTAAAAGAATTGAAAGCAGCTCTGTTATCATCCCTCTGACATCCTCTCTACCATTCCCTTTTCTTTTCGTATGTCGCCACCTCAACTATGCATACCACTTCCTCACCATCTCCGTCATCGTTGCTCTGCCTTTACAATCACGTCCACTTGTGAACACCACATGCGTTGATTGATTGATTGATTGATTGCTAGTGATTCCGGGCGCGTCAACTAATAAGGTCATTAGTCCCGTAAATGTAGTGGGCATGCTTTTCATCGGAAGTAGCGGTGATTTTCCTCTGCTGTATGGCGAGATTCAGCGCCGATCTCCGTCGTTTAGCGGGGTTTTCCCGAATAGGTACCTCCACCAGCGGGCACGGCCCCAGCCGGGACAAGCTCTAAGCCCTTGACCGGTCTCCTTGCGTGTGTGGTAGTGTAGTGCATGTTAGTGTAAGTGTCTGTGTAAGGGGCGAGGAGAGGAAGGAAAGATCGCGCTGGGTCCGTGGCCCGTTCGTTAGGGTACTGCTCGGGCATTCGCTTGGTGCTGATCGGAGAAACCACAGGAAACTACCGATCAGAACAGCCGACCGCAGAAATTCTCCTCCAGACAGCGACTGTATTCGACCTGTTTGACAAGCTAGTGTCGGAAACCCTACCACCGTCGGCAGTCGAGCCTAGGTCAGCAGTGACATTAGTTGAGTGACTACTCCTGCTACCACGTGCGTTCCAACCACAATCATCCTCCTTCTCTTGCCCTTGTAACGTTTCAACTTCGTTGGCGGATTTGCCAAAGTTAACATGAGATGTAAATAAATATTGGAAACATTGTTAAAGGTTACGATAGTAACAGAGGTATTGATATGAAATAAAAAAGTTGTTGAGAGAGATTGAAAGACAGAAACGATGTTGATAAAAAGTTGGAACTAGGAATTGTATGAATTGTATGTAACCTCTGAAAGGTTAAATAAATTGTTATTTTAAAAGAAAGAATCTATCTTATCTGATATCTGAAAGTGAAGAATGTCAAGAACATAATAAAGATACAACATAATAAAGGGATGTTATATGGACATATAAAGTTGTAACGGCCAGTTATAAAGGCAAGGTAACGTGGACGTTACAAAATTGGTGGCAGCGGTGGTACGACGTAGAAATTGTTAGAAGAAATGGTTGCAACAACTTGGTGGAACAACGCGGTGTGCCTGGATTTGTAGTTCGCGGGAAAGAGTGTTCAAAGAATCAGTGTTGGTTGCTGTGGTTGGTAATCAAGACGTATTAATTGCAGTGGTGGTTCTGCGTGGAGTGAAACATTATACGAAGGAGAACTGTGGAATGTTTTAACCATATCTGAAGATTTTGAAGAAGCCTAGAAACTGTCAGATTGAAACTGGTGGTTCTGCGTGGAGTGAAACATTATACGAAGGAGAACTGTGGAATGTTTTAACCATATCTGAAGATTTTGAAGAAGCCTAGAAACTGTCAGATTGAAACTGGTGGTTCTGCGTGGAGTGAAACATTATACGAAGGAGAACTGTAAGAAAAGTCAATTAATCAGTTTAGCTAGGGAATTGAACTGCGAGGTTTCGGAGAAAGAAACTGTTAAGAATATTATAAAAAAAATATCGGAAACAGAGGATTATGATGAAACTATAGTAAAGAGATTTTAGAAACGAGTAAGGTTGGAGGAAGAGGATAGATTACAAAGGGAGGAACGAGAAAGGGAGGATAGATTACAAGGGAGAAACACGAAATTGAAAGGGAGGAACAGAAAGGGAGGATAGGATACAAAGGGAGAAGTACGAAAGGGAAAGGGAGGATAGAAAGAGGAACGAGAAAGGGAACACGAAATTGAACTGGCAAAATTGAGTTGGAAAAATGTAAGGTGATGTCGAGAAATACTTCAAAACAATTAATATAAATAATGAAGGTCAATTAACTCAGGGATTACAAGTAAAATTCCTTGAAACTCACACAGTGCATGAAACATTTTCAATCAAATGAAATGATATTTCTTTATACCTTCAACAATTTGAAAATTTTGCTTCTGCTGATGACATTTCTAAAGACCAATGGGGACCTTTGTTAATGACACATTTGCCAGGACATGATGCAGAATATATAACGAGAGAAATGGTAGGAAGTAAAGATTATGATGAAATGTGAAAATATTATTGAGTAAATACAAAGTAACCGCAGAAAAATTACGACAGAGATTCCTTTCGATCAGAAAAACCCAGATAAAACGTGGAAAGATATTGCTTATGAACTAAAAATAAGTCTTAATGGTTGGTTAGAAGGCGTAAATGTATACTCATTTGAGAAATAAAGGAATTACTAATAACGGAACAAATAAAACGATGCGTTCCATTTGTAGTTAAAGAGCATCTAGTTAGCAAATGGACTAAATATACAAAACCTCGTGACATAGTTGAAGAATTAGAAAATTATGACATCACTAGAGAAAAGTTTAAATTGAAGACTTGTGATCAATATTTACTAGAACAAAAAAATAAGATTTATAAATCAGCTGATACTACCAAATTCTATGGAAATCCAAAATTCAAAAGAAAGTAATAAAAGTTGATACAAAACAGGAAATTGAGGAAGGATTCGAAGAAAGGAAAGAAGTACATTGTTATTTTTGTAACGGTATAGGACATATAAAACCATTTTGCCCAAAATATAAAAAAATGGTTGAAAAGAATATAGGATCTGAGCACGTTAATTGTTTAAAAACTTCCAGTAAAGATTTATTAGCACCTTATACGTTCGAAGCTTATATAAATGGAAAAAAATTGAAAATTTTGCGTGATTCCGGTGCTTCTATAGATTTAATAGGAAGAAAAAATGTTAGAAAAGAACATTATATTGGAGAAAGTGTCTGGGTATGTACTCCCTTAACAGAAAATCCCATAGTTTTTATTAGCACCTTATACGTTCGAAGCTTATATAAATGGAAAAAAATTGAAAATTTTGTTTGCCTGTGCAGAGTAGAAATCTGTAGCCAATTTGGAAGGTTTATGGAAAAGCGGTAGTAGTTTCAGATAAGTTAGACAGAGATGAGTATATATTAGGAAATAAAACTGCAAAATTGATAAAGAATTGGATAGAGATCTTATAGATGAAATTAACGTATTAAACGTTAATGAAGGAGAGAATTCAAAATAATGATGAAATAGAAACGGACGAAGAGTTTGAAGAGAATGGGGAATCCATGGAAATAGAAAATCAAAAGTATGATATAGATGACAAGAGTAAACATTTCACCAAATTTCACGAAGATGGAGCTGTGAAAGAAAGGGATTCTGAACTAGCTGTTTGCAAGACTTCAATTGATTTGGAATGTTTATCTTTGAAGGATGAAGACAAAGCTGAGAAGAACAGATTATTGAATTGAAGGAAAGAGTATCGTTTTGGAGGAAGAAATAGAGAACAAGAAAGCATTACTTGTTGAGAAAGATAGTATGTTAACTAAAAAGGAAATGATAATCGGTGAGGATAATAAAGAAATTCTTGAATTAAGGGACGAAATTGCTGCCAAGAACCAGAATCTTGATGAGAAAATAGGAGAAATCAACAAATTATCTGAAACAATCAATACGTTTCAAAAGATAACCTTGATAATGAATGCAAGATATTGTATTTGCAAAATGAATTAGAAATTCTTCAGAAATCAATTCATTTAGAACGTGAGTCTTTCAGGAAAGAAATTGAGGAGAAAGATGCGAAACTTCTAGATACTGAGAGTAAAGTGACCTTTTTAAAAGAAGAAATAATTTTTAAAGATGAAGAACTTTCGTCAAAAGTGGCAGTAGTTTCCGGGCTCACTGATACTGTTCAAAGGATACTGATGATAATTCTGAATTGCAGAAAACATCAATTCCTTGCAGGAAATGGAATTCTGTCAATAAATTTTATGATACTGAATTGGAATCTCTTCAGAAGCTAGTTGCAGATAAAGATAGTTTTCTGTGTCAGAAATTGGAGAAAGAGTTAACTCTCAAATATATAAAAGAAAAAACAAATGCAAATTGTAAAATTTTAAGATGGAGTTTGATATTTCAAGCATATAACGTTCAGATTCAGCATAGACATGGAAAGGCACATGGAAATGCCGATTGTTTAAGTAAAGGTTCCGCAAATTCATTTCCGGACTAATCTAGTTGTCATAAAATAAAAGTTATTATTGTATATTAATTTTTAGACTTTGATTATAAGATTTATAAATTTTGGCACCAAGGTGACCAAAATTCTTGAAAGAGGGGAGGTGTTTGTAACGTTTCAACTTCGTTGGCGGATTTGCCAAAGTTAACATGAGATGTAAATAAATATTGGAAACATTGTTAAAGGTTACGATAGTAACAGAGAGTATTGATATGAAATAAAAAAGTTGTTGAGAGATTGAAAGACGAAAACGATGTTGATAAAAAGTTGGAACTAGGAATTGTATGAATTGTATGTAACCTCTGAAGTTAAATAAGTTATTTTAAAGAAAGAATCTATCTTATCTGATATCTGAAAGTGAAGAATGTCAAAGAACATAATAAAGATACAACATAATAAAGGGATGTTATATGGACATATAAAGTTGTAACGGCCAGTTATAAAGGCAAGGTAACGTGGACGTTACCCCTCCCTTCCTTCCCCATCACCTCCTTTCATTCCCTCCGCTTCCCCTCCCTTCCCTTCCTCACCCCGCCTCCTTCCCCTCCCCTCCCCTTTCCCCACCCCGTATCCTTCTCCTTCTCCCTTCCCAGTCCCCTCCCCTCCCCCTCTCCACATCCCCTCCCTTCTCCCTCCTCCTCCTCCTCCTGCAAGAGAACAATGGCTCTAATTTCGCGGAGCGTCCTCGGCCTTGCACCGACCGCCCACGCCTCTCCCGGCGCCGCGCCGTCCCCACACCGTCCGCGCGGCCGGTCTCTGGCACTCGCGGCGTCAACGCGGCCAGCGCGAGGGCGCGCCTACGACCCACGCGCGCCGGTGTGGGTTGCTCAACCCAGGCGGCGAGCCATCTGCTTTTTGGTTTATCGCGTCCACTTCGGAGAGAGATCGGTTAAGGCGTATGACGGGATGGTCCCTAGACTTACATCCCAGATATAAATGTTAAAACTTTGCCCTCCTTTTCTGTTTTGCAATTTGTACACAATTGAGGCATTTTGGTGTTGGATGTGACTGCTGACATTTTGCGAAAGTGAAAGCATTGATTTATTAAGTCTTTCTTGTAAATAAGATACAATGGTTCTCTTTATATCATATTAGCTTAAAGAGTGCAGAAAAGTTGAGAATAAAAACACATTCATACTTAATGCCGTTACTTAATACAATCATTTCACATTAGTAAGAAACGTGAAATGTCAGTTATCACTATTTCCACCCGGTTCTCTTTATATCATATTAGCTTAAAGAGTGCAGAAAAGTTGAGAATAAAAACCCATTTTCGCTATATATGAAGACATTATTATTATTATTATATTATTATTATTATTATTATTTATTATTATTATTATTATTATTATTAAAAAGTAGTTTTCAACGTTGCAGGAATATGGGCCGATTTTGTATCAGAAGAATACTGTTTTGCAGGGCCTGATACCAAAAATATGGACTTTTCTTGATCCTATACACATCATAATAATTTCTTGTGTATGTAGTGCGGTCAAAATCCAATGTTTGTGGTTTCTTGATACCAAAACAAAAATCTTTTATTCATTCCGCCTAATATATTATCTGTCTATGCATCCGTCCGCCCTCCTCTGTGAACAACGCTATCGCCTAACCTCAACCGTTTCGCCAAAATGGGTATTCTCCGATTCATGAACTAATGCCACAATTTGTTGAATTGGAAAATCGTTTTTAAAACTCATTTTCTTGCATACCCACATAATAAAAGACCTTTTCTGTTGCAAGAAATCGATCATAATCAGGGATTTTACGTCACAAATGATGACTCATTAGCATTTACGGCACGAATGATTGCGTCGTCACATGTTCAGCAATCAGAACGAGAAAATTGTGGGTGGTAAGGTAAACGGAACAGCCGACAATCGTTTTCTCGCACAGATAGTAAAAATCTGAGACATCACAAGAAAATTGTTTCGCAAATTTTAGTTGAATATTCTTATAAATTTATAATTCTCTCTACAAAATAATAAGGTATGTAACTAGTTTATAATGTTGCTTTATTTCATTCGTACAAATTTTATAACTCGCTCCTAACGTCGCTCGTTTTCAAAACGTGTACATATGCAATAAACTTAATATTAAAAACTCTAAGCTCCGACCGGTCTCCCGAGATATGTGGTAGTGTAGTGCATGTTAGTGGAAGTGTGTGTGGGAGAGGATAGGACAAGGAATGGGAAGGACAGATCGCGCGCGGTCCGTGGCCCGTTTGTTAAGTACTGCTCTGGCATTCGCTTGATGTTGATCGGAGAAACCATGGAAAACTACCGATCTGAGCAGCTGGCCGCTAGAATTCTCCTCCAGACAGCGACTTAATTCGACTTAGCTGAAAAGCTAATGTCGAAAATCCTGCCGCCGCCAGGTCTCGAACCTAGACCTCCCGTTCAGAGGCGCTGCAGTGATATCAGTTGATGTACTGAGCTACCGCTCCGGTTTTTTGGTTGTACTTTTCATAAAGATCCCAGGTATTTTCAGAATATTCCCAAAAGTTAACTTCCTTTATGATGTGCCGGGAAGGTAGGTGTACGCTTACAGTTGATATTACGACTGGTCGCGTACCCTATACGCGTAAGTTCGAATCCCTGACGGGTAAGTCAGAACATATTGATAGTTTAGAAACTCTTTTGTGGGATCATTTATTTAGTATTTTATTATTATGTCACAAATAACACGAGAACGTATGTGCTCCTATTGCACCATTCGTTTATGCTGATAATGGTACTCGAACTCGTCTACAGTACGTGGACGCAATACATCGTCAACTCCTTATTGAAAAATACATTGAGTTATATTCCGTTTTAATTATGGAAATTATTTACCATTGTGGTTATATAAGTGAATCACTAGAAAATCCATTTATGTTAACCCCACGATTGTGTAAGAAATAAGATGCTTATCCGTTGTCATTCTAGAAATAACTATCATATTTTTTAAATTGTTTAATGCGAAACGAAAACTTGTGGAATGTTAACAGTTGCATACCAACGCTATTCCGATACACGCCAAAACATCAATTACGTTCAATCATATGAATTATATGAATCATATTCAATTATATGAACATACAATTCAAAAGATCTGGAACAAGTTTTTATCTAGATACACTTTAGTTCACAAGCTTCGTGTACTATATTGGGACTGCGATAGCTATTTTTGGTAATTGTTTCCAATCGCAGTTGAGTTTCCTCATGTCTCATTTCGTTTTCCAAGCGTGTTTATCCGGATGGGCTAGAGTGACTCACCAGATATTGCAGCAGCAGTTTAAAGCCTTAGGAACAGATTTATTTCTATTGTCTGTATTAATAAGCTTGCAACCATGTTATTTGAACTGACATAATTAATTGATTAAATTGTTCATTCAAATAATTTGATTTATGTAGAAAATACATAGCATTATTTTGTAATGCCCTTAGATGTTATATTCTCAGTAAGGAACGAGTTGTCTCGCCATTTTACTATGTTTCTCTTTCAAGACCTATTTGTAGTTGAAAGCAACTTACCATGCACAACGAAATTAGGTAATCATTTCAAAATTCAAATAATTGCACTATTTCAAATACTGAAAAATATGTTTAGATTTTGGTGCATGACGTTTTATGATGAAGCATTAGAAAATAATGAATTAAATGTGATAAATGAACTAAATAGATTCGCTGGAAGGTGCTACCTTCGGGCTACATTTATAAGAAGTATATTTTAATATTTATTTAACACAATAATTGTGTTCACAGGCGTTATATTTTCAGACTCTTTTTCTCTCCATCCACCATCTTAAACACACGTGTACCAGGATTCATTTTCTTTCTTTGAATAAGGACATTTAATAAAGTTTCTACTTTTGGTCATTTAATGCTACTCGTGATGCTAACGAAATTTCTTACTTATATTCCGTTATAAGTTCCTGATGATAAATTGTACATTATTCATTTTTTGGTGTAGTTAACTAAATATACTCATTAATTCTATGAAGAATCGTTGATTTTCTCTATGTTGAAGCACACATGCACTTAAAACTCCTCCGTACAATTAAAACTCCACACCTACCAATAAGAATTTACAAATGTGGCAGTATCGTTTAAGGCGCTACATATAACATAGACTTGGGCAAGGTTTTTCTAGTTGGCCATGAAACATGAACAAAGATATATATCGCAGATTACGTACTTACATTAAATACAAATAAACAATGAATAAGGGAACAACATAGAATATTTAGCATGAATAAATTAAAGTTTTACATGTAATACATTAGGCCTTAGCATTACAAATGTAAAAAATATAAACGTCTGTTCTGTTACTCATGTGCCCTTCTTTATCCACTAGTTTTGTTAATTGCTACAAAATTCCCTTTAACGAAATTAAAATTCATGCGGTAATATAAGAAACTACCAAATATATTGAGTTTCTAGAAATTCTTGGCTTTCAATGAAACAATTATCGATTATAATGCGTACTGAAAATTAAAATACGATGTAGAAATTTCGCTTTTGAAATTTGACGAAAAGATTAGAAATAAAGGATAAACACAGGAATGTATTTTACCTCGCGTAAAAATAATTTAAAATACTATTGTTTCTAGAAAACTAGTAAAATTATTTAGTTAAGATAAATTATCCTTAATAAATTTACGTGCTGACTGACAGAATTTTCCAAATGTGACTGTTCTTGAGATTCGCATAAATCCCTATAGTGATATGAACTTTTTTTTTGAAAAAGTAAATTAAGTTCATCCTCATTTATTAGGAAATCTGGGGAAAATTTCCTCACAAATTCTGTAAAACATGTCATACCTAGTATGTAAATCGCTGGCATCTTGCCCAGAAAACTTATGTAATATATCTTCCTTTCAAAACCATGGAAAATTGTAAAAATTGCACAGGCAGAAATAAAATTAAAAAAAACAAAACAAATTCTGTTATTTTTCTTTGTTCGAAAGTCTCAGTATTGAGTGAATCACGAGCCTGGTCGTAGGCGTAGCCTCCGCTCAAGACTAACTCATACACTATTCACTTCTACTTCCTTAGTCCGGAAAGGTTGATCGATTTCGTGCCAGATTCCAAGGTCTTCCTTCACCAGACATTTCGATTACTTTGAACTTTCTTTGAAGAAGAGGTTAAAATGCAAGTTGTACGCAACATATTCATCATAAATATTATGTTTTCTATTAGAAAATTAGGGAATCGTGAGAAGTGATGTTTTTTTTTTTTCATTTATTTCTGCTTGGCGAAGGCCCTCAGCATCCGCGTACGATACAGTAATGTTACATTGAATTAGATTAACATTGATTGGGAAAACTTATAGATTACGTACTTACATTAAATACAAATAAACAATGAATTAAAAACATTAAGTTGTCGAAATAACTGTTAAGCTTGCTAACTAAGGGAACAACATAGAATATTTAGCATGAATAAATTAAAGTTTTACATGTAATACATTAGGCCTTAGCATTACAAATGTAAAAAATATAAACGTCTGTTCTGTTACTCATGTGCCCTTCTTTATCCACTAGTTTTGTCAATTGCTACAAAATTCCCTTTAACGAAATTAAAATTCATGCGGTAATATAAGAAACTACCAAATATATTGAGTTTCTAGAAATTCTTGGCTTTCAATGAAACAATTATCGATTATAATGCGTACTGAAAATTAAAATACGATGTAGAAATTTCGCTTTTGAAATTTGACGAAAAGATTAGAAATAAAGGATAAACACAGGAATGTATTTTACCTCGCGTAAAAATAATTTAAAATACTATTGTTTCTAGAAAACTAGTAAAATTATTTAGTTAAGATAAATTATCCTTAATAAATTTACGTGCTGACTGACAGAATTTTCCAAATGTGACTGTTCTTGAGATTCGCATAAATCCCTATAGTGATATGAACTTTTTTTTTGAAAAAGTAAATTAAGTTCATCCTCATTTATTAGGAAATCTGGGGAAAATTTCCTCACAAATTCTGTAAAACATGTCATACCTAGTATGTAAATCGCTGGCATCTTGCCAGAAAACTTATGTAATATATCTTCCTTTCAAAACCATGGAAAATTGTAAAAATTGCACAGGCAGAAATAAAATTAAAAAAAACAAAACAAATTCTGTTATTTTTCTTTGTTCGAAAGTCTCAGTATTGAGTGAATCACGAGCCTGGTCGTAGGCGTAGCCTCCCGCTCAAGACTAACTTCATACACTATTCACTTCTACTTCCTTAGTCCCGGAAAGGTTGATCGATTTCGTGCCAGATTCCAAGGTCTTCCTTCACCACGACATTTCGATTACTTTTGAACTTTCTTTTGAAGAAAGAGGTTAAAATGCCAAGTTGTACGCAACATATTCATCATAAATATTATGTTTTCTATTAGAAAATTAGAGAATCGTGAGGAAGTGATGTTTTTTTTTTTTTCATTTATTTCTGCTTGGCCCGAAGGCCCTCAGCATCCGCGTACGATACAGTAATGTTACATTGAATTAGATTAACATTGATTGGGAAAACTTATAGATATGAATACATTGAGTGCATGCGAATTAAATGTGAGAAGCCACATCGGGTACATGATAATCAAGGAGGGTCGAAGAACTGTCGCGGTAGTTTTCGCTTTAGTCTATTGTGGTGAGGATTTTGTTTTCCGATTTTGAAATGTACGGCTGAGGGAATCTGGGAATTTTAGGGTAGAAGCGAGAGGATAGGAGGAGAAATGGACGGAGATAGGAGTAATGCCGAGTTCGTTATGTAGCTGGGAGTTAGGTACAAACCATGGAGCTTTGGTGATGGTTCGGAGGAATTTATTTTGGAAAATCTGCATTTTTTGGATGTTCGATTTGCTGGCTGAGGCCCAGATAGGAGAAGCGTAGGATAAAATTGGGCGGATCATTGACTGGTATAGGTGAATAGCGACATGGAGTTGCAAGGGTGATGACTTTTTGAGTATGGGATATAATTGGTGGGTTCTACGGGTTGCCAGGGTTATTCTGTGGAGGATATTTGATTTCCATGTGAGTCGCCTATCAAAAAGTACTCCCAGATATTTAACTGGCTTGTTGTTTGGGAGCCAAGTTATATTTTCTCCTTGATAGTTGAGAGGGGGAGGATTATTTGGTCTACGGAGCGTGAAGATTTTGGCTTGGCTTTTGTAGGGTTTATCCGGATATGCCATTTCTTGGCCCAGTCGGAGAGCTTTAAGAGGTGGTGTTGAAGGTCTTCTTGTGCGGTGTCTATATCACGGTTTGAGGAATATATTGCGGTGTCATCAGCAAACAGTGCAATGGAGGTATGAGGGGTGGATGGTATATCAGCTGTATAAAGATTAAATAGTGTGGGAGAGAGAACAGATCCTTGGGGTACTCCTGCTTTTATGGGAAAAGATTGTGAAAGGGCTCCAGGAAGGCGGACAGAAAAAGTGCGATCGGCAAGGAAGCTTTTGATGATGTGAATAAGATAGTCGGGGGTTCCGATGTGAATAAGTTTATATAACAGTCCTGGATGCCAGATGGTGTCAAAAGCTTTAGCTATGTCAAGGAAGATTGCGACTGTGTGTTTCTTTTCATGGAAGCCTTCGATTATATCCTCGGTTAGTCTTAGTATTTGGTGATTTGTGGAAAGTAGTGGTTGAAAACCGAATTGGTGCGGAGGTATGGCTTGGACTGAACTGAGATGGGAGATTAGTCTGGCGAGGATACATTTTTCAAACAGTTTTCCTAAGGAGGGCAGAAGACTAATTGGGCGATAACTTGACGGGTCGTTTTTTGGTTTGTCTGGTTTCAGAATGGGTATGATGTGGGCGTGTTTCCATTTGCGAGGGAAGTATGACAGACGAAGAGATGCATTAAATATTGATGTTATATGTAAAATGGCTGTGAACGGAAGGCGTTTAAGTACGTACGTTGGAATTAAGTCGTGACCACTGGAAACTTTTGGAGTAGCGACAGATAAAAGGTTCGCAATTTCGGTGGGAGATATGAATTTTGGACATCTTGGGACTGTTGTTCTAGTTCTTCGGATTTCTTCAAGGGTAACTGATCATGAAGGGATTTTCTGAAGGATGGGGAGTGAAGGTTGTGGCAAGTATTCACCTAGTACTTTGCTTTTATCTGCAGGAGTAGTTGCTACGGATGCCGCGGTTGTTAGGAGGGTATATTAGTTGGCTTGCGCAAGAGCGGCGAGTGATATTCCACAGCGTGTGATCGGTTGGGTTGGCGGTTTGAGTTTGGAAGTGGAGATATTGGGCGTTAGATATTGCCAAAAGATGTCTTACTATTTTAGTGAGTAGGTTAGGTACGATTTTAAGAAGGGAACGATGTTTTTGCCAGTGATTACGTATGTATCTTTTGTGATATCATAGTCTCTGTAAGATTGGTGAAATAGGAGGTAGTGGGTTGCGTTGACGTATTGGGGGAGCTGTTAGATCTAAACTATCGAGGATGGTGTGGGTGAGCGAGTCAATGGCTCTATCAATTTCTTGAGAGCTTTTCAGTGACGGAAGTGGTGGCAGAATGCGAGAAATCAGGATCTGGAAGTGAGGCCAGTTGACTTTTTGTAGGCAGTAGGGCTGAGCTGGGCGATTTTCTTTGACTGAAGTATTCAAGGAGAAAAGAAGAGGTCGATGGTCTGAAGGAGAGCGATGTGTGGCTCCACAATAATATTGTAGCTAATGTTGCTTGAGATACCGAAGTCGAGGATGTCTGCCGGTATTGAAGATTGGTAGGGATAATAGCTGGGAGAATCAGGGGCATGCACTGTTAGATTTAATCTTTCAATATCTGCAAGAAGAAGGATGCCGGCAGGAGAATTGAGTCTGCTACCCCATACTGTATTCTTGGCGTTCCAGTCTCCAACAACAATTGTTGGTTGATTTGATAAAAATAGTGGATCGATGTCGCCTGTTTTATAAGGAATATTGGGAGGCTTGTACACTGAGGTCACAATTAGGTGGGATTGTCCGGTTTGCTGTACTGCAACGCTTATATTTTCAAACGTGGGGTTTGCGTATTCAGGGAGATGATGATGGGATATATTATGTTTCGTAAAAATGGCTACACCACCACTGCTATGATTTCGTGGACGATCATATCGATACATCGTATATCCAGGAATGAAAATTTTGATAGAGGGTCTCAGGTGGGTTTCTTGGATGCAAGCTATATCGATATTATTGCTATGGAGAAAATGTGCAAGTATATGAATATTGGTTCGTAGGCCATTTGCATTCCACGAAATTAGGCGGATTGGATGACGGGAGTTATTTCTAGACATAAATCTGAGGATAGTAAAATTTCAGAGATTGGAGAATTGAATTGGTAAGAACGGGGATTATTTGATTTAACAGATTCGAAAGGAATATTTCAACTTGTTGGGAAACAATTTGTGAAATTATTTGAGAGTGAAAGTGAGTTGGGAAAGTTGAAGATTTGAGGAAATCTGAGTACAAGGGCGATTGATACGAGGACGGTGGTCTCGGTTCGGTCGGTCTGGGTATAGTGCGTCGGAGGAGAAATGTTCCGGGTCTTTCTCTGAGGTGTTGAGGTGGTGAGGAGGAAAAGGGGCGGTGAAAGGGTTTGGGGAGTGAAAGATTGTGTAGGCAGAACTGTTGGAGGCATGTTTGGAGGTTGGTTGCGCGACTGGGAGGAAGAACTTTTTTGGATAGAATATTTTGGTAAACCTGACATTCACGGCTGGAGGCGATGTGGCTTTTCACAGTTTACACATTTTGTTTCTTCATTAGCGCACTCGATAGTAGCGTTTGACCCACATTTTCCACAGCGCGGTAGAAAGCCACAGTTTTCTTAGAATGTCCGTAGTTTTGACATTGCCGACACTGAACTGGACCAGGTCTATGGCGACGCTCTTCTATTGTGATGACAGCATTAAAAAGTTCCTTTAAATTGTAGATTGCATTTCCTTCTTTTGTTTTAGCGAGAGTTACTGCACATAATGGCCATGGTTTGCGTTCTCGATTTGTTAATCTTATAACTGTTATTACAGGTAAGTTTTTTTCTACTAATTCCTGAAGTATTTCTTCTTCTGAATAAGAAGTTGGAACGTTTCTGAGTACTACTGAGATGGTAGCTTTGGTTGGGTCTCGGTAGGTATGGTAGGATAGGCCTTTAGTTGATAGATTTTTTCGGAGCAGGGTGAAATCATCAACGGAGTTTACAACAACTTCCGTGTAGGATCCTTTAACTCTAGTGGTAAAATTTGCATGTTTTAGTATATCTTTAATTATTTTCAGGAGTTCCGCGTGAGCAGGAGGGTTATGAATGAAAATAGGGGGTATTTTTTCGATATGTGGAGGAGAAGTATTAATATCGGCATCTTGAGGAGAAGGATCTTGAGGAATATTATTTGCCTGATCAAGTGGAGTGAATCTGTTGCTGGTGATAACATTATATAACGGGATAGTTCCAGGAGTAGGCTCGCTGCTCGGGCACTGTTCACTGGTATTTGATACTGCAGTCGCTGGCGCTTAACTGAAGGCGATTCTGTTGTACTTATCTGATGAGCTGGAGGCTGCCTCTCGAAGGATGATTGTTGCATGGCATCGGCTGAATACGCAGGTTGGCTCGCTGCTAACGGCTGCATGGGGTGTGGGTAGTGGAAAGTTGAGGTGGATTAGGATAGAAATTATTTAGAGTATGTAGTGCTGAGGATACAGCTTCTGGGAGCGGTGGAAGGGATCTCTTGATTCTTCCATGGCCGGTGATGAAAAGCGTTGCAGTAAAGTCGTCGATGATCAGACGTTTTCGTCACAAAGCAGAACTTGAAGTAAACACAAACAATACGTTCACAGATTTAAGAACAAAAAAAATTAGTAAGCACTGATCGCACTATGAAAGTCACTATGAAAGGCACTTGGCACTGAGCCGTAGCGCTTCGGCCCCGGCACGGGGCTTATCTCTGGTCGCCGCGATAACTAGCGAGAGAGAGAGAGGTGTGCACAGGTCGACGGTCAAGCTCGGAATGGAAGTGATGTTGAAAAGACACAAAAACGCAGTTTAAAGATCAGCGTGAGATGCCAAACCGCATTCTCATTTAGTCCAACCGCATTCTCATTTAGTTCGCCACTGGTCGAAAACCACACTGGAAATAAATAATTACTTTATGGAAAGGCTTTCGTACTTGAGAGATCTAATACATAATGTAAGAAATACTCATATAAGTATTTCGTACTTTGTAGTACCGGATGCACGTAAAGTAAGAAATACTCATACAGGAAAACGTTTGAGTGTTTTGTGGGCAAATGCTTTTGAAGGGTTATGCTTTTCTTCAACATTTCCGTTGCCTCATAGTCCTGGAACGGTCGCAGTGCACCAGAAGGCAACGGCTCTGTTATTGTATAGGAACTCAACGGTATCCAGCTAACGTTTATTAAAAAGCTATCCTGCATTTTTAATGAAATGAACAATAGGATTAAAGAACATACGATAATAGAACTATTGAGACAAGGACACGGAAGCATGGAGGGAGAAATGTAACAAATGAGGTAAGATGAATGGAGTAAAGCGTACGAACGAGATGGAGGCTAAATAAGTTTCGGTGGCGAGAGAGGAGGTAAAGTGGGAAGACAAACGAACGGGGAGTGAAGGGGAAGGGGAGGAAGGATAAGAGACGAGGCGATTGAGACGAGGCGATTGAGACGAGGCGATTGAGACGAGGCGATTGAGACGAGGCGATTGAGACGAAGCAATCGAGACGAGACGGTCGAGACGAGGCGGTCGAGACGAAGCGATCGAGACGATGTGATCGAGACAAGATGACCGAGACGGGACGACCGAGACGAGGCGATCGAGACGAGGTGATCGAGACGAGGCGATCGAGACGAGGCGATCGAGATGAGGCGATGGAGACGAAGCGATCGAGAGGAGGCGAAGCGATCGAGACGAGACAGGCGAAGCGAAGCAATCGAGACGACACGAGGCGAGGCGAAGTGATTGAGACGAGGTGAAGCGAGGGTGAGGTTTGGTGACGCGAGGTGAGATGTGGTTTGGCGAAGTGAGGTGAGGTTCGGCGTGGTGAGATGAGGTTTGGCGATCGAGCCGGGACGTTCAGAATGTGGCGCGAGGTGAGGAGCGGCGGCGTTGCTCGTCGCCCGACCTCCTCGCCCGCCGCTGCCCAAATCCGGCAGCTTTACCGAGGAGCTTCCCTCGCTTTCCCGGGAGTACCGCCTCACCCCCGCTTTCCCCCCTCTCTCTCCCCTCTCACCCCTCATCCTCTGGCCGCTCCCCTCCCGCGCATCATCCGGCGGCACGTCTGCGCTTGCGCATCTCGTGCGTTGCCGCTACCCCTCCTCTGCCAGCGCCTCCTACGCTCACCGTCCCCACGGCGCCGCCGCCAGTCTCTACCATAGCAGCCGCTCTAGCACTGTCAGTTTGGGTGATAATCATTTTCTGTGTATAATAAGCAATTAGAAATTTGTGTCTCGTTGCGGAAGGCAGAGGAAAAGTTACATTTCTGTACAGCAGAGCAAAGAATCATTGAGGCATTTACTCTCATGATCGCTGGCAAACTGAATCGCAATCACATTGATTGCGTACGTGTGCATGTTATTTTCTAAATTACATTATACTTCATGCTCTGCTAATTCAATGTATTTTTCAACCTCAGCTAATTTAAGTTACAGATTGTAACTTTTAGAGCTTCTTTTCTATCAGCTTCGCCCCTTTCATTTAAATTGTTATAATTTTTTTATGGGGATGGCGCGGTCATATTTTCATCTATAACTCATATTTCGACCGTCGCAGTCATCAGGTTAGCAAAACATTCACATTACTTTTGTTTTCAGTCCCTCATTCCCAAAATAATTGATGATACCACAAGTGCCTCAAGGCGATTCTAATCACTGCTTCCTATACCCTGACACCTAACTCCTGATTTTCGGTCGTCGCGATCACTATTTTACAGTTTTCCACCAATCTACTCAACTTCATCATTACCAATAATCACAATCATTAAGCTGCGAACAATCTAAAATAATATCCATTGCATAATAATCAAACCATAAACTAGCGTGATATAACTACTAACAAATCACGCATTACCAAATACAAATTATTATTATTATTATTATTATTATTATTATTATTATTATTATTATTATTATTATTATTATTATTATTATTATTTACTATCACCAACTACCACTTGCCCCATCAACTTCAACCACCAAAAACCATCGCCAAACATCACTAACAATCAACCACTATCATTAGTCACCTACCACGTCATCACCCTCTCCCCTTCACTAGTTGGAATAGTACCTAATCACCTGCAGCACGTCCACATGATCCCTCTGTCTGCACGCAGATATCCATCGGCGGGAGAGGGTTCGGGGCGGCGTATCTGGTGAGGCGCTTCGGCCACTACCGCACCCAACCAGTCGGGTGGCTGGCAGCAGCATCACCATGGCAACGTTTAATGTCTGACTTTGATGGTTTTTTACCCATTCCTCCATCGCCATTGGGAGTACTCCCACTCTCCCTGTCGTGACTGCGTTTCGCGCATAACTCTCGTCACCTTCTAAGAATACGAGTATAAGTCAGCCAACCATCGCCATCTCCGCCAACCATCGCTCAACTTAAGTAATCGTTATTTTTACCGAATATTTTTGAGCCCACTCTAGCAACTATTACACACTATTATCATTACCCGTCAGCACGGACCATAATCATTACCATCCATCCCGAAATATGATCATTACAAAACATCACATACCATGATCTTTACCGACCATCACGGATCTTGATCATCACCCACAATCATTAGCCATGTAAAGGCTATGGCCGTGATCACTCACTATCATTATGATCAATACTTACTCACACCTATTTATACCAATAATTTACAATTACAAATCGTATCTATCTCCATCAACAGTCATTGACAAACGAGATAAATACTCCGACTCCTGGAAACGTACATTTGTCACCTACGCCATCACCACCACCACCGCAGACTTGTGCCCATCTCTCCGCGTGGGGAGTGGCCGCGGAGCGGAGGCATATCCCCGTTATAAATTGCCACCAACAATTGCGTAATTTAACGAGTCATTAGCAAAAATTGTCGTGAACAAGTTTCCAGAAATCATCTGTGTTCAATTACTCGTAATCACGAACCTGATTACCTCGCTCCGTCACGAGAACATAATCAGTGCCAACCATTACGAACCATGAACATTACCAACCATCTCCAAACCTTAACAACTATCTCAAAACATCACCACCTATCCATCACCAACCATCACCAGGTATAGCCGATTCACCGACCGACACTTCTATTGCTCTCCCATCTACCCACGTAAAGCAGTAGCCACATCATCTCCACCACCATCGCATCACTCACGTGCAACTAACAGTCCAACAATCCGCCCATCGAACAATCCACTCTCCTAACAATAGTCTAAGAATCCACCCATCCTCCCATCCACCCATCCAACAATCCGCCCATCCAATTATAAAATCCACTTAGCAACAATCCTGCCATTCTCAATCCATCAATCCATCCTTCAGTCCATCTATCCACCAACAATTCATCCATCCACGCAACAATCATCCTAACCCATCCACGCAACAATCTATCATCCATCCCAACTTTCAACCATCCAACCATCCATCCAACAATCCATCCTTCCAACAACCCATCCCTTCATCTCTCCACCCACCCCTCCGCGTGGGGGCGAGGGGCGGCGGCGTACCTGCCGCGGCGCGACGGCAGGCGGCGCGCGCATCGCGCACGGGCGGCGGCGGCGGCGGCGGCGCGGTCTCCCCGACTAGCGGCGTCGCGGCGCCAGCCCGCGCAGTCGCGAGCCCGCCACGGCCCGCCGCGGACGCCCCAAGCCCCGGCCGGTCGCCGCGCCCCCCCTTGGCATGCGCCGCGCGTCCGCGCCGCCGCCCCGGCCCCCCCTCGGCCCCCCCGCGGCCCCGCGCCCGCCCGCACCGCTCGTCGCTCCACTCCCGGATGCTCCAACAGAAAAATTATTTTTTTCGTTAAAAAAATTAATATAATTCGCGTGTGTCTGTGTGTGCGTGCGAAAAACCAGCGACTGTTTTTCGGTTTTTGAATTTTTTTGGGGGGGTGGAGCTGAGGGCGTGACGGTGTGATGTGTACGATGCAACCGTAAGACAGTGTTTGGAGAAGAGGATAAAAATTGTAGTGTTAGCTTCAAACTATTTTAATAGGTAATAAGTGTTACGTGTTTGAAGAACTCTATATGCAACTTCAAAACTGACCAGGAGCCTGAACTATGTGCAAAATTATTCAAGATTTTTCTGAATGTGAAGAAGAAGAATCAGAAGACTTGTATGCCAAGATTTGTGTAGATTCGCGCTGTGTAAATATTGCAAGTGTGTGTTCGTTTAGGACATGTAGTTGAACAATCGTCATTTGCTTAATTAATGTAACACGTACGTGGCGACGCCTAATAACCACATTATATGTTTTTCTGATGTTTTATACTTTCTTAAAACATCTTTGTATCGTAACCTGAAGAAGAGCTCAACTGTACAGAAGTGAATGTGTGTGAATTTAGATTCTCCAATTTCTCGTGTGACTTCGTCTGTTAAATTTGTAAAATAAACAACACATTGGCCTGAAAATTAGCTCAAGTGTGAGAGAGAAGCTATACTACTGAAGTATCAGCTTCGAGAGAGCGAGAGTGTTTCCGTAGACTTATTCTGCATGCTACTGTACTTCCAAGCAATGTGATACTGTTGAAGTTCGTTGTTATCTACAGTTACCCATGCTTTCATACTGACTTTTTATACACGAAGATTGTCCTCTTTGTCTCAAAAGCGGTGGTATTTTCGAAAACTAAACTTTAATTAAATTTGTATCTCCCCGAGGCCAGAGAACTTGCTTTTGAAAGTTTCAGCTCTGAAACAAGACTCCCTTTTGTATCTCGACGCTATTTCTATCGCGGTTTGACATCGTCAGAAAAGTGCCGGAAAGTTCCTTCAGTTTCTACTGGCGAAGAGAGTAAGAAGCAGAATTGGAAAGCGAACAAGAGACGAGAAGTCTGCCGTAGTAGACAGTTGAGCAGAGTGTCTGCCGAGTGCGCCGCGGCGTCTGAACCGAGGAGGACACGTGTTCGAGGTGGGTGTCAAGTGCATCACGTTTCGAGGGACTGAATCTGAGAGCATGATGACGACGCTGAAGACGACGGCAACGACGATGAAGGCGACGGCGGCGACGTCTCTCGTTCTCCTCTGCATGCTGACACTGCTGTCCGTGCCGGCGGCTGACAGCGCACATCAGCATAAAGGTGAGTACTCCACATCACGTGCGGACACCTGCCTTATCTCTGACGTCCCGGGTTTGTCAGGTCAATTTACGCTGCTGAAATCTGTATAAAACGCGGGACATCTGCCTGATCAAATTATTCGGTTTCCAATTTTGTCATTTTGTGCCAAATCTCCGCTTAATGATGCTCTTTTTGTGGAACAACGTTACTTCAAAAAACTATAAAAGTAGCCGCAATGGCTCGATTTTATTGAATCAACTTACGTTGCCTACGGCTGTATTCCGCGTTAGTTACGTACAGAAATTAACTACATCTATTATTGTCACCATTTGTGAAATCGCTGTTTCAATCGAACAGTTCGACTTCCAGAGACCATAAAAATTACTAAATTGACTCGGTTTTAAAGAATAAACTTTCGCTGGCTACAATCGTAAAGCGTAATAACGGCTTAAAAGTCAACTACATTTAATACTGTCACTGTTTGTCAAATCCCTGCGTAGTTACATTTCAGTCGAACAGCGAGTCTTCCAAAAAACATAGAAATCACTAAACCCTCCGGTGCCCGCGGCGAGCGGGAAACACGCAACAATTCGCTCGGAAACGGGCGAAATCGGCGCTGCATAGTCGAAAAGGCAATTTTACGATGTTTACTTAATTTTCTAACGCTGTAGGTTGTGTTTGTATACATTTACACGGAAACAACGTTGCCGAGAATGCATAATACATTCTGCGGGCGTTGAACATTCGATAGCGCCGCGCGATATGAGATTTTTAACGAAACTTACGTTAAAAAATCACCCCTTTCATTTAGCGCATTTACGCGTAAAGGGCCTACATCGTGCCGGCCGGGCAGTACACAAAGATAAACCTCGTAAAAAAACTTCGGAAGGGCCGCTCAGGACGAAAAACGTTCGTTACCTGCACTTAATAAAGCCATGCTCGCACACGTTTCCACTAACGAGATAAAGGATCGATAAAGTGCGTAAGCGCGAGCTTGTGTACGACGGAGAGAGAAAGAGCTATGTAAGCGGAGTCGGAGGAGCCGCCGGCGCTATGTGTACTTTTTGTGCGTTTAATTAACATCGTCGGCCGCCACCGGCAGGTTACTCCAGGCGCGCGCGGTTTTTGGGAGGGCGTACCCCAAGGTCTAAGAACGGGTTCAACGGAAGCCTGTGGCGGTTCCGAGAAACGCGGGATAAGAGATGCAGATCTGCGCGCGAGTCTCGCGGGCTCAGCGGGCGAACAGGCGGCGCCTTGTGCGTCGCGACGCCGAAGACGCCGACGCCGCCCGGCCGCCGACGCCGCGTCCCGGCGCCGACGACGCCCCAACAGTTGCCATCCAGCTCGGCGTTCTGGCTTGTCCGAAAATTTTGCGGTAGCTTTTTATAACTAAGGTATCTCGACGGCTGTGGTACGATAAACGAGAAAAATTCAGTGTAAACTCTTTAAAGGAAAACTCAAAAGACGGGAATTTTTTCGTTGAGAGTTTTCGTGTTATGGCGAGTGTACGGGTGGCAAGAAAACCGAAACGAGCTTGAATACTGTCTACGCCATTGAGCGATTTTCATTATAAAGAAATTCGTTATAGTGGGTTTCCTCTCTGTAGTGGGAATATTTTAAATTTGCGTCTCGGATAAATTCCATATTGCTTGAGACCCAGGAATCTGGATTATCAAGAAAGCCTAAATAGAAAATAAATTATACAAAATATTTTGAAAATTACAAATTTTAACGTACTTGTTGACAATTAATATGATATGTGAAGTTATTTTGTACTGATTACGAGCGAGCATTATTGGACCATTCTTGTAGACAATAATTAAAGTGAACTATCAAATTGGCTTTGGTGGAAATAAGAAAGTCATTTAAAATGTGTTTCAATTTAGTAATAATGAGTACAGAAAATTATTTTTAAGAAATTATGCCTACATATTTTGGTGATTTCTGCCTTACCAAATACTGCAAGGAATAGATAAATTCTATCGTAACTCATGAACTAATGATTTTTTAAAAATCTGAGTAGGAACATAGATACACTGAATTTATAATAATTTAATAGTGCATCAAGGGTTAGCAATTATGCAGTTAAGTAGTTAGATTGTCGTACGGTAATTCTAAGTGAAGCGATAGGAGAATCTAAATTATTAAATGAAAATTAAAAGGCACTAGGTTTTGAGAAATACCTTGATGGACGATCTACAACGGAGATTTCCTTTCAATAAAAGTTTTAAAAAATTGTTGCTGAGAATGCCAGTTGAACCGAACAATGCCCCTCATTGAGTACAATACTTTCCGAAATGTTGGTAAGGCGGTGAAGCGCATCGAAATTCCTTTAGAGTTTGAGAATTTATCTGTAAATGAATTAAGTGAATTTTATGTGTCAAAATACATTACTTGCATCAAAATTCGTTTATTAATTCTAAAACGAATGGAATGTGAACCGGTAATAAATCTGAATTTTTGAAATTAGGAGGCATGTAAAAGAAAAGGCAAGAATATGTCGGAATATGAGAGTAAATAATCTTACCTTGCTTTTTTAAAAAATCGATGAGTGTATTAACGGTATGCAATCCATTTTGTAAGCGTATCAACGAAATTGCATAATACTGAAATTGTTGCATCCTATTTTATTTTTTATCATAGTTCTTGTTAAAATAAGATCAGACATGTAAAATAAATTTATATTTAATATACGTTTGTACAATATATACATATTATTGAAATACATTTAAAATATTGTGGTTTTCTGTTGAGTTAATTGTCAATACTCTCGTGAGAATATTCTGTTTTGTGTCGTGAGAAGCACTCAATGTATTTTTCTGTCTGGAAGAGAGAAGTCGCAGTGGTTCTGCTTGCACCGCGTCAGAGATCGTTAAAACTTTGCAATAAAATGAACTTAGCAGTTACGAATAGTTGGAACGTTTCAGGCATTAACATTACATGCAAATTGCTTCTCCTGCTCTGTGAAAATGCACTGGGAGAAAAAAATGTTCGAATTTAGTAGCATTTAGATAATAATAATACTATAACATCGTATATACCTTGAATTGTACGTTTCCCGAAGATTTTAAATAATGCGTACATGTTTCAAAATAAATTAACAGCAGTTTAATGCAACATTTCAAATGAATCGAAGTTTTTACATTTATTGTGCTTCGAGTTGGAAAATGGTTCAACACAATCACATTCTCCAACATAGTTGTGAGTAGGCAGGAAAGCATCAAGTAATTGTTCAGTAACTCTCCTTTTATGACTTTAAATAATAACGCAAATTTCTGGAATTATTAATGTTCAGGAAATTTCATTCCAACATCCTAGGAAAAAACATGTTCGAAAGCATGCACGGAAGAAAGAGTTTTGTAAAGTCGTTCCGGATAGTGGTTGCAACTGCGTCCACTCTTTATCGACCTTGAACATTTCCCAGTGATCTGTAACAATTGATGTATTATCTACTTCAAAAATGGGTAGAATTTCTATTTACAGGCACAATTGTGCGAAGCAAAGATTCGTTATTGAGCGTGAGGGCATTCCTATAGGCTTAGTCCGCCATCGATCAGATGCTCAAGCATCTTGTATGTGTACGAGTATGAGAGTTGTTCGGACATCTACAACATTGGGTATCTATTACTTGTATAGAGTCCTCCATATTTATGGGTGACGAAATTGATAAGAAACATTCACGAATTCTTTATAGAATATAATTTGGGAAGACAAGCAGATATGTTTTCATTAACTAAAAATACACTTCATAGAAAATATAGAAATATATTTGCCCTCCAGCTTCCATTTTTGTTAAATATGGAGTTGGCAAATCATGTTAGGTTAATAATTTGTATTACCATTTTTACAAACTCTATTAATCATAATGATTTGAAGCCTAAAAGTAATGAAATTTTATTTTATAATCTTCCATTAATTAATTGATTCTACTTTTTAGTTAAATTATTGATTATTTAGAAATGTTGAAGGCACATAGAAGTTTGTGGATAATGTAATAATTTTTGCGTGATATTTCAATTAAAAGACATTTAAATGGAGTACAGAATACCATAAATATAATGACTTTATTATGCTTACTGGCAGTTTGTTGAGCTGGGAGTTGTATTTTCAAAGTTTGCCTGTGATGTTCCGAGAAACTACAAATGGGCGCCTTTTTTCGGTCCCACTTCTTTAAGAAGTGTTCTGAATCAGTCTGCGTTTATCTTTCAACCTTTTGCAGACTAAAAGTAGTTTGAAACTACCAGTCATGGAGTATTAGTTATCTGCAAGGAAACGCTGTAGCTTTTAAAACATAAACCTAGTATTATTTTTTGAATTACGGGGATGATTTTGTAATGCTTGTTGAATTTATGAGCAATGGATTTTATTGAGTTGTATGCAGATTTGCGAAAAATTATGACCAGATTTGTTTATAAGTAGCCCATATGTTACATTTGACTGACATAAAAGATCTATCATTGTTGCATTTCAGTGCCCAAAAAAGGGATTTCGGTTGCTCAATACCAACTCGTCAAAATGTTCGCAAAGCCATTTCACAACCGTTGTGACTAATCTATTTTGCGATTGACAATTTGAAGCAAGCAGATATTTTTCGTGAAAATATAAATACATGTGTACAATAAAAATGCGTATTTTGCGGATTTTTAATTAGTTCTGAAAAATGCATTTTGCAATTGCAATGGTGGAAATGCAATTTGCATTTGAATAAGAAATTCAGGATGAAATGAGATATTGTAAGATTACTTGTGAAAATAAGTGATTCTATATTTTCGATTACTCACTAATGCTATGCAACGGGTTTTTCGTTTAGACTCTTGCACATTCATACATGATATCTAAAATCATTCGAAAAGGTCTGTTCAATAGCATTAATTTCACTCCAAGGTTAATACATACGTAAAGAAAAAAAACTGTTTCTTATCCAATATTAATTTTACACATCGCACAATCCGGCGTTGTGTAGTTTTTCCCTTTCAATCTCGAACTTCCTGTTACTTCAATGTTATAAGTGAGCTCTTCTCTTTCTCGATTAACAGCGTATATTGCACCCATTACTCTTCAATATTATCTTCCATCTTTTTTTCTCAGAGGTTAAGCTGTTATCCGAGCGCTATTCGAGTATCGAACCGCTTTTCACAGAATGTTGATTGATTATTCATAAGCATTGCGGGAGATCACGGAAATTTGCTGTAAATTCTCCGCAGTGTTCCAGTCAAAGCCGCCTAAAAGCGTGAATAGGTTGTAGGAGGCGGTGATGCGAGTTGATTCGATAACCGGCTCGCCGGTGCTTTCCGCTCGTAAGCAACGTTAGCTGCCTCAGCGCCCAGCTGGCCGCAGACAGACCCTGCGTTTTCGCTGAGAGTGTCTCGCAGCCGTGCCGGTGCGTGTTTTTATAAGCACGTGAAAGCTCCCGTCATTTCCTCGTAAACTCGTGAAAAACATCCATTAATGCTGTACTTAACCGGGGGAGAGGGAGCTTCGTCGATCGATAGTGTTGCACCTCGATTTCCCGTCTCGTCCCCTTCCCCACGCCACCGCTGACGCCGCCCCGACTGCTACCACCGCCTCCTCCTAACCTGTACGCCATTACACTACCGTGTTTCAAGATGGCTATGACTAAAAGCCTCATTGTTGCCGAGAGGGTGTTTGGAATCTCGACGTTTCCCTTACGCTTCGGGGATACAACCCATCAATGATGCGGGGTGATGGGAGAGGAGTGCTTCAACGATCAAATTCCGATTTCTCGACGGAAACACAAAATAACTTCTAAATGGAAATGGGCGATCTCCGCTGCGTGTTGTGAAATAAAACCCGTTTCTCCTACATCAACCTTCGCGTTTTCTTCGTCTCTGTGTAACGTGATCGAACAATATTTATTCGTGGAAATGGAATTAGGAAGACCTACAGTGTAAACTCTTTATAACGAGAGTAGATTTACTACAAGCAGAAATTATCTCAGTTAACCGCATGGATCGAAATTGCTCTGCGAATGTAAATACGTAGAAACAGAAGTAGCGTCGTGGATACAAACTGGTTTTAGGGGAAACGTGGATGTATTGTAAATACTACCTTTCTGCTTGCGGGAATTTGAAAGAGCGTTTCTGTTCAATTTACATCAACACTTGAAACTTGCTTTCAAATAAAGAGGAGAATGAAAGTACATTTTTCTTAATGTAAATTAATTAGCCTCAAAAGTAAAAGTATTTTTTATAATTATTATTATTATTATTATTATTATTATTATTATTATTATTATTAGTTGTGTTGCTTTTTCTGGGGGTTTCCCTACTTGGGATTCAAGTTTTCAGAGGCCTTTAGACATTCCACATTACTTTCTACCACAAAGCATTAAATATTTAAAACCACGCAAAAAATCGGCAGCACTTTCTTCCTTAAAATATTCTTGATATCCCTCCTTTTTAACCAGACAATTTGGGGAAGAGGTTCTCGAAGTCCTCTCGCAACTCTGTAAACGTTTCAATATAAAATCAATTGTATTTATTAATTTTATCATTAAAATTATAATTGCATTCTGCTAGTAGAAAGTTTTATTTATTTATTAGTAAAATATGTCGTATATAAAAAAAAATGTTACAGGAAAGTGGATCTAGAAATGTTCTTAGGACACACTCTTGTTTTGGGCTCCACACGCCTTTCTATATAGCCTTCCGATTCTCTCGACGGATTAGATCGCTTCAGCCACCGAATAATTCGGCGCAAGCATATCAGTTAACATTTCATGGCGAGTGTCACATCCTCTTCGAAAATTGGAGAGTTCTGTTGACGCACCGCCCGAGCGATTCGCTCGTGTTTCGCGACCGTCTTACGAAGCGACACCTGATCTCCCCGCCGATCCGCGCAAAGACAGATATACCCATCCACCACACTCACGCAGAGGCGGCACGGCGAGGTCACCACCGATGGATAGTTTTCCGTGGTTTCTCCGATCAATACCAGGCGATTGCCCGAGCAGTAAATAACTAACGGGCCACGGACGGCTGCAACATATATCTAGAGACTAGTCGGGATCTTAGAACATGTCCCGTCTGGGGAACCGGGAGCGGTAGCTCAGTGGATCAACTGATGTCACTGCAGCGCCTTTGACCGGGAGCTCCTAGGCTCGAGTACCGACAGCAGCAGGATTTTCGACACTAGTTTGTGAGCTAGGTCGAATTCAGTTGCTGTCTGGAGGAGAATGCGAGCGGCCGGCTGCTCTGATCGGTAGTTTTCCGTGGTTTCTCCAATCAACACCAGGCAAATGCCGGAGCAGTACCCTATCAAACGGGCCACGGACCGGGCACGATTGTTCCTTTCTCTTCCTTGTCCTATCCTCTCCACTTACACACACATTTACACTAACATGCACTCTGCTACCACATTCCGGGAGACCAGTCGCGAGCTTAGAGCTTGTCCCGGTGGGGGCGGTGCCCCGCTGGTGGGGGAGTCGTGATTAGGGGGAAACCCCGCTAGCCGACGGTAGGTTGGCGCCGGATCTCGCCATCCAGCGGGGGATGATCACTGCCATCTCCCGAGGGGAAAACACGCACTACGTTTACGGGACTTATGACCTAAGCTGTTGACGCGCTGGAATCACTAAGCAACCAATCAATTAATTGAATGCACGGGCTTTGGATACATTTGTCTTCCCCGACATGGATTGAATTGTTGGGCAAATAAACATTCACCCCCACAAGTGCGCCCGAATCTCTCACCTCTCTTTCGATCCTCCAAGATCGCCGCCAAAGAATAAACTGTTGGATGAGTTCGAACAACGGCAGTACGACGATATATTAAGGGTTTAGGTGCAAATAATCAGACAATTTGAACTAAATTGAGACCATTGGCTTCTATGATGGAGAGAGAGTATCTCTCTCTGAAATTCAAGTATTTTAAAAAAGATAAATGTTAATTCTTTCGTGCGTTATGGTAGGTGCATCAAATGTCGTCTAATGTGTGTCACGTTGCGTTTTCCTACGAGATGTGGAATGTTGGATATCATTATTTACGACTTGAAGACTCGTTAAACAGTGCAACGTAATTAAACAGGAAGTGCATTCTGAAAAAGAGTAAGGTAAGTCGTTTGAAAAGAGAAGAGCGAAATGTTGAATAAATGAGGAAGGTAAAGGTGCCAACCTTGAGAAAACATGCCAGGTAATTAAAGAAAGGAACTCGTTTACAGGATTTTGTGTCCTTGTGTGATGGTACACAGCGTATAAGAAAGAACGACAAATGGAAAGATGTGTGAGTGGAGGCAGTAGATGACAGCAGGCAGCAGATAGCAAAACCGAAAATAAGGTTGAGAACAAAAGACAGCACAAAATGAAGTAGAGAAGTGAAAAGGTCCTCAGGAAACGAAAATATATGGGTAGTTGACGTCATGCTGTCTTTATCGAAATGACGAAAGAAAGGTGAGTTAAAGAGGTAGAAAATTGCAAGAAAATGAAAGTACTTATAGAGCAGACCAAATAAAGTATCGATGCTACAACAAATCATACTTTCTCGCATTATTTCTAATTTTTGCAGTTTTCGAAAATTCAACAAAAACTAGACCTGTTTTACATGTTCTTTTCTCTGTCCATGTTAAATTTCATTAACTTAGACAGAAATGAAGGAAAAATCTTTTTCAAAAAATTATACATGAGATGTTTTAAAGATCTGATTTTTTGATCAAATTTCATTTAAATTTTTACTTTTGCAAATGCGCCGAAAATATTTAATTCGCCGCCTAATTTTCGTTATCAGGACCCGGCATTAAAAGTTTTTCTATCAAAAAATCGCCAATACCCTGCTTATTATTGCAATACTTGATCTATTCGAAGGCAAGAAAGAGAAAGACAAGCCGAGGAGAGGCAGCCGGTGAGAGAGGGGCAGCGAACGCATAATGCAACCAGGACAAAAAGCGACACGACGGAGAAATCGGGAGTGGAGAAGTAGAAGGAATAGACGAGCTACGGCGGGGGCGGCGCGGGGGCGGCGCGGGGGCGGCAAAAGTCGTCCATTCGTCGCGCCGCGGCGGGCGGGGCGACGGCGGCGGCGTGCGGCCCTGAAAAGGGCTTCCTCGACAATACCATTATCTCGGAATAGGCCGCCTCATTTGGCTGCTTTTGTCGTAGCTGCGCTGCACAATGGGCGATGCGCCGCGGACACATTCGCCCGGACGACCTCGCCATAACTCGGCCGCCGCGAGACAATGGCGGGTTTTCGCAGCGGCGGGGTTTGCCCGCGCCGCCTCGCGCCCTTTCCCTAATGCGCCGCTCCAAGATCGCGCCCGGGAAGACGCCGCGCGCTCGCCGATCGAAGGGCCCGCTGGGCAGGTGAAGCACTCCCGGCGTAATGCACGGAGGGTCTCAACATCACTTAGATGGAATTAGGCTTGTTTTCATCTTATTCTTGCATCGTGTGTCAAACGGGATGACTGGGTGAGGTGGCTCAAACCATCCACTGATGTGCCTCTGACTGGGAGGACCTTGAGTTCCGGTCGTGATTGTGGCAGGATTTTCGGCACTAGCCAAATAGCTTGGTCGACTTCTGCCACAGTCCGGAGGAGAATTCTAGAGACAGCTGCTCCGATCGGTGGTTTTCCGTTCCAGACAACCCCAGGCAAATGCTGGAGTTGCGCCATTACAAATGAGACATTGATCGCGCGCGATTTTTCCTTCCTCTTCCTGGTCCGAACCCCTCCCCTTAGACACACTAACATGCAGTACTCTACCACACATGTAGGGGAACCTGATAGAGCTTAGAGCTTGTTCCGGATGGGGCTGTGCCCCGCTAGTTTGTGATATTTGGATGAGGAAAATCTCGCAAGTCGACGTGTTACTCGTCGCCGGATCTTGCCTTCCGTAGAAGGAAAGATCGTGACCAATTCACGTGATAAAAATATGCTCTGCACTTACGGGACTAATGACCATATTTGACGCGATTGGAAACAAAATAATCAATCAATTAAACAATTTGTTCATGGGAGGCTTGTTGGCTGTAGCGAATCCGAATACGAGGTCTTTGCATCGAATCTTCGATCGTCTAATATCACTGTAGACCGATGGCGTTTTCCATCACTATTTTTATTTATAATACATTAATATGTAATATTCATCACACGACATGTTTAATGTATACGAATTTAAGTTAAGTGGACCTGATTGAATTAAAAATGTGTATGTTTCGAAAAGTGGCCCATGTGATCAAGGTATTTATTCAAGAACGTTTTTATTTTTACCTTTTAGTAACAAGTCACAGTTTACGTTCCCGTTTCCTTGCGCCAACCTGAAAGAGAGCAAGAGAATAAACTCGCCTTGCACTTCGAGAACGTGCAAAGAACCCGTAAATCCAGGCGCAGGTGGGGAGCAGCGCAATGTCCTCTTCTGCAGTCGCCTTGGCTGTGCTCGCCTCGCGGCGCGTCGTCCTCGTAATCCGCTCTCAAAACACTGGCTCCGAGGACAGAACGCTCGGAATATGGGCTTCGTCGCACCTATTCCCAGGAGTAAAGACTCAGAACGTGCGTTCTCTATGTTGAAATTGCACCTTAAAATACCGGAAGAAATACGAAATAATTGTGGTGTGATAAATGGTTAGTTTTAAAAGGAAATGAAAAGGTTAAATAACAATCTGTAATGGAATATTTAACGAGAATACATCAGTAATGTTGAATTTTAATATTATAAAAAATTGTAGCATGTTCTGCAGGGCAATTTCGAAATGAGTTCGAAGAAACGGAAAGGATTGGCAGTGAATGTTATTGGAGGAGAATGTGATTGTTTCACCGCAAAAAAGTTGCAAATATTCAAAATGAAAATCTTTTTGTTATTCGGAAATACTTCCTTTTTTGTTTTTTGTTTTCTTGCAACCACAAATTATGGTAATTGTATTATTGTTCATATTTGTCATAGGTGTAGTTTTCTTCTGAGCAACAAAATATTTTTATTGCAAATGTTATTCATTAAAAGTATTTTTAACGCTGATATCGCGAAACAGTTTCACTGATCGGAAATTACTTTCATATTTTTTCTATTTATTCAGAAAATATCAATATTATTGTTTCTGTAATGTTCATATTACGTATTTTAAATAATGCGCTGGTGTATTTTTTTATGCGAGCAATGAAATATTGTTATTACTTAGACAGCGGTAGCAGTGAGGAATTCCGTCGACATCCGTACCAGAAATAGTTCTTTGCGAGCTCGTGGTTGGTAGCTCCGAAGCGCGTTAAGTAGATCGAATCGTGGGAGTCGTGCGTGAAGCCATCAGTTAACTCCTGAACATATTGGTTTTCTAATCGACAGCTACGAAATCGATATATTTGTTTTCTCCCACGAGAGGCACTGAACGTGATTGATAAGAACGCGTAATAAACGTCACGATAAAAAGCGAAATACGAGTTTTTAAGTAGTGACGCGTAAGAAACATAAAGATAATTGCCGCAGTGTTCTTGTGGATCACAGCCGTCATCTATAGCTTGGCGATCGAAATGCCGCCACAAGACCTGAGCTCACAAAAAGCGTTTACGCCACTCATATATTTCACGCTCGTTGCCTATAAAGCGATTTAATTCCTCTTTCCACGGGCTAAGCGGCTTCGACCGAGGCGGGCGCCGCCGCCGTATAAAAACCGGCACAGGGCGCTCACAAGATTGAATCGTCCACTAATCTCCCAGACCGAGACCCAAATTGCCCTTCTATATAAAAATACAACGCGCAATTTACACAATTAATTAAGGTCCCTCTTTGGGCATTAAAATGTATACGACGTGAACTGTGACGGCTAAGTAAGTCCGTCCCGTTGCGATTGAAGGATAGCGGCGTGGGCCTGGCTAATCCGGACCGCCGAGTCCGTGGCCACCGCTGCTCTAAGACGCGTGAGTGTGTCCGTGCGCGCGTGCGTGTGTCCGTGCTGGTGTGTGTGTGTGTGTGTGTGTGTGTGCGTCGGCGTGCGCGTGAGGCCTAGTTCCCTAATGCTTGCCTAATCACGCATCGCGGGCGGCAACGCGGCCCACACAAGGAGGACCAGATTGGGGAAATGGAAGGCGGCGCCGTAGCTTTGAAGTGGCCCGTTCTTTATTATTATTATTATAATTATTATTATTATTATTATTATTATTATTATTATTATTATTATCATCATTATCATTAGTATTAGTATTAGTATTAGTATAATCATTTTCAGGTTTTACAAAGTTCAGATGACACTCTATATTTTTATTGTTGATTTAATATAATCTTAATGCTTACAACGTAATTCTAAAAATTACGTTGTTGGGGGAGGAATTCATTATGTAGAGACCTCAGGAGAGTTACATTTCGGAAAATTTTGTAAGGAAGGTGAGCGTTGCTGGTTCGTCGTTGGCAAAGGTGACCGTTGCTTTGAAGTGCTGTAGAGCGTTGTTGGAGGCTGAACCGGAATGAGAGTGGCAAATTTGAAATGTTAGACGCACTAGATATGAAGATTCAAAAGATGCAATAACTAAAACGAACAACCAAGGATATAGGAGATGTGAAATATAAAGATAAGCAGCATGGCAGTTGAAGTAATGTAATTTTCACATGAAATATTGAAGTATTAGATGTTTGGAGGCTAAATATGTCATAACATTACTCGTATTATTACAGTGTCTCAAGTTATTATAAATTGAGTAGTTTTTAGAAAAGTTAGTTTTGTATAGTTGCCAAATGTAACTTTTCTATACTATAGTACAAATTGGATAACAATACAAAAGTACGAATTAGATAAGACGTATTCAGCAATGATGTAAAATACAATAATAATGAACATTACAAAACTGTTTGCAAATTTTGTTCAAGCAAACCAAAAAAATGTATACTACATTTTTAAGTGTTTTAAAAATATAAAACAGGACTCAATAAAAAATACTAGATCTCATAATGATTTAACCATTGAGACCCCAATAACCCATGTGAGGAACAAGAAATTTCAGAACACTAAAAACACTCACGTATGTATGATAGTCCAGGCAAAAAGGCACCCAACAAAACACAACAACATGATATTAATTTTGTTTTAAAAAATGAAACGAAAATATGCCTACAAAACAGTAGTTTAAAAGAATCACATGTCGCAACGTATTTTTTTCAGAGAGTAGCAGTGTTATTTAGCCCAGAGGTCGAAGATCTAGTTTTAAGAGCCTACGCATTAGAAACCAGGCTTCACAAATGTCACCGATGTTTGTGTGGGGCCTTCTTTCCTGAATGGGGCATTACGAAAAAACGCAAAGCATGTTTCTCTAACAGCATCATTCAGCATCTATCTCGCATCATTTGTATTGACACATGTACAAAGAAAACTGCGGTGAAATCTAATGCGGAAATAAAAAGAAATGTGATGTAAAGAGGAATAAGAAAAAAACGCTTCTTGAATTAGTCACGAACAACACTTTTTCGCCTGAAGGCGGCCCGCCCATGCCGCGAGTAGGAAGCAGTCGCGAGCAGGCGGCAGTGGCGACGGTGGCGCTGTGGGCGGAGCAGTCCTGAAGTTGTTCCGTCGGTCGAGTAGTGAGCGTGTATCGATTCCGGGTGCGTCAACTACTCATACGTAGTATGAGTCTCGTAAATGTAGTGCGTGTTATATCCCGAGAGGTGTCTACGTACCTTCCCCGCTAGATTCGGCGCCGTTGTTCACGTCGGCTTTGGAGATTCTTCTCACTCCACATATTTCTCCCAAGCCGTGCCAGCACTAGAAATGGCCAGACTGAGCGTTCGCCCGGGGCCCCGCCAAGTCAAGGTGTCTGATGGAAAAAATTAGTGAAAACATTGAAAAAGAAATTAGAACTCGAGAAAATCGTAATCGTAATTTTATAAGTTGACGAACAATAATGTGATATTTCAGAAACTTTTACCTCAAGTGTGATTAAAGTCATTAGTTATAAAGTAGGACTCTATAAAATAAAACAAATAACGTTAATTAGGTTCTCATGAAATTCGTATTTATTATTTTATGTATTTTACAAATAATTTTATTAAAACTATTTAAACATAATGAAATTTGTCGCGTTTTAAGATAACCGTGGAAATTGTATTATTTGATCACTTTTACACAAATACTTTTACTCAACACTATTATTTAAAATATACTTCAAAAAACTTCTTTTTAGCTTAAACACTGTAGTTTTATATACATGTTGATATACAATAGGTCAAATAACTTATTGATTCAACTTTCACATTTTCATTTTTTTTCGGAGGGGGGTACGTATCAGCATTGCCTCGGGCCCAAATTGTCTAGCTTCGACACGAAGCCGAGATCATTTCTAAGCTCCCGACTAGTCTTTCGACATGCGTGGTAGTGCAGTGCATGTAATATTTAAAAAGTGTGATTGTAATGGGAGCGGAGGGGACAAGTTTCAGGAAGGAAAGATCACTTCCGGCCCTTGGTTCGTTTGCTAGGATACTGCCCCAGCATTTACTTGGTGTGGAATCGAGAATCCACGGAGAATCGCAACAAATAGAGTAGCTGATTGCTAGAATTCTCTTCCAGAGAGAATTTGCATTCGGCTCAGCTATGTAGCTAGTGTCGAAAGTGTGACAGGTTGAGTGAAGTTCCGAGCTAGTTTTGCTGCTGACTCTGGCGATTCTGTTCGGGACGTCGTAGGATTCGAGTTCTGAAAACGGTGGATTTTCGACATTGGCTACATAACTGGTTGAATTCAGCCGCTGACTGGATAAGAACTCTTCCGACTGGTTACTGATTGATTGATTTTATTCCTGTTTCCGAGCTCGTCAATTGCTTTGATCCCGTTGATTAGTCCCGTTAGTGTAGTGCATGTTTTTTCTCGGGAGATGGGGTGTCTTCCTGCTGGATGGGAGATCCGGCACCGACCTACCGTCGGCTAGTGGGGTTTCCCCCTAACAAGAACTCTCCCACCAGCAGGGCACCGCTCCAGCGGGGACAAGCTCTAAGCTCCAGACCGGTCTCCCGGTATGTGTGGTAGTGTAGTGTATGTTAGTGTAAGGGTGTGTAAGGGGACAAGATAGGACAAGGAAGAGGAAGGATAGATCGCGCGCGCGGTCCGTGGCTCGTTTGTTGGGTACTGCTCCGGCATTCGCCTGGTGTTGATCGGAGAAACCACGGAAAACTACCGATCAGAGCAGCCGGCCGCTAGAATTCTCCTCCAAACAGCGACTGAATTCGACCTAGCTGAAAAGCTAGTGTCGAAAATCCTGCCGCCGTCAGAACTCGAACCTAGGACTTCCCGGTCAGAGGCGCTGCAGTGACATCAGTTGATGCTCCCGGTCTGGCTGGTTACTCTGATCGGTAGTTTTGCGTGGTTTCTCCGATCAGTACCAGGGAAGTGCCTGAGTAGTAATCTAACGAACAGACCAAAGACTGTGAGCGATCTTTCCTTTCTCTTCCTTGTCTTATCCTCTCTTCTTACTTACACACCCTTACATGCAGTACACTAATACACATACATAGCCGTCCCTTCCGCCCCTCCGCCCCGCCGCCCCTGTCGCCCCGCCGCCCCTGCCGCCCCTGGCTCCCCTGGCGCCCCTGGCGCCCTGGCGCCCTGGCGCCCCGCCCCTGCCGCCCCTGCCGCCCCTGCCGCCCCTGCCGCCCTGCCGCCCCTGCCGCCCCTGCCGCCCCTGCCGTCCCCTGCCGCCCCTGCCGCCCCTGCCGCCCCTGCCGCCCCTGCCGCCCTGCCGCCCCTGCCTGCCCCTGCCGCCCCTGCCGCCCCCCTGCCGCCCCCTGCCGCCCCCCTGCCGCCCCCTGCCTCGCCCCTGCCGCCCCTGCCCGCCCCTGCCGCCCTCCTGCCGCCCCCTGCCCCTGCCGCCCCTGCCGCCCCCCTGCCGCCTTCCTGCCGCCTGCCGCCCCTGCCGCCCTGCCGCCCCTGCCGCCCCTGCCGCCCCTGCCGCCCCTGCCGCCCCTGCCGCCCCTGCCGCCCCTGCCGCCCCTGCCCCTGCCCCTGCCGCCCCTGCCGCCCCTGCCGCCCCTGCCGCCCCTGCCGCCCCTGCCGCCCCTGCCGCCCCTGCCGCCTCCTGCCGCCCCTGCCGCCCCTGCCGCCTGCCGCCACCCCTGCCGCCCCTGCCGCCCCTGCTGCCCCTGCCGCCCCTGCCGCCCCTGCCGCCCCTGCCGCCCCTGCCGCCCCTGCCGCCCCTGCCGCCCCTGCCGCCCCTGCCGCCCCTGCCGCCCCTGCCCCGCCCCTGCGCCGCCTGCGCCGCCCTGCGGCAGTGAGCGTCGGCGCGCGCTGCGCTGCCGTGCCTTGCGCACGCGTCCGCACGTGCCGACTGCTCGGCGTCGAGCCGGCGCCGCAGGCGAAGAACGCGTCTGGCAAGCAGCACTGTGCGCTGCGCTTCGACCGGTCCACGAGCAATGGATACAAACCGTCTTCGATGCGTGATAAGCTTAGCAAGGTACACGGACAATATCTACAAACACAAAGGCTTTGCATACTACATTTTGCTCTTGCATATATTATCACACACAAATATAGTTCTTGTTGGAGCTTTATTTGAACAATTGAAATATTTTTCTTAGCATTAAAATATTTTTTCTATATTTTATCTATCCTTAATGAAACATTATTTAATTATTGTGTAGGTCGAATATGAATTTCTGACCATTCCTTCCAACTTTTTGAATGTTTTTCTATCATTAGTTTGGAGTTAGTGATTCCTAAGTTGTCTTCATGAGTAAAAAGCAAGTTTATATTCATACAAATGTCTTTTTTGTTAATATTTCTCTAAAAAAATAAGTGAAGGAACGTCCTGAATCAAAAGAAAAGGCTAATTAGTATAAAAAGCTAATTAGCTAAAAGTATTATTTTTTTCATTCTACTGAATCTTTCTTCATAGAACTTTAGTTCCGTGATAAGTTACCTTCAATAAACTCGTGTACAATATACTCGTATATTTAAGGACCACTCGAATATTAATCTATGCTCGACACAAATTACTGAATCATATATTAGTTCAACTGTATATCGAGAACCGACTCTTTACTAACCTATCGTGTAATTGAGTAGATGGAGCATTTGGCTCCAGAGGCAGTCGTAGCGTGAACGTTCTAATAACGGCCGTGGGGATTTGTCGCGGTGGTCGTTTGCGTCCCCGGCGTGTGCGTGTCGCCTGGCGACTTCCTTTCGCCGCTCGTGTTGCCTCAAATGCCGCACATTCCTCTTCCTCGGCTGCCTCTTGCAGCCCATCGAGAGCCCTTCGCGTCTCACCTTCCGCTCTCCGCTCTCGACTCTCGCCGCCCACCGGCGCATACCTGCTCTTCCTGCCGTTTCGCCGCCTGCGACCGCGTACCTGCCGCCGCCGCCGTCTCCAAGAACTTGGAGGCGTCACCATCTTCTCACCTCGTTCCTGGCTGGGATGTCCCGGCGGCCTTTCGTCATCTCGCTATCCCGTCCCTGCCGTCCCTCGCCGTCCCTTCGCCGTCCCTCGCCGTCCCTTCGCCGTCCCTTCGCCGTCCCTTCGCCGTCCCTTCGTTGTCCCTTCGCCGTCCCTTCGCCGTCCCTTCGCCGTCCTTTCGCCGTCCTCTCTTCCCTTGCCGTCCGCTCGTTGTCCCTTCGCCGGCCTCCCCCTCCCCTGTTATTGACTTGTTTCCAAGCTTCGCTGAGTATAATAGAGAGAGGCGTGTGTATTTCTTTGAATTTTCCATGAGAAAAAAGCTACAATTATCAGTTATCTTCTTTTTTATGCAAACATGAAGATACATTATATTTACTTCGGCGAAGATTTTCCGAATAAAACTTAATTTTATATTTATATATAGGAAACTTGGACACAAAAAAATATCCATGAGTCTTATGGTTCATTTCAAAAGAAATATTTAGGGGAAATCTGTTTTCAATGTAAATTCGTATTTATGCAAAAATAACTAATTTCTTAATGGAGGAATTGGAATATGTTGAACAAAATCCGAAAGGAGAAAGGTATTCATTTTCCTCACGAGTGATGGTAGGTTAACTTTCCATTTCCCTGCATATTAGAATACCTTCCACTGTACAGCCGATGTATCCAGAACCGGAAGAGAGCAAATATAGCCAAATCGTACACATTATTATGCTGTAATACATATTGGATTAATAGCACGCGTATACATTCACCCACTTTCAAATTTACTAGCATAGTTTTTTGCCATTGAAATATACTAGCGGTGAAATTAATATCCAGTATTTGTCAAACCGTTTTTCTCTCTCGGATATCACATAAACGCACATGTGAAATGTGTGGCGATTTGCATCTAGTGCAGTAGTTTCAACGTCCGGAAAATGAACTTGGAGCTACTTCGGGAGAACGTGCCGCCGTGAACAAGAGACTCAAGGGAACAGTGTAATTCCAGGAGATCAACTTCGCCAGAAGTGCACACATTCCTCACGTGACCTCCTCCCGCCCAACCCGCGCGTCTCGACCCCGGGGGCGGGGCTTCGAAGACGAGCGATTTCTGCGTAATGGAGAGGCGACGGCTGACCATGGGGCACCCGCCTCGCGGGGGGGGGGCGGAGCGAGTGGGGACGGTAACTGAGAAAGCGTGTAGGTAGAAGGTCAGAGGTGGGGATAGGTGTGAAGAGGTGGAGCGGGAAGGTCAATTGGAGAAGGCGGAGAGCATACGGGTGTAGAAGAGAGGTGAGAAACGCAAGAGCATTGACAAGGGGGGGGTTTAAAGGAAGGACATACGAGTGGTGGGGTTCCATGTAGGCCTTGGGAGGCGGGGAGGGATAATACAGTGATGGGAGTGTGGCATGGAGGGCAGTCCTGACTTGATGAGGAGGGAAGATGGGGAGGCAAGGAGTGATAGGAAAGGAAGATATAGAAGGGAGGAGGGGAGGGGGGGCGGGGGGGAGAAGGAGCGGGCGGGGTGAGATGTCGTGGCGGGGCGGGATGTCGTGGCGGGACGGGGTGTCGTGGCGGGACGGGATGTTGTGGCGGGGCGGGATGTCGTGGCGGGCGGGATGTCGTGGCGGGCGGGGTGTCGTGGCGGGACGGGATGTTGTGGCGGGGCGGTATGCCTTGGCACGGAGGTCAGACGTGGCGGGGTGACGAAATTTGGCAGGACGGTGTGTCGTGGCGGGAAGGTGGAACGGGGCGGTGACGGGGAGAGATGTATCCTGGTGAGGAGTGGCGTGAGATGGAGTGGGAAGGCATGTGCGCGAGGGGTAGTGACGGGGTGGGGGAATGTGCTGGAGAGGCCTGGTGTGCGTTGGGAGGCTTGGCGGTGGCACAGGTACACCAGGAAGAGATGTGTTGGGAGGACGGGGAGAGGAGAGCGCATGTGGAGCGGGCGGGGACCGGCAGGCGGTGGCGCGCCAGCCGCGGAGGCGGTGGGCGTGGCGTGGCGTGACGTAGCGCGGCGCGGTGCCGCGGGAACGCGCCCGCCATCTGACGCCGGCGACTAACGACCCGCTCCCGTGTTAATGCGCGCCCTTAAACTTTATTATTAATCGTAGCGCCGCCCCGCGCAGTCGCCGCCGCCGCCGAATTATGCGGCGCAGTTCGACTAACCCGCTCCTCGGCCCACGCGCTCTCCGCCCCGCCCCCTCTCCCCCCCCCCGAAGCACGTCCCCGCCGCCGCGGTCTCCGCGGTGCGCCGCGCATTTCTCGCCTCACGGCGACACCTCGCTATTTGTACAGTGTCTCCGGATGCAATTAAGATTCCAAAATTTGACACGGACGTTAGTCTCGGTTGGGAGTTACAGAATAAATGTTAGAAATGTCTTAAAAGCCAACTTATATGTGTGGAAAGGTGTAAACATTAACATTCTAAGAAAACACGCCAAATTTTTGAATATTTATTCATATAGAAACACTTTGGATTCTGAAGGATGAATGAAATAAACCACTCTTAGTTTACCTAAACTTTCTTGTGCCAAAATAAATGAAAAGGGAATGCAGGAAGTCAGATTTTTTCTTGTTAATATTTTTTCCTGTGAATCGGTCGTCATTGAACCACGCGAAACGTGCATCCTACCGGGGCTCAGATTGAAATATCGGGGCAGGTGCACGAAACTTACTATAGGAGGGAATCTTGCAATTTAATGCAGATTCCATTTTTACACTCCAGGGTTGTTAGTCCTAGGGGATGGGGTGAAGTGATGATGATGATGATGATGATGATGATGTAGACAACACAAACATGCAGACACACACACAATCATGCCCGAGACGGGACTCGAGTCCGCGATCCTCGGGTCCGAGACCATTACTGCACTACTTTCTTAACGATCTCGGTCATCGCATGGGCGTTTTCGTTTTATCCAACTTTTAGATTCAGCAGTGAACATCCTGGACAACTGTGAAGACCTCCGAAGATTGAAACGACACCACCCCCTAGATCTCAGCCATATATATATATATATATATATATATATATATATATATATATATATATATAAAACAAAGATGACAATGTAATTGCAATGGTCATTTAAAAATGTAATAGCTGGATTAAATTTTTAAAAAATTAATTTTTATCTGAGAAGTGCTGTCAAAGGACAACTCTTCACTCAAGTTATTTTTATTTCTAAAAATTAAAAATTAAAAAAATAATTCACCGAATATTCATGTAAAGAACAAATTGTGAATAAACAGTTTTTAAAAAAAGAATTTTTCTAGATTTTAATAAACACCGTCTAGGCAATGGTATCGTAGGCTTCCGCGGCCAGTCATGATCTGGGCTGTCCGCGTGACGCCTCGTCGAAGGCTGGTGTGCCGACGTTTCGACCGACATATCGCGGTCCTCTTCAGGGCTATACTGCGACAGTGTACTGCGACGGCTGTACTTCACGGCTGTACTGCGACAGGCTGTACTCGCAGTACAGCCCAGAAGAGGACCGCGATATGTCGGTCGAAACGTCGGCACCCCAGCCTTCGACGCGACATCACCCGGACAGCCCAGATCACCGTCTAAGCAAATTTTGGTATTCGGTTGTTCTGCGGGGGTCGTTCCCTCCGCGTGCGTGCGCGTGGTGCGGGGGCGTGCCTCCTGCCCGGGATGCGTAAGGGCCCCGCGCGTCGTTGCGCAACTCGCGTCCCAAGGCGGCTGCGGCCGCGGAAGACGTGCGCGCGTATCTGAATTGCAAAATCTGGCGCCGACATCTCTCGAAGGAGCGCTAAGAGAGCGGCTGTTTGAGCCGGCCCGTCGCCCGCCGCTGGCGCTCCCTGTCGCCGCTTCGCAGCCAACCACGCCCCTTTCCCCACCCGAGCCTCCGCCCTTCAACCCGAACCAAACCCTCTCTCTGGCGCTCGCTATGCGCTCGCTCTTGTCCTATTTCCTTCCTTCCTTCCCCCCCCTCCTGTCATTCTTTTCGTCGCCCGCGATCCCTCGTCGTTTCACACCTCCCTCTCATCCCAGCCGTCCACTCTCACTTGTCTTGGTCTTCTCCGCTTTGCCTATTTTCCTCTCCGATCCCTCTCTTCAATTCCTTGCTTCATCTCTTCGATTCATTTTCCCCTCTTCGATTCCTCTCTCTCTCCCGCTCTTCGATCCCTCTCTCTGTTCCATACCACTCTCCCTCTCTCACTTCAGCTATCAAAACTACTACTGCGTTGTGTCACCAGTCAGCAACCACTTCACACCCAGCTGTCAAGACCGGTCTCCTCCCAATCCCATACTTTTCTCAGTTACATCTCCCACGTCCTTCTCTACCAATATCCCTGCCACCCATCCACTCGACCGTCCGTTTCCTTCCGCCCCCATCCACCACCCGCTCCTCCGCCGCCGCACCCCTTCCCGGGCCGCCGCGTGACCGTTGTCGCCAGGGGCCGGCGCGTCCATTCACACCACATGACGTGCGGCATTGAAGAGAGGTCTCAATACGCCGCCCCCTTGTTCCACCCCGCCCACGCTGGCGCGGCACCTGCGGAGGAGAGCTCCGCCGCGGTCATCCAGCGCACGTGCCACCGCGCCGCCTCCACTCCCCTCACCGCCCGTCCTCATCTCGTCCCCTCGCCGCCGCCGCGCCAGAGCAGGGGCGGCCCCGCCCCCGGGAACATGTTTTGCCTACGTCAACGCTCTGCGGAGGCGCCATGATACGCCGGGTACAATGATATTGGAGACGTTTAAGGGATTAATAGCAGAGAAGAGGAGGAGGAGTGATTAATAAGAGGAAGTTATTAGGACATGTTAAATAATTAATATGGCTAAAGAGCCATGAAACGCGTACAAGTTGTTTTATCGAGAGGTCTGCTAATTCGAATATAGTATAAGTGCCAAAGATACATAATGATTATGAATTAGGAAGCAGTATTCTTTTAAGTGGGTAACTCGTGATTTGCCTTGTAAAACTTATATTGGGTGTATTATCGGATTTTAAGGTAATTAAAATTACTGTAAGAACGCCCAGAACGAACAAGACAAAGAGAGATGGCAATGTTGAAGAGCAGCGAAGACAGTGTGAGGTGAGGGCACAAGTAAACTGGAGGAAGCGGTTTATGGAGATTGGAAGGATCAGTCGATATTGATATGGCGGGGTTCTGACTACGAGTTTCAGGGGATGTATGGGAGACTCAGATGAAATGCTTACGGAACTGGTATAGGATGTGGATGAGCTGGAATAGGTTGGGGGGGGGTTGGGGGGGGCTGGAATCACGGCTGGATAGGATTGGAGGGCTGGATAGGATTCGGACGGGCTGGATAGGATTCGGACGGGCTGGAATAGGATTTGGACGGGCTGGGATAGGATTCGGACGGGCTGGGATAGGATTCAGAAGGGCTGGAATAGGATTCGGACGGGCTGCGATAGGATTCGGACGGGCTGGAATAGGATTCGGACGGGCTGGAATAGGATTCGGACGGGCTGGAATAGGATTCGGACGGGCTGGAATAGGATTCGGACGGGCTGGAATAGGATTCGGACGGGCTGGAATAGGATTCGGGCGGGCTGGGATAGGATTCGGACGGGCTGGAATAGGATTCGGACGGGCTGGGATAGGATTCGGACGGGCTGGGATAGGATTCGGACGGGCTGGAATAGGATTCGGACGGGCTGGAATAGGATTCGGACGGGCTGGAATAGGATTCGGACGGGCTGGAATAGGAATCGGACGCGCTGGAGTAGGATTCGCGCAAGTTTCCCTAGGATTTGGAGTGCTGGACAAGGGATTCGCTGGGCGGTGTAGGTGCGGGCAGTGGGGGATGGCGCGTGCCCTGCCCCGCGCCGAGGGGGGGGGGGTCGAGGGGCCGCCGGGTGCTAATCGCTGCGTGATCCGCCTGCCGCGCTGCGTGCGCGAGCCGCCGCTGGGGGAGCCCCGCCCCCCTCTCAGCTCTGTCTCTCCCCCACGCAACCGATGGACGCGCGTAGATTAAGGCTAGCTTCCTCTATGAGCCACAACGTTGATCTATTGATGACCGTCATTTCATTGTGGGTTGCCGCTTCCGGTTGTGGTTTTGTTTAATCTTTTTGGCGTTTGACAATTCCGGGTTTTGAATTCTCTGCGGTCTACTATTTTCTTCTTGCTGTTTGTTCTACAGTGACATCATGATTAGGTCTAAATGAAGTTATGTCTCTTCTATTACGGACCTTTTCGGCATTTACTGTTCATTTCCAAGACCCTCTGAACCTGAACATACAGCGATTTATTTTGTTTTCCCGTTTTTTAATGTTTGAAACAAATATTGTGCTTGTTTAAAAAAACTTTAGGGAACATTTTCCGTCCATAAATGTCATTACAAATTGGATGATAAATTTATTTTATTTTCCGAACAAGTGACTCGAATTACGCATAAAACGTTCATGTATTAACCGCGCAACTTTTGTTGAACGATGGGTTAGAGAAATGCGGGTGAAATGGGGGTATTTGTTGCGACATCGGCTGCTAGATTTTATGAAGCAATGCCTAACTCTGGAATATAAGTCATGCCTTCGCAACTTTCTCAATAAATTGACTTCTAATTTTCCCAGGAGTTCGTGGAATATCCTGTGATGGATATGGATCTGCTTTGTCCATTTCATTAGATATTGTTAAGAAAAATACGTCCAGGAGTTCTCGGATTTCAACAATAAATATATTTTCTTACGTACCAATGAAGATTTTTTTTCCAAAATTTAAGTAGTATATGACTTAGTGTAGGGATCACAGAACTTTGAAAATGTGCACAGATTTCACTTCTCCCCATAGCACGTCATACGCAGTTTTAACTGTTTTTTTACGTAAAATAAATAAAAATAAATAAAAAAAGATGTGTTTTTAATGTTGTCATCAGTGCTCGCTGCGAGCTTTGCTCTTCAACTGTTTATTGCTCTAGGGAGGAGGGATCAAGCAAGGTCATCGTTCAAGAAAAGTTGCGCGGGTAATACAACATTCTCGTGAACTATATCTAATCTCTCATTATTCTATTTCTGATGAGGGTGACGTAAAGTCTTAATTTTGACTCTAAAGAATCTAGGCTAATTAACACACCTCTATTTCCAGGAAGGAAAAATTATTGAACGGATAAAAGCGAAGGTGCGCAAACTCCTCTAGTGCATGGGAAAATTTGATCAGCTCGCACATTGTTGACACGGCGGGTTACAACGCAAACGCGATGTTGCGAAGCCCGCACTTCGACCCTCGTGTAAACCACGCGGGCCACCACAGGCTCCGCACCCTAACAGGATGAAACCCCTTTGAGAGCGTCACAGCCCTCCATGACGCTAATGATGTGAAGGTGTGTGGCAAGCGACATCCTGTTACGCTGCATTTCTGTCTCCCTGTTCACTGCAGCAGTGTTGCATTACACTGTGCATTCTCACTTAAAACTATTACTTTATGGTGAAGTGCATTGTGCCTTTCACTGCTTTGCCTCAGCTACGTCTAGAGATGGCAAAAAAACATCGATGTTTTTAGAATACCGATATTTTCCATCAAAAATATCGATATATTAACATCGATGTTTTGCTTTCGAAGTTTTCTTCACATCGATATTTTGTTGAAAGAACATCGATGTTTTTTAATATTTAATTTTTTAAAACTTTTTTTAAAATAAAGGGGTTTAGGCACGTTGTAGAGTAGCAGCAATCCACAGGAATATCGTTGTTTTGCGTTATCCTCTTTATCACGCTGCACATTTCGACTGTGCAATCTGAGGGAATTTTTGATGTACGAATGGAAGTGACTAAAGAGTAAAGTAGCAAAACACGATGTTCTTTATTGTTAATTTTTTTCTTTACGTTCCATAATAATTTTTATTAACGCACTACTAAAATGCTGGTAACCAAACAATAGAATATATCTCTTTAACTTCTGTAATTAAAAGTGTATAGAAAAATAGCATGTTTATTAGTCTATAATTAAAACATAGATGTTTTAAACATTGATGTTTTTCGTCGATGTTTTCTTCGACATCGAAAATCGAGAGCGATGTATCGAAAAAACGATGTATCCATGTTTTGGCAAAATTTGCGATTACTAGTTACGACATTAACTCTTCTGGCATTAAAAGTTCTAGTTTTTACTAGTGTGCTGAAAGTCAAACCATTACGGTAGACAAAATGCATTGTAAAATAAATGTTTGACTTTTGTTACGAAATAATATATTCATTGAAGGAAAAAACTAGTTTATGTTTCTGCATTCGTTTGATTTATACTAACTTCAAAATCAATTCAGTATTAATTACTGTAAATATCCTAATGATTTCCAGTGGTTTTAACAAGTCAATATAATTCCGGCAAATATATTATTGACACATTACATTTCATAATTGACATTGGTCTTCTTTGGGATTTAATAACCGTGCTTCTGTTTCGTGCTCGTAACAACAAGCTTATACGTATGCCCCTCTATCATAAAGTGTTTCCGAAGTCTGGCAATTCAAAGTTCCGAATACGAAATAATATTTAATCTTCTGCTACATTTATATTCACATTTTGTTGGCGCTTTTGCTAAGAGTCGTCTATTTTAATTATTGAAAATGACATAATGATCAGCATGACATGATTTTACTGCTTTATTGATGGTGTTATTGCAATTACCAATAACTTTTTCTAACTTTTTTTAGGTATTTTACAAACATTTTTTATTCCGTATTTTACTCGTGTATCTTTCAAAAGCGCTGATCGTGATAAAAACAGAATTTAGTTCCAGGTTTTACCAATAGAAGTTCTGTAACCTTCGCACTAAATCGTCTGCAGGACACAGAAATCTTAACAATCGATCACTCTCCGCAACAATCAATTTTCTATTGTTTGCATGGTTGGCTGTGGCCCAATTGGCCAGCTGGCGCCGCGATTTCGTGTAGGAAAAACATCAGTGCTGCAAATGCTGGCAAGCAGGCCATGGCGAGTTGGTCGAGCCAACGTTAAACGAAAAGTAGTTTTCGTGTCAGAGCCACCCACTCCGACGTGTTGCTGGCCGCCGGCGGAGGATGAAACTCAATTAGCTAAGTAGCGGGGAATGTACACAAGGCCAAATGTGCGACCAGGCGGGCGCTAAGGTAGCTAGGACCGCGGTTCCGCCCCCACACCGCAAACACGGCCGCCTCACCGGCGGATCACCCAAAGCCGTATCTACATCACCGCCGTCACTCCAATCATAATCACCCCACTCGTCCGTTGTAATCGATAAACGCATCTACTTCGCCCCTCCTTCGTCTAAAACCATTACGAATTCCAACACCTCCATTACTTTTGTCAGTGCCACCACCTCCACTTCTACCTTCGCCACCACTTCCGTCATCACCACTACCACCACCATCTATATCACCATCACTTCCGCTACCATCACCTCCACCACCGTCACCCCCCTCACCCCTCTCACCGTCACCCCTCACCGTCACCCCCCTTATCGTCACACCTCTCCGCGTCGCCACCATGACCATCACCAGAATTACACCACTGTTAAAACAATCGTTTTCACTGTCATTAACAACGCAATATCTATGAGTAATATAATTGCACTGACCGGCTTAGATGTCTTAGGGCATCCATCACCTGACATTGCAATAACTCTGACCGGGAGGTCCCAGGGTTCGAATCCCGCCGGTGCACCGCGGTGGCAGGATTGTCGACACTAGCTACATCGCTGTCTGGAGGTGAATTCTAGCAGTCGGCTGCTCTGATCGATAGTTTTCCATAGTTGCTCCGATCAACACCAGGCGAATGCCGGAGCAGTACCCTAACAAACGGGCCACGGTCCGCTCACGATCTTTCCTTCCTCTTCCTATCCTCATCCCTCACATACGAGTATACAAACAGATGTCAGTGCCAGTGTTCAGACAACATGAACTACACTTACGGAGTCCGACAAATCTTATCACACTTACGGGACTAATGATCTTAGGTGTTTACACCCCACGGAAATTCAAAATAATGAATCAAACATTGCACCAGTTCTTAACATTAATTCATTCAATCAATAAATCAATCAATCGGTCAATCAATCATCTTTCACTTCACAACAATCACGTTTTATCATCCAATCAATGCATAAGTTTTTAGCATGTTTTCTTACCCGTGTTCTGAACCTTTGTAACGTAGAGGTAAGGTGATGAAAGGGAAAGTAATTCTGATGGTGTGATGATTCTGTTAATAGTAACGACATTGTAGGTTATCATGAATGCGGTTGTTACAATATATTACTGCCGCCATAATCATTGCAAATATTACTGTCAATATAATATCATGTCTTCTGCTCAACTTTCTTCTTTATGCATAGTTTTCAGTCCATTTTACTTTCTGGCGCTTAGGAAGGTACTTCGTAAGAAGAGAAAGTTATGTAATCGTGCACCGGAAAAACGCAAATTCTTGGCAGAAAAACTATTATTGCCGGGACGTGGTAACGAAAAGAGAAGAAAACGAGTTGCTAAATTTAGGAAAAATTGCTCTTACCCGTGGTGTAACTAGAATCCATTTTTTTGCGTGCTTGATACCAAAAAATTGATTGAGGGTAAACGTCTGTTTCTCCTTCTGGGGTCAACCTTAGTTCCTAAACATTTCAACCAATTTTCTCCAAAATTGATATTCCCCGATCGGAACGAACTCGAGACTGTCGAAATTTTAAACAGATATTTTGATTTTTGAGGTTATTTTACATGAACCGAACATTTACGTTCATATGCGTCTGCCAGAGTTCGATCCATACGGCGCTTCTCTGGCGTAGCGGTATGAGTGACAGCAAGTTAACCCTATGGATATGAATTCGGGTCTCATAGCGGAAAAAAAATTGCTGGTTGAAAACACTTCCGTAGATTCATGTAGTAGTATAATACAGCGGAGCAGTTAGAAACGGTGCGAGAAAGTATGTGCTTTTGCAGCCCCACTAGTTTATTCTGGCAGTGCTCCGAACTGCCGTCCTCCCACGGCTGTATTCCGCACTCACTGGTATCGCCCTTTCGTATGTCGCTCTCTCCGCACAAAGCTTGCCATGCGCTCCTCCCGGTGGAGCCGGCCGGCTAACAGAATGTGTAACTACGGGGAGATGTTTGCCGCGCGGTCGACTGGCAGGCTGCCACGCTCGCTTCGGCGCATACCTCGAAGCGGTGTGCTCTGCGCGCTCCGCTGCTTCCTTCCGCACTATCTACCGGCAGCTGTTGGGTTACTCGCCAGCCGCCGGCCAGTTTTCCTCTGTCCAGAGCCACGTGAATTTCGTAAGGAATGCGTATGGCGCTTATGGACATGTAGATATGACCCGCATGTGGATATTACCCGCGCAACTTTTCTTCACCATCCTCCTCTCTGGCACAATAATAACGATAAATATAAAGGTAAAAGCACGCAGCGAGCACTGATGACAACACTCCAAACACATCTTTTTTGGTGCGTAATAGAAACTATCTGCGGTTGAAGACATGAGCTCCTGTCTATATTTTTCTAAAATAATGTAAAGAAATAGCTGAAGCAGATCTAGATCCTTTACAGGAGATACCTCGAACTCCTGAGACAGAACTGAAATTATTGAGAAAGTTGTGAAGGCTTTACTTTGATTTTTCACAAGTTGGCATTGCTTTATAAAATCAAGTGACTGATTTCGAATCTAATACCCTCATTCTAACTGCATTTCTACAACCCATCGGCCAAGGAAAGTTGCACGGATATCCCCGCCGTCTTCTTCCCAATCAGATGGACAAATATTTCTTATGTCGTATCAATGAGACGCACTTTTTTATTGCACACCAATCTGTTGACTATTTCTTTACTACAACGTCCAAAAGATTGAAGTTAATGACTCGAAGCGCTGAGAATATTTCTAAGCTTCTATGAATTCGTATGTAAGGAAATAACCCCCACGGTGTATCAAATGGACTAAAAATGCATCATTTTGTAAATAATACTATAAATAATTCAGTAGGCGTATATGAAACCTTCCCAACACTTTTCATCTTGCTTAACTGAGAATGGGTCTCTTAATACGTAGTTTTTGAGCCCCTACTGGGATCAGACTTCCTTTTTTAGATTGTAATGTAGAAAACGAAACACCTTTGGACCTATTCTGGGTTCAGAGGTGTATGTCTTCTTATTTGTCACTCTTCTTTACATGGTTGATAAGAAATATGCTCTCTCGAATTCAGTGTAAATGGCAGTTGACTATCTGATATGTTTTGTAACTTATTCGCTCAGAATTAAGTCTCTACATAGATGTTTATAAATGCTTTGCAATATTATGTAGAATATTTATTCAAGAACGGTAGGGGCCTACGTAATATAACGCACAGTTGAAAGCCAGGTCAATCGAAACGATTCAAACAGGAAGGTGTTTATGTTTTAGGTTAATATTTTACAAAGGCATGTTCATTCGTATTGTTCAACTAGTACTAAATATTACCGACACCGATATAATTCCTTCTTTTATTATAATTTCGTTCAAAGGGTATTGAAAGACACAAGCGAAGTGATGCCACTTTTTAATTTTTACTTCTCTCTTATTATTTTATTATTATTATTATTATTATTATTATTATTATTTTAGAGACAAGATGATAATGGAATCTTTTAACTCAATTATGAAGGTGTCACGTTTTTTTGTGGAAAATAGTACGTTATGAAGGTATATTATGTCTGCTGACATGCCGTATTTCATATTAGCGTAAATGTATCGCCACTCAAACACGCTTTTGGTGCGGTGATACCTCCCATTGCAAGCTTTGAGATTTCGAAATATATGAAGTCGATTATGAACGTCACAGACGCTGGAATTGGATTCAGTTATTAATAATTTTATACATGGCCTCGTAAGCTAGCCATTGCACAGGCTGGGATTTGCTACGATATGAAACTAATGATTGTAAATGGACATAAAGGGCACAATTAAAATTTTATGCTGCACGTGTCGGAGACAAATTTGCAGTAATCGTGTTGCTGCTTAACAATTCAATCGGTTAGGGACGCACCTAAATTAGTGGTTAGGGTGATAGATAATTCTGAAATTCTGCGCCACTGATCCTCTATTCAATATTGTTCGTTAAGCCCCAGATGCAATTTCTCTTTAACGCATTCTACCGTACATGTTGGTCTACTCACAATTTATCGTTCACCATACACAGTGATTCGGATGCCGGCCGTGGGATTCGAGTAGCTTGGGTCCGCTGGTGTAATAGATTGTATAAGTCCACTATAATATAATGCGTACATCCACTACAATTTAATGCTTTTTCGTTCGATATTGTGATGTTCAAAGGAACATTTTAAAAGTGGGTCTCATGCTTGAAAAATGGCCATTTTAATATTTATGACAACAAAAACAATGTGCGTATTCAGGTAATGTAAACCTCTTTACGAACAAGATAATTTTAATGGGCCTGAAAATAATTGCAGAAAACTTGGAGTTTGATCATCTTGTATACTCTGAAACACACTTCCAAATTTTGAAATATTCTCTAACGTCAGATTGAGAAGAAATTGCAAACAGATTCACTTTTGATCTTACAAAACTGTACTTACAAAATCCAAATCACCTTGTAAATTAACTTGAAACCCATACTATTTAAATAACTCTTTTTTTCGTTCTTTAAGGTCGCATCAACATCTAGGTCATTAGCGACCACTATTGAAGTTAACGGTTTGGTAACTATGAAGATGAAACGATATGATGGTGATAAGAGGTGAAAGGACGAACACATATCCAATCATGCCCGAGGTGGGACTCGAATCCGCGACCCTTCGGTCCCAGATCACTGCGACACTACTGTCTCAGCAATCTCGGTCATCGGACCGACTTTAAATTTTTTTTATTAACACAATGAAAATTTACAATCTATTTCAATTCGAAATAATAAGTAAATATGATAATTCAAAATAAAATGATTAATGAAACAATAAATTACAGAAATTTTCCCCATTGGTACTTTCCAGGATCAATATACAAAGACTATAACATAAAGAGAAAAAATATTAGAATAATAAGAACACAAAAAGGGAGAATTATTTTTGTTTTGTGTATGTCTATGTCAATTACTAAAGCGGTAAGGAAGTTGCAAAGAGGAGGTTCTATTGAGGCGAGATATTTCTTGGCTATTGTCTAACAGGTTTAGGGCTAGATGGTTTGGATGGGTTTCCAGGCGTTTATTGTAGTTTAGGCTAATTTATTATATCTTCTCTTAAATTGTTAAAATATTGAGATCTCGATGGAGTGCTGCATTAGACATGTACCAAGGTGCTGATGAGATGACTCTTAAAATTTTTGACTGGAATCTTTGAAGAATTGATAAGTTTGTTCTGCTGGCTGTGCCCCAGATTTGGATTCCATATATCCATACAGGAAGTAGGATGGACCGGCTTTAAATAACTTACAACTAATAGTTATGTTCACATTTCCAAATCCGTACGCCTGCCTTGTCGTAGGAACGTTATCCACTTAACTCCAACGATCCGGCAAACGTGGAAGCTTTCAGCGGCGATGCGGGCGCGGGCGACCGCCTTTAAGCGACCCGTTAACCCGCAGAGGCATTCGCCGGACGATTTGATTAGGCCTCGCGCCGGGCATCGATCCTGCATTACGGTGCCGCGGCGGAAATGAAGGCGCCGGAATACGCGGTGTCGTTTACACGCCCATAAATTCCCTATGACCGAATTTACAGTCGGGAATATGTAAATAGTTCGCAACCGCTTTCAATCGGAACGCCCGACCTGCAAGCTGGCCTGTGAAATGGACTCGGTCGTCATGGGCCGCCATATCGGTCGGTAACTGCGCGGTTGGCAGTACTGAAAGGATTTTAATTAAACTCGGCCGCTGATAGTCGTCGTCGCGAAGCGTAACAATAAAATTGAGAGCGAGAGAGAGAGAAACTGTGATAAGTTGGGACTTGCAGGAATAAAAAAAAATGTAGGCCAGGGTGTCTTAACAATACGTATTCATCGATTGGAAAAGTAATTCCGTGGCCGTTTTCTCGTTCATTTTGTGTTGCGGTGGGAGCCGATCGGATCTTCTAGTAGATGTAGCGATATTTTTCGGCGATTGAGAAAGTAATAGTTTGCAGGAAATTGCTTTTTTGCATTTAGAAGCTACTTTTTAATTGCAACAGTATGAATGATAGGACATTACACAACAATATTCCCAAATTCTGGGCAGAATTAATTTGATGTAAAGCTTAATTATGATGCTTATTATTTTATCAGACCTTCGCTTTATTATTATTATCATTATTATTATTATTATTATTATTATTATTATTATTATTATTAACCGCCAACAACCCAAAAAAAAATTTTTTGTTTTTTTTTTTAAATATCTCATTTTGTGTAATTTCACTTTCACCAAACTCAAAAGAAATTACGGCTATCATGTTTCTTGTACAAAGATAGAAATTAAAATATTTCATGAAATCATAAATGACTTAATTTTGTGTTTCATTGAAGTTTTGCTTTTGAGTTAATGACAGTGTGCAAAGCGATGTCTATCTACTACTCGTATCACTACTTATGTCCAATGCGCGCAGAAATTGAAAGATAATTACGCAATCTTCGGCCATGTAAGAGTCTTACGTTTTCGTTACTCAAGAACTTGGAAAAAACGAAAAGCAAAGCTAGTCTCGGTTTTGACTGAAAAAAATACAAATATTTGATTTTGTCTATTCTCAAACTGCGCTTAATGACTTAACCTCAGTCGTTAAGACCTGACATGAAGACTCTTATGAGTTGATCCTGACATTAGTTAGGGTCAACCTGACTAATCTATATATGTCTATAGATCTATGTATGTCAGGGATGACCCTGACATTAAGGGTCTATAGAGTGCGTCACTGCTTTCAACACAAGTGATGTCTTGCGACAGCAAGTTTCCAAGGAAGAGAGCACCATCTATTAAATTTTGCCGTTCACGTATTTCGCTATAGAACAGCAACTCTTTTGCTATTCTTGGTACGTAAAGAACTGTTGTACTGTATATTCATATATACTGTACTATTTATTTATGTATTTATTTAGTCAAAACTGTATGTGACGTATGGGGAGAAGTACTATGTTATTAGATTATTTGTGAAGACGTTTGTGTTAAAATCTTCAACTTTTTGCAATGATATACAGGAGTATTTTATTTGTGGTTTCTGAGAATGTACGTGCTTGGAAATCCGTTTTGTGTAGTTTTGATCAGCAGAATTTTTGCTGTTGTGGACCACTAGTACTGTACTAATGATAGTTACGAACGTCTCCAAAACTTTAGCAAAATCGAGAAACAAACAATACGGGAAACGATTTCGGAAATTGGCCACGTAGCATCCGCCTAGGGTATTTTTTGCTCGCCCCATTGCGGAAGAGCGTACCTTGATTGCGAGGTCCCCCAATCGCTGTGACTCGCCCCCTTCATTTATCGGAACGGAAAGCAAGCGCGTGATTTCGCGTGAGCCGGCGCCTCCATCTTCAGGGAATCCGTGGGTAGGGGAAGCGGAAAGGCAGCGGCAGCCGGAGCGGGGATGTGACGGCAATGGGCGAGGTGGGGTGGGGTGAGTTGGGGAAAGGTAGAGTGGCGTGAGGTGGGGAAGGGTAGAGTGGCGTGAGATGGGGACGGGTAGAGTGACGTGAGGTGGCGAAGGGTAGAGTGGAGTGAGGTGGACGACGGTAGAGTGGGGTGAGATGGGAAAGTAGAGTGGCGTGAGGGGAAGGGTAGAATGTGACGGCAATGGGCGAGGTGGGGTGGGGTGAGTTGGGGAAAGGTAGAGTGGGGTGAGGTGGGGAAGGGTAGAGTGGAGTGAGGTGGGGAAGAGTAGAGTGGGGTGAGGCGGGGATGGGTAAAGTGGGGGTAAGCCGGAAAGGGTAGGTGAGATGAGAAAGAGCAGAGCGGTTTGGAAGGACGGAGGCTATCAGGAAGGTACAGACAGCTGGAAGAGTGAGACTGGGCCGGGGGGGGAGGGGTGGGTCGCCACCAGGAGGGGCGGGGGGCAGCGACGGGCGCGGGAGACGCCGAGGCCGGCCGTCCAGAGGAGGCCTGGCGGGTCGCACGCCAAGCACCACTTGTCCGAAATCGCCCCGGCGAAACGTCGGACGAAACGTCGTAAAGTAACCGGGATTTAGGCGCGAGTGCGGGGGAGGCGGACGCGCTTTTTATGAGGTCCGCTCAACGGCCCGAGAGGATCTCGCGGCGCGCGGGGGCGGTCACGGGGGCGGCCGCGTGGTCAGCACTTTCGGGCCCCCGGACGCCGCCCCCGACGCCCCTCGCGCCGCCCGCGCCAACTCGCACGCAACTCCGGACCCCCTCCACCCCGGCGGGCGGCGATCAACTTTGCTCCGTTTAACTTCCTGGTTGCTTCTTTGTTCGGCCTGCAGACCTGTCCTTTCGTTTTCGAATGCCGTTTGTTGTACGATAGCACTGATAGATTTCTTCCAACAGACATCCATGTTCCGCTTTTCCGACAACGCTACGCTTTTATTTCGAAAGGTATTGCTAGCCTCACGTATCTCTTTTACCCGTGGGTATCGATCAGTTTTAGGATTATTACATTTCTGTTACTTCGTTATTGGCAATATTCCTACCAAATTTACTATTACATTTCTGTTACTTCGTTATTGGCAATATTTCTATCAAATTTACGCACAGCCTGTTTTCAATAATTCACCATTTTCCGTTGTTACCTCTCGTATGATCATTACGTCCACATCTCCCAGCCTTCCTTTCGTCCTGGTGTCTTCCCTTGGAGACCTTCCACGCCCTTCGCCTGGCCGAGGGCCACCGCCTGCCCGGGCCCCGCCCTCTCCACGTAGCGCCTGCGACCGATAAAAGCGGCCCCAATCACCCGGCGCCCAGCTGTCCCGCCCCATCACCCGCCGGATTCGTCTCCGCACGCGTTCGCTCCTCGTCACTCCCCAACTCCTCCTCCACGCCTCGCGCCGCCCTGCAGGGCGTCTGCCGAGAGGTTAATGCTCGTGACAGCGCTGTAGCCTTCTGCGACCAGGGTCTGTGGAATCTTGGCTGACCGGGACTAGTTTCTTTTTTTTTTTTAGCTCTAGCTTTAGATAAAAGTTGGTTGATTGTTAATGATTCCGGGGGCGTGATCTTCCCCACTGGATGGCGAGATCCGGCGCCGTCCTACCGTCGGCTTGCGGGGTTTCCCTCAACCAGATATCTCCCACCAGCGGGGTACCGCCCCAGCCGGGACAAGCTCTAAGCTCCCGACCGGTCTACCGACATGTGTGGTGCTGTAGTGCATGTTAGTGTGTGTGTGTGTGTGTGTGTGTGTGTAAGGGGAGAGGATAGGATGAGGAAGAGGAAGGACAGATCGCGAGCGGTCCGTTCCAGTTTGTTAGGGTACTTCTCCTGCATTCGCTTGATTTTGATCGGAGAAACCACGGAAAACTACCGATCGGAGCACCCAGCCTCTAGAATTCTCCTCCAGACAGCGACTGAATTCAACCTAGCTGACAAGCCACTCAAAAATCTTGCCACTGTCGTGTTTAGATAAAGCGTGTGAATAAATTGTATATGTGGGAAATGCGCGGATTAATTTGAAATACTTTAGTAGTGGTTAATCAGTGAAGCGTGACAAGATAAGCCATATCTAAATTTGGGCGTAAAATGCGTTGGTATTTTTGCGTTTGTTTAACTCGACGATGCTTAATATTTATCACGAAGTTCGAAGCCTTCCCGGCGACATACAAATGCTAGAGCGAATCTACCCAAATTAGCTTATCGAAGAGGCATCATTTTGCAAGTTAACTTCTCTAAGTACTTTCAGTTTTTATTTTTGAATCACCATACAGTGGGCAGCGCGTTTCACACATGATTCATTTACCCATTTGCTTGTGGAGGGGTAAATCTCGTTTCCGGAGAAACATGTCGTACATTTGGTTGCCATCGTTTTGCTTGTGCTTTTATACTCTTCATCAAAACTAAATACGAACATTCAACTCTGAAGAATGATGTTTGATGGCCGGAACTCCACCTGAGATGCGATGTCTCACCAACAGCCAACATCCCGCAGATTCTGCATACATCTCTTCCTCCTTGTAGTCGAAATCTTGAATTCACTTCCGTCCTTTGTCATCACTGTCTGTCTCATACGTATTCATCTTCAAGATTTCAAATATATCTTCCCATGACAATTCACAGAATTGAATGTAACATCACGAACTGTTTAGTAGTATGCGTTTTTCTATTGTTCTCGCCAGTAAATCAGAAGTGGTACAAGAGAACAGTAAATGCAAGTAAATTGTATTTGAATTTGCAATGAATGAAAAGTAAATATTACTAGTCAATTGCATCGACGTGAACTGAAAAGTTTTGCTTGCGCAAAAATTATTTGATAATAACTTTAAATAATGCTTAACTGGCTTACAGACCGTTTTCACAAAATTCGTCTATTAACCAAAAATCTCTGTTTTCAGTCACTGTTACTTTCAAAACTACTGGTGATCCTGAATATTCAAATTTTAAATTGTATATATCAAATTGAGAAATGAAAATTACCCATGTTAAGGCTTGCTTTCAGAGCCACAACCTGCCTCCACTTCTGACTCCGGCCATTTAACTTAATAGTCAATACGGCGTAATGATACATTTCATCCTCCCACATTTCGCCCTTACTCATTCGTGCACGTGCCTTTCTCTCTTCATTCCGCGCAGTTCCGAAACTCTCCTGACTCGCAATGCCTCCTCCCTTGACTCGCATCCACGGACACCAGGCAAATACCGGAGGAGTAAGTACCCTTGCAAACGGGCCACGGATCGCACGCAATATTTCTTTCCTCTTCCTTATCCTATCCTCATCCCTTACACACACACTTACACTAACATGCACTACACTACCACAAATGCCGGGAGGCGGTCGGGGGCTTAGAGCTTATCCCAAATGGGGCGGTGCCCCGCTGATGGGAGATACCTTGTGGGAAATTCCCGCTAGTTGACGGTAGGTCGGCGCCGGATCTCGTCATCCAGCGTGGAAGATCACCGCCACCTCTCGATGGAAAAAATGCACCACACTTACGAAACTAATGACCTCAATTGATGACGCGCCAGGAATCTCTATCAATCAATCAATCGCATGTACGGTCCGCTCTGTCCCGTGCCTTCGTTTTCCGACCTGTCCCGTCCCATCCCGTCCCGCCGCCGACTGTCCCTTCGCGCAGGTCGCGTCTTGAAGGGCCGACGGGGCGTGGAGTCTTCCCCTCGCTGTTGTCTCCCCCGCAGCACCTGCTCCTCCTCGGATGAAAAAGTAATGCGACACTGTCCCCTCGCCCGGACCCTCGCCTGCCGCCGTGGGGGGCAGCACCATGCAGTAAATCCTTAAACCTGATTTAGCGCAGGTCTTATCCGCCCGTTTATTTGGAAACATTTATTCCAAATCGCAGACTACCCGTGTTCGTAAGATCCCTGTTTCTTGGATCTGTGCTCAAACCGTTAAATATGTTGATTATTAAGACTTGAGAAGAACTAAATGCTACTTTAGTACCCTGGCTGGTTGTTTACTGAATACGATCAATGTAAATAGCCTGAAAATAAACAGCACAAGACTTATGTTAAATAACTTCACGGCTTTTCTTATATCACAACAATAACACATGCAGAAAATTATATTAGAAACATGATAAAGATCATACACTTCTGCCAATATCTAAATAATATGCTGAATTTATGTTTATTTACTGCTCTATGGCAGTGAAACCCGAAAAAGAGCCAGCTCAAGCTCTTTCTTTAAGCTCTGCCTGTTTATTGTCATGTATTCTTATGCGCTTATACCGAGCGAGTCAACTCAAGGGCTTCATCGCAGCAGTTTCTGGTATTCTAAGTGTTATTTGCAAGTGCTTGTTGTGAAAGCCTGCATTGGGCGCGCAATATCTTTCATCATTACAAACTTTTCAAATTTTTAATTTACTTATTATTCAATTTATTACTCACACTTTGTAATAATACATACAAAATAAAATTTGTGTATTTGTCATTCTTTTTTATTGTAGTATATTTATAATACTTAGCCTCCAATTTTATACTACTTTTATAAAAATGAAGAAAAATAAAACATTAAAAATAATACATGTAAACAATTTCTTATGATATATTAATTAATTCGCACGAATGTTCACGTAATACAGTACAATACTGGATTGACACTTCTTACGAAGACGTCTCAGAAAAATAATGAAGGTTCTGGTGACGAAAAGGAAATGTCACGACGTCTATCGATTCCATCTTCATTAGGTAAGAGGAAGGAGAGAATAAACGGCACTTGGGGAACCTAATGTGGCATTTTGTTAACACGAATGCCTACAGTCCAATCTTTACTTCCATCGATGAGCCGCAGCGCCTCCGTGGACGGGAGACGAAGTGTCCCGCGCGCCGCCATCCATCACCGTGACATTTGAACATCGTGAGTAGCAATCAATATTAATGGGTTTGCCCGCGGCCACCACGTCGACTCCCACGCGCTCAGACGGCACTTCCCAATGGGCCACACTGGGCCGAAAACACGCCCAAAAACACAGCAGGTTTTTCTATGGTTACTAGTGTTTGATATTTGCTTTTAAAAAAATCCTATTTGGGGATAAAATGACTTCAATATATTTTCTAAATTTGTCGCATAAATGGCAAAAAATAGTACTTCTACAATTTTTTATTGTTTTAAACCAAACATTATTTTAAACTAAAGTTCAAATAACACGCGTATGATGTATTAAAATTAATCACACAATAGACATTTTAAAAACAGCTATGATCTATCTTTGTCCACCATAATGACAATAATTTTATAGGCAGGTAAATTTATTTCTGAAACCACTTTCACCAGTAGTGTAACTGCTTTAATGATCTCTCTTTTTGTTCAGAGCTCAGTCAGGATATACCAGGATTTTTATTTAATACCGAATTCAGCTTCAGTGTAATTTTCTGCCTAGGATTGCTTTTGAGTGTATTTCTCACGGTTTTCATTGCAACGAAAGGGCATTTTAAGGTTCTAATAGGCATTTTAGGCACCATAAATGTTCGAAATGTGATCAGGATTACTTTCGAGTACTGACGTCAAAAACAATAAAAGTGGCATTCGCCTAAAAATACAAATTCTAAAGATTACGAAGCACGCAATTAAAACAATAAAAATGATTTAAAACTGTGTAAACATTTAATATTCATTAAAAACTAGCCTTTTCGTAAACATTTCAGAGGTTTTGCTCGATAGCAATACTCACTGTGAATTGTGAATGTCTACGGAGGAGAAGAAATAATTTCGTTCCGTTTCTCAGTAACATTTTTAATACTTTTTGTGACATTTGTAACGTTTACATTGAAAGTTCATTTCATTTTGCATTGCCAGTTTGAATGTAACATTTCCAAACACTTACTATTTACCACCAGAATTAAGTACAGTCGAACATTAAGTTTTATAGTGAGTTCGTTACTCGAATCCAGTGACCTGTCTGATTCTATTTTTTCTCTTTACATGCAGTCATTGATGAATCGAACTATTTTGTACGTGAATCTCATATTTGATTATTTACTCAGGAAAACCATACTTGTTCAAATCTTTACTTAAATGACATTTTTGAATTATTTTTTGTGGAGTTAATTATGTTTATATTGTAATTGAGGTTTGTATTCTAATTTTATTTTAATAATATAATTATTTTCTCAATTTTATTATTTTTTTTAGTTTTTTATTTTTATTTTGTTTCGTCTTTTATTTTTTATTTTTTTCAATTTCATTTTCTTTTTTCATCTGGTCCATTCATTTTGGTCCGTTTGCGCCCAGTGTGCGCCGCCGCCTTGTGTTGTTTACGCGTCCGAGTTGTTCCCAAATTACCCGCGCAGGCGGAGGCACAGGCGGAGGCCGCTCGCAGGAGCAGCGATGACAGCGCCGCCTTCGCCAAACGAGACGCCGCCCCCTTGCAGTCAGTCCGCGTAGTGGGCGGGGCAGCGGCCCGTGTGCACACGCACGATTTGCATCAACACTAACCTATGACTGCCTAGAATGCCAAAGTTTTCGGGTTTGCAAGTATGAGAAGTAAGGCTCTTCTGTATAAACGCTGGTGATGAGTATTTGAGACAACACTTTATGGTTCGATTGTAATGATCATTGGGTTTGATTCCCGGCAGGTCCGAGAAATTTATGTGACTTTTTTGACATCGTTTGGTTGATGGTTCCTGTTGGAATAAAATACGTAGGCCAACTGCCCGGGGAATGTATGAGCAGCACGTCCAGTCGGGAGCTGACTTGCTTGTGAGGCAGAGGAATGCGCTCGGTGTTCTTGGAAGCCCTCCACCCCCCCCCGCCTACTCCGAAACTATTAGCTGTCCCAAGTATATTGCTCCAAGTGTCCATAGGCAAAAATTAATGCTGCAAACAAGAATAAGTAAAGCGTATAAGTCAGACACCCCGCTCCCCACACGCAATCAAGTCAGCTCCCGACTACAAGCGTACGGGCCGCGCAATCCTTCCCTCGTTATCCTCTATTCTCAGTGTCGAGCGATGGGATGATCAGCAATCCTGGAATCCCGGCACATTCCCCACTAATCTAGAAACAATTTCCATGTAATGTTGGAGATCAACCGAGACAAATCTGCAAGCACTGTTGAACCATAAAAGCAAGAAATAAAGCTCTAATACATCAACATCATTCCCGCTATATTTCCGGGTTTTGGGATCTCTGGCTTTTTTAACTGCGGATAATGATGATCCACGATGATGGTATCCCCTGCGTACCACTCGTTATGGATATATTAACAAAGAATTTGTTTAGCCGTAAAATCTCTTTTAAAAATTCCAAAAATTCAAACTCATTTGTCGTAAAATATTGCCTACGTTAATTAGAGTTTCCAGGACGAATTGCTCCAATAACAAGACTTAATGGATATTTCAACCATATTGGGGAAAACTGAACATCATTATATTTAGATTATAACAAGGGTACAGAGAAATAATGAATAACGTTCCGCAAGGTACTTTACTCGTAATTGGAAATTAACTTTATTAATTTGTTTAAAGAAAATGTAATATTTGTCATTTAGTATAAAAGGTATATTCAAGTCCTAATGTGAAAATAAAATTATACAATTTTCATAACAAAACATATTTCCTAAAAATGATCCTGAGAAACTGGAGTAGAAACATGTTTCTTTTAGCTACCGCAATGTAAGGCATGTAGCGATATTTCCTTCAGCAGAAATCCCTTTCGCTGTTATCAGTTTCCGTGTATCTTCAGACTGCTGCGGCATGCAGCTGCCGTTTTTGACACCGCCCCCTGACACCTCTACCGCCCCCGCCCTCGGTATCAGCACCGCCCCCGCCATCGCCACCGCCATCACCACCGCCACCGCCACTGCCCCGCCCCGGCTCCGCACACGCTCCGCCCCGCCACCCCCCACTCTCACTCCCGCCTTCGCCACCACCATCTCCACCACCACCGCCACCGCCGTCGCCCCCTCTCCCACCGCATCCGCCCACACCAGCCCCCTCCCAATGGGGACCGCCCCGGCCACTGTTCGCTCTCCGCTATCCCCGGCGTTCCCCGTTGACACTGCCCTCATCGCCGGCTACACTATCCTCGGTTTATTCCCGTCACTATAGGCCGCCTGTTCCGCCCACTGCTAGCTTTCTGCCAGCATCATCCTCTTCTACTCCGCCCATCCATATCACCAGCACCACCCCGCCTCGTCGGTCGCCACAACACCATACCCTCTCTCCACCTCCCCCACCTGGCGTCTGCTTATCGCCACGCCCCCTCGACAGTTTTCGCCTGCTGCCTGGCCCCGCACGACGCCACGTTTCCAGCCCCTGGCGTCGCACAAAGGGCACCGTGTTTCGCTGCCATCAGCGAATTTGCGTGGGAGGGAGCAGGGGGTGGGGACGAGGAGGGGGCGAATGACAGGGGAGACGGGGGTAAAGGAGGGGTCATTTGCGGCCGGGGGTGCAAGCGTTAAGATCCGTTCATTAGACGGCGATTGTGAGCGACGCCGATTTACGCACCATATGTCGGTCGGTGGGCCGGCCCTCCCACTGCCCGTCCGTCGCTCGGTCCGGGATGAATGGCGCGCACTCAATGCTGCCAATTGGACGCGCGCCGATGTCCCCAGCTAGGTCCGCCACCCACGCAGTCCGTCGCCCCCGCAACCCACGTCTCGCAGCTGCCCTGCAACTCCCCAGAGGCTACGGCGCTCTCCAAGCTCGCTTCGTTGTGGTTCCGCCTTTTCTTGTTCGAATCACTGCCTGGCTCTAAACGGAGAGTTTTAAAAATATTTCTGAACATTTGAGAGCAAAAAATTACATTTGCAATGAATAGTTCTGTTTATGATGTGTTATTCCAGTTATTTTAGCTTAAGGGCAGTACTATGTTTTAGAGGAGAACAACTGAGAATTCTGCAATTGATATGATTTTCCACAATATCATTCGTATCGCTGAGATTTACCAAACAATGTGTATCTGTAATAATAATAATAATAATAATAATAATAATAAATTGGTATATGTTGAAAGTAAATAAATCTTACGTATGGGGTGCGAGTTCCAAATTAAATAACTTTGAGAACATAACCTACTGGAAAACGCCTAAAACATTTAATAAATCTTTTCATTGAAATTCTTTGAGTAACTCTATCTTAAGTTGAAGAGGACCATACGCTCCTTGTTTGTTGCCAGCTATACACGTCAAAAAATATCTCCTGGTCCACGACGTCTGCATCTCTGCCAAAGACGCGATGCTTCACTTCCGCCTACTTTTCGCTCGCATTTGCACTTCAAACACTGCCACAAGACTTTAGTCCGTTAGCCAGCTAAACCATGGCTGCTCAAAAGCAATAATTAGGCCCAGACTGTCAACGGTGGTCCGCTGCAATAGCTTGCGTGCCAGTCGACTTTCACTAGACTATAACCGATCGCGCCCTGGCGCATTTCTTCCCCTCCCATTGGACTGACTCAATAAGCAGCCGGTGAACCGCAGGTAAGTGCTGGGACAGGGCATGTCAAGTGGCGCACCTATTTCAGCAGCTCTGAATTAAACGATTCAGCTACAGAAAATTGCCCTCAAATTTTAGAAATCGCTTCATACTTTTTCGAACTTCAGAAATTGTGGAGGTGTTTTGATTTCTTTTAACGTCGTTTTCTCAGTTCTGTAGAGGGGTATTGTGTGCAATAATAAGTTGTACTCGTATACAATGAGTGAATATATATATATATATATATATATATATATATATATATATATATATATATATATATTTTCTCATATTTATTCGCAAGACCTCTTAAAATTTGTTAATTCGACGTTCTCGTATGTTAACTCATAATGGTAATTTTGAGATGAACTTGTTAGATTTGACATGTTTGACTTTTGACTCTTCTTTCGGTAAAGGTCAGGCAACATATCGCTTGCAGTTTACATAAGGATTGTTATTACAAGAATAGTGATAATTGTTATTACAAGAATAGTGATAAGTGTCGCTCCTGTAAATTAAAAGGGAAAACGTCGATATTTAAGGGAAAAAATGTACTGATTTTTCAGAAAAAAAAGAAAAGAAAACAAACGCTCATCCAATGTATTCAAAACTTTTTGCCGCCTTTCCGTACAATTATTGCCTGCCACCTTGTCACCGTGTTCCTCAGTGGATGGTTGTGTAGTGCCTCTAACTGTAACGGGTGAGGATAGGACAAAGAAGAAGAAGAGGAGAAAGCGGCATTCGATTGCCCGTTTGTTAGGGTACCGGTCACGCATTCACCTGGGGTCAAACCACGGAAAACGACCAATCAGATCAGCCGGCTGTTGGAATTCGCCTCTAGACAGGGGCTGAATTCGACCTAGCTATGTAGCCAGTGCCGAACTCGACTATGTTCTATCACCGTCGGGACTCCAATGTAGAACCTCCCGGTCAGAGGCACTGCAGCGACATCCATTGGTTGCCTTGACCACCTAAACCGGTGCGTCAAACGTGCCACTCCCACCCTACACCTCACCCCTACCTTCAACGTCCCCGCCACCAAATGCCTCCGCCGCCTCCGCCGCCGCCTCCGCCGCCTCCGCCGCCTCCGCCGCCTCCGCCGCCTCCGCCGCCTCCGCCGCCTCCGCCGCCTCCGCCGCCTCCGCCGCCTCCGCCGCCTCCGCCGCCTCCGCCGCCTCCGCCGCCTCCGCCGCCTCCGCGGCCTCCGCCAGCCCCTCGCCGACCAGTCACAGCATTGTCGCAACTGGGTCCGCGACAGAAAAGAGCCCACCCACGAGCCTCGTAAGTGAAACGATGTTCCACTGTCATCTGTCGAAGCCTCTCCCGGACACAGGAGCCTTTCATTGGCCCCTTTCCTCCCTTCTCTCGATCCGCTCCCGCAGAGCGCTTTGTAATTTGGACTTTTGAAGTCGCTCGCCTTCGAGCGCCCCTGATAATGATGACGCGTCTGCCGTCAGAAGGGCGGTCATCTTTTATTCCTGCGGTCGGGAGGCGATGGACTGGACTCCCTGCGATGGAACAAACGATTGGAAGTCGATTTTTGTTCTCGCTCAACGCGTGTGTATTGCAGAAAAACAACACATACAGGATCAATGAATAACATTAAACTATTATTCACTTAAAATAATATTTCGAAAACAATTGAGGCATTCAGTGAGGAAGAGAGCTCATCACAAAATTCAAATTATCGATTTATGAACGTATTAGATTACGAACACATCCAATATGTCAATCAATCGTTGTTTTAATTTTGTGGGTTAGCTCCATCTCTCACTCGATGACTCAATTTAAATGAATACAATAACAAATCTAAATCATGTTAGTTAAATATTTCAAAATTAAATAAATGAATTACCTACATTTTATCGTATTCTAGTAATAAATTTATATGGAGGTTACGGGTCCATACAGAGAGAAGTTGTATTTTGGAAAAAGTTTCATACAGAGAGAAGTTGTATTTTGGAAAAAGTGTAGAACTGTTTGCACATCTCGATGAAAATATTGGAAAGGGATAGACCTAGTTTGCCCGCTTTCTTTTGGCGAACGATATCGGAAGCTGTAGCGACTGTACGTACGCAGCGATTCCCGATCCTCAGAACCACGCACACTGCGCGTCTGCTAAAACGGAAAAAGTTCGTCTGAAGGAAATGTCTGCATGTAATGACGTGGAAACCCGCTCGATTAGAAACAAAATGTTAAAATATATTGAACTTCTCACATGGCAGAGAGAGAAACCAATGTGTGCTTGTTGTTCATACTTTAATTTCATAACAATACATTTGTACATTACATTACATTATTTTACGTTACGTTACGTTATTATACATTTGTATATACGTTTTCTTTGGACAAATGAGTGTACTGTTTATTGCAACTTTTTGAACATAACGTTCTGTTGGAGGATTTTATTGTTTGAAATTCATCTGATGTGTTTGTAATCTAAGTATAGTTATTGTACAGGTTTTTTAAAATCGTACTTTTTATTTGAATTATACATAATTATGTTTCTTATACTCAAATGCGCTATAAAACTTCTTATAATGTTCTGTTTTCCAACTTACTTTGTTGTTAACATTTTCAAGGAAAGAATAGTCCCCGTGTTAATATATTTCACTGGGTTGATATTGGTCGTGTCTACACTGGTGGTTTTGAGGACTTTTATCCGTACATCCTTTTTCTTTTTGTGGTATCTTTTAACTATTCGAAAACTTCTGAAGCATAATATTACTGACGTAACACTAGCTTTGAAAGCAGAGTCTCAGTTTATTACCAGTTAGCGAAACTTTTGCAAAAAAAAAAAAAAAAAATCTTCTGTCCCTTTTGTGATCACAGAGTTTGTGTATCGGGCAGCCAGATGAGTGCGTTTTTATTCCAGTCGCAACGGCAGGAACAGTCCTTCATAATCCCGACGCTATCGTTTATTTTCGTTGAGCGCAAAAATCACCATCAAACCAAATAACTGATATTTCGAAAGTATCTTGCAAAGTTGCAATACACCACACAGACACAAAAGGCAACATTTTTATTTGTTGAAACATACCATCCACGCCTGCGGTGGTTTTCAAAGCGGACTTTGGATTTTACTACCGCGTGATCAACAGAAAAATGAACATCGCTATTTTAGCAGAGAATAAACATACAATATGCTTTGCATGGTCGCTCTGAGAGAAACTGGGCTTTCGAAAAGAGGCTTTGAGCGAAATATTTTGCATATTCTGTAAGTCGAAAAGGAACTAAGAGTTCAGACATCAGCTTTGTTTTTGAACGCATAAAAACAGTAATACTCTTAATATAATATAAATAATAAAAGCATGTCTTTTCAAAACTGAATAATTTTTTTTGCTTCCTTACATTTTGATAAAGTGAACAAAAACATAGCTTTTGCGGAAATGATTTTCTTCTTCATGATTTAATCGAATTTTTATGTCCACGTGTTATTATTATTTAACGTTTATCATTTATACAACACAGTGGTGGAGGGTAGTGTGACATACGGATCTGAAATTTCGGTTAAAAAAGATGCAATAAACTCTCGGTTAAATGCTATGGAAATGAAATTTTGGAGACGATGTTGTCAGTATACCCTGTTTGATAGAATACCAAACGAAGAGATTGGACAGATAATGAAGATAGACAAGTAATGGAAAATGTAGAATCCAAACAACTCCAATATTATGGCCATCTAATGACAATGCATGCTCACAGAATACCAAAATTTGTCTTTGAGTGGATCCCTTTTGAAAGAAGAAAACGAGGAAGGCCAAGGAAATCTTGAAAGTCCGTCATCGACTTGACAATGAAGAGAAGAAGAATAGAGGAACGTGCTTGGCGAAGTAAAAAACATTGGTGTGTCCAGTGCGAGAAACGGTCATTAGAACTGTAAAATACTCGCTTAATAATAATAATAATAATAATAATAATAATAATAATAATAATAATGTTTATCATGTAATTTTTATTACAATATATTAAGATACACCTAGACAAAAAATTTACAAGATGAGGACGATGACCATTCAGATGTTTTACCCGTTTAAATTTCGATTAATGCACTCCGAATTCGATTCAAATAACGACCAATATAACTGGGAACTATACTACTCTCATAATAATTTCCGTCTTTTTATTTTGATTCAAAATAGTTAAATAATAAATAACAGTGCCATTGATTCCACCAACCATATAAAACGTAAATTCGCATCTGCAAATATCGAAGTACATTCGAAAGCGATTTAATCTTAACCCCGCTCTATACAGCCAACGACATGGCGAAAGCAATCGGAAACTGTTCCGTCCCTTCCAATAAACAGCGCCTCCCCAACGGTTTTAAGGTGCCCGCGACGTGTTGCCCTCCATAAATACAGCGCCCTGCGGCGGCCCCTTTGATTCAGCTCCGCGAACGTAAACCACGAACGTAAACGACTTTTGCCCGCTGCAGTTGCGACCACACTTCCTGCGCGCAGAAGGGGAGGGGAGGGGCGGGGAGGAGGGGAGGGGAGGGGAGGAGGGGAGGGAGGGCGAGGCAGGTGTGGCGGGGCGAGACGGAGCAGGGTGGACGGGACGGTGCGGGTGGGTCGGACGATAGCGGTGTGGGCGGGGCGGGACGGTGCGGGACGGAGCTGGACGGAGCGGGACGGAGCGGGACGGAGCGGGACGGAGCGGGACGGAGCGGGACGGAGCGCGACGGAGCGCGACGGAGCGGACGGGGCATGGAGGAGCAGGGACGAAGCCGGGATGAAGCCGGGCGGAGGAAGGGGCGGGGAGGGTGGGGCGGGGCGACGCGCAGGAGCGCTGCGGAGAGGGGGCGAGGAGGGTCGACGCCGTCGAATAAATTGGCTGGCGACGCAGGCGCCGCGTAAACTCATAAATTGTCATTCCGGCCTCCACCGGTCGTCCTTGGTGTCCTTCCAAGACTTGTAACGAAACGGCTCGTTGATAAGTTCATAAAAAGCCTGAACGCGGCTGTCAAGTTATCGTAATCGGACGGGAGCCGCTGGAATTAAGGAACAACAGGTGCCGGCGTCGCGGTGGTCTCGAGGAGGGGACGGTGGTGGTGCAGCTGGTGGCGAAAGTGGTGGCGATGAGAGGACTAACTGCGAATGACGTGTTTTGATAGGGCTGATGATGTTGATGGTTGATGATGATGATGATGATGATGAACCTTGACGATAGAGGCGGCGGTGGTTTTGGAGATTGTGTTTAGAAATTGTGGGCTGATGAGGGATGTGCTGAATAAGCCCGTCCGCATGGCGTTTCCGGTGGAACGGAAGGCAGCGATGTCGATAGTCATGAAACTTAGTTCATTAAATTACAAAGAAAGTCATATTGACAATATTTGAAGTAATTTCTGATTAAGACGATACGGTTTTGAAAAGCGATTTTTCTTTCATCTTCAACCTTGCATATTGGCAGATATTTTTTCGGTATACGACAATCGTCATTTCTTGCTAGAGCTCTCTTCCTGCCTCATTTTGAAACATATTCCGCGACCGATCGAATCACTCAATAATTTTCCCATTAAATATATTTGTATTTTTATTCCTAATCTTTTTAGCTTTCTGGTTGGAATTATTCTTGCTTTTCCTTATATTTCATTCATTTATCGTCTTTCTTGAATCAAATTAATGAGTATGTATAAATTAAATTTATTGATTTATGTAATATTTCTAATTTCCTATCATGCTATATCCCTTTACCTGCATTCATCTTCAGATATTGGATCATTTCTCTTGAACATTTTATTTCTCAAAGATTTTTTTTTCCCCATCGTTCTTTTTCATCTCTATTTGTAATCTTGTTTCTCTTTATGTAATCCAACTTCTTTCTGTTTATTTTCCTGAGACTAAATTCCCATTTGGATACAAATGCCGCAGCCATTGTTACTTCATCCTCACTTTTCATGGGCAAATGCTACGCCACCTCCTCCCCCCGCACCTCCTCCACCCCGTCTCCCCTGCCGCTGTCCCCGCCCACGCCACCGCCGCCACTACCCAGCATGCCTGCATGGCCCGGCCCTTTCCGTGTACATTAATCTGCTGATTAACCGCAGAGGCTGGCGCGCTGCCACGGCCCGCGCAGTCCATTCATCTGGGCCTTAAATACGCGGCCCGGCCCACGACACGTGTACCGGTCACCGACACGTGTGGCGGCGGACACGCATGCTGTGCCGCACTCGCAGCCTCTCCTGTCACTTGCACCGCCTCCGTCGCCTCCCGCCCTCCGCCTCACACTCACCCCACGTCCCGCTCCACCCACACTACGTCCACCCACGTCACCACTCTCACCCACCCACGTCACCGCTCCCACCCACCCACGTTACCGCTCCCACCCACCTACGTCACCACTCCCACCCACCCACGTCACCGCTCCCACCCACCCATGTCCCCGCTCTCACCCACCCACGTCACCGCTCCCACCCACCCACGTCACCGCTCCCACCACCCACGTCACCGCTCCCACTCACCCACGTCACCGCTCCCACCCACGTCACCGCTCCCATCCACCCACGTCACCGCTCCCACCCACCCACGTTACCGCTCCCATCCACCCACGTCACCGCTCCTGTATTCTGTTATATGTTCTTACCATACTCCCTTGCATAAAGCATGTGCATTTGCTCTTGTTAAATTTTCAAAAACAATTAACGCTGATAATAGTGCTGCTCATTGCTTCCATTTCCCCGTTCTACGTTCTGCCACGAACCACACCTGAACGTCTATTGCTGATCCTGTCTAGGCCGCTGCTGTTTCCTCCACACTACTACTGCCATTTCCATCCCTGACAAGACCAGCAGCAACTCGAGTTTCGTGTTTGGGAAAGGCGGACTGTTCTTGCTCCAAAGGAGTAGAGCGCAAACAAGTGGAGGTCTCCCGTGTTCCGTATTGGTTACATTCCTCGTGCTCAATTGGCGTTCTGTCCGGCGTTTCGGACGCCAATGTAAAATAGACACCGTTTTGGTGAAAGCGTTGCGTAATGACGTGTTCGGAGAGTTTCGTGTATTTTGCGTGAAGCGTTTTCAATTTCACCTTCAGTATGCTAGTCACATATCTCACTATTTACCGTGGCAAAAAGTCAGAATATTCCATCGCATTTGTCTTTAATTGCTAAGTAAAAGGTTTGCAAACTGTTAATACTGTGGTGCGAGCATTGAAAGTAAATATTCCTTGTGTTTATTTCCCTAGCCATTTAGTCTCGTTAGTAGTTTGTTTTCCACGTAAGTATTGCACTTCAGTGCACATCCTAATATTCTTGTTGTAGTAACTACATCAATCATAATGTTGTTGATCAAATCAACATAATGTTATTGAAGTTTTAGATTTTTCTGAATTATTTCGATTTATTGTATTGAATAGTAACTCCCAATGCACAAAGTCATGATTTTTAAACTTTTTTGGTATTGTAAACAATATTTTGAATGTAATAGACGCTAGACGAAGTATGAAACAACTAACAGTGCTGTTTTTGTATTGATTATGTTGGAAATGAAATATTTAAATTAGCCGTGAGTATTAGCGTTCTAAATTAATAGCGTGGAAATTAAATATTGAAATTCGGTTCATTTATATCGAAATTAATGCCATATTTATGTGATGGTCGCAGTATAGATCATAACTGAGTAAGAAAATTTAATACTCAAAATGTATTCAGAAGATGAAGTAGAGAAAATATGAGGATTCACTTCTCCGGTTTGGTCTCTTTAAGAGCACGATCCACCAGGCCAGGGTCGCCTATTCTTGCACTAGTCTAGAAGATCTTATCGGATGAAATGAGAGTGGTGTGTATTTTTACGCGAGTACCTTGACCAATATGCCCACTTACTTTACACAGGAGTTTTTAAATTCTCTACTGTAACACTATACCTCGATACATATCAATACAAATATAATTAGGAATCAACATTTTTCCTTGAAACAGAATATTACCTTGCTTAATTTTTTTGGTCATTCGAAAAGATTTATTGCAAATTTGAGACTTCATTCTTCCAATAATGAGATACTCATTTTCTGATCAGGTTCTTCAGGAAATATGAGAGGTAATTTTGGTGAATTAGAAATCGACTGAAAGATATTCATTTATCGGAAATGTTATAGTTTATTTCTTAAAGATTATTAAAGTCTGCTCATTGCATGTGTCACTTAAAATACTAATACTCAAATGCAGAACCTACAAAATACTGGTAAACGAGCAAAGGATCTGACAAATGTTATTTAGTGTTACTATTTTTTTCACTTTATTAATGTAAGAGTAGCGTCATATTGTTACGTAATTATTTTAAAGTCTTTAAATGTATGTGATGTGTATAAAAAATTTTAAAATATAATTGCATTATTTAACTAGAAAGGAAATTATTGAAGTTGATTGAGCTTTAACTTTCAAGAACATTTTGTTCTTACACGAGAGTTTCGTGGAACGCAAAAAGCACCACTAAAAAGCAAATTTTACTGCGGAAAAAACTCCTGTTACAAAATGGATTAAAGGATGAAGCATGCTTAAGTTATCTACTTACCCCGGTGATTAACAACATTACTTTACTAAGTATACGGAAACCAGGTTTTAAATCTAATCGCGTCAAATTATCCGCTCTTTATTTACTCTTTTTAAGCTATCAATAGCTTTAACCCAAACTTCACCACAAACTAACTCTCTCACATAATGTTCAGGGCTAAACAGAATCGAAAATACTGTTCAGTTGAACTGTTCCTAAATCTCTTCTGATACGTGAATATGTTTTAAAAAAAGCCAAATAAAAAACTTTATTATAAAAAAATTTTGGTTTAACAAAAAATAAAAATATGTGTTTAATTTGTTCATAGAATTAATTTATATAATTAGATAAACATTTTTTTCTCCTTCATTCATCTTTGCTAAACATATAATTTTCAATTTTAATGTAATCAATATTACTGATCTCTTTTTTACTTTCACTGAATGTCAGGTCAAATACAATCACATAAAAAAGCGACAATACTTATTGATTCAAAAACTCAGACGCAAGTTACTTGATCAGTTTTGACCGTGCGAACATTGTTATGGCTGCGTGTTTCTTTGGTATGCTGTTCTAATTATGAACTTGTCTTTTCATTGCTCCCGGACTCAACCCACATTCATCCATAGACAGCTGAGCATGACTCGTCCTCCCGCTCTACATCGTCAACTGCGCGACCGCGGAGCGGAGGCGGCGCCCGAGCCCATGGATAAATATACGCGCGGGCGGGGCAAGGACGAGAGTGGGGATGGGACGAGTTGGTGTGTGGGGGGGGGGAGGGATGGCGGGGCCGCTGGCGGAGGCTCAGCGCTGACTCAGGCGCTATCTGCGTCAATCAGCTCCTCAATGGACACACTGAGCACCCGCCCCGCTGTGGATCTCCCCTTCCCTTCCCTTCCCTTCCTTCCCTTCCCTTTCCCTCCTTCCGCCCTTCCCTTCCCTTCCTCCTCCCTCCCTTCCCTACCCTACCCTTCCCTCCCTCCACTTCCCTTCCTTCTCTTCTCTTCCCTTCCCTTCCCTTTATTTTCCTTTTCTTCCCCTTCCCGCCATTCCCATTTGCTTTTTTCCGCACTAGCCAGCCCTGGGGAGGCAAACAATAATCGATGTTTTCCACTAGGAAAATATTATATTAACATCGTTATTTTCCTATCGATACTTTCTTAACATCGATATTTTATTGCAAAAAAATCGTGGCTTTTTAATTTTTAATTTTTTTTAATAATGGTGTTGAGATACGTTGTAGAGTAGTAGCAATCCACAGCAATAACGTTGTTTTTGGTCATCCTCTTTATCACTCTGCACATTTTGCCTCTGCAGTCTGAGGGAATTTTAGGTGGTTTTACTTCGATGGTGTACGAATGAAAGTGGTTAAAGGGTAAAGTAGCAAAACACAATGATCTTTATTGCTAATTTTATTCTTTACATTCGATAATAATTTTTATTAACATACTACTAACATGCTAGTAACCAAGCAATAAAATAAATCCTTTGTAAGTACTGTAATTAAAAATGGATTAGAAAATAGCATGTTTATTAGTCTTCAAATAAAACATCCATGCTTTAAACATCGATGTCTTTTCGGAATGGAAAACCCTTTAGCGATGTTCCGAAACATCGATGTATCGAGGTTTTCGTAAAATTTGCTATCACTAAGCCCGCCTCTTACTGTCTCCCAACGCCCCTCTCTTTCCCGCCTCGCCTCCCCCCTTTTAGACGCTTCACCACCCTTCTTTTCTACGCCTGTCTTCGTGTTGTCTCGATCCACCGCCTTCCACGCCGTTCCGTTCTGTTTCTCTTCGTTCTGCTTTGCTCCGCTCCCATCCACTCCTATTTCCGCTCATTCCCCTTCTCTCCCTTTCCCACTCCGGACCTTCCCCGCCCTCCGCGCCCTGCCCCGCTCCGTGTCGCCAAGTCCCGTTCCGCTCCGCGGCCACGACTGGCGCCGGCCCACCCCTTGACAACGCCCCACGCGTCCGTCGACGGCCGGCCTCCGCCAGTCGCTACCGGGAACGACTCGCTAATGCGACCGGTCAGAATACGAGAGTACTGAGGACCTGATGGGGAGGTCGGAGGTACGGGTTTACAAACTCCTTACGGGGCACCCAATGTTAGGACCGAATTCCGTTGGCTACTGGAATTGCGTTTCACATTCTAAAAGTGCAGATCTCCCATACACTAAAACGCGTGTTAAAGGATTTTCGTCGGCTAATTTCTTGGTTTTTAAAGTGTCTCACAAACGCCGTTGTTTCAAATTCCGCAATGTCTTTGGAAAGTCACACATTGATTCATTAGTTATAGTCCCATTGCAAATGAATTGTAAATTGTACTGAAAAAATCTAAATACGTTCCACTTTTTTAAGTTCTTCTAAAGTTCTTTTTCATACAGGATGTCATGTAAAATCAAATTGGGAGAAGTTACAAGAACCTTTTTTAAGTCAAGGGCTGCTAAGTTGAACTTTCCAAAGTTTTGGATAATTCGAGTGACACAAAATGTGGGAAACTATACAGTAGACTTGAATTGCTTATTCTAGATGTCAAATGAGGGTAATTGGATGTGGCCTATGTTGGATGAAGCGGCATCTCAGCAGTTTTCTTCAGCTTTGTCCAATATCCCCTACTTCTTATTCCACTACCTTTCCTTTTCCAACTTACCAGTAATTTTACAGTTAAGGTAACTTTTACTATCTCTACTCTAAGCAAAAGAACTCGAATATACTAAGTTAGTTATTTTCTCTTTTGTCAACTTAATTGAGAATTGAACCCGCATCCAAACTTTCATTTCTACTACTATTGATGCTATATTAAATATACCATTGCAGAGTGTGTTTTTTCTGCCGCATGGGAATTTATAGAAACAAGAAGCTATTACATCTTCGAACTTACGTAAATAAATAGTGATGGTTTGTATTGCGAAACTTTTTCATTTCCGAAGTTACGTCCTTGCGATGGCTTCCAGCAGCGGGCGAAACGAAGCGTGGCAGCGGGCGGCGCGTTTGCCCCCAATGATGGGCGCCCGCAATCTGTTTGTGCGCGGAAGCGGCGGCGGCGGCGAAGGCGCTGCCAACAGGCGCGATGCTATCTGCGCTCTTTCGACTGGCGACGCGCGCGCTATCGCCACCGCTGTCACCTGTCACCTGGCGCCTCTGCCGGCGACGTTGCGCTGCCCCCCCCCCCCCCCCCCGCCCCATCACCCCACTCCCATCACCCGCTCCCATCACCCCAGCTCCTTCACCCCTGCTCCCATCACCCCACTCCCATCATCCCTGCTCCCATCACCCCGCTCCCATCGCCCCTGCTCCCATCATCCCTGCTCCCATCACCCCACTCCCATCATCCCCGCTCCCATCACCCCCATCCCATCATCCCGCTCCATCACCCGCTCCCATCACCCCACTCCCATCATCCTGCTCCCATCCCCCCTGCTCCCATCAGTCCCGCTCCCATCACCCCCGCTCCCATCACCCCGCTCCCATCACCCCTGCTGCCATCACCCCCGCTCCCATCACCCCCGCTCCCATCACCCCCGCTCCCATCACCCCCGCTCCCATCACCCCCGCTCCCATCACCCCTCCCATCACCCCCTCCCATCACCCCGCTCCCATCACCCTGCTCCCATCACCCCACTCCCATCATCCCTGCTCCCATCACCCCACTCCCATCATCCCTGCTCCCATCACCCCTGCTCCCATCGCCCGCTCCATCGCCCTCCCATCACCCCCGCTCCCATCACCCCTCCCATCACCCCGCTCCCATCACCCCGCTCCATCACCCCGCTTCCATCACCCCCTGCCCCATCACCCCGCTCCCATCACCCCGCTCCATCACCCCGCTCCCATCACCCGCTCCCATCACCCCTGCTCCCATCACCCCCGCTCCCATCACCCCGCTCCCATCACCCCGCTCCCATCACCCCCGCTCCCATCACCCCGCTCCCATCACCCCAGCTCCCTTCCCCGCTCCCATCACCCCCGCTCCCATCACCCCCGCTCCCATCACCCCCGCTCCCATCACCCCCACTCCATCATCCCTGCTCCCATCACCCCACTTCCATCATCCCTGCTCCCATCGCCCCGCTCCCATCACCCCAGCTCCTTCACCCCGCTCCCATCACCCCGCTCCCATCACCCCTGCTCCCATCACCCCGCTCCCATCACCCCGCTCCCATCACCCCAGCTCCTTCACCCCGCTCCCATCACCCCACTCCCATCATCCCTGCTCCCATCACCCCACTCCCATCATCCCTGCTCCCATCGCCCTGCTCCCATCACCCGCTCCCATCGCCCCACTGCCCATCGCCCCGCTCCCATCACCCCAGCTCCTTCACCCCGCTCCCATCACCCCCACTCCCATCATCCCTGCTCCCATCACCCCACTCCCATCATCCTGCTCCCATCACCCGCCTCCCATCATCCCTGCTCCCATCACCCCACTCCATCACCCCGCTCCCATCACCCCACTCCCATCACCCGCTCCCATCACCCCACTCCCATCATCCCTGCTCCCATCGCCCCGCTCCCATCGCCCCGCTCCCATCGCCCCGCTCCCATCAACCCCGCTCCCGTCACCTCCGCTGCCATCACCCCCGCTCCCATCACCCCCGCCACCAATACCCCGCCCATCCATGACATCAACTCCCTGCTTCTGGTGACTGCCCCCGCAACAATTCTCACCGCTGACTCCTTCAGTGCCCCTGATACATCCCCTACTACGTCCCGACTCGCCCCCGCCTCTGACTCCGCCACCTCCCCCGCCACTACCGCCACCACTGCCTCTGCACCCGTCAGTGCTCCAAAAAGCACTGCGACCTTCTTCGTCAACCCCAATATCTATCTCCATCCCCGTTCCCACACTCGTTTCATATGCCCTACTCTTCTTCCACCAGTAGGGCACCGCCCCAGTCGGGACAAGCTCTAAGCTCCCGACCGGTCTCCTGGAATATGTGGTAGTGTAGTGCATGTTAGTGTGTGTGTGTAAGGGGAGAGGATAGGACAAGGAAAAGGAAGGAAAGATCGCGCGCGGCCCGTGGCCCGTTTGTTAGGGTACTGCTCCGGCATTCGCCTGGAGTTGACCGGAGAAATCACGGAAAACTACCGATCAGAGCAGCCGGCCGCTAGAATTCTCCTCTAGACATCGACTGAATTCGACCTCGCTGAAACGCTAGTGTCGAAAATCCTACCGCCGTCAGGACTCGAACCTAGAACCTCCCGGTCAGAGGTGCTCAGTTGATGCACTGAGCCAGTGTCACCACCACCGCAGTCCCCCGCCGTGTGCACTGCCGACTGACTGCTCGATGGCCGCGCCGTTTCCTCGTCGGATGGCCCGGCCGTTCGTTAGGACGCCCGCGCCCTCATCCCTACCCGCGCAGCCGGCCACGCCCACGCCTCCGTCGCCGCAGATGGCGACACGCCGCAGTGGCGTCCCGCGGGTGTCAGCCGCTGGGGGGCGGAGGAAACATTTCGCCAACCTCTTTTTTAGGTATTTCAATTTAAATGACTAAAATGGTCAGGAATTCTAAAGAACTTTTCGGCAAGAGCAATCATGATTATTGTGTATTGCACAATACACAATATCAAATTTAGTTTTGCACGATTGTATAATCACTATACATTCATTTAAAGCACCCGTCACAGAATAAGTAATGGAAGATTCCTCGCTCATGTCGATCGATCCAAATCATAGGTGCGACAAGAAATTGAAATAAAATTTTCAATATATTTTTATTTTTATTATTATTATTATTGTTATTATTATAATTGTTATTATTATTATTATTATTATTATTGTTATTATTATAATTGTTATTATTATTATTATTATTATTAGTGAAGTTTTGCCGCCCCCACCAAAGCTAGGACACTGCTCCTCTGGTTTCTTTCTGCATTTGAGCGGCCACTTCGTAGCATTTCATTCAGTCATTTCTGTGTTTTCTGTTGTCTCAGGGCGAACATTTAGCCGCCATGGTGTTGGCAGATATTTTTCTTACATAAATACTAAAAACCTTTCTTTAGAGTAGGGTGTTTTGCCATACATATTTTAATAACAAATTTATAGATGGTGCATATCAATATTTTACCTTTCATGACACATTCATTTTGTCACTTCTGTGTTCTTTTTATCGTCAAAACTGTTGCAGTGATTGGAGATTTTATTTCCACACAAATAGCTTTGTATGGAAAAGCTATCGATATCAGATGAGAAGGATTCCAAGTCTATTCTTGACTGTCTTAAGGTTTATTTGATATTGGCCTCGCCACGACAATCTGCTAGTGAGATTTATAATAAAGACGTTGGAAAATTCCACAAATGTTTTCATAATGCAGCATTACAGCATAGCAGTGTCTCATAAATATATTAATAACCGTCTCTATTTTCATGCAAAGCTTCTTCATTCACTTCCTGAAGAGAAAGTTTTCACCTTTATTATCCATCTTTGTCTGGTTATCAGAAAAAAGGTCGTTACTTTTCTGGTAATGTCCTTCATCTTATTATTCCTCAAGCTACGCCGTTCCCTCTGAAGTCCGTGTGGTCTTGTTTGCCCAACATCTGACACTGTCTCGTTTACTTCTCATCTCGTCCCCATTTCGACTCCCGTTGTCGCTACCACTCAGCCACTCTGTCGCCCCTCCTGACTGGTCTACTGGCCTTTTGCCACCGGCTGTGCCGAATATTACTGCTGCTATTTTGTCGCCGTATCCGTCACCGTCACCTCTTCAGTCGTCTTCGCTACAACCACAAGCCGCCACAGTCATTGTCTCCTTCATCCATATCGACTCTGTCCTCATAGCCGGCTCCGTCCTCGTCGCAGACTCCGTCCTCGTCGCGGATTCCGTCCTCGTCGCGGACTCCGTCCTCGTCGCGGGCTCCGTTCCCGTCCCGGACTCCGTCCCTGTCGCGGGCTCCGTTCCGTCCCGGACTCCGTCCCTGTCGCGGGCTCCGTTCCCGTCCCGGACTCCGTCCCTGTCGCGGGCTCCGTTCCCGTCCCGGACTCCGTCCCTGTCGCGGGCTCCGTTCCCGTCCCGGACTCCGTCCCTGTCGCGGGCTCCGTTCCCGTCCCGGACTCCGTCCCTGTCGCGGGCTCCGTTCCCGTCCCGGACTCCGTCCCTGTCGCGGGCTCCGTTCCCGTCCCGGCCTCCGTCCCTGTCGCGGGCTCCGTTCCCGTCCCGGACTCCGTCCCTGTCGCGGGCTCCGTTCCCGTCCCGGACTCCGTCCCTGTCGCGGTCACCGTCCTCGTCGCGGACTACGTCCCCGTCGCGGACACCGTCCCCGTTTCTCCTCCCGATCCCCGCCACCCTCTTCCCCGTGCCGTTTCCGGTGTCGTTAATTGACCGTAAAGTCCACTCCTGACGGGCGGCGGGCGCGCGGGGCGTGGGCGTTGAGGCACGGCGGGACGCGGGTGGTCTCGCAGCCGCAAGACGCCTGTCTGGGCGCGAAGACGCCTGCCTGCGGCGCAGGTCGTTTGCTCGTGAGATACTGAGCGCCGTCAGGCGGCCTCCCACCCACGACTTGTCACTGCACGCCGCGGAAGGCGCGTAATGTACGGAGTATAAGGCGGCTACTGCGCTGGCGGTGGCCCCAAAGGGGGGGGGAAGAAGCGGTCAGGCGGGCTGCCACCCGCGACTTGTCACTGCACGGTGAAAGTGAGGCGTCAGAGGATGGAGGTGAGAGAGAGAGAGAGAGAGAGAGAGAGAGAAAGCAAGAGAGAGCGAGAGAGCGCGAGAGAGAGAGCGCGAGAGAGAGCGAGAGAGAGCGCGAGAGCGAGCGAGCGAGCGAGCAAGAGAGAGCGAGCGAGAGAGAGCGAGAGAGAGCGAGAGGGCGAGAGAGAGAGAGAGAGAGAGAGAGAGAGAGAGAGAGCAGATGAGGAAACCATGAGAGAATTGAACGATATGCGAAAGAAATGGCTGCGATAAAGGAAATGCTATATTAAAACTCAAACTTACCAAAGTTTGCTTCCGCGTTTTAATTTCCGAGATCTATACAATACTTCCGTAGTGATGGGACTAAGCGATTAAGATGCCGACAGTAGAGATGTTTAGGATTCACCCCGGATTTATTTGTGTGCCGTTGCTGATGGACAACTTTAAGAACCTTGACCCTTGTCACTGTCTGTTATAATACGCGTCAAGTGTGTGCTCTTGCTATATCTAGCATTGACCTGACAGGTTCTTTTCATTTTTTCAATAAAAATGTTTCATGGTACCTGCATTGCTTATTTCGCCACTTCAATTTAGGAATTTCATAATTAGATCGTTTCGAAAGTAATATTTCTGTTAAAAAAGTTCTATAGCTATATATTCTTTCTCTTTTTAAATATAGTAAGGGAAGGAAAAACTTTTTTGGACTGTTTACTGGTTTGTTATGCGGTGTTCCAGGCCTTCGCGTTTTGTGGAGTTAGCGAGTAAGGTGTCAGCTGTGTGACAACGATCGCGTGGGTCTCGCGACGTAAAAAAAGTCGCGAATAGACGTGAAGTGGCACTATGCGTGCTGCAATGAATGAAGTGGGATTTCGTGCTCAACATTCGCAACGAACCGCATGACACGCGATCGCTACAGTGGTCTGCTCGCGACTGTCTTTTTCAGGACGTCACTTCGCGTAGAAAACCACATGGCCCTGCATCTCTTCTATCGCTCTACCGCACGTATTTTTATACTGCCAGCAGTAAGGCAACTAGTGATGGTAAGGTGCTAAAGCTCCCTTCAAAATTGAAATAGAAACGTATTTGTACCTAACTAGTACCAATCGAAGGATACGACTTTTAAAATTTGTAAATGTTAAAGGAACTAATTGTGTTTTCGTAAATCAGGCGAAAAACGGAGCACTAACAAATAGGCTATCGACCGCGCGATCTTCCTTTTTTATCCTAAGCCCTTCCCCTCTCCTTACATACGCTCTTAGATGCCCTACACAACCATACATATGTGACCAGTCGGGAGCTTAGAACTTGTCACGGCTGAGGCAGTGCTTCCCTGACTGGACTTCAGTGAGACAACGTTTAGGTCGGCGCTGAATATCGCAAACCATCGCGGACGGATCACCGCAATCTTCCAAGATACATGTGCTATTCGTACAGGACTAATCTGCTGAACTCGTCCAAAAACACTACATACTTACACTCAATCCTTTATTTCCAACCTAACAACTTCTCATAATTACCAGAAAATCTTTCCAAGTTGTTACAAAACCCGTTTTGATTAAACTTAAGTCTCCGGATTTCAACAGTTGCATACTAAAGACTCTTTGTTAGTGATACTTCAATGCTTTTATGTTAAATGTTATCTTGCGGAGATGACTCCAACAACAACATTTCTCCTCCGTATCGCCAATCTTTCTCTTCTTGCAAAGACTTCTCAAATTCTTTCCTTTTCCATTCCATCCTAATATTGCAAATGCTATTTTTATTCGTATTTGAAACTAAATGCAACTGTAATTCAATATACACTGTTCTTTATGTAAGATAAATTTAGCCAATATCTTTTGTATAAAAGGAATCCATCTCTCTCTTTCCTTCGTGTCTCGTCTATTGTTCTTTCAAGGGTGTTCATTGTCCCAAAAGACGTCGCTCTTGCCGTAGTTATTCCCTTCGAAAAAGACACGCAAGTGTTTGCGGTCGCAAATCCAGTTCACAAGAGTTCAATGTAAAATGTGTAGATTCCCTCTACATTTAGTTTATCATGATGACAATTGAATTCATTCTCTCAGTTAAAAGTTGATTAGTTATTATTGTATTGATACGTTTGACATCACTAAAATAAAGTCCGTTCTCCGAATATTTAATCTTACGTTAGTAAATCTGTTGAGTTTGATATTCCCATTTAAAATTGTAGAATTTCTAGAAGGGTTGTGAAGTGAATTGCATTATCTGAATATTGTAAGTATACGTAAATATTAGTTGTGATATCAACTGTTGTCAAATGCAGATAATACTTTCAACAGAAAGGCGTCCTTATTCTTCTTTTATCTCAATACTAACTTTTACATATTGAAATATGACTCTTTATTATGTGCACCCATGTACTGTGCATGATCTCATTTCACTACCAAACAAACATTTTATGATCTGCAGAGAATAAACTACATCTCTCGGAAGTTTTCATTTTTCATCATTTACGAATCGTACGTGCTAGTTTCAGCCGTACCCATGAGCTTTTAGTGCTAACATTTCTGAAACCGAAAAGTTAAGCTGAGCGTCAGTCTTCTGCGTCGAGAGGTCCTCGAGTTAATCAACGGCAAGTAGTTGTGGCACTCTAGAAAAGTGCATACGTATATATAAACATTCCGTAAATACGGTCTAGCAGGCTGGAAGCGAGCCACTTACGACATCCACGAACCGTCCTCGAGTCTAAATATCCTCGTCAACACTTCAAGACTCCCTCCGCCCTAACTTCAAATTTCAGCTTCTCCCCCTCGCGATGAAACACAAACACGCAGGCACAAATTTCTGCTGAACGCCTCCGCAGAGTCCTTCCGTTCGCCCCCCTCCGCCTCCTTTATCTTCACTTCCCCCTCACCCCGCCCTCCTTTTCATCTTCGGCCTCCTCCTTCTTCATCTCTCGACTCGCACCTCTCTCCCCCCCGCTCGACTCACGCATCACTCGCGAGATCCGCGCTAACTCGGCTATTAACCGCGACAAACCCACGAAAACGCCACTTTCCTTTTGCCCCCGCCCTTCCCCCCTCCGTCCTCCCCGTCCTCCCTCCGCCGTCCTCAGTCCTCCCCGTTCCGCGCGCGGCTGCTCTCAATCCCAGGGAGTGCTTGTAAAACGACGCAGGAAGAGACTGTTCGGCCCAATCGAGAAGGCGGTGCGGTACGCCAGCGCGCACCGCGGCCATAAAGCCGAATTAAAAGTAACAACGTGCGGCGCGGCGCGGCGCGGAGCGGGTGGTTGCGGGCGGGGCGGCGCGGGCGGTGCGGGCGGCGCGGGCGGCGCGGGGCGGCGCGGGGCGGCGCGGGCGGCGCGGGGCGGCGCGGGGCGGCGCGGGGCGGCGCGGGCGTGGGCGGTTTATTGCGTGACGCCGCAGACTCCACAACCGCCGCCATCTCCGCCAACACGCCTCTTGTCCGCGCCGCTTTATTGACTTAAGCGCGGCTTTATAACGCCCCACCTCTTTCGAAAAAGTTGCTTCGCTGTTATAGCGGGCACGTACAGGTGGATTTCTCACCGGTGGTCCTTTCAACCGGCGGATGAAGTATTGCGCGGGGTATGTGACTTCGGGGTTTCATTTGTTTGCTTGGCGGAAGGTGTGAAAAATATGGAACGCGGGTTCTGTAAGAAACGTGTTTGTATCAGACATCTGCTTTCTCGTGGATGGAAAGAAAAATGTGTAGAAACTCTAATTTAGAACGACTTGCTGGAAATGTCAGGGTCGATGCGCAGCTAATAATTTCCTATTAAACGTTGCCGCCCTTTGATATTTTCTTTGAAATAAATTTCAGGGCAATCTTCTTGGCGGTTAAACTTTAGTTTGTTTTTGAAAGCGTAGGAGTCATATTTTAAATAATAACTATTATTTAGAAAGCAAATAAATGATGCAGTTTATGTAATACCGTCTATTATTTTTTCTCATAGTATTGTTACGTTGGAATTGCAATGGATTTAATTTGTGGGGGGAAAATCCTTTTATTCCTTTCATTTATGTTTGATTTTTTCGGTGTAACGTAAGAATTTTATTGAGCCATCGAGAAGAATCTAATAGAACCGTGTTTCTTTTTGTCCACGTAGACGAGAGTAGAATCGGCAAATAAAAAGTCAAGAATCGACAGTTCCGATATTCAAATGTTGAACGTAAGATTACTATCTTTCACAACTCATTGCTCCTTTACGCTAGTTCATTTTTAGACAGACTCCCTTTATTGTACCTATCGAAGAATTCCAATTCCGTAGTCTCGGCTTCGACTATCGATATCCGCCGCGATCCAATTCTCCTCGAAAGTTTATGCCGCAGAAGTTGCCGGAGCGGGAAAGAAGCCACAAAGCGGTGCAACTTTTATCTGGAACGCGTGCGGGGCGGGCTCCGGCGCTCGATCTGGAGTGTCCGGGGAACCCCCGCTTGGCGCCATTGAGACAGAAGCGCAGCGACGGCGTGCGGACAAATGAAGGCGGTAACGCGTGCTCGTCCGTCACGGATGGCCCGCGGCCGCGAGGGGGGATGGAGGGCGGAGGTTGAGGGGGGGAGGGGGAGCGAGGCGCAGTTGATGCGGGAGGCCGCGGCGCCCCATACGATTTGTAACTCGGCGCGCCATTCGTCAGGCTCGAACCGCGGCCCGCGGGGCCCTAAGCCCGCGCGTTCGTCTGCCACCCGCGCCCTCGCATCTTTCCACGTCGCCCGCGCCCAAATCCGCTCACCCGCCCGCCCGGGGCGACCTCGACCCCGTGGCCCCCAAGCCCGCCTACCGTCCCCATGAAACTCCCCACAAAGGGTTAAAGTGGAATTTGTATAAGCGAGGAGATGAGTATCTACACCAGGGTTGTCCACTTTACAAGAGCAGTACTCTACCAAACGGGCGCGATCTTTCCTTCCTCTTCCTTGTCCCATCCTCTCCCCTTACACACACACGTACACTAACATGCACTACACTACCACATATTCCGGGAGACCGGTCGGGAGCTTAGAGCTTGTCCCGGCTGGGGCAGGTGCCCCGCTGGTGGGAGAGTCCTGGTTAGGGAGAAACCCCACTAGTCGACGGTAGGTCGGCGCCGGATCTCGCCATCTAGCGGGGGAAGATCACCGCCATCTACCGAGAAAAAAACATGCACTACACTAACGGGACGAATGACCGGAGCAGTTGACGCGCCCGGAAACACGAAAAAATCAATCAATCAATCAATCCAATTTACAAGACCTCAAGGGCCACAGCTGTTACCTTTCATATGGTTGTGGGCCATATTTTCATTATTCGGGCGATCCCCACGTGGCCACGTCTCGTTGATTTCTATAGTTTGTCCTGCTTCTCTGTAAAAGGGAGGAGGACGGAAGCAAGCGTGATATCAGATCGTACAACGCAGTGGAACATACTGGAATGATGTTGAATATCTGAATTTACTAGGAAAAAGTCCTTAAATCTAAACTTCACCTACTTTTACATTAAGGGTATGTTGACACTCACATGGTGCGTACGTCTTGTTCTCACCCGACATGGATGCAGAGGACTTTCACAGTTGATTGATAACATTTCCTGGGCCGCGATAAACGGCTCCCCGGCCCGCCACTTGGACAGCACTGATCTAGACAAATGTGACGGAACACATTATTCATTATTGTGGTTTGCCGCCATAAGTGGCCCAAATTTCAAAAATGGGAAGAGATGTGAAAATGGCTTACATGTGAAATAATATATTTATTTCACCCTCGAGTCAGATTTAGAATATAATTTTTCTGACTTACTTGGAGTACACCTGCCTCGGATTCAAGAAGTTGAGTTAAAATATCACTGTTGTCGTATTAATGGTTCTTACTAGTAAATGTTTGATTCTTACTTGATCTCTCTTTGTACGATGAAAAGTAATAAAGTTGTAGAATATTTACCTGATAATATAAATAAGAGGAAAATGTTAACCTGATGTTTTCTTTTTTAAATAATTCTCTTACATGTCACATATGTTCTCGTAATAAAGAATAAAAGAGCTACTGTGCTGTGAACTTGCATATTTTTCAAAAGGAAATTCTGCTCCAATTGAAATATTGTGTGCCTACATGTAAATCTATTCTTCTCTAGTTTGCCATCGTTTCATTGTGTTAGTAATGCAGTGCGAATTATATTAGATATTATAATAAACATTTCTTTGCAACCTAATTTCTTGCAACCTAATTTTTGCAACGTAATTGAAGGATACGTTTTAGTTTAATAGGGTTCAAAAATGAATAAAGAGAAAAATTATAGCTTTTGAATAATAATATAACATGTGCTTTTATATCCTCATGTAGTAAGTAAAAAGAAACAAAAACATTCAAGAATTCCCAATATTTCAAATTCATTTAATAGTATTATTTCATATTTTTACTTTCTTTAAAAGACTATCATTAAATGTCGAGCTTAGGGTGTTCGATACTCTCTTAAACGCCAATCTTGATAAATCTTTTTCACTTTTCTCGCTAGAACTTGCTTCTCAATCACATTTATTTATCTTTTACTGTCTTCTGGTCTACAATTTTCCACTCATGGAGTTCAGCCATCCAAAGATATGGCGATTTAAATTGGAACACCCAGTCTTACCGGGAGCACTGCAAGGTCCACTTTCACGCGTTGAAACGTACTGTCCGTTCTCGCAGTACAGCACCGTAGATAAATAGTCCGAGATAGTATGCATGCACGGCCGCCTTATTTTAAACGCCTACCCTAAAGCACCACACTCCGCTCGAGATCCATTTCCGAGGCCACTCTAAATACACACAATAAACGCTTTCGGATTTACAGCCATGGGTTGTTAGCCCGCCGTTTCTTTTTCGTTAGGAACAACGGAGGCGGTAAGACTTGCACGCATAAGAATTTTCGTAATGAGCGACTAAACAAAATACAGAAGAATACATTAGATGGGAATCAGTTAATCATATTTCTTCATGAAAATTCATGAGACAACTATGAACAATGGCACCGCATTGCTTTAAACCTTTAGACTCACTAAGTATTAATTTGTATAAATAGCTTGTACTACAGTCCGGGCCCCGGGCACACACGACGTGTCCGATATTGCATACAACGGCTATATGTCAGGAGGAATGACGCATTTACTGTGTTCGCTCGCCTCCGTAAAATTACTGCCGCTTTGTCAAAGACACTCTCACAAGAAGAGTCCACAGACGAAGGCATTCTTCTCGATGAGATCTACAAAAAAGGTCAACGCCTACCACTGTCTAAATCGACTCCATTGGACGCGTAATTGCCAGATACTTACGTAACCTCGTTATCTCGCCCAAGTGGAAACGAAAAGAAAATCCCGAGAGAAAGTTTTCATTTATTCCGGCAGAATGCTCTTCTTTCTCCTACGCCTTCACCCCCACCCACCCTTTCGGATCCTCACAGAACTGTGTTCCGAAAAAAAAAGAGAGGAAAGGAGCGGCACTACCATGGCGTTTATTTACGTGGCTTGCGGTCGTAAGCGGGCAAGAGGTCGGAAAATATGACTCTCGACTGCGGCGTGCGCGGTTCGCTTGTGTGCTGTCTTCATTTTTGCTCGCGTTGGCGTGATTTACTTGTTTGGTGGCGCCGCGGGTGGCGGCGATGGCGGTGGTGGCACCGCCACAAGCCGCAGCACGTATCCAGCGAGCCTGCGGGCGACCGCGCTGCCTGGCGGCGATTTGGGAAACCGATAAAAACATAAGCCTGCCGAGGATCGCGCGGTCGCGGGCGATGTAGCGGAAGGCGGTGCCGGAAGACGGGTGGCGCCCGCGGCCGAGCCGCGACAAAGGACAAGCGCGCCACTTCCGGTCCGGCGCCGGTGCCGCCGGAACAACGGAGAAACGCGTCCCGAAAGTGGACTCTTGTTTTCGGAACAATGCTGTGGATATGCAGGGAAATGAACGTGTGGGCTGCAGAGATATTTCTTTCCCTGTACGATTCGTTTGTTTCCTCAGCGCGATCCCATCGTGTGAGAGATATTGCTTTTGTGATCAAGTCACCTACCCGGTCACTAAAAATTATAAACAGAATTAGGTAAGGATTGCTATTTTGGATGGAATTAAAAGTTTTTAGGCATGAAAATTATACTGCTTAAAATATATTGGCATGCCCGAATTTATTTTGATACTTTTGAAACTTAATAACTTAATAACATGAATTAAATCACCATCAAGCCAGCTTGGCGCCAACTGAATTTTGCACAAGTACATCATCAATATATTTTCTAGTTAAATGATCCCTTCTTCCAACCCTTCTAACTGAAGACGTATATGCTTAACAATATTTCTTCCGTAATAAAAATGAATCAATTAAAACATATCACATTTGCTCCTCTCAAAACACACACCCGACAGAATTTAAACCTATTTATACTCTTAGATATAAATTTTGGACTGACGGGATGAAGAAAGAGAGAAATAATGATTTTAAACGTGTATTTTTCATGAAAAATTCTTCTGAAATATGGAAACATTTAAACATCTTTTAAGCAACTTTTTTTTCTCTAAAATTAAGAATTCTTCAAATTCTTATAATTTAAGCGCAGTGTGGACAGTAAGATTGATAATGTTCTGGAAGTGCGGTTTGCTCCAGTTTCTTTGTCGAGAAAAAGTGGATTGGTGGGAAAAAAGTTCCTGCTCCTCGACAGGTGGAGGAAGATACAACTTAATTCGCTTAATTGAAGAATAATCGCCTAATGCAAATCCTGTGCATTGTTTCGTAATTAAGTGGTTGCATTAATCACGAGGCGACTATGCTACAACTCGAGAGGGGAAAATTGTAAAAAAGAATGAAGTTAGTCCAAAAAATATGAAAATTTTTTCCATAGTAGGCCTACACATAAACTGCTTCTCATTACTTCTCCTCTTCTCCATTTTTCGTGTTCTTCCACTTTCCTTTTACGTATATTTCTGAATCACTATTCTTAGTAAGCTGAATATTATATTTTCCTTTTTTCTTATTGCTTATTACTTTTTTGTAAGTGCCTTTCCTTTTTTTTAAAAAATTTCTTTTTTATGTCTTGTTATCTTCCCACTATTTATATCTTTTCCTTTCATTTGTAGGAGGAGAATTCATTGATTGATTAGTGATTCCGGGCGCGTCAACTTCTTAGGTCATTAGATGTGTCCCGAAAGTGTAGTGCGTGTTATTATCATGGAAGGTGGCTGTATTCTTCCACCATTGGATAGTAAGATCCGGTTCCGACTTGCACGTACGCTAGCGAGGTTTTCCCTACTAGATATCTCAAGCGGGACACCACCCCAACCGGGCAAGCTCTAACCTCCCAATTGGTCTGCCTCTATGTATCTCCCTCAACGGGACACCGCCCCAGCCGGGGTCAAGCTCTAAGCTTCCGACTGGTCTCTCTCCATGTATCTCTCCCAGTGGAACAATGTCCCATCTGGGACAAACTCTAAGCTCCTGACTGATCTCCCGGCATGTGTGGTAATGCACTGCTTGTAAAAAAAGTGTGGGTGAGTAAGGGGTAAAAGAGAAAATAGGACAAGGAAGACGAAAGAAAGCTGGTGCGCGTTCCGTGGTCCGTTTATTAGGGTACTGCTCCGGCATTCGCCTGTGAGAACAAGACACGCAGGCAGGCGTGAGGGGCAAAACGTCGTTTATTCGCCCGGAGCGCCCGCCTTCCTCCCCCTCCGGACCGCGCGCTCCTCCGGACCAGGAAGTGTTTTATTTCCGGAAACTTTCTCAAAATCGAGCAATATTCATGCATACCTCAGCCCCGGCAGTTCATGCATATTTGAGTGCATTTTTCACATTTTTAATGCATAAGCTTCCGCTATCTAATTACTTGGCAACATTTCTCGCGGTTACACCCCCGCCTGCGGCCTCCGGGGTGTTTTCTCCACCCTGACTCCCCCCCTTTACCCCTCCCCTTACCCTCTCTTTGCTCCTCCTTCGCGCGTGCCGCAGCACCCTAAGGATAGCGCTGCACAGCCTAAAATATTTACTCGTGACTGCTGAAGACTGTGAATACTTATTGGAATAAAAAAAACACCTCGTATTTTTCAAACGTCATACACGAGGCTTTTCTCCAGAGATTTATTGGCATATTATGGGCTCTTAAATTCACTGACTATAAAGGCGTTAAGATTATTTATGTGCAATATTTTCGTGTCAAACTTCATTTACTGGTTGTCTTGAGTGGTTAGGCAGAAGCTAGAGCAGTGGCAGACTAAGAAAGAGATAAAGAAGATAGAAATAATTTCGATTTCTTTTGAATGGGGGTACATGTTTTATAACACACGGCAAACATGCATATCAGGCAATATACTGCTTTGTTTTATCAATTCCGCATTCGCAGCAGATGTGTTGCAATAAAAGAGATTTATTGCATCTGATAAAGCAGAAATATACTTGTGATGATGCATACATCACGCCACTTTCCGATTAGAGCGAAGTATTGAAATTACTGCAGCATTTTGAAGATATTTGATAAATAATAGTCACAGTTACTGTCAATACTTTACTAAACGGAAATGTCATAATATCCCTATATGTTTGAAATATGAACGAGAAGAAAGATATCGATGCAATGTAAAGAATTTGTGACATGAGACTGCGTTTTATGTAATGATTCGGAGATTTCCTTCTTAAAATGTTGTACTTAAAGGCAGCTTTTCCTGCGATATGAGAAAACTATTTTTATTATTATTATTATTATTATTATTATTATTATTATTATTATTATTATTATTATTTTGTTGTTCATAAAATTTGAATAACTATTTTATACATGGAGTGCGATTTATGTTTTCGATAGTAATTGCCAATAACTAGTATTGACAGCAATTTACAATAAATTAATTTTTGGCTTTCGTATTAAATTATACTTATAAATTACTTATTTACAAAGCATTACTTTAAGCCAGGAGAGGTAAATATAGAATATATCAAGTAAGTTATCAATTAAGAAACTAAGAGTTGTATGGGTGTTATTCTACCAACTCATGGTATTTATATTTTTTCTTGTTAAGGAGAGAAAACGCTAGCTGTTTCTGGCAGAATCGGAAAGATGTCGAGGTACGCATCCAACATTGCATTGTGTGCCTTAGCACCGATGATCCAACAAGCGAAACTCACTGTTCCCATCCTCCATCCACTCACCTCCGACTCACCGCGCGCAACTTCCGAACAGGCTGCAGAAGTATCAAGGGGGCGCTGTTTGTCGGGAACGCGCAGATGAGAGAATCGTCAAGAGCCAAGCGCCACTGCTAAACGATCGTTCTGTTTAAGTTCGGATCCATTACGTGCGTATGAGCTGAGATTGAGAAGGCAGCCCAAGACGTGCGTTCCTCCGCGAGTCAATATTGGCTCCCCAACACATCTCCCTCTCCGCGTCTGCCCCCCCCGGTTAAAGCGGACGACGGAGCGGGAACGGCGACGACGAGAGCGCGAGCAAACCGAAGCCTGCAACAACGCCGAGGAGGCATTGATTACAGTTCGGCCATTGTTTTAATAGATTAACGTCCGTCCCGAAGGCGGCGCCTCGGGCGGGAGGAGGCCGGGCGAGTACAAAGAGGCCCCTTCCGCAGCCCTAGCTTAGCGTCACACGTTTCGACCAATAAGATTCCTCTTTATCCGGCGGAGGAGGCGGCGACGGCGGCGGGGAGGCCCATTGAAGAGAGGAAAGCCATTTGGGCGCAGCGGACCAGCGCTAAGCGCCCCATCTGGCGGCCCCCCCCCTCCCCTCCTCCTCCCCCTCCTCCGCCTTCGCAGCTCCTCGAAATGAAGGTGCATTGTCATAGATTCCCATTGTACGAGTAAATTAAATTCAGTTTCTGCTAAAATTAGCAAACTGTTATGCGCTAATGACCACGTACCCGACGCGTCCTCTCGTATGGGGAGAGGGCGGCCGCGTGGGGTAGGTTGCCGCGGGTGTTACGGGGGCGAAGGGTCAGGGTCGTAAGGGAGACGAAGGGCTGGTGGGCGGGCCGGTCTGCCGGCACCGGAGGCGTACGCGCAAACGAGATTAAGAGACGCGTATTCGCAGCTTCCGGGGCGTGAGCTTATACGCCCGGGGCTGCTTCTCGGAATATTGCCAACTCTCTGGAAACTCGGCCGGCCGGATCCCCTGTCCCCCGCCCTCCACATAATCGGTCCTTTCGGCACGCGACGATGCCCGGTGTCGCATGGCCAATAGGCGCGCGTTGGGTGATTTAGAAGTCAATTTCGTTTAAAGAGATTTGGACGAGACGTGTGTGAATTTTATGCAGATTCGAATTCCTGGCAGCGGAAGCGCAGGGCGGGTGAGTGGCCGAGACGGAGTTGGGGGGGGGTAAGAGGTAGCGAGGAGGGTGGGGGGTTGGTTTGAATGGAAAGGGCAAAGATGGACGGGGATAGTTGAGACGGAGAAGAGGGGAGGAGATGGGCAGGTCTCCGGAGGTCATTGCTGTGATGCGGGTTGTATGTCTTCGGGCGACGCCGGAGGTCTATGCGCTAGCCTGTGAGAAAATTTCAGCAGAGTGGGGGAGAGTTTGGGGAGCGAGGGACGCTAGCCAAGATTGTAGAAAATGTTGCGAGTACGAGGATAAAGAGAGCTGGAATATTGTCGGAATCTGGTCACATTTCGTTGAGACGATTTTATAATGTTTAGATCCGGAAAACAAACATTTCAACAAACATCATATCCAGGGTTAAGTGTCACAATTCAGACAATAAACGGAGATGAAATTTGGAAGGGAAATTCTCGTAAGAAGCAAGATATAGAAAAAGGTTGGAATGAGGCGAAGGGTAATGGTTGATTAAAATGATTGCACAGTGAGAAATATAAATGAGATTTTGCTGTGTCCTTAACCTAAATACCTATGTAACCTATACAAAGAAATAGAAGGCGATAGAGCTTTTAAGATGCAAAGATGAGTGACTCTTGGGACTAAACAATTGTTTCATTACAAAGTGGAAAATATATTTTTGTAAGGAAGAATGAATTCTCGACCAATCAATTCCAGCTTTGTTTGGAAATAGAGATAAATGGACACAACTGGAAATACAGCGTCAGTTTTGTCTATACTATTTTCATAGTTCAAGCATTTACGCTGAAATTCAATATACACAATACTTAGCAAGCTTTTAAAAACGTTCCAAACTGGAGCAATTGGTAACGTTATTTGCATTGCACATTACATACTTGGTGACATACTTGTAGGAGTGAGGTGGGCGGAGTGCACGTCGCCTCTAGCTTATTTGGTGCCGTCCGTAGAGCGAATTGAACACGGGATGGGTGGAGGCGCCGAGCAGCGTGGATTCGCCAGAGACAGTGGGCCAACGGATGGCATTATTACGGCGGCGCCGTGGGACCAGACGCGGCTCCGAGGAAGTGGCGGCGAATATTTCAGTCTCTTCGCGACGCACAGTGGGTGGGAATGATGGCGTAAAGGGGGAAGAAACACCTTAAAAACTTAAAAAATTCTATTTTTGGAAATATTTTTTCCTATGCATTAATTATTCAGTAAAATTTTGGTGAAAAATATGTTTCGATATCTGCAATAGTTTTCGAGTTATGTTTTAAAAGGTATGTCGCTGCATCATGCAGCGACATGACTCTAACTTCGTTCCTTGTTATCCATAATTACCGTTTTTAAAATCCGTTTCCCTTATAACTCAAAAACTAATTATTTATGCAACTTTTAGGATGCATTTAACAAAATATTATCTACAAAGTCATACACCTTAGATCAAATTTTTTTGTGATAAAAAATTATAAAACAGATAAAAACTATTAATAATCAATATATAAATTTAGGATTCAAATTTAAAATATTATTTATCCAGAGATCTAAATGAAAAAGCATGATTTTGTGCCGGTGAGTATTGTCAACAAATTAAAAAAATTTAAAAATTATGGTTGAATTTTGATTTTTAAAAAAACCAAATATTTTTTTAATTAAAATTTTTCCTTGCAGAAGAAAGATATTTCTGTGAGTCAGTTAATTTTTACTGCTGTGCAGTATGATTTTAACGGGGAAAAGTGTAAAAATAATACAAATTTAACTCCTGTAAGTTGTATCTTCCCCTTAAAGTAAGGAAACGTTTTCTATTACTTCAATTGATGCTCATCACTGTAGTTGTATATTGCACAATTTTAGGATATTACGAATAATTAATAGAACCATCACGCACAATAATTATTGCTTGTCATTTTTGAGAAATACACGTACGCTGTCTAATTGCCAGCAACAGTTTTTCTTATTATTTCAGATACGATCATGTGTCGCGAATCTGGCTCCACGAAGTGAATTTATCGTCGCCAATATCCTCTAAATTTTTCCTACAATGGAGCAGAAAGCTGTGGGGATAGATACACCACATGCGCCAACCAGACCCACGTTTGCTGTATTGCCCTATATGTTGTGGATGTATTTTAATTGATTAAACTGCGAATTATATTTCATTTTTGTTGTATATGAAAAATTATGTTGCGCGGTATCTTCAAACGAGAAAGCTTTAATTTTTTAAATATAATTGTTTAATTATTTTTTATGCTGTTTTCAATTTTTTTTTTTTCAATATCATTTTATGCTATTGAATATAATTTTATGTTAATTTATTTTACGTTCCTTCATTTTATGTAATTTTATTTAATTTTTATTCTTTTATTTTATGTCATTTTTTTTTTTTATATTTTTCGTTTTTTCAATATATGTTTACAAATAAAAGTATCCAAAGATTTTTATGACAATCATTTATTTCAGGAATTGCACAACTTTTCGTAACTCGTTTTGTTACATCATCAAGTGCTAAACTAGTGAGGAATGCTATTCCATTAAATTACCTCTTTGTAGTCATTTTCCTTTATTGCATTATATTTTTTTATTTTTCGTTTCATTCGGGGCCCAGTGTGCGGGGCGGGCAGAGCAGGGCGGGGCAGAAAGGGGCGGGCGGTGAGGGCGGGGTGGAGGGGGCGGGGGGGGGGGGGGGGGGGGGGGGGGGGCGGGGCGGGCTGCGCCTTCAATTAAGGCCGCTGCTGCGCGGGGCGCAGATTGAAGAGACTGCGCGCTGCGCGGGCGCGTCGCCGGGCGTCGCGGGGCGTCGGGCGCTGAGAAATGCTCCCATCTGTCTGCGCGGCTGACGCCCCTCCACCCACCTCCCATTCCTCCTTCCCTGCTCGTCTCGGGCCACTTCCGCCATCCTGCCAACTTGCCTCTTCAGACAGGGTTGCTTCTGTGCAGTTTTGTGCGTTTTCTCTGGAGCTAAATAACTCGAACATCATTATTCCATGGAGTATCTAGTTGTGTATGTTTTCCTCTTCTCTTCGACTTATTCTCGATCTCTATCTTCACCTGAAAAGTCCAAATATTCCATATTCATTTCTTCTTCTTCTTCTTCTTCTCTCTCTCTTCTCTCTTCTTCAAATTATAGAACTCCACCTAACTTTGTATTTTTAGTTTTCCTTTACCTAGATTTTGAGTAATTTACGTTTATCCTACATCAACTTTTTAAAATATGCCAAGGACAGATGCCAAATTATTCGATGGATTCATTCCAGCTTGCTTCTCTCAATCCTACGTAACAATCAACATTTGTCTTTTGCGTTAATGTTGCTTCTACTGACATGTGACATGAATTGTATAATTTTATTTGTATATTTTCTTCGCCCAACGTATTGCCGTTATATCTAATTCCAAATACTTCAAGTTTAAGCTTTTGTTGGTGATGGAGAATAACTTGGTATGAAGGTGATACATTCAGAATGGAGTGATGGTAATGAAACACTGAAACAAGAGAGCTTCGGGGAAACTTGACGCAAATTAACTTTATCTTGCTCAAATTCTATACTACATATCCGTATATTCAAAGCTACCATTCCCAGCATTACATTTCGTGTCAATCACTTAATAATTGTTTCTTTTAATATGCGTTTTTGTACTTATTGTTTCTAATGCTGCCTACCGGATAGTACTAGTTAAAGCCACGTGTTTTGGAATGTTAGTTGGCGTTGCTCTCTGATATTCGAAATGATGCATGTGTGTGAGCGGTTGGCAAAGCAATGTCACAAGCCGCCTCATCTATTATTAATATATTCAAATCACCACACTTCATCTTACGCCCAGGAGGCGATAAAATTTCAAGAGACCAACCTTTGAATTGTTTCTGTTAAACATTCACAATGAAAACAAATAACGACTTGTTCAATTTTTTGTTGTTTGTCCTTTGTGTAATCTATTTATACTCATTACTTTTGACTGGATCGTTTTCCCATATTTAATTTTCTGTAGAATGTTGTCTGCATAAATTGTCTTAAAATAAAATTATTGTTCGTTGTCTACTTTTATTTTGTTACCCCCTTGCATAATTTCATTAACAAAGCAAACTCTTCTATATGTTTATATCTATGTACCACAATATATATTTACTTCGGAATTTAGATTTTTCTTTACATACATCTTTCTCAATGTTTTCTGACGTGTGATAAGATTTCCCCTTTCCTCGGGAACCTAAGTCTCACTTCCTTGTGTAAATATTTCGTCCCTTCTCTCTCATTTCTCTGGATCATTACCTTGCATCACTTTGTGTACAAGAATTAACGTGTTATCTCCATTCTGCTCTCTATACATACTCCTCTGAGTGTGAAATGTCGTCCGGTCTCTCCCCTTCACATGCTGCATCGCTGTCAACTTCAGTTACCTTCCAGAGCATCACCCGTTCCTTCCTTCCCGCGATCCGCCTGTCCTAGCTCTTCGGGCTCGTAGGATCCGCCATCTCGCAGGCAAGCCACGCCGCTCCCGGTGTCGCTGGGGGGCACTGCGTCCCCCTTCCTCCCCCCCACACCACCCCGCCGCGCCGCGCTCCGAGGCCGTCCAATTCGGGGGGACCCCCCGCACCTCGCCGTCCATCGCCCGTCCGCCCGCCCGCCTGCCCGCCCGCGGCGCTCGCTCGACCGTCCACCCGTCGACTCGACCACCCCCCCGCTCGCTCGCACGCCGTGCCAAGGGAAGCGCAGGAGGACGGCGAGGACGGGGTGACAGTGAGGACGTCGTCGCCGGCGAGGATTGCCCGGCGCGCCCGCCCTCTCGCGTCGCCGCCAAGAATTAGATGGCTCTCGGGAGCCCGGCGGCCCGAGCGTTCCGCGGGGAGGGGCGGGGGAGGAGGCGCTGGCTGGCGGCGGTGGTGGGGGTGGCGAGTGCGAGCGGCGGGGGTGAGGGTGTAGGCGCGAGCTCGCGCGCGGGCCTTAGCGACCGGACCCGGCCGCGTCGCGCCGCGAGATAAGTGAACGACGAGAAATATTAGGTCCCTTGTCCTCGAGAGGATCCCGGGTAATCTATAAGGGAGAGGACGGGCCCCCGAGCGGGGAGGACGTGGGAGATGGCCAGGTGCTGGCTGCCGGGCTCGCGGAGGCAGTCTCACGCTGTTCCCCGCTGTCCTCTGCCGTCCCCGCTGTCCTCACCGCCGCCGGCACACCGCCGTCTTAACGGGTATCCCCGCTTACCCCGACCCCGCCGCCACCGACGTCTTCGCTCGCGTCTCCGACTCCGCCGCTAAAATTTTTTTTCCGGTTAAAACGCCCCGCCCCGCCCTCCCAGGCCCTCCCGGCCCTCCCGGCCCGCCCGCCCCGCCCCTGCTCCGCCCCGCCCGCCCCCCCCGCCCGCCCCGCCCCGCCCCTCCCCGCCCCGCCCTCGTCCTTGGCCGTTGCGTCTCGCCCGTGCCCCGTCTGATAAGCCTCCGGGAGCGCCGGCAACGCACGAAAGCGAGAAAGGGTCCCAGTCTATTTCGACAGAGCCCAGTTCGAGATATGTTTGTCCTCGCGCTGTCTGCACCCGGCGTCGACACACGCACTTCTCGTCGGTCGGGCGTGGCGGCGCGACACGCGGCTGGGGATTGCAATGTTTGCATCCACAGTGGCGTGGAGTTGTAATTTATCCCGGTTGAATTCCTCTGGCTCGCTCGGCCGTGTGATAAATTGACACAGGAGATAAAATAAAATCCGCAGTAATGGTCGCGTATATTAACTTTTCATCGCGATAACGCTGGGGATTAATCTCGACTACTTGCGTCGCACTGTGTGCGTTCTGTGGCATAGGGATTCTGCTGCGCGTGAGGGGTGAGTGTGATGAGTGTGCGTGAGGATGCTTTGTGTTATTCTGTCATATAATCCTACAAAAAGTTTCCTATTTTCGTGTAACAAGTTGATTGAAGAAATGCTTCTTTCAGATAACTAGCACTTGTTTGGATGACACTTTAAGCAGCTATCTGAGGCAGAAAATATGTGTAAATTAGTTTAATACACACACATTTGACCGTGTTTGGTGGTAATCCTTTTGTCACTTCTCCTGGCAAAAGGATAGTTTTTAGTTCTACACTTTTCAAACATGTAATTATGATCTATGCTTCATTTTATGTTTGTGTGCTGTATAGAAGTATTTCCGAATCTACAATGCGTAAAACGTTTATGCTTTACATTCCTAGTTCATGTTGCTCTTTAAAAAATAAAATCAATGACACTTGTTTAGCAATCAGGAATGACGTGTGTCTTTGAATTTCTAGCATCCTCTTATGCATCCTTGGAAGTATGCGATGTGTGGAGAACAGTATACAAAACAATGAATTCGTGGTCGTCAGGATTCGTTGAGAGTGTTTGCTGTGCATTTTACAAACCGAATCTTGAAGAAATCAGAATCTCTTCTTTAAAATAAGCTTTCAAACAAATCTGAGCTGGAAGGAGCTATGCAACAAAGCGAGCTTACGAAATGCCAGTTCTGAGAACATTTAAGAGGGAAAGATGTTATCGTTTGATCTTTCACCTTTTGCACGAAAAAGGTGCATTAAAATATTAGCATACAATCAAGTAGTTAACTTAAATATATGCATTTCCTAGAATTATGTTCGGAAATAGTTTTTGATGCACGCATTATCTTATAAAAAATGACAACTGAAGATGTGTAGTAATTAAGTGCATTGTCAAGGGTTTTCGTACCTGCGCAGGTTGCTCAGGACCTTACAAATTATTCTGTTCATTTTATGATTTTCTTTAGACTCTGAAATCTCGTACCTAACACAGGCTTCCACGGAAGCCCTAAACTAAAAGAACCGTTCTTCTCCATATATTGTCCAACACCGCGACATGCTAATTTCGCAAACGCGTCAAGATACCATCGACAGAAGCGGTCGCGTATGAATAATAGCTTTTCCTGCATATGTTTAGTGTAAATTTTACATTCCGCATCGCTAGTCCATAAATAACTGTCGCTCCTGGCTATTACGAGGTCTTCGCTCCGCCTGCACATACTTCTCCGGGGAGATTCTTCGAAACTTGTAACTCTTAATGCGTGTTTCTATAACTCTTTTTGTCCATTTGCTATACAAGGACACAGAATTTGCAAATAAAATCGATTCCCTCTCAAGAGCCATCTTTTCTCTCGCTCCCACTCTTCCCTCTTCTCGATTCGACCGCTAACCGATGTTAAAGCCTCCTGACTAAATTCTTATCGAATTTCATTTGCATATCTTAGTCCGTTAATAGTGGAAGTAACGAGTCGTGTCTTCGGTTTCCGTTGGATCAGTCGCCTTAGTACCCGGGTCCGCCGGCGTCGGCGCCACTGTGGCGCCTCGTCCTCCCCTGATTGATGCGTTCTCGTCCTGGGATGGCCTGCACGTCCGCCAGCGGCTGCCGGACATTCCGCGCGCCTTCTTTTGTCTCCGCGCACGAGAAAATGTTGACATTCGTATGATAAACGATGTTATTTACGACGTCGTAACGTTGCTCCGAAACTTTTGGCTACGGTCGCGCGCGATATTAGAGAAAATTAGATATAAAAAAGGACTTATTCTCGTTTTCCCGTCCACTACTTTCACGAGGGCGAAAAAAAGAGCGGGTGCAAAAGCGACACGGGACGCGTAACGGGCGACAAGATGGCGGATTCTTCCCGGAGGCGGCTTTATCTTTTTTTCGTCCTTTTCCTCTTTTACCGGAAATATAACACTCGGCCGGTCTTCCTTAGCTGTGGAAATAAGATTAATGGATTCTTAAGACATATAATTTCTGCAGCTTTGAACAGAAAGCCGTTTTCTGTCACCGTAGCAGCGCAGGCGTATATTAATCCTCTTCCGTGAGGGCCTCCGGGGTACGGTCGTTCCTGCGTCGCGACGGCAGAAGAAGACAAAGAATAATAAAATAAAGGGCGCGCGGGGTCGGTTCTGCCGTGGCGCGCGACGGTGGCGCCGTGCGGCGGCGGTGGCAGCGGCGCAGAGTTTTACAGATGATGTACGGCGCACTTAAATTAGTACACATAGCTAAGATACCCACGCGCCCGCCCGGACAAGTGTAGGGAAGCGCTGTTAATTGCCGGTCCTTGTCGTCGAGAGGTCCTGGCGAGCCCAGCGCCCCTGTCGGCAGAGCGCCTGACTGCCGGTGACGCCCTGCAGCCGCCCCGTGGGGGATGTGGGGATGGCGAGGCGGAGCTCTGCGACATTCCCGCTGAGGTTGCGTGCTTTCCTGGAGGGCGGAATTTTGAAGTAAAGTGCGCAGAGGCATACTTTTGATAATGTAGTGAAAAAGCAGGTTAAAATGAAGCGACGTGTCAACATTGTGTATCGTGTTGGAATGACTTTCCACATCGGTAGTAAATTGTATACTTAATTCAAGGCTGATAACTTCTCAAGATCTTACAGTGTGACAAAGCTTGTACATTTTCGACTTATTCAAATGCGTTCATATTATTTTCTTTCGCTTGGTTGTGTCTGATTACTTGTTAGTGATTATGATAAAAGAAGGAAATTGTAAAAAAGTGAATTTATGCATAGTATTAAAATAAATCAGGAAAGTGACACCTTTCTTGGCCATAATTATATTTTGAAGAAACTCAATATTTTGGCTAAATTTGACGATTAAACAATTTTCATTATAACTTATAAATCAACAAAATATAAAAATGTTTGAATTCTCTGGAGTAGAAAAGACTTTCTTACCACATACTTATTTTTTTCTTAACATCTTGAACTGTACGCCTTCAATTTCTTTGTAAATTGGTCATTTTATTCATGTCAACTCTTCGTTTAGAAATGTCACTTTCCATAAACGAAGGGGAAAACATCCTTCACGTGCAATTCAACTGCAGCAAGAACATAATATACCTGCGAATGTCTCAAATCTCGGGACAAATTTTCCTCAATCGTTCTCCATTCGAAGTCTTTCTTTGCAATTCGCATTCCCCAACGCACCACGTGAAACAAAGTTCTCGCGAAATGAGGTTAATTTTTCACCACGGTAGATACTAAATCAGAATGCTTTTCCTTTACCTTTTTAGAGGGCCATCGAAACACGTGGCGGAAAGGAGCGGGACGGAGGGAGAGGGAGAGGGCGAGGGAGGGACGGTAGGGGGGAGGGAGGGAGGGACGGAAGGAGGGAGGGAGGGGGAGGAGAGGGAGGGGGGGGGGGGGGGGGGGGGAGGGAGGAGAGGGAGGGACGGAGTGGGAGGGACGCAGTGAGAGGGACGGAGAGGTTGTGTCGGAGAGGGAGGGGGGCCGAATGAGGCGAGGCGGAGCGCTGTACCGGAAACCGATAGCGGCAGCTCAGACCTGCTCTCTCTACGACAGTCTGCTGGCGAAGTCACCGCCTCTGGTCTCTTGTTACGCTCCCTTGTAAATGATCTGCCTCATTTTAATCTCCTTGCTGGACCTGTAATGGGCTCAGAACAGCCCTCTGATTCATTTCAAATGTAGGAGGTGAAGA